>OY720273.1:8750000-10000000 GCA_963082995.1 Noctua comes
TTCAATAATAAAGTTTGGATGGATGGGTGTTTGTTACTTAATCAAACCCGAACGCCTGAGCGGATTTGGATGAAATTTGGCACACGGATAGACTATAGTCTAGAATACACATAGGCTACTTATCCCGGTATAACGATCCCGTGAGACACTTACCGAACTCCACGCGGGGGCAGCCGCAAGCATGAGCTAGTAAACAATAACTTTATAATAGTGCCTGTCAGTTGAGTATTTCGATTAATTCTTTTATATCTAAAAATATAAGTATCTAATTTAACCATCTAATTGAATCATCTCAATAAGTAGGTATCTAATTTAACTATCTAATTGAACCATACCAACCCACCAACCAACCATCAATCATCTCAATAAACAAGTCAATATAAAAAAGGTAAGCACTATTTTTATTGGCTTCCTTTACAGGTTATTTTAATCTACATTGTTCGCACTGAAGCTTCTCATCTAAATATCTGAATATTTTAAAAAAGAAAAGCTTAAAAAATTGTGAGAAAAAATGTCTACTTAAGGTCAATTCTTCTTTGGTGAATTAACTTGAAGGAACCACGCTTACAATTTGTATTCGACAGTAAGCACAATTCGCAATCAGCAAAGCCTGTTTCTGTACTCCGAATACGCTTGTTTGTCGAACCATTAAGCGTATTGTTATAAAATATTCGATATTTTCTTCGCCATGTGTAACAATTCTGTTATTCTGTCGAGACGTTTTAAATTGTATGCCAGTAAAGATGAATATCTGCGTAACAGGAATTCGTGGGTGATTCACAAAAATGTTGGTATATTTTTTCGGGTGGTACAATGCGAAATCACTTCCCTGTTTGCTTGATGAAGTT
The DNA here is from genome assembly GCA_963082995.1 of Noctua comes. Lineage (NCBI taxonomy): Eukaryota > Metazoa > Arthropoda > Insecta > Lepidoptera > Noctuidae > Noctua > Noctua comes. The sequence goes on from OY720273.1 coordinate 8,750,849, forward strand.
AGGAAAACGTGAGGCATTTTTTTGTGTAAATATTAAGGAATGTAAATTAAGTCACGTTGCCACGTTTTTTCGACGGCCGCAGATCCACGAGGGAGGGAAGTTATAAGTATGCAAGTCTATGTGTTATTGTTTATAAACGTTTTCCTCCAAAGGCATTTGAATGTTTTGAGGAACCCGTACAATTGGCAGCCATGGGCTACAGAAATATTCGAGGTGGAACGGGAAAAGAGAATTTGGAAAAACTTGGGGGAGGCTTTCGCCCAGCGACCTTACCTACTCGTAAATAAAATCTATGTTCTGATCAATAATGTCTACCTATTTGAATACCTATCACTATTGGAGAACAAAGCAACGATATCGGAACGTAAATCTAAGGATCACCTTTGCTGGCCATACAGACATCTGTCATCAATATGAATGAACTGCATCTCCGTACCTAAATTATGCCACTAGTGATCGCAGCTGTTTATGCGTTCTGCCTCAGAAACAAAGTGATCTACAAACTGTGGTTCAGTTTGTGCGTGCCACCGATTAAATGTGGTCACTCAGCAACGGGCTCACGGGTTCGCCCTACAGCTTACGCGCTGAAACGATAACTCGAGCGATGAGTGTGCAACGATTTCAAAGGAACTTAATTAAATAAATTGGTGAGAAGGTGGTGGTGGGGTAGTTAACAGAGATGCAAGGAAATATACCTGCTGTGCCGACTCTAAATCTACTAGTTTAAAAATTTGAAGGCTCATAATAATGATGATGGTAAAGTGTCTGGCAACAGTTGCCCAGTTTGCAGAGTCACTTAGATGAGATGATAAGGACGAGTGTCTATTGATTAAAGTATATGTACGTACATCAATATGTGTCCGTCGAAGATGCGCACTCGACTCCTTCGATATTTGTCACATCCGAGCCGTTTTGTGGGAATAAACTACTATAAAATATTCTACAAATATAAAACCATTTCTCAAAACTCTTCCAATTTTAAAACCTGCATCGTTACCCACTACAGGCTACGACACTAGATCGATAGCTTATTTTCTCGTTCGCAGTACTACGACAATAAAGGTCCGTGTAGGTGAATGTGTTAGTAACATTGATTGATGTTCAGCCGTTCATCTCCCATCCCGCGGTTGTTATAGACACAACCGCTTTTAACGTGCGAAGGTAATTAGCTAACACCTTCACTCAATGATGGATAGTTCGAGCACACCCATTATTTATTAAAGTTACGTGTTGACTTGTGTATGAATATATACCTGTCGATACCTATTCGTCATACATTTATGTATGGATTCTGTATATTATGTAAAGGGAAAGTTCGTTTTATCTGCGATTCATGCGAAAGCGGGTTATGTGATTGATATTAATGCGTAGGTGTCGGATATGTTTCTGTGTTCACTGAAAGTTTTATATTGGGGATATTTTCTTTTATATTCTGTGTGTTTTTAAAATCATAATACTAGCGTACCTTACTTTACTTTATGCAAATGATTAACGCAAAAAGAACCTAGTTATTTAAAATATTGAAAACACAGTGCTATCATTAAATATCTCGGGGCCCCTTTTTGCGTTCTGAAGACAAATACAAAGGGGGTTTAATTAAGTAAAAAACAACACGCGTATCTCAGCGCAAGGAGGTCGGAGAATTTTAAAGGTTTCCTTCTACGAAACAAAAAATTACCAAGAGAAACTCGAAGAACTCGTAGAAATGTACTAAAATATTTTGCACCAAAGATTCATGATTTTACCTTGTAGTCACTAAAACAAAAATACACAGTTAACATACCTACCTGATGTTATTTGAAGCACGTCCTCGAACGACGGACAGTCCAACTGTCGTTACCTAAACAAGACCCTAATATTAAGCCTGAGGATAACACAGGTATAACAGAGTACTCTAAAAGTCAGACAAGCGAATAAAACAGTGAGAAGTACGGCACTCACCTTGTTACCGTACGTTGTTGTTGGGTCTTGCTCCTTTTTGCCCGGCAAGGTGTGAGCTGATGCAAAGTTCGGGGTAAATGTACCGACCTACACTAACGTCGGTTTAAAATGGGTTGTGAAGTGTTAAAGTTCCGCTTTAAGTTGAGTTAAAAGGATTCTTGCTTGTTTTTTTGGGAGACGTTTTATACAACTTACTTTCCTATTATACTACGGTCCAGCTCGTAACTGAATAATAACAGCCGCCTGCCGCACAGGTCAATCTTCAAGGTTATGTTACGCTTGCTGGAGTCGGTCTATGGATGGGTGGCCATGCATTACGTACCGAGCGGAGTGGCGGTACGTAATCCTTGCCTCAGAAAGCACGTTTGGCTGTTGGTTAGAAGCACGTAAATCTGACATCAGTCTCACCAACACTGACATTCGGTGGTTGCTTAGTTGGGAATCTGACCTACTTACAGTACCTACCAATGCCAGAATATATAAAAATCTATCCTAGAATAACGAGAAAATAACTGTTGCATTTCAATGTTTTTTAGCTCCAAGCGATTTAATAAAAATACAATCTGAAAAAATAAAATTTTGCATTCAATTCCAACTAAATTCGTTTAGTTTTAAATGCTTTTCAAAGGATTCACTTCTATTTCCAATCGAAAGCCGGGAATGAATAACAGTGATCAATTTGTACAACTACGATGTCCACGGTTCGATTTCCAGGTCAGTTAAAGCGTTATTGGGTTTTTCCATCAGGAATTTCTCAGTAGTATCCCGGAGTCTGTATTTGTGCCCGGTTGATGGCAATGAGCTCACCTCTAATACATGGGATTTAAACACGAGTGGCGAAATGTGGGTGTACTAAGTACCCCCTGCCTAGCCCCTCGGGAATTACAAGCGTGACGTTATGTTATAAAGAAGAAATAGAGCGTTAATGCTCAGATGAATAGCTTCAGCCGCCTAGCATTAGGACTTAATGCTATTCTACATATGGCGTCGTAAATGGCTTCTAAGGGATTACGTCACTTGGATGAGGCAGGTCCTGCTGTGATCCGCGATCACCAATCCGTGCGCTAAGCGATGCGGTCAAGCCAATTCCCCTTTGGATATCCAATGAGTTACATAGGTGCTCAACTATATGCTATGTTTGTGATTTTCAGTTATATACTGCCTACGACAGTCGTATTTCAGGTGTAATTAACAAATGCCTGAGTGATCACGCCACTCGACTCGGTCGGTCGACAGGCGGTCTAATCGACTTGAGACGACATCAAACGTTCACCAACATCTCAACGTTCATCTCCTGACAAAGGACGTCGTGCCGTCTCTAAACATAGGTCTTTTTGCTCAAAAATTTGCCCTAAGTTATGTGCTCAAAGAAGTTCAATTTCACTGGTTTTGAATCATTTCGGTCGGGTGTACAATGCTTTGTTGTTCACTGGTCCAATGAACTATACTCAATGCATTTTGGGTAGTGGAATCTCAATTCTGCATTCAAGTGGACTACACCACAGGACACAATACTGGATACCAGTATCCAGCTCAAAGCTCGCTTCAGAGCGAGCTTTGAAATAGATTTCAGGCTACATAATGAAAACTGGCTTGAAATAGGAAAATCAATAATCAATTCTTATATATATAGACAGATCTTTTGGCCAACCAGAACTAAAAAAACATATTCTTTTGTTTTTGTAAAGCCAAGAAATTTGATAAGGAGACCGGTAATAACTTAACCTTGGCATAAACACAGAGACAGAGCACAGAGCACACACACAGAGCACACACAGAACAGAACAAAGAGCAGAGCTGCGTACAGAGCTTTTCGTTACGCCAAGCATTTTCATGAATAGGTTTGCCATCATCCTTGTGATATCTTAGAGTGCATAAAGTCACTGGAATGACGGTAATTTTGCGTAGATTCTGTTCTAAAGTGAAAATTTCCAAGTTGATGAAAAAATAAGGAACGTCATCTAGCCCAAAATGTCTTTATAGATACTGGATAAAAGATGAGTGAAGCCAAGTGCAAGTGCCTACAAACATATATATCTATGTATGTAATAGTGTAGTGTAGGTACTGGCTCGTAACAGCTGACTCTGCATAGTTTGTCTTACACCCGTAGTTTAAGTCGTGGATTGAACTTAAGTCGGACTAGACACGCCTACTTTTCACCCCATAAGTCATATTGACAGCTACAGTTTGTTTATAATTTGACATAAACGCCCACTTTTCAAGGGTTTTGTAGTACAAGAATGTTTTGGCGCTCGAATGAAGCTGACAGGGGGGCGCTGTTGGTAAACCTTTTGTTAATTGTTTTGTAAAAAATATTGAGAAAAGAAAGAGATAGCTGCGTTAGTTCCGATGTTTGCCCGCGCCATCAGATCCTTGAAACCTACCTTGTGGGTGACATATGTACCTACTGAAATCCAAGTGAATCGACGTGTGTAAAATTGTTTTCTTGTTATAGCCAAAGCAAGATGAATTTTGAGGAGTATGTCGGTTATGTAGGATACGATATGCCATACAATTATTTATCGCGACCCGATGCCGACAACCCGTTAGAATGTGACATCAATATACAGTTCCAAAGACACTTTCGATTTTAGAAGGAAACCGTACAAAAATTGGAAAGCCATGCGAGAGGTCTTTGCCCAGCAGTAGGACATAGAGGGCTGATATAAAATAAAATAGGGAAGCTACTGTAAAAGAAAACGCGGTTCGTTTTTGGTTCCAACGTTTTCGTTCTGGAAATTTTGACCTACAGCCCGTGGACGGCCCTTGTTGATAAAAACTATTTTCCGTCGCCTTTAATTTCCAAGCCAGCTAGTATGTAGTCGGGATTATTAATCAATGATTATTAATATTGCGAGCACTTGCAAATATCCGTGGTAAATATATATAAAGCACGGTTTCTTTTTCAAATCGGTAGGTATTGGTATCGGTAGGTGTTCATTATCGTGGGATTGTATGAATTAGCAATCAAGATCGCGTAAATAATTATATTAGTGACAAATAGTCGTAATATGGAGTACCGTACACATAAAAGATGAATACAAGCTTAATTCACGTGATATTTCTAAAGCATGAGAAAACTAACGAACCATTTTGAATCTCAGACAAAATGGTGCGAATGGTGCTTATGAGCGAGCTTGCCCATACTCGTGTTGTTTTGTTTATACCTACGATACCACAAAGTCGCTCTCATCATCTATCTATACTTAAAAACATCTTCAAGAGTCAGTAGACGGGCCATGGCGCACAGTTTTACGCAGGGCGTGCAGGGCGCATTTACCTATTAGTAACTAGGTAGAATATTTCTGAGGTAGTCGTGTCTGTAAATATATGTGAAAACCCGATTTTCGCGTTGGCTCGTGATACAACATCATCATCATCATCATTTCAGCCGAAAGACGTCCACTGCTGGACATAGGCCTCCCCCAACTGTCGCCATATTGACTCGTGATACGCGACACTGATATTAAATATTATGTAAAAGTATTATGTCTATATAGATTCCTAATGAATCATTTGATTGTCGCCACCGGTGTCCAATCTCGAACCAAATTATCAATATTTCACATAAATGTAATGTAATTGATATGAAAATGAACAAGTTATAAGTAAGTACATGTAAGAAAAACGCGAGTCTGTATTGCTCAAATAAAATGAAATACTTACATTAACTATTATTTATTACCTATTCAACTTTGAAAGTAAAAGCTTACACATAAATCTTACATAACTATTATAAATGCGAAAGTTTGGATGAATAGATGTTTGTTACTCAATCGCCAGAACGGCTGAACAGATCTGGATGAAACTTGGTACAGAGATATATTATAGTCTGGTATAGCACATAGATCTTTCTACCTGTAGTAATACGGGTAATCCCATTGCCTTTGCGGTACTATCGCAGTAGTATATAGATTGTAAATAGAAGGAGAAAGAAAAAAATACAAATTTGATGCAACCAACTTGGATGTAGCGCTCGTCAGCCGCTGTTGTGGCCAGTTTCTGTTATATTGCAATAATAAAACAATCAAATCGAATTCTTATTCGCCGTTGCGTTTAGTGGTTTAGCCGGCTTATCTTAGGTTTGTTTTCATATGATACGGGAAAGGACAGGTGTAAGCTAAACATGAGTAGCAGGCGGCTTGCTACTGCTAAACGGAGGAAGAGAAGGGCCGATATGAGACCCACCGTTATGTTGGGTGACCACAATCATGTCATGCGCACAAACTCATTCTGCAGAGTAATGATGAGAGAATAAGCGATAACGAATCCAAAGAAATTCAAGGCTACTCGGTCCATCGTCCAACTGAATTCTTCCCTCAACTCTGGACGACCGGAACCTTCTAATCTCAGGAATTGCTGGTTCCAATTGAAAAAATCTTTTAGTGTTGGATAACCCTTTTGTTGAGGAATAGGAGCGGAGCATTAAAAAATGTTGCGAAAACGGGTTTTTTTAAATATAAAAATCGCGGACGAAGGTCGCGGGCAACAGCTAGTATGTTTATAATTGTGTGATGATCATATTTGTATTTTTGTTCTCTCGTTGGTCAAATAATCATAAGCGCAATTGCACGGTGTGAGGTTATGGGTTCGATCCCCATGCATGCAGTGTTGTTGGGTTTTACTAACCTAGAGATTGGATCCAGTCTTACGTAGTCCTACGTGAATGAAAATGAAAAATTTCCTTTGTTTTTCTATGTCTATAAATGTGTAATTTAGATATTTTTTATACGTGATACTACTTTTAAATAAAATAAAAACCAGTTGGCTTGTACAATAATAATTTAATTTATTTTTTCGGCCTCGTCCCTTGTAACATCACTGAATCGAAGTAGCTGGGCGGCACTCAAACGTTCGAGTTTTGCCTTTTGGTACGCTTCTTCTGCTGCCTTCACCACCACTTCTGCTTCTCCATTTTCAGCAGATGTTACTCCTCCTCTCGTTCCTCATTCCGTTTTAAATTTTTCGCCCGTACCTCCTTTATTATAACTTGGGCGCGAACATATATTAGTATTAATTTGCTAACCACAAGCACCTTCAAAAAACACTAATGAGAATATAAAAAATAAAATGCTTCGAATGAATACAAATAGATTGATGTTATTTCAAATTCTGTATTGGTGCCATACACAGATAATTTAACTTTCTGATGTACGGTAACGTGTAGAGATGAACTGAAAATCATTTGATCAACCCTACCAATAAACTGCGAGTTTGCTGACGCCAAGTCAGTCGAGTTATTTTCAGGTGGCCCTTGAGCCACCGGTACCGGTACCTCGTCTACCGGACGAAATTCCAGAACTGAAAAAAGAAAGTAAATATTTTTAATAATCTAATCATATATTCGTTAACACAAAGAATAGAATCAATAAAATTACTAGACTATAGGTGTACCGTCAGCAGGAGTTTCACTTGGCATAGTGTCACAGTCCATTGCGAACCTCAATTTCAAATCGGTGGAGGCCGGCAGCGCATCTTTCACTCCTTCGAGATCTGAGGACGCGGGGCCAGGATTGGGGCCACCCCCAGTCCTCATTCTTTCTTTTTTTTCTAAATTAAGGGTGGCCTTAATATTGGACCAGCACCTGTTTAACTGAGATTCGGTTCTCTATAAAAAGAAAAGATTGCCGTTCATTACGATCATCAAACATAGACCAGGTATTAATTAAACAGCATACATGTTATTTGGTACTTACGCGCGAGTTAAATACTGAGTTATACTCTTGGGTTAGGCGAGCCCACAGCACATTTTGTCGCTCATGAGCTGCCCGGCAACGTCGTATTTTGAAGAAGCTTGTACTTGCAGACAAGTTCCTGTCCTGACTTTTCACCATCCGAAAAGAAAATTCTTGATGCCATTATTTTAAGTGAAAATCTTATAAATGAACCACGAAAAAATAAATATTTATTTTCAAGTAATTCCGTTTAAGTTCTTTGACAAATGATGTCAACCAAGAGCATTCGGTAGAACATCAATTGAAGACATCTCTAGCATTGGGACGTATTTTAATATAACATTTTTAGCATACAAAGCAGCTTGCAACCTTCATGCAACATACTTATTTTGGGTTTGAAATGGACAGCATGTTTTGGAGGTAGATTAAGGTGAGTACTCATCTGAGCAATTAAACGTATTGTAACATTGGTTGATAAATTGAGGAATGATATAATACTGCAAGGTTGCGGTTGAAAAGGAGATGTAGAGACAAAAAATTAAAAGAATATGTTTGGATGATGGTCTTGTTGAGAGGACGAGTAAAAGGCGACTAACAAAACCCGAAAGAGAACACCTTAGAAGGACAAAAATTATTGGTATTGTTCTTAAAAAAGGTCAGGTGGCAGTGCTCGCGACCTGCGTGCGTGTGTGACCAGATGTATGAACGTGATCGAAGCAAAAAGAGTAAGCCGGTGGGGTTCTTTAGTGACTGTTCTTACTGTGTGGCATTTAGGTACTCTTCGTTGATATGTTGGATTTGCAAGTCGCGTGTGCTGCAATTTAATTTAATATTAAAAAAAAAACACTGAGCGAATTAGGAGAAGTAACGACCAGCAAAGTCCACGCACCTCTTTCCATGTTGCACGATTTGCCCGCGCTCGTGTTTTTGCTCGATGAAATGTTACACAAGTTGCTTGTTTCTTAGCAAAATCAAGTTTTAACAAAGTGTCAAGCGGCTCGATGTCTTGTTGCAAATGCAAGCTCTAGCTAGTCTGTCCTCACCTTTTGAACATCATTGAGTGGGTGTTGCTGATACCGTGGTGGGCGTTCCTCACCTGTTGCCATGACAACAAATGTCGACTTAAGTTCAAAAATGGACTAAGTCGGCGTTCTGGAATATGGGTGTTAGTCCTTCTTAATCCTCTTATGGCCGCAATGTAGTAAGAAGGTTGTATACTGCGAGCAGCTGTGTTTATAGCAAGCTTGTACTGAGAGATTTGACACGCTCACTCATTCATTTCAATGTATAAACTTGCATTTTGTAAGTTTCTAAAACCGTTATTTTTCCTGCAACTGGCGCTAACGGGCTTTTGAAGTAGGTCAGACATTACTAATATTATGCTTTTGCTGCCTATTTTTTACTCCTTGCATTTAGCGTAGGTAGGTGTTCTTTGTTTCGATATAATTATGTTTCCACAACTCTGGTGGTGCCTTCTTCTTTTATCTTTGCAATAGTTTGAGGACTTAATTTGCGAAACATGTTTTATCTCAATAGTACCTACCATTTTTATTTTTATAACGTTCGTACCATTTGCCCGTAACGATTTTTATTGACAGAAAATAGATTTTTATTGTCTAGTTAATTAATGTGCCCGCCAGCCAGACGGCTAAAAAACTTTCGTAAAATGAACCTGAATTTTCCTATCGAACAGTTTTTTTAGAATCTAAATATTTTTTACACCGTTTTCCAATTATCTAGGTGCTATTGTCACGCAAAACATGATTTAGCGCTAAACACCAATCACGTGCGTGTTTGTGTAAAATAACAAAGAGGAGGAAAAAAGATCCTTTCATCCAAACGCCCAATCCAGAGTTATTGTGTGTAGTAAAACCGCGGTAAGCAGTGGTCATACCGGTCGTGTGTGCGGTAATTACGGTAGGCTGCAATCAGCCGCCTATCTGCCCCGGGCCTTACTCCGCGCGGCCGGCCTCTCTCCACATCGGCTAGAAATTCACACGTGAACGATTCAAGTTAAACGGTGAAAACACCAAACAAAAGTTTTGCTTTTCGCCATTTGAAAAGCTTTTCATGTTAATTTGCATGGGGAGTGGGAATTGGGATTAAATGTTGTTCTGTGAGTTGAAACGTTTCAAATAAACTTTAGGGGTCTGTTATTTTTAGTTTGTTGGTTATTTTGAGAAAATGGATCGAACGCTAAAGTTGTTGATAATATGGACAAAATAAACTATCCTGCTATTTGAAGTCGAATCGTACGATCACAATAGGTACGTTTGCGAAAGTATATCGATATTTCTTCTATAGTAGCTTTGATCTGCCGTTCTTGGTATTTATATCGAACGTATGGCAAGTTTCGGAAATTATATTATCAGAATGGAAATTATATTATCAGAATGTTACAGTGAATTATTTTCAGAATCATACTCATTATCAGATACAAACAAATAAGAAGACAAATATACTACCACAAGTCTCGGTGTTTTCGTTTCCCTACATTGTTAATATATTTTAGATACACAAATTAACACAACTTTCTCGGAACAGTTTCTTTGCATACCGTGGCCTCCTTATTCAATTACCTTCTACACATGTTTGTTGAATATACATAAATGTATTTATATAGATGTGTAAACTTTCCCCTAACAAAGCTATACATAACCAAGACATTTACATTTATTAATCACCTCAACAATTTGTTCCCTCCAATTTTCTTGAACTCAGAACTAAAGCGGCGTAAGTTAATACCATCAGTGTACCTGATAGGCTCTTATAACAGTTACATAGTTTTCAATTATGATTCGAGCTTACGTTACATGAATTAATTGCGTTAGTGTTCAAGGTGACAAGGAGAGACAGTGCCGACACGGAATGTGTTTAAACGTTATTGTCCCACTAACAGGTTTCGCAAATTAATCGGATTTAGCACTATGTATCATGCTCTTCCGGCAGCCGGAAGCCTCCTGAGCTACTGCATGCGATCTTGCCACTACTTCCACGTGGATACAACTATGCAGGTAGTAGGTAACCATTTAAATGAATTAATTATTTTGGTATAGCTCTCGGATAGCAGGATGTTTTTACCAAACTGTTTTGTTTTTAGCGAATATTTCAAACGATGTTTACGTTATGGACGAGTAATTTTTTGTCATAATAAATTCATAACAGCTACTTTGATTTATATAAATGTTTTATTGGTACATCCTATTTTAAAATTCCAAACACGCGCCAAACGATCTAACGTAGCTACAAATCGTTTTATACGACATGAGTTATGTTAAACACCTTTCACGCGAGTAGATAGAATCGAGTGACTAAGCGTTGTCCCTCGCAGTTCGGGCCCAATATGTTTCCGAAGACGGACCCCAGATCTATAACAATACAATAAATTGTTTGTATTGGCGGGCGCCGGCTGCGCGTAATGTGCGTGAGACCGCCAACTTTATATCAACACTACGGAGGTGAAAAACGTCCCTCTCGTAACTCGAAAGGCAATAAGCAACACGCCATAAAAACCGGTGTCTCAGCGACGTGTAATCCACCCCGAGGCTACTCTACAACTTTCTCACCGCAACATATTGCTTTGAACATTTACAAGTGCTAATAGAAAAAGATCATCTTCATCCCTTTACGGAGAAAAAATATAAAATTGTTTTTATGAAAAGGTGCGCCCATAAAAATGTGTGAGAAAGTAGCGAATTGTGGCGTTTATGCTGTTAGTGAAAGACTGTGTCTATTGTTATTACAGCAACGATACTACTCTTGTACTTAAACCTATAAGTATTTAATAATGTACTATGTATATCGAAGTCACCACCTTCAACTATAACTGTATTTATCAGTTCAGTTTCAGTCTTCTAGACTAGTGATTAAGGTCCTAAGTCAGTCTGCTGCGAATACTCTCAAATTACGTCATTTAATGAATATTTATGGACTCGTATCACCGTTTTAGTGTGACAGTGCAAACCTATCTAAAATTCTAAACGTCTGGCATAAAAGTGTGGGAGCACAAAAACGTTGCGATAGACCGATATATCACTGAAACACACCTGAACAGTAATAACGGAGAATAATAGCAATTGTTTCGCGCCAGTTTTTATGGGGTCTTCATTTCATTTGGGTTGCCAATATTTGGCATTGGGCATGTTATTTACCTTATATCACCGGTATATTGGGGTATTGCCTACGTTCTTCGGTGAATAGGGCTGTAATATTGTAAATATTTATTTTATTTGAACTAGGTGCGTACTTAGCAGTTTATTGGTCCAGTAGGTTGTGTTTATAACATTGTTAGTGTTTGTTTGTTTTCTAGATCGTGTTTGTAAATCCCAAAGGATGGCAGGGATTTGCTGTCGCACATCCTTGTCAGTTAATTGACGGTGGGATATGTCAAAGGCTAGAATTTGTAGTTAGACAGAGGTGTACCTAATAGTGCACCCACATTTCGCCAGTTATCTTTAAGTCCCATTTAATATGGGGCGAGCCTACTATCATTCAGGGAAAACCGAAATGAATACTAAAACTTACATGAATTAGGAAAAACTAATAATTATTAGTCTAGGGTAATTTGGGAAACGTCACATGTGGTGTCGTTAACTGGGCACAAATCCAGACTCCGTGGCTGCTACTGAGAAATTCTTAATGGAAAACTCAGTATCACTTTGCCCGACCTGAGAGTCGAACCCAGGACCCCATGCTCAAGTTGCGCGTGCAACCACTAGACCAACGAAGCAGCACTTTTTAACAACGACTTTTGATTTAACTTAGAATTTTTGACGTGACAACGTCTTATAATTCGATGGAGCCGGCTGCACGCACGAAAAAACATGACGTATGAAGCGTTACCTCGCTCTGAGGCGTTCCATAAAACAATTGCTCAACGCACATTCATTTTTTGAAAAATGCAACCATTCCATCAGTATTTTCTTATGACGTTGTCACGTTCAACTATCGACAGTAAACCGACTTTACAGACAACCGATTTTTTATTTTTTTATTTAAAAAAAAACAGTCGTAGCGGATAATATTCTGTCAGTTATAACATGTTTCCTGTTCATCCTCAAGGGCCACCAGTAACCCTTCGCAGTCGATTAATTTTTACAACTATTGTGAGAACGGGTGCAGCTGACAAGGATTGTTCTTTCCTGAGACATAGGTATTCTAGGACATTAATTTTCCTTTTGATTTGTGATTATAATATACTAGCTTTTGCCCGCGGCTTCACTCGCGTTAATTCAGAATTTATCAATCAATTCGGGTTGTACAGTCACGAGCACCAATACGTAAACACTTAGCAACTTTTAAAAGTGTTTTTCTCCTGCTGTTCTGATTAAAATTTCATTTTGATACGAACATAGTATTCTGGAACTCATATTTTTATGAAAAGATATTATCTCCAAGTTACAATCGTTATTTCTCGCGAAAATTGCATTTTAATTTAGAAAAGTGTTTACATATTGATGCTTGTGACTGTACTCTGCTTATATAATAATATAATTCAACCTAATTCGAAAGACACGTGGCGCCATCTAATATCATAAGAAAGTTATTGTTGTTTTCCCCGGGAAAGGTACCCTACGTCCGTTTCTGTACACCTGACAGCGTACATATATGCAGTATAATCAGTTCAGTGGTTTAGGGTTGGACCTCATCTGACAGCACGGAATCGCATTTGTTCCGCCTGTGCTACCACGTGCTGCAGTATGCTGCCGCATGCGAACGCGCGCTGTCGCATTCCACAGACAAAAAAGGCGATCGCACGCGTCAGCATGCTGCAGCATGGGTGGCATACTGCCGCGTTCTTTCATGATCAGTTTAGTTTCAAGCGCGAGATGGATAGGACCACGGAAGAGAGAGCAGTGATTCTAGCGTGCATTTTGCAAGAAATGCAAAATCAAAATAATAAAAAGAAACGCATTCGCAAAATAAAACGGAGATACTAGGTTCATCCTTCGTCAGTCATTGTTATTTCCATCCGTACGGAATGAATGAACAGGCTGCACTGAGCTGACGAGCGGCCGCGTGCGCCATTGTACGATAGAGTGAGACAGCATGCGATAGCAAGTGATCGGCGGTGAAAGGATGCGATAGTATGCTATGCGCGCTTCAGCGTTCCGGAGTCTCCCTGCCGACCATTGCATTTTGTCCGTGATGCCGATCGCCTCGAGGATTCCGCCGCGTCCTATCGCATTATGCTTTCTGTCTCGGTCTAGCAAATGGCAGTTCTAAGCGACAGAAAGAGAAAGGGCAACGGAAAAAGGCGATTCCGTGCTGCCAGATGAGGTCCAACCCTTAGACGTGAAAAGGTAACAAACAAACTTATTTTCGCATTTATAATACTAAGTTAGGAAGTTAGGATTATCCCAGGTCCTCTATTCGTAATTTATATTTATGATGCGGATATTACAGGTTTCGTTTTTACTTTTACAAAAACAATTACTGGATCTACTTTCATTCCCCACGCGTTTCGCTACTGGATACTGAAGCCCTAAATAACGAGACCAGTTTAGAAATTCCATTTTTCTGATTTCTATTTTAAATCTAAAATCTAGATATTCGCTAGCATAGCTGTTATTCCAAATTTGATCTAAACTGAAATGGGTTATTAAAAGCAACTAACCCAGGATTTGTTTTTTTACTAACATAAAATCACGCTTGTAATGCCCAAAGAGTAAGGCAGAGCTGTACCTAATAGTACGCCCAATTTGTTGACTAGTCTTTCATTATTACAATGAGAATAATAAAAAAAAGATTAATTACCATTAAGGTTTTGGGTATTTGAAATGGGTGGCATTTAAAACACTAAAGAGTAATAATAATAAATACAGTAACTAATAATCTATGTACTTAGGTACTCCATATTGCTGCCCATTCGCACGTTATTAATTTATTGAATGGCGCATTATGATAATCAATCGTATGCTCTTAATTGTGACCAATTAAGCGTGAGCAATAATTACATAACCAAACTATATTCTATTGTTTCCGGAAATAACATTATTTAATATATCAATGATCAGACGATGATATCTATCGTATCATCATCATCATCTGCCTAGCCTTTTCCCAACTATGTTGGGGTCGGCTTCCAGTCTAACCGGATGCAGCTTAATACCAGTATTTTACATGGAGCGACTGCCTATCTGACCCACAACCCAGATTAGTACTAGGTAATACGATACCCCTTGGTAAGACTGGTTGTCAGACTTTTTTGATATCTATCATATCCTGATAATGTTATGTATGCTGATGATGACAGAATTTCTTAGGCACTTGAAGTGGTAAAATCTCCGTTAGTTTTAAAGTAATTTTATTTATTTCAATTGTTTTGATTACAAACAACGTATAAATACTGAAAGAAATGGAGTTTCATAGTCGTTATATGAAATCCATAAGTTACAGAAACTAAAATATAATACTCTAAGTACATACATACCCGTGATTATTAAAATCTTTAGAGTTTTTTAACTTTACTAATATTATAAAGCTGAAGAGTTTGTTTGTTTGGATGAACGGGCTAATCTCAGGAACTACGGGTTCGAATTGAAAAATTCTTTTAGTGTTGGAAAGCCCATTTATCAAGAAAGGCTATAGGCTATATCATCACGCTACAACCAATAGGAGTGGAGTATCAATGAAAAATGTTGCAAAAACGGAAACGGCTGAGAAAGATATAAGTCTACGCGGACGAAGTCGACTTACAAACAGTAAGTCGTGGGTTCGAACCCAGGCAGGCGCATTACTTTGTGTAATTTATTTCATCACCATTGCTCTCAAAAACGGTGAAGGAAAACATCGTGAGGAAACCGGCATGTCTTAGAACCAAAAATTCGAAGACATGTGACATCTACCAACCCGCACTGGGCCCGCGTGGTGGAT
The DNA here is from genome assembly GCA_963082995.1 of Noctua comes. Lineage (NCBI taxonomy): Eukaryota > Metazoa > Arthropoda > Insecta > Lepidoptera > Noctuidae > Noctua > Noctua comes. Next base: position 8,766,341 of record OY720273.1, read on the forward strand.
TATAGCCCATTCCCTCTCATAGAGAGGAGGCCGGTGTCCCAGCAGTGGGAACATTATAGGCTGATAATGCTAATGCTAATGGACGAAGTCGCGGGCACAGCTAGTATATAATAAAAGAGCAGTAATCAGTGTGTGCACTAGGTACTACTAACTACTACTTTTATTACTTTTTTTCTTAAAAAGATTAATTTGTAATAAAACAAAGAAAATTATCTTTAATCCCAGTAAATTTATGAAAATATTTCTAATTAGCTATCGTCGTATTTTGCATTACTTACTAAATGCTACACTGTTCACTACCTAAGTTCACTACCTAAGATAGTACGGATTTTATTTATTTCTAATTCTCATACCTGCACTGGTATTATATGAGTCTATGGAATTATTATGTACCTACGTGATGAATTAAACAGAAGTGAACTAAAGAATGAAGACAAATAAACAATGAGTAACATTAAAATAAAACATTAAGGTTAGTAATCATCATCATCATCATCATTTCAGCCGAAAGACGTCCACTGCTGGACATAGGCCTCCCCCAAGTGTCGCCACATTGACCACAGGTTAGTAATGAAAATGAAAAAACAAAAGACGATATGGTATTTTTGATAATGTTTCCGTCACCACGCATTGTTTCATGATTCGCGAATACACAGTTAAAAGCACGATACATTTTATGCAATCCCCCATACATATTCCGATAAATAGGTATAGCTAAAGAATGATGCAATTCGTTACAAGCCCGCATGTGTATAGATTTGCATAGGCCAATACTAAACGATGCCCGATTGACATAGTTTCACGACTGTGCTATTTCCACCGTATTTCAATCAACGTGGAAATTTATAATCGACTGTTGAAAATTTATATTCGAGGTGGAACATTTTATTTGCAATGGTTTGTTGTGTTTATTTAAAATGATGTTTGGCACTATCTTTAGGTAGGTACTAAGTAAGTCACAGTCAATAAGTAACTGTTTTTTAAGACACTGCAACCATTAATTTTAAACCACACAATTTCACAAGAACACAATAATTAAATTATGCCGTCTAATATTTACATTCCATTACAAAGAATCGTTCGTGTTTGATTTACAATTTTCCATCAAATGGGCTTAACAATGTGTTTTAACAGATCAGCACATCGAGAAAGTTCAACAAGCCGGAAAGCATCATCAAGATTCGGAAAATTCGACGGTGTTTGTCAAAATTATTGAAATCATCGCCCTTCTCAATTCAATTACCAATTTGAGAGAAAAGCCAGCCAAGATTTTCACTCCCACTTACCGTTATTCCACGACTAAAGGGGTTTAACTACCATTTACTTTGTAAATAAAAGGCGACAATGGTTATTTACCTTCAGAATATCGCTAGGAAATACTCGGAAACATTTGCATAAAAGTGTTGTTTAAAAAATAATAAAAACAAACAACTCTTAATTTCGAATAATGGAATCCCCCAGGATCACACTGGCCTGCATAGCCTTTGATAACGCGCAGCCCACAGCCCACAGCCCCGACATTCAAAAATTTTATTCTCCATCTGTACCGCAAAGCGTTCATTTAAAATTTAAAATCTTATTATGTTTTCTAACGACCGCTCACACACAAATCAGGACAATTTATTCATTTATGTTCCCCAAACATTGCAAGACGAACTGCGGCAATTTAATGGCAATCTCTCGGAAAACTGGCTGAAATTAATCGTAACATTCGTAATGAGTTTGTCTGTTCGTGTTTCAAGTAAGTTATGGTAATTTCGACTCGATTCCCAGCTGACCGTGTGTTCACGTTTGTGAGTTACGCTCGCATTTAACTTACAAGTTAATACCTACTAATGCTTTCATCGGAGTTACCGGGCTTAGCTTTATAATTATTAAGTGCGTATTAAATTTTATCTCTTTTTTATGGGTCACGCTCTAAATGTAATGAGATCTTTTGATAAGCTCGCGCAGACGTAGGCACTTACGTATCTACGTCCCAGGTTCGTCTTCTTTAGACATTTTATTGGATTCGGACACTTAATTATAAATAAATATTTTTAAATTACCTGCTCTGCGCCGAGACAAATTAGAAGCACGGAGGGACGGGTCTCAGAAAATTCTTAATCGTCTTGTAAAAATATTATCTCTCCAAACGCAGGGTATTTGAACGTCTAATGAAAATCTCGTTTGGACGGAACTGTGTTGCGGTCAGGAAATTGAAAGGGTGGCCGGAAAACTTGATTTACAGCAAAGTGCCTGAGAAAAGGGATGTTTTATTATGAAAATTATCTTTGGGGACCCGAGAGGACCGCTCGTCCGCGCTGCCCGCTGCTTTGTTATCACACATGAATTATAGTATCGATTACAATTTGTTTATTTGTGTAGTCAAATGAAGTGAAATTGAGTCCGTTTAGTATGCGGTTTTATAATAATATGTATGTATTCTGCTTGTTAATAATTGCCTTAACAATGCAGATAAAGACAGAGTAGGTAAAATTATTACAAAGTCACACTCAATATTATACCGAATACTTATGCACCTACGTAACTTGAGTATGTTATCCCTTTCTTAAGTTTAGGTACTCACGAAGAACACAGTTATTAACTTTTTCATAGAACAGATTCAAAAGCATTAAAAAGACAATACAATACACACACACACATACACACCACGCCTCACGCCTTTTTCCCATGGGGTAGACAGAAACCATGGAACGCCACTTGATTAATATCAATATCCTAATAATCCTTACATAGGACTCCATTCGACTCGTCCACGTTCTTTATAAAGACAGTAGAAGTATAATGAAAACGTTCCAAAATACGGTGTCAAAATAAAAGTACAGTTATTTATTCACGAAGACATTTGGCTAGCCGTGCTAACTAAGTTCGGCTCCGCCTGGCCCAGTTTATTTCCGCACCAACTAATTGCTGGCTCCACAACTTTCTACACCTGTAATTGGGAATGCCAGGTGTCATAGTTTTCGTAAAGTTCGTGACTTCAGGTCGAAAACCTTTTCTACTTTTATTTGCACACGACAGTATTATGCCTGCACCTATTGCCACTTCAAATAAAGTTCTGTATATTGCACTGAATATCATAATAACGAATAAGAATATATCATAAAAATAATAACAAAAATTTTAAGATTTTTTTTTAATTAACAATGCATTCCAATAGGAGAGCCACTAATGACGATAATGAATGATGAATTCAATTTCCAAGAGAGGTTATTTTCCCATACCCATACATATTTACATTGCATTAGTAGATCCACGTATTATGATGATGATAATAATATATTAGTAACTAAGTTACATACCATAAGAACCTACAATGACTTCTATATGTGACTGTCATCACAGGTCTTTCATTGATTTTTAGCCATCGTAAATCCTCGAAGTCATAGACAATGTAGAGCCCATTCTGTTCAGTTGTTATTGTATAGCCATAGATATAAGGCGCCGTACCATAAAGATCACCTCTATACCTACAGTTTTGGCGTGTTGCCAGCCTATCGCCTTTGAGCATCGTACTAACCCTGTTCTTACTGTCTTAGAAGCGCTGGGCAGTCTACCAAGGCCTGTTTCTTGTAATTTAAAATTAATGAATAGTTTTTGCACTAGTTTAATCGCTTCATTTAAACAATTTGTTAAGTGTGGATACAGTAGATTAGTCCGTGCCTCGGAAGGCACGTTAAGCCATTGATCCCGGCTGTCATTTGTAGATCTTTGACAGTCGTTGCAGGTAGTCAGTGGCCCGAAAGTCTGACAACTAGTCTTACCAAGGGGTATCTTGTTACCCAGTACTAACTGGGTTGTGGAGATCAGACAGGCAGTCGCTCCATGTAAAATACTGATATTCAGCCGCATCAGGTTACACTGGAAACCGACCTCAACATAATTGGGAAAAAGCTAGGCAGATGATGATGATGATCGAGACAGTAGATTAATCTGAACATCACAAATCGTGTATTAATCTTATGAACGTCGTTGTGTGGTCAGAAATGTCACATGTCCTTTTTCTTGTTTGCGGGCGACAGACTCAAATAATTCCCGCCCAGTATATTGCCACCTGCACAGCTCTGTAGTTGGCTTCGTTTAAATCCTGGAAGGTGCAGGTGTCCAGAAGCTGCAGGATGGCCAAGAAAGGAGGTGGTGTTATGTATACACTAAGATTGGTAAACTCATGATGGATAGGTTCACAAAAGTTGTGAAAAGAATCTTTAAACATTCCTCTCCGTATAAAATCATAACAGTATATCGAAGATCCCTGCCCTTAAAGTAAACCAATTTCCATCGACTACCGGTTACCGTCCGCAGAAAGGACCGACAACTATCAGTAATCTGAACGGCAAACTAATCCATCAGCGTGATATTCAAATCTCGGGAACGTTCGGTAGCGGCGAGCCATCGACACACAACGGGGAGAATAGACAACCTGCAACTTTATACTGAGAGGTCCAGGTCGAGTCCAACAGGTCGGAAGCGAGAATATGGAATATTTAGAAAATAACACTTTGGTATTTTATTTTCAGAGAATTATAAAATGTGTGAAAAAAGAATAACCTACCGATTCTTCAAACACTGTTTTAAGCTTTCACGGTTTACAACTAAACTTATACTATCACTTACGGGATATCTTCAACAATCACGGAAGGTATCCCGTAAGTGACATATAAGTCTACCGATTCTTGCTCGTTCTTCTTCATCAGAAAGGAAAGTAGGTTCAATTATCAATGTTCAAGTTTTTGAACTAACAGATCGACTCTTGCACAATTTCATTACACAATCGCTTTTGAATTTTGCTAGGTGTTTACATTTCATTGCTCATAACTGAACAAGTGTACATGGTATATTATGTTTGAGTTTTGAAATTAAAGCTACAATAAATTAAAGAACCGTCATACAATTACAGCCTGAATGATATTGAAAACCAATCATAAAAGAGGAGAGAATATACAGGGTGTAAGGGACAGCCCTCCGCAGACTGGTGGGGTGAATTCAGTAGGAGTATAAGATGACCGGTACAAGAAATTATTTCAGGAACGTTATGGGAATCCAATAAAGTTGATTTGTTTTATTTCCTCCTATGCAATGTATCGTTACCGTGGCAAAACGCACGTAGCGAACGGCAACCCCGACGACGAGTTCGATGAAGTCTGTAGCTAGGCAGAAAGTGAACAGCTAATTTCACGCGTCGTTTGTTTGATTATTTGAACATCCACTGTTGGTTCTTGATTTTAGCCGTATTATTTACATTAATGTAGTGATGCGTAGAGAGAATGTAATTTTACATCGCAATAAAGGAATAGTAACTGAAGAAACGATAAAAAAATGAAAATTTTCCTGAGAAAAATTCCGGTGAAATATGATTCAAAATAAGGTTCTGAATGGACCCCTGTCAGTTTGCGGAGAGCTGTCCGTAACACCCTGTATTGTAAAAATTATCTCATTAAAACAATACCAATAATTGATGAGGTCATTTCCGAGTATTTCATTGTTTATTTAGCTCCGTAATGTTTATTTGATTCCGTCTTTTTGTTTGTATTTCTTCCTTCAACTTCATCAGCTCTATTCTATTTCATATCACGATTTTCTTAGTTTGTTTTCCTCATAGCTGTCCTAAAGATGGACGGTAATGATATTTTGTATAAAAGCAAGTGGATATTTCTGTTTTTTTTTTTTTGCTGAGTAATAAAAGGAAGGTCCTAGTTGTAAACTTCTTAAAGTAACGTTCTCCGATTGTTATAAGTTTCAGAGTTTCTGAATTTATAATAGTCCTTGCATACGAAAGTTTACTAAAAATACTATTGTGTATTGCAGTAGCGAGGGGTCTATTTTTGTAAGAGGTAAGCCGGAGTACATTTCTTTACTGTATAGAATATTATTGGCTATAGAATACAGACTGTGCCATTTTTCAAAGGGAAGCCGGTAGGAATCGGGTTGTATGGAACCTCCGCCACTGGTGTTTTGTATAAAAGTTATTTTTTTCTGAAAAGAGTTATACAGTAACAAAAATATTTTGTTTAGTAACTTTCAAATGAATACACGGCCTAAAACGCCCTTGGCTTAACACTGTTAGTTGATAACATAATAAGACCGTATTAATTAAATATTGAAAGCGTTATATTGTCTAGACTGTAACGTGAAGAAAATCTAAAATGGAAGCCTCGTAGAGATTGGATTTATAAAGCGAGGCACAAGTAGACAATACCTACTTACTAATATCATAAATGCGAAGGTAACTTTGTCCGTATTTCGTCCTTTTATATTTAGGATAACCTAGTACAATATATGTAACTACATATTGTCATGGCTTTTTAATTCTTACATCCAAATCGTAGTTCAAATTCCTCAATGGTTACAAAGCACTCTTCGTTCAATCAGTTTATACGTTACCAAGAATATTTTATCACGTATCGATAGCGGTACAAAACAAATGGAGCCAAACCGATTGTCAGTCATTGTAGTGAATGCGCGGCCCTCGATCTACCCACATTGCGTCGTTAGTCGGCGCTAAGGCAACAAATTGCGGAACTTCAGGGCCACACGATACGAATTAATTATGAACACTGGGTTTCCACACTACGTTCCCTTCACTTTGTGTTGGCTCTATATGGAATAGAATATATTATGTGTTACAAAGATTACATTATCCGTGGCATTGTCAATTTGTTATAATGAGCTTTCATGAAACTTTAATTGTCTCTCTCGACATTACAGAGATGTGAAATGATTTTAAGTAAATATTATGAACTAAAATCGTTGTTCAGACGAAATGGTTAAAATTAAATATCTTTCTTCGTCGTGTGGTTAGTGCGTAATCTGGTGTCAGAGTTTTATGCCGCCCATGGGCCACTGACTTGGCTTTACATGCCGTCGAGAAATATCTCTCAGACATGCTGGTTTCCTCACGATGTTTTCCTTCACCGAAGCAAGTGAAAATTATACAATACGCACATGTATCCGAAAATCAGAGGTGCGTGTCTTGCGTATGAACTCGAGACCTAAATGACTTGAATTATAATATATTTTCATAGACAGCTGTTTCGGTGTGGTAGGTTTTGAGAATTAAAAAATTGTTATAAAAACCTAGGTAAAGAGATACATTTGCTTACAATCTTTCCTGACAAAGGATTGTTAAGGAAACAGGATAGGCTCTTTATAAGACGGAGCCTAGCTTACATGAGACACCTAAGCTAGCGGTAATAACCATTAACAAAACAGCTTTGAAACAAACTTAACTGCCAGACGCTGTTAGTTCAGTGCTCCTTTGCAACATTCAAACCATCGTTAAAGTCGCTTTCTTTTTACATACGTACAGCAAAAACAACACCAAAATCAGATAGCACTAACACATAAAAAATACAACACCTTTGCAAAACTCAAAAGCAACAATGTCGTCCAAAGAGCATATTTCATACAAAACAAGAGATACACTAACAGCCAGTGTTGCCGTGTTTAGTGACGCAGCACCTTAATCTACACTTCAAAGAGATCACAAACTCACTTTGCCGCTCGTGTGGCGTGTATCTAACAATCTTTATGGGCTGTCGGATGCGCAGCAGTTAAATCGGTAGTCTTATTGCATTGAAAGTTTTTTTGTGTTGTTAGCCCTTATTGTCCCACTCGTGAGCAAAGGCCTCCCCCCATTCCTTCCACTTCTCACGATGGTGTGCCTCTTCTCGCCAATTCGCGAGGAAGCCATCCAAGACGTCCCGCCATCTTCTCTTCGCATTATTATCACTTACAAACTGACTCGATGGTTTAGTGGTCCAGAGAATAAGATCCTGTGTTCGGTTCACAGGTCGGGCAAAGTATTATTGGGTTTTTCAATCAAAAAGTTTGCAGTAGTAGCCCGGAGTCTGGATTTGTGCCCAGTTGATGGCAATAGGCTCGCCCCTATTACATGGGAATTAAAACATAACTAGCGAAATGGGAGTGTACTACAGGTGATTGTACACCTTTATCTAACCTTAAAGGAATTCCAGGCAGGATATTATGTTAGTGTTTGGCTTGTGTCAAAATGTACTGATAGAGTAGTTTTCGTTGAACTAGCCTCGAATATAATGATTTCATGAAATAGTAATTCAATCGAATAATTTGAACTTATTAGATTTGATGATTTACTTCAGTAAATAACCTTAGTATCCTTTCGCCTTAAATCAATTTCATTCTTATTGGTTTCAGGAACTGGGAATCTTGTTAACCATTCCGAATAGGTATATTGTGTTATCAGAGGGGATAGGATAACGCCAATGGGATAGCACCTACCGACCCATATCTCTCAAAGCAATCTATAGTATCGACGCCTTACATAATAAATGACTGCTGTCGTGACTGAGAACTCAGCTGACCCCACTGGGAACCTGAGACTACACTAGACGTAATTATAATGTACCCACCTACTATGAATAATGTAAGTGGATAGTGGCGTTAAAATATCAACAAAATACCAGTCTTAAGTTCACTTAGAATAGTAGCTAAAGGTTACGAAACCAGTCAATTAATTCATTAATTAAGAAGTCGTTGATAGTCACACTTACTAATTCACTACACTTACAAAGGAACAAAATAGTCGCTACAAAGCGGTGTCAACCTCGTTATGAAATTAATAAAAGTCATCCTTTGTATCCAGCACAATATTTCCGATTTATTAAAAAGTAGATAATGTGTATCGGCTAGTAGTGACGTTTTTATTAGGAGGCATGAAAGGGCCTACGTCGGCGGCGACGCGCCATTATGTCCCATTCGCCCCACTGAGTGCTTAATGCAGGATAATGGACCCTCTCACTATTAATTTGCCCGTTTTTGGTACGGAAATACCATAAACAAGTACTCCGGTTACCGTTACAACCTATAAGACTTCGATTTATTATTTTGGTCCCACCAGACTGATTCTAATGAACTGTAAACTCAACCGCTGAATGAAAACTCCCAAGTTAATCTGCCTGATACAAACAACGCAAGATCGCTTGGAATGTTTATTCAAAAACTAATTTAAGCGCTCAGCAAACATAAAATATAATTACAACAAATAGCGGTTCATATTAATGACGATGCTTTTAGTTATATTTAAATAACACACAATTTGACTCTGCCGTGGTTAATTTATCACACAAATATGTTAAATGCTATCTACACTTAAATAATTTTTATACAAAATCGGAGTTGTGGTTGGATGTTCCCCGGCATAGTCGTAAACCAAATAGCTTTACGAACATGAGCGTACTCAAATATTGGTTGAACGTGGTCTCAGGGACACCAACACAGATTTACTTCGCACTGCATTAGAAATATGGATCATAGCCGAAGTGAAGGCGATTTTTAAGTGTCACGTCGTAAAATTCTCGAAGCTTATACACTTCGTAAAATATTGCATAGAAGGAAATTTTAAAAAGTCTCCGACAATAAGAATCTCTCTTGCGGCTTGTGGCAGTAAAACGTCTGGAAGCACCTGCTCCAAATATCGTAAAATGTCTGAAAAACATTATTCTCGTTTTTTACCTAGAATAAAATTTTGAATTGCTACGTTACAAATAAAAGACGGAAAGCAGTAATTTTCATTATACCGCGAAATCCCAAACCGGCAGTGACGATCGTTCATATCGGGTACGATTAGAGTGTACGCTTGAAGGAGATAAATCGTCGGCAATACACGAGCCGTGGCACGACGGACCAACAAATTATTGTCGCCCAGGGAGCACGAAATATCGGCCGGTGCCGGCACGTCGGCCGCGACCTACCAGAAATATATATCTGCACTCCCATCTGTAGGAAAAGCGGGAGATCCGAACGAATATCCCAACGTACGGGCAGCGGCGCAGCCGGGCGAACGCGCTTCTCGTACTAACTGCCTGCATCATGCCAAACTATATCTTCCTGTATTTTAAGTATAAATGCTTTTTGAAATAGCTCTAGTTGCTAGCCTCGAATAATAAAAATAAAAACCAATAATAAAATATTTTGTGGCGAATTTAGTGCACAATGTTCTAAATTTAGGTCACCGCTTTTGCAATCCTGATTTAAGCACTAATATTAACGTTCGTGTGGCGGGAATTCACTACCTACGTCATTGCCGTTGAAAGCCACAGACGAAAGCATGTTGTATGTGTAAATAGCAACTAATATAAGTTAGAGTAGCCTGCTAACTAAATTGCCCGTTTCCATGATGTTTACAACTTGCGCGGGATAATAGGCATCAGATTACCATGAAACTCTTGTTTATATTAACGGTTTCCCGTCGCGTTCTGCTGAATGAGCATTAGTTTCTTTATTTATTTAATGGCGTGGCTCATTCTACTTTTAAGACGTAAAATGTGTTGACTTACTTGTAACTTTATAAACAGGATGATATTTTTAAGTGGGCGTGGATGGCCAAATCCGAAACTATGAGGAATAGCGAGAAATACTCAAAGGAATCTCGAGCCCGATTTTGATGAAAACTAAAACTGCATTATTGGATTTATGTAAAATCAATATCTCTAGCCAGGAATCGAACCCGTTGAATTTGGAAAAAAAAACACACACTCTATTATTACACCATTTGATAGCTTCGCTATTAGAGATTAAATTCTGGGAAGTAATGACATCCTGGCTAGGAATAATGATTTTCCAAATATCTAATGATGCAATTCCAGTTAGACTCATTTTGAGTGGTTTTCGCTATTCCTCATAGTTTCAGATTTGGCCATCCACGCCTACTTGAAAAATTCACCCTGTGTAAGACCCGAAAAAATCAATACTAAAATTAAAATGAAATCATAATAAAATCATATAGAAACAACATTAATCATAAAAAAATATAATGGCTGTAGGTTTGTGGTTACATTATTTGTAGCAAATTGCTGGCGGCTACGCGGCTACGAATCGTTGTTCTCGTAGACGCTACAATCTTGCTACAGTGTTTATACATTTTTAAGTACCATACAGTATAAATGTACATAGGAACCTGAATGTAGCCTTTAGTGATCGTTGGTATTTTGAACGCATACATTTTATACTGTAACTGCAAAGGCGACCAGTCATCGGGAACACAGCACCGGCGATGACAAGTGGCTAAACCGATATTGCTGTTCTAAGCAAATAAAAAATAAAGCTGAATGGCTTCCCCGTTCAATTAGTGTCGTTCTCTGTCAAAAGGAATATTGGTGTATAAATGGCGAAGGCAGGCATTGTCACAGACGCGGTATATCATCGGCGCGCGGAAATTCAAAGGGCGCCGGAAGTACTTGATTTATGAGAGGAGGTCGCATGTATGGGCGAGTATTAAAATTTTCATAAAAATATTCTTTATGAATTGCGAGCATTGTGCTGCTAGTTAAATGGCTGATTTCATATTTCACTTTTGTTGTGCTGTTTGGGTATGGACAGGTTTTAGGCGGATTTTAGGATGTGTAGGTACTAAATCACGTGTAGGAAAAATAACGTCCGAACACAGTTTTATTTCGGCAGGGTTTTTCGGTATTGCGGCAGATCCAGGCGGCAAAACGGGAGCAGATAGCTTCGCTTCAGACAGGAGCATTAAGTATTAGCTGAATATGGTCAAGATAGTACTGGTAATTAAACCCTTTGCTTACAGAGAAAAAACACAAAAAAAAATTAAAAGAAAAAGCTTTCTCGTTAATTAATTACCATAAGTTGGCTTACTCAGATACAGCACCCACAATATAGAATAAACCACAATAAATTAATAGGCACATATTTTGGCTAAAATATTACTGAAGTTTCCGACCACATCTGTTTTATGCTTGAACTCATTTTAAAACTATAATGCGTTAGCGTATTTACGAAACCACTAAAAGGTTGCTTGTTTCCACATAAATTGTAATCTTGAGCAATTGGTCTTGTTAAGAGACACACGAGTTAGTATTAGTACCCGTCCAAGAAACGGTACACCCACGTTTAATTTTCTAAGAAACCAAATCCAATTACTTTCTTCGTAACACTAGATAATTAAATCGGCCTCCCTCTTTATCTTCTTCCATAGCATCAAGTTTCTTAGAGTAAAGCAATTCCTAATGCTGCGATAGCTTCAACAAAGTACTAGTTTTGTTATTACTTAGGTACGATAAAACTTCGATTCTTCCCGGTAGCTGCCTTTAAAGCTTAAACTGTTTACCGCTATAAAGCAACAAGATCAGAAAGTTACACTCAGAAAGAAAATTGATACTTTTTCCATCAACTTGGAGAGATCGCTTATAAAATGTTATAAGAGTAAGGGTAAGTAGGTACGTACAATAAAAGTATTTGCTTTCGGGTCCAGTTTTTAGTGAAGCTCATTTCATTTGTTTTACATTTTGTATATATAGGAGGGTACTCTGGTGGCCAGTTAGGCGTGCGGGGCGCTTTACACGCGTACTTTGTGAATAATTTGCATGAGCGTGGAGGACGCGGCCGAGCCCGAGCCGTCGCTACGGGGGATTTAGGCGGAGGGGGCGCACGGGGGCGCGGGGTGGCGGGGGCCAGTCAGGATTTAATGGTGAGCGCGTTGCCTGCCCACTGGAGATATTCTCATCTCGCCGAGGATAACCACCGTTACGATTTAGCGGCTTTGCAAATTGCAACCGTGTCATGAAAACGTCTGATGTCGGATTTACTATACGTACTTACATTTTACTTATACACGTTTCCCCGAAATACTTGTACGTATTCTCACCAAAGTTAAGCCCCTCGTTTAGTCAGTGAAAATTTCCATTATTCCTACCTTAACGTCAGCTACAAAAGCGTTTTGAATTCATTTCGCGTTAATTAAGTTTTAAATACGTTTCAACCTTTTGATATCAGTCCTTTAACCACCTTATTTTCATAAATTTCAGCATATTTTAGTGCATAAATTATGCAAAATCGTTGTGACGCTAGTGTCTGGCGCGTTTAGTACGTACATTGAGAGTGCCTTCCCATAAATATTCAGTTTACGGACACTCGACCACCTTATAGATGCGCTGATTTACACTAAACTAGAGTTGCTGAGAGTGTAGCTTAATGAAGACTGGCTTTTATAGCTTAATCTTGACGATAAAGTTAACAGGTTCGATATTTCATGTCCGCCCAAATGGCTGAATATCTGCGCTTGTATAGCGCTCTTGACTACGAATAATTACATAAACGACTGTTTACATGAGTCTAGAACTGCTATTTGTCTAAAAGCTGTTGGGTAATGTCACTGGGTGGCTTTAATCGTAGGAAATAACTATGATTAACTAGCTTCCCTTTGACTACGAGTACGATCAAAAGTGACCAAATAAACAACGTTCGTGTGCCAATAACCGGAATATGATTTTCGTATTTACGAAATAGCCAATCAGTGTGGAATTCGATTTTTTCTGAAAGCAACTGTAGGTAATCGAGTTTTGAGTTTATCGTCACAGTTGCATTAAGAGCGGCAGAGTGCATTTGTGAAACGTTTACTAAGAGTGTAGAGCAGTCTCGTCTAGTCAATGAGAGGTATTTAAATACGAGAGCAGCTCAAGGTACTGATAGGACTACTTTGAATGTAGTCTGACTGAGCGCTTTTGAGTGCATTCGCGTGGATTGCATTTTCCAGCGCAATTAAAAGCTCAGAGGACATATTGTATTTAAAATAAAATGTTTGTTTTCGCTTTAAAATATTTTAAAATCACGGTCACTGCGCATTACGGATAGGCTTACGACGCTAGCATTGCGCTGCCCTACCACCTGACCCAAAGTCCTTCAACGCCCTTCGTCAGGTGCGACGAGTGAAAAATGCGTATCTATCTATTTGAAAAATATGTGGCCGTCACGCTATACTTAACACCGAGAGATTCACCTTGGGTCTGATTTAACCAAGTCAATATTTCGCTGTGGTTTTTCCAAGAACTATTTTCAGTAAATATTTAAAGAAAAATAAAAGAGTTGATGTTTTTCTGAAACCAACTTAACAACTCCCAATTAGTCACTCAATCAATCCAATTTAATTTTCTCAAAGAGTTTTTATTAAAAAAGGTTATGAAAGAAAACCCTGTAATAAACCTACAATGGAAGTTTTTCAGTTCTTTCCACTTAGGGATTTGATACAGGTACCCTACGTTTTACGAGTTGGTCGGCGACTTTAGTTCACACGCCTTCCATATCGCCCCAAAAATATGTAAATGACAAAGTCACCGACATAAATATTTATATGAACACTCTGCAGTATTCGAAAATTTCAGCCCAATACTAGTAAATTCTGTACTGACTAGGGTCACTGAAAATGTCAATATATATTTGTTACTTTGATACAAGATTCATGCATGTTTCGTGAACGAAGCTGCGGATTAGGTTCCAATTTGGTTTATGTCGCGTGAGATCTTAAGGGTTAAAGTGTCTATTACCTCCCGACGTGTGCTATAGAGTAAGGAATTATGTGTGACTGACGTTTATGTGATACTGTTTTGGATGTCAAAACGGTTTTGATTGGCCAAAAGTCTTTGATCGTTCACGCCTGGCGAATCGACTGAATTGGCTTGTGTTCGGTTTCAATTTCGCAACTCATGACACACATTTGTCATTCCATCCGAAAATATAAGTATTTCTCAAAGATAATTTGAACGTAGCCCAATACTTGAATACGTCTTCGAGATTTTCAGAATCTTGAGCTGACAGGTTTGCTTTACCTTTAGGTAAGTAACGCTTTTTAAAACATAGTGTGTTATTCCTTACTTGCAAACTTAAAAACTCATTAAAACAAACTTCTTATAATATCCTGCCTTTATCAACTCAGTACAGCCACAAAGTTCTCTTTAATTCTCCAAAAAGCGTTCTGCACGAAGCAGATTTGTATCGTAATTTGCATAGTTAAGTCTGGAACTTACGTAGAGGTACACATAAGCAAACTTCCGTCATAACTCCGCAGCCGATGTCGGCGAGCAAATAAGTAACTAGCAAGTTTAAGCAAACACTATTAACTGTATAGTAGTTTAAGAAACGGTCTCAATTTACCCTTAACATAATCTAGTTTGTGCTTAATCAAAATTCCGGGCCGCACTCAATATGGATACGGGTTAGCGCTGTATAATGGCTTGTACCTTCGCATATATTATTAGGTACTTATGTGATATACATGCTGTTACGTTAATTAGCTTAATCTGAAGTACAAACTGACAATTAACTAGGCGCTAACGATTTGTTGTTGTGGTCGGAGAGGGGAGTGACAGATTGGGTTGGGTTCGAGGGAGTTAGTTCGCTGTCAAGGTTAGCCGTGTGTGAAGCACTCCTTGTTAATGTTTTGGCAAACTCTTCTTCATTCGTTTATAAAGCAATCACTTTAGTTCCCACACTAACATAATGATACAATTCCAGATACAATTCCAGACATATAACAGTACGTGTCCACGGCTTAAAATACAATATGGAAATGAGACAATAGAAGAGGTGGATTACGCAAAATTTTTGGGGATAATAATTGACAAAAACTGTAACTGGAAATCATATTGATGATCTATGTAAGAAGATAGATATATTTGTATTCGTTTTATATAGACTAACGCGTGTGGCTAGTGTTAATGCGGCACTATGTGCATACCATGGCTAATTTAAAAGAGCGTTTCGAGCTCAGAAAAAGTGCGTACGTTCAATTTGTGGAGCGCACCCACTGGAGAGGTGTATTCCACTATTTAAAAAACTTAAAATACTGCCACTTCCAGCACTATACATTTATGAAATTTGTATCTTTGTACATCAAAACAGACATGATTTTGACTTGTATAACGATGTTGTATCCATACCCAGCCGCAAAGTGCATATGCTTAATGTCCCTAGGCGTAGAATTAAACTGTTTTCTAATAATGTATACTGCAAGCTTCAAAACTCGATTTAAAATTTTAGGACTGAAAAATTTACCTAAATATTTGACATTATTGCCTAATCATATTTGATATCCTTGACTTATTTTAAATTGTGACTTATATAATTTATCTCTTTTATATTTCTACTTATTTAAATTAATTTTAATTCCAATTCCATTGATTAATAATTTAATTTTAATGTACTTAATGATGACCCATAATTTTATAAACCATATTTGTCCGCCGGAAACGGCAAAATATAATGATCCTAATACATTATGAACCTAACAGCTTTGTACAATATTCTGACAAATAAATGCATTCATTCATTCATTCATAGCATATGGCATAAAACCCATTTAGAATTTCCATGACACATATTGATTACACTCGGTTTGATTGATATTTTCCCAATAAACTATTTGACTTTTACATTACATTTGTGGCATGCAATATTAGCTGCAGAGATCAGAGTCGGTTGGTATGGTTAGCATTCGTCATAGCAGTGCAATAACAAGTTATTTACAATGAGCTGTGGTTTTCCTGTTAATGAACAAGCCAGCTATTTCAATTTGTTTAGTTAGAATTAAATACATAGTAAACAGACAGTGCAATGGAATTTCCAATGGTTAATACCAAAAACCTATCTTGGTTAATTTTTGCTTGCTTCAAAACGACTGCAACGAAGCAAAATATAAATCGTACCCTATGGTGCTTTAGGCACCTATTCTATGGGGGTAGTGGTTGCTAACATGCACGAAAGCAACCTACTAAGTGACCTTGTACCAACGAAAGCAAAGTGTCTGTAAAAATTACACGTAGGTATGATGTATCCACGTGTGAGAGCATTGATTCTGTGAAAAGTCAAGATGTGTAACGTTGCGTCAAAAATTCAGCAGTTGCACAGCGGCGGTGGTGTTTAAAATTTCAAGAGCGGAGCGCGGGCGGCCCCGCTGAAGTATCACGAGTTCATAAATTAGTTACTTTACGAGGGAAAGGTCGCGCCCCCATAGCGCCGGGCCCGTGTATAATTTTCATTTAAACACGAGCAGCCACAGGTCCTCGCCGTAAATCAGCTCCGACGGCCGCCCTTTGAGTCGCGGACGCGCGGCTCGACCGCGTCGCGCGCGCCCGACCGCTGCCGACCGCCGAACCGCCGCAACAATGTAAAGACATTTCCATTGTACCGTAATAGGGCATTGTTTGTGACGTAAATTTTACTGCTGAATATGCAAATTTCGTTTTGCCGCGACCTCCAGCGAGAAATATTGCGAAAGTTTTGTCGAAAAATTAAAATCACGAATCGCGAACAAGTTTTTAACGATCGTTACAGCTACGGAAAAAATATCGCTATTTGTACTGCAGAGGTATAAAATATTTTTATCCGTGAGATTAAAAATACTCGACCCCCTTTTTTTAAATATATCACTGTTTGTATACAATATAAAGCCAGAGTAAAATAACAAAGCGGGTTTCAAAAATACGTAAAATTAAACGTTTTATTGAGTGGCGTTTACATATCGAATCATAAATATTCATGGCGAAGGTTGCGCACATCTGCTCGTGAGGCGCGAGCGACACGAAAGGAAACAGATGAAATTCGCTCATCATTCCGTAACATGGACACGTAGTAGGTGTATAGATTTTCTGTTTCAAAGTTCTTCAAAAGTACCTAGTACCTGTAACCATAATTAAATAGGTAAAGCTGTATTCCGAGATAACGACGTCATAACCATAAATCCATATAAAAATCTCACGCTACAACATCGTGAACCACCTTTATCACCTCTTTACAGCGCGATAAATAACTATATGAAACTCATTACCAGGAAATAAGAAACTTCATTATACAGTAGGAGCAGTGCGCGATCTCGTTATCCACAAATAAAAAGGCTTTTTCAGTGGGAGGGCTGGCTGGCGGCCCGAGGCGTTAATATTTAAAGCTGCGCCGTGGAGATGGCTGCTCTAATGTGCTATTAGCCCCACAACCGCGTGTTTGACTCGGCGGAAGCCGCGCCGCAGCCACACCGCGCCGCGCCGATGTGTGATGTCTTGAACGCACCACGAGCTCGGCAAACGTCTTGTAATAATATAACGTACCTTATACAATGTGCCTGTATAACAATGAGCTACGTCGTACCATGCATTTCTCTTGTTATCAATGGTTCTGTATGTTTGATTTCGAAATATCTCGTTTTAAATCGAACAGTCTTCTACTCACCTTTATTTCGTTTATTAATGGTATTACTAAACTATTCATTAATTCATTAAAGACATGGCGACCAGTCGTGGAAGCAGGGAACTGATTTCTGGGAAGAAAGAGTAATACCAAACTTCTGGTTAGCTGACGACCGCAATGAATCGCTTCATCGACCTACGACTTATTCCAGAATATCAGTATTCATGAAGCCACAATTTAAAACTATCACACCTAACATCAAATTGAGGACACAAGGTGACTCACAAAGAGGTACTTGCCTCCCTAGACATACATTAGCCGACACAGCCCTATAAAAAACGTTCCTTAATGTAAGGTAGAAAAAGCCACAGGCCAAGGCACGCGGACGCAACGACGACGGACATACACCTGACATTTATTACCTCCGACAAAACTCGCGTTCACATTAACTTCCATTTGCAATGCTAAAGGTGGACGCATATTATGCTGCATTGAGCAGCTTTACAGAGCCAAAAACAGCACACATCACGTCTCATGCTGGGGTAACAGCGAGCAACTTTGTAGAGCTAAAACCGGCACACATCACTTCTCAAGCTGGGGTAACAACGAGCAGTTTTCTAGAGTCAAAACCGGCTCATAATAATTCTTATGCTGGGATACAGCAAACAGTTTTGCAGAGCCAAAAACGGCACACACCACATCTCATGCTAAGGTAACTGCAAGCAGCTCTTCGGAGCCAATAATTTCACCAACCACATCTCCGAACATACTCATTCATTTAGCTGCCAAAGGTTCGAAACCACTTCGAGTAGAATAAACAAGGGTGCAATATTGCGGAGTTGTCTACAAGTGATGTAGTTGGTCTTGCTTGCGCCGTCAGTAGCCTGCTGTATCAGGATCTTTGAGGCATTTCTAACGGATGAAAGTAAACCCTGAAACCAAAGAAGGTAACGTGAAAAGAGATTAATGTTCTAAACATAATTACGACGCTAGGAATAACGCGGAAAAACCGCAAGAGCCAACTGGTTGCTGTCGGCACAAGTGTAAAGAGTCTAACATGATAATTATACAATTTTGTTTTATGATGTCCTGCATCTTTCTTTGAAACTAACCAAACGATATGAGGATTTTCATTAGTTTGAAGGTCATCCAACCGATGCCATTAAAAGATTCTTTAGCTACTTTGTCTGGTGGGCTGTCTTAGAAATCAGGTCATGATGATAAGCAATGCCAGCCTAATCACAACGTACTGAGTTCATTAATCCGTTGGCAATGCGTTCCGATTACGACTATATCCGTCATGACCATTGATTATAATGGAGGAAGGTTCGTGTTCATGGCAACTAGAGGTCTTAATATTGGTTTGATTTAAAATTGGTTATTTAAAGCAGCTGTGTGTTTTTCACAAAGGTACATTTTGTTGTTACCCAACCTAATTGTTGTGCGAAAACTCGTAGTTATCGCACTGTTAGTATTTGTTTACAAAAGAAGATGTACAGCCAACTACGCTGCGTTGTTAGAGTAATCTCCCAGTAAATGAAAACTTCACTAAGACTCACACTTTCCATCTGTCATATTGATCTTGAAGCAAAAAAAGCGATATATGACGCAAAGCGTTCTATGAAGCGCAAGCACAAGCAATAAGCGTTCGATCTGCCTCGACAGAATGTGCGCTAACCTTTACTTCCATTTGCACTGCACTTTTAAATTCTCGCTTCATATTCCATATAAAATGGGACAATGTGAAAGATGCATAGAAAGTTTCCGAAACACGACGCGTTTAGAGGCAAACAGTACACCGTACGAGGAAATGTATCCGAATATTCAATTTTTACTGTCCAAACTGAAATGAAGAAAATAATAATCTAAGCGTGAATATTTTTAGAGAGTTGAGCTCTACTACGCTTTGTAATAATGCTCGTCTGAGGAAATATTACCAACACACTTATTTTTACCATTGACATATGACATCGCAGTCTTTAGGGCTTCAACGCATCTGTATTGCATACATACATGACATTTTCAATAATCAAGAAAGGTACTTTATTATTAGTTTAGTGGCGTTAATATCAATTTAGCAAGTTAACGATCAGTTAATCAAATCACAAGCTAATTAAATGAGTAAGTTTTGGATTTATTATTTTTTCCCAAAACATTTAAAACTCCCTCTCCAAAATAACTACGTAAATAAAGGTATTTACTTTTATTAAGGGACTAAAAAAAACAATAAAATGTTTGAATAAATACTTCTTGCGAAATGTCCCCAATTTGAAAACAAGTTCGTATTCTATCCTACAAAATTTTAAGTGATGGACTGGTAACTAACTATAGACCGACCGCTTAAATGAATCCTTCGCCTTGCCCCATCAAAGGCACATTAAGTCCACAAAGTTCTAACAATATCCCACAGGTTATTTGCTTTAAAATAACCATAATCCACGTAGGTATTACGATACTAATTGAACCAATACGTGATCAACCTTCAGGATATACCATTTAAATTGATACCTTCGCGAGGACTCATTAAAGCGGTCGGCCTATAGTATGTTATCTACAGTCACTTGTTTTTCCAAAAACTTGAAGAAGAAGTAGTTATCTAGAAACATACTAGTTTTGCCTACCTGAAGCTTTGGTTAATCGATCAGGAACATTAAAAGCGTGATATTAGAAGCTATATTTCCTAATCAAAACCCATAGGTATACATAGTACACCAAAAATATTCGAGACAAAGTTTACCAAAAGGTTTATGTTTCTCGTGCGTTTTGCCGCCGACCCTGAAACGGATTACGTCTTTCCCAATTTTTTGTTTGATTCCTGCTGTAAATCTCTAATATAAATAAAAAAACCTACGGACAAGAGAAATCCTATTATATTTCAGTTTTTATCTTATGATTAACGTCAGAGTATTTTCGAATGCGAAAGTGCTACGTCAATGGCTGTTTCTGTGCAACGCATCATTAATATATCAAACAAAACATTTCACACGGACACAGTATTTAAATTCACTAACCGACTACTTTTGCCGAAATAACCAAATGAAAACGTGGTTATTTTTCATCAAACCCGACTTTAACTACTACAGAAACTTGTCTTGAAAAAATGCATTGGGTATTTATTTGTGTTTAGTACTAAACAGAAGGGTTCATAAATCAGAAAAAAGAAACAACTAACTTAACCAACTTTTACGACTTTTGCGGGAGAAGCAACTGGTTACATTAATTAAAGACGAAAGGAAAAAGGTACTCTCCGTAAAATTATTTAGTTATTTATTAAAACTTTATGCACAAGTAACAAAATTGCACAAAGGTGGACTTAAACCCATAGGCATTTTCTACCAGTCTACCTTAGGGTGAAACAGAGACAATATACAGTAGGTGCAATAACAGAAAAAAAGACTCGAAAATATTTATAACTAAAACATTATAAGAATAAATACTTATACAGGGTGTAAACAGACCCTTCACATAGCCGTCAACCAAGCATTCTGTACATCAAACTAAGTAACTTTACGCAAAAATTATTGCTGGAAATCGACTTTTTTTTTTGGGTGAAAAATCACGTTTTACGGTAGAACTCGATGGAAAGCACTCAAAGCATAGTGCTGACGGATGTATTGAATAGTACGGGGGTCGTGGAGGTGTGTAAAGTAAAAAATTTACATTAAAAACATGTA
Organism: Noctua comes; assembly: GCA_963082995.1. NCBI lineage: Eukaryota > Metazoa > Arthropoda > Insecta > Lepidoptera > Noctuidae > Noctua > Noctua comes. The sequence continues at coordinate 8,787,964 of OY720273.1, forward strand.
TTTTAAAAAAAAAACTTGTGAAAAAGTTGGAACTTTGACCCCCAATATCTCCGTAACTAGAGGGTTCCCAGTATGGTCTAGAACAAAAAAATGATCGCAAAGACGGGGAGAACAAGTGCCTTTCGTTTATGTTAAGGGTCTATTTACACCCTTTATACATACATACATATAATAAACTTTATAAAGTTAAGAGAGACAAACAAGAAAAACTACAAAACAATACAATTATGCTTGTACACTTTTAAAACAGTCACAATATATAATAACCAATGGATAAATGGCGGATTATACTGAAACCACAAGACTGTCTTCTGTAAACCAGAGCTTTCATCTTGTAAAACCTTTTTCAAGATGACTGGGCTTTAGAGTACGTACCCTCTTAAAAATTCATTACTACAGCCTCCTTTATAACGTTTATTAAAATATAAAACATTGCCGGAACCTATCGATTACCTAGACCATTTCTTTTGTATCCATTGATTTGCCAATAAAATATCTCCAATTAGAAATGGTCAGTCTGAAAACCATTGCTCGATGAGCATCATCATCTATCTGCCTAGCCTTTTCCCAACTATGTTGGGGTCGGCTCCCAGTCTAACGGGATGCAGCTGAATACCAGTAATTTCCATGGAGCGACTGCCTATCTGACCTCCACAACCCAGTTAGTACTGGGTAGTACGATACCCCTTGGTAAGACTGGTTTACAGACTGTCAAAGATCTACAAATGACACACAGGACCAACAGCTTAACGTGCTTTCCGAGGCACGGAGGAAACTCGGTATGTAATGGGTGGTCACCCATACACAGACCAACCTAGGCAAGCATGGCTTAACCTAAAGACCGACCCGAGCGGCTGTTATTATTTAGCCATTGCTCGACGAGCATCGCAGGAAAAAAGAAGGTAAAAGAAACAAGATAATGAAAGACTAAATTATTTGTGTAATGTAACATAAAGCCGCTAGTGTTTAATTAAACTTTTAGTGACCTGACCTTAGATACACAACATGTTTTAGACGTTTTCCTAAAGCAATATGACTTTACGTGGATAGTGGACACTGCTTACGAGCATATAAAGCTAGGTATTAGTTGGAAGTTTGCGTTTACACTGCTTGTTTAGGAAAACTAACATATTCTTAGTCCTGCTTTTCGTATGAAGTAAATAGCCGGATGGTACAGAGTCTATTTCCGTGCCCCCGATTTTATGGCCCTGAGAATCTGAGGCAGTGGAAAAGTTCTTGTATCGACTAAGATTTTGTTCTAAATCTCTGCTTCACCCATCATACAGACTTTGCAACTTGATCGTTTCGTCAGCTTAAGAAAGACCTTTGTTTAATTTTCACCATCATCATCATCATCATTTCAACGGAAAGATGTCCACTGCTGGATATAGGCCTCCCCCAAGTGTCGCCACATTGACCGATCCCGTGCGACTCGCATCCAGCGGATCCCTGCAACCTTCACCAGGTCATCGGTCCACCTAGTGGGAGGCCATCCAATGCAAAGTCTTCCTGTTCACGGTCGCAACTCCATAACTTGTCGGCCCCATCGGCCATCCGTTCTGCGAGCAATGTGCCCTGCCAACTGCCACTTAAGTTTAATTTTAGGTAGAACAAAATACCACCATTAGAAATATCTCCTTAATAATTATTCAGTAGTAAGTAATTAAGTAAAGGGAAACTAGAACAAGATACTTTTAGTCAACAAGCTAAATGTAGATTCATTAACAAGAGCACCTATTTTATCTTTCAAGCATCATATTGCCAACAATAAGAACATAATCTTTACTGAACCTTACCTACAAGGCTACAACAAACGTTTGACAAATTGACCCAAAAATCTTAGGGAAACCCGGTCATAGAAGAATGTTATGTTCAGGTGACTGCTGCCCATCTATTTGATATGATCCTTTAGTAGCCTACAGGCCGCGGGGGAGAGGCTATCTATTCTTAGCCGGAGGCTAGCACGGCCATGATCCCACTATTTATAAATGCGAACATTTTGAATTCAAGTTTGATTTTCAGTCTTGTGGTTACAGCTGAGTAAATTAGGGTTCCTATACTGTAACGGGGGGTATTATTAAGCATTCATACAGTATGTGTGATGAAAACTGTATAGGTACTGTTTGCACCATGACTACCACAGCCCAAAACAAATCATGTTTGGTCACGGTTAAAAAAAGTAAACAAAACTTTCGTTGCGAGCAAAGCTGCGAGCAAAGCTGCGTGCAAAGCTAGTAAAACATAACTGACTGAACTATCCCAAAATATACGGGGTAGCAAAAATGGTCGATAAATCCGCGCAATTTCATCGATGTCGGTATAATAAAACATGGACGATAGAGAACGCGATGCTATTCCGATGGGCGATTTCAATATTATTACGATCACGTTCCACTAATATTTGACTGTCCAATTGCATAATATGCGAACGAAGTCTATAATCGTATTTATAGTGGACGTCCAGCAATTTTTAACGGTAAAAGGCGTAGTTTGGCAAAAATATTACTCTGTTATTTGAAAGGTTTGCAAACAAACTGACGTGACACGGCGACGATCGACGACCGGCGGCACTACTGATGGAACGACCCGCAGTCTGTAAACACCTGCACCAAAAGTACCTACCCACCTATTTGGCAACACGTTCTACCAACCTTAGAGACAAAGGTGGAATGTCTTATGTGCCTGTAATTATACCGACACGCGTGCCTTCCAATCCAGTAGGTACCAACACAGCAACCTACAGTTTAGAAACATGATTCAGTTTGATATCTGGAGCTCCAATAGGTAATGAACATTAATTTACCAGGTACATTTACACTATTTTACTTAGACAGGCGTGATTTTATGATATTTTTTATTGAAGCAGGCACTTTATTTTCATAAAATAACAATAAAATGTCCAAGTAATTTTATTCATATGAATATTTAGCAACACAAAATTGTAATAAAACTCCTCTGAATGTTTAATACGAATATTACGGCAGATTATTTGTATAGCTTTTACGCAACCGTTTGTCGGATATTTTGTATTCCTCGTCATTCCTTCCGCGTTTACATACAAGTTGAGATACTTGTTTTCGAAAAAATCTTTTTTTTTTTTAGCTTTCTCGCATAGCGTATGTCAGTCCCATCGTATCCTAAACTATACTTATACTTTTCAAAAGACGTGGGCCATGAATTTAAACAAATCCAAGTCGCCATTTGGTTGGGATAGAATCGTATGGAACATGCCTACATCAGTTCTGTTCAAATTCAGGGACCTTACTAAATTATTTCTACTGAGCTCATAGTGGACACATTCCATCAATAAATTTTGCAAGTCTTCGACAAAGTCTTCGACAAAGTCTTCGACAAAGTCATCGACAAAGTCTTCGACAAAGTCTTCGACAAAGTCATCGACAAATCTTGTAAATAAATGATGGTTGGTTATGTTCACTTTATTCATCATCTGATCTGCCTAGTCTTTTCCCAACTATGTGGGGTCGGCTTCCAGTCTAACCGGATGCAGCTGAATACTAGTATTTTACAAACGACTGTTAACTTTATAAAAAAATTGGTGCATGGTTATTTTGGCGCGTGGCCATTTTTTTTTGGTTTTGTTCAAATACAATTTCCGCAGACATTTTTACAAATGTTCATCAACAACGCCCTCTTGTCAAAATCATTCAAGCACCAAAAGAGACACGGAGCACTGCATTTTTTTCACCTTTTTAAAAAGTTCATGAGTACAAGAAGTCTGTACAACTTGTTTTAGATGTATCTAAACAATAGACGAAACTAGTAGACTTGAATCATAACAACGCATACAACTCCATAAAATACGGACTTTTGCGAATTTTATTTTCCAAAAACGTTTCTTGATAAACTTGATAATTCAATGTAAATGGGTCCAAATCTGTGGCTAAGTCTCCGAGGGTTTGGACCTAAGCCTTTACCTAATTGTGTGATTATTTGCCGAACTTCGTTTACTTATCGTATTTACAGCGACCGAACTTGCCCGACGACGATGTTGCCACTTAATGTAACTAAATAAGCGAATTTCGACGCAATCCCCAGACATTTTCTGGGAGCCCTAATTTTCGTGAGGTAATAGGTATAACATGAAGAGTCGGTTAATCATAAATATCTACTAAGTAGAGCGAAATGAACGCACCTAGGTAGTGTACCTACCTACAATTTTATTTTCCGTCCGTTTTTCCGTTTTTTTCGCTATTTCGCTACAAATTAAAAAAAAATGTTATTTAAAAGTGGCAGTGGGCAGGGCACATTGCTCGCAAAACGGATGGCCGATGGGGCCGAAAAGTTCTGGAGTGGCGACCGCGAACCGGAAGACGTTGCGTTGGAAGGCCTCCCACTAGGTGGACCGATGATCTGGTGAAGGTTGCAGGGATCCGCTGGATGCGAGTCGTACGGGATCGGTTAATGTGGCGACACTTGGGGGAGGCCTATGTCCAGCAGTGGACGTCTTTTGGCTGAAATGATGATGATGATGATGTTATTTAAAACATGTCATGTGTATTCTTCTCACTTATGCAATTTTTTAATGAGCTATCCAGTATCAACACAAAGGTTGCTTTTTACGAGCAGCGCCGAAATATCGGGAACTCATAGAAAACAGTAAACATGGTAAATATCCCGTTATTAGTATTAATAGTAATGTTAGTGACCATGATAGTAGAACCAAATGACAATTTAATTTACGATGGATGAATGATTCAGTTGTTTCATAAAAAAATCAACTCACCTTAGAAAAAATCTAAAATTAACTTCCAAACATGTAACAATTTGCCTATCTAGTAGGTACTCTGATTTAAATGCTAATAAATTAACTTTTTCATCTTGGAATTTTCCCGGCAACGAAACTCTGTACAAAGTAACAAGGTTTCTCCGGCAAAAATAGAACACCCCATCCCTTCCCATGGGGGTTGTTAAAGCCAACTAAGAGATTGTTTCAGAGCATGCAGAGGTTTGCCACTTAGTACAATCCTCCGGTGCAGTAATAGCAAGCATGTATGTACTGCCAGTTGCCATCGGCGTTCCCAAAAAAATGTTTGCAAAACTCGGGATTTGACCGGTAATTGGAGCTACTTATACGTACGCATAAGTCATATTCAGTAAGAGACATCGTATAATATCATAAATTATTTCAATTTTCTTTAGTACTCCCAGAAGACAAGCACCACTTGAAAATAAGAATGATAAACACGAATAATGAGCAATAAAACTGACGATTTCAACTCTCGACACGCTAATGGCTTCCTTCTTGTTCATAATAATAAGAAAAAATAAAAATAAAACGGTTCGCTGAATTGAAATTCTAATGTCTCTTGAATAATTGAAAACGTTTGGGTACCCACTGAAGTTTTTCCTTAAATATTTGAAAAAAAAACAAAAACACATCTAATCTGTCGCTTGTTTCTTACACAGAAACTCATTTCGACATTTTTCAATTTATTTTGTTTGAGTTTTGCCCACAAGAAATTAGTTTCCTAGTATAGTTGGAGGTACTCTGGAAGTGTAACGTTCAAGCAATTTCCCTAATTTTCACTTTATTTGTAATTTAAACCTGGGTCATAGGCTAAATTACTGAAACTACGGGGTCCTACCTCAGAATTTTGATTGCTCATCAACCTGTGTAGAAAGTTGCTATAAAATTTTACAACATTAATAAATTATGGACGTGAGTTGTATACATTATTTGGGGTATTTATCGTCGGTTGTAGACGGGGAACTAGTACTAACTAATTTGAGCTCTGACAGTGCTCGGAGATTAATTAGTGAGTATCATAAAGAGCAATAACGTGTCGGGTTTAAAGATGGCAGCCGTGGTGTGACATAAAGTTTGAGCGCCGGTTGAGAGAGCTTGTTGTGCCGAGCGCGAACGATTGCAAACAGGGCGTGACACTAACGTGATGCAGTCGTTTCCCGTTTTAGAAGCGATTTTGCATCGCAGCGCCCGTGACATAGCAATGCAACAGCGATTCAAAGGCTTGTCTATACATATTTACCTTGACGTGCGTCGTGACGTATTCCCGAGGTTAAGGTTTATGAATCGATCAAGAAATAAGATGAAATTGTTTTCTAACTGGAGCTACGACTCACGTCCAAATCAAACAGACATAAATATTTATAGGTAAAAGTAGATATGGCGACACTTGGGGGAGGCCTATGTCCAGCAGTGGACGTCTTTCGGCTGAAATGATGATGATGATGATGAAAAGTAGATGTCAAATCCGAACTTTTCATGTACCTACCTACATTTTACGCGCTAAAAACTCGTGGCTAAATAATAACAGCCGTACGGGTCGATTTTTAAGGTTAGGCAACGCTTGCCAAGGTCAGTCTGTGGATGGGGTGACCGTCCATTACATAGCGAGTTTTCTACGTGCCTCGGATTGGTCCCGGCTGCCATTTGTAGATCTTTGACAGTCGTTACAGGTAGTCGGTCCACAAATCTGACAACCAGTCTTACCAAGTGGTATAGTATTACCCGATATTATCTTGGTAATGTAAAAGCTCCATGTAAAGTACTGGTATTTATTATACTGGTATCTGCTTACATGGGAAGTCGACACCAACATAGTTAGATAAAAGCGAGGCAGATGATGAGAGCAAGACTATTAAAAGCCTTGCTCTCGCTCGTCATCTGCCTCGCTTTTGCTTGCTCTTTTACTCACATTTTCACCGACACAAGCGTTGCTCATATATATAGGTCGTGCCAAAGCGTGGGAAGAAACAAAACAATCCACATAATGTTAGTATATTTTAACAATGCACTTTAGGCACTCGCTTATCCGCTACGAGCCCCGCGGTATACCCTCAGTTTACTTTTACAACTTGCGCTGAGATAAGCTGCCGACATACTTCATGTTGAATCTTATATGTACCCTATGCCATCACAAGTACCAACAAAGCGGTTTGCCAAACTTCAGTAAATACGACCTCCGATTTAAACGTTTCAAAGTCAACTATTCAAGTTCTGTAACCTCTAGAATTCATCAATGTAAGTAGGTACATATAAATTTTCAAAACTTAAGCAAACAAATACACGAGTTCTAAGCAGGTATTACGCATCTATCGAGCAAGTTTAATAAAGTTCCAAACTATTCGACACGTAAGGTGTAGGTAAGGTTAATTCTACGACGCACCTACTTGGGCCATTGTGTTTTAATCTAATTTATAAGGAGAGGATTTATGAGGCCGTAGAGAAGGGAAAATAGCCTCACGCAACGTGTCTGTGCCGGTTCTATTGGATACGTGAGCGTGATACATCGAACAGCTCTCCGCAACACGTACGCCGGCGATTTATCTCGGCGACTCTTTGACAAAACCCGCCCGAGGCCCCCGCCCTCACCTCACTTGTAGACACACAATAAAATAAATAAAACATATCTCCTCCACGTCGCACTATAACACCGTTTACTTTAACGACAAAACCTATTCACTCCTCACAACCTAAATATTTGTTACATTTCTAAATTCAACTATAATTAGCTCGGCAGAGGTTTCTCATTTTTACTTAGCAGCGGAAATGAAAAATATTAATGACACAAATTTTAAGCTGAAGCCAGCGAGTCGGGGCCCGGGCGTACTCAGACCAAATGAAATGTTGATTTTATGACGCGCGTTTTACGTTCTACTGACGGCAGATGAAACAAAATACACGTTCATTAGCGCAGACCGGGAAATTATATTACAGTTGGTACTTGATTATGAAATCACCGGCCCCACACAGCCAGTTCAAGCACCTCCTCTCAGGTGTACATACTTCACCCGCCTACTCTGCAATTAGTGCATTTGGTCTCGGCGCCACGGCTAAACTTTATCTTTTCATCCCTTTTACAACTCCTCAAAGGGCCTACTGTGAGTAACAAACCTCGACATTTGATTAAAGAAAAGTCTTAACAAGAGTGAGCAGTCGTATAAAAGCATTTGAAGTCGTAGATTTAATTAGAATAATGGATTCTTTCAGGCTCCGAAGAGTCTACGAGCTACAAGGTTACATGTCGTCGGTTCGTAAGAGTTCATATTTTAAAATTAGCATTTGAGCAGGGTTGTGAGTAGCGGATGACATTAGTGCCGGGGCTGGCGACATGAAACAGAATCCACGCGATGCATGCCGACTTAATCCCAAGTAATGGGACGTAATAAAATGTAAGAGGCTAAGGGTAACGACAGACGTGCGCGCGTGACCTGTTATCTTTACCTTTTGGACTACTTAGGAGAACACAAAATCAGATTTTGTTGCTTACGAGCGGAATCTCTTATGGACGTAGTTCGAGCATTAAATTAGACATAATTTGCAGAGATCCGTCTGGAAGTCGTTTGTCGGGTATGATGAGTTTTATGAAGGTAATCGATTGAACGCTTTCTCTCGAGTCATCACGTGTGAATTTTCTAACTTTTTCTTTATGACGTCGGGTTTTGACAAATTAACACGTCAGCGAAGAGATACGGCGCGCGCCCCGGGCTCACCCATCAATATCGACGCGGCCACCATTACTCAATATCACTCAAGTGGAACTGCCCAATTTACAGCTACATTTAACTGATTTGATTGAATCCACCGAAAGTTATCACCTCGGAACGCTTTCAGGTTCCCATTCGGTCAAGTAGATGTAAATACATTATATGCTATCTAAAGCAGATGTGTTATAGCTGTTTATAATGCAAGTGATGTCCAAGCAATGTCAATGCTACGTGTTGTTAATGCAAACATACGTGAACTAATTGCAGTATATTATGCCCAAAGGCCAGAATAACTGTATCGTATTTTAAAGCATATACAGTATAAACGCATTATGAGGAGCCTAATATAATCGCCACTTACGAAAACAAAAGAGTCTCACTATTGTGAACGAAAGGAGGCACATCCTGCCATCACTAAATAATTCCAAGCATTCAGTGTTTCAGTATTCTCAAAGCTAACATGCGGTTATTTCTGTCACATACATTTTAGAAAGGTTTTCTTCAAAACGGAAAGGAATCGTTCCCCTTCTTTCCGTTCACGTATTCCGCTCTTGACCCTGAAAACATTGGGCTTAACCTTCCTCAACGAATATTGCTTCGTGCCGCGAAAAGTTTATTAAGACACTTTAGGGATTTTATATTGACTTGCTAAAGATAAACACAAAATGTATACTGTGAATCCCCCACAAAGACCTTTCGGGTTTATTGTAACACTAGAACTTGTCAAAAAGTTTGGGAATTACTATGTGTTTTCTTATCATCTACGTGAGCGTACTGGGGTCAACTTGAACACACATAATAAATTACTTTATTCACATCCAAAGGGTCGAATACGGTCACTCACCTTGAATGAATTATTAAGTTATTTAAAAATAGACATAAATCCCAAGCATTCGTGACTCAAATCCCTGACTCCCACGTCTGATATATGAGTCGTCATCGTCAAAACCAGCACTCATGACCCAACCGAGATCACACCCAACTTACAAATGTAGCGGAGTCTAACACAATTGTTGGTCTATTCTTATTTAATTTCCGCTAGCTGTTTGTTCTACGTTTTTCATTTGTTTTGTAGTGGCGGGCGTCGCAAAGTTAAACACAGAGCGGTATGTTAGGTGGGTTCTGCATGAGACGACGCGACTTTGATGTATCGTGGAGCGTCAGTAGTCGGACCCTGAATATTTACGAGAAGCGAAGGCCCAGGCTCCCGTCGCCTCGCGCGCCGGGAACCGTGTCACATTATTCATGAACTATATTTTATGTTACATCTGCCAAAATACACTCATCGAGCGTCGCATAAGATGAATGCTTCAGCACCTTTAGCTTCCCTAGATATTGGTACAATATTTTTATTTTGTTGAATACGTGATATGCACTTTTGTAAAGTAGATGGTACTTTTATTTAAGGCTTTCCTATTTTGTTTGGCTCTTAGAATAGCCTCTTTATAATATAAATCATTCTATAAAATAACAACCAACACAAGCTTACCTATAAAAATCGACACGTGTCGACAACACGCATCGCTAGACATCTCATTAGGCGAAATTGGCCATAAAGAAATATTTACGATTTTCAGTTAAATTCATACAGCAAGGTAAAATTCACAAACATATTACAGGGAGACTTTTCTTTGAAATATTTTATTATACAACCTTAAAACTACGTTTATACCTTTATATTACAGATGAAGCAATGATAGCTAAAATGTGTTGTAAAACATCTTCAAAATAAAATCTCTCTTACATTGTTTATTCTAGCAAACATTTTTTTATGTTCAACAACGTGAAAGCGTTCCAAATTACCTTACTTACAATATATTTTATTTATCGTTGATTATTGACTTCCTGACTGAACATTTCATTCCAGTTAACGAAGCAAAGAGCTATTTTATTGTAAACGCTTTGTTTACGAATGGCAACCGAAAACAACAAAGTCAACAGTTATTTGGGCAATAAATATCTTTATTTTGAATTCGAACGTGCGTAAAGAATAACGGAACAATACCAGAATTAGGTGTAACTCACCGTTATTACAGGCTTTCGGTAACCGACCTAATTTTTTACGCAAAGTGCCTCCAGCTGTATTCAATATTTATATTTGCAAATTTTCAGCAGAGTCGCGAAAATTTAAACCTAAAATTCGATTATTTTGGTTGAAATAACCGAACACCTGGGAGTAATTATTATAAAAATATAATAGTGTTCTGAAACATAAATGAATAGTCAACAATGGCCGTATCGTGGAGTGCGTCTTTGTAATGATGTGCCTTAAACTAAGTAATTCAAAGGAAAACATTGAGCTAAAGTAATTGACCGTCTCGTCGTATTAAATTATATTTCTATTCAAAGAAACGAAAAATGTAGAGAAATAAACGAAGAGGTAAATTACGGGCACCGCAATAATTTCTCTTGTGGACATTTTGTTTTCCTTTATTGGTCATATTTATCAGTGCGAACGCCCGCAGTGGCAAATAAATCGCTTGCTCATTTCAAGTGAACCTCTTATTTCTTAGACGAGCGCACTGAACGAGGTTGGGGACGATTAAACTATGTGATTTTGTTCTTCTCCAATTTTTATGTATTCTTTGCACGCTGAGCAATGGTTGGCGGATGTCCGACATCCATCTTGTTTCCCGGTATTTAGCTGCTATGATTAACTTCCCGAACGGAAAAAAATAAACAAGTTCAAGTAAAAATAAGAGCGAGCTTGTCCCAAAAAAATTAAAAACAACGTCGTGTAAATACAAACATGGAATGTTTATAAAAATCGTCGTTTTATAAAATATATAAAGTATAAACTGGACTCGCGCACTCCAATAAAAACAACGAATGCAAACAATGGACAGCTGATACATTCGGCGAAAAAAGAACATGATGTATTAACTATTATATATAAAAACTATCTACTTCATCTTTCTAGCTGTTTTATATACCGGCAATTTTCCGATGCGATGTCCGCTACGTAAACTTAATTGGCAACCCGTACAAAAAAGAGAAGAATCAACTTTGTTCGAAGCTGCCGCATCTAGCTTCTTAATGACTCATGAATCTAGATACTTGCACGACTAGCTGTGTCCCATTTAAACGCTTAGACAAGAATTTAATTGTAAGACTCTCGTGTGCGACAGCCTTTAAATGCAGAATTTTCTAAATAGCCAACTTTGATTGTTAGTAATTGCGTTCCACCCTGCAATTCTTACGCGTATTTTCTAAAAATCCACCGACCGGTTAATTTGTTTTTAACATGGATGCGCGTTGGCCATATACGGCCAAGGCCCATTCATACTGTCCAGCTCACACGTTACTCAGGCTGACCGACTAAGGCCTTCACTGCCGTTTATATTAATAGTGGCATGAAAGCTACTAACAGGAACGGTCAGCGCGTGGTCACTCACGAATCGAACAAGCGGATGCTCACTGCTCTGTTTTGGCGTAGAACATTCCAATAGAACTAACGTCCTACACTTATACTCCTTTTAGTACTTATGACGCCAAGCAATTTGGCCCTGATCGTAAAAGAATTGCGTGGAATCTTTTCGCTTATTTAAATCACGATGAAAGAATCTTTCATTTTGCCATTCTGCCCACAAACCGCCTACGCAATACCTTCAATATGAGAACAGTAAGTAACATTAATGCCGTTCAAAGAAAAGTATAAATATATAAAATAAAGGAATAATGGAATTTTCTATTCTTTAAGACAAACATAACTAACATGTCTGACGTTTTTGTTAAGAGGGGATTATTGAAAACTGTAGGTTTCGTGGAGGTTATCTAGCTAGAGTACAGGTATACTAAAGTGTGTTTGACCTAAGCAAGTTTTGCGTTGTAGGTAGTTCTGTCGTGCCCACGCGAAACACGCCAAGTCTCCATGAGTAAACGCCTACATACATAAATCGAGCCAGCTCATAGGTTTACTCACCGAAGTCTTAAATTGTACTCAAGCAATAAAACGGGATGAAATTGTTCCAAACTCCTTAAGCCGCGTATGTCGATGTTATTACGATTATCCTAGTGACTTTTAGTTTTCATTGCCAATATTGCAATATCGGTAACCAAAGTATCAAACAACTTAGGTGTTTTCGCTACGGTTTGGAAAACACATTTTTTCTTTTCACTATGTTATAATAGTCTACAAAATAGGCACTCCCAAAAATAAGAATATTTTTGGGAGTGCCTAGCGCCTACGTAGCGATATTCTTTCTTTCCCAAAAATATAAAAATTGTCTATGAAAGCTTTATTCTAGAACTTTGTAGGTTCGTCACATTTCCTTAATAAAAGTCTCAAGAGCACATCTCGTTCGATCCGAGATCGAATTATGAGTTAAATCGCGGCGCGATGAACGCTGCTCAGCCGGTAAATGGGGAATATAAATTTGTCTTAAACAAATTCTCTTCCTGATGATGGTGATACGTTCTCCGGGAAATTACAAGCGCTACAGCTCTTTGTTCATTTTTGATGTGTGATAATTTGCCTGGGGAGTGATGGATCGAATGGCTTTGATAACAGTCTCGTCGTCATTATCTACATCAATATAACAATCTCCAAACGTCACTGGGCTAAGGGGGTAGAGAAATAAACCCTTCTGAAGATTTCAGAAAAAACAATAACTATGTACAATTTGCGAAAAAACGTATGTAAGTGATTCTTTTCTTTTTGTTCGCTTCGTTAGTCGGTATTATGTTTTATAGTATGAAAGCTGTAGTCTATATTTGTAACTTTTCTTTCATCTTTAGACAAAGGGTTTATGCATAATGAGCATTGTTATTATTTTTTTCATAGATTTACAAACCTATTTTCCAGAATTTCTAAAACAGCAAAAGCTAACATTGCTTACAGCCGGGAGCTAGGGCTAATTAATAAAATAACTATGAAACTAATTAGCGAATCAAAGAAACTTTGTCCCAGACGACAGACAATGTCGAGAACTTGCCTTTGAATGGAAAAGCCTGTTAAAAACAAAATTTTCTTTCTACTAATTAACTTAACAATGTTAGAACACAATTCGTACACTGACAGAGGCTTTTCTCAGACGTCAAGATTGTATATTTGATCACAAAGACAGTACACTAAATAAAACATTAGGTATTAAGAGTACGGTGTATTTCTCAGAAATAATTTTAGCAATACGAAGTCTAACCAAGATTATTCTACAAGAAAAACTACTTTGAAATTCGAATTACTTGTCTACGAGGTGTGATTTCGATGTAAAAGTAAAATACTTTGTTGATTTTCGACTTGTGATTAGTTCTACTGACTACAAAATAGTTTAAAAATATTCAGAAAAACCTCTTGATCTTCTGAATGCTTCAATGGTCTAGTGGTCGCAATCGCGACTGCTGAGGAAGTCCTGCGTTCGATTCCCGGAGGTCGGGCAAATTGTTATCGGGTTTTTCTCCAGGAATTTGTCAATAGCAGAGACGGTGTCTGTATTTGTGCCCGATTGATGGCAATAGGCTCGCACCCTATTACATGGGACTTAAACATAACTGGTAAAATGTGGGTGTAGGTACTATTAGATACCCTGCCTAATCCTAACAGGCGTGATGTTATGATGATATTTTATACAGAAAAAAAATACGGAATTATACGACCAGCAAAACAATTGTTAATTGATTGTTCAAAGGACTTACGGAGGAAATCCCTTCGACATCATGACTAGATTCATTCATAATTAATTTCATGATTTGTACTCCCCGCATACGTAGCTAGACAATATAAGCTTGTAATTGATTACAGAAGCTGCAATGTTGTTGTCGGATGAACAACAGATGTATAGTAATATATTGGTAGCTGTTTGGCTGTTTTATGTGAAATGGTAGACACGTTGCTTTTGTCGAAACAAGCCGATTAATCGTTGTGCTTAAGCCGGCTGTCTCAAATAAAAATATGTATCATGTAGGTACATATGTACGTAAAACCCAACGACTTTGATGTCTTCATTCTTCTTCGTGTTTGCGTGTCGATGGACTCAAATAATACCCGACCTGTAAATAGGCACCTGCACAGGTCTTATAAAGATGTCTTTATTAATAATTGGAAAGAAGTGGCGCTAAACTAGGACCGATGCAAGGAATGGAGGCCTTTGCTCAGTTGTGAGGCAGTAGGCGAGCTATAATAATAAAAATCATTTATAACCACTGTGCTTATATGATGGTTGGTATATCTATTGGGTTAACCTAAGACAGATGTGTTGCATGGGAGTTTGTTCCGCCATTTCTTCTTCCCACATAAAACACTAGGAAGTGTCGAAGGGCGGTCGTTTTGGGGGACTGTAAACTTTGACGTTCAAAAACTGCTGATTATCAGCTTAATTTGAATAAATGACTTTTGATTTTGAAATTACAAACAAGTAAAGTACATGTTCATAGTCATGTTATGGGATAAAAATGAGAATTCGATTAATAGTTATTTTACACTACTCCAACAGACGACAATATTACAGTGCAATTCTATAACTTTAAAATAAAGTTTTCAACTAAAAATTATAAAAGAATAAAAGAAAGACATAAATCGTATCACACGCTTATCTTTCGCAAGTTGTAGGAATCAAGCGAAACGGGTTAGTATATGCTCCTTGGCATAGCGCCAGCGAGCCAGCTTTACTTAAGCGCTATTGTGGTTTTTACGTGCCTTTAAACGATTCCATCGCAACTATTTTTACCCCCTAGAACAAAGTTTGATATTACCAACGTAGGTAACGTCCCAGTTAAATAGCTAAAATTAGAATCTAGGTAGACCCTGGCCATTTAGATTACAAAATATCTGGGCCTTTTGTTGTGACATTTAGATGTTCACATTCAACATCAGGGACAAGTATTATCTTATTTTAACTAGATTTTAGGGTTCCGTAGTCAACAAGGAACCCTTATAGTTTCGCCATGTCCGTATGTCTGTCCGCAGCTTAGCTCAAAGACTCTTAGTACTAAAAAGCTGTAATGTGGCATGAATATACAGATTGGTTACGCCGACAAAGTTGTAAAATAAAATCTCGAAAAGTATTATTTTTAGGGTATCTCCTGTCGGGTGTGTCGTTGAATAGGTCTTTAAAAAATATTGCGAGTTTGGTCAAATAATTTTTCGATTAAGGGATTCTTTTGTGAAATATTAAGCTTTAAAGTGCTTATTTTCGTTAGACTCAAGTGTCCCCCCCTTCTACCAGCTAAGCGGTTATGTTTGGGTGTGTGAAAAAATTTACGGTGGTAGTATATATACCGAAATTAAAAGAAAAACTATCACAGCTAAGTAGGCTTTACAAGTTTACGAGTAATAGTCGACCAACTTATAAAATGTATTTGGATTTTCCTAAACATAATGTATGGGAGCACAGGTTTTTCAACTGCAAATGAAAGTTTGTTTTTTTATTTTTACAATTAAAATCATCGTTCGGTGGCAAATCTGCATATTTTGATGGGCTACTACGGAACCCTACATTGTGCGTGGCACGACACGCACTTCGCCGGATTTTTATTTCATTGTGTGTATACCTACTCGTCTGAATGTTTATTTCGTCTATTCACTAATAATTATTATTATCGTTATTCATAGATTTATACAGGGTGATTGGTAATTGGGTGCATTCCTTGAAATGATGTCAAACTGATACTTTTCTAATGGCTCATGAATGAATGAATCCTTATCCTACCAAATAATGTCTAGTATAACCCATTTTAAGGAATGCATCCAATTACATATCACCCTGTATTTCTGGACTACATATCGATCCTATTGCTGACTGTAAATTGCAGCTAATTCTACACATACGTATATGCTAAACTGCCGACGGGCATTTGACTGTCCGCAAAGTTGTAAGTCGACCTATTCGAATTTCCTTAATACGTTTATGAGGTCCCTTTTAACAAAGGTAAGATACCTAGCTCCCAGAAGAACACTGAAGGTCTGACCCAAGTTCACAAGTAGCCGACTCGAATTTCGTAACACGAAAAAGTTTGTGTAACAACAGTGTGCGCCGGCGGTCTTCCCCGAGGACGCAGCCACAACAAATTACTGGCAAACAACTTCGAAATAAATTAACTCTCAACTTTCAAGCGTTTTACTTTCTTTTTGTTAGACGAAAAACAATTTCCTTTGTGTTTTGTTTACGTTGTAACGTTCTTTGGCGTGGAAACTGTTCGGTGAAAAATAAACATATTTTTATGTATCGGCAAGTAGCTGATATTAAAGGTTCTAAAAATATTTTTTATTCAACCCACTTACTGGCCCATGTGTAAATAAATATTCGATATAAGATTTGTCCTATTATACGCGTGCTCCGAGGCTCCGACAAGCGGAAAAGAAATATTTTTGTATCTAGCTATTTTATTCGAGGATCACATGAAAAAATGTTCTGGATATTTTGGATTATCTAGTAAAATACATTTCGTTTATATCTCTGGTAACTTCCAGACATTTTTCAATCTATATCTAGTTATAATTATTTTTTGCAGCTACATAAATGAAACACAATCGCATTAATTATCTTAAGCGTACCTGATTTTTTTTAAGAATTTTAATAGTTGAATAAGCTCTGTTTTATTCAAACAAAAATCCGTATTCTAGGTAATTTATTCAATCCATTTAAAATACAGCAAATGATTAAAATAAAACTTGTGCAACAAAATCACAAAGTAAGCTTGAATTCTGCGAAATTTTATCTGAATATACATACATCTCACTACCAGACACAAACCAACGAAGGGTCGGACAGAGGGACGAATGGACATGAAATTATAGGGATGCCCACTGGCTACGAAACCTAAAAACATACATACGCTCATGTAAGGGTTCGCCAGATAACTTCCTTACGTCATCGTCAAAAAGACAAATGTATATGCTTCGTTTCAACTGGTTTCAACCCTAGTTGTGAAGGTTGCGGGGTCGTCGAGCGCGAGTAAGGTTCCGCATAAATTGCTTTTAATTTCCCGCTTTGTCCATAATACATGATTCCACGTTAATGAGTCCGGAACGTTAATATTCAAGGTCCTCCGTGTAATCACTCGTCTGTGCCGCTACTGGTGAAACAGACCCACTTATTTATATTTACAGTAAACTTGAGCCTGATATTGTTGTTTTCACAAGAAAATTTGAATTTGTTTATTCAATTTCGACTCATTTTGTTGTCAAACAATATGCTAAAGATACAGTAAATTAGATTCTGCCTTTGATTTTATGGAGCAAATTAATTTTGGGATGCTTATTAGCCCCGGCAAGTCTTTATATTATGTTTATTATAAGTTAACAAGCGTCTTTGTATCATGCTGACATGTAATGTTAATGCTTTGTATCATACAAAATAACATCTTCATTGATCGTTAAGTTTTGTGGATACTTACGATGATGTAAAACAAGGGTATCACACCACTATTATATGGATCTCTCGTATTGCGAGATTTATTTGAACTGTTAATTATTGTTCAACAATGTAGTACAATTTAGAAACTTAACTTGTCTGTGGTTATATTTACGAGTATCTGTTACAGACAGATGGTAACCAATAAATGTAAGCACCTATTCGCATAATTATTATTACCTTCAACAGTACCAGATTCAAAGGATAGTGAACTACATAATTTTATTAGATAAGCTTGAAAGAAAGTCTAACGATATAAAAGGGCTATATTTTAAGTTAAACAATGTTCTTTCAGCAAACTTTCCAAATGAACACCGGCGTTAAGTCTACAAAAACAATTGCCCATCGACAGCCCGTTAAGATAGCCATTTGATGTTCCACGACAATACAGATTGACACATAAATTGTGGTACAATTTCCCTTTATTCTGGGAAATTAGACATTCAAAACTCAATTCTCGGCCAAGAGCCCAATTTTGAATGCAATTTACGGCTAATTAGACTCTTAAGTACAGAGGCCGGTGGTGCGAGGCGCGAGGCTGGAGTCGCGGAGGAAGTTTGCAATGGTCGCGTTAATGCGCGCGAGGCGACGAGGCGCCAGCGTGGCCCCTAATGTGCAATAACTAGCACTGTTTTGTTTCTGTCGCCAACTTAACATTCTACTCGCTGACTCACTACTTGTCTTAGCGAGGCCGAGCCGCGACCCCGAGTTAAATGTAGCGTGGGATAGCCTTCTTGTTGAGCTATCATATTGTTGTTACAGCATTCGCAAAACGGTCGCATTTCTGGGTCATTTTTTTGCTCACCGCTTTGGTAAACACAGACGAATCGTCACAATAAAATACAATAACACAATTACCTGGAAAGGATTTCGACAAAATGCTTCAGAAAACTCTTACAAAATTAAATGTTCAGTTAAAGGCCTTCGAGATTGTTTTAACAATTTCTAAACCACTCTCTTTACTTATTCAAATATCCGCAATGATCAAAACTGAAAGTAATATTTTCGCGAAATATTCGGTGAAATTATTTCCTTCCCTCAAAATTCGCCTTACATTCACGCTAAAAGCATTCCAGAGCTTCTTAATCAACGGTCTACGAATATTAATTTAATTAGTTAAAAGTTTTTATAACTTCTAAGTAAAAGGTGGAAACGAAAAAAGCTTCCGCGCGGGCGCCGATGTAAAGGAAACTTCAGCTTTGAATTCGGACAAGCAACATTTATTTACCTTGCCTACTTTGCGAATCAATTAAGCGAATGAATAGGCAACATCTTTCGTAATATACCGAGGAAGGTAATTTCTTGTACAGTATCGTGTTCTGTACAAAATATGAGTGTAAATTGTGTAATGACTAATGTATATTCATGACGTAGCGAGGCGGCGCGGCGGTGAGGCAGCGAGGCGGCGAGCGCCTCAGAAGCAAGATGTATTACAGGCGTGCAGCATCGCAGACTCGGCATCCCGTAACAAATGTATGTACCCTCTATCCTCCATGCTTCCTCTCTGATACATGACGCGCCGCCACGTCAATGATTCAGGCACAAATTGCGGACCTCCCTCAGATAATCGCGTGTTTTGAATTAACAATGTGAGGAATAATTGAAACATTTCATTAAGATTCCGGATGAGTGATTTTTGTTTGTGTTTTGGAATTAAATTCCTTGGATTCGAAGGGATTTTATCGCAATATATGTATGTACATCCTTGGCTATTTGTTCACTTGAATTCACAACATAATTAAATTAGATGGAGTAAACAAAGTTATACCTGGAAAAGTAAGAAAAAAAAATTAACATCCTAAAGTTTGTCAATGTGGTCTGCAATTCCACGTTATACTATCGGACTTTCCTCAGAAATAGACTAGCAAGAGGATAAAAACTAAAAAATAGCCTCCTCAAACAGCTAAAATGCTGTATTACTGAATTATCACTATCTTGTATATAGTACAACTATATGAAAAATAGTGATAATTCAGTAATGAATAAATAATCACAATAAACAGCCCCTTACATTACTAATAACAATCCCCTTGGGAAAAAGCATATGGCGATCGGATAGACATAGTTTTTGTCACTTGTGTTCAACCATTTAATAAAGCACGCACGAGACACTACACTACACAGAAAATATACATAATTATTCGATTTGGACTGAATTCTGACAACAACGTTTATAAATATTTAAGTAGACAATTCAATACAATGATTTCGTAGATTCTATAACTGATATGCCTAATAATTTCAATGCATTATTAACGACTCATAAATTCAGCTACGGTTATTTCTATAAAAGCGCTGTGATTTTTGTTCTAAAACTCATTTTCATTTGTCTGAAACATTTATTTGTGTAACCCGTTCTCAACATTATAACCTAAAATACTTGGTTCGCTTATTTAACCCTAAAATGAGGTTTCCCAAGACGAGCTTTAGCTAAACGTTTGAACGTCGTAATCCACCATATTTCATCATAACATTTAGGCCCAGTTTTAAGAGAAGGATTTAAAAACAAACGCGTATGTATAAGGCTGCGTAATCTTGGATTAAGAGCGAATGTCATGCTCATGTAGGGATGGAAGAAAAACGTATAGATTCATTCCTTATCCCCCGCGCGATAGACAGCCCCGTATGGCATCACCGCAGCCTTTGAAATCACGTTGATATGTGGGATGCGGGAGCTCGGAGGTTAATAATTCTTTCGATTATACTTTGACAAGGCCTTGTTTGTGAATATCCATTTGTTCTTTGTTTAGATCGGATTACAGATTTTTATATTCTAATAAATGTTTGCGTCACACCAAAAATGTATCTCACGCTAACTTTTCTTGTCTCATTTTACATTAAATCTCTCTCAGACTGAACGAAGAGATAATCCATGCATAAATATTTTAGCAATCTAAAACAACGACTCGTAGATTAAAAAGTTACTCGGCGATAATCTCCCCACTAAAAACTTTTGCCGTAAACTCCTAAAAATGCCCCAACATCTAAAAGTCTGTAACAATAAAACTACAAAAACATTAAAGATTTAGTGCCCCGATACACACAACTCCAGTTTACGAAAAAAGTTTAAAACCCCAACACGAAGTTTTCGCCTTAAACGACAACGAAGTCACTATCATTGTTACAAACTGGAAAGTCGCATTATCTGATAAGTGCGAACCTCCTTTTTCTGGAAACTTCCGAGTTATCTCGGTCAAGTTAAGGTTTAGTTGGAGATTACGTCGTTTCCGCTAATTCATCTGAGATTCAACCCGTTTTCAAGCAAGTTGCTCCTCCTTTAATTCGTTGATGGACGTGTTTTAGATCTAATATAATTTTAATTGAAACATTTAATTTGCTCATTTTCTTGATTGGCTTGACTGTTGTTTTATGCTATTTCGTTAATATTTTGAAAATGTAAAACTCAATATTACTTTGCCGACCCGGGAATCGAACGCAGGACCTCATGCTCAGCAGTCGCGGTTGCGACCACTAGACCAACGGGGAAGATAGGCACACTAACATTATCTATTTATCAGTTTTCGTTTTTGAACCTTACGTTTACTACATATCAGATCATACCTAACAACAATAGATTCTGATAGCACCCTCTGCTCTTCATCTAAGCAAACTTGTTAGGGGTAATCACAGAATGAAAGAGTGTAATTACTCTCTAAATAATATTGTTTAATAAACCAGACGCTAGATGGATGCTGCGCTACATTTAAACTAAGTTTAACGCAAGGAAACTTATGAGAAGAATTAGTCAGTTTACTTCGTTTTATTTCTCAAATGAAACTAAATAAACTGCATTAAGTTGGAGCGCGGCAGTAAAATGAAGCTTCTATGTTTTCTAAATATTTTATTTTCAGGAAGGTTCCGTGGTTATCCCTGGCAAGGTGTAAACCACTCCACCTCTGGTCCCGAGGGCATCATATATTGGGGGATGGGGTCAATGGTATTATTACGTTTGCCGAAAAGAGGGTAGACAGTAACATCACATTGCGAACAGCATAATGTGATTTCAGTGTATTGTTCGCAGTTCCGTGTATGTGTTAATGTACTGTGAAAATGTATGAATCTATTTCGTGTTAAATATTATTCGTTACTTATTTTGTATCCTAAAGATTACGAGGTGCAACACTGTCTATAACATTGTCATTCAAAACATGAGATAGCTAAGACACTGACTTTTTAGTATTATACTCTAATAGTTCATAAATTGTGAAGTTGAATGTAACTTTGTGTTATTAACTATCTTCCTGGGTGTAAAGTTTAACTGTGTTTTACATTGTTTCTTTAGTAGAAACATGATTGGTAATATATATGAGTAATAAGGTCTTTCTAAGTTCTTGAAGTATTCAAATATCAATTTAATATCTAAATGTTTTGTCTTAAGGTGCAAGCGCCTGGGTAGCCTGTAAAATTTAAATTTTCTTACGTTTTTGCAATTTACAGGTCAATGTCAGGTTGTATGTTGATTAAAATATGATTCGTGACCGTAACAAATATGGCTTTACAGAGTTATAGTCATTAAACTCATCAATACAACCCTCTAAGTTCATATAATCCCATTGAATGACTTTTTCATGAAATAGTCATTAAATGGGGTTCAATGAACTTAGAGGGTTGTATTGATGATTTTAAAGATTATAATTCTGTAACTATATACCGTGTTATGGTCGCGAATCATATTTTGTTTCACTTATAGCCTGAAACTGATCTGCAAATTCCAAAAAAAACCTAAGAAAATTTGAATTTAAAATACTTCTTAATCTAAAATACTCAAGTTAGTATTTGTATTTATATGCGTACGTTTTCTCAGTAGCAGCCACGGAGTTTGGATTTGTGCCCCGCTGATGGCAATAGGCTCGCCCCCTATTACATGGGACTTAAACATATCTAGCGAAATGATGGTGTACTGTTAGATAAACCTCTGCCTAACCCTTCGAGGATTACAGGCGTGTTATGTTGTGATATGAAGTATGCGTTAATCAAATCTTAAATAATGAATTTTTAACAAGTCAGAAAGATCTTTATTTACAGAAACACGTATTTTATTGATCAGACAACGCAAAATGTTTTAGGGAAACGTCGCTTCCAGCTTTACGAAAAGCAGTATTTATAGAGTAAGTCTCCTTTGAGCAACATGCTTGACGAGACTTACAGTCAAAGTCAAGAAGCTCAAGGAAGATTTAATTCTGTAATTATTCTTCATTAATTTCTAGTACTTATTAACATTTACTTCATCCCTTTTGAATTAAAATCTCGTACAAAATCGCCTCTTTCAAGCTTGTTACACTTCAAATACTCCAGGTGTATAATTACGCTATTTTTAGATACCACTGAGGGACGCTCAAACCTGAAGCTCTGCGCTAAATGAACCTTTAAATGGCACTTCAAAAATGAGTATGCAAAGTAGCATCGAGAATTTATTAAACCGTTTGGCTTTATGAAATCTACATTTCAGATACAAAAATAGACCATTCGAATAGCGTAGACCGAATTAAATAGTGTGGCAGGAAGTGTCGCGGCGGCCATAATCCGGCTTTTAAGTAAATAAAACGCCGGCCATGCTTTAGAGACTACCGCGACCTTCTAGCCTTTGAATACGTAATGAGCGACCTTTTAGATCATCAAAATAATGGTTTATTTAATCAATCTTATAAAATAATGGATTTCTTGAGGTTTTTGAATGAGTAAGTGATTAAACATAACATCACGCCTTATCCCCGAAGGGTTGGGCAGAGGTGTACCTAGTAGTACTGGTTGTACCATACATTTTGCCGGTGGTGGTGCCATGTAATACGTATGCGGGGAGTACAAATCATTAAATTAATTATGAATGAATCTAGTCATGATGTCGAAGGGATTCCCTCCGTACGTCCTTTGAACAATCAATTAACGATTGTTTTGCTGGTCGTATAATTCTATTTTTTTTTTCTGAATATATTATCATCATAACATCAAGCCTGTAATCCCCGAAGGGTTAGGCAGAGATACATCTAATAGTACACCCACATTTCGTTAGTTATGTTTAAGTTCCATGTGATAGAGGGCGAGCCTATTGCCCCCAACCGGGCACATTCAGTCCCCGTGGCGGCTACTGAGAACTTCCTGATGGTAAAACCCAATAACACTTTGCCCGACCAGCGAATCGAACCCAGGACCTCATGCTCAGCAGTCGCGCTTGCGATCACTAGAACAACGAGGCAGCCCTAAAAGTAAGTGACTAAATTTTGTAAATATTTGACAACATAACAGCCTTTGATAGAAAAAGATCATTGCCTTCCACGTTACGGGTCGCGGGCTCTAACACAAAACTAATATTTGTATGGTACAGATATTTGTTTGTAGGATTAGAGTATACGCACGTAGGATTCGGGAGTAGTTCAGGCACTAAGCTGCCTGTTAAAACAACAATCCTACTATTGACTTACCTCAATAACGTTCGAAAACTACGTCACTCTCTTCTCTAGCTATATAAAACTGCCGTCTATACGTAATACCAAGCAAAATATCTTGAACAAATCTAATTTCTACTCTAAAAGAAACTTTATTTCACAAGATTTATCAGTTTTAAAGTGATCGATCTAACTACGAAGCTGGCGTAGTCACTGCACACGAAACTCGTAGCACGTCTACGTCGTAGCTAACCGTGCTACGAGAAATACTACGACTCATTTAAAGTTACACCAACACAGGCGACTGGTTTATTTTTTTGTATAAATAACGTCGCGGTGGCTCCGGGCAAAGAATATGTCACCCCTCCTCTTCCGGTGGATGTCGTAAAAGGCAACTAGGGGATTATGGGTATAGGATAGGCCACAGAATCTTAGAGTATGCTAGTAAAAACTTACTTGGATCGCCAATCTGTTCGCTAGGCCTGGTTGGTGACTTTAGTACCATTATTAATTCTTTGTAGTAGAGGAACCAATAAATTGGTACTTGACAAGGTTTAGTAGCCTCTCAGAATAAATGAACTCATGATTTCGATAAGTGAGCTGTCATTACACAATTAACTCGTTAAGTTCAAAATCAAATTGAACAATTATTTGTGTACTAAACAAGGACAGACACTCGATTCTATTCAACATTAATGTGTGACACATAAACGTCGTAATTGGACAATTACTGTAAGCCCGCGGTGGCATGTGTACCACTACATTTATACGAAATGTAGTAATTATCGTAGTCACGCAAACGACTAATTATTATATGTACACGCACAACGCTGGCAAAACCACTGTCATTTGTGCGCCATCTTGATTTCCACTCATATTTTATGCCGTCAAGTGTAATAGGAACATTTTAAATTACCTTTTGTCCAACTTTAGTTATGTCACCTCAGGGATTGAACAAAAATGTTTATTGTTGTTTTTCTCTTAACGTTGTCGCTAAATGGCTGTTGTGGCTTTTACATTGATTATCGGGGTTTAAAGAATAAAAAGCAAAAGTTCCATCCATTGTCCCGTGCTAATGAGCGCGACAACTTCTTCTAAGTTAAAAGGATCCTGGAAACCGCTGGAGAGACACTTTGTACATTATTGTACTAACACAAACAAGTCAAATTAAATCGTTGCTGTAATGTGAATACTTTAGTTCTTTGATAGTTTATTTTAGAAAACCCAGTATCCCGAACCTAATTAGGGCGGAATCTACTTAGACTACAGCAGTTCTCTGCACTTTACGTATATAAAAGTGAAATTAAACCACTAGTGTCCACATAACATCACGCCTGTAATCCCCGAAGGGTTAGGCAGACTTGTACCAAAAAGAACACCCACATTTCGCCAGTTATATTTTTTAAGCCCCATGGCCCATTTGGGCGAGCCTATTGCCATCAGCCGGGCACAAATCTAGACTCCGTGGCTGTTACTGAGAAACTCCTGATGGAAAAACCACCCGGGAATCGAACCCAGGACCTCATGCTCAGCAGTCGCACTTGCGACCAGCAGACTAAAGAGACAGTCAATATTATTTCCATATGAATACCGCCTGTGGGTTCCTATTGCAGTGCAAACGCCAAATAACTTTTAGTGTTTCCACCTCTATTAGGCCTTACAGAAATGTGCGTGCTGTTAAGAGTTTGTTCAGACGTAAAAGTCCCTTGAAACCACAAAAGGACTCTCGCTAGTATTTATTTCGCTCAACTCAGAACAGTTGTTGCCGCGGGCGCGGAGAGTTACAGTTTTATTGAAACGAGACATCGTACAACATTATGTAAGTAGCAACCTATTTCCATAAGATTACATTCTTCATTCTTCAAACCAGTAATACCTCTTTTGGCATAAAATAAAACGAATATAAAGCATAAGGAAACAAGAGCTCGTTTGGAAATTATTAAGACGGTGTAAGCGTCCGGGCATCTGTTATTTCTAGAAAGGAATTCAGGATTCCGGAAGGGAATTTCCGAACACAAAAATATTTATTTTGCTGTGGAATAATGAGGGAGGTAGCCAACGGAGATAGCTGTTAGGAACTCCTTGCTCAGTGGAATTAAGCTGAGGATTGTCTTCCAACATTACGTTTTTAGTTTTCATTTTGTTCAGTATTATATCCCGCATAAGCTGTGAGATTAAAGTAAAGGAAATAGGTCACAATAGAGCTCTTTGGATCAGTAACCGAGAGAGTCATAATAGATTTTTGATATGGAACCTATTTTAGTATGAATAAACATGTATTTTGTATCTATACACACTCACTGGTCTTTTTACCTTTTACTCAAAATAAATTGTATTACTCACAAGATATTATATTCATCCATCAGAAACTTCATGTCGGCTAATAATTAATTATTTGCGTACTCAAACTTCAACAGCAAATCGAGTCTTTCAAGAGAGATTTGCTTCAAAATAATGTAATCATTTTAATTAATTTCCCTGAACTCCTAGAATATTAAACTATTTTCATAAAATATTTTGAAATAATTGGCTCTGTAGGCGTAAGACTAATTCGCGTGTAGGTGTAAAAAAAGTCAGTATCGCGGTGGTATCGCATCTTAGATCTGGTTGTCCTATACCTAGTATAAGGTTGAAATATGATAAAAAAGTACTACATAGTATATGTCGCCGCAAGAGCGTCTATCTGCTAAGAATATTAGTTAATTTAATTAATAACCAACTTACAATGTCTCGTCCATCATAATATTGATCGTGCCATCTGTGGGTTCCAAGAACAATTATTACAATGACCTGTATCGATTGACAGAAGAGATAAGCGCCATCTAATGGTCTCTGTATTAACTAGTACTGAGATCTTATCACGAACTCGTGATAAGATCTTCTGAAGATTAATTTATTAAACGAAAGTCTAGCTAGAACTGTAGTTAAAATTAAGACAAGCAAATATTTGACAATTGGGATTTTAACAATTGCACATTTAACACTAAGATTTGTTTTGAGGCAACATTCCACAATATTGTGGAAGATGGCGCCGAATACGATTTTAATGATCAATAACTCAATTTATAATTTGAAACTACAACTAAATCAGTTTCTGTAACTAATTACAAACTAAAAAGTAACAAGATTATTTTACAGAGCAATGTATTAGTGAAAGACCTGTTTGTATTAAATCCTTTGATCTGCCAGAAATGATTTTAAGCAAGATCCCATTGTTGTAAAAAGTAATGAAGCCACTAATTAGTTTTAACTCAATAATGCCTTTGCATTTATGATTGGCATCGTTTAATTATTAGAGTAATTAATTGTGAAGTATTCTAGTATTGTTTGTAAGGTTTAATGAACTTACTATGTTATAAATTACTGTACTGGCGGTGTGGTACTTCCGCCCGGGCAGACAGAACACGCGGAGGTACAACGAGAAGTCGAGTTAGTTAGCTCGCGATTAGAAAACAATTGAAGTATGGAATTGAAAGTGGTTTTTGAAGTGAACAATATTACGTTGTGTAAATGAGAACTGTAACACGAATTAAAAGAGTGTGTAAGGAGTTTCTTAGCCCGTTCTTCTCCTTATGAACAATGTTTGCGAACGGGTGGCTCAACTTGTAAATGGTTTAATAGAAATAAACGTTTGAAGTTTGAGTCAAGTATTGTGTGTGATTTAAACTACCCAACTACCTATCTATCAACAAAAGAATCATGTCACACGAAAACAATATGGCGGAATGGCGGATGGCGTCGATATTTGGGATTAGCGTCCTCCTACTCCATTCTCTGTCTTAATATCAGAAGTGGGATAACTCTTGCGCGCTGCTCATGCATGCCGGACATCCGAAGACTTACATGGAACTGCGAAACCTACTTGCATGGTCATGGCCAAGGGCGTGCCTTAAGACTTGATATGGAATCGTAAACATGATGCTTTCCAAGAGCGAGCGACTTTGCTGCCACAGCCAATGTACGGTGTTAAGTGGCAATGGACAGGAAGATACTGCAGACTATGACAGTCAAAGTGTTGGCTGCATTTTTATCCAAGTGGCTGACAGTCATTAACATGATAATATTATGGCTTACTGCAACTTGAACACACAACCCAAGTCAGACCCTAAGAACACATTATGAAAATGCAACATCTCTAAACAAACAATGAAGTTGTATGTGACGGACAACTTAATAGTGCACTCAAAATGACTAACATTAACAGCACAGAATGACCGAACAGCAGAATAAAGATTGGACACCGGGAAAGCATAACAATAAATAAACCTGCTGATGGATACCCACATCAATCCCGGGAAGTATTTTGCTTTTATAAATTTTAGTATTTTGTTACTGTAGATATTTACAGTTAACAATATTTTATCTTGTCACGTCACACACTGGCTAGGTTAATGCCACCTTTAACTTGACACCTGTGGATGTGAAATAATAAGTTAACACAACAGCTTTAATCACTCCATTTAATTCATTCACTAAGAGCTGAATGTAATTATTGAAATCCAGTAATGATGATGTGTTAGAAACTGAACTCATGAATCAGATTTAACTTTTTAATTACTTGCATTACCAAATAATTAACTAAGTGGTATCAACAAATTTTAAATCTTGTATTTGACTTTTCATTCGCAGTGACTACAAACATTCAATAGAGAATATTAATTTTTATTTGAACTTAGTCACATTTGACATTCACACTGTAGGCTTATGTCTCACAATCAGATATTGTTTGCATTAAGTGCAACGTTACTGCTTTTCAATGAAATGACAAACAAGTTTTAGTTCAACAAGTTGTGTCTATGAAATCTTAGTGCGATAAATCAACAGAAAGCAAAGCTTTCAATATGTTAAAACATGAATGTTTTGTCGGTGTAATTACACAACCAATAGTTTTTAAAGTATTTCTGATCAGTTTAACTTTCCCATCTTAGTTTAATTAACTTAATCTAAGTAAATAATTATTTCAAAACAATTGATTACCTACTTTACAACTTATCACTCCAACTAATTTAAACACTAGTAGGACTGCTTTGTTGGTCCAGTGGTCATGAGCCTTATTATTAAAGCATGAGGGCCTGGATTGGATTCCCAGGTCTGGCAAAGTGTCATTGGGTTTTTCCATCAGGAATTGCTCAGTAGTAGCCCAGACAATCATATTAATGGCAAATAGCAATATCGCTAAACAAGAGGCTCAGGCATGACTGGCAAAGTGTGGATGTATTATTTTCACCTCTGCCTAACCCTTCAGGGATTGCAGGTGTGATGTTATGTTGGACATGTTTTCTTGCACTTTATTTACCTGCACTAACTACCTCCTTGGTCTAGTGGTCGCAAGCACACCTGCTGAGCACGATGTCTTGGGTTCGATTCCCAGGTGGGGCAAAGTGTTATTGGGTTTTTCGATTAGGAATTGCTCAGTAG
Organism: Noctua comes; assembly: GCA_963082995.1. NCBI lineage: Eukaryota > Metazoa > Arthropoda > Insecta > Lepidoptera > Noctuidae > Noctua > Noctua comes. The sequence goes on from OY720273.1 coordinate 8,817,584, forward strand.
CAGCCACAGCGTCTGGATTTATCAATCAATCAATCATTTTATTGGCAGGCAACTGAGGCCCATAGATAAAACCCAGATTATTGATTTATGCCCAGTTGTTGGCAATAGGCTCGCCCCCTATTACATTGTACTTAAACATAACTGGTAAAATGTGGGTGTACTATTAGGCACACATCTACCTAACCTTTCGGGGATTATAGGCGTGATGTTATGTTATTTACTTGCATAACTTCTCACATTTCAGGTTCCAGGCAATTGTCTTATAATAGAGGAAATGATAACCTACTATCAAAGAAATTGAAAGCAACTATAAGGAGCTCGAGTCTTCTAAAACTATGCACCCAGTCACTCTCAAGATAGTGATGACATCAAATGTGGAAGTACTAGACCACCGTCAATAAGAACACCTTTGAGAATAAGCTGGCTTACCAATGCATATCACAATTGGTTTTAGCCAACCAATACAATTTATTTTAATGCAAAGTGGCAATATTCCACCTGTTGACCACCACCTCAGCAAATGACAGTGGAGCGAGATCACTTAAATATGTGATTCGACCAACAGTTTAAAAAACAACCAGCTTCATGGACTGTAGCCTGGTGAACAAATGACCGTGTCGCCAGCTATAAAATGAGGAACAGCATGGAAACAGCCAACCAAGGATAACTGTTTCAGTGTCTACACAGCATAAGCTAACATAAAAGGTGAGGAGTTTTCAAACTACTTGCTACACTTCACTGATACCTACAGTGTTACATCAATAGGCTTAATACAATAGCCAAATCAACCTACCCACGTGATGCTCATGCGTGATGAGTATTGTGTTGTGTATCCATTTTTGTTTTTGTAATCCTGCCAATTGTAAGCAACTACTAACAATAATAATAACAAAGTATTAGTACTCCTAACAGTAACTAATAAAGTAAAAAATAATAAAACTCACAACCAGCTATTGGTATCCATGGAGGAAACAATTAGCTCAATGAGTAATACAACAAATGAAAAACGATCCTATCAGCCGCCGTGGAGGCAACCGATAATGAACACAACAAATGACAAACAATCCTATCAGTAGCCACGGAGGCAATTGATAATGAACACAACACATGACAAATGATCCTATCAGCAGCCGTGGAGGCAACTGATAACGAACACAACAAATGACAAACAATCCTATCAGTAGCCATGGAGGCAATTGATAATGAACACAACACATAACAAACGATCCTATCAGCACCCGTGGAGGTAACTGATAATGAACATAACACATGATAAACTATCCTATCAGCAGCCGTGGAGGCAACTGATAATGAACATAACACATGAAACTATCCTATCAGCAGCCGTGGAGGCAACTGATAATGAAAATAACAAACTATTAGCGGCCGTGGAGGCATCTAATAAACAATACTCTCATGTTATCCTGCTGGGTCCACGGCGGACAAACCGCCCAGAGCCTGGTTCCTTATATCCTGTCAAATCAAAGACTTCGTGCCTGTCACGGAGCAATGGTCCTAAACTCCTTATCCTTTAATCCTGTCAAATCAAAGACTTTGTGTCTATCACAGAGCGGTGTTCCTGATCCTATCCTTTTATCCTGTCAAATCCAAGACTTTGTGTCTATCACAGAGCATTACCTTCCCGTGAGAATGAACAAATAAAAACATGCTACTTTCACTACACTTACCAAATACAAATTACAGATTATGTAAAGCAATCAATAATTTTATTTAAGATGAATCTAGTAAAACGAGGTTCTAAAAACCTAACTCATACTAAGATTAACAATTTAATTAACGTTAACGTTGTTGGATAATTTTGGCAACAATATTCTATTCAGCTAGTAGCTGATCATACAATAGCAATAAAGTCAATACAATTAATGTTGTTGGATAATTTTGGCAACAATATTCTGTTAAGCTAGTAGCTGATCATACAATAGCAGTAAACTCAATACAATTAATGTTGTTGGATAATTTGGCAACAATATTCTATTCAGCTAGTAGCTGATCAAACAATATCAATAAACTCAATGTAATAAATGTTATTGAATAATCCAGGCAACATTATTTTATTCAGCTAACAGCTGATCATCAATAAATTTAAATAAAAATTGCAAGCAGCTTTAAGTCTGAAACTGTGCATGTGTCTAGGTGATTCATAAATGCATTTAATTTTAAATATGAAGAAAACTGAGTAGATGTCAGATCTATTACAAGCTTTCTATGTTGACTGAAACTTTCTGTTACCAAATCCTACATCTCAATGAACATTGTAGGATAATAAAAGTAACAATAATCTGCCGACAAAATTTATCTCCACTATTTCAGATAACAACCACGAAATTCCATAAAGTGACGGCGGCGGCAGGTGCAGAGCGCGCACCACCGATCAGAATGGCCGTGTCGCCGCAAGAGCGTCTATCTGCTAAGAATATTAGTTAATTTAATTAATAACCAACTTACAATGTCTCGTCCATCATAATATTGATCGTGCCATCTGTGGGTTCCAAGAACAATTATTACAATGACCTGTATCGATTGACAGAAGAGATAAGCGCCATCTAATGGTCTCTGTATTAACTAGTACTGAGATCTTATCACGAACTCGTGATAAGATCTTCTGAAGATTAATTTATTAAACGAAAGTCTAGCTAGAACTGTAGTTAAAATTAAGACAAGCAAATATTTGACAATTGGGATTTTAACAATTGCACATTTAACACTAAGATTTGTTTTGAGGCAACATTCCACAATATTGTGGAAGATGGCGCCGAATACGATTTTAATGATCAATAACTCAATTTATAATTTGAAACTACAACTAAATCAGTTTCTGTAACTAATTACAAACTAAAAAGTAACAAGATTATTTTACAGAGCAATGTATTAGTGAAAGACCTGTTTGTATTAAATCCTTTGATCTGCCAGAAATGATTTTAAGCAAGATCCCATTGTTGTAAAAAGTAATGAAGCCACTAATTAGTTTTAACTCAATAATGCCTTTGCATTTATGATTGGCATCGTTTAATTATTAGAGTAATTAATTGTGAAGTATTCTAGTATTGTTTGTAAGGTTTAATGAACTTACTATGTTATAAATTACTGTACTGGCGGTGTGGTACTTCCGCCCGGGCAGACAGAACACGCGGAGGTACAACGAGAAGTCGAGTTAGTTAGCTCGCGATTAGAAAACAATTGAAGTATGGAATTGAAAGTGGTTTTTGAAGTGAACAATATTACGTTGTGTAAATGAGAACTGTAACACGAATTAAAAGAGTGTGTAAGGAGTTTCTTAGCCCGTTCTTCTCCTTATGAACAATGTTTGCGAACGGGTGGCTCAACTTGTAAATGGTTTAATAGAAATAAACGTTTGAAGTTTGAGTCAAGTATTGTGTGTGATTTAAACTACCCAACTACCTATCTATCAACAAAAGAATCATGTCACACGAAAACAATATGGCGGAATGGCGGATGGCGTCGATATTTGGGATTAGCGTCCTCCTACTCCATTCTCTGTCTTAATATATATTATGAGTATATAGTTACACACACTGATAACATTTGTACTAGTATATATAACAATAACCATTCTCATCGTTTGACTTTTACGACAAGCGTGGATTGATAAAAAAATCTTTGTTTTTCTTTTCTCTCAAAAAGCCGCTTAGGGTTGCGAAAAACATGTTTTTTTCTTAGATTGCGTCAGGATAATGAGAAGCAGTATCCCTTTTCTTCAATACAATAAATGGTGACGGCAATGTCCAATGTGACTGCTCATTGTACCATTTAAATGGAGACCCATGTTCAAAAGTAAATATTTATCGCCTACCTACTTATTTTACAAATATTCACGATTGGATAAACTCATCACACTATTCCCATATTAAATGCAATAAAGGTGAACTTTTAGTAGTAGTAAAATATAAATCGACGCTATCTGCAAAATCAATACTTTCACAACTCGTTATTTCTTAAACTAAGCAATTGATTTGTTCATTCACTTGCATAGTTGAGTTGAGTGCGAACTTATTCTGTTTCGTACAACGAGCTTTGCTACGGAAATGCAGTGCACTTCGAGAGAAGCTCGACTTATAAATTATTCAAGTAGTGAGACACTTCAAATATAGCACAGCCGCTGCGCGTTATTTTGAGAACAACGACTGCTCTGCCGACGTGGCGTTCGATGCGGTCGCGCCGCTTGACCTCCTTCTGACCTTACACTGTGACAATGCTTCGTTTCAGTGTACCCAACATTCACTCCCGACTTCGATTACTATTCAAACTATTTATTCAAAAGGGCTGTCACTCAATTCCCTCGACATTGTTTCCTTCCCCGAAGTATGTTTAGATCAGCTACCTATTCAACCGTAGGTAGGTTATCGGAAACTTTTCGTTTAAAATATCAAAAAGGATGAGTTTCGTCAGGAAGGAAGATTATGTAAGAGGATATATGATCTTACTTTTGTAATTTATTGCCCCATATACCAGTTTATAGCTGAGCAAAGACGTCGCTTTATGGTAATTACCTTCTACGCGTTCAAAGCTCTCCGAAGGGGTCACGTATGAATTTTTTGATCAGGTTGGTTCCCTATGAGAGACGAGCAATCATATTTTCATTATAAGAGTATATTCACGGACAAACAACGATCGAGACTAATAAATATATGGTAGCTGGCTGATATTTTCGCCTTTTTAATGAGCAGCATGTAAACTACCTTAAATTAAATTATTTTGTAAATATTCCTTCTGTATAAAAAAAGGTGTAAATGTTTTGAATTTTTTTTTTCTTAAAAACCAGTACAAAACATTTCCCGCAATAATAACAGCCAGGTACACATTTGAATCTACAAAGAAGAAGAAAACCCCGACATCCGTTCAATTATATTTAACATGCTTTCAAACCTTCTTCATACTTCTACACATCTCCAGCATCATATAGATAACATTTCAATACCCATACGTTGTGTATAAAAAGCTTGAAAGGCCGATGAGAGCGGCGTATACCACATGGGGGCCATAGGACGACGCCGCGGGCTGGGACCCGGTATTTGAATAACGTTTGTAGCTACGGATACAACTCAATATTTTCAAAGCCAGAAAGGCTTTCATTGCGACACCTATACAAAGAATTTTCTTTTTGAAGTCACGTCCTGTAGAATTAAATCTGTAGCATTTTAATTTTTGAAAGTATTTCCCAATAAAATATATATTGCGATCCCGATTTACGTTTCCATAAATACTTTTCCATTTTTTTCGTTTACTCGGTATTCGTAACTGGTACTCAAGTATCGATCTCGACCTAACACTAATAGATTTTATTCCTACTTACCTTTTTAAAAATAGAATGTCATTTGTGACCTAAATATCTACCCTAACTTCGCGTGACATAAATATGGTGACTTGAAACTTGATCTTGGTTCATCTACAAAGAGAAAAGCTGGATCTCTATTTTCTTTAGCTATCGACTGCGCAAAGTACTAAGCAAGCAATAATACCGTGCAGGTTCGCGATTTCATTTCTATAAATAATATCTTTAAAACTATAAATTGTTATTAAAAGACACTTGAATCCATTTCACACAAATCTAAAGTATAGGTGGATGCCCTAAAATGTTTCCCACGTCAGATAACAGTTTGACATTCAACGTAGCCATTCAATATTAAATGCCGTTTTATTATTCTATCGTAACATATAAAGTCGTATCTATTTTATACACGTAAAACGAACAATTTAAACACTAACATAATTTACAAATGTCTGCAATAATACGCTTTATTGAATTTTACGACTGTTTTAAATTTTCCAGACGTGAGTGCGATTCCATCGTTAAAAATAGAAGACCCCATTTTATAAATTATATCGGCGAGCAGATACAATACCTTGGCTAGGTCAGTCACTTACAGTGCAATAAATGTTTGCGTCCCGACCTTAGAACCTTTATTCAGTAACATTTTAGACTTTGTGTTAAAATTTTATGCCTGGTATAATTTTAACTCCTTTCATAAATCCAACAGTATATGTTGCTTATAACAGCGGTAATTGAAACAGTATAACGGTGTGTGACACCCCGCCACTAGCTGACAGCGAGCATCACAAGGCCGTTATTTTATTTGTGGAAACCGGCAATTTTTGGTTTACAGGCTTTAAAATTCACGTAACTTTCAAAACGGCACAAACGGCAAACAGTTGTTACCTACTTCAAAACTTATGTAACGTAGTGCCAAAACCACAGAACCGATTAGCAATAATATAGATATCTAACGCGGTTACCACGTATTATACGCTGTTATTACAATAGTGATGTTACCTTTCCAGTCGCTTACATTCACGTTACAACGCATAATGCACAATATTGGGCATATCCGGACGTGGCTCGGCCGAATCATTGTGGCCAAACGCCGCCAAGTGCGGAACAGTAGCGCGTCACACAGAATAATGACACAAAAGCTTTATTTTAAGAACCGCTATTATCTTCCCACTGCACAGCTTTCACGCCCCCAAGCTAAATTAAAATATCTTGCTAGAAATGAACTTGAAGTAAAGCTTTTCTATGACACTGTTTGTGAAATATTAAATGAAGTTACAAAGATGTATACGATCGTAAAAGTTTTCTGTTTAGTACTTCCGCGAGGGTCGTCGAAGACGCTCCAACTTTTCCTAAAGCCGAGACTCGTAATTCTGCACTCGACTGTCATCTTTGTATTGTGATAATAAAGTCTATTGTGTTCTACAAAGTACATGACAGATAGATCACTTAGATATGAACTTCTAGGTGTGCACAGAGCACTGTAATTTACTTTTAAAAGGTTCATACTTCGTCACTTACGTGTCCATTTACGACCTATAAAATGTCAACCCAGTGAAGTTTCGATACAAACAAATTACCCGGCCCACATTTGCAACACCAGCAAAATGAAAATAAGCAATAACAATATTTTTATGTAGCGACGAGTACTTTATAGGCAATTTTTCTCATCGAATTGTGTTTTGATGACACTGTCTGATATTTTATAAATGATGCAGAGCCTATTTATTATTGTCACTATAAAATTATCAAGTACTGGTTAAGGTTTTAACCTTAAAAAGTACTTACCACTGCCAAGCGTATTTCTTCAAAAAAACAACGCTTAGGTTAAAAACATGAAGGTATATAATATTAATTTTTCATTTTTCTAACGTTGTACTCTCGACTCGCATCGCTTCGGCAACGAAATGACAAATGAAATTAGTGCATTAGCGAAGTAAACTGATTTTCTCGTAATACCATTTTTACCTGAAGTCAGTCCTTGTGGATTCTGCCGCAGTTGCACACGACAATATCCATTAGCTAGTTCCTAGGAAACATCGTGTGGCAAAAGATATCATGGCCTATTTTCATTTAGAAAAATCACACATGTGAGATACCAAATAACAAAACTAGCAGTTCAAAATTTTCCCAGGAATGGTTTATATATAAAACTTTTGAATAGAACATGCGCTGTTACTGTACAGCGAACTATAACAATAGATTGCTCGGTAACTGCACCAAACTACAATAGAATTTTAGGAATTTTATGAAACCGACGGCCAGGTTTTCATCGCACATTAACAGTTTTATTTTAGCTTCAAGTTATTGCTTATTTATTGATGGTTTTCATATTAGCTGGAGCAATGTGGTTGGGGGAAAATATTAAAGTTAGAAAGGCTAAAATATGTGTGTGACTGTGTGTGTATGTGTATATGTTCGTGTGTAAAAATGTGTTTTTTTTATTATAATATTTCATGTTGCTTTGAGAAATCCTTGATAAGAATAGTAGATACTTAGTCGTTGAATTTACTACTGCAATATTTTAATTTTTTCAAGATAGGTAGGAATAAGTGATTCGACGAAATATTTTAAATGCTATCTAATGTAACAGAGCAGATACGACTACTTCACTTTCAAGAACCACATAAAAGCCTTTTCGTTTCAAAACGTGGACAACATGCGGGAGGATATAAGTCATCATAACGGTCGCGCCCATCGCCCGTGATCCCGAAAGGTTAGATAGTGGTGTACCTATGTCATACCCACCCTTCTCATATATCCACAGTCCTGTATAACGGTATTAGGTTCTGACAGGGGGCGTGCCCATCACCATTTATCAGTCAAAACTTCAAACTTGCAATCTAACTAAAGATTTCATACAACAAAATATCCTTTCTTCCCACATTTTCTCGGTTAAACTGCTGAACTTAATACCTTGAAGTCAGTACCTGTTTTTGTAAGCACTATTGTAGAGTTAGATAAGTAGCTTATACCGTCCTGCACTATATTTTCCTTTCAATCCCGATCTAGCGAGAAAATGGATCATTGTTGGCCGCAAAATAAGACGCCGAGCATACCTCGAAGATGTTTTCTTTGAGCGTCGGAAAAGCTTAGCATTCCACATAACTGCTTTGAAATTGCACACAGGCACAATTCAAAGCATATCATGCAACATCATTTATTTCTATTAACCAGAAAACGGTCTTACACAAATTGCCTAGCGTGTAAATAATTTGAAAACAAATTAAAGGGGAAGTTGGAATAAAAATTCGCGTGCGAGAAAACTAGAAGTAGGTATATAATATGAAGCTTATGAATACGTGAGGGTACTGCGGGTAGGTAGTTCTTAACACGAGCGGCGTGGATGGAGGCGAGCGCACTTGGCGTGGGCTCAAGACCTCTTCATTCCCCTATGTCTCGCCGGTAAATAATTGCGACTGTACCGCACACCACTCACCTTGACAATTATGTGCACTTTATTTGACGGTGCTCTGGCCTGCCTCACCCTTTGTATGAAGCGTATTATAAAACACTTGCGGACAAAACTCAACTGTGTGAAATGAAATCATCATCATGATACTACGGTAACCTGTAAACGACCACTTCTCACCGCGCGCGCATGAAACTGGTTGGTGATAAAAGTATATTACCAACATTAGCAATATCGCAAGCGCGATTGCTGAACATGAGATCCTGGTATCGATTCACAGGTGGGGCAAAATGTTATTGGGTTTTTCATCGGGAAGCACCAGCCACGGAGTCTAGTTTTGTGCATGGTTGATGGCAATAGACTGGCCCCCTATTACATGGGACTTAAATATAACTGGCGAATTGTGGGTGTACTGTTCTACTTTATAAGTACACCTCTGTCTAACCCTTCGGGGATTATATTTGCGGTGCGATGTTGTGATACCGCAGTGGTATGAGAGGATACTTGACTTTTCTCTTTAAATCACTTACTCGACGATTTTTTCAGGTTGAGAGCGAATTACCTATTCGTTGCGAGGCCGGTAAACCAAATAAATGTGAACATGAGCATTGTTCGCCGCAATGTTTAGGTCTCTTTGTAAAAGACAGTTGAGATAAATGGGTCAGCACGACGCCTGAAGGCACTGCTCTACTAACCTGTCATTGCTTGTCTATTTGTTTTTATTCTTTTGGATAATTAGGTAGGTAGTTAAATGTATGAATACTGTTTCACAATTTATGTTTCATTTGTGTATAATCTAGTACATTGTTTATAAATTTTATTCATACTTCTGTTGATAAAAGTAAAGATAATATAAGCAAAAAGCGCTTAGTAACATCCAAAATTCAAAACTCCTATCATTCGTAGGCGACAAAATGCTAAATTGTTCGCAAAACTGTTTCATTTGCTCCGTAAAAGTTGGTCTGGAAACATATAAAATATTATCTTTCGGCAGAGCCTAATGCGAGCAGTTTTCCAAACAATTACATAAGCACATGCAGGTAACCTGCAGACGATGCCAAGGGGCGCGGGCCAACGTACATGTCATCACGTAACGTACGAACCTCCGTGGAATACAAATGAAAGGGTGGGCTCAACTGTTTGTATTCAACTTCATCAAAATTGCCCAACCGGGGCCTGTTTAACCTACGACAATTAAATGACGATTGATTAACTTTTAGGTACTACATGCGTACATGAACACACGTCTTTTTCCTTCTAAGGTTGTTTATATTTTGACTAGCTGTTGCCCGCGACTTCGTTCGCGTGGAAATTTTGATGTGTATGTGTGAGAAAAAATGATAATCTATATCATTCCTCAGGATATAATCTATCTCCTTGCCTTTCATTACTATCCAATCAGCTGTTTTGTCATGAAAACGTAACAAACAAACAGAGTTACTTTCGCATTTATAATATTAAAATGGATTATTTTGTAGAGGATATTATGAATATACTATGACTTCACGTTCCCATGTAATGTTCCCTAATAATGCCAAAAGAATACGCGCTCACGTGAGCGAAGCCGCGGGCACAGCTAGTCCCCAATAAAATGGAACTTATCAAATAAATTATCAAAATGTGGGTGCACTGGTACACATCAGCGTAACCCCTCAAAGCATACCGGCGTGATGTTATGTTTTGGTATTGTGTAAACAATAAACATCCAAGCGATTGCAGCAATCACGATAGATTTGCTGTCTATTATTGAAGAGTTCCATTGATATCTCCGAAGATCAGCATCAGATCTTCACCAAATTTAAACGGGACCACCGCGGAATAATATTTGTCCAAACAAAAAAAGAATCATCAAAATCGGTTTCTCAATTGGCGAAGAAATCGGTGAAAATACACACGAAAAAAAAATCCTCCTCCTTTTGGAAGTCGGTTAAAAATCATCTTTATCTATCAAACTTGAACGCGTAAACAAAGTTTCGTGACCGAGCTACTAACCGTTGAAGAGTTCTCTCTTGAGGAGACGATCCTGGATGCAGGATTAAAGAATGTCTGTCATAAGAATGTGTTGTCACCAGAACCAAAGGTGTGTGCAAAATTTCAGCTCAATCGGTTGTACAAAATTGAGTTGCATTCCACCCGAACAAACATAGTACCTTCACCCCCCTTTTTAACCCTTCGGGGGTAGAATTATCAAAAACGCCGAGACACGTATAAATTAATTTTCAATCGTCAGCCTAAACACATACATTTGAAGATCCTAACTTCAAAACTGACAGACTTTCATACAAACTTCCATACCCTATTTTACTCCTTTAGGGGTGGATTTCCCAAAAATCTTTTCTTAGTGGAAACCTTCTCTTCACAAAGAACACATCCTCCAAGTTTCATGTCTGTAGGACCAGCGGTTTGGGCTGTGTGTTGATATATCACCCAGTCAGTCAGTCAGTCAGTCAGTCATTCAGTTTACTATTTTATATATATAGATGATTTTTTAGAAATCCGTACCTCAAAAGGAAAAATTAACCCTTAAAGGATCATTTTGCTGTACGTCTGTTTGTCTGTCTGTGTGTCTGTTTCTCAAGACCCTTTTCCTCAGGAACGCGTAGAGGTAACAAGTTCAAATTTATATCAAATACTCAAGTCTACGGTCTCTTTCAGCTGCGAAAAATTAAACTTGTAAGTAAACGCGATCAAAGGATATGACCGTTTTTGTCGCATATCTTAGCATATTTTGCGATTTCACAAGGGAATCAAAACCTATAGGGTACTTCCCGTTGACCTAGAATCATGAAATATGATAAGAAGCAATGTCTTGTAGCACATATAAAGGAAAAAATTCAGAAAACCGTAAATATAATACCTACAAGTCTGTAGGGCACCCTCTGTGCGCGAGTCCAACTCGCATTTGGCGGGTTTTTTTAAGTAACTTAGGTAGGACATATAATTTAAATATTATAAATGCAAACGTTTTTGAGGATGAATGGATGTTTGTTACTCTTTCACGCAAAAACTACTGAACGGATTTGGATGAAATTTAGCTTACAGATAGCTTATAACCTGGATTAACACAAAGGATACTTTTATCCCGGTAGTTCAAAAAAAAATCAAAATCAAAAATCAAAGCATTTATTTCAAATAGGCCAGTTACAGGCACTTTTGAATTGTCGAAACAAAGACAACAATAGCTACAGTCCCAGTCACAAGGCATAAAAACTGTGAAAGTACTGTAGTTGCCCATTCCCTAACGTAGATCTTTATGGAGAAGAACGGGCAAGAAACTCCATGGACACTCTCTTAAATCAGAATACTTTTACAAACTCTTGGTTACATCATTCATGTTGAGATGGTACAATATGTGAAAACGATGCGATGTAGCAAGATGTGTACGTTAAAAGTGTCCATAGAAAACAATTCAAAAATAAAATAATCAATTCAAATAAGCCGTGGCAATCAAGAGATGACCAGTCACAACTGACAGCGCCCGTTCACGAACATGACGCATGTATCAGCACCATTCAACTCAACCATTTTGAAGGGAACTAAATGATCCGACACACGCGCCACCATCAGCGAGACATTTGAGTGAGCATGACAACTCCTAACCGCCAGGGCACATGCAAGTCAAGAAAAGACGTAGGTTTCTAGCGAATGACAGCTTTCTAGTACATAGTACTCACACAATATGGGCTATGCGGCTATATAATATAATATAACATATTATATAGTATGATCCCGTGGGACAATTATTGCAACGCTCGCTCAGCACCGTAATGTCCATTGGTCGGATCGCAACCAGCTGGTAAAAATAAGCTGCGGTTGTGCTGATCCGTTGCAGTGCTCAGAAGTGTGCTTTATACGAAATCTTTTCAATTATTTTCGCCGCAGTCGGGTTAAAAATAAATACCTTGTACAGGCCTATTTTAGAATGGCTATAAACCTAGATATATAAAATAACTGAGTAATAACTGTGAAATTGAATCGTGCAGCCATCAAAACGTAAAATTTCAAAAATAATTGTTATTTAGGGTTCCGTAGGCGAAGGGTAACCAACGGGACCCTATTACTAAGCCTCCGCTGTCCGTACGTTCGTCCACCCGTCCATCCGTTCGTACGTTTGTCTGTCAGCGGGCTGTATCTCATGATCCGTAATAGGTAGAGAGTTAAAATTATCACAGAATGTAAATCTCTGTTGCCACTAAAACAACAAATAATAAAAAATATATAAAGGGGGCCTACTACAATGGTACGGAACCCGTCATGCGCGAGTCTGACTCGCATTTGGCCGGTTTTTTAATCTAACGCCATGGCGGGAAAACTACATGATGATGAACACACACACACACACACAACACAGACACACACACACACATATAACAAAGAGAGACACACACAGACACATACTACATGTTAATGTTTTCCATAAACATGAAAAGTTGCAAGTTCAATATTAAATTGTCATTAGCTGCTGCTATTATATTCTAGGTCACCTTGATTGGTTAATACAAAAAAATAGTAGGCTTTTAGTAACTAAATTATTTATAAGCTATAAAAACAATCAAGATAGCATGTAGTACACAAAACAGTTAGCAACAAAACTAATCTAACTAAGGGCATAAAATAAATACTATTAGTAATCATTGATCGGGGGGCACGGCAGTGCCCCCGCCAAGTCGAGCGCGAAGCAAACACTGCTGTACCATCCTTTACTGGAACCATTTCGCCGCATTTTCAGGCCCCTATTTGAGAATCTCTGGATAAGACCAGAACGCAGAAATTTTCGTCATCCAGTAAGCTATAATCACATACTTAAAATCCAAAATTTCAAGTCTCCCTCGAAGAACCCTCAGCTGGTCTCAGCTGTATTAGAGATATCTTTATGCAATATATTTAAAATCAAGGATATCTGGATAAAAACAACCTGCATAAAGACGCATAAAGGGGTCTATCAAGGGGTCTTTAATAATTTTTTATACTGTTTGTTTCAGGCTCGCCTATACATAAGAACCCTCAGCTGGTCTCAGCTGTATTAGAGATATCTTTATGCAATATATTTAATATCAAGGATATCTGGATAAAACCAAACTGCATAAAGACGCATAAAGGGGTCTATCAAGGGGTCTTTAATAATTTTTTATACTGTTTGTTTCAGGCTCGCCTATACATAAGAACCCTCAGCTGGTCTCAGCTGTGTTAGAGATATATTTATGCAATATCTTTAATATCAAGGATATCTGGATAAAAACAACCTGCATAAAGACGCATAAAGGGGTCTATCAAGGGGTCTTTAATAATTTTTGTCAGATCATGGGATATCTTTTCCAAGTTGCAATTTTCCATCGTCAATGGGTAGCGGTTCTGGCGACAGATTGGTGCAATGGTGTCATGGAGGACCTGGTTTTGTACCCTTGTGTACCCTTCAACGGCCAAATAAATCAATATGCCCACGTTTCTACAAAAAGAAGTGAAATCCCACCAAAAACATTCTGTAAAAAACTAGCCAAGTCTTATGGAGCTGCTTGTTTATCTCTAAAAAGTAATGAAATCTAGACAAAGTCGTGTCAAGTCTAAGGTTCCTTACTGCGATTTCTTTATTATTATAGTTAGTGTTGTGTGACTTGGCCGTTGAAGGGTTCACAAGGGTACAAAACCAGGTGCTCCATGACACCATTGCACCAATCTGTCGCCAGAACCACTACCCATTGACGATGGAAAATTGCCACTTGGAAAACGTTGATTCAATAACCAGTCAATTGTAGGGTTGATAAAGCTCCGTATTTGAATAATACTTATGTATAGGCGAGCCTGAAACAAACAGTATAAAAAATTATATCCAGTACAGACTGACTTCCCTTGTGTACCCTTTAACGGCCAAGTCACACAACATTAACTATAATAATAAAGAAATCGCAGTAAGGAACCTTAGACTTGACACGACTTTGTCTAGATTTCATTACTTTTTAGAGATAAACAAGCAGCTCCATAAGACTTGGCTAGTTTTTTACAGAATTTTTTTGGTGGGATCGTGTTTACTAATACAAAGAACTATGACAGTCGACTGTTTCTTTCAATGTACTGTCCTTTCATTGTTATTTTACCTTTGATTTTGCAGTACAATGAACTTTATTCTCGTTGACATAAAGTTTATGCCAGATGTAGAATAATTGTGGTAAAGGATTGTACGCAAGTAGTGATATTTCTTTTAGCGCGTTTCATTAAAGCCGGAGATACAATCACGCATGCTTTGAAAGCGGGGAGCCTTCACACGACACAATACATCGTCTAGACGCATTCATTCTATACGTCACGTTTCATGCGTAACGCGTTCCTGGTAACTATTACCTTCTGTTTGTACTTTTACTAGTACCACGATGTGAAGGCGGAAGCTATACAAGTAAAGTCAAAGGGAAATTAATTGTTAAGCAAATTAACACCCTGAAATTGCCTTCAATTCGCCGTAATCTCAAACAACTGTCAACGAATGACGGTTGCGATTAGAATATTCTAAGAATTTACTTGGTAGTCAATTTGCTTAGTAATTAATTTCCCCGAATTGACACAAGTATTATTAATTGGATCGAGATTATTGTTTGAAGGTAAAGTGTAGGTATTAATATATAATTCGTCATAATTGACAGAGGATATTAAAAAAGTGACAAATATTTTACCGTTTTCTATTTTCGATTTTTTTTAGTAGTATTCATTATATAGTTTTTACTTGTTTCAGAATAAATTCTCGTCACAAGTGTAAAAGGTTGGGTTTCATGGCCAGTCCGACACCTTTCCCATAGGACTATATACGTACGCGTAATCTATAGTTGCTTATATGACCCATGCCTCGGGGGAAATTAATTGTATCTCATTAGTCCAGACTTAAGAGGTTTAATTATACGATAAAAGTCTTCACTCGTATCAAAATTCAGCGAAATACTCTCATGATCAGAGGCCCTAACGCAAACGTGCGACGCAACGTACTCATACAGGGTGTAAACGGACCCATTACGAAGCTGTCTACCAAGTATTATGTATATCAAACGAAGTAACTTTATGCAAAAATTATTTCTGGGAAACGACTTATTTTGGGGTGAAAAATCACGTTTTACCGTAGGACGCAATGTAACACACTCAAAACATTGTGCTGATGGATGGATTGAATAGTACGGGGGTCGTGGAAATGTTTAAAAATGTAAAAATATTACAAAACTTGTGAAAAAGTTGGAACTTTGACCCCCAATATTTCCGTAACTAGAAGGTTTCTCAGGTATGGTCTAGAACAAAAAAATGATCGCAATGGCGGGAAGAACAAGTGCCTTTCGGCTTCGTTAAGGGTTTTGTTACACCCTTTATATTCGAAAAATTTCTGAATCGAAAATACAACTATCCCATTGTATAGGTACTGATTATATTTTAAGCGATAAGTACAATTATTATTATGAGGTGTGAATAAAATCATAAAAATAAGTAAATGTTATGTGCGAAACGAGTATTTGTAATTTTAAAATCGATTGTCTTTCCGTTGCATTTATCTGCACGTTCGCGCTTGCCTCACCTGTACCTGTACAGGACCGCACGTCAACCATTAGGTACAGATATCGACACGGCTTGAAATCCGATCACTATTCTAATAATGAACATCTGACACTCGTCCCGTCGATAACGATATACTAAGGTACTAGGTACACCATAGATATATCGAACGGCACGATGTTATGATGAATAGTGCTAACGGTTGAGCATTTACTTACCGTTGACCATTACAAGTGTTGATTTATGATGCTGTGTGTGCATTTATTATTTTAATATACATAAACGAAGTGCTGGAAGAGATTTCTTTAGAAATAAGCATCACCTTTGTACTATTTTCTGTTCCTTTCTTCTTTTCTGTATTTAGTGTGTACAAAATTGTTAAATAAAATATAAAACGACGATAGCAAGTTTATCTTATACTTGTGACCCGCCCCGGCTTTCCACGGGTGTAATTTTCTAATGAAGAAAATGAGAAAAAAAGTATATATATTTTGATACAAACCTTCAACCTTCTCCTGACAACTACGGACACAACAAAAAAATAGTGGAATCGATCGAGCCGTCCTGAAGTGATGCTCCATCATGGGCAATTGATTTTATCTATATTTTTAGAAGATTTCGAGATAGTTGGTGTACTTAGTTTACTTTATTTCATGCTAGAACTACTCTTTTTATTAATATTCTTCTAAGAATTATGCCATGTTGTGGGGTATGCTATTTTAATTATTACCAAGTTTATATGTTACCGGCCTGCAACAACATAAATAAATATTCTATTCTATTTAAGTAACACTTTACACGTTCCGGATTTATGGCCACACATATGATATAGTGATTATCCGTAACATTCCTACTATAATAGTTTATTATTATATGCCACTCGATTATTCAGTAGCTATGAAACTGATAAAAATAATAGGTACCTGTAACTATAGAACAGAAAAAATGTTTGTATGCTTTGTTAAATTGTTTTTTATTATCATCATTGAACAGTTAATTGGCCGTCACTGACCGGTATAAAAAAGAGTACAAAGGCCGTATCATACTAGCCGACGCCATGACAACCACGTAATTGGTGGCCATTTTATTAAAATAAAATTGGAAAATAAACGTTAAATCTGACACAAACTGCTGTTAAATAATAATGTAGCGAATAGGTCAATTTATACACCTAAGCTTTAAACAACTATTCATAATTTAACATT
Source organism: Noctua comes (assembly GCA_963082995.1). Taxonomy (NCBI): domain Eukaryota; kingdom Metazoa; phylum Arthropoda; class Insecta; order Lepidoptera; family Noctuidae; genus Noctua; species Noctua comes. The sequence goes on from OY720273.1 coordinate 8,835,030, forward strand.
TTTTACTTAAGCTTAAGCTTTAAATTACGAATTATTAATGCTTTGCTTTGAACTGCTGCTTTTATTACTAAATGGATCTGGAACAGAAAGCACAATTCAAATGTTTTCAAAACCATTTGATAAACGCAGACATTCGTATACCATGTCTCTAGTTTCGGAATGATGTGTAGACAAAATATTAAATCTGTTTAAATATGTATGAAACCTTATTACGATCTTTTGTATTTGTAATAATTCCACGATTGATCTTATACCAGAAATAGTTTCCTAACTCCAAATACTGAAGGAAAGCGGTTTGTATCACCAACAATCAAATCTGACAAAGAAGTATTTGGAACAATGTACGGAACTCTAACTTCGTTAATATCAAAACTAAGTTATTAATAAAACAAGTTCCCTCGAAGATGACCACAGAAACTAAGTAATGGTGACTGCTCGTTTACTTCAAAACTGAGTTTCAATTTCACTCGCCTACCTTCGTCAAAGGAAATTCTATTAATCTCGAATTACGGAGCTGTCTAAGTGAAATTAGGCCGAGTCAAGAGTCTTAATGTGGTCTTACCTGGACAAATGAGATGCATGTTTAAAGTTGTTCGATTAAAACTTTAAAATAAAGCTACAATTATGGGGACAATTAAGTATGGGGAGAAAACACTGGAACACGAGTCACATTTGATGTGAAGATAGAACTAATAAATGAGTGAGGCACGCACATTAATTAGTTGATGAGATAAGACCTTGAAGGGGAGATAAGGTGGATACCTGAAAGGTATAATTTGAAGCGTAGATGGCGCGGCGCTGCACGGGCGACAGGACCGGCGGCGGTGGCGGCACTCAGTCCGACGTCGGGAGGCGAGCCGTGCGGCAGCGTCGCTGTCCGCCGCGATCCTCTCTCACCCCCTCCGTCGCGATTGCGAAGTGCGCTAACTTTAAAATGTCCCTCAACTCCCGAATGTTGTTACCAGTGAACCATAAGCTTGGAAGTGACTGATGAAGTTGAACCAAAATTACAGTTACAATTAAAACGATCAAACGGTTACCAAACTTTGGATTTCGAATAGAATTGTTGTGGTTTTTGAGATGTGATTAATTAATAAGTAGCTATTCGTAAGTATATTATTATGTACGTTTTGATTGTATGATTAGAATGTTTTATTTATTTATAGGCCTGGGTTATAAGTATGTGTTACCTATATTACTTAGTATTTCATTGGTACGCCGCCAAAAATGCGTTATGATTTAAATATTAGCAAAAAAATATGTGCGCTTTTTACCTGTAATCTGTGTACCTACAAATAACAAAAGATGGCATAACCATACATTTATAGGTTGTGCGGGTGTACATTTGGTTATGAAATACGTAAAATTAAAACAAAGATAGTTTTTTCTGGTTACATGCCGCACAGAATTGAGTTATTACTGTTGCAAAGTATTTAGCGTAAATAAGACCAAAAAAGAATCGCCTATTATACGCCAAAATATGGAATCAGTAAAAATAATCAGTATTAGTTAAGATAATGCTGAAATATAAATAAAACGAAGGGGCACTTAATATCGTGTCCTGCGTGTCTTGTTGTTTGTTCACTACAGGACCTGATGGACGCTACCGAAAGCGCCAAACTAGTAGCTCAGTTCTGGGCTGACACAATTTAGATTGCCATCGACACGCTGAGAAGAAGAATATAAATAAAGCAGAACAATAAAATAAATTAATAATTGTCCTGAAAACCTTTCTTTTATATTCTTAACTAATATTAGATCAGGTACTTGTGAAAGCGCTCATTCGTTAAATACCATCTTGCCTATTTTACCGCCAAGCCAGTTCCAAGTCAGAAGAATCAGTCGGTCAAGAAGAATGATCTGTCAAATATTGGGTATGAATTTCTGATTTATTTGTAAGTTTGGTAACGCAGCAGTGTTTCAGATGTCTGCAGCCGACGGTAACCGCATTCTATTAGGTTCGCTGCATGTTATATAGTAAGACCGACTGGAACTCGGCCCTAAGGTTTTCATGCACTTACAAATCATATACACATATTTCTACTGGCTACCTGTCACGGTTTACAAGGCATAGTCCTGTGAAAAAAGGACAAACACAAACAGACGACATAAGCTTTGTTATAAGATCCCGTGGTTCCCGGATCCTTTGGTTCTGGAACCTTTAGATTATGATTCAACTCTTGTTCTTCTACTAGCTATGGAGCGCAGTGTTGCAACTGTTCCAACGGCAAGTTTGAAATCAATTTATCTTCTCACATATGGAACCCTACACATTGATGTTATTTTTAAGAGGTTCTGCATGTTGAGTATACCTACTAACCCCTGCAAATAGGCTATTGAAGCTTGTATTAGAAAACAATTGGTCAATTGGTGGTTGGTTGGTTGTATTGGTTGGCCTGACTCATTGATGTGTTGCTGGGGAGTTTGTTTCCCCACTTCTTCTTTCCAGTTAAGCATTGGGAATTGGCGAAGGGCAGGCGTTTTGAGGGACTGTCTCATGTAAAATTTGACGTTTAAAAAGTGCTGATTATCAGCTTATTTGAATAAATGACTTTTAATTTTTGATCTTATTGGTCTTAGGCGCGCAATCACTACGGTTGAGCTTGAGGTTTTCCTCTTGTCAGAATTTTTCTTTAGACCGGACTTCTGCCTGGTTGATCGCAAAAAGCGCTGACCCTATTACATGGGACTTAAACATTTCTAGCGAAATGTGGGTGTTCCAGTTTTACCAAAGGGGTATCGTATGACACAGTACTTACTGGGTTGTGGAGGCTAGACAGATGATGATGTGGGTGTTCCTATAGTTACATCTCTGTTGCATCTTTAGGGGAAAAGAGGTGTGTTATCTTATGAAATTATGTTCCTCAAAATGGCCTCCATTAGTAGCGATCCGTTTGAAGCATTTTGAGCAATCAGCCTTACTTACAAAATTGTTGACTGATCTCGAGTGACTCTTATTTGAACGGTGACATACACTCTCCCACATAGCTCTTATCAATGCTACATTATGAAAAGAGTAAACTGAGATCGTTTACAAGCCAATAGTGCAATGAGGTTTTAACACAGACCATCATACATTTAGACAGTGTTACTATCATTGCATGCACCTCCTGGCTACTGGTTTTCTTGGTAGAAGAGACCAAATGGGAAGCAAACAGATATAAAATAAATAAATAAAAGGTTTATTGCAGAAACTTGTACAACTTTTTAACATTAAATCTTACATGGAGACCTCCTTTTAGGTAAAAGATATACCTAGGAGATCCCGCTCTTCAATGGCAAATTTTGTGATGTCTATGAGATAAGCTGGTGCTTAAATATACATTGATCATTTTGCGTAGTCTTGACTTAATCTCGTATGGATCGGAATGCTGGGCTCTGAAGAAGGTGGATGTGTGGTGTGATAAGAATGGATAAAGTAAGGAATGAGTATATTAGAGGAAGTTTGAAAGTTGCGCCAGTTACAGAAAAGTTGAAAAGGAATCGACTGTCATGGCTTGTGATGAGGAGGGACGAACCACATGTGACTAAAAGAGTGATGAATATATATATATGAATATATTGGTGGTTGGAGAGGGAGAGGAAGACCAAGGAAACGATGAATGGATTGTGTGAGAAATGATATGTAAGAAAAAGGAGTAATGATAGCATAACAGTTGACAGAGGAGTATGGAAGAAAAACACGTGTTACGCCGACCACAAGTAACATGGGACAAGGGCAGGAAGATTATGAACCTTAACTGCTATATCCTTATCGTATTATTTCAAACAGCATAGTGGAATTGCTTTTAATAATTTAACAAAACACTTTAAAGAACACTTTATAACAATCTGTTGGATTACTCAAACCCACACCGACATATTTAATTTTGCTACACTCAATTTTGCGTGTGCTACGCCGTAGCACAGCTCGTAGACTGCTACGAAATTTATTGAAATTCCTTTCGTTTATTAAAAGTGTGTCCAAAGTAAGTTATTACCCCTTTGAAAAACTACACAGTGGCTTTTATTTTCATTTTACATTGAATGTTCATATGAATATCTTTGTTTAATATATAGAAAAGGCCCGATTCGCCATCGTTATTATACTCACCGAATTTGTTGTTGTTGTAAATTGGCTATTACTGAGGATTTACGAATACCTAGTCAACCGATCTAAGGAAAATAAACTACCTCGCTTCCAAGAAGCGCTTAAAAGAAATGTTCGTTTAGATTTGATAGAAAATAGCAAACAAAACTATAAAAAGATCTTCCTTTTGGCATTTGCTTTCTTGATTAATACCAAGACAACTTAAACTTCAGGCTGTATAGGTAACTGTATAGGTAACTGTATAGGTATCTCAAATATATTTAATCTACAGGATTTAGCCGTTATTATTTAGCCACGAGCTGCTCCTAAGCAGCTCATGGCTATATAATAACTGCCGCTTAGGTTAAGCCGCGCTTGCCTAGGTTGGTCCATGGATGGGTGACCATCCATTACATACCGAGTTTCTTCCGTGCCTTAGAAAGCACGTTAAGCCGTTGGTCCCCGCCGTCATTTGCAGATCTTTGACAGTCGTTACAGGTAGTTAAATGGCCCGAAAGTCTGACAACCAATCTTACCAAGGGATCGTATTATCCAGTACTAACAGGGTTGTTCAGGTCAGATATGCAGTCGCTCTATGTAAAATACTGGTATTCAGCTGCATCCGGTTAGACTGGAAGCCGACCCCAACATAGTTGGGAAAAGGCTAAGTAGATGATGATTTAGCCGTGCTTGCAAAAAAAAGGACTAGATATATTTTCAGAAGACGGACTCAGGTTTTTTCTAAAGATTTGATCAGATCGTGGTCAAAAAGTCCTATAAGCTTTAAGAAACAATTTATTTCCGTTTTTTTTATCTATTATATTTAGTTATCCCGCCATTAATTGACTGCAAGGTCTTAATTGTTATGAACATGACCATAATGGGTGTAACAAGACCCCGACCATTTTTTGTACTGGACCACACCTGGGAACCTTCTGGTTACGGAGATATTAGGGGCCAAAGTTCCAACTTTTTCACAAGTTTTTTTTTTAATACCAGTTTTTAATGCTATTAACTTTACTTTAAATACCCCCAGGATCATCGTACTATTCAATGCGTCCATCAGCACAATGTTTTGAGTGCGTTACATTGAGTCTTACCGTAAAATGTGATTCTTCACCCCAAAAAAAAAAATTGTTTCCCAGCAATAATTTTTGGATAGAGTTACTTAGTTTGATGTACAGAATGCTTGGTTGACGGCTTCGTGAAGGGTCTGTTTACACCTTGTATATCATCATCATTCTCCGGCCCTTATCCCAACCTATTTGAGGTCGGCGCAGCATGTTTTCTTCTTCCATATTTCTCTATTACTCGTCAACTCAACAGTCTCCTCCTGTCTAGCCATATCATCCTTCACACAGTCCATCTATCGTTTCTTTAATACCTCGTGTATGATGGACTGTGTATGATGGACAGATGGACTGTGTGAGTAATGATTGTCGTATTATTTCCTTAATCACATAACGCTTCAGAGTCTTCACTGGCTCTTTTATTTCATTTCATTTAATTTTATTTTGCGTTCCATAAGTTTAAAAAGGCGCTGCAAAAGGCTTACAGCTAAGAACAATAATGGACCCTGTTAGGGCACAGCAATATAAATATTGAAATAAAATTTTAAGTAGTTAATAATAAGCAACCATTTCTACTCATAATTTTCACTCTTTTTACTCAAAATCTTAAGGACCATAGTTTATCGTATCCTCTTTAAAATATTCCTCTTTGGGCTACATGCCTTGTCTTGTACTGTTATTAGGTTACCTAAAGGCATAGAGAAAAGAGAACCCACTGCTAGGGTGCTGCTGTTATCACTTTTCATCCAAACTAAGCGAGTCATCGTCAACTCCAGCCACTCTGTTTAGGCACTGAAATCTGTTTGTTCGGCGAATAAAAAAATAGATTTACATCTTGACTCGACCATTCTTTTTATTGTACTGATTTTTTTAGGTCTTGGCCCAGAAAGTCCGCTTAGCACAATGTCAAGTTGTAAAAAAGTCATATTCGCAGAATGTCCGATTTGCGAAATGTCACATTCTTTAAAGGTCCGTTTCACAGGTTTTCAAGTTCGCATTATGACCGATTTCCAAAATTACTTAGGCGTAAGTGTTTTTGTTTGATTTTTCGATTTATAGATATTTGTCATATAGATACTATTAAGAGGGCCCTTCCCAGTGCGTCTATCGTCATCGCGAGCATGGTCGAAAAGCTTGTTGTTTCATCCAGAGCCACAGCGGCGATGTTTTTTCAACTCCCCCGTCTCAGAGGGCCCCGACCCCGCACGAATCGTCTCTCGCGCACCTCATACCGTCTAATGCGACAACATTCAACGAAAAATAGTGTTCGAAAATTTCATAAACTTGTTCCAGGAGATACGTGTTTTTGAATAAGGCTTACAAGTTTGTGAAATTGTTATTTGTCACTTAAAAAAACCCAAAAAAAAAAAAAAAAAAAAACCAAACACAAAAAATCACCACTACATTTGCAAGGTTTTTATCTCAATGTTTACTTTTACAATTTATGAGTACAATGTGAACGGCCAAAGTTTAAGTAAATATCAGGATCAACGGCTTAACATACTTAACGAGGTACAGAGGGCATGTAATGACGGTCACCCATCCACGGACCTACTTTGGTTAGTACATATTGCTTATCCTAGATTATCGACCCGTGTGTCTGTTATTATCTAGCCACGACCCCTCTCTCAACATGGCAACAGACATGCCTATTTAATTGATCTTGTCCAGAACAGTTATGCCGTCTAGCACAGTTGGACAGTATTAAGTTTTTTCATATCGGAATAGTGAGTTTAGGTGTATCATTATAACACGCCTGTCCTGCGTACAGTCACGATATTGATACCCACTAATTACTGACACAACAAAATAACACAGAATTCGATATTACACACAATTACTTCATATCTAATTAATAGCTGGTTGTTGAAAAATATTAATTCAGGATTAATTAAATTCATTATTACAAACTCCAGGAAAATTGCTTAATGACCTTCTGACGAAAAATGCGTTGGTTTTATTTTGTATTTTATGGGACGTTATTGCTCAGAAAACGTTGATGAGAGATTTAAAGTTTTAACCCACAAATTGGAGATTCCTGTTAAAGAATCCTTATTTTGGGACCCATATCATATCTGGTAGGTTGTATAAGATTTTAAACTATCATGGTCACTAACATTACTATTAATACTAACGGGATATTTACCATTTTTACTGTAAAACTATTATATCGTTTATCCGTGATCATGGTGCTTGCAACAGCGCCGAAATATCCGGGAACTCATAACAAACAGTAAACATGGTAAATATCCCGTTAGTATTAATAGTAATGGTAGGTTGTATTTTGTATTTTTACAATTCATATCATCTGTTGCTTTCTAAATCCATTCAAAAAACCACTCGCAAATAACTCTTCTATTCTCAACTCAAGAAAAATGTTTTATAACAGACACCATCGGTTAATCCTGAGAAAGCTGCATCTAAATTTGACTAAGAGGTCTTTACATTGATCTATATCCCACGAATACATGCGTTATATTAAGCTATTAATAAATGATGCTCAAATGTTACAAACATTACAAATGAGCTGAACTTAGCTGCTGAAACACATGCCAAATTTAGTTCATTTGCAATCCACAAAACCGTACATAAACCAAGTGTAGTTAAATTACAAAATCTAGTTCAACTAATTGGATACAAAAACATAGGTCACAACTTGTTTGCAAAATGCTAATTTGAAGCATGTGAACGTGGACAGTAAATGTAAATGTATTTTGTGTCTAAATGCAACAACAAAATGCGGCTCTTTTGAGTACGTTAAAGACTTATTATTAATAAGTTCATCACACTGAACGAGCGTTGTTTTTTTGTAGTAGATAAGTGGCTTATTAATAGTTTCGAAGAAACGGCTTGAGCCAATAACTGTAACTGCTATTAAGCCCATAATGAGTTTTGATTCTAAGAAGCACAAGCAAAATGTTGAAAGCTCTAAACGATTAATTATATTTTCTTTATGGTTCAATTTTTATTTTCTTTTGGGGTAAATAAGGTTTCGATTCCTTCCGGGCGAGCTAAACCGAGGCACTTTTTGAAATTTCATGTAACAGCTTTCATCGCGGTGACTGACAGTCAATTACGTTCGGGCTGGAAGGCTCCGAGATCACAAATACCTCGCAAAAACATCAACCAAGTGGATGTGAAGGATTTAGATGGACTTTTTGAAGCTGACCAGCTTGTATTTTCACTTCATATTTTTTCCAACATTTTCAATCGGTTGATCAATGTTTTTCTGACATTTGAGCGATCCTGAAATATCTGTCCTGAAACAAGTCTTGTTGACTAACGGCTGACCTCTAAACAAAAACGTTTTTTTTTCTTGTAAACTATTTTACGAACTAGAACGCTAATTGCCGACGTAGCTTATAAAGCTGCGAGAGTAAAATGGGACTGCGTAGGCCATATCTGCCGCACAGCTGCGGGTCCGAATATCGCAAGACTGGAGCCCTGAGACAGCTAGACGGAGTCGCGACAGACCGAAGATGATGTCGGGATATCTTGGAAGGCTTCTTCGCGAATTGGCGAGAAGAAGCACACCATCGTGAGAAGTGGAAGTAATGGAGAAAGTCCTATGCCCAGAAGCGGCACAATACGGGCTAACCAATTAAAAAAAATACTATTTCAACATGAATGATATCTACAGTTTTAGCCTAGTCGTTTTCTTATCTTGCCAAAAGAACGTCTTTCAATGGAAATATTTTTCACTCTTTGAGCTACTGTAATCTTAATAGTGACTTTTTGGAATACTAGTAGGTATTTGAACCCTGCAGGAGTGCAGGTGCAATATATAACCCTTCTACTTTCCGTCGCGGTTACGAGCACCATTGCAAGCCATTTCTCTCAATTTAGTTTTACGACTTTTGCGGGAAGATAAACAGCTGATATATTTTTCATTCTCAAGCCGATGTACACAGTTGTAATTAACACAGAAAAAAGTTATCAATACCTATGAAATATAAGGCAACGCGTACAGGCTGTTCAGAAATGGGTTTATTTTTATAGAAGCAAGAGTTTTTCTTTGAAAAATAAAGAATTGCAACGGGACGCCTTCGCGCTCCTCTCGTTTCCAGGTAGTTAAATAAAAATACCCTGTGTAATTGTGGTACTTACATTTTTTTCTAAAAATACCTTCTTCTGGTCTGCAGATTTTTTTTTTTCTCTTGGATCTTATTTTTAGCGTCCTCCGTATTGTATTATCACAAAACCTATGAATTCTAAGAACTTATCCGCCACAAAGAAACCTGTCAAGTTTTAACTGTAAATATTTTCTTCATTCGAAATACTAGCGAGGGGTATTCATTAACTCCGTGGAATATTGAAGTTATGTAAAGGCAGTTTTTATTTTTTTATTCGTTTTCACTCACTGCAAGTTATGTAAATCGTATGGTTTTATTTATGAGCCTTAGTTAGGTACGTTATATAAGCCTTATTGTTTTATTTTCTACAATGGCACACCGTACGAGTACATACTCAATTGTTTAGGGTTTTGCCCAACTTGATCTTGGCCTGTTTTTTAATGAAACCTATTTGGATGAACTGATAAAAACAAAAAGATCTTACTTACATCTGCTAAAATCCATTCAGCAATTCCGTTTTCCAGCGTGTTCGAGCTTTGTGTTTTTTAAAACTTGAAAAAGTGCTCAAGAGTAACTAAAGAAATAAGAAAAGTCAAGTTTATTTTCTTTCGCTACAAAATCGAATTGTAGATTCAATTTCTTAAATACATACAGACGTAGATAATGGAACATAAAGCGCTAACACTGGTTGGAGCGCAGATACGTCGCACCTAATATATGGGCGTGAAAGCTCTTAAAAGAAATTCTCATATAAAACATTCCGCAAGATAAAAGTGACAAAATGACTTTTGATAAGACGTACGTATTTTATGAGTGAATAATTTGAAAGATCGCACAAATACATTCGAGGTGACGCCTAATCTGATTACCGTACTCCGAAATTTCTCAGATTACCATTTAACGTGAAAATCTCTGCGAAAACTTTTGTGCCACTTATTACCGCTCCAAGTGCCTTAAAATAATTTCTCACTTTTTTCGTCGTGGGCACTTCGTTACGGTCTCTTTCATCTTTTAATTTCTTTCTTTACTTCGTTTATTTTTTTATCCTTTTCACATTCCGCTCCCCAGTGCCTAATGCTTCAATTATTTCAAAATGGAATTGCAGTAGACAAAATTGAAATAGAAAACGTTCGTTCCGATGCGGATAATAACGGAGGAAATTCAACTTTTAACTTACTGAAGTCATATTTTTTTACGTTTAGCAAAACGCAAATCATTGGTTTCGTGTTCCGAAGAATCGGTTTTGTGATATCGTATTTGATGTATCGTCTTTGCATTTGTTTAAGTAATATTTCATCTGATAATATGACAGATACCTAATACTTATCGTGAATCAAAACGGATCTGCTTAAAAATCAGGCTCCGTCAACAATTTCCTTATAAGGTGTACCGATTACCACACCGAACACCACAAACACCACACCACACCACACCACACCACACCACACCACACACCACCATACAACACCACATGGAACACCATACGAAAACCATATGGAACTTGTCTTATCAATAACACAAAATAAATTATTTCCTTCTTTTAAGCCCTATCTGTAAAGCAAAACAACGTGTAGATACAAATTCGTGTGGCAAATAGTTCTCCAAATCCGTAGAGAGGATTACTATCCCAAAGAGGTTTCACATTAATCCCAACTTACGCCAGCTATTCGTCTACATTCATTTGATAACAGCGGAACAGAGGGAACCGCAACAGTCCACAGCTGCAATCTAATTTGAAACCCTATTCGAATGCAGCCAGAATTTTCCCTACTGCCAACCCTTGGCGCCACTCCAATCTTTATTTTCTCTACTACTACGAAGCACCTTCGTAAAGCGTAAATAACCTAACTTTTGCTGTCGAACAAATTCCCTTTGAGAGTTCGTGTGTAAAAAAATAATGCTCTTAGTAGGTAATTTTCGGTATTCCTTGTCTAAGTTTCGGAAACGGAACATCTACAAAAGCAGTGTAGTGCCTGTCTGTCTGTCCGTCTGTCACACTCTTTCATTTCGGTGACCTTTTGACGCAGACAGTTTTAGCTGAGGGAAGTAGTGCCCCAATTACTAACATGAACTTTCTTTTTTATTACTCGGCCCGTGTTACTCTAGGGAGTGAGAAATTTCCTTTATTGCCCAACAACAAATATAGCACGTATTAAAGTGTCAACTAAAAAAACTAAGTTCATTGCTTTATATACCTGGGTGGAATAAATACGATGGCGCTAAAGTACTATAAATGCAAGATTGTTAAGTAGTTACGTAAATGAGCTGCTCAGAAGGCGTTTGTCCAGCCGTGAAGTGCTAGGTTTAATTGATTGTAACAGCTTATCGAACAGAAACAATACAAACACTAATTACATCGACCACGCCTCCCAATAGCCACTTGATAAATTAATCAAACAATGTAGGTACCTAAGTACTCACACAGAAAGTACTCACCAAGGCAATCGATGGATTGAGTTTGTACACTACACAGGAACAAAGCTTTCGCGTGGCGTGTCTGATAAAATTGATTAAATGCAAGCATACTCCATAAATAAACCGACGTTTTTCTAAACTCAGCACGAAAGTAGCACCGAACGACCCTAAGTATTCACGAGCTACCTCGATGAACGGGAAAATAAGACAGACAATATGAAATGACGGAAATTGGATTTATATTCCTTTTAGTTTCTTTTTCGTACACATTGTACAAGGGCTGTCGCTTTTTCCTTATACAACAGAACTCTAAGTAGGTACTATCCTACAGTAGCTGTAGGTAGAAAATACATCTACATATTATCCGAAACATCTTCGTTTCTTTTAACTAAAATGAAACGTTGTAATGGTCTGTTAGTATATTTTTTTTCAATTCACTGGGTTTTACAGGATTCAGGAACGAAAATAACAATTGATGCATCTGAATTAAACGCAAGTTAATCGCTCTGTCATTATCCAATCATCTCTGATATTAATACAATCAACCAATCCCAGCAGAGTACGGGAGCTTGAACATTTGTTAGTTTTTCTTTGTGTTGATTTTCGTTCCAAAACGTTGGAAGGTAATGGAGTATCCACTGTGATTCAATATTTGCATGGATGTTTGCATCCATAACTCCTAAATAATATTCAGTTTATCAAAACACACAACGTGCAGGAAATTTATTAAAACAATGCATTTCAAAGTGTTTCGTGATCATAAATATTAATTTGTGCCTCACACCCATATTCCAGAACGCCGACTTAGTCCATTTTTGAACTTAAGTCGACATTTGTTGTCATGGCAACAGGTGAGGAACGCCCACCACGGTATCAGCAACACCCACTCAATGATGTTCAAAAGGTGAGGACAGACTAGCTAGAGCTTGCATTTGCAACAAGACATCGAGCCGCTTGACACTTTGTTAAAACTTGATTTTGCTAAGAAACAAGCAACTTGTGTAACATTTCATCGAGCAAAACCACGAGCGCGGGCAAATCGTGCAACATGGAAAGAGGTGCGTGGACTTTGCTGGTCGTTACTTCTCCTAATTCGCCCAGTGTTTTTTTTTTTTAATATTAAATTAAATTGCAGCACACGCGACTTGCAAATCCAACATATCAACGAAGAGTACCTAAATGCCACACAGTAAGAACAGTCACTAAAGAACCCCACCGGCTTACTCCTTTTGCTTCGATCACGTTCATACATCTGGTCACACACGCACGCAGGTCGCGAGCACTGCCACCTGACCTTTTTTAAGAACAATACCAATAATTTTTGTCCTTCTAAGGTGTTCTCTTTCGGGTTTTGTTAGTCGCCTTTTACTCGTCCTCTCAACAAGACCATCATCCAAACATATTCTTTTAATTTTTTGTCTCTACATCTCCTTTTCAACCGCAACCTTGCAGTATTATATCATTCCTCAATTTATCAACCAATGTTACAATACGTTTAATTGCTCAGATGAGTACTCACCTTAATCTACCTCCAAAACATGCTGTCCATTTCAAACCCAAAATAAGTATGTTGCATGAAGGTTGCAAGCTGCTTTGTATGCTAAAAATGTTATATTAAAATACGTCCCAATGCTAGAGATGTCTTCAATTGATGTTCTACCGAATGCTCTTGGTTGACATCATTTGTCAAAGAACTTAAACTGAATTACTTGAAAATAAATATTTATTTTTTCGTGGTTCATTTATAAGATTTTCACTTAAAATAATGGCATCAAGAATTTTCTTTTCGGATGGTGAAAAGTCAGGACAGGAACTTGTCTGCAAGTACAAGCTTCTTCAAAATACGACGTTGCCGGGCAGCTCATGAGCGACAAAATGTGCTGTGGGCTCGCCTAACCCAAGAGTATAACTCAGTATTTAACTCGCGCGTAAGTACCAAATAACATGTATGCTGTTTAATTAATACCTGGTCTATGTTTGATGATCGTAATGAACGGCAATCTTTTCTTTTTATAGAGAACCGAATCTCAGTTAAACAGGTGCTGGTCCAATATTAAGGCCACCCTTAATTTAGAAAAAAAAGAAATAATGAGGACTGGGGGTGGCCCCTATCCTGGCCCCGCGTCCTCAGATCTCGAAGGAGTGAAAGATGCGCTGCCGGCCTCCACCGATTTGAAATTGAGGTTCGCAATGGACTGTGACACTATGCCAAGTGAAACTCCTGCTGACGATATACCTATAGTCTAGTAATTTTATTGATTCTATTCTTTGTGTTAACGAATATATGATTAGATTATTAAAAATATTTACTTTCTTTTTTCAGTTCTGGAATTTCGTCCGGTAGACGAGGTACCGGTACCGGTGGCTCAAGGGCCACCTGAAAATAACTCGACTGACTTGGCGTCAGCAAACTCGCAGTTTATTGGTAGGGTTGATCAAATGATTTTCAGTTCATCTCTACACGTTACCGTACATCAGAAAGTTAAATTATCTGTGTATGGCACCAATACAGAATTTGAAATAACATCAATCTATTTGTATTCATTCGAAGCATTTTATTTTTTATATTCTCATTAGTGTTTTTTGAAGGTGCTTGTGGTTAGCAAATTAATACTAATATATGTTCGCGCCCAAGTTATAATAAAGGAGGTACGGGCGAAAAATTTAAAACGGAATGAGGAACGAGAGGAGGAGTAACATCTGCTGAAAATGGAGAAGCAGAAGTGGTGGTGAAGGCAGCAGAAGAAGCGTACCAAAAGGCAAAACTCGAACGTTTGAGTGCCGCCCAGCTACTTCGATTCAGTGATGTTACAAGGGACGAGGCCGAAAAAATAAATTAAATTATTATTGTACAAGCCAACTGGTTTTTATTTTATTTAAAAGTAGTATCACGTATAAAAAATATCTAAATTACACATTTATAGACATAGAAAAACAAAGGAAATTTTTCATTTTCATTCACGTAGGACTACGTAAGACTGGATCCAATCTCTAGGTTAGTAAAACCCAACAACACTGCATGCATGGGGATCGAACCCATAACCTCACACCGTGCAATTGCGCTTATGACTATTTGACCAACGAGAGAACAAAAATACAAATATGATCATCACACAATTATAAACATACTAGCTGTTGCCCGCGACCTTCGTCCGCGATTTTTATATTTAAAAAAACCCGTTTTCGCAACATTTTTTAATGCTCCGCTCCTATTCCTCAACAAAAGGGTTATCCAACACTAAAAGATTTTTTCAATTGGAACCAGCAATTCCTGAGATTAGAAGGTTCCGGTCGTCCAGAGTTGAGGGAAGAATTCAGTTGGACGATGGACCGAGTAGCCTTGAATTTCTTTGGATTCGTTATCGCTTATTCTCTCATCATTACTCTGCAGAATGAGTTTGTGCGCATGACATGGTTGTGGTCACCCAACATAATGGTGGGTTTCATATCGGCCCTTCTCTTCCTCCGTTTAGCAGTAGCAAGCCGCCTGCTACTCATGTTTAGCTTACACCTGTCCTTTCCCGTATCATATGAAAACAAACCTAAGATAAGCCGGCTAAACCACTAAACGCAACGGCGAATAAGAATTCGATTTGATTGTTTTATTATTGCAATATAACAGAAACTGGCCACAACAGCGGCTGACGAGCGCTACATCCAAGTTGGTTGCATCAAATTTGTATTTTTTTCTTTCTCCTTCTATTTACAATCTATATACTACTGCGATAGTACCGCAAAGGCAATGGGATTACCCGTATTACTACAGGTAGAAAGATCTATGTGCTATACCAAACTATAATATATCTCTGTACCAAGTTTCATCCAGATCTGTTCAGCCGTTCTGGCGATTGAGTAACAAACATCTATTCATCCAAACTTTCGCATTTATAATAGTTATGTAAGATTTATGTGTAAGCTTTTACTTTTAAAGTTGAATAGGTAATAAATAATAGTTAGTGTAAGTATTTCATTTTATTTGAGTAATACAGACACACTCGCGTTTTTCTTACATGTACTTACTTATAACTTGTTCATTTTCATATCAATTACATTACATTTATGTGAAATATTGATAACTTGGTTCGAGATTGGACACCGGTGGCGACAATCAAATGATGCATTAGGAATCTATATAGACATAATACTTTTACATAATATTTAATATCAGTGTCGCGTATCACGAGTCAATATGGTGACAGTTGGGGGAGGCCTATGTCCAGCAGTGGACGTCTTTCGGCTGAAATGATGATGATGATGATGTAGTATCACGAGCCAACGCGAAAATCGGGTTTTCACATTTATTTACAGACACGACTACCTCAGAAATATTCTACCTACTTACTAATAGGTAAATGCGCCCTGCACGCCCTGCGTAAAACTGCGCGCCATGGCCCGTCTACGTGAGTTTCGAAGGCCTATTTGACTCTTGATGATGTTTTTAAGTATAGATAGATGATGAGAGCGACTTTGTGGTATCGTAGGTATAAACAAAACAACACGAGTATGGGCAAGCTCGCTCATAAGCACCATTCGCACCATTTTGTCTGAGATTCAAAATGGTTCGTTAGTTTTCTCATGCTTTAGAAATATCACGTGAATTAAGCTTGTATTCATCTTTTATGTGTACGGTACTCCATATTACGACTATTTGTCACTAATATAATTATTTACGCGATCTTGATTGCTAATTCATACAATCCCACGATAATGAACACCTACCGATACCAATATCTACCGATTTGAAAAAGAAACCGTGCTTTATATATATATTTACCACGGATATTTGCAAGTGCTCGCAATATTATTAATCATTGATTAATAATCCCGACTACATACTAGCTGGCTTGGAAATTAAAGGCGACGGAAAATAGTTTTTATCAACAAGGGCCGTCCACGGGCTGTAGGTCAAAATTTCCAGAACGAAAACGTTGGAACCAAAAACGAACCGCGTTTTCTTTTACAGTAGCTTCCCTATTTTATTTTATATCAGCCCTCTATGTCCTACTGCTGGGCAAAGACCTCTCGCATGGCTTTCCAATTTTTGTACGGTTTCCTTCTAAAATCGAAAGTGTCTTTGGAACTGTATATTGATGTCACATTCTAACGGGTTGTCGGCATCGGGTCGCGATAAATAATTGTATGGCATATCGTATCCTACATAACCGACATACTCCTCAAAATTCATCTTGCTTTGGCTATAACAAGAAAACAATTTTACACACGTCGATTCACTTGGATTTCAGTAGGTACATATGTCACCCACAAGGTAGGTTTCAAGGATCTGATGGCGCGGGCAAACATCGGAACTAACGCAGCTATCTCTTTCTTTTCTCAATATTTTTTACAAAACAATTAACAAAAGGTTTACCAACAGCGCCCCCCTGTCAGCTTCATTCGAGCGCCAAAACATTCTTGTGCTACAAAACTCTTGAAAAGTGGGCGTTTATGTCAAATTATAAACAAACTGTAGCTGTCAATATGACTTATGGGGTGAAAAGTAGGCGTGTCTAGTCCGACTTAAGTTCAATCCACGACTTAAACTACGGGTGTCTCAGAGACCGTACATTAAAATACCTTCCTAGAAAATGTAGTACCTGCATTGAGTGTAATACTATTCCTATGAAAAGTAGGTACATAGAAGTTGGTCGTTACAGTTAATTTTGAAAACAGTTTAAATTATCCACTTAGAATTGAATAACCGGAAGATAATATACACCGTGACTTTTTAGTCGTCTTATAACGGCAGTCCAATTCATGTATCCAATGACTACTAAACATTCATAAAATAAAAAATAGGTATTTATGAGATTTTAATAATTTAAAATAAAATAATATTCAGTGTTATGACGCATGACGTAGTTAAAACACCCTGTTGCGAGCGATGATCTACTGGGTAGGTAGGTTCTCCCGTTTGACACTTAAAATCATTAAAAGGACGTTTCATAATATTATTCTAATGTATTATTTATTTTTCATTGTACCTATTAAGGTAGGTAAAAAAAAAATCGCACTTAGAGCTATTTTATGTCGGGTACCTACATTTAGTGGACCACCTTTGTAAGACTTCTAAAAAGTCACGGTGTATTGTTAACCCTTGCCACAGTGAGTAGGTATGTACTGTATATGTGTTACTGTAAAACCCCGCATTACGGTGAATAATAAGAGTTTTTAGTAAAACCTAAGATTCCGAACTATTCTATAATCATCGTTCCTTTTGAACTTTGGCCATCATACAGTAGGTAAGTCTTTGGTTTTACCTCAGAGACACGGAAAATGTTGTGGGCGAATGACTGTGAGCGACTATAAATCGCTCGCGCACATTTGGTCACAGTTTTAGAACTGTGACCTGACGTTAGGTTAGCCTTACCTACGCTATTTGGTCGGAATGCCCTAGCTTAGTAACTGCGACCATCTCGACTCGCATATGGTTGGTCTTGGTTCTAACCTACCTAACCCATATGGTTGCTCAGTTTAGTATTACAGTATGTCATCTTCAGTTGCCAGATATGTAAGAAAAAGTCATGGTTTTATTCACAAAACCACCATTTACCAACCGTCATTGGTGAAAACCAATAGCTTAACCAATAACCTAGCATGTCCCAAACTGTAGTGGTAAAAGCCCGAAAATTCGCCTCTTTATAAAATCCTTACATTTACCAAATCATGTTAAGATTTACCAATATGCGGGCTTTTACCAAACGTCACATTTACTCGACGACTTAATAATTTGTTGAGGTGTAAGTGACTGTACGACGCATATGTTTTACTTCGGTTGTGCCCTTCATTTGGATACTTTAAAGGCATCCTAATTAATTTTTAGTTTAACATTAGTAGGAATATTTGATATCAAATCGAAATTTATGATGTCGATCATGATTGATTAAAACTCATTGTTGTAGAGCACGGCAGATCAATTTATTTACATTAGACTTTCATTGCGTTTACTCCTTCACAAAGTTTTCATTCTGAAATCAAAAGTTAATTTAACTAAAATTTACTACTGACTTAACCGTATTAACACAAACTTCTTACAAGATATCTAGGCTGCCCGAGTTAATCAAAAGTCTGGCATAACTAAAATGTAATAATAAAATACACAGAATCGGGATGCCTCTAACAAACTACGGGAATCATAGCCAAACATTTCTTTTGTACAAGCATTTCTATTGCGACTACAAAAGATTTACAAGCCGATCTGAGTACTGAGTACAGTCACAAAGAAAGTATCTAGATTTCTTATCTTGTCGTGCAAATTACAAGTCAGTAGAGAGCAGAGAGGACTTAGGTACCTACGTATAAGATTACAATGCTCGCAAAAATACAAATAAGGTCTTCAAAATGCGATGGTTGGTAAGACGCGTTTTTGTTTTTACCCGACGTCAAAGGACATTTCAGACGGATGGTGACAAATGAACTTACCCAGTTTTCTAGTAAAGTTAAGTCATATTGAAATAGTTTGACTTTTTGAGTGCCTTCAATTCAGCACTATTGGTGGTTCTCGAAAATGTAAGAACATAATTATTTGGAGCAAAGTTTTATGAACTGGGGTTTTTAAAAGGAGAAAGCATTTTTATTTGACCTACATTTCTAGGTAATAAAATATCAAGAACCAATTAGTAATAGGAGCCGATATTTAGATTAACATTGCTGGATGGCCGTGTAGCTCAACCAGTGAAGGGAAATCGTGCATTAGCAAGACCTTGCAATAGGGATGTTTCCTGAAAAAATCTAATTAGTCCGTCAGATAGATTTCTAAAAAATATTATATAATATATATTATATAATATTTTTTACACAGGAAACATCCCTATTGGCCAAGTTAAATCTTCGAACCACTTAGTCCTATATAAGTTTACTACTTTTATGCAACCCGCTTTTCTTGTTAATGTCCGTTTAGGCGACATAACTAAATAAAAGCGCTTTGCTGGATTTTCAAAGCTCAGGTCGCAACCGAGGTCCGGGCACGTCGCAATCGCGGCGGTAAGACCCCTCTTTGAGGAGTGGCTGAATACGGGTTACGGCGTCCTGACCTAGCGCGTGACGCAGGTCCTCACCGGACACAGAAGTTTCGGGAGGTACCTGTGTCATATGGGGAAGGAGGAAACGCCTGGGTGTCACCACTGCGAGGACCGCCCGGAGGACACGGTGGAGCATACGGTGCAGGACTGCCCCGCTTGGGCAGAGCACCGCCGTGTCCTCACGGTGGCGATAGGCGGAAACCTCTCGCGCCCGGCATTGGTCGAGGCCATGCTGCAGGCGAGACGGAGTGGGAAGCGGTCGCCTCCTTCTGCGAAGCAGTCATGCTCGCGAAGGAGGAGGCGGGCCGCGTGAGGGAGAGGACAGCGTCCTCCCTCCACACCAGCCGCAGTGGTAGACGCCCACAGCGCCGGACGTCGGCAGACGATCTCCGGCCACCGTAGGCGTGGGCATGCGGGCGGCGAGTAATGGGCGACTCGCTGTCCGACCATGGACCATGCCCGGGTCGACGGCGCGTTGTGTTCCACGCGCGCCTCAAAGAGTGTCAGCATAATGACGGGGCCCCCCTCTAGAGCGCCAAAGCCTGCCGGGGTCGCGGAACTCATAGAATTACCGTGACCCTGGATCATAAAGGGCTACTGAAGGACACCGTGGATTTTAGCCAGTACAAGTCTAACAGTCCCTCCCACTCTGCCCTGGGTGGGAGGACTCATTTGATGATTTTACCAAGTTAAAAAAAAAAAAGTGTCGAAAGTTGAAACTACCAGAGTTTGTTGTTGATCCAACAGTGTTTTTATTAAGGCATTAATAAAATTTTGGTGTCATCTAGTATTATTAAAAAAGGGTCAAGATTCAACCCGACCAACTCTCTCACCAAAAGATGGGTTGTGTTATATATAATAACAGGGGAGACTGTTGTCGACTGCAGCCTTTTCACAATGTTTTAACTGTTTCTCAGAATCATATCGAGGTAACATTAAATGAATGCATCCAAAAATAAAAAACACAGAAATAAAAATGGGTCGCCAAATATTTATTTCTGTACGAAATATATACTCTTTTAGTATTTTATATTGATGTATTTCGTCGGATTGAGTATAAATAAACTGATTCCCTGTGCAGTATGGCTTTCCCGATAAGTTCGGAATTCGCTACTAATTACTACGAGTACTTAGAGTATCGTAGTTTTTATACAGCAATTTTCTTTAAGCTTTTAGAGAAGCGAACGGATTCTTTTCAATGTTTTCTTTTTCTCAGTATATTGATCTTATGACATTGTGTAATGTGTACTGCAGTAAGAAAAAAGTATAACTTTAATTAAGTCATCATCATACATCGCTTTTCACAATTTTAGTTAGTTAAGAGTTTATGTTATCTTAATTTTTCACCGGTAAGCTTTCCTTTTTGTGCTCTTTACGTATGATTTATGATGTACTCTGATTGGCCGGAGAAGATAAAACACAATAAAGATTGGAAAGGTATGATCGAGGACAGGACAAGCTAACAAAAATTTGATTCGATAATGTGAAGTGTGAATTGACTTGTATTGTTGACTGTACTCTGTTATATTCATAAATATTCCTATTTCGCTGTATTATAACCTCAATAAATCTTTCAATGATTACAATAAAAGACCATTGTTGCCAGTGATGGTGTTGGGGCATGGATGCGCGCGATGGGCGCTGCAGTGGCTGGCGCTGGTGGCATGCGCACTGGCGGGGGCGCTGGCGCCGGAGAAGGTGGAGCCTTGCGCCAGCAGCCCGCTCTGCTCTTGCCGCGTGGCGCACATGTCCTGCATCGCCGTCCCGCTGCACAGGTTCCCAGGTATGAGCCAAACTACCGCGTCTACACTTACAAGACAGTTCGTTGAGACCCAGTAAGGCGATTCTCACACGACACCGCTCGTCCGCGCGGTCCGATGATGAAGCGGATCTCACGTTGCATTTGCTTGTATGAAATCGGTTGATGCCTAACACACGTACCGTACACCGCACGACCGCAGGGACGAGCGGTGTCGTGTGTGTCGGCCAATTTCAAATAAGACTAGCCATAGACGCTGGAGCTAGCATAGTGTACCAGTGTGCGCACAGACACAGGTGCACTCACTTTTCCCTTACTCTCATAGTCTGGCGCGATGGCAATCCGACACGACTACAGAGAGATCACGCGCAGGATCCGGCTTAACTTGCTTTTCGATACACGGGGGTATCACACCACCAACTTCCAAATTGCAACGAGTCGGGGTAGATAGTCCGCAGCTATGTATAAATCCACTGGTAGTCAGTTATACTCAGTTAATCCCAGGACTAGCCTTGATTTACTCGCTACAAACCAGCAGTCCTGCTATAAAACAGAAGTAGCAGAGGGTTATGACTGCCTTTGCTGTTTATTGCACATGATGATCCGCGTACATATGACCTAGATCAACGCTGACAACACGTGACAATTGTTTTCATTGACTTTTGCTTCATCGTTATTGCTGATAAATGTCACTTTGTCTAGGCTGTCAGCGCAGTCAAGCCGACTTGAGCCATGTTACAAAGTAGTCAAGCCACAAAATAACCTAGTTAGTCTACATGCAAGGAGCAATTTTGTTCGTTCAATTAGCACGTTGTGTGATTTTAGCCTGCATTGTCAATAATATTTAGGGATTTTTCTGTACCAGTAATCATTATAAACCGCAATATTTCAACGAACCATACAGATTGCGGCTTGCAAACTGATTAATGTAGTTTTAAATTAATGTACATATCATTATATTATATGCCGTAATTGATAGACTGTTATTGCGTGTTTTATAAATATTCATATTCTTTTTTTATGTTGTTACCATTACCACATAAATGTTTAGCTGGCGGACAATTAAGGCAACCACTTGACACACATTTCCTTACCAAGTTTTATTTAATATCAAACGTTCAACGTAAGGAAGCTTATAAGTTCCAAGTGGGTGCCTTAATTGAAATAGTACGCCATAGTAAGTCCTTAAGTCCGGCTCAAAACTATGTACCCATTTAAACTTCTCTTACAGAATGGCCCCGAATAGAGCTGCAACATCTAGATATAAGCATGTCTAATCTAGAAGTGCTGACAGAGAGCGCGCTGGACGGATTGAGATTGCAAACATTAGTTTTAGTCGCTAACAAATTACATTACATCGAGATGCACTCATTTAGGTAACTCGTATTTTTAATCAAACTGTATAACAACTATTTGGAGAAGTTTAATTAAAAGTCAAGTGAAAAGGAACATTTAATAAAGCTCATTCGTTTTCAGCTCCATGGCGGGTACACTAGCATCTTTAGACCTCGGTTACAACGAATTCACTGAAATACCGCAGCAGGGCTTAAAAGATTTAAAAGTTTTAAACTGGTTGAATCTGCAGAAGTAAGCACAAGTTCTGAAACTAAATTCTATTAAACTTTTGCCCGGAGAGTTGATTAATTTTATTAATATATATTTTTGCTTTTCTTTTAGCAACAATATAGTGTACGTAGGACCTGATATTAAATGGCATCACTTGGAGGAAACGCTGACGAGTTTGTCTCTGAGCAACAACCAAGTGACGCAGCTGAAGTCACAGGCTCTGACGTCACTGTACCACCTGCTGCAGCTGGACCTGGAGGGCAACCATCTCCGGACCGTCAGCGCCGACTCCCTGCCCGCTTCCCTAACACTCCTGAAGCTATCCAACAACTTCATCCATGAACTTTCCTGTGATTTACTTTATAGTCTACCTAGGTTACAATCTGTACATTTACGACATAATTTTATTACCTTCACGGACAATTACGTTTGTCCAGCTAATAAGAGTAAGAAAATAGAAAAATTAGATTTGAGTAATAACAAAATTAACGATACTTCCCAAATACTTCTCTTTCGGGAAATTCAAATAAGGCAAATTATATTAGACCTTAATGAATTAACGACAATCCCGAAGTTGGTTTTCGCCAATAACAGGATAGAAAGGTTATCCGTGTCGTACAACATGCTGAGTTCCATTAGCCGAGAACTGTTCTTGTCGTTGAAGAACTCGCTGGAGCATCTGGAGGTGGAACACAACAGATTGTTCCACTTGCCGGACAGCCTAGCGCAGCTCGTGCGGCTGCGTCATTTATCATTAGCTTACAACCAGCTGGAAGAGTCGCCCGCGCTCCCCAGCCGGATCCAGACGCTCTCGCTCGCCGGCAACTTTTTAACTTCAATACCCTCAGCACTTCAAACGCTCGAAGCCGGTTCTATTCGTTATCTCGACTTAAGCTACAACAGGATATCTAATTTATTACCAAACGAATTCCTCGACTGGTCCACTTCTCTGGGGAATATCAACTTGAGAGGTAACAGGATTGCGCAGATTTATAAGAATGTATTTCCGCCGAGCATGTCATTGAAAGAAATACATCTAAGTTTTAACGACTTGTACTACGTGCATCCACAATCTTTTGCGAACGTGACTAGGTCGCTCCGTATCCTTGAATCGTCCTCTACGCTCTTTAGTGGCTATTTTCCATTTGAAATCGAAGAGGGCTTGGAGAATATCAGTTGGCTATCGTTCGATAACAACGATTTTCACATCCTCAAACTGTCCGATGTGGTTGTGTTTCCTTTTTTAAAATATTTAAACTTGGATTACAATAGAATTGTAGATATCGTCATAAGTGAAGACTACCGTAATGAATCACTTTACCTGAGCAACTTGAGGCTCGCCTATAATTTTTTGCATTCACTGCACAGCAGAAGTTTCATTTACATGCCAGAGTTAAGAAACTTGGATTTATCTTATAACAGAATCAACAACTTAACTAAGCACACTTTCACAAACTTACCAAACTTGAGATATTTATCTCTTGCGGGTAACATAATCGATTCGATGGAAGCCGAGACGTTTGCTAATTTACCAAAACTGCAAATATTGGAACTCCAGGGAAACAACTTTACGTATTTATCACTGAACTCGTTTCATAACGTATCTAATATAGACGTAACGTTCACGTTGAACGTTAGCAGAAACCGCATCAAGTTCGTGGATGGCGAATCCGCAATATCGGTTAACATATTCGACGGTTCATATAATGATCTCTATGAAGTGCCAAATAACTTTTTTGCTGCGGTCGCGTCCTCCATACGACAGATTATTTTAGCACATAATAAAATTATTCATATATCAAACGAAGCTTTTGGTGACGCAAGATTCTTAGAAATACTAGATTTACATAAAAATAATATCAATAATATAAAGAGAAAGTCATTTACTGATCTAATATCTCTACAAATATTGGATCTATCATTCAATATTATTTCTCAATTATCTGTAGAACAATTCTATAATTTGAACAAACTTAGGTATTTGAAACTGGACCATAATAATTTAAGGTTGTTGCCAAGAGACGTGTTTAAGAACACGATCGTGGAGCACCTAGACCTGAGCTACAACGACATGTCGCTGTTCCCGGGCACGGCGCTGTCGCAGATCGGGTTCACTCTGCGCTACCTCGACATGTCGCACAATCGCATCGAGTACTTAGACAGTAACATATTCCGCAGCACTCAGTTCCTCTTGAATCTCAATTTGGGTCACAATCTATTAACAGTGCTGTCTGATAACACATTTTCGAGCCTCGGCGGGCTGCGCCAACTGGACCTGAGCTTTAATTCCATAAAGGCAAACTTCAAGGAGCTGTTTCATAACCTTCCCAACTTGAGGCATTTGAATCTTGCAAATGTAAGCTTAAAGTCAGTGCCTTATCTACCTTTGACAAACTTAACTAGCCTCAATTTGACTTCAAATTACATTAACAATTTTAAGGAGACCGATGTGAAGCGACTAGCGAGTCTTCGTCATTTAGATCTTAGCAATAATCGTCTTACCTCTTTAGTGCCAAAGATGTGGTTCCATTTAAATAATTTAAATATCCTCGAT
Source organism: Noctua comes (assembly GCA_963082995.1). Lineage (NCBI taxonomy): Eukaryota > Metazoa > Arthropoda > Insecta > Lepidoptera > Noctuidae > Noctua > Noctua comes. Next base: position 8,860,554 of record OY720273.1, read on the forward strand.
CTTTCGTACAACCCTATCGTAAGAATCACGCCAAATAGTTTCAAATGGTTGAGTAATTTGTCTCATTTGAATTTAAATGGGCTTAAATACTTAGACATAGTTGACCAGGATTCCTTCCGTCCCTTGATATCACTTCGGTCCCTGCATATTCAGTCGTGGTCTACTATTAATCATTCTACATTCCGAATTTCCAACATCACCTCTTCCTTGTCCTCCTTATACAAATTAGTAATACATTGGACTGACGAAATCATGGATAATCAATTACACGGGATCGATGCGAGGAACATTCGTTACCTAGAAATCAGAGGATCATACCTGAAACGAATATCAGACGATGCTTTTAAGCCGTTCGCTAACAGTCAAGAGATATTTATAAGGATCACAATGACTTCCCTGACGAAATTGCCGACGGCATTCATGAGACATTTGGGACAAATTCCACAACTGGGGATCGACTTGAGCTACAATCAACTTACGACACTAAATCCAGCAATTTTCTACCCAAACTTCACGAGTTGGAGCCACGTCGCGACCAAGCTGCTGTCAGGTACGTCATATTCACTTTGATGTATATTTCATGATGACCAATATCGAAACCCACGCAATAGTTGAGCGGCCGAGCCGGCTGCAACGTAAACAAGATAAAGTTTAAATTTCAGGGCAGATGATTTTATTTTACACAACCTATCTGCAGCTCTGAAGTTGAAAACCTGCATTTTTTACGCTCGTTTAGATTTTTAAAAGTCAAACTTAGTTCAGCGCTAGATGCGCCTATCGATAAACTAACATGTTACCTCAAGTTGAGCCATTGTCGCTTCAAACCTTATAGTTAAACCCACAATCCACCTGTAGTTAAACCACTTAATCTCTTTTGAAAACAATTTTAATATTTAATAAGCTTATAATTAACGCTGCAATATCTCTAAAACGAGTTAGGTAGTTCATTAAAAATGTACAGTGGCGCGAGTGAACCCCAAGCAAATGCTAGTATTTTATTAAAATTTACTGAGCCTCTCACCACGCAGAATGAGGCGGGCAACTCTTCTTAATGAGTTTTAATTCTTAATACACCACTCGAAACTTTTCTAGGCGAGTTAAATCGTCTGGTGGGATGTATTAATAGGTTGCGTGAATTATTCGGTAGGAGGGCTGATACTGACGGGGAACCCGCTGCGCTGCGAGTGCGAGCTGGCGTGGGTGGGCGCGTGGCTGCGGCGCTGGCTGCAGGAGAACGACGCGGGAGCCGAGCTGCGTCGCGCCGTGCGCAGCGGCACATGCAAGGACGCCGCCGCGCGCCGCGTGCCGCTGCTCACGCTGCGCGCCGACGAGGCCGAGTGCCACGCCTCCGCGCTCTCCAGCGACGCGCAGCCACGCTGCACCACTGTATACACGCTGGCGCTCGCCATGTCCACCATGCTGCTCAGATGATGACTGTCCCACCTGTAACTGCGCTAGTAAATCATTGTAAATAATATATGTTCCATCACCACCGACTCTAATGTTTGCAAACAGACTAGATATTACATTTTATACACGGTACAATTAAAGATTTTTGTAGGTACGTGAACGTGTATTGATAGGAGGAGAAAGTAATTTTAATGCCTATTTATAATGTTTCGATGTGTAAGGTAGATAATTCTAAGGTTGATTAGGTTTTATAAGTAGATAAATTGTAATCAATATTGTATTGACAGAATAGATTGCTCACTAAATGCGACCATTTTGAAACAAAATAATTGTAATGTAGTAGTTCTGTCAAGTTTTTCTTTTTACCATTATTAACAAAAACAAGGATATACGTAACCTAAATACGTTAAACGTATTATATCAACCCTACTGCGGCCACAAATTGTTATTCTTTTGTAAATTTTCTTTATACCCATGTAAATATGTACAAAAGTAAATATTTTTACATAATTACATTGTTTTATTCTATTTCCCAAAGGCGCCCTACATTTCTTAAGGCAACAGCAATCGTAGAAATCCAGCCAAATGTTTCATCACGTTTTGTAATTCCACAATGTTCCATCTATCAAAACCGTCACTTTGTGATTTCAGCTGTCCTAACACACTTACATTATAATTTTCAATGTGATTTCGCCACCAGTATCCGAAACGTTTTACTAATCCCCGTGCTAAACTCAAAGCAAATTGCTTACTTACGATTTGATTGTTGTTTATACTGAATCCTATTTATTTTATAAATAATCGTAGCAGCTTTAAATTAAAAATACAATGTTTTATAGATAAACTGTTGCGAGTGATCTAATAATTATGAATAATGAAATAATGCAGGTCAACTGTCCGGTACATGTTAATAAAATGGCAAAGGATTAGTGGTGCGATGGGAATAAATCAAAACGTTGCCAGTGAATACATTTAATTTCCGAGCTGGCTTTGATTCGGTATCGATTTGCGGCTATTTCGGTTGTTGCTAATGCGTTGGAATTTATTTAATTGGACTGGATTGCTACGGATAGTTATTTGTTTAGATTCAAGATAAGTTGTTTTATTTTGATATAAGTAGAAGATCAATAAGGAGTTTAACATACAATTTTTAGGAACAACAGGGCAAATTATGGCAAAACTTATAACGATGTGTCATGACTTCGACTCATGACACAGGCATCGGCTGGTAGTACACAAGAAAAAAACAACACCAAGGTTAGTATATTACTTTCTCAATTCTCTGAAGACTAATCAAGCCAGGTAGCAAACTAAACAGAACTAAAACAACACACATTTGACACAAACATTTCGTACCGCAGCGAACCAAACAAGCTATTTCAGGAGCTAACCAAAATAATACATTCTAGTGTCAATTACAACTGTCCCAGCATTGCAGAGTACAGCATAATTCAATAGAAACCTCTGTGGAAAGTTACAAAGAATAAATTCGTATCTAAAGACACATATTATTCTGCAGAAAGGCGTCTCGCAGCGAACATAAATCTGCCCACTCGACTCTTACGTAGATAATAGTGAATAGTGGAGCGAGAGAGCTCACAGCCAGTACAACGTGAAGATAGATGTAGTAAATCATTGTTGCGATGTTTGCAATTAACTTGCTACTCTGCTCGCCCGCTGTCGCTCTTGACTGGAGGCGAGTAGACACACTCTACACGTGTTACTCACTAACTAGACGGATCGGTACAAGTTGCCGGTACATTTGGATACGGGTGTGGGAGGAACCTAATCGTTACACAACATAGACACACCGTTCAACAAGGTAATAAAGGAAATTTTATGTTAGATTCTATAAACTTACTATTTTGTCTATGACGAATGGAACAAAGGCAAAAACGTCGATACAAACTGACTTACACATTACAAAGATAATGAAACTTTCGTAGGTAAGCATTAATACATAAGAACTTACAAAAGTAGGTACCTTGTTGGTCAGGTATTTTCCGAAACGTAAAGCTGCAAACATTGATTTTAAATTCAACTCTTGGTAGAATTCCTAGTAAATATAGCAAGAGAAGATTGTGAAACGCAATAACACAGCCGTTACTGAACGGGAAAAATCAAATATAACTTATCAATATTGAAAACGCTGATGAATATTGATGACCAATCTGAAATGGGTGAACGACTTTTTGTTAATGTTGATTCCACTGTTAGTTCTAAATGAAATCCTCAAAACCGTTTTGATTACATTAAACTGAATGAGTTTTTATAAAGGATTGATTTAGAAAAGCAAACGAGACATTATGATTTGCCATACATTACTATTAATACTAATAACGGGATATTTACCATGTTTAGTGTATTCTATGAGTTCCCGATATTTCGGCGCTGTTGCAAGCACCATGATCACGGATAAACTGAAGTTATTGCGGGTGGGTGTTTATGAGCAGACAAATCGGTCTACCCTATTTCTTACCATGATAGTTTAAAATCTTATATCGCCATACATACAGGTAGCTAATAGATTCAACGAGAATCAAGGATTCTTCTATTGCACTGCTACAAAAACGTTTCCAAGACATTCGAAGCACTAAAAGCACATCACAAAAACTCTGAAGTAATCCTGCGGCTATAAATACATAAAACTTTATATTGGTCCCTGGTGGCCTCTCTGGAATATTAAACGTATAAATAAAACTTCTAAAGACGTTTACACAAACTGTAATACTACGCCTAGGTACACACTTAGCCCAAGTGCTCTTAAAGACAAGAAGCCGACAAAATAACATGAAAACGTAATTTTCTATAAGTTGTATCATTTACTTAATTAAAACCACATAAGTGCCATCGGGTAACGACACGGTAACATGCTTTTAACATTACCTATACCTATTGGGGGTGCTATAGAAGAACACAATTAGACTGTTGGGACGCATTTTGTTATAAATGAAGCATAAAACGTAGACATGAAAAAATAATCATATTGAAAGCCCGTTCGCTCATTCTACGTCTCACTTGAGCTATTGAATAAGGGTACAATACTCGATTTCCGTGTCAGACTATCTGCTCGATTTTCTTAGATTTTTGATCTGGTTTAAATATTCAGGGCTAAATAATAATACATGAACACATCATCTATCTATCGTAAATTCTACACTTAAAAACTTAATCTTATAAGGTAATTACTAGGGATGCATCCGATACCGATACCGATACCGATACATCGGCGATATCGCGGGTTTTCCGATATATCGGAATCGGCGATATTAAATTTGCCGTTACACCGATACTTTTCAAATTTGAATCACAAAAATATTTCAGTTTTCAAATGAGTTCTATTGCATCTGAAAGACCTCTCGTTCAAACAGACTGACGAAATCGGCTTTTACCGAATAATTTAAGAATGTTTCGTTTCCTGAATAAAAATCTCATAACTGTGAATTTTAATTTTTAAGTTTTGTCGTCTAATCTGTTTTCAATTATTATTTCTAAGTAAATATTATAAGTATGAGTAATTTTGTCTGTTTCTAAAGCCACAGCTTTTTATAGCTTTCTTTGGATCCTAACTGCCCGTATCGGTATCGGCGACACTTTTTTATAAATATCTGTATCGGTATCGTATCGGCTGAAGTGCGTATCGACGCATCCCTAGTAATTACATTTATGACAACATGTCTAACAGTACTGCCATAAAGTATTTTACCAATATACTTATTTAAATGTCAAAAGTTTAGCGGTAGCAAATCTTAACAATATTAAACAAAGTGTTTACACATCAAAAGTACAATTTGTTTGTAAACTCAGCTCAAAAGTATTTAATTTGCTCACTTCAGCAAAGGGGCAGTGTCTCTCAAGGGGCCAAATAAGAAAATTTGAAGTGTCAAAACACAGAATTTAATTTGTCAAAAGTCTAATTTGGTAAAGTACCAACAAACGTCGCAGTCGTCCCCCGGCGTCTTTGTGTACAATACAAGCTAAGATATTTATTTCAACGAAATAAGCACCTCGCAGTTGGCATTCATTAGCTACAAAGATACATATGTAATATTCGCAATTAGAGGGTGTGATATATCTCGCCGGTGACAGCAGCTCAGGAGCGCCTCTAATACGCAAGGATTAAATCGCCGCACATTCCTACAGAGATTCGGCGAGCCGATCCACACTGGCTCGCCTCGGCGCGCGGCGCTCGGCCCTCGGCCCTCGGCCCGCGCCTCTCTGCCACATCGACATGCCTACACTCCTCACGCTCCGCGCAATTTATGACCCCCCTCAACTTATAAACGGAACAGCTTTGGGAAACTGCAAAAATAACTTCACCGATCAAACATAATATGCGAAGATAACTTCCAAGCCTCTGAAATGCTATTAATACTACAACAAAAGAAGAATTTCGCACCAAATCTATTGAAAAGTACTTAAACTTTGCGGAATACACAAGAATTTGTTAAACATTCAAGAAGCCAAATCAAAGTAAATTCTCCTTTTGACAAAAACGTTTCAGTGGAGACGCGGGCGGTGACCCGAAAATTCGCTCGCACCTCATACAAACACCACTCTCAAATGTCTTTGGTATTTGTTTATTTACTAACACCCATATTCCAGAACGCCGACTTAGTCCATTTTTGAACTTAAGTCGACATTTGTTGTCATGGCAACAGGTGAGGAACGCCCACCACGGTATCAGCAACACCCACTCAATGATGTTCAAAAGGTGAGGACAGACTAGCTAGAGCTTGCATTTGCAACAAGACATCGAGCCGCTTGACACTTTGTTAAAACTTGATTTTGCTAAGAAACAAGCAACTTGTGTAACATTTCATCGAGCAAAAACACGAGCGCGGGCAAATCGTGCAACATGGAAAGAGGTGCGTGGACTTTGATGGTCGTTACTTCTCCTAATTCGCTCAGTGTTTTTTTTTTTAATATTAAATTAAATTGCAGCACACGCGACTTGCAAATACAACATATCAACGAAGAGTACCTAAATGCCACACAGTAAGAACAGTCACTAAAGAACCCCACCGGCTTACTCCTTTTGCTTCGATCACGTTCATACATCTGGTCATACACGCACGCAGGTCGCGAGCACTGCCACCTGACCTTTTTTAAGAACAATACCAATAATTTTTGTCCTTCTAAGGTGTTCTCTTTCGGGTTTTGTTAGTCGCCTTTTACTCGTCCTCTCAACAAGACCATCATCCAAACATATTCTTTTAATTTTTTGTCTCTAAATCTCCTTTTCAACCGCAACCTTGCAGTATTATATCATTCCTCAATTTATCAACCAATGTTACTATACGTTTAATTGCTCAGATGAGTACTCACCTTAATCTACCTCCAAAACATGCTATCCATTTCAAACCCAAAATAAGTATGTTGCATGAAGGTTGCAAGCTGCTTTGTATGCTAAAAATGTTATATTAAAATACGTCCCAATGCTAGAGATGTCTTCAATTGATGTTCTACCGAATGCTCTTGGTTGACATCATTTGTCAAAGAACTTAAACGGAATTACTTGAAAATAAATATTTATTTTTTCGTGGTTCATTTACAAGATTTTCACTTAAAATAATGGCATCAAGAATTTTCTTTTCGGATGGTGAAAAGTCAGGACAGGAACTTGTCTGCAAGTACAAGCTTCTTCAAAATACGACTTTGCCGGGCAGCTCATGAGCGACAAAATGTGCTGTGGGCTCGCCTAACCCAAGAGTATAACTCAGTATTTAACTCGCGCGTAAGTACCAAATAACATGTATGCTGTTTAATTAATACCTGGTCTATGTTTGATGATCGTAATGAACGGCAATCTTTTCTTTTTATAGAGAACCGAATCTCAGTTAAACAGGTGCTGGTCCAATATTAAGGCCACCCTTAATTTAGAAAAAAAAGAAAGAATGAGGACTGGGGGTGGCCCCTATCCTGGCCCCGCGTCCTCAGATCTCGAAGGAGTGAAAGATGCGCTGCCGACCTCCACCGATTTGAAATTGAGGTTCGCAATGGACTGTGACACTATGCCAAGTGAAACTCCTGCTGACGATACACCTATAGTCTAGTAATTTTATTGATTCTATTCTTTGTGTTAACGAATATATGATTAGATTATTAAAAATATTTACTTTCTTTTTTCAGTTCTGGAATTTCGTCCGGTAGACGAGGTACCGGTACCGGTGGCTCAAGGGCCACCTGAAAATAACTCGACTGACTTGGCGTCAGCAAACTCGCAGTTTATTGGTAGGGTTGATCAAATGATTTTCAGTTCATCTCTACACGTTACCGTACATCAGAAAGTTAAATTATCTGTGTAGGTATGGCACCAATACAGAATTTGAAATAACATCAATCTATTTGTATTCATTCGAAGCATTTTATTTTTTATATTCTCATTAGTGTTTTTTGAAGGTGCTTGTGGTTAGCAAATTAATACTAATATATGTTCGCGCCCAAGTTATAATAAAGGAGGTACGGGCGAAAAATTTAAAACGGAATGAGGAACGAGAGGAGGAGTAACATCTGCTGAAAATGGAGAAGCAGAAGTGGTGGTGAAGGCAGCAGAAGAAGCGTACCAAAAGGCAAAACTCGAACGTTTGAGTGCCGCCCAGCTACTTCGATTCAGTGATGTTACAAGGGACGAGGCCGAAAAAATAAATTAAATTATTATTGTACAAGCCAACTGGTTTTTATTTTATTTAAAAGTAGTATCACGTATAAAAAATATCGAAATTACACATTTATAGACATAGAAAAACAAAGGAAATTTTTCATTTTCATTCTAAGACTGGATCCAATCTCTAGGTTAGTAAAACCCAACAACACTGCATGCATGGGGATCGAACCCATAACCTCACACCGTGCAATTGCGCTTATGACTATTTGACCAACGAGAGAACAAAAATACAAATATGATCATCACACAATTATAAACATACTAGCTGTTGCCCGCGACCTTCGTCCGCGATTTTTATATTTAAAAAAACCCGTTTTCGCAACATTTTTTAATGCTCCGCTCCTATTCCTCAACAAAAGGGTTATCCAACACTAAAAGATTTTTTCAATTGGAACCAGCAATTCCTGAGATTAGAAGGTTCCGGTCGTCCAGAGTTGAGGGAAGAATTCAGTTGGACGATGGACCGAGTAGCCTTGAATTTCTTTGGATTCGTTATCGCTTATTCTGTCATCATTACTCTGCAGAATGAGTTTGTGCGCATGACATGGTTGTGGTCACCCAACATAATGGTGGGTTTCATATCGGCCCTTCTCTTCCTCCGTTAAGCAGTAGCAAGCCGCCTGCTACTCATGTTTAGCTTACACCTGTCCTTTCCCGTATCATATGAAAACAAACCTAAGATAAGCCGGCTAAACCACTAAACGCAACGGCGAATAAGAATTCGATTTGATTGTTTTATTATTGCAATATAACAGAAACTGGCCACAACAGCGGCTGACGAGCGCTACATCCAAGTTGGTTGCATCAAATTTGTATTTTTTTCTTTCTCCTTCTATTTACAATCTATATACTACTGCGATAGTACCGCAAAGGCAATGGGATTACCCGTATTACTACAGGTAGAAAGATCTATGTGCTATACCAGACTATAATATATCTCTGTACCAAGTTTCATCCAGATCTGTTCAGCCGTTCTGGCGATTGAGTAAAAAACATCTATTCATCCAAACTTTCGCATTTATAATAGTTATGTAAGATTTATGTGTAAGCTTTTACTTTTAAAGTTGAATAGGTAATAAATAATAGTTAGTGTAAGTATTTCATTTTATTTGAGCAATACAGACACACTCGCGTTTTTCTTACATGTACTTACTTATAACTTGTTCATTTTCATATCAATTACATTACATTTATGTGAAATATTGATAACTTGGTTCGAGATTGGACACCGGTGGCGACAATCAAATGATTCATTAGGAATCTATATAGACATAATACTTTTACATAATATTTAATATCAGTGTCGCGTATCACGAGTCAATATGGCGACAGTTGGGGGAGGCCTATGTCCAGCAGTGGACGTCTTTCGGCTGAAATGATGATGATGATGATGTTGTATCACGAGCCAACGCGAAAATCGGGTTTTCACATATATTTACAGACACGACTACCTCAGAAATATTCTACCTACTTACTAATAGGTAAATGCGCCCTGCACGCCCTGCGTAAAACTGCGCGCCATGGCCCGTCTACGTGAGTTTCGAAGGCCTATTTGACTCTCGATGATGTTTTTAAGTATAGATAGATGATGAGAGCGACTTTGTGGTATCGTAGGTATAAACAAAACAACACGAGTATGGGCAAGCTCGCTCATAAGCACCATTCGCACCATTTTGTCTGAGATTCAAAATGGTTCGTTAGTTTTCTCATGCTTTAGAAATATCACGTGAATTAAGCTTGTATTCATCTTTTATGTGTACGGTACTCCATATTACGACTATTTGTCACTAATATAATTATTTACGCGATCTTGATTGCTAATTCATACAATCCCACGATAATGAACACCTACCGATACCAATACCTACCGATTTGAAAAAGAAACCGTGCTTTATATATATTTACCACGGATATTTGCAAGTGCTCGCAATATTAATAATCATTGATTAATAATCCCGACTACATACTAGCTGGCTTGGAAATTAAAGGCGACGGAAAATAGTTTTTATCAACAAGGGCCGTCCACGGGCTGTAGGTCAAAATTTCCAGAACGAAAACGTTGGAACCAAAAACGAACCGCGTTTTCTTTTACAGTAGCTTCCCTATTTTATTTTATATCAGCCCTCTATGTCCTACTGCTGGGCAAAGACCTCTCGCATGGCTTTCCAATTTTTGTACGGTTTCCTTCTAAAATCGAAAGTGTCTTTGGAACTGTATATTGATGTCACATTCTAACGGGTTGTCGGCATCGGGTCGCGATAAATAATTGTATGGCATATCGTATCCTACATAACCGACATACTCCTCAAAATTCATCTTGCTTTGGCTATAACAAGAAAACAATTTTACACACGTCGATTCACTTGGATTTCAGTAGGTACATATGTCACCCACAAGGTAGGTTTCAAGGATCTGATGGCGCGGGCAAACATCGGAACTAACGCAGCTATCTCTTTCTTTTCTCAATATTTTTTACAAAACAATTAACAAAAGGTTTACCAACAGCGCCCCCCTGTCAGCTTCATTCGAGCGCCAAAACATTCTTGTACTACAAAACCCTTGAAAGTGGGCGTTTATGTCAAATTATAAACAAACTGTAGCTGTCAATATGACTTATGGGGTGAAAAGTAGGCGTGTCTAGTCCGACTTAAGTTCAATCCACGACTTAAACTACGGGTGTAAGTTACCTTGAATGTAGCGGACTCCATTTTGTACACTAAAGGTTTTATTTAATTTACCCATATATATCAAAGAGTATTACAATAAGTCTTTAAATGTAAGTAGGTTACCCTTTTATCTGACTAATGTTGAATGAAATGACGGGACGTATGAAAAGCCTCAAAAATCAAAATTAGACAAATAGAAACAGCTGCTGACAACCAGTCAGATTATGTTCTGCTAATCCATTTAATGTAAATGTTATAATCATGACGCAAAATAGAATTTAAATCCGTTCGACGTTGAATTTCGCCCAACATTTACAAGTCAGTGCGTCCAGCATAGAGTGGGAAATTAGTACCGGTGCTTTGCGTATTATTTATTGTTGAACGGGTCACTGCGGTTGGTACTCCATCAATTTTCACATTGTGCTGCTGCCATTCAAGGACTTCAGTAATCAAGCTCTAGGTCACTCACTGTTGCTACTCTGATGTATGTAAATTGTGGAGAAATTATAGTTATAGTATGTTATAATGTAGGTGTGTAAAGGCATTTTGCGCGTGCGTGCGAAGGCACTGAAGTCCCGTAGGAGATGGAACTCGGCTGGCACGCTACAATTACATTCCACATACGCTCCCAGAATCGGCAACAAAGGTAACTCCTAGAGAGGAACGACTGTTATTCAATTTAATACCCTTATAACACATTAATATACCGCGTCGGCTTTATTTATTATGGTGACTCGACATTTTATAGCAAATTGTATGTTACTAAATAAAGCTCACTAAGCCGGCAAACGAAACAATAAAAATTTAGGTTACGAATAGTACAAATATAAATTGTACGCTACATCAAATCCGTTTCAAATGAATTCTTTTCAATGCTGACGAATTTTAATCGCGAACAGTATTTCATGTCACTTTACAATTTACATACTCCGAGTACAATGCTCACCCTTCTCCCACAATGAGCATACTTTTACTTAAACTTGCGCGAAATCCGGAGCTAATTCTACGCTCAAGAAATCCTTTAATTATTTGCATAGCTTATTCAAAAGTCGTCCTAAATTACTTTTTCTTCTCAAAAATACTAAGGGACAAATTGGAAGGGATCGCAAGTCGTTAAGTAATGTTTATAGTTAAAGCGAATTATGTTATAAACGGCAATATCGAGGGGCGCACTAGTTAAACACTCGGAACCTAATCGTTTCGATTCCAATAAAGAAATGCGAATTGAAACTTGAAAGAAGGATAGTCTCGGGGCCCGAATGTAATTGTCCGTGCTCGAAGCAAACGATTTCTTTTGCTTATTGCCTCCGAGGGTTTCCTGCAATTCTCTTAATGTTATTCTCTGACAACTGAATTTTATGACAGTAGAACAAGGGAAAGGTATCGAAAGAATTGAACAAATCTTATTCTTGGGAAAGATACTTTGATAGATATTCGTAATGAAATATAGTTTTCAATCAAGAACCGACTCCACATTTGCATAGCAGTTAGTTATTATGTATCAGACCTGCACAGCGACAAATAGTTATTTCCAACCTTGTGTTGGTATATCGAAAAACGCTCAACACAAATGGCAATATATTGGCAACTCGGTATTTGCTACTATTAATTAGTTTGCGCATAGGACTTTTGTATTTGTTTGAAATGTTGCGCTATTGGTATACCTACAATAGTTTCAGAGAAATAAATATTTCCTTCGTAAATCGTTAAAATAGCCAAAGTAGGGAATAACGCGTTTCCAGGTAATTATATATTACAAATGATTCATGTAGCGGGTCGTCATTGTAATGTACATTGTTAATTCTGACAAAGCCTATATGATGAATAACAGTCACAAATGAAAATGAAATATAACATTAAAAGGAATGTTAGAAAATCCCGGAAAATACTCTCTTTAAAAATTGTAAAACAACAAATTAAGCTCGGTAGACATAAGTCTACAGACTGATCGACGTAATTATTATTCCCGTTTATATACATATTTACGTAACTGGTTGCAATAACTTAAACATGATCCGCACAGTAATTCCAAAGATAAATCGATGTGAATAATTAATAAGCGTTTTATATTGACTTTAAAAAATATGAGTACCATTTCAATGAAAATAAGTCGATGTGAATTGGAAATATCTGCGGGGAACAAACTCGACCGTGGCACGGAATCATTTTGCGTGCTTTAAATAAATTAATGGTTTAACTTAGTTAAAGTTGGACGCCGAGTGTTCTGGCCCAGCGATGTCTATTTATTTGTGTAATTAATATAATTAAGAGAAGTATAATTGTACGTTCGCCAAACTTTCTACTTTAGTTATATTAAGCAAACGTCTTTAAAATCTGTTTTCGCTCAAAGGCTTAAATAACGGTGTTCGTTTGAGTCGGAGGATTGCATTTCGGAACGATGTAAGAAAGGAACAAAAAGGATGTCTTAAATGAGTTTCTAAAGTTTTCTATAGGTTGTGTCTATGGGTTCAGCAATTTATCTAATTACTTAAGATTATAATTAATCAGGTTACTAAGTGATGAGCATATCCTGAGTGATTTAGTTAGTGGGAAATTGAGTTCGTTTATTCAATTATGACGGTAAAGCCAGAGGAACAGCTTATGGCTTAGGCTTAGAAACAACATAGGCTAAATACATTTCATTTACTAATAAGGTGCGTGTTTTAGCAATGGCTATGTTTCATGCGCTGCAGTGGATGGTCAGTACACGCGGCTCGTCGTCTAATGTTATATGAACATAATCGAGCTACCGTTAAACAAAAATATAACAAAGTGAGCCGCAGACTCTGATATAATTTGTTAAAAGGGTAGCTTAGCTGATATACCTACCTAGAGTAGGTACCAACTTTCCATCACGGAAAATTATGAGCTTTTACACAAGCGGGGACAGCTATTTGACATTTTCCGCTGAAGTACCTACCCTACCTACTTATTTATTCAAAGTATTCTGATGACACTTTAAGAAACTTTTGTTTTTCCGGTGATCAAGCTTCCGCGAATGAGGAGCGGAGCCGTGCAGTGTGAAGATGTGTGTTACCGGGAAGTGTCACTTTTGCAGCCATTTTCTATCATCGTAACATAACATAACATCAAGCCTGTAATCCTCGAAGGGTTAGGCATCCGTGTATCTAATAGTACACCCACATTTCACCAGTTATGTTTAAGTCGCATGTAGTAGAGGGCGAGCCTATTGCCATCAACCAGGCTAAATTTCAGACTCCGTGGCTGCTACTGAGAAATTCCTGATGGAAAAACCCAATAACAATTTGCACGACCCGGAATCCAACCCGATCGAAGACCTCATGCTCAGCAGTCGTCGTTTCTATTATCAGAAAAACAAAATTCTTACTGTAGGTACTTACTTGTTTGTAGGACATAATTTGAACCCATTAATTTAATAATTTCGTCCTATAAATAGTTAATTGAATGACAAGATGACTTGCGTAAATACAGGATCATGATTGACCCAGAATAAGTCAAACCAACCTCTCATAAGTCAGAACCTTTCCGCCTACACATCAACCCGAACTAGAAAACAAAGACAAGAAAGGACCGACAAAGTAGGGGAGGCAATTCAATAATAATCTCAAACAACATGTAATCTCTTAAGAAGTCCGTCTATAAAAACAAAGATTGCTTCACTACTTACTCATCAGTGTAACAACTGTAACAAGACATTAAGAAAACAAATTATAAAAGTTAGCAAACAAGAGTCGTGCATCGAATACGATAGTACAAGTATAGCAAAACTATCGGAACAGACAATTAGGTAGATGTCCAAGCTATCAGGCCCATAATACCCGTTCCTACTCCCTCCACTAAAACCTGATGGCGCAGAACGAAACGAAATGAACGACCGATGACTTTCGTTTTCTTATAATTCTTTGTATTGTTCCGGAAAATACCGAGCCACTTGACTTGCTACCTGATCTAACGACATCCCTCCTATTTCTTTTATTGTATTAGGAAATATACAAGTTGATATTACACAAAAGCGATAGTAAGCGAAAGGGAGGCGGAAGCGGCGACTGTGATTTAAAACGGGACTTCCATTGAGAAAATTTTATTGGAATGCTGTGTGATCGAGGTGATTGCGTAAGAAAATGGATAAGGTTGTAGTACATGTAGATCTATTTATGCAGTTCCTTGCAGTTTCTTGATATTTTAAAAGAATAAGAAAGAGTTGTGAATTCCAATTCGAAATTAGAGAAGACTCAACAAAAAGTGTGTCTTAAAATCTGTAACAATAAGGTTGTGAAAAAAGTGCTAGGTTTTTTAACGTTAACCTTTGTAAAACTTAACACATTTGAATGATTAAAAGTAACTTGTACTGATATGTACGATTCTTGTAACACAATACACAATGGACGTTGATGATGATTTTCATGAATTTTACTAAGAAATTCGTCATGAGAGCAAATAACTTCTTCGTAATGTTCTCACAAAGTACGTTAACCCACACAGGTTTTAATATAAATCGAGCCTCTTCACACAGCTCCTGTAATTACACAGTACAACAAAGCTCTTTATGATAGCTATGTAAATTCCAGGAAACGGGCAATCCCTTTGGATGAATTATTAATATTCAGTGCTACGTCTGTTATCAAGATAACTGATTAAGTAGACCGTTCATTCGCACTGACCCACGTTGGTACTGAATAAAGACAATGGATATAACTTTGAAGGTTTTCGCGGTGAGTGGTCGATGTCATTACCGTATTGGTTTAGGGCTGACAGGCGGAAGCTCTCGAACAAACAACATCGCCCGACCCAATGGACGGGTATAGATACACAGCTGCCTACACACCCGCGCCACTAGCCGCCACTCACCACCAATGAACGGTCATTTGCAAAATATCAAACCTTTGAGTTTTTCTATTGTAGCGTTCCGATTGTGTACACTTGCGAACTGAAATAAAGTTATTTTTTATTACGAATGTTGTGATGTTTTTCATCGGAAAGAAATTAAATTAAATACTTAGTGGATATTTGTACACATAGTCAATTCAAGTCTAGTTTTAATAAAATATTCACTGTGAGATAAATATTAAACATTTAAATAAGGTTTGCATATTGATCCGATTGTTCTTTGTGCAGACAAAACACTGAACTGATGACACATTTAATATTACGATGTGCCTTCTATCACCTGTGACACCATTATTGTAGGTAGGTTTACGACACAGCACGCCTCCGCCTATCCCTCCGGGGATGATAGGCTTGACGGTTATGATGTAGTTGTGTCATATTTAATTAACATTACTGTCGATGTCCCCTGGCCCCCGCACACAATCACACACGTAACGCTTCACTGTTCATTCAATACAGGGGCTCGACGCCCAACAAAGTAATTCATCAATGAACGCTGAAGTATGGCCAATGGGCACATCGCGGAAAATAACAAAGTCATCCATCACGATTATTGTTTAAATAAGAGAATACAACGTCATAACAAAATGGCGCTTCAATATTGAGGAATTCTTTGTTCTACATACTGATCCTAACAAAACAATAACATTAACTAACCGTGTTATTTTAAGACTACAATTTAGGTGGGTAGATATCGGCGGAAATTTCCAGTTGATTAATTAATGTCTAAAGTTCATGTTATGTTCTGACAATTAACTAAACGATAGGTTTTGGGCTAAAATTAGAAGTAATGTTAAATCAATCAGCCAGTAAAAATATCTTTAAATCTCCCTTTTGTCAGGAGCCTCGTTTGTCGCAATCTGTTCATCGAAATTACTCTAATCCAATTACGAGAGAGCGACGACAACGAAGGAAAAATAATAAAATTACTCAATTCTCCCGTACTCACTTGTAGATTTACATGTGTAAGGAGTTTACACAAATTCGTAACTTTAGATGATTAAAAAGGGCGAGGAACTCCGCACGCGTGAGTTTCATATCAAGTAAGATAATTTCAAAATGAATTGTTAAGGCTGGCTTACACGTCACTTGCTTACTGAGTCATTACAATTAAATTGAAAATAAAGTCATGATGTTGAAAGTTTGTTCAACGCTGCGATATATCCTTGGAAACACATTTCTCCGTGGTTAATAAATTATTTCTAATCTACTAACTCACGGAGAAAAATCTTCCCCATGAACACATATTTATAAAATGGTAAACTGACTGACTGACTGACTGACTGACTGACTGACTGACTGGGTGATATATCAAAACATAGCCCAAACTGCTGGTCCTAGAGACATGAAACTTGGAGGATGTGTTCTTTGTGAAGAGTAAGTAGAGTAGTGAAGGGGATGGAAGTTTATATGAAAGTCCGTCAGTTTTGAAGTTAGGATATTCAAATTTTGTGTTTAGGCTGACGATTGAAAATTAATTTATAAATGTCTCAGCGTTTTTGATAATTCTACCTTCGAAGGTTAAAAAGGGGGATGAAGGTAAGTAACTATGTTTGTTCGGGTGGGATATTATTCGACATCCACGCGGGCGAAGCCGCTGGCAAAAGCTAGTCTGAGTATAATTTAGTTAAATTCGTTTGAAAAGCATCTCATCACCTCTGCTCAATTAACAGAAAGTACAAACGATTAGTTTTCTACAGAACCGGGGCGGGTATTTATGATGATTCGCTATCTAAACAAATCTTCATAGTAAAGTATTTTGGCCAGGTTTGACACAAAATGGAAAACACAAAAATATAAAACAAAGCTGCCGAAGCATTTGATCTTTCTCATAGGTAGGTACGTACATATATGTTAGTTACGTCCGTGTGCCACCAACATTGTTCGCTATTTATTGACTCGTGTGAAATAATACATATGCTGCACAGACACAATGCCTGAAACGCGGGAACCCTATCAGGTATCATGCTATCATCTCAGACGTTGATAACTACAATTTATAACAATGACAAATTGTCGGACCTCCCTTCATCCCCGCCGCAGGTATTTCGACCTACACTAATACTTTGTAATTAATAACCTTTTGCTCACTCGGAATACAGCAGCAATATAACGGCTCTATATAAACCCGAATTAATACGAAAACTGTATGATTGTTTCGTTAATGTTGGCGCCGCATTATCCAATAATACCTGCGCCATTAAAATTTTTAATCAGGAATACTTCTGTCTCCTGTTAATGACGCTACGTTTTATTGAAATATTTCATTCCCGAAATATGTTTACTCTTTATTGTCATATG
Organism: Noctua comes; assembly: GCA_963082995.1. Lineage (NCBI taxonomy): Eukaryota > Metazoa > Arthropoda > Insecta > Lepidoptera > Noctuidae > Noctua > Noctua comes. Next base: position 8,878,467 of record OY720273.1, read on the forward strand.
TTTTTGCAATAAAGTTTCTGTTGTACTATATATAAAAGCACATAAATAAATACGACTGCACTGTAAGCACTTCTACAAAATCTAGTTCTGCTTATAACTCGAGTGGTTTATGACCTACATATGTGACATTCTTTCGTCGCTACGAGAAAAGACGTGGTTTGAGGAAGGCTTTAAACGAAGCGGACGGAAAAGAATCGTGTAATCAAATCAACTGGCTGCAGAAAAGCTTTTGTAATGTCATATACATATTCGTGATTCGATCAACGGGGCATACTTTCAATCCGACTGTCGTCACCGATTGATTGATATGGGCGCACACACGCGGCCATCAGACGCACACGTACAAATAATGGTCATATGTCTCTGCCAAGATAACGCGCTCCCCAGGTACGATGATCGCGAGTTTTTGTTTGGCGTGTGACAAAGAGAAAATTGATAATTCATCAGAAGGCTCCATTGTTGCCGAGTGGTATTTGATGAGGTCATTCAAAAGGAACAATTTATTTTATTGCCCTTTGTTTTTACCTCACTTCACAAACATTCTGTGTAATGTGAGTGTATGTGTAATAAGCGCGCAATTTTATGAAAAGGTTTATGTTAAATATAAAAGGTGAGTTAACTTACTCGTTTACTCGGTATTAAATTCCTGTACGATGTGGGTATATGACGCTACTGAGGGAGGAAGTTACATGAAATATACCAAGCAGCAGTTCCATTTTTGCAGTTTCTTTGAAAGCAGCAATTTTATCCTCAAAGAAAATCACAAACGGAATGCCGTTCGACTCGATTGTCGAACGTAGCAGACTGATCGATAAAACTAATATCTAAACTTGCGTCTATCTTTAATATCTTTGACACGGTGATTATTTCATAGCATCAAAGCAAGCCCGACGCTCGCACACAAAAACTTAACGTTCAAAAACCATTAGCTAACAAACAAATTATTTTTCGTTGCTTTAAAAATTCTAAGCACTAAGTAGGTAATTTAATTTCTAGATGGATGACAGCACGGCCTGAATAGTAGCTGTTACATATTCATCGTTTCACATTTATAAAACAAAGTAAAGAATGTAAAAATGTATTATCTACATGTAACTCAAATACATTTTACGGACATTAATATCAGATAGTTCGACATAATTGCACATGGGAGTTAAATTCCGGTCGGTGCACAATTTCAGTCACTTCCAACGAAATGTCAAGAGAGTACAGATAATTATACAAATACTAAATATTTACGAATTCCCAAGATATGTAAATTAGTGAATATGTATTTATATCAAAACTTGCACGGTCATGTATAATTACCGGAAATAGTAGGTAGCTACGTCACGTTGTAGAATGTAGGTTCATCCTTATGATAAGACAGCACTACATAAAGCGAGAGCCGCCGTCAGGGCCGGATTAGAAGCGTCGTTTTATGTGCACCTGCTATACAGAGATGAATTTAGGCGGCTGACGAGAGCGACACCTGTCTCACGCGAAATAATACGCTACTTATTCGCCGGTGAAATATGAAATTCTTCGCGGAGGATTATCTAGCGAAATACCTGCGTTGTCATAAGACATGATATCTACATCACAGTGACGCGATATGTCGCTGTAAGGGACTCGCACTCCCACAATTTCTGGTATTCGTTAATTTTTTCTCAACTTTATGTTGTTGTTGTTGTGTATGGCGACGTTTCATGTAATTTGTACGTCTTTATGTGGCGTTACAGTTTATGTGTTATTACGCGTGCTTGTGAAGTGTCGTCATCAATCTACATAAAGGTTTTAGAACTTAATGTTGTGTTTTAATGTGTTGAGGAAAATGTAGTAGAAAACTACGTTAACTATACGTCTCTTTGGTAACGAAAGTATGATAGAAGTAGGTAACTTATGGATCTGTTGACGAAGAGTTAACAAGGTATAACTTTCAAATATGTATAAGTTGTGGCTTGGTAACATGATGTGTCTTTAACTACGTAACTACGAAACTAATTTTGTTACAAGTAGTTCAATATGTTATGCGGCTCACTCCCCAATTCCCCTGTAATCCGCTAAACGAGCAATATACCAAGATAAGACTTGTGACTCTTTTACTTCTTCTTCAAGCTTGTTAAGCCTCGCCCTATTGGCAAATCCGCTCTTTGATAACTCTCGTGATTTCATGTTTGTTTTCTTCTTACCAACTTGACTTAATATTACGTTTCGCTTACAAGGAATAACATTAATAAATGGAAATTGTAATAGACAAATATCATCCATACGTTCATGATAGAAAAAGTAAGCAAGCGAAAAAATCTCGTTGACAATACATGCAGCACGACGAAGTACATTGTTCCGTACGTGAGGCATTGTGGACGTGGACGCTCATGTTATCCATTACGGTAACGAAGTTCGCGCCAGATTCATTAGAAAACCATTCATCCGCCGCGGCTGCGCTCACTAACTACACCTTTATATTTAATTGAAAAATAAATTACTACTGCAAGTCTCGGAAAGGATTGATGTAATTTTCCGTTTTAAGTCCAGCATGTCTGTTACAAGGAATTTCATTTATCTTTTAATCTGCGGAGTGTAGCAGTATTTTTTGCGCTCATGGATGTTCTTCAACTAAGCTACAAATCGAAATATGTAGCACAGGTATTGTTTGCAGTATGCAGTGCATCGCAAAAAATAAACAGTAAAGAGAAGAATTTATTATTTCTGAAAATTTCGCTGCTTAAATTCAATAGGGCCACAAGTCAAAATAACTACAATACCAACCTTTCATTTGCAAAAATCGTATCAATTCTGTTAATATTTTTAATTCGAAAAAGACACCCAATATTATGCGCATCAAAAATGGCCCAAAAACGAACCTGCCCTTTTTGCATTTTTACACTGTGGTAGCGCATACTTCAGAACAAAACGGTCATCTTGTGAGTTGTGACCCAAGTCTGCGTCACCGCAAGTATTTTTTCTGAAAAAAGGCCATATTTCGAAAAAGATTTCAAGTTTGTCGAAAACTTATCGTAAAAAGTGCTACATTTTGGAATACGACTGTATTATAATATATTGAATTAAAACTACTTTCTGTTTAAAAAGTGTTCTTTTTTATTCGTAAATCTGTAATAATGGATTTCTTATAATTTTACTGCAAGGTATTTCGACCATTAAGTTATAATTATATATATACTAGCTGTTGCCCGCGACTTCGTTCGCGTGGAAATTTTGGTGTGCATGTGTGAGACTGGCTCGTTGGTCTAGTGGTAGCAAGCGCGACTACTAAGCGTGGGGATTGATTCCCGGGGTCGGGCAAAGTGTTAACAAAAAAAATTTGTTTATTTCAATTACATAAAGTTGTCACACACATGATTTGGAGATCACCTTTTAAGCAAGAAGATGCTTTTGTTAGGGGGCGTCCATTAATTACGTGAGGCGATTTTTCGACCCCCTCCCCCCTTGGTGGGATGTCGTGAGATTTGGGTTGACCCCCTCATCTCCCTCCTAATCTCACGTGAGACTCAATTAAACCCGGTTATATCTGCCGAAACCCCCCTCTGATGAGATTGGGTGATACTGGGTGCGACCCCCCTCCCTTAAACGTCTCACGTAATTAATGGACGCCCCCTTAGGTGACTCCGCTCTTCCACTTAACACTAAAATATGCAAATGAAAAAATACTATGAATAATAGTATTATTGGGTTATCCCATCAGGAATTTCTCAGTAGCAGCCACGGAATCTGGATTTGTGCCCGGTTGATGGCAATAGGCTCACCCCCTATTACATGGGACTTCAATAAAACTGGCGAAATGTGTGTGTACGATTAGGTACATGTCTGCCCAACCCTTCGGGGCTTTAAGGCGTGATGTTATGTTTTGTGTGAGAACTGACTGCCAGATCAAAAGGTGATATGACTACAAACGGCGTCCTTTTGGGTGCTGTAATTCTGGGCGGCAGAGGTTCGAAACAAAATTAAATGGCGTTGAGGCAACGATATGGCTTTAAAAATCAGTGTATTTTGGCGCTATACAACTTTTTTTCAAAGTGAACCTTGTTGGGCACTTTTTATTCTAATACCATTCTGTATACAACATTAAATGTCTTTTTGCGAGAGCCCTTAGACCTCCATAAGTCGGCCCTGTCGCAAAATCCGTTCTTAGCGAACGTTTACTAACTATAAACTACCTCACTGCCAAATATTAAGTTTGTAGCACAAAAAGTTAAGGACTTTCATCCAAACTTGCGAGAGCCCTTAGGCGTCCTTAATCCGACCCTATCGCAAAATCCGTTCTAAACAAACGTCTACTAACTATAAACTACCTTCCTGTCAAATTTCAAATTTGTAGCACAAAAAATGAAGGACCTCCATACAAACTTGCGAGAGCCCTTAGATCTGGCCCGGCCCTGTCGCAAAATCCGTTCTTAGCGGACGTCTACTAACTATTAACTACCTTCCTGCCAAATTTCAAGTTTATACGTCAAGCGGTTTTCGATATTTCGTGATGAGTGGGTTTGCCATTTATACTTTCATCCGCTATTTAACTCCTATAAGGGTTGAATTTCGAAAAACACTGAACCACGTAGTTTTTAATTTTTAACCAGAATGGTAACCACCAATGTTTATGGTTTAAACTCCAAAACTGACGATTTTCTATACAAAATGTCATCCCCTATTTAACTCCCTTAGGGGTTGTATTTCGAAAAACGCTGAAACACGTGATTTTTAACCAGAATGATAAAACACCAATTTTCATTGTTTAAACTACAAAAATGACGATTTTCCATACAAACTTTCATCCCCTATTTAACTCCCTTAGGGGTTGAATTTTGAAAAGCACTGAAACACTTGGTTTTAAATTTTTCTCCATAATGATAAACACCAATTTTCATGGTTTAAACTACAAAAATGACGATTTTCTATACAAACTTTCATCCCCTATTTAACTCCCTTAGGGGATGAATTTGGAAAAACACTGAAACACGTGGTTTTTAATTTTTAACCAGAATGGTAACCACCAATTTTTATGGTTTAAACTCCAAAAATAACGATTTTCCATGCAAACTTTCATCCCCTATTTAACTCCCTTAGGGGTTGAATTTCGAAAAATCCTTCCTTATTCCTTGTCTACACTATAAAGGAAACCTCTGTGCAAAATTTCAGCTTTCTAGGTTCAAGGGTTTGGGCTGGGCGTTGATGAGTCAGTCAGGCCTTCTCTTTTTATCTATATAGATAGATAACTCACTTTTCACACAATCAACAAAATAATGAAAATCCTCTGATAAAACTTATTTTCAGTTTTAGCTTTTTATTCATAGATTGGAATATATTTTATAAATGTATTTAGAAAATTATATTCATTAAAAAATAAACAAAAAAAAATACTCTTCGACTTATGCCCCTTTGAATTTAAGCGATTTACTGTAAATGTGATTTTTCATGATGAAACATAATATACTATCAGTAATTACAGTTTCTACGAGCTCTTACGATAAATGCACCACTTGTAATTCAATGTGCACATTATTATGCTAACGATATTACAATTATTCTGAACACGATAGCGCGTCGATGTATTGAATTCACGACGACGTGGTAAGATAACTTGGAGTATAACAGAAGAGCATATTTAAATCTATACACTCGTACATCACCGCAGTGGTCTAGTTAGTGCGACAGAAAGTTTGTAACTTGACAAATGTAAAGTTGAGCGCACAAACGGGACGGCCGTATGCATTTAGTAGAAACTTTTCGCTTTGTAAGGAAAGTGTTCAGTTTAAACCATGCGCTCGCCTACCCAATATCCGTCGCGGAGTGAACATCGCGTCGCGTGTGTATTCAGGCGCGGCGAGGCGCGGCGCGATTGTGTCGCGGCGCCGACTCGACTCGCGCCGATAACAAACTGCAGCCAGCCGAGCTTATTGTCGCGCGCACTGTTCTCCCGCTCTCCGAGCCATTGTATGTTCTTAAGTTATTCAAAGTAAATATTATTTTGTTTTTATCATAAAGTTTTATTGACGACACTGAGCATCCCCGCGCTGCGAAATTCCCCGATGAGCCGGAGTTGGCTCGTTAAGTTGTTGTATGAACGCGGGAGGCGGTGTTTGCGCGCCGCCCTCAAAACCAGCAAACAGTCTCAAGTTACACCCTCGCAATCTCTGAAATAAACATGCGACGAGGCCACTACTGCTAACAACCTTAGCAACTCAGGCCGCGAGAGCTTTACTAACTCCAGCCAGAGGATTAATCTTAAGCAAGATTTCGCTCATGTGTGTAACTAACTTAAATTACGATCAAATATTAATGTGAAGTGTTCTCCCGAATAACACAACGTTGCTGCTTTGTAAATTAATTCTCGAAAGATCCAGCGGCGAAATTGTTTTCAGTGAACCGACCGCATATGCATGCTCGTGTGTTTAACTACGTGTTCGTATTTAAACATCGGGTAATATTGTGTAATTAAGCAAGAATTGTAATGCAACGGTATAAAATGCATGTTGTTATGCCAACCGTGCCGCCGTATTAAAGCAATTTAAAGAAAATTTTATTAATTGGACGCCTCTGATAGTACAGCGAACGCGCGGTTTCTGTTCGACGAATCGAGGGTTCGATTCCCCGATGGAACAAAATATTAGTGCCCAGAATACAAAAGAATTTCATAACTGGAGAATCGTTTTTCTAAAAGCAGATTAATGAATAAGAATTTAAAACTTAACTATAAAATAAATTCAGAAGATACCAACACACAGGAATGAAATAATGAAAAAACTTTGACTTCTTGCTACTAAGTAAGACCGGAGTGTTAGGAATGCATTCCACAAAAGCAATTAAAATAATCATGTAACCACAATTTAAATTTTAGTGAGTGAAAAAGGCGAGGCGAGATAAAGAATTTGTTACAAGTTAGGGGCGGCAAACTCCTAGGGGCTAATTACATTGTTACATGACAAAACTTTTGGGTCGACCGAAGTTTCTTTACGTTCCTTGCTCGGCTTAAGCTCTGTTGAGACTAATAAAATCACCTCTGCATCACAGAACATACAATGTTATTGAACAGCTGATTTAATATTAACTTTGAACACATTATTTAGGAGCCGGAAACAAGCGAGTTGAGGGGTGATTTCTGCGTGCCGCTTGTATTGTTTATCGGTTTCCAAATGGCCTCCCTTCTCGTTCCTCCGTTTGGTTACGACAAGTACATTTTGTTTGTTTGGTTATGTTCGAGTGTTCATAAATTATTATTACGAAACCAGCTTTAACTCTCGACTTCAGTAACTTTCGCGATTCAACAAATATGTTATTACACGTTGTTCTGATTCATTAATTATAATTGGTACGCTCTTAATGGGAATATTATTTATTATTGGTATTATGAATTTATTTTAAACGTGTGCAATAAAATATAATTAAATATTGATTGGATTAAATACTATAAATACGTGATTAGTTGCGTGACCGATTTATCTGTTATTATAATAACAGTCGTTTATTTGTTATGTTATGTCCTGCATCATAATATGATTTGCAGTTAAACTGCGCTAACACATAAATTCGTCAAATACAAATATTGAAAATTATTTGATTCCGACAAAACCTGGCATATTTAAACAACAAACCTCAGCGACAATACAACTGTGATGATGAAGCTAGTTTTAGAAGTATAGTTACTATAGTGTAACAATTTCCTAACTCGTTAATTCAGATCTCGTGGAAATCGACAGGGCGAAACCATTCCGAAATTACTGTTCAATGACTCGTCGTGTTTTCCTCCATGCTTCGAGCATTTTCTTGGAGATTAAAAACCGACTGAAGGAAACTTTATTTTTCGCCTTTTTTCACCGAAAAAACATCAGTTAAAGTGGGTGTTTGCAATTGACACGCTTATATTATTTCACGTCATCATTACAATTACTGGTTGATAAAGAATTCGAAATGCGAAAATTAAAGAAAAATAGATCAGTTGACCTTTTGCAACGGAAGTTATAAAGGTCAACTGAGGGACTAGGGTCAAACGGAAACGTAGGCGGCGGACTTTCAACTAGTCACTTGCGGAGTCAGCTACAAACGTCGAATTTTGATTTACCTTCAAAACATGGATAGCTATAACGAAACCAGTCAATCATTTAAAAAACCTGAATCCAACGCCTACACAAAATTGATTCTTTCACCAAGGTTTTTATAAAGCGTTTAGTTCACAAAAATATTTACCCAATCGGGTAAATGGTTAATTAATCTTCCCATTCCAGGTCTGGGAAATTGAACACCCGCCACAATTCTTTGTAAAGGCCGAACAAATACATAACGTTGGTGGATAACGAGAATATAACTTGATATAGCTGATACTTTGTAAAATATAGCCTAGCTTCGTAAACAGCTGTAATAATAGTAGTAATAACAAATTCTACCTCATAATGAGACCGAATAATATGAACGTTTGCAAGAGATATTCTTAAAACCAGTACCAATAAATACATATCAATGTTTATAATAATGCACAAGAAGATACATTTAACTAAAAAATACAGAAAACAGGGAAAGGTGATGTGGAAAGACACACCTGAAACTTTTCGTGGAAATAATAAACAATTACTGTCTTCAGCACAAATAACCCGATGTTTGACTGGCAGAAAATGCCTATAATGTCGTCTTTGTATAAAGTTTAAATAAAGAAACCAAATTAGCAAATACATCAAAAACTTTAAAAGATAACTCTATTGCTACGAGTCGTAGCAACACTACGAGTGATACGTCGTAACTGATAGCATTGTTCTAGGCCTACGCCCACTACGCTGTCGTAGCAGAAAAACTGAACTGAGTTTTATTGAAGCTTGCTATGCATTGACACGTACATCATGCAACCGTGATTTATCTGAATCTGTTGAATTTGATGACGAAAAGATTATTATCGTCTTCTCATACTTAATTCATGAAAAAAATTCCTTTGACTTGGTCCGTTAGGTTACAGTAATTTACTGCTAATTATTATACTTACATATAAAAACTCACGCCATTTTACCATGGGAGAAACTGCAGAACGCCACCTGCTACGATCCTTGCATACTCTTTTTGCTTCGACACGTTCATACACCTGGTCATACACGCACGCCGGTTGCGTGTACTACGCCAGATGCGTACTTTTCTGCAGTACTGTCTGTTCAATTCCGTACCAGAATTATTTTTTTTAGCTTGTGGCTTAATAATAACAATCGCTCGGGTCGATTTTTAGGGCGGTGCTTGCCGTTGGTCCGTTCACCCATTACATGTCGAGTCTCCTCCGTGCCTCGGAAAGCGCGTTAAGCCGTTGGTCTCGGCTGTCATTTGTAGATCTTTGACAGTCGTTACAGGTATTCAGTGGCCTGAAAGTTTGACAACCAGTCTTATCAAAGGTTATATTACCCAGATCTGGGCTGTGGAGGTCAGATAGGCAGTCACCATGTGAAATACTGGTACTCGGCTGCATTCGGTTAGACTAGAAACCGACCCCAAAATAAATGGGAAAAGGTTCGGCAGATGATGAGCTTAAATCTTTACCATGCCTACTCAGGGTCGACATTTAAGACCACTTAAAGATGGTTTATAGTCATTTTACAGCAAGATATTGAATTCATAGATTACGTCAAAGCGCTGCAGTGTATCGTTGTACACCAAATTAATTTTCCCCTTATAATAGGAAGCGTGAGATTGGAGCCGTTTCCCGATGCGTTCAATCAGAGTATTATGAATACAAATTGAATTTAATTCACCACGGACCTGAGAATTAATACAGAATACAATCTGTTATATTTATTATATCAGTTACACATATATACATCGTATCATGCACTAATATGTATACACGGAGTAACTTTTAAAAGTGTTATTTTTCCTACTGTATTGATTATCATTTTACGTTTCGACGAACATATAATAGTATTTTGGAAGTCGTACTATTACGATATAGGTCTTATCTCAAAGTGAAACTGTTATTTCACAAGAAAATTGCTGTTGAGTTTTGCTAAGTGTATACATATCAGTGTTCGTGACTGTACCTACTACCTAATTTCAAAAGTCCAACGCGATATAAAATAAAAGGAATGCCGCTTGATCTTCAAAGTTATAATTGACAATCTCTTCTGAATCTCTTATTTAATTACAGAACGCTTAACAAATGACGCGTTAAATTAAAAGGTCACGAAACTATTTGACAATCAAAAGGTTGATTTATCAGACTGAAATAATTGTAAGGCACGTTTGCAGTGTAGTTACTATGTTTTTTTTTACATAACATAACATCACGCCTTGTAATACCCGAGGGGTTAGGAGGTACCTAACCAATACACCCACATTTCGCCAGTTAGTTTAAGTTGATCCCTGTTGATGGCAATATGCTATATATACATGGGGTATATATAGCATATTGCCATCAACAGGGCAAAAATCCAGACTCCGTGGCTGCTGCTGAGAAATTCCTGATGGAAAAACCCAATAACACTTTGCCCGATCCGGGAATCGAACCTAGGACGTCATGCTCAGCAGTCGCGCATGCGACCACTGGAACGACGACGCAGTCAGTTCTTTTTTATTATCCTGTTTATTCAAGTACTCTTCTTCAACCTTAACACTAGGGGGTGGCGGTGGGCGTTTTGGGTGACTTTCTTATTTTTCTTTTGTCATTCAAAAAGAGGTTATTCTCAACCTGACTTTTCATTTTATCTTCAAACCATTGAAAGAAAGGAAAAGTATTTATTAGACGCGCACAGGACAATACAATAAAACAAAATTAAATAAAAAGAGAAAAAACGAAAAAGACTTGGATAGGACATACATAAAATTTAACCAGTCCTGTGCGCGGCCAAAGGTATTGGTCGCGCACAGGTCGTCTTTAGAACGTTAGGATCAACCAGTTGCAAATACTGATTCGCACTTATTGACGGCAACACTCAAGCAACAGCAAGCAACAGCAAGCAAAAACAAAGCATGTGAGCCATATCTAAAGGATGTCAATGAAACGATGTGTACGTGTTTCAGATCACATTGTATCACATCGCGCTAAATGCAATCCCTATAAATTATACACACCGTGAATATAAATCGCGGTATTATTAGAGTCATAAACTGCATAGTTTATCTCATTGCCAATCATCGGAAATTAGGTGGTGGGTCTGGACTCTGGATAATATATATGATCATCATGGTTAGCGTGGAAATTAAATACGGTAATTTCCGCATTGTATTTCTCAACTTATTGTAGTGGAAATCTAGTCTGATCTAAATAGTGCACTGGTTTTAAAGTGAAGTACGACCCTAGAATCATCACTCGTTAAGGCACTTTCATGCAACTTAAATCTACCTCTTTTTAATTCGTTTTTTTGTATACTTCTTCTTCTCTTTTGTTTCGTGTGGTTAGTGCCGAACCTGGTGTCAGATTTTGTATGCCGCCCAAAAAAAACAAAACCTTAATTAGCGTTTCACACTTTGAAACTGTTACTTTAAGACTTCAGCGATTACAACGTTCCAAAAAAAAAGTCGTTCTAATCTTAAAATTCTAAAAGAAAAAAAGGATGTCATCATTTACAAAATATATTAAAACCGTATTTTTCTTTCCTCAAATATAAAGTATTAAGTTAATATTTCGGGGCCAAGTTCGACGCCTCGGAAAAGGCCACTGAATAAAATTAATAACCAAACAACGTTGCCACGTCGGGGGCTATGGAACTTAATTTGCATTCTTGAATCAAAATGTTATTGTAATTATGTAGGGTCAGATAATATTGCCCTGTAGCGCTGCTCGTAACATTCAAAATGTGTACCTTAACTTAGCTAGGTTGTAACTTTGTTAGCGATTCTGTGAACTGCGCTGCCTTGCCTTTCATATTTTACACAAGTATGTGGCTATAAAGAGAACCGAGATATTCGCTGATGCTAAATAAAATAGCATGATTTATGTTTTGATACTTAGAACGGATTAGTCCAGAATATAAGTTACTTATACCAGTAAAAGGTGCACGGCAGAACAGCTTCTCTTTTTTCTTTATTCCTTTCTAAAGAAGAAGATTGTTCCCATTTGGTAAAATAACTAAATTTAGTTGAAGAAATTCAACTTTAATTAGTTCGTATTCTATTTGTACTGTTTTCATAATGTAATCTTGTTCTTATTATTCATACTCATGACATTTTTCAGACGTCTGTTTTCTCGGGATAAACTTTGGGCTAAAAGAAAATTTCCCTTAATATTTTGTCAAAGAGACTACCTACTATTATAATAATGTCACAGACTCTCTGACGTAATGAAATACCTAAAATACTTAAATATAAGCGTATATGTCGCGTACGAGAGCTTTAATTTTAGGAAGATAATTACGCTCATTTAGCAAAGAAATTATTTACTCTAAGTCTAGTATAATAAATTCGACGTTCTAAGCTACAAAGCTGCCTACCAGACTTTAGTGATCTCCGTGCCAGCGTTGAATGACTTTCATTGGTACACAATACGACGTTCATCAGCTTTCGAATTGAAATACAATGACCAATTTATCACAAAAGCATTAAATTGTAAACTCCCTATTGTAACGTAATAACACCCTGTACATTGAAACTCGTTTAGAGCACTATACAGGAATCCGAGTCGTCTTGCAAGGCAGGCTCACTCCGGGGATAACATTACAAAGGCCTCAGTGTCGGGATGTAAAGGAGCCGACTGACCGGCGCCCCTTTGCCCACCGTCCCCAGTAACGCTGTCCACACAACCATTAAGGTATTAAGGAACAATGTTAAACTGGAACGCTGAAATGTAAACATGTCGAATGAACTTGGCTGTGCACTTCAGTTACCGTTTTTAGTGGACATTATAATTATGGTTTCTACTTTATGTGCATATTGCAAAATGTATTTCAACGTTATTCAGTATTCTGCTTTCGGAAATTGTGTCTATTGTTTATTTATTTATTTAACACTTCAAGCACAAAGGAGCCAGCCAGCCATAGACATAGACATTTTCTACCAGTCAACCATTGGGTGATGCAGAGACAAGCAGTGGTTGGTGTATATCTGAAAATAGTTTTAATTAATACTAAGATCAAGGATTATAAAATACTATAAATATATATTACTGTAAATAGACATTTACACGGATATACTAAAATAAATAGAAAAACAATGGGGAAAACATTACCGTTGTGACGAAACATGTATTAGACGAACGTCGCACATCGTAGTATTTTTGTTTCACTTCCCGGAAAGGAGATGTTTCAAATTGGGCCAAGTATGTGTACAGTACCTCGAAAAATCGAGAAAAATCCGTGGAATTCCGGAAAAATACAGATAAATAGGTTAAATGCATACTTTTCTTGTAATCATTTCATATTTTTAACAATTATTTTTATCGACTTTCAACATGGCGTCTCACCAATTTAGGTACTCTATGGTTAAAAAACATTGACAGTAAACCATCAGTAACCATAGATCGATCATTGATCATAGATCGTGAACTGTCTACTGTCACTGCAGTTGCTTTCGTTGTCGATCGTGTTTAAATGTTCGGTTTGTTTGAATTTCTTGAGTTATTTTTAACAATCTCGCTTTGGTTTTTTTTATTTAACTTAAATGACTAACGTTGTGATTCTCTTTTGCAATGTAATATGACAGAAATAAACATGTCAAACGTCAATAATCAATCAACATGACAGCTTACCGCCATGACATTTGTTGTGTGTTGCAATTTCAAGTGTATGTTCTTGTGCTTTACTACCAAACAAAGCCAACTTAAAGTAACTGGATAGTTGAAAACTGTTTTATGTGTGTTTCCCCATTTTTGAGTATAGTGTACAAAGACCTGGCCGGGGCTCCATACAATTTGAAACATCTCCTAAGGCTTAATGATTACCTAATAAAATAATATTATTATTATTACTATTATTTGAATAATCGATGTCTATCTTTTTACCTAATCCGACATAAAACGAGAACCCATTTATACTAAGCTTGTTTTGACATGCGCAATTGCGCCTAATGTAAAAGGCATAAGCTAATGGTTTTTGTAAATATGTATTAGAGGCTTAAATTAGTAACCACAGTTAATTTAACATTCTGTTTTTGAAATAATGTTAAACATAGTTTCAACTAGGATACTCCACGCCAACACTCTAATACCACAATTCGTGTCGTATTTCAAATGTAAATTTAGTATTTTAGGAGCTTTAATAAACTAACTACCTTCTAATTTTACTTTCCAAATTACGTATAATTATGGTAGAATTATATACCTTTTAGTTTTTTGTTGATACATTTTCGACAGCAAATATTTTTAGCTTAACTTTTCTTGCTCAGAGGCGACTAAGGGACTTACCAGAGAATGCGCAGTAGCGTTCTCTAGGCTGTGCTTTTGTAACAACCGTACTGCGATCGCCAACCCGCCTGCCAAGCGTGGCGATTATGACAAAACCCCGTCTTTGGGGGAGGCCTATGTCCAGCAGTAGACGTTTTTCGGCTGAAAATATGACCTCTTAATTTGATCAACTAAAAACTGAAAGCTATTTAAATTCAGAATATCAACAGAACCCCATCTGGCTCTCATAACTAACGCTTCAACCCCAGGTGGTCATCGTTGGGACAAATTGGACCTTATGTAACATTTGTAGTACCAAAACTACATTATATAAAGTTGCCTTTCATCTACAATAGGCAAAGTTACATAATAAGATGACTATCAGGCGGCATCACTCCAGAAATGCCGAGATATATGTTATCCACGCCATTACCGCCGTATAAAGGCTGTATTCAACGGACTGGCGTGTATTCATGGCTACACTTAATATTTTATGAAAAAGAAATTATTTTTGTTGAGCGCCTTGTATAAACTTGCTAACGATGTGTTGTTTTACATCGTAATGTATAATGTTAACAGGCGAGACTTTTGTTCTCTAGGTAGACATCGAAAATATAACATAACATCACAGCCTGTAATCCCGGAAGGGTTAGGCAGAGGTGTATCAAATAACACACCCACATTTTGAAGTCCCATGCAATAGGGGGTGAGCCTATTGCCATCAACCGGCCACAAATACAGACTCCGTGGCTGCTACTGAGAAATTCCTGATGGAAAAACCCAATAACAATCTGCCCGACCCGGGAATCGAACCCAGAACCTCATACTCAGGAGTCGCGTAAACCGAGGCATTCACATTGAAAATAATGTGTTATTAAGTCAGAATTCAATTGCATATACATACATACATATTGGATGACAATTTACATTCGTGATTCTTCGCCAACAAGAAAATGTGATTTTGTTCATAGCGTCGGACAGGGCATGCATAGTTTTATGAAAAGCTATTCGTTGTCTGATACTGGAACCATTATCAGCTTTGGCTTGCGCTGCGCTACCATGAATTTTATAACAAACTTGGCTTTACGTTCGCCCTTACATAAAGAACTTACATAATTGTATTATTTAAACACGTACCAGAAAGGCAGCAAGACTTCGTAATTAAATAATAACGTCAGTTTAAAAACAGTTAAAATTAAAATTTCGATTGCATACATATTTAATTGTTGACAAATGAGACGCCGCTATCAATAGCTATAAATAATGATCGTGTCATACTCACGTTCTGAAGCATTGTTTAATGCATATTTATCACCATAAATAGTACAGGAGTTTGTGTGAAGAGCTGGAGTGTGAAAAGGCTAACGCAAAAAAAACTCACAATATAAAGGGTGTAACAAGACCCTTAACGAAGCCGAAAGGGACTTGTTCTCGCCGTCATTGCAACCATTCTTTTGTTCTAGACCATAACTGCGGACCTTCTAATTACGAAGATGTTGGGGGTCAAAGATCCAACTTTTTCACAAGTTTCTTTTTAAATACATGTTTTTAACGTAAGATTTTTACTGTAAACACCTCCACAAACCCCGTACTATTCAATCCATCCGTCAGCACAATATTTTGAGTGTGTTACATTGAGTCATACCGTAAAACGTGAATTTTCACCCCCAAAACGTTTCCCAGCAATATTTTTTGCGTAAAGTTACTTAGTTTGATGTACCTAATGCTTGGCTGACGGCTTCGTTAAGGGTCTTGTTACACCCTGTATAACCTAAAAACTGCTCACTATTGCATCATGTTTTCTTCAACTTAGGTTCATATGACAAGAACCGGTGATAGATAAGAACAAGCAAATAGTGTGAGAAGACCAAAGAGCGAATAGTTCATGCTTGCAATGGCTACCAGTCTACCAAAAGCTCGGTGCAAGCGCGTCGACGAAGATGCGTCGGCATCTTGGTCCAGCTTTTATAATGATTTCTTTATCATTCATCATCCGTGTAGCCTTTTCCCAACTATGTTGGGGTCGGTTTCCAGTCTAACCGGATGCAGCTGCAATACCAGTATTTTACACGGAGCGACTGCCTATCTGACCTGAACAACCCTGTTAGTACTAAATAATACGATACCTCTTGGTAAGACTGGTTTTCAGACTTTCGGGCCACTGGCTACCTGTAACGATCGACGATAACGATGTCAAAGATCACAACGACAAATGACAGTCCGGACCAAAGGCTTAACGTACTTTCCGAGGCACGGAGGAAACTCGGTATGTATAAGTGACCCATCCACGAACCAACCTAGACAAGCACGGCTTAACCTAAAGATCGACCCGAGCGGCTAATATTATTTATCCACGAGCTCATTCTTCTTCTCATATAGTGGAATAGCTATATTCGAATAAAAAGATTAAACAGTCAACGAAATAACTAATCGGACTACCCAAGGTGAACGTTATTAAGAATTTATATTTGACTAGCGACCCGCCCTTGCTTCACACAGCGCCAGCTATCGTGTCCAAAACTATATCTAATGTAGCCTATATTTTAAACTAGGCATCTAGCAGTAGAGCGGTGAAAACTGCGTTCAAATCAATGCAGGGTTTTTTGCGTGATGTCTGTATGTTTGTACACATACAGACAGAAAGACAGACAGACAAAAATTCAAAAAACTGTTGTTTTGGCTTCTGTTGCTCTAATAAATTAATTAGTAACCCCCATATTTTTTTTTTTCAATATCTTCAGTGTACAGACATCAGCCTGTTACAATTTTATTATATGTATAGATGTGATTGTTAAACTTTAATAGCAACAAAATATAGCTCTTTTCTATTTACAGAGCTACGACCTTTAGTCAGATTGCCCTTTTCAACTACAGTTCGGGCTATCCCAAAACATATTCTAAAGCGTCTAATATATTCTATTAAAATTCAGTACTCACAGCCAGACTATAGAAATAAAATGACCTTTCTTTTTCATAAAATACCTTGATTACTATTGAAAGTCTCAGGCCAGTTCAATTTTCTAAAGGTTTTATTGTTGGCGGTGTTTCAGCGGATCACACAAAGGGGTATGTTTCTAGATTTGTAAGAATATTTGTATTATTTTGGTTCATAGTTATACTTTTAAATTTAAGTACAAACTACTAGAGCAACAATAATCCTGCCTTTTATTCGTGAACGTAGATTGGATTGGGTTTGAGAATCTTTTTATAGTACATGATTTGAAAAAATGAGACGAGATTATAATTACCTATAGTATATAAGGACTATTCATACATGAAATATTTTCAGGGAATCATCTAACGGCTATAACGAAGCCATTTCAAGGGATTTTTTTTTTATCTGAGTATATTTCTATTAAAAATAAATAATTTAAAATTACTTGACCCACAAAATAAACACTAGCTCCTTATTTTTGAACATCCATTACGCTAGTTTACTACGTCGTATTTACCTACTGTCATAGTTAGAATATGGGAGTAAAGGCTTTATGCAAAAAGTCTCAAAAAATTTTACATTTATAATAATTTCGTAAAAAAAAAACACTCAGATAATTTTTTTTTTCGTTGCTATTGTGACTTTACGACTTATAGAATTTACCCTTAAAATATTTCGTGTATGAAAGATAGACCTTATATAAAGCCGCTAGTAAACGGAATAAAAACAACTTACTTGATAAGGTAACAAGTTGTTATTATACAACAAGAAAATCAAGTCAACTGGAACATAGTACAATGTGGTAGGAGACATCGACGTACATATGGTTACTACCTGTTCATTTCGAACCTAGGTATGTACAGAAAGTCTGACAACCAGTCTTACCAAGGGCTATCGTAATACCTTGTACTAACTGGGTTGTGGCGGTCAGATAGGCAGTCGCTCCATGTAAAATACAGGTATTCAGCTGCATCCGGTTAGACTGGAAGCCGACCCTAACATAGTTGGGAAAAGGCTAGGCAGATGATGATGATGTACACAGAAATTTTTCGTCGACATTTTTTAATCTGCTGTTTCCTACAAAAGTGCAATAAAAAAAGTGGAATGATGGACTGAGTACGTGGTAACCGTTTCCAAGTGGCGTGCGATTGAGGAGGCCTGGGTCCAGCAGTGGACTGCTGTAGGCTGATGATGAATCGTTTGTACGTGGATGTCCTTTCCACTCTGTATATTAACTACAATAGTCGATTAAAAAAAGCCGGTTTCCTCCCTGCCTCGGAAAGCACGTTAAGCCGTTGATCCCGGCTGTCATTTGTAGATCTTTGATAGTCGTTATAGGTAGTCAGTGGCCCAAAAAGTCTGACAACTAGTCTTACCAGGAGTATCGTATTACCTAGTACTAACTGGGATGTGGAGGTCAGATAGGCATTCGCTCCATGTAAAATATGGGTATTCAGCTGCATCCGGTTAGACTGGAAGCCGACCCCAACATAGTTGGGAAAAGGCTAGGCAGATGATGATGATGAGTCGATTAAAAAAAGCAAGTATCTATTTAAATTGGTCTTTAAACACACTTGTTTTCCAGATTCGCTTGTATAAACAGAATAATAAACGACAATAATTGCTAATTACTTTGCAATTGAAAACCCATTGAAAACTACGTTTGCCAATTAGCAGTAAATGTCTGACTTAACATACTTAGGCTAGATCGCCTACTAACATTTACTGCTGGTAACACCATTCGATTCCCACAAAATCACTGGATGATACTGTTATTAGATCCTGCATGGATACATGAGATACTGTGTATTGTATTGAGATTATCACAGCTTTTTTTATGATTTTCATTGACTAGCAGGAAAATGGCAGTGTAGGAATATCTATTTTGTTGAAATATTGATAATCACTAAGAAAATATTTTCTACTAACACAGTAAGGCGGTTATCATACTACACCTCTCGTCCACGCGGTCGGGTGGTGAACCAGATCACCCGTCCCAATGGCTTGTACGAAATCCGTTGATGCCTAACACACGTACACCGCCTGAACGCGTGGACGAGCGGCGCACACCGCTTATCCGCGCGGCACACCGCCAAAATATTTGCTTTGCCAAGTCCGCCCCACCGCGAGGACAAGTGATGTCGAGTGAGAATCTCGTCTTACACACCTAGCATTCGTTTCTTTCTCATGTGGATAATCAAAAGCCACAGAATACTACTTTTTATAATCCATTTATTATTCCTTTTCCTTGTGTCCATAAAATCATACATCACACGCGCACCAAAGTTGAAAGTTATACTACTAAACTCTTATAATAGAAATACTTATGCCCGTTTTCATTAACAGTAAGCGACATCTTTAGGTGTAAATATTATTGCACTGTTAGAATTTTAACTCTAAGCGCTTAGGCAAACGGACATACCTTGCTGTATGCAAAACCGTTGCTGTGTGCAATGTTGTATGTAAACAATTTGAATTAAGCAGAACAGTAGATAAGTTTGTTCCACAATAATCATTTTGTATTCCATGTTTACTTAAATCACCCAATAAACAGCGATATCAAGCTGTCAGCAAGCAAATTATAAAATCAAACATTTATCAGTTAACTAATTTATTGTGGCCGCAACACCAGGAAGGCCTTATCCATTACCGGCGCCTGATTTGTCACGGTAGCTGATTCATTAGAGAGGCATTAATCTTGTGCGGAGGTGCGAGGGGGGCGGGAGGGGGCGTCTGCCAACTAGCGGTGATAAGGCGTACTTTGTCCAAGACGCCGTGACGAGCCCAGACATCGCGCCCGAAAGCCCGACACTGGAATTTAATTAACCCAAATTTGTCCTTTTGTCTCAGCTGTATCGGCGCAAGCCCCCAAAGTGTCTGTCAATATGTGGTTAACAGTGTTACAAGTTAGAGCAGGGCACATACATGTGAGAGTGAAGCTCTGTTCGTGCAGTTCAGTGACGTGATGTCCTAGTAAACCATTTTAATGGGCTCATTTAAAGTAGACAATCCCCATCCCTTTTGGATTCTTTTTTATTGGACCATTAAAAATACATTTACCTAAAACCATCGAGCTCGAGTACAATTTGCTTTAAGCTTCTACACCAAGCTATACTTACTCACTTCCATCAAAATAATATTATTTTTGATAAAAATATGTCTCGTTTTATATTTTAATACATAAAAGCTTGACAAATAGTTCCCATTTCCAATTTAGACACGACGTACGACACAACACAAGAAAATGTCGGCGTTCCAAAAAGAGAATTATCTGCTGAATACCATCCAACATCCCGGTCCCATTCTACAAATATTTTCATTTTAACGGAGATAGAAACTAAATCACAAACCATTGCACTGTACTCATATAAACTCTAAATACGTAAATGTGTTTCGGACAGGCTGTGAAGGCACGTCAAAATATCAGAGCGACGTATGAAAGGGAAATTCCGGAAATAGAATAGCGTGTACACACAGCGAAAAATCAACTAGCAAATGATGGCGACCGCTTGAAAAAGTTGCTTAACAGACGGACACAGAAAGTTTCTGGAGACATGAGAGGTTTCATTACGATACAAAGTTTGGGAAATATACTATATTTTGTTCTTTGTATAATAGTAGGTTTTTATATAATATTTTTCTAGTTATAAGAAAAGGTTTCCTACATTAACACACATTACGATGATAGACACACCGTCCATACTGAGAAATTTTAATTTCATGCAGTGAAATTCCGGCTAAAATTAGAGGATAATTTATTACTCTTAATTAATCGGTATTTCCTGTTTCCTGTCTGCAACATACTCTTTCAAACGAAACCAAGATGTGTTTCCTTGTAATAAATGTAAGCAATGTTTCAAACGTGAAATAAAACAAAAATTATTATAAGAAGCTCATCATAACTAAATTAATTACGAGGATGGAAAAAAAATGGTGATAAACAAATCATACACATAAAAAAAATAAAGCGTGTTTTTAACAACTCGTAAGATAAACCGTTTGAAAATCCCAAGAACAGGTCTTGAAAAATAACAGTTCTTAGTACGAATCTGTCATAGAACAGAGATTCCCATTCGTTTAACAACGGAAAAAGAAAAGGAACAAATAGTTGGAGGAAAGTGTTCCTTAACTCTTGTTTTATAACCTGAATAAAGTGAGATCTTAGCGGTACAAAAAGTGTAGATATTGGAAAGAAATCATAAGTAACAGTTCCTTCCGGGCACTCGAGGTACGCACTCCGAATATAATGCAATTACGTGGGATGGATTGCTTCACTTCGAGCCGCGAGAAGGTCGTATAACTTCCTTATCTTCGCGACGTATCCGCTTTTATGTCGTTTTTATAAAAAGAGTATAAAAATATTATTTCCATGCTGATTTTGGGATGAAAGAAAAACGTAAAATGGTGGTACGGTTACAGCTATTGTTGCGCATATTTCACAGCTCAAAGACAATTGACGGGGAGCTCCATAGGCGACGGAGTTTTAATCATGTCATTGCTTATTATTGCCATTCTTTAAATTCATGTTCGTTAAGAGTGCCTGAGTCTGTACGCGTTTCGTATTGTACGAACGCCTGAGGTAAATATCTGACATTTTCTTACGAATAAAATAAAGCAAAGCAAGCGAATGAGGAAAATCTTCGCTTAGGACGTATTATAATAATCATTCAGCATAATATTTACATGTATATTTTTCCTCTAGCTTCTTAAGTAAGTTTTAGAGAGTAGAAAGTATTGACATAGTATTTTTATTGTTGCTAATGTGTACTGGAATTTCATGAGCCTTATTTATCTTAGGATTTACATTGTTTCTGAAGAACATTGACGTTAACTTGTACTACTTACCTTTTACGACATAACCAAATAACTTTTTATATTATAACATCCTGGAAAATCCAGCAAAGTGTATACTGACGTACCTATCTCTCATGGCAATTCAACAATTAACAAAGCCTGAATAGTAAGTCCATTCATGGACGCGCTTATAAGGTAGTGGCGCACAATGAGATCAATGTAGCGACAACAGCCCGACTAGGGAACTCGAGTGAGCGCCAGAGAACAGAAGCCCTAACGGGGCAACCCCTCGGCAGTATTGTGAACAACTCACTCCCGACTTAGGAGCATTGCACGTAGTTGAAGCGGCACTGATGCTGTGAAAGTGAGTTAATTTTCGTAAATACACAGAAGACAAACTGAAAGTTACTATATTTTTAATTCTTTTTCAAAAAACTGATAAAACTCTATTTTATCACCGTTACTAAGAACAGAAAACGTAACTTAACCTAACATAAGACCGGGTACACGGAACTAAAAAAATCTAACGTGAAACTTAATTAAACTTGAGACCCAAGTCTTAAACCACACATTCGGAACTTGTAAGTACTCTAACAAAGAGATCAGTGTGTGTTTGGTAGATATAAGTATCCGTGCTCTGTAAATGATGTTGGTACAGATAAATACGTTATCATCATCATCATCATTTCAGCCGAAAGACGTCCACTGCTGGACATAGGCCTCCCCCAAGTGTCGCCACATTGACCGGTCGGATCCATCTCGCATCCAGCGGATCCCTGCAACCTTTACGAGGTCATCGGTCTACCTAGTGGGAGGCCTTCCAACGCAGCGTCTTCCGGTTCGCGGTCGCCACTCCAGAACTTTTCGGCCCCATCGGCCATCCGTTCTGCGAGCAATGTGCCCTGCCCACTGCCACTTAAGTTTGGCTATTCTTCGGGCTACGTCGGTAACCTTGGTTCTCTTGCGGATCTCCTCATTTCTGATTTGATCACGCAAGGAAACTCCGAGCATAGCCCTCTCCATTGCCCTTTGGGTGACTTTCAGCCTTCTGATGAGGCCCATTGTGAGCGACCACGTTTCGGTCCCGTATGTAATCACTGGCAACACCCACTGGTCATAGACTTTCGTCTTGAGACACTGCGGTAAGTTGGACGAGAAGATACCACGCAACTTCCCGAACGCTGCCCAGCCGAGTCGGATTCGACGATTGACCTCTTTCTCGAAGTTAGACCTACCTAACTGGACCGTTTGTCCCAGGTAGATATAATCGTCTACAACTTCGAGTGTAGAGTCTCCGATCTTGATAGGAGTGGGTGTTACTTGGGCATTCAACATGACTTTGGTTTTGTCCATGTTCATTCAGATAAATACGTACTCACATATAAAATATATGCTTTAAATCCAACAAACAACTCTTGCTCACAAAAATGCTACTTTATTTACGGCCACACCATACAACGAAAGGATTTTCTAAATCTCGCGCGAAATAGAGGTAAGCAAAGGGCAATACCAAACTACTTTAGACCATTGAAAGAAGATCAGATTAATTCTAGCATATAAAGATGGTTTGACTCGGCATCTAGTAGTACTTAGCTTTGAGCCATTCACCGGAGTAACGTTGCATTCGCATCGCGGATTCCAAGCATTAGTCCTATATTATATTACACTATTAGATCGGATGTCGAAAACGGAATAATTTATGTCGGAATACTAAGTGCGGTTTTGATTATAGACCTGTCATATATGATTAAATTGATTTGGAAGCTTCATTATAAAACATTATTTAAATGTGTTCAGGTTTAGAAAATTTGTCGCTTATTTGAGAGTATTAAAAATTATATTTATATTATATTTTATGGGGAATTTCGTAGTAGCCTATGAAATTCCCCTGAAGTATTTATTCTGCAAAAAGTATTTTTAGGTGGCAACACCCTCAGGCAATGCTAGCTTGATGACCCTTTAAACCAGGACCATTATTGTGAATCCCTTCCATCTTCATATACATGAAAAGTATGAGAAAAGCCACGCTGTAATTTTGTGTTGTTGTGTAATACATAATTAATCTATACATAATATTATAAAGCTGAAGAGTTTGTTTGTTTGGTTGAACGCGCTAATCTCAGGAACTACTGGTTCGAACTGAAAAATGCTTTTAGTGTTGTATAGCCCATTTATCGAGGAAGGTTGGTTATATAACATCACGCTACGCAAAAAGAAAACAAGTCAGAAGCGGCGGGTGAAACCGCGGGGCACAGCTATTTTAATAATAATTCATCTTCTTCCTGCCCTTGTCCCATGTTACTTGGGGTCGGCGCAACACGTTCTTTTTCTTCCATTATCTCCTGTCAACCGTCATGCAATCATTTGCACCTTTTTCCTTCATATCATTCTTCACACAATCCATCCATCGTTTGTTTGGTCTTCCTCTCCCTCTCCGTCCATCAACGTTTATATTCATCACTCTTTTAGTCACATGCGAGTCGGACAAGACTCACAAGACAGTCGATTCCCTTAATTAATAATTCATTAATTAATTTAATTTAATTAGTAATTATTATCTACCCATAACAACAAAGTACCTATCTATATTTCTCGAATACAGCGAGTGGGAGACATGAAACAAGCTTGTTTCTATTAAAACATCTAAGTATACAATGTCAGGAACTCTAATTGGGTCGGACAAGAATGTCAAATATTTATAATAGGTCCCTAAAGTTTAAAGATATCTTATAACGACGTCAAAGTTTTCATAACAAGGCTTAGAATTTCGTTACTTCACGTAGGTGTACCAAAACATCTTTTGGTACGTAAAACACACACGATTTTTTTAATATTTGAAATAATACAAGCAACAGCTAAATGTCAATGTTAATAAAATCAAAACCTGAAGCAGAAAAGCGGAATGGTAACTTTTGGAGTGAGGATAAACATTTGATAGAAGCGTCGAGTTAGGTAGTGTTAACTCTTCAACTGGCGAGGGGCTTAGTGCCCGCGGCGATCCACGTGGGATCTCGTTACAAACTCTCGATTGAAATATTTCCGTACCAGTAGACACGTAACCGCGTACCTCTATTTGTATACCGCATCAATAGGAGTCGCGCCTCTGAAAGGACTGTATTGTATCCCTCGAGTGTGCAGTGTGTACCATACAGGTCCATGAAAATGAAATTCTTACTTCCATAACACAATCTATTTGCTAAAGCCGCGGGCGTTTGTTCGGCCGGCCACCGATGCGGTCACTAATTACATCGGAGCGCTAACTGCAATTGTGTTGATCACTGTTTAATGTAATATCGTCGTAGTTCGCAATAGTTATCTATTTAACTATTGGGAATTCTATCTGAACTGTGGAACTGTTTAATTTTGCAGGTCATACATGAGCACGAGTAACGATGCGCTAAATATAATAACCGCACTCATACTGCAGTGTAACCACAAATCAAGTCCGCAGTCCCAAACAACTTGGCGAACAATATTTTTATTTGTGAAAGTAAGACGCTAGCTGTCTGTCCTTCCAACATAAATTAATAACATAACGTGTTTATAGTTTAAACATAAATATCGACGTGATTTATGAGATTGTCGTAAAAGACTTAAGGCGGTCCCGAACGCTTAGTCAGTTCCTTTTAGGGCTTTAGATAATGACTCGGTAAATAACTAGAAAAGCTAGGCTGGATGAAAAACGACGAGTCATATCCAGAAGGCAATTAATAACAATTTGTTTATGTTCCAAATTCATTTACTTACTAAACATTGTGCCATTTGCTATTATGAGACGATAACTTTGTAAGCAAAACGGAAATTGAGTTATCCGTAACTGATGGTGCACAATATCCACTACACTACACACATCACAAGCAATAACAACATAACTATATGACGTATTTCCATGTAACACTTTGCAGTATATTTTCGGTAGTTCCCACCAAATATAACGACATTACGCACGCACACCTCTGATAAATAAAATAAACGCACTGAATTTCGCCGCAAGCAATATCAAACTACAAATTATAAGAATTGAAATTCGATTTACGTTCAAATCCACGTTTTATTGCGATATCAGAGTTACAAAAAATAAAATGAAAATGATATATTACGTTACACACGGTAATTTCATACGGAAATGAACTGTATTTACGGACGTTACACACATAGGTACATAATACAATGTGACAATATGATGTGTGTTGATTTAATCTATTTGGTAATAATGAATCTCAATTGATCTGCCATATTCAGGTAGCTTAATCAGCGTTGCAGGTAACAATTACCATTCGGGATACCGCGTTAACAAGGATTAAGGGCAAAAAGACATAGCTTTAGAATTACACGGTAATCAAATGTAATCCGGCGTGGATTCTCCAGCTAACATTAAACGCGTGCTAATAGAGGCCGGGAAGGGAACACTGAACAGTGCGCCAGATCGCGCCGTTCCGCGAACACCTATTACGTTCTCATTAACGTGGTCGTAGTGCGCTTTACCCCCTCGTTAACAATGCCCTACCAGCAAATTGTGCCTTCAAAATGAATGTATACGATACGGCGACCTTTTGCCGATTACAATCTCTTACATCTTTATTATAACATTCTTAACTTAAACACCAGTAAACTTGTCCATTAATGCAATCACGGGGAAGTAGCCGCAGTAAAGGCTTGATTGTGGATCGGCATTCCTTGTAGAGTGGTTGGTTGGGAAGTACAAAAGGCCGTCAGTTCGTCCGACCCGAGCGAAGCGGCGGCGGCCGGCGAATGACGGGAACAACACTATACTGTTTGTTGGCGAATTCCGTGGCTTTATCAATCAACTTTATCGGTATTAAATTGAATCTAACTAAAGCTTGTAGATTATCTAAGAATTTCTAAATATTTAAATATTCAGAGCTAATAAAAAAGCACTTGAAGCAAAACCACTTCTCAAATAGTTGAAGTAGGACTCCTACACTAATTCCGTATAACTGCGTCAAGTTAAAAGTTGATAAAATTGCGCTATGTAGTAAAAGTTTTCGAGCCTATCGCATAAATACTACAGCGAAACAATTTTCCCTGGCTCTACGTTTACGACTTGCGCTCGGAGATAAACAAATGAGCGTAAAAGTAGTCTCATAAAAGGAATACCTAAATCTGTGTAGTAATTAAAGTTATAAAATGCCTACCTACCTGCTATAAAATTGTACATTTCTTTCGTCGAATACACATGGCACGATGGCATGATGTCTGTATATTAAAACGTAGCTGTTTCTTGAAATAACGATTTTGCACATTAAGCATCCATTACGGGAACGAGGAGTCGGTAGTTTTATTTTTTTCTTTGCAACACGTGTCTGCGCGATGCAGCGAGCTCCAGTGATGTGGAGGCAGCGCTACAGCGCAACAGCGGTTGCTAGGGCCAGGTGCGAACGC
Source organism: Noctua comes (assembly GCA_963082995.1). NCBI lineage: Eukaryota > Metazoa > Arthropoda > Insecta > Lepidoptera > Noctuidae > Noctua > Noctua comes. The sequence goes on from OY720273.1 coordinate 8,905,871, forward strand.
ACGATACAGCTTTTTGTATCAAATGATTCTATTTTTGCCGCTGCAACTAGACGGGGAAAATGTAAAACTAAAAAACTTATTTTTGAATCGCTCGCCGTGAAAATCCTGTTACCTATGAACGTTTGGAGTGTGGCTTACAAATATGAAATACCGTTCGGAAAATGAATTAACAATGTGAAAGGTTTCGTGTATATTTCAACCTCTATAGCTGGATGAGTTGAAAGTATTTTTGGTTTAATACTAAGTCATTATTCAAATGAGTTATGGATGAAATAGGTCACTCGAAAGGAACCTTGAAATAAAAAACGTCAACATTTAAACAGTTAATAACACGTTTATTTCTCTTTATGAATACACCGTAAAAAATTTAAATTACAGTAGGTATGGTGTCAACAGTATTCGAATTATTTACACCACAAACAAAACTGCATTATTATAATGTCAAATCGGCACATGTGGACAATAGTTACACAATCTGCTTAAAATCATGAAGCTCATTACATCATTCAGCGAATGCAAGCGATTATACAGCAGATATCAAGATAAAAATTATTTTGAAATGTAGTCACACATCGGAATACAGAAACAATTGTGTACAGAATAAAATGGATCATTGTTAAGCCCGTTATTCCAGTCAGCTTTATAAATAGAGAGCGACAACGCGGACTGCAGAATCGGAACGTTCACGAACCGAATATATCACAATATAATGTTGAACGAGACGATTCTAAATATGTAATACTAGCCGAGTGCCCCCCGGGATTACCCGTGAAAATACATTTCACCCCTATTTTCCATTTCGAGGTCGAATTTTAAAAGTTTCCTTCTTAGCCGACATTTGCGTTATGGGTGAAATACATTTTCCAATTTTCATTTATAGGTTCGCGGGTTCAAGCTTGATGAGTAAGTCTGTTCACTTTGCGTTATTACGATTTAGTAACTAAGTAAATTCTGCGATCTTTTACAGAAGTGGAATTTTTTAAGCAGGCCCATAATGTAATTACTTTTTTGGCAACCTTTCTTGTTTTTTGATGTCCGCGTTTCGTACGAATTTATTACATTTTTAATACAGCTGTATTTAGATAACTGTTTGAATAGAAACATAATTTTCTTCGTGTTGGACGTTTCAATATAGAACTGAATATTACATTGGTACCTGACACAGAACCGACCTGACGAATACCGCCCAAATATAAATTGAAACCGCTGTGTCCCAAAAAGCAACAGTTAATTGTAGTTCCAACAGGCAGCGCTAAGTTTAGCAGTCCAAACATAGGGACTCATTAATGAGGCGGTCGGGTCCCTCGGCGGAGCCTCCCGCGGGGTCTACGGACCAGAGACACGTTACAATTGAACTGGTAACGAGCCCGGATTATTGATTGAATCCATCAGTCCCATGCGAATTGCCGTTATTAGTGACGCGGCAATGTTACCATAGATACTCGGCATACAGCCTCGCTGTCACGCAGAATTTGGTTGCTTCTGACAAATGTGACGGATCATTGAACGGAATATTTGCAGGGATTTTATCTGTATGACTTTTATGATGCTTTCATATCTATAAGCACTGTACACTATAAAAAAAACATAGGCGCAATTCTACCCGGCTTTCCATATTTCAGAATTTAATTGAACTGATCGTATTTATTAGAATGCTAATCAAATACGATGAGTTTAAACAATTAACGCGTTCTAAAATATTCAAATGATAAACAAGAATTGATAATGCGGTCGAAATCTAAACATGTGCGCTCACTATTTAGATCTTTTTCCATAGCTCTGTTGTTAGTAAATATAAATAAATATACCTATGTTTTTAAAACAATCCATTATGTTATTAACCTATTTTGGTCGTACGTAAGTGCTTGTAACCTTAAGGCGACACCAACACCCACACTTTTAATGGTACAAGTTTTTTCAAAAGCGTTTTACAGCTAATAATTGGAGCATGAATAAATATAATAACGTAGACACCTTAATGGAAGGTGTCTGTTTAAGCCCAAGAAACGCTACGGTATAAGATTTCGCGCGGTTCGACCTTTACGAAATCGACTTATCTGTCTTTCGAGCCACCTTACGTGTATATTATTCTAGAACAACTTTACTTAACAAAAATGTTTATTTTCGGTACAGAAATTAACAAGTGAGTGAACAAATCCCGGCTGTCATCACTTGGCCAGTTGTTTCGTTAATCTGCTCGGGATTATCAAGCTTTAATATAGATAAGACCGTAACCTCCTTTGCTCAAAAGACAAAAGATAGTCGAAGATATAATTAAGGCCGTTCCCGGCGTATTTACCTTCTGAAATCGTTGGACCGTATGAAAATTAAATGACAGTATTAACACAGGGAGGGCATGGGCTGTGATTGCTTGTCAAACACAGGTATAGGCGTTATCTGACGCATGAGGTAATTATAAGTCGCTTTACAAGTTCAGCTGGGCTGCGGACACTGAATGGGCTGTCTGACGTGTGTGAGCGAAACATTATCACATACTATATAGCTCGGCACGGTGTTGTAAACACGCTGCAAATTGTTTCATTTCCGTTTACATTTACTACTTTGAGTTCTTGAGGGAAATGTTGTTCGACAAATAAAAGTTTCGAGGACTGCTTTCACGAAACTTAAGGAAACCATCGTTTCCAGAATGTTTTGCTATTTCCGTCCAGAAAACCATTTGAGTTTCTTTTTATTGAAGTAAACGTAAGTACATTAATAAACGAATATTTACCGTTTTGAAAAGGTGTACAAACAAATTTAGGTAACTTGATTACTACATTTCTAGTATGCAGACGTAATGATCCTCTAAAACTAGACATAAACACAACAACGTTACAATCCACAATAGTAATTAGTATTACTGAACAGTTTCAGTATTTGTAACATCAGCCCATCAATACGACGAGGTCTCATATACAAAAGGAGATGGCGGTATCTAGATCCGTACAAGATAGTTGCGAATAGCTGGCGGCGTACAAAAGCATCCATTACCGCATAGGTACTGATTTGTCACGCCGCTGATTCATTAGACGAACATTAATCTTAGAACGCGGTTACGACGGTACATGATAAAGCTTTACTTTGTTTAGCCCCCTCTACAGCGTCTACGAGACTTCGTAGCACCGTAGCTAATTCGTAGCACTGAAGTCTGTCGTAGCTGATTTTGTTTAGTAAGAATTTGCATTTTGAGTTAATATGCGTAGTACATTTATGACGTAGAGGAGTGAACAGGGCGGTATGATTTATTCTTCGAATTCCAATGCTGCTAATAGGCTTAGGTTTAAAGATATTTATTCTAATGGAGAATTAAAACCGTGGTTCTTGAATAAAACTAATTTATAGTTAATAACTTTCAATTTGGAATCTTCTTGGTTAAATTGCTTTAGAACTAAGTGACGAGAACACCACGAAATGAGGTAATCAGTCAATTAAAAGTTCTACTCTCTAATAAAAGACAAAACTTACATCCACGACGGAAACACTGTTTCCACGAAGCGTAAAACAATCTCCCAAATTGAATAGTTTCCGATTTACCCCAAACGGGAAAACCTTTCTCCGGTTTCTTATTGCTGAAAAACACATTAATAAATACATTAACGAAACTGACCCACGTGAACCTCGGTACCTCGAGATGGCACAAACGAGTGCTGAACGTAGAACTTCGTTCATACGTCATGCAATGCTATCATTAAGGTAGTCTCAGAGTTCCATTTCTGAGCGATGAAGACAAAACAATATTGATATTGGATAATGGAAAAATAGCGTGTTAGAAACGAATTACTAGCGAGGAAAATTGCCATTTCCTTGCTATTCTTCTATCTAGAGGTACTTACTTACCGAAGTTGTTAGATTACGCTGCGTCTGATAGCTTTCGCCGCTTCTAACTATAATCGAACATTCTTAAACCGACGCGACGCGTTGTTGTGAGCACTTCAGTCATACCCTTTTCATCAGAGGTTGTGTTAACTTGCTAACTATTATAGACCCTAAACTATTTACTTACGCATAATATGGTAAATACAAATATTTAACATGGTAAATATTATATTTTAGATGCAAATGATAGTATAAACTGCCTCATTCACCTCGTTGGTCTAATGTTCGCAAGCGCAACTGCAGAACATAAGGTCCTAGGTTCGATTTACCGGTTGGGCAAAGTGTTATTGTGTTTTTCCATCAGGAATTTCTCAGTAGCAGCTACGGAGTCTGGATTTGTGGCCGGTTGATGACAATAGGCTCGCCCTCTATTACATGGGACCTAAACGTAACTGGCGAAATGTGGGTGTACTTGTTAGGTACACCTCTGCCTAACCCTTCGGGCGTTATAAGCGTGATGTTATGTTATGATATGAAGTATGCGTAAACCAAATCTTTAATTTAGATAGTATCCAAAATAGGAAGTTTCAGAACCTTGTTATAATTTTCTCGTGAAGCAGAGCTAGGTACAAAAACGTTCTTCAATTTTTTTTTTTTAATAAAGCTCTTTATTCACATAATTATTTGAAAAAGTAATTATAACATATTTTGATATGTTATAATTACTTTTCCAAATAATTATGTTTGACCAACTTCATATCTTAGAACCGAAACTCTCTCCTATCAAAGCCCAAACACGATAATTGATTAAAGTAAAACACTAACACACACAACAAGTACAACATTCTTGGAAAACAAAAGAGAACTCACATTGTTAACAAAGTATTACTTCTTCAATCTCCAGATTACGTACGTTTGCGTATCAAATTTCATCATTATGTGCGTGTGCACACTTGAACACACACCCAACACGTGAAAAACTTTCACTCAATATTTTGGCTTGAGTACACTGTATTTTAATAGTACGAGTATGTGTTTAATAATTCGTGCGTCTAGTCTAAATGTAGGCAAATTCTAACCACAGTTTTGTATGTGTTCTTTTTAGGTTATTTACTTTCAGCTCGTGGCTAAATAATAACAGCCGCTCGGGCGACCCTCAGGTTAAGCCGCACTTGCCTGGGTTGGTCCGTAGATGGGTGACCACTCTTTACATACCGAGTTTCCTCCGTGCCTCGGAAAGCACGTTAAACCGTTCGTCCCGGCTGTCAATTGTAGATCTTTACAATGAAAGTCGTTACAATATGTAGTCAGTGGGTCGAAAGTCTGACAACCAGACTTACCAAGTTACCTAGTACCTAGGTGTAACCTAGTACTGGGTTGTGGAGGTCAGATAGACAGTCACTACATGTAAAATACTGGCACATATTCAGCTGCATCCGGTTAGACTGGAAGCCAACCCCAACATAGTTGGGTAAGACTAGGCTGAAACATATACTTTCAGCACATGTTTTAAACTTATACATGCTTATATTTTTCATATCCGTTAGACCTTACTCGCCGAGCTGACATTAATATAAGCTTTAATATTTTATTTCCAATATACGTATTAATCCGTCCCGGTGCCAAGCCCGTGATGGACCACTTCGATTTCCGTTTTTATCGTTTTATCTACTCGAGGAATATTATTTTTATGACACAATCACTCTCTCACAAAGATCGCAGCTGCAAGCTAAAGGAAAAAATAAGACAAGTGCATTCGCCTCCGACACACGTCGAGGTAAAAGCGACAAGGCGTCTTGTACCGACGCGCGCGACGTGTAGACAAGCCATTATAACGCAATATGAACCTACACAGAGCTATAAACTTTTACACCCCCGCACGTACACAACGATATACAGATAATAACGTATCTAACTAGGGTTAAGTTAACCTCGCCCGATGTTTATGCGGCATTACTATGTACAAGCAAACTTCTCTATTGCCGATACAATAGATAACAAGTTTCGATAAGGGAGCTCAATAAGGATACCACAGTATTGCGTAGGTATCTGCTTAATTTTAGTAAACCACTTTAAACTTCATAGTTTTGGTTGTGTTTCCTCGGCAAGACGCCTGGCTAAGTTAGGATGAAGAGACGCAGTCATGCATCTCTTCAACGTTACTTCCAATTAACGAAAAAGACAATTCGGTCAAACTGTCTTGACGAGATTACTTTTCTAGTTTGTCGGGAAAGTTTGAAATGCCTTTAATTGGTCGGTCGAACGGGACGATACGATTTCGGTAGACTAAAAAAGAGCGTATAGACAGCAGCAAAAATGCTACAAGCGAAAAATCCTTGACCAAAGTAAGAACTTTTTAGTTGGTAGATATCGATAAAAGCTTTCTATTTTTAAATTGAATACTACCTGTGTATGATACTCGCTAAAATTCTCACTCAATTTTTATTAAGTAGGCATGCACGACCATACAATTTTGCTCTAAGTGTTAAAATATGTTCAGATTTAATTATAAATAATACATATATCATCTTTCGTATTTCCGCAACCGTATAGCTACAAGCTTGCAACATATGAACGTATATGCTGATCGTAATGTCAGTGCTAAATGACGTTAGATTGACGTAATCCTGCACGTCGAGCCGGCGGAAGTCAGGATAATGAAACAGATCGATCATCTACCAGCCAATTTGGCTGTAATTCATATATCAACGATCAGAAGTTACACAGATTACCATCACATGAGTAGTTGTGACTGGTCATCTCTTGATTGCCACGGCTTATTTGAATTGATTATTTTGTTTTTGAATTGTTTTCTATGGACACTTTTAACGTACACATCTTGCTGCATCGTTCTCACATAATGTACCATCTCAACATGAATGATGTAACCAAGAGTTTGTAAAAGTATTCTGATTTAAAAGAGTGTCCATGGAGTTTCTTGCCCATTCTTCTCCATAGATATCTAATTTAGGGAATGGGCAACTATAGTACTTTCACAGTTTTTGTGCCTTGTGACTGGGACTGTAGCTATTGTTGTCTTTGTTTCGACAATTCAAAAGTGCCTGTAACTGGCCTATTTGAAATAAATGCTTTGATTTTGATTTTGTATTTGAGTGTTTTTTGAGACTAAGGCTTACGACGTTTCCTTATTTGTGTCCTTAGATAGTCTGTCAACACAAGTATATCATAGATTTCAATCGAATAGAATCGTTTTAATTCCTGACTCTACCAAAACATACTCTATAAAACAGCCCTACCAAAACAGGGTATTTGTGAAACTGCTGATGTTCCTTTAAGCTAAGACGAACCCACGCTAAAGGTCAGGTAAATTCTACGCTTAAACTGAGAATAGGCAGTTAACAACCTCTTCGGCAATATACACGTAATCCACAAGGCCGTACACGGTCCATTATCATGCTATAAGTTACCTACTTAACTTCAAACTAATCTCACGGCTCCATCATAAAATATAACTTAAAAGCTATCGCGAAGAAACCATTACCTGCAATGGTGGATTTTTGATATATATTCTACTATCATCCAATAAATTGTGAACGAGAATATGCGTACTCACCATTAAGTATGATTTAAAGGCTCGTAATTCAAACACGACATATAATCGATGTTCGGAAGCTACATGGAAAGGACATTCCACCCTTTTCTTACGAGCGGCAATTAAATTTAATATGTCATTTATTCCTTCTAAGATTGCTTTTTCCGAATAGAAATTCTCTCATGTGCGCTCAGTTACTTTTATTGATGATCGGAAAGGTTTTTCGTTAACGGGATACTTTGATCATTTCACACTATTTGCATTTCAAACATCTGGGAAATAATTACTTCAAACGAGGCTGGCGCAGCGATCCTTGAGCGAAGGATTGGGCAACACAAAAGAACCCCGTTAGCCTACAAAAGAACAGTGAAATATTATTAAATAATGCAGGTAAAGCATATTAACTCTGCCTTTTATTATTTCCTTTGTGTATTTTTTTCTATTATTCAAGCGTTAAACGTGATCTTCCATTGTTCCCTAATCAAAATTCGGTTTTTCTCAGGTAAATGCAAAACACAATAATTTTAGCAATTTTGTTAAACCCGATTCAATTTTTGTGACGTTTAAAGTAGCAGGTTTAATGTATCAAAGGTTTTTAAAAACAATATTTTGTTACTAGCCGACCTGCCAACAAGGCAAATACGCCTGTTTGTTTTCCAATGGAGGACAACTCCAGCAAAAAAATATACCTCTCGGGGCTTATACGTTCAAAGTAAGTTAGATTAACATGGTCACCCTGGTACCTGAAATAACAAACAAAGGGAGGAGATGTCAAACTGAGCTTGCTCCACGATCCTCTTCAAAAAAAATCCATTTCGAAAATTCCACAAACTTCCTTTCATATTTCTATTTCGACACAAACCAAGTACCTAAATTCCATTTCCCCGAAAATATTTATCCCTCAAACATGATATACCGACTAGCAAACAATGTTATTACAAGAAAAATAAAACGTCCCTGTGCGCTTCCCTCACCTTCTGATTAAAAACATTGTATGTCTCAACGCGCCAATAAATATACCGTGTCAATATTTGTGTGCGGTAACATGACGCATGTACTATGTGATAATGTCGTCATGTTCTACGGAAGTACGCCGACAGTTCCCTAGTTATTGCGTTGTTAAAGTAAATGATCACACCTGCGACACATTCTGCCTCCGTGAACGCTTGTACTTGCAGACGGAACCACTACCATACCAGAATATGTCCAAAATAATTGCGGGCCGATATTCCCAATTAGATCTATTCATTCATGAGCATACGTGACTAGGTGAGCCTGTGTAAACACAGAAAGCCGCTATCATTATTCACATTTCCCTTTGACGCACTGTTCTCGCAAGTTCGCAACGCCGTGTGAGGGGGATTAAGTGCCGCCCGTCTACAGCTGCGTCCTGTCGGATAAACATAATTTACTAACGACATCTGCCAACACTAACTTAATAATGTTACAAATTACGCCTACCTACATAATGCTATCGCGGTGGATTTAGTTGACGTGTACAAGCAATCTCGGGAGGCACGCAGGGACGGGATTGTTGTCCTCGATTATTACAAGAGACAGGTACAATGGGCCCCGCTCGTCGGATCCAGTCGTCTCTAAAAGAACGAGGTAAGCATTGGCCCTCTCGGCCGGCAAAGATTTATATCCGTACAATGGACTAATCCGCTGACGATGGGATTGCGAAGGACACCTGCTGCTCACCAAATGGAAACTGTTTTCGAAGTATTTTTTGTGACTTGAACTAAGCTCGGCCATACACACGTCTGAAGGAACTCGCTGTTCATTTTATTGCGCCACTACAAGTTTGTATTGCGTGGCAGAAGCACGTACGATACGGTTTAGAACCAGGTGTGGAAATTGCGGCGATATGAAAACAAATTATTTCTTAAACATATAGCAGTTATAGCGTCGTTAAAATAAAAACAAGTACTAAGTGTAGAACTTACTAAGAAAGTAGACAAAACAAAATTGTCTTGCTATTGATTTCTGTTATTACGTTTTTCCATTAGAGATTTCACAGTAGCAGCCATTTCACAGTAGAGTCTGGGTATGTGCCCGGTCGATGGCAATAGGCTCGCCTCCTATTACATGAGACACCTCTGCCTAACTCTTCGCGGTTTACGGGCGTGATGTTATGTTATATTATGTTTCGTTTTTGGGTTGATATTTACCGACGTTGTTTCCATGTTTATTTCTATCAGTCAATTAGGAGCTTTAAAAACCGCGCCTGTAAGCTACGCTGTGTCGCGTTGGCAACGCCGTAGCAATCTGCTACGATTTACGATTATTATTTGTATTGTAAATTCTGGCCCATGAATATGATCAAATGAAATTATTTTTGAGGCGTGTACTAAAAACATATCAACGAATATGCAGGTAATCTAGAAACCGTATTATATCTATTAATGAAAGCCCATACAGTCTCAATTCAAAGACATATGACATCTACCATCCCTCACTGGGCCCACGTGGTGGATAATAGCCCATTCCCTCTCATAGAGAGGAAGCCTGTGTATTCTATACAGTCGTGAGACTGCGAAACCCTGCACCGCTTCAGTGCTTTTTTCAAAGCCTATAAAGAAATGTTTCGTTACGTACCTTTTAACAAACCGTATTAATTGGCCATTCCTTAAAAAGAGCACCATGTTAAAAGCACTTTTATTTTGTATTTATGTAGATTTACTTTTCGTTTCTTTCAATTGTAGGCTCGATTCGAAAAGAATAAATTAGACCATTTCAATCGCATTACTGTAGGGACTCCATTATACGAAGTACATTTAAAACGATCGGTATATTAAATATCAGTGGCAATAGTGATAATTAACTGGAATTATTATTAACGAAGGCGTTTATATTGTGGTTTTGGGACATTACGTCCTAAATAATCAAAGTTATGAATTCTAATTTAAAATAACGACGTAAAAGGTCAATTATAGAGTGTTTATTTATTTATAAAATCAAAAAGCAAATGTGGGTAATGACACGTTAGTAATCCATTGAGCCCTCGCGGGAAGAAATGCCGGTAAAATTAATAAATTGGAGTATTTCCGCTCGCAGTTAAAGCGAACTTTGAGAGTGCTCTGAATATTAATACACGGGTCAGGTCGAAATTAATTTATACGAACCGACCAACCTCTGTTTTACTGGAATTTTCTATTTCAAAATTCCGTACTCGTTCGATTCTGAAATCACGATCATTCTGACTTTTTAATTCATCACCGGGAATATCGAACTAACGTTTTCAATTCTGATAAGCTTATATTTTATTGGTATTTCATTTTGAACTGGCGCATGACTAGTGAACTAGCTTTATTATTTTATGAGAACTGGTCGGAATAGCATCTACCTGCCTATAACCAATTTATCCTGGATAAAAGGAAACCTTTCCTTAATACTTAAGTGATTAGCCATCGAAAGTGTCAGGTTTGACCTCCATTTCCGTAGATGCATGTCGCACATACATTCTGCTAGCCGTCAACCTGAGTTAATCCCCGCCTCACCCTAAACGACACCCACGGGAGAGATTGGTTGACCTATTTTTAACCACGGTTACCGGTACACGAAATTACATGTTATTAAAAACGAAGTTTTACACGAACATATTCTTTTATAAGTAATCTTTTTTTAATTAAAAATCTTTAAAATTGATGAAGGTTTTTAGCTTAACGGTCTGATTTACACATTTATATAGCGCACATGCTGTGATTAAACTGGTTGTTTTCATCGTTCAATTCATTTGACACTTAATCAATTGAGGACTGGATCCAAGTAAAATAAGCTTTCTAATGTCACCGAACGTTTAGTCTTGAATAATTTTACATTACGCTCAACCTACCTTGAATTCAAATAGCCATATAATTTGATAGCATCTAAATTCGTACATTCATTCCAAAAGCAGTTACTGTTCCAAACTCACACAATTTGCTTACTAAAGAAACCACCAAACTGTTTTGTCGCACGCAAAGCGAAAGATACCACGTTCTATCAGAAATGTAATGTTCTATTTGCTATACGACAGTTTAAGTTAATTTAAGTCCCATCTGGTTTAGAATAGACTTCTAATTTAATAGAAGATGATGTAAGGACTATAAATCATGTGGGGTGACAGTAACACCCCCAACTGATAAGATTAAATTCTATACTGATACGAATACAATCAAGCTGAAATGTTGTAGCTCAGCATCAGATTGAATGAGAAGGTAAACTCGAAACATCAAACTATTTCTAATAAGTCTATCGCAATAAGCACAGAAAAAAACGAACACAACAAAGAAAATAATAGAAGAAAGTAAATACGTAGCGTAACTCCGCCTGTCTACTCGAATACAATAATTGCAAACCCCTGTTCTAATCTGCGGAATTCAGTAACATTAACTTCATATTATATGGAGCCCAGCTCCACTTTCTATATTGTGGATAAAGTAATACCTTCATTCCACATTTTCTTATATGTTACAGGTTTTTGTTGGTACAGTGCTTGCAAACAGACAGTTACCCCTTTATTTTGTTGCGAAGAGAATGTAGTGTATTTTTTTATCACGGAACATAGTTTTATTTAGGATTCGGAGAAAATGCTAAGGAAACCGCTATTTGTAATAGAATATTACTACATATTACATTTGTACCTGTGTCTGCGATTCTCACACGACACCGCTCATCCGCGCGGTCGTGCGGTGACGCGGATCTCACGTCGCATTTGCTTGTATGAAATCGGTTGATGCCTAACACACGTACGCCTTACGACTGCGCGGACGAGCGGTGTCACAATGGATATAAATACACATACGACTTATGCATCTTTATTATGGCCATACTAGCTTATGCCCGTGGCTTCGCGGGCATAAACGCGGCGTGGTGTTCGGTACTTTCCCACGGGATCGTAGTACCGGGATAAAAAGTATCCTATATGTTAATCCAGGTTATAAACTATCTCTGTGCTAAATTTCAACCTAATCCTTTCAGCAGTTTTTGTGTGAAAGAGTAACAAACATCCATCCATCCTCACAAACTTTCGCATTTATAAGATTAGTAGGATATTAGTAGGATGGTTAAAAACCCATTTCCGGTATATAATAAATTTCATAAATCGATGTGTAATCGTCTAGTAAAACCGATATCAGCACATAAAACTCTGTTAAATATAATAAGCGTTCGCTTTTACACGAACAAAACACATCTTCTAGTATGCCTTTTTAAATTCATTCACTTTCGTTTCTTTCTTTGATATTACCAAGAAACCCTATAAAATCAAAAGCACGCTCCAAATATCACAACTTGAGCGAAATTTGAAATTGCCGTATAATACTAGCTCGGATTTATTGGGAGGCGTATGGAGTACCTGGTATCTTTTATATAACACGGGGCTTAGGTAATGAGAATACGTATTAGCGGATCATCAATCACACAACGGCTCATGTTCGTGGATTGTCTGAAGGCGAGATGCGACGGCCTCATACGCCATTATGTCATCTCACACCTTTGAGATCGTGGATCACATGCTTGGCTGGCATTTTTTCTTCGGTTATTAATATTGGAAAGACCTCTTGCCTTTATTATACAGTGCTTTTATTGTGCCAGTTTGGCTTGGCAGTATTTTTTCGTGTGTTTGATCCCGTTTTTGATAATAATGATGTGATGACAAATTACAACTTTGTCCTTATTGGATTAAACATTGTTACATATTTAACATAAGGTATCTTTGCAATTCGCATTTGTCTTCGTCTATTCTCATCGCCAGGTCTTTGGATAATAAAAGGATTAGACAGGACCATTAAGAAATGCATTCCTACTTACCTGGCAGGTCTTATTTAATTTCTAACCTAACAAGTAAATTACCAGGTAATGTCGAGTCTAACTGGTTAGAGTCGACATTAATGGCTTCTCGGGCTAGCGTTAGCATAATTTTATATAATTCCTACCTGCCTTCGCTCAGCTTTTTTTAATAAAAATCAAAACCTAGTTGGAAAAATGTCGGCCCATCTGCATAAGTTGAGCTGTTCATATCAATTCTGAAAATACATTACAACTCTGCAATACCCTAAACAAAAATTGATTCTAAAATGTTTAGATACCCATCACGTCTACGGAGTTTCGCTAGCAAATTTAATTTGAACTCATATTCTTCAAAAATCCCAAATTCTTAAATCGTAATTGAATTCAAAAGTTTAAAGAACGAAACAAAGACGCCGGTCGCTCAACTTTATGCACGTTATTCATAACGCTATAACTCCAGAGCAAGTTGTTGCTTCATAAGAAGTAAGGCGGGCTGATGAATGAATGATCTCTAAAGAAACAAATTTCCAAATCAAAAAGTCGCAAGGGAAGCGGGGGCCGGTAATTGACAGTGGTTGTATCAGCGCTGCAAACTTTTTATGACGTCATAAACACGAGATGAAATTATATCCTAACGACCCAATAAACGGGAAAAACTCCTCTCAGCCACCCGTTATTACATGAACGGAAAGGTTCAGCTCCGTATTTGCCCGCCAGCTATACCTACACGTATTTATGTTATTAGGTGCCTAACTAGTTACCTACTATTTGTGGGCTTTTTATAAAATCAGCAGCAACCGGAACACGGATCTGCGCGTTTTGGCAATTAATTTATGGATAGTCGGCGGACGTTAAGTTACACAGTATAATTGGATTTGTCTTGCGCATCATTACACCTTATTGCTCAATATCGTTGCGCAAGCGAACGAGGCGATCGAATCCGTTCCCCCTGCCTTCGCTGAATCTCCCAATTAGCATTTAATTTAGTTTTTATCCCTCATTTCATTTCGATGCTGAATAACACCGAGCGACCCTCGTCAAGAAGGCTTTCACGGGAAAATAAAACCTTTGTTTATTTTCTCTATCTTTCCGCGCGAAGTGCAGCTACTAACAACAATTACTCTCGGTAAATTAAAACTTGATCTTGAAAAACAAGTTTCTGTGCCTTATCTCTATCACAGCGTCTCAGAACAACACGTCGTCGACTTCATTTCGCAGGACGGCTGCAGTGGATTTAAGAGAATGAGACAGAACGAACCAGGGCATAATAAAAGCGGATGATACCTTTTGCGGTGAAATATTATTACGTGCTTTTGGAAGTAGGTACCTACTTTTAACAGAGACGGAGCCGAAAGATATTTTGAAGAAAATAAACGCCATCGGTAGAGTATTCTAAGTTAAAACGTTACACCGCCTGCCGGCGCGCGCCAAGACAAACTTCACCAGAGCCAGAGAGTTACACAACTCTTTAAATGAACAGCGTCTTGTTGGAGTTGCAACACTCTACTTCGACTCACTATTTACTTACCAATGGTTTATAGATGCTAGTTTTATTATAAAGTTAAAATATTCTGAATTCTAAAGGTAAGACGGGAGACCTTTTTATAGAAAGTGCAGCTGAGGATGCGCCGTGACTTTATAAGTAGAATTCGAAGAGAAAACTCATTTATAAAAAGTAATAGCATAAATCAATTCTTGACCAAGGTAAGATATTCTGGACGAATACGAAATCATAATAGACGAGCTTATTAAAATTCATTGGAGCCACGCAATTCAGGTTGTGAAAAAAATGTAGCCTTTTGACACCTTATGAATAGCCAATTACGTGCTTGCCTCTCTAGTTTGAAGAGCAGATTACTTTCAAGTAGGTATCCCAAAATTCGATGCTGTCGATTCTGCCGATGATTGGCAATTGACTGAACAAAGCGCTGGGCGATGATTTGTGGAGGCTTTCATTTCAAAGGAATCGTTTAAAACGTGTGACTATCACGTTTTCAGGTGGTATATTTTCTGTTGTATGTTTTTTTTTAACAAAATTTTTCGTTTTTCCAGTCATCATAAAATGCAGCACATTATTTTTTCAGATAAAATGAAAGCCACAATTAATTGGTTACAGACCACCAATCAGATTAAAATATTTATCGTCACGAAAAGCAATTTACAGAGTTCGCCACAGCACAATACACGTCAGTAGCAGCTTGCCTCTGCAATATCTGGTTGAGGTGGAACGCTGCACATTTCACCTCGAAAATAATTCCACTGTTATTATTTTCGTTTAAATTAAATTTACTTCCGTCACTATCATTTACCTACATTATTATACGGTAATTTCTGCTAAAGTAGTTAATTGAATAGGTTCGTATGATAGTATTTACAAGTGGTTTAAGTAAGATGGGGTGATGTAATAAAAATATTAGTTTTCTATGTAATGCTTTGTTTTTTTTCTTACGTCCATCATTCATTTTTAAAACACATTTTTAATAATTATAAAAAAAAACATACTAAAAAAGTGTGATCCGCCAGTGTCGGGAGCAGGGTTCAAACTTCCGGTGGTTAGGGCTCCAGAGACCGGAACTTTCTCACAATACCAGCCGTATAGAGGAGTGCTGCCTTCGGAATCAGGCCTTGATCCGAACTCCAAGCGAAAACCTCGAAAGATGTTTGTCGAGGCTCTTAGCCATCAGGCCATTGGCCGTAATGACAATCGGCACAATGATAGCTGAGTTCACATTTCACATGTCGACAACCTCATGTACCAAGTCGAGATATTTTATTTGTTTCTCTTTCTCAGCTTTCACGAGGTTCTCGCCATGCGGGATGGTAACATCGACTGTGACACGCAGATCGGTTTTTCACTATATGAGGCTTTTTGGGGACAATAGTCCTGTCAGTAACGATAAGCTAATCCCAGAACAGCGTGACATGGTCTTTTTCGAGAACTGGGTCGGGCACATACTTATAGTACGGTACCTCAGATTTAACAAGTTTATATTTCAAAACAAGTTGCTGGTGGATAATTCTGGCAACTTGATTATTCCTGTGTAAGTACTTGTTGATGATGATGATAGCCAGACGAGAACGGAAGGTGGCATGCCCGACACACGTCAACGGTCCCGCCACTCATAGTATGTTTCCGGTAGTTGTTCGTCAACATAACTTCGTCCATAATCGCACAGACAAAACCTTCACCTTCCCCCAAAAGGTCGCCGAAACGTAGCCAGGACACGGACGCAAGAAAATCTACATCGGGCCCATGAACATTCCGGTAGAAATGCCTGTGAACTGAAGTTCCTTGTCTTGCTATACTTCCTTACGGTCATTGGTAGTAAGTACTACAGGTTTGCACCAATTCTCTTTAACTATGGACAGCGAAGTGAGCCCCATGTCCACTGCGACCACATCTCGGTGCATCCCTACCTCGGCTTTTAAAAAATATTCCCTGACACTGTACACCTAGTGATTGTGCAAAGTCTTAGCGTTCAAAAAGCCTCGACCCCCGCACCTCCGCGGGATGTATAGTCTCATCACCGATGATCGTGGGTGATGCATCCGGTTTACGGTCAGCAGTGTACGGTCTCTCCTATCCAGGGGGTCGAGTGCGGTCTGAGTCCATTTAAGTTTGCCGAAAGAGTACACTAAAAACCGGCATGACCCAACGTTGAAGGCGTGAACCTTGTTCCCACCTGAAAGAACGCTATTTAATAACTCCTTCGTGCGACCGAAGAAACGCTCCCTCAAGGATTAAAAAAATCTAAATCAAAATCAAAATATTTTATTTCACATAGGCCTCGATGGGCACTTATAAAACGTCGACAAAAGGGTGCACGGTTCGGGTTGGTCGTTTCCTATGGAGAAGAACCGGCAAGAAACTCCATGGTTACTCTTTTCAAATCATTTGGTGTTACAGTATTATTATGGATACAGCATTTGTACTTAAGTATGGGGGGACAGCGTAGGCCCGACAATAAGTCGTTGCTTACTACACAAAAAATTTAGAACAAAATAAAAAGTTAACAAAAGTTAACAAGCAGCTGGGAATCTACAAAGCCTACAATGTCCACACATTCACAAAAAATCAAGATTACTTCATGTCAGCTACGTTAATGCCTGACGCTTCCGACATACCCAAATACTTATACCTTTCGGATGAGCAAAAGGGACCTTAGGTGTATGGAATCCGAGAGCTGAATTCCCTCGCTTTCCATAACCTCCCCAGCTCCCCTCGCTTTACATGCATGACTGTACATTTGTCCACATCACATTCCATCCTGGTGGCGCTACTAATAGTTTCAAAACAAAAACACTTCACTTTTGTGTTTGTTAATTTTCGGTCTCAAAATGGATGTAAGAAGTTTATAGACCGTCCATAAACACGTGATTGGTCTATAATTCCTGGGATCCGCGGGACCACGTGACTTATGGAGCAGGTGGATAACACCAGTTGTTAGAAACTGCTATAGCGACCCAGATTCTAAGGATATCTGAAATTGAGCTGCCAGGCAAGTGTGTGAACTACTCACCCATTTGAGCCAAAATTTGTGGAATCCGTCCAGTCCCAGAGATTTCCAGTTTGGCAACGGACGAATTGCTCTGGCTATATCTAATGGCGTAATTGTAATTACTTCCATTTGTGGAATAGTTTCACACACTCGCTCGATATCACGCATTCAGTCAGCCTCAGCATGACAAACGGGCACCGACCAGATGCTGCGCAAGAATGAACTCGTTTTTTATTATTGTCACTGACTTATAAGTCGTTTCTGACTTTAAACTAATCTTAATTGTAGCTTCAAATTAGTGAATAATTTGAAGCTAAAATTGCGAACTCGTCAGCATTAAGTCCGCCTATGTATCCCTATTGGATACGAAAATTTAAATGAATAAAATGACAATCGATGAATAAACATAGAAAAACAGGTAAAAAATAAGATATAGTGTCCAATCAATAAAATAAAGCCGTTATAAATTCAGCGTGACCTATTCCACCCACCCCACAAACAGTACCCTGAAAATAACTTCCAAAGTCGATCGCAAATAAACGAAAAAGTATAAATGGGAAGGATTTATAGCCGTTTTTATATCCTAATACAACTTTCTCGCACTTTTGTTACAAATTGACATCTTAAAACCAACATAAAATAAAGCAGTTTTACGTGTTGCCAGATTAAAAAGATTTTTTAAAGAGAGAGCTAATTCTTCATTCTGATTTAAGAGCGTTAACGTCTTACGGCATTTCATACAAATTTTCAAGTGATTTTTTTTCGAAATGTCTGAACCGATTTTAATGAAACTTCGTACGCATGAGCAGGATACTTTCCGAAATGCCTTTTAAAAAAAAAAAGATAATTGGAACTGTTTTTATGGAAAATCTAAAATAGGTCTAATTTAGCTGAAACACAATTTTTCGGGATTTATCTCAGTCAAGTTTTTAGACTTATGTATCCTGCTTGTGCGTACGAAGTTTCATTAAAATCGATTCAGTCATTTCGAGAAAAATATCTTGAAAGTCTGTATGAAATGTCGTAAGACGTAAACGCGTTTAAGTTAGTTTACAAGCAAATCTTTAACAAAAAAGCTACAAAAAGTTTTATTAGTACTTGTATTTAATAGTATTGGCTGTCTAACACCTTAGTAGTAAGCAGTCTTTCTCGATTGCTTTAGTTCGACACTTGTTAGTGCTTAGTTTGCTTTAAGATAATTAACACAAGACATTCCGTTTTTATTTGGGCGTTTGGCACGCGCTCAATGTTTTGTTAAAGACTATAATACACACAACAAAATTAACAAAACACATACGAACGTATATACTAATAAACGTAGCGTGAGCTTTAAGTTTCCGTGTCGACTAGTCCTCACTTACCCCGGGCAACGAGTGCACGTACCCTTAAAATAATTCATTCATTCATTTGGCGGTTTTATTCTAAACCCTTAACCCTTCAACTTATGCCTAAAGATATCACAAAAAAATATATATATTAAACATACTGCTATGTATTACGATCGCTTTTGGTTGAACAACGATCTGGTCCACAACTGTTCGATTGCATCGTTTCGACTAAAGTTGCTCTTTTGACTTGCGAAACTTTTGCCGATCGTCGCGCTCCGCTCGGTGCAAGAAGCGCAGAAGCTCATCTTTAAGACAGACTCGCAGATAGGAAAAGGAAGCACCAGTTGGTAACCCTGTATATAAATAGCTATTAAGTCTAACATTATGAGTACACAGAACTTGACTATTTTCCCTCACAATAAGTTTTTTTCTTTGTCCTGTTAACAGGCGGTAAGATTAATGGTTTGGACCCATTTCATTTAGTTTGTCTGAAGACATAATAAAAGTTACTCTTTCACTTTAATTTATGCATTTGTTCTTTATAGAAGGAATTTTGATATTTGCACAACAAATGTAAAATATTATTATTAATACTCGAAACGGGATATTTACAATGTTTACTGTTTTTTATGAGTTAGTGGAGTTTATCCGTGATCATGGTGCTTGCAACAGCGCCGAAATATCGGGAACTCATAAAAAACAGTAAACATGGTAAATATCCCGTTTCGAGTATTAATACTAAAGTTAGTGACCATGATAGTTTAAAATCTTATAAATGTAAAATAGTAGTGAAAATCAAATCGTGTTCCTAAAACCACCATCTTAAAATAGTATCTATAAACCCCGCTCCCCCAAGCGACATTTAGAGATAACAACAAATTACAAAAGTGAAAGCAAGCTCCTTCATTATGTTTATTGCCACCGATCGTTGGTGAATTGATTCATTTATAAACGAGATTACTCAGATACTCAGGTCTATTCTAACTAACCCTGTTAAGAACCGAAGAGATTTTACAAATAGCGCCCAAGTGGGAGTGAATGGCGCGAGAAAGCGACGCTCCTATTTATCTCGACTTAGATAATTCCCGCCGAACTGACGTGGGATGAGGGTAAACATCTTGACGTGATTAATAGTAATCCTCAGTAGTTTAATAGTGAAGGATTTAGTTGTTTGAATTATATTATCTGAAACCGGGCACGGTAATTTGCTAACGGAGTCAGCTTTACTAGCGGTCTTTTAGCACTAACCTCCATTTGACAAGGAAACAAAGGGTTTTTAGTATTTATAAGAACAAAAGAAAAATAATACGGGCGTACGTTAAGTTCAAACAGCTCTCGGCTTTTGTTTCGAAGCTAGGAAATACGTATTATTAGATATCTGCTAACAAAGAGCTAGACGACTGCACCTGAGACTATTCACTATTTGTTGAATGTATTGAAGAACACGTATGATGGAAATGTTGCGATAAAACATGGATTTTATTGAAAATAACCAATTTACGATGTAAAAAGAGTCTACCAATAAATCATGTAATGACGTCAGACTCGGAAAAATTAAGCCAAGGTTTTATTAAATGGAATAAAACGCCTGTTTGATTGGAGATTTCGCAGTATTCAACACAAATACTAAAGTGATTAAAAGGTGTAAGTATATTCGTAAAATATTCAAACAAAGACTGGTTGACTGGTCGCAAGGGCACTTCTGAGCATGAGGTCCTGGGTTCTATTCCCGGGTCGGGCAAAGTATTATTAGGTGTTTCCATTAGGATTTTTTTAGTAGTAGCCACGGAGTCTGGATTTATGCCCGGTTGATGGCAATAGGCCCGCCTCCTATTACATGGGAGTTAAACATAACTGGCGAAATGTGGGTGTAGTATTAAGTACACCTCTGCCTAACCCTTCGGCGATTATAGGAGTGGTGTTTTGTTAAAGACTGATTTCGTGAAAATGTCCTGATTGAAAATATTGTCATTTATCCATAACTTGCATTAAGAAATTGAAATAATTACGTGTCTTCAAGTGCTTACTGGGAAGTCCCGCTACCACGCCTCCCACTACCCAGCTGCCTCCTTGATATTTCCGCCATGGCATAAGCTTATCTCATTATAATCCGTGTCAATACGACAGAAGAATAAGAAGCAGTGGGTAATAAGTATCTAATACACCAAAAAAATATAAAACCTCACTTAGTCTTACAGTACCCTAAATGCCGATTTTCAAAATTAACTTCATTTTAAAACATGCAGTCTGCTCCCATAAAACTCAATTGAATATTATTTAACTAAGTTAACAAAACATGGCATTGTAACAAGCTTATTCAATTTCACAGTTTAGGCTTGTGTCATCAATATAATTGCTTAATACAAAGGTTTGTATAGCGAAGTGACAATGACCACTGAGTGAAGAGCAAAAGGAGCAAACAAATGAAGATTAACGTCTTAGAAAAGTCTCTTATGAATAAGCTTAAGTTATTAATACTCGAAACGGGATATTTACCATGCTTACTGTTTCTTATGAGTTCCCGATATTTCGGCGCTGTTGCAAGCACCATGATCACGGATATTAAAGTTAGTGACCATGATAGTTTAAAATCTTATAAGCTTAAGTTATATGGCAATACCCAGTGAAAATCATCAATTAGTACGAAGGTATTGAAGCCGACCTCCAATTTATAGTAATTTGGATATGCATCGAATATTTGTGCGAAAAACTTAATCACCCATCGTGTTAATGAAAAAGAAGAGTGAAAAATAACAAAATTTTGGTCACTTCATTATGAGATACAGACGAAATCTTGTTACGAACAACACATTTTTCGCCGCTCAACTTTTACAAATAGGATATTAAACTGCTACAAGGATCTTTTAGAACTCGAATTATGTTGACACTTGACAGGGGGACACTGTAGGTAAACACTTGGGCAATGTTATGAGAAATGTATTAAAAAACCTGTTGAAGTCATTGTTCCTGAATTTGGCCGCTTTTCAGAAGATTCTTGTACTTCTGCATGTGAGTTCTCCATATGCTCACTACTCCATGAAGCACCCCTTTGTGACACACATAACATATAGAGCGTGACCAAGTAACGAAACACGCACAACGCGCATTAAAACCTATTTAGAGGTAGATACTTATTGTTTGTTGTCCTAACACATTGAAGTTGTTACCGATTTGTCTCATGTTTATCCGGCTTTATCTAATAGCGCTACTTCAGACTGGTATAATTGTTTTTTTATAAAACAAAAAGGTTTTTATATCATAACATAACATTACGCCTTTATTCCCCGGGTGAGGCAGAGGTGAGCCACATTTTGCCAGTAATGCTTAATTCGTTTGAATAATCAAATTAAAAAAAAAATTACGAAAAAAAAAAATTAAAAAAACACTACATTGATCTAATTTAAATTGTTTGATTCTAGGTAGATAGTATTGAATCTTGAAACTCGTTTTCTTTAAAAACTACAACTTCAAATACTTCAACGGCACGGTTAGCGCAGTCGCTGAGCGATTGGCTGCGGCACTCCGTGGTGCGGGTTTGATTATCGCATGGATCAAATAATTTGTCTGGTCTAACTAAGGTAGTCGTTTCGGATCTGGCTGTTTGTGTATGTGAGTTTAAATGGGTACGCACTCACGATACGGGGACCCTGTATCGTGGGTGCGTTTTTAATAAAACCATGAAAAAAATATATTTTAAAGCAACTATAATAGGCAACAGATTAACTATGCATACTGTGCACAGTTGCACACGTAGAAAACACTTAATCAAAACCAAAAAATCCAAACTCGTTTACAAAGTTCAGAATTCACATGCGCGATACTAACATGTAGGTACCACCCACATGTTTAACCCACTTAATGCTTACAGCCATCACCGAGTATATATAGTTAGTTTTGATGCCAATAGGCTTAAGCTTTGAACGTACCATTATTAACTATCTGAACAATATTACCTAAACTCTACGTACCTAATAAGCAGCTCCGTTCTTGAACAAAGTGTTTTTTTTTATATTGATTAATTGGGACAAGGATAGCGAAAGTTTGGTCTAAAACTCTTACGGCCGTTTCCATTGATTAATAAATGAATGCCTCTTATTTCTTAAATGGCACTTTACGCGTCCCAATTGTCCTCATGTAAAAAAGAAATATGTTGAACTCGTTATGTTTCTGAAACTAGCCACTTTACTACACTTAACTTTTGATTATCCACTTCTACGAGTACATTAAAAAATAAAGTACGTGTTTGAACCTGTTCATCACCCATTTACATAGCTGGTGAAATGTGGGTGTACTATTAGATACACCACTGCCTAACCCTTTGGAGACTACAAGCATGATGTTATGTTATCCCCCATTTCAAGTACACTCAGACACTAATCATAATGTCAGCCATCATGTCTGACATTACGACTAATGTATCGTTTAATAAAGAACGTTAATAAATCAAAACTAGCAAGCCCATCAGTCTTATACTCGTTAGACAAATACCCTGTCCCAACTTCCCCGTTGAACGTCGAGTACACAGGAATTTGCATCAGCCGCTTAAATATAACTGCGCATAACAGGGTTAGTGCACTTTGAAAAGTCGTAGTACCTAATTGCAATTTGAGGGTATTCAGCGGAGAGTAGTATCATGAATGCGGATGACAACCGCAATGGCTTTGCGGCCGCACAAGCTGTATGCGGTCCGCATGCAGGGCGAACTATCAATGTTCTACAGACTACCTACGTGCCTTACGTATTGCACACACTTTATGCGCAAGTGGGGCAATACACCTTGTATGCGGCCGAACATCGTGTGGGCGTTTCAATACATTTGTAAGGCTTCCGGATTCTGGTAGAACAGTTTCATAGTTGAAGGATGGCCTAGTGCTTGAGAGTAACGCTACGGAAAAGAAGAGTTTCCGTAATAAAAGAGCAAGTATTTTTCCATAAATTGTAGAATTAGTGTACGTACTGCTGGCTTTTTACATTTTATTTTACTAAATTTCTATACAATGTATATTTTGTTCTGAAATAAATGACTTATGACATGACTTTTTCTTCCGATTGTGCAGCAATTTTTTCGCGACACGTATCGATGTGGCACTGTAATAAATGAATAGGTAAACAGGAGGAAGGCGCTTAACAGAATCCACTCCATTTCCATTTCCCTATGTCTGTCACTGCTAGTTAAATATTGAATACTCTTATATAAGCGGTGATGTTGTGTACACAGTGACCAGATTTGAGGCTTTGATATTGATCATTCCATATTTCTGAAATTAAAAATGCTATAATGTGTCTATCAATCTTAATTACTTTCGCGGATAACTTAGCAAAATCAAAACGCCTAAGGAAACATGTAGATAGTCTCCTGAAGACCGTTTGTTACCAGCCAGGTCGTATTCAAAAAGCTTTCTGACGGGTATTTTCATAAAAGGACTTATTTGATAACGTCATTGTTTTCATGACCATCTACTACTGAAATTATTTTAGATTAATACTAGGGTTAAAGTATGAATTTGCCGATTTGCATGGACGATTTCGTGAAACGTGATATATATGGAATCGTCTGAACCGATTATGATGCAATTGCAAACTATAATTAGAGTGAAAAAGCTGCGCTTGCCTGCGTAACTTAAATTGTCAAAACACAGTTTATGACAAAAATATATCTACTTGAAGTAGTGAAACCGAAGGCACATATAAACAGGTGTTTTGACACACTACCCTTTGAGGTAATATGCAACTACTAGTACGGTTTTTAAACTCCAAAAGGTACGAAATTTAATAATTAATCCAATAAAAATGGAATTAGGAAAAAATATAACTATACTTCAAAGTTACAAACAGAACAAAATGTAAGAAAAAAACGGTAAATTTCATAGTTAAAGACCTATTACCTCTTTTTTGGTTAGGTTCTGTTAGTATCCGTCACCAAAAACCTCAGGCAGCATTTATAAAATAATTAAATACGCCATTACTTAACTGTGAATAGTAAATATATAATAACAAATGGGCGCAGGTGTCCCCGGGAACAGGCCCCTTGACCACAATAATGGCGGCGGTGCCGGACTCACCCCTACCTGCTAATTAGGGACGTAACGCATTAACAACAACCAACCTCTTTTTTCAACTCGTTAAACTTAAATTCAACAGCCTGAAATATAGCCCTCGTAAATTAATAAAAAAGGAAAAAATTGTACAAGCAAAATCATAACAAAGTAAGGACTTAAATGCTATTCTGGAAACCCAAATTACTCAGAACAAAAACGACGTGAGCAGAACGTGTTTTTAATTAATGTGTATGCTCTAACCAATTTCCCGAGCGTCAATAGTCCGCGCGCTCCATATTTTTCGTCACAAAGCTCTCTGCCAGCCTTTGTTTCTAAATAATCGAAAAAAAATCGAGGTACTAAACGTGATCTAGCAGGATTTGCTTATATCTTTCTTATTTCTACTTTTGCCGAAAAAACCGAATACCCTCGTCAAGACGGATTTGTTAAATGAAAAAAAGATGTACAATTTGGTTTTTATGTTTTGTTGCGTCACCTGATCAAGATATGTGGGCAATGTAGAAAGCTTGTTTGCAAGAGAACATTTTAAGGGTAACAGCGGCTTTGGTGGCGGGATCTATTGATCTGCCTTCAGATTGGCAACGACATACAGCCGCACTGAAAATGCCTCCACGTAGAGGCATTTTCAGTGCGCTTTACTCAACATAGCTACGTAGCCTTGTTTTATGATCTTAGCCCTGTACTGACTGTCTTAAGACATAGGAGAGCATCATCACCACCATTAATGTCTATCCTTGACTGCTGCCCTACAAGTTTCCTTACTCTGCCACCTCTGCACATCAATAACAGTGCACCGTAACAGATCAACAGGAAATGTGATATATTACCATGAATGCTTACCTGGTTACGGATAGAAATATTAAAAGGGAGATTTTAGTTTGAGGAAATTGACAATTGAAAATAAATAAAACATTAATTCAGGACCAAACATTTTATACATTTTATACACCCACCAAACAGCCATGATTATTGAATCCTATAAATTCATTATTTTTACTCATTTACGGTGCTTATTCGAATACATTTTTTTAGTAAAATGTTAATTTAAATCATTATTTTCTAACGTAGGTATGTTAGCATCTGTAGTAAAAAGTTTCAAGCATGAGAAATAACATTATAAGAAATATTCAAGTAAAAAGTATCAAATGATATAAAACACTGCTCCAACATACAGTCTTGCTTCCTCGTACAGAAACTTTTTATATTCCATTTTACCAACTTTAACCAAGACAAAAGTTCTCTGCACAGAAGCTCAATGTCTTTCTCAAGATGACTTGTCAAAACACAAACCCAAATTAGAGGCTTTTTCGTTTACAAATCTCACATGACAAGGGTTGCCCTCCGGCACCACTACAAATCTACATAGCCGTATCCACAACGTATACCCTTCTCTGGGCATGCCATGAAAAATACATAGGTAACTACGAATACCTTGAGTCGTGAAGAGAAAAAGGGGCTATTTTAATGAAGAAGTGAACTGATATTCACAGTTTTCATGGTGGTTTGTTTTTTTATTTACGTAACAAGAATTGTATATCGAAAAATGTTTTTGAAATATTATGACATTTTAAGTGCTACTCCGTATTCCTCTCGTACCCCTGTTTTGACAGAACCCAACATAAAGTTGACACTTGACAGCTCACGGAAGTTGTGCAGCATTCAATTCAATCAAAATGAACGGGCCGTAAGATTCAAATCTTGGCCCACTTGAAAATAAAGTCTGCCAACCTGAATAAAATGAGTTCTCCAAAATTATGAACAACTCCGACTACGAGTTATCTAACTGAATTGAAGTCGTCGGAGTATTTTGTCAGAAAAGTTACGTAATACGTAGGATAGTATCTGACTTAAATCACCGAAGAAGATTATTAATAATCATGGTTTATTACAACGATATTAATATTCTTCTTCTTTCGTATCGATGAATACGTCTTATCAAATTATTTGGTCTCTATACGCTACCACGATTCAGATCTAAAAATACCATCAGCCATCTTGCTCAGAAGAAAGATAAAGAATACAATGTTCCCGCAATTCATAATTTGCTATCATCCGGTGGATTCTCACATAAACTAATATGATACTAAAATTAGGCAGGCGATACGAGCTCACACGACATAATCAGCTGCTCAGTGCCACCGCAAAGACGTCGTAAACTTCGTCCAGGGGAAGATAAGAAAGTTGCGAGTGGCCCGTGTCGCTGCCACCCGCGATAAACTCCGAATATCCATCATACTTAATTACCTTACTCTTTTAACAGTTTAGAAGAGTCTCAGTGAGCAAGAATTAACGCGCTCTTGTCACGTCGCGTCGCCGTCGCCCGCTGTTTCAGCGTTTCACGACGTCCCTGATAAATCTTTACTTCTACCCTCACAACTTTGCGACACTGACTCGAGTTTTTAAATTAATTTTATATCTATCTGCATTAATTAATTACATCCCGGCCGAAATTGTTAATATTAGTAAAGAGCACAGGAAGTCACCGACGTTTCCCCTCGCTGTCTCAATATCATTTCCTGCATATCATCGTGCAAACTCAGCTGAACTGGAAAACTGGAAACCATGATTTCCTGTAATATCGGTTCAATTTCATCGTTTAATGAACATCATTACAAACTCAAACGTCGAAACATCAATACGAAGTTAATTGACGAAACATAAATAATAACCATCTATGAGTGTAGATTACACAGCACAGTGCAGTTCAATTTCGATTCGAGTAGGTAATACAATTGTTAGTACTCTCAGTCGAAACGAACAGCTAGTGCATCGAGCCGGTTCAGTTCTATTTATGATTTTTGAGTTGAGCAGAATAATTGGTTCGAGTGGCCGTAATAATCCGCAATACGCCATTACACGGTCATCGGAGCAGGCATTTTATACGGGCATGATCGGTTCCGTTAATCACATTCGGTTGATTCGGCGCAGGTAATCCGGGACGGGCGCAAGATGGATAGCATGTCAGGGGCCAGTCTAACGAAACACGTTGACCGCCAATAAAATGTCACCGTCATTTACCACGCTCGAAGAAAGCGGCCGCTTTAATCATGCAGGAAGCTTCATTTTTCTTATTCGAGCTTGTTTTCCACATGTTTTAAGAACGTAACGTGAATGAAAATATCTAAACTTGAAACTTGTACCTACCTACCACATAATAGATACTCTATACAAATCAATATTAGTAATAACTATTTTATGGCACTCAAAATCGCAGTATTGTTCCCGTCATTGTGAGGAGAATAAATAAAAACAAATTTTATTTCTCGTAAAAAATTGTCTAAACCATGGTTTAATGCTAATAAAGCTTCCATTATTTAAACTATTTCCCATTTAATTCTCTTGATACTTTGTGAAGAATTTTAATTTGCCAACAAATATTTTCAATATGAAAATTTCAGGACAGTGCGGTGCATACGCGGCGCTACATACTCGTCGAAAGGTATCCTCGCAAACCGAGCGAGTTCTTGCCACAAATTACTTCATATGATTTTCAAATGTGTAATAAACATTCTGCAGCGCTATTTACAGTAATATCATATTTTCGTGTGCTTGCGAAATGTAGTCTCACAAAAATGTGTCAGGTTTCTCGAGCATTGCTCGAGCTCTAAGTTGAAAACAGTAAATATGTGCGAATCTTCTTAATTTAAATTTACAAAACCTTAAAATGTTTGAGCAAGTTGGACATTTTTGAAGATCTACTTAATCTGGCTCTTCTTTTTGAATTATGTTTCATTGCAAAAATAAATTCTATTCCAACTGCTACTTAGTGACAAATTACCAAAGAGCTAAGAAAAGAAACAAGACGATATTAAAACATTGGGTCATTTCTGTCCGGGAGAAGTTCAACAATCCATCATTCGTAATTGCTACAGTTCCGTTAACGTTCATCTCTTTGATTATTACTCGCTTCTCCTCTTACTATCTCCGCTGCACGTCATTTTTCACAAATAATTAAGATTTCAAAGTTTAAACGTGGCTTACTTTGATTTTGTAAGTCATTATTTAAATGAATATGAACCTCCATGTTTTCAACGCGGCACAAGTAATTGATATTGTGCAAAACCGCATTTTGGAACAGGAAAACAGAGCGCGGGTTCATATAATACGATCACTGCCAAACACAAAATAAAATAAATCCAATGCATTTGTAAAGGAAGATTGCAAATTTCGCATACAGAAAATCAGGATGTTGGACATCCGTCAGGCAAGAGTCGAGAGCACACAAACTTTGAACGGCAACTGTAACCGGATTCACTAACGAGTCGGTGCACGGGTGACGGAGCTTTACTCTCCACTCTTTTTGAAATAAAATCATTTATTGTTCCCCACCCTGGGGATCATCTACAAATAAACATGATTACGCAATTATAATTAAACGCAGTCAGCGAAGATGAACAAATAGAGGCAGGTACGCCAAACGCATGAGTCGCTCAACCCTTTGTATATTTAGTTGAATCCTATTGGGGCGTTATCGGGTGCACGCAGCGGTCGCAGTTTAGGACTTAACGAATTATCGGACCGGCTGTCAGAGCCGGTATGGAAGCCAATTGTGAATAATGGAGCGGTGAATTTATAATCGTGTGCCGGACTGACCGAGGGGCAGGCGTGTCGCAGCCGCCCGCCGCGCATAGCCGCTGGATTGTTACCATTGTTTGAATGTGGGTTATTATGCAATGTACTCTTAACTACTCTTCCGAGAGGCATCGCTTGTCATTTGAGTGAATTATATATCTTAATACTTCAAAATCAATAATTTGTGTACATATCTCAGTGACAATAATCGGTAGAATTCTCTAGTAACTGCTTGCTCCCTTGCGAAAATTGAAGGAGTGTTTGTAAATATGTATTTAACGCAGACCAGTATACGAGTAATAATCGTTTATTTTAACTATCACAATTTACTAACTGATCTTCTTCTCTATCATAACAATGTCGTTACATAAACCAATTTCATAAATCTATAAATTCTTTAAACAAAGGCGCGGTTGTTCATTTCTCGAGTATGTATATGTGATTTCCATAATGATATGCCGCAAATGAACGGGGGCCTACCATTGTATTGTTGATTTATCCCATTGTTCCAGTGTTATTTCATTGAAATCAGCAGAAAGGGTAGTTTTGATTTTGACCTAATTACACCCAGAGCCCTCAAGTTAGCATACTAAGTGCCTTAATTAATAGCCTGTCAAATTATCATTTCCTTAAATTGTATTTAGTAAACATAGAGCTACTAACAAAGAGAGGTAATAATATCCTAATTATCTAAAAGTTAATTATGAAAGCGAGTTGCGTTTGTTTTGAATTATTAAACCCTTTGAATTTATCTAGGGTACTTTATTCGCTTAAGCTTTCAGTATTTTGCCCTTCAAATGGTTATACAAAAATCCTTT
This sequence comes from Noctua comes, assembly GCA_963082995.1. Lineage (NCBI taxonomy): Eukaryota > Metazoa > Arthropoda > Insecta > Lepidoptera > Noctuidae > Noctua > Noctua comes. The sequence continues at coordinate 8,936,288 of OY720273.1, forward strand.
CAAGAAGATTGTTACATCTCATTACATGTAAGTGTCTATTGCTTTCATGTTTCGACATCGCAGTTCACATTCCCCCGCCCTTATTATTACGTTTAGCAAAATTCCAAGCGGTACGATAAGCAGAGATGTAGTGATGTCTTGAACAGCCGGTTGCACATTCTGAAATTCTAATCAGGTACGTATTTCGACAGACTGTGCTCTCCGTCTGAAACCATACCGTCTGCGGTAACCTCACTCAGCTCTCAGACAACAGATCAGCAAGCGTCGTAAAATTCCAGACACACATTAAAAATGTAGTTAAAACCTATGCACGTCTAGTCGCTAGTACATAAACCGGTGAGCCTAAATAATTCCCGCAACAACTTGCCTTGAATTTCAAAGAGATTGCGCAGTTTCTTTCACACCAGATAACACAAACTCCTTAAGTTCTCACCGCGGTGACTGTGCACATTCATAGCGCACCAAATGAAAGAGTAAACGGTGTAACAGTGGAGCGTGCAGAGCCTGCTTATTACGGTGCTGCGTTATACCCCCACTAACTAGTTTGCCGAAACCAAAACGGGAAAAACGGACAGCTGCTTCAAATAGCGCTGCGAAACTAAACTTGGACATTATTTGGTAGCTCTGCTGCTATTTTTGTGGATTTATTTTCTTTAAACTCTAAAAGTTTTCTATTTTCTCGATATAATAACACCGATTTTCTTTTCGCTGAAACAGCTATTCAACCGGGCATAAAGAATCAGCTATTCTCAACGCTATGAAAAATACATTTTCAATGAAATACCTCAATCCTTTTTATAATATTAAAGAACCATTTTTTACCTGCCGTTCAATCAACTGACTACACTTTAGTCTAGAAACAAAAAATATTAATTAAAGTTGCCCACCGCATCAACAATTTTATTTTTATTAACTTGTAAAGCTTTTCTAAGCTTTTGAATAAAAACGATGAACTTCGCTAAAAACTTTTCAGTATTCTGGAACCATTCAGGCTTATGGACCGAAATCTTATGAATAAGTATGGTTTTCTAAGCACGACAGACGACAGGGGTTCGACGGAACCACTCTGCACTAAACCATAAACTCGCTATAATAAGGTCATGAGAATGCCGGGACCCGAGAACCGATCCCCAGGTAGACAAAAGCATAAATGATTGCGATTTCCTAAATAGACAATCACGGTTATATCATTTTTCTTTTTTTCGGTAAGTAGCGCTTGAGTACGATACGCAGATAATATTATACGTTTGACTTGAACATGCCTCTGTGTACACTTTCTAAGTGCTTTCAATATTATTAAGTACAGGGAGAACGGGAGTTTAGTTTTTCATCATATTGTTCAAGACTGGGGTACAATATCAAATGTTCTAACGTACTCCCAAATGAAAGAAACCCCCGAGGGGATCGTACCGTGATATACAATTTACAAAATTACGTTCCATTTCAAGTTTGTCATAGCCTATTATCTTGATGAATTTGCTTGTGCCATGTTATATTTACGTATGTTTTTTTTATGAAAGGCACAGAGACTTAATAAAGAATAATAATAAAGCCGCATGCTTTAATTTTTTCTTGCTTATATATTCAGTGAATTATGTGTCCTAACTTGTTGATTTCATACAAAGTAAAAAGAAAAACCGCTGCTGAGGTCAAGTTTGCAAAGTTTTTTACTATGCTTCTGGAAAAGAAAATGTGTTTAAACAAACCTATTTTTGCAGAGTAGGGTAATCTTTAAAATTGTTTGGGTCGCCTTTGTCTAGCTCGAAATACCGGACTTAGGTAAAATGCGTGACCTCGTACAAGACAAATCGATACTTCTTGAACAACTAAGGTCTAAAGTAACGCCCGTCATTTGTTTTGAATGCTTATAGATGTCACTTGAACAGAAGGGGCAGTCATGCTAATAATTTATTAGCTTTGGTATCTTGCAAACATTTCTAACGTCATAAAGTACCGTTATGAAGGTGTTACCTTATCTTAGAACCGTCGCTGCCTGTGCGATGCCCGCGGACGCTAGTTTGCAAAGCTCGTCTTCAGAGTCAAGGAAATAATATTTCGTACGAAATAACTTCCCTTTACTTTTCTCTTTCATCTATATGGTGGGATGGTACCGTAATGAAGGGACAACTGGGCACAATGTTTTTTGGAAAAGGCATATTTTACCAGTAACCAGATTTTTCAGTCTCTATGTTTGTACGCACAACCGCTAAAATGTTACATACAATGGAAGTGCAAACAGATTTGCGAGGCTAAAATAGGGATTTTGGTGTACAATATATTTAAGTAGAAACATGCGTCACATGACGCTTAAGGAATCTGCCCACTACACCGTATCATACCATGAAAAATATATTCCTTGTACTGTACTGGAATGTATTAGACTATGTCCACTAGACCATTCCGTCACCGACCAACACCCTAACGTGCACGGAGCGTAAAAACGCGCTATGGTATCGAAATTTATGTCTGTTTGTGTAATATATCTCCCGATTTCGTAAGTTTTACAGTCTGATATCTTGGGAATTTAGTCCCCCAAAAAGGTGAAAAACCCCCAATATACTAACACTGCGCGAACAGTACGGATATAACACGCAGATGCTATGGTCACTACACCCGTTATGAACGGGTATGATGCGCTGTTGACACATTCTAGTGGGCATAGTAGTCCGTGTCATATTTTTTTCCGTCCCTGATACATTCATGGCACGGTCACGGTATGGTACGGTGTAGTGGGCAGACTCTTTTATTTTTTTTGATATTTTTTGTTTTAACATAATTGATCCCAATGCTAAAATACGTCTGACAGGGAAGAATGGAAGACAAGTAGAATGGGACAAGGGCAGGAATATGATGATGATCCCAATGCTGAGCAAATGCCGTCCAAGTAACTTCCAGGCCCAAAGTCTTGATAAATCTGTCACTTAAATACACATAATATGTTTCAACAAAAACAGCACATTGCACAATATAATACAGGCACGGGTAAGAGAAGGTAAAACGCGCGTGTAACCGCGGACAAAGGCCGTTTCTAAGACGAATTCCTGCTCCCATGTGTCCTTTATCAATCAAGATGATTAAAGTCCGCACTGACCATTCTGCCGACCATTTCAATGCGCCCTTATTTTCCGAATCAGACGGGTTAAGGAATGCGAACAATTTAGCGAAATCAAGCGTCTGACAGGTTTGGCGGAAACACACGCAGCTATGGCTGTTTGGCCGGATATTGGTCGGCCCGCACGAATCCATGGCTCCTTTACACGCCCAGCCGTCGGTGGCAGTGTGAGTTAAGATGGTATGTATTCACAGCATGTCTATGCTTTTTAACTGTCAAAAAGTAAGTGACCCAGGAAAAAAAAAGTATTTTTAAGCTTAGTATTTTTTTTATTTTATCTTTGCGTGTTTTAATGTAACCAGTTTCACCTCAAAATAACCTGTATAAGAAGTAACCTCGGTTCCATTTGTCAACCGCCTCATTTAAAAGATAATATCAGGATTAGCGAAGGGATGATCCTTGTGAGCTCGACCCCTGCAAACAAAACGTTAATCTTTGATTAAAGAATAAGTTTAAAATCGTATTAGTTACAACGACCGTATTAATCATTCGGACTTTAATTCTAACTACCATAATCCCAATTATTAATATCGTTAACACTAAAGTTAGCTCGTTTGTCAGCTTGTTCGAGACTTAGCAACCACTTGACCAACCAATTTATAACTACACTTAAACTTATATAAACCCATTTCCATAAAATCTAGCCAAATAAAAAGGACAAATCTTGAGGGAACATATAAAAAACTTGTTTTCAATCCAACACATGTCACCCTCACCAACGCGGTTTTAAATATTTAATTTCTAATTCCGTGCGAGTGAAGCCGCGAGCAACAGCTAGTGATGTAGTAAAGGAGGTCTATTCGTGTGATTGTCACTGAATCACCTCCCAGCGGATCAATGAACGACAATGAAAGTTTCCGTGCAGGCAACTTGGCTGGGGAAACGACACCCGTTAATTTTTGTCCCTACAGATTTGCTGAGATTGATATCTCAGGGCAAAGATAAAATAACAGTTTTATTCAACTGTGGCACGTCAGCGATTCTATAAGTCTAATTAAGAGACCTAAAATGGCAAATAGAGAGGGAATTAAAGCGCTGATTTATTACGCTCTATCGTAAATTGGGCATAACCCTGTTTTAAAGACATTTTGTAACTGTCGCAAAACTAACTAAAGCAGAGCATTTATTTTTTGTTATTTAAATTGCAATTTAAAGTAAAAGTCTTTAAACCCCTCATTATCTGCGGGCTGCTCATAATCATAAAAAAGGGTGGAAGGGCCACCGACGCGAAAACGGTTACCACTTATTCAGAAGGTACATCATTCTGAGCCCCCCCACATAGAAATTTTTCACCGGTTTGTTTAAAAAAATCAGCTGTTTCATTCGTTTGACCGAGTAGGTTTTGCACTTGTAGGAAACAGCTGTTTTTTTTAATAACTGTTTTCGCGTCGGTATTCCTTCCACCCAGTATAATAAGTATTCGATCTTTCATAATGGAATTTTAACTAAAGATCCACCGTAGAAATTCAACTAAGTAACGGACTATTAATAGTCATTTTAATCAGGCCATTTACAGAATGTATAGGCAGTAGCATAGTAAGGCAAGATGAATGGTGGCCTACATGGAATAAACGAGGCATACGGTAAGTGTTGGAACATCAAAAGCAACATTGGCAACAAGTTTTGATGGCATAATTATTAGGATTTAAAAAAAAGAGCAGTATATTCATAAAAAGTTATTTCGTATAGCAGTTGGTTGAAAAAGGTTTTCAATTACAATAATATTCACGTTAGCCAGAAACAATTTTTAAATTATTTATGGCTAGAATAATTTTAAAACAATTCTGGGAAAAAAATATATATTATGTAGTAAACTGAAACTCAATATTATATCGAGGCGTTATTACTTGTTGAAAAACAAATAGTCTGTTTTACACAATACACTGTTCTGAATACTATTTCATATTAAACCTTAACAAATATTAAACAATACATTGTCAAAATATGTATTAAAAATGCTAAATATTAATTAATAATACACAAAGAAGAGAAAATACACAAAGGAGATAAATAAAAGGTTTATGACAAAAAAGAAACAGAATGATCATCACATAACATAACATCAGGCCTGTAATCCCCGAAGGGTTAGGCAGAGGTGTACCTAATATTAGACCCACATTTCGCTAGTTATATTTAAGTCCGATATAACAGGGGGCCTATTGCCATCAACCGGGCGCAAATTCAAACTGCCTAGTTGCTACTGAGAAAATCCTGATGGAAAAACCCAATATCAATTTGCCCGACCCGGGAATGGAACCCAGGACCTCATGCTCAGCAGTTGACCTCAGCGATTGCGACCACTAGACCAACGAGGCAGTCTGGCGTAGACAAGGATCATCACTCTTATGAAATGTTTAAAACAAAATTAATAAGGTGTGTGTTCAATAGTGTGAACAATAGCAGTAGTAGTATGATCTAATTGATGATTGAAATAAATTGAATTGAATTGAATAACATTGGAACAAGTCTGTCAAATCATATTTTGAAATGTTATAATATTACTTACTCTGCTTGCGGTATGAGCCGACCGTTGCAATCCAGGCTATTGATCACCTTGATGTCCTCATTCGTCAGAGAGAAGTCCCAAATATTGAAGTTCTCCGCTATACGACTCTTGGTCGTAGACTTCGGTATTACAATAACACCTCTGTCGACTTGGTACCTAAAATAACACGTACATTACTGTTAAGGCCGCGACATCAACATGAACAAAAACTTCACTGCAGATTTGGGGACGCCGCGGCGCGGCGTAGCGGTGAAGCGGCCACGTAGTATTGTCGTAGACCCGTCGTAGCACATTATGAGCTACCCGCTACGCGCAATTTATAAAGGTGACTTTATTATTTAGTTAATTTAAAAAATATTTTAAGTTTAAATCAACACCAAAAGTTGATTATCTATATTTAGGAGACTGTCGTTACTTCTTTCTCATTATTGACATAATGGCTCGTTAGATGAAATTATATTCTTTTCCCATCTCCGTCTGTTTCCAAAGAATAATTTATTTGAACAGGTGGGACTCTTTATTTCCAACCATTTATTAAACGTTTTCGGAGTGATTTAATCGAAATGTTATAATTGACAATTATCGAAAGTGAAAGTCGATATGAAATGGTAGAATGAAGGATGTAAAGATAATTGATCGATGTTATCAGTATCTTGGCCAATACCAGTAAAATCTTATTTTTATTATTCCCAGCATAGGAATACAAATAAAAACGATAAAATCTGCTAAACGGCTTCGTTCCGGTCACTCGGGCTGGTGTCGATCGCATCAAATGATGCTCCATTGCCTCGCATCCCCGGCTATTTTTATTTTCTGTGCAAAAATTTTGTACACCACTAAAATTTATATATAAAATGCAATATAGAAACATTTTATCATCGTATCTATTTCATCGGTCTATCGAAGCAATAAATTACGATCTTTGAAATCGCAATTTCTTATTTACGCCTAAATACGCTTCTTATTTCTGCTGGCTCCATTTATAAATAAATCTCCAAAGGGATCTGTGACCTTTGGCCGTCAATCAGGTATTCCCTTCGTAAAAATAACTACCATAGTGACTAATAAATTATGGATTTTGGTTTGTGAAAATCGTATTTTAACACTTAATAAAATACGAACATAGGTATGCGAACCATTTTAATGTAAAAATAAATACTTAGGCAGTAAAACTGCAAAAAAATATACCAAAAATATGTTTGTAACCCTATGAGTCATTTGGTCATGGAAGTGACTGACCTTACTGGCTTCAACTACCCAACTATTGATCGATAGTATAGTTTGCTTAGTCTGTAACTGCGTAGGCTCGTAAACATAAATAAATAAACTTGTATTAAACCAACACTGTCGGTATAAACTAACATTAACAGGCATGATCAATATGACCAAAGAAACAAAATAGAATATTCTTTCTGAGTAAAAACCGCTCGGAAATCACAGTACAAATTATTTATGACAAATAGGTTTCCTTGTTGAAAGCTTTCGATCTTTACTCTAAGATACAGTAAATACACGTCGATTTCCGGCATAATGTCGGCGAACTTTACTATTTGACTAAACAAAACTATTTGTTTTCGTGTCATCATTAATATTAATTTAACTCGAAGTTTTATCAAGCTATGAGTGTTTCGATCATGATTCAAGTGCTTTATTTCGATAAACCATTTTATTGCTTGAAAAACAAATGATGGATCAACAAATAGAGCACAGACCAACATACATCGATGTAATTATCTGTAACATTAATTAATATGAAACTTCAAAGTTACCTTATTAAAATTTGTGCCGGAGTTTTGTTCAGCCTTTTCGCAATGGCTAACACTTTGGGGTCCTCCAATAGAGAGGGATCCCCGGGTTGGGCCCACGGCCGCTGAGGACTTCCGAGCGGACTGTACGCCGTCAGGGTGACCCCGCGCTCCTTGCAGAAGTTGAACAGCCTACTCTGGTTCAAATATGGGTGACATTCCACCTGCAACGAGTCGACGACTTGTCATTCAACTTGCTCGCAGTTGCATTAATATTACAATTATATTATACATGAACAGGCATCAGCTTGCCGGCTTTAAATCACAGATTACTGTAACAAGCAATTTTAGGAATATTTGCATTCGTGAGCACGATATTTTTGTAAGGTTTATAATTCTCAACATTTTAACTAAGTAGGTAACACGAATAAGCTAAACAGTTTAAATTGAAGATACCTACAACATGTAACAACATTTCGAGCGTTAGCGTTACCGTGCCACAACAAAATCGCCGTTGATTGAATCGTTTTCAACACCTCACCTGATTGGTCACCGGCTTAATTGTAGCAGCGTTCAGAATTCGAGTCAGTTGTACAGAATTGAAGTTGCTGACGCCGATGCTCTTAACGAGGCCTTTCTCGACGAGCTTCTCCATAGCCTTCCACGTATCCACGTAGTCGACGTCGGAGTAAATCACTTTGCCATTAGCATCTGAAGGAAACGGATCACTGCCTTCCTAAAATCAGACAAACATTTTATTTCGCTTTGTACATAATAAAGCTAATGTTTCTTGAGCATCGTTTTGGCAAAAGCTTTAGCCGAAATTGAAAAGTTTTTTTTCTTTTTATTTACATAAGTCTTCTGCGGATTTAAAGAATTCTAACCTAATATAAACTCAATTTCTGTTCGAGGTTGCGCCAGGCTTTAGTTGGCAGTACCTATACAACTTTAAGAATAATAAAAATGGGCTTACCTTGTAAGCCATAGGCCAGTGAATGAGATATAAATCCAAATAATCCAATCCGAGATCAGACAACGAGATTTTTACAGCTTTTTCTACTAAATCTGGCCTGTGATACGTATTCCATATCTTTGATGTTATAAAAAGGTCCCCTCTGTAAAACATTAAAGTAGCATAATATGAAACATGTTTGTAATAATAACACGTTCAGATAGGTACACACACGAGTCACGAGGTACCTACACCTACACAGCTAATTATCTAGGCCAAATAACGGCACAACCCCTGTAAAGATCGGAATTGGGATAAGCATTTCTGGATATTTATAGAATTTAACGAACTAATTTAACTTGCGTTCTACAAACACAATTGAAAATATTGTAGTTTCACGACTGATTTAATTTAAATAGTTTACCATGCCGTGTTTCCAACACAGATATAAGTAGATATGAAAGAAAATGGACACATCCATTCAATTTATTCTGTAGATTCCCAAATTATATGTACCAGTAGGTAAGTACGAGTACGTCGTAGCCAATAAACCCTAAACATTTACTACGAAACTTTGTTATTTAATAACAAGAAAATGGCACGTGGATTAGGGATAAGCGGGACCAAAGACAGGTCTGACCCGGAATGGAGAAAGCATTGGGTACAGGCTAAATGGACATATATTTTGACCTTTTTACGATGCCCTGCTTAATTTTCTCCTTGATCGCTTCTCCGACCTCCTTCTCGTTAAAATATAGATGCGCGCAGTCTATATGTCGGTAGCCAATGTCGATGGCTTCGCCGACCGCCCTCGTCACCTCGCCGGGGTTTGACTAAATACATAAAAAAAAACCATTGTTTTACCACGAAGTGTTTTATAAATAAAGGTGGGTACGAAATGAGCAGGATACTTAAAATTTTAACACAGCGTACACTAGCAGCCAGAGTTATGATAAATTTTACTGTGTAATAACTCGTTGCGTTTACTGGCACGACCTGAAAATCAGGTTGTAAAACAAATCTAGGTCCCAAATACCATCGGCAGTAAGTACCTACGTAGGTAGGTAAGTAACGTGTAGCTGTCGTTGTCGTGACTCTTATCTAACGAATTATAACAATAGGTAGGTATCTGTTTATTTGCCGCGGAGATTTTGTGCATAGTGCGTCAACTGTATTGTATTATATACAGTTTTTTCACAATTATTTTACCTTTGAATTAACATGACATTCAAAATCTCAGTGATCTTTGCTCTGGTTGGTCCATCCTTGCTGTTGTCAGAGGAAGAGAGTGAATTAACTGATAAAACGAAGTAGTACCTATCTACTTTAACATTATTTTCTTTCATTTTGGAAACTCTCCTTGGAAAATATAGTACTTAAAATATACGAATATTTTTGCATATTCTCCTTTGATGAGCATTAAAAAATCTATAAAAACAAGTCTAAAAGTCCTTACCTGCCATGTCCCAAGCCCAAGAATGGGACAGGTCAGCCCGTTATTGAACTTAACACTGGGAATGTTCGCGGCCATGCTCTCAAGACAGCAGTCTTACAACTGGGACATAATTATCTCGCGTAGATACGTTTTATATAAACACATAATAACCTAAGTTATGTAATATGTTTTTACTGTTTGAGTTACATTATCGAATGCCACGGTCAAGGCGACAGTTATCATTAAATAAAGAGACAACAAACAAATTTTAGTGCAACTTGTGCAAATGGTTGATACCTACCTGAAACAAAAGATTGTAATTTCATCTAGTTTCATACAATTCACTTTTTGATAAATGTATGTATAAATGTAATCTTACCAAATAATTATTACGTTAAAAGTTTATAACAGATCTCAATAAAATTAATGTTATAATTTAGTTAATTAATATTAAGCACATGTTTTATTAAAATTGTAAGTTGAGTCAGTATTAATTGTATTCCTCACATAAATTTTATACTTTTTGCTGTGCCCTACAGGGTCCGTAATTGTTCTTTAGGTTTAAGCCCATTATAAGATCTTCATACATTATGGAATGCAAATAAAGATTTGAATATGAATATGATACTTTTATTTTTTTGGTTGCGTAACAAAAGAGAGTCTAGTATGACATTTGGGCTGGCTTATCTACTTGAGATTAGTGGTCGGCAGACAGACACTTAGTGGGGTTTACAGCAAACTTATTCAGCATGAAAACTTGGTAGCTGAGTAGGTAGGGCGTGACCACATTATCTGAAACTTTTCAAATATAGTTTTTGCGTTGGTGAAAATCCCTCCGGGTTCTCCTACTGAGTATCTGTCTGTCCACCACAAAACTCAAGTAGATAAGCCAATTGAATTTGAGAAAAATTGTGGACATAACACAGTAATTTTTAACGATCCAATGTAACCTCTTGGTTGGTACATCTCTGATCATGCAAGTAAGTAGGTTGTTACAAAATATGAATATGAACAAAGTTATGTAATTCCTATGAGGGGGTCAAAAGTAGCTCCAAATGATTCGTGTACCTAATATTACAGACGGTGCTGTTGACCAGTTCTGTTCTGTTAGCTTGAACTTGGCTTGACACGCTACTGCGTGTCTAGATTAGTGAGAGTGGGGAGAATATGAATCCTTACCTACTTCTTGGTTACCTATATTTCAATATTTGAATAGGTTGTACCAATACCTATTGTAGCACATCTTGTCTTTAGTCTATTTAATCAGTTCATAGGTATGTCAGTATACATTTCTCTCGTGTGTGATATCTAGGTATACAAAACACACATAATTATGTAAATAGCTATGCGTTTATGTGTAGGTACCTAGTAGTACTTACCCGATTCATGGCTGTGAAAAGTTTTTATTTCAGTTTTTGAGAGAGTAGCTAGCTACTTACAGTGTTTCAAATGGGCACTTAGGTACCTCATCCGAATTACAAATGTTACAACAGGTAGGTAATAATAAGTAGATTACCACCACGAACAACAAAACCCATTCATACTTATTCTTTACCAGGAAAATCTTAGACAACCCTTAAAGGTTATGGGCACCTGTTTTGTATACCGAAAGTTCCAACTGTGGCCGCAATTAACTCTCGACCGGCACGTAAACAACGTGAAGAGGACGGCACGGTTAATCGCCGATTACTCGCTAACCGGTGTACTGTGGTCAGAACCTTAGTTCTTAAATCCGTTTTGGGTATACGAGACTGGCTTTTTAATGTCAAGGGTCGTCCATATTTTTCGATTCTCGTAAAGATGTCATAAAGTTTCCCTTCAGAGGTAGATAAGAAAGTTATATGGATGGCGCGACCCTTACGGCCGCATCTAACTCTCACTATCCATCACAAGTAATTGCAGCACTTCCTTCAGTGATCACAAGAAGCATAAATGGGACGACCTGCACGTGACCAGCCCTATCTAGCTATTTATTACGTCCACGTTTTCTCTTAAGGATATCGCGCACAGTTTAGCAATCGCATTGCGTAGGTACCTCAAACATGTGTGTGAAGCTGCAAAACGTGTGTTAAAAGATTTGCAAGATACTTATCTGCCTTAGCCTGATAGACTATCATTTAGTCGATTGTGAGTAGATGCATATAAATCTACACTATCAAAAGTAGGTACCTACTTAACGCAGCGCCGGATCTAGGGGGGGGCAAGCCAGGGCCCGTGCCCCGGGCGGCAAATTTAGAGGGCGGCAAATTCAAGCTTGGGAGACGAATACACTACTCAGCATTATCGTAACTTTGCGATTACTAACCGGCAGTTTAGTAATATAAACAATTATTTATTCTCCGTGGGGCGCGTAGGCATAGATCGCATCGATCGATCTCAGACCATATCATGTCCTATCCTAATTAAAATATATGTCCAACACACCCATGTATTTTAAAAATATAGGCTTAACAGAGAAAGAGCCGCGCTTGACCGGTTCGTTCTTTGGAGGAGGCCTATGTCCATCAGTGAGCGTTTTATGGCTGAAATGATGATAATGATAAAGGTAAAAATATCGCCAGGCGGGGGCGGAATTTTTCAGTTTTTGCTCCACCTCGAAATAATTCAAGATCCGGAGGTCTTAACGTACTATTTACTTAAGTAGGTAAATGTACTTAGTAGGTGGTACAGTCACGAGCACCAATATGTAAACACTTAACAATTTTTAAAAGTGTTTTTCTCCTATTTTCTTATTAAAATTCCGTTCTATTATTCATCCGTGTCGGTCACGGAGAAAGAATCTGACCACCCATTTCGTCCCGTGGGTGTAGTGGTGGGTAAGCAAGCACTCTGGGTCACCCGGTGGCGGGTAAACCACCAGCAATCGCATACCCAAGCAGGGTTAGTGTCTGGCAGGCGGCCGACTGTAAAATCCAAGACAAAACTTTTTGCAACATGGCTGAAAATAAAATGATGTGCGATAGGACTAGGGCGTACCCCGCAGGCAACGCGCAGGGGCAGCACCCGGCTCCTGCGGGAACTGGACAAGGGTCGTTGCACCACCCCGGGCGGGTGCAACGTAAGAAGCAAGCTCGGAAAGTGAGATTGAGATATGCTTGTTGGAATGTTATAATGACGACTGGAAGAGCCAGAGGCTACCCTGGCGCTACAAGTAGGTATCTACCTAGTACGTATGGGTGGTGCTTTTAGTGACGTTCCGCTTACGATATCTAGTACCTACGTCTCAGCCTTCACTCTCTGTACCTAACTATAGGCATTATTTTCATTGCTAGCAGTAGCCTAAAGTTGCGCGACACTAAAGCCCATTTTCACTTACACTTAGCGACACCTAAACAAATGTCAATACATATTATCGCGCTAATCTCAGGAACTACTGGTTCGATTTGAATAATTCTTTTAGTGTTGGATAGCCCATTTATAGAGGAAGGTTATAGGCTATAAAATTTCACGCGGACGAAGGTCTCATGCAACAGCTAGTTTAATATAAGCCTGATGTGTCCCACTGCAGGGCAAAGGCCTCCCGTCCCTCTTTCCATTTTATGTCTGGCTTATTGGGCCCAATCCTTCTGATGAGAATTCGAGCCATTTCCTTTCAATATATTTTCGCTGTGTTGGAATCTGTCTAGGCACCCTGCAGCTGTTTGAATGCCTAATTGTGTCGCCTAATCTTTATGAAAACACTTAACATTTCAGTTTTTTTTAAATGAAAATGAAACCGTTATTGGTCACAGTAGTGTTATTATCGGTGCACACAGCATTCTAAAAGAATTAAATGTCCCCTTGCAGATGCAATAGGAAGGCCTATCATTACTACTCACGCCATCTATGAGCAACAAGTTAGGAACCTACACACAGACAGTAGAAAGAAAGAAAGATGTAAAAATACAATTCACGCTATGAATACTATAATACAGAAAATTGGCCATTGTGTAGTTAGTTAGGTTTCTGTTAACTGTGACGGAAAAAAGTTTAGCTATCATCAACACTATATTCAGACAAGGGCGAAAATTGGATGTACACCAGGACCAGAAAAGGTAAAAAATGAATGTAAGTTTTTTGTTGACAAAGAAGCAATTATTTATCTAAGTGAGCAGGACATAACAACTTAAAATAAATACACAAGTACCTTAACATTGATTTAATAAAACAGCATCAAAACAGAACTAACTATTAAATACATTTACAGCTTAAAATAATTCTAAGTGTTACTTGAAGTAAAATCATATTTATGAAACTAATCTTTCTGCAGCTCCTTCTGCTAAGAGCTCTTTCTCAGCAGCTTCCTTACTTGCTTGTATTTCAGGTTTAACATATTTGAAATACTTATAAAAATGATCACCTAAGAGCACGGACCCATACAGTGTGAGGCCGATGCAGACTAACACACCTCCTCTGTGTAGTTTGTCATATATAACATTGCGAGCATACTTTTTCATATTTACTGAAACAGAATAGAATGTTATAAATGTTTTAAACATAAGAAACAGTGAAAAAAAGGCACATTTTCTAAGCAAGATAAATTATCAAAATTATCTAAAGTAAATGGAATCAAGAGAAAACCAGTATCCAAGCAGCTGAGAATGGTGTTTTTGTGGTGCAATCTGGAAACTGGTTTTGTGTATCAACAGACTAAATTGAATTATTTAATAGATGATGATATTTTGCTATTGTTTATAGGAAGTAATGACAAAAAAATAATTTTTCGTAAACATTGATTGGACAATGACATCCGCGATATTGGTATCTCGATAAAGGATAAATCCTAATAAAAAAAAACTAATTACCTGAACTAGATTAAAATCTTGTGAAAAATAATTAATTCAGGACAGAAATATTTCGTTTATTATGAAATCGAAACCCTTGAGTAAGTTTTAGAGGTTATGATGACAGCTGACCGTCAAAATGACACCTTATTTGGGACTGTCAAAAAGGGCTGGCACAAAAGCCGCATGGAATTAGTAAATACCAACAGGAGCACTACAATTAGTGCTATGGCTATGGGTTAAAAAAAGTGCGCAAGATGGAGTAATTTTGTTCTCGATTGGTGCAATATAATGACGTCCCAATGCGACTATAAATGAATACATCACATTCATCGTTACCTCTCTCTCTAATTAAACATCGACTAATTTGAGAAGAATTTAAGGCTCATTTGGAAAGACAGCCTTGCACTGCACCAAAGAGTAGATGCTGATGCCAAAAGCAATGCACTCAGTGCACTTGATTGTGTGCTGGGCAGTTGGCACCAAGGAACATATATACTCGTTGGCACTGTTTCGTTTTTGAATGTTGTACTACATCAAATCAAGGCATTTTAGTAACTAATGTCTTGATTGTATAGTTAGCCTCAATATAAACACAACTGTTGTAATTAAATAAACAATACATAAAAGATGAAATTCAAGCATACCCAGACATAATGTTTGTGCAGGCCTCTTAAATTATTGGTTTGTTTGTAAAACCTATTTGCTCAAATATGTAATCCAGGCATGAGTTACTTCCCAAATAGTATATACGCGGTACGTAATAATTCCATTAGGTACCTTGCCTGTTACACTTTTTTTTGACACTTGACTGCCAGTGACATGACTTTGGTGTGACAATAATTTGACATTATTTTATTGACACTTCGGTACTTTTCTTTTCTATTCTATTTCTAATTTTCTATTCTTCGGTACTTCCAAACATAGCTTACAAATTGATTTTTGTCCTGGCGCTGGCATAATAATATATATTATTATACCATGTTCTTTGTAAAGTTTTTCATTTCTTGAGTCTTGACTTCAGCTCTTTTTTTCAGCAATAACTAAGATCTTCGTAAAAACACAAAGAAACACTTCAAAATCCAAAATAAGCATGATTTTCAATTTTATCAAGAAAAACTCTAGATCTTGGAACATAATTCAAATTGCCAGCAAAAACCTGAATTCAAAAGTACCAATATCACCTGTTCCAACATTGGAAAATAAAGATGCTTCTAAATTTAAAGTGGATCGAAACACCATCGTTCTTTTAGAAATACTTTCTTTGGTTAGTTACGACACGGAGGAGGGTTTGAAAATTTTAGAAGATTCCATTGCTTTTGCTAATAAAATTCTTCACGTTAACACGGACAATATCAAACCCTTATATTCAGTTCTAGAAGACCAGTAAGTATCATATTGTTTTGCTGAAATATTTTAACCATTTCTTTACAATTTATGTAAGTATGGCTTAGCTTGATCCAACAGATAAGGCAAATAACATGGTGTTGACTATTTTTCAGAAACTTAACGTTACGAGAAGATAAAATAACACAAGGCAATTGCCAGAAGGAGATTCTCCGAAATGCAATGCTAAAAGAGGAAGACTATTTTGTTGCACCATTAGGAAACATACCATTACATGAAGTGGAAGTTGAACAAAAGACAACCAAAGTAAAACAAAATGAGAACGGAAATCCACAAGCTGCTTCAAATGAAACAGTTCTTTACTGTCCTACAGCTAAAAGACAGTCAAAATTGTATCTGTTTCAAGGTAAACTTGAAGGAACCAAGTCATCTACTGATTAAAAATATTCAAGCTGACTGGCTCCGGTACAACTATACAAAATCTGATAAGCATAATTTACCTGTCTTCATAAATGGAGCCACATCAAAATTAAAAGAAGTTCCTGCAATTTTTGGTATTATAAATCAAGAGCTGCAAGAGTATAACAAGAATACAGAATTAGAACTAAGCAATTTAACCCCATTGAAAAAATCTTTACTCGAATTCAATTTGATAGTACCAAAGCAAGATGCTATGCAATACCTAATACAATGGCAGCGGTATAGAAAATATTGGTGGAGCAGTGTGAGTCTTATTAAATTCTCAGCCAAACTAGTTAATTACTAGATCACAAACGTAATAGGTATAGGAACTGCTCTTGGTCTGGTAAATACAGCATCAGCAGAGGAGAGGAATACCAAGGAAACAATGGATAGTTTGTGTGAGGAATGATATGAAAGAAAAAGGAGTTAATGATTGTGTGACGGTTGACAGGGGAGAATGGAAGAAAAAAATGTGGTGCGCCAACCCCAAGTAACATGGGACAAGTACTCCTGCCCTGCAAACAGTTATCATCTTCCTAGATGATGACTGGTTTTATTTAAAATTGCCTTTACTACACAATACAAAGAATAAAAATTAAAACACTTTTTGAAACTTAGTCAAATAATTAGGTAAATTGCAGCATGTGTATGAAAACTTTCTGATATTGTGACAATCTAAATCTAAATAAAAAAAAAAATCAAAATCTCTTAATCTTTATCTTACTTTTGTCCTTGAAACTTACATTTTATTTATTTATTTTGCAAGTACTGTGTCTGCTATTACAAGGGCAGAATATGCCAGCTATGTAAACATTAATATGTCATTGCAATAATCATTGTCTTTGACCTTGTTAAGTTAATGTTATTCCATACTCATTTTCAGATATCAACTACTCCAAGTCTATTCTCTATTAACGAGTTTAGGTCTGAAAATTATACCGCTAATGTGGATATTGTAGCACAATTGCCAAGCGGCCAGCAGCTTGTGGAAACCCTGTGTTGTAAACCGGATTTAAATGTAAGAAAATAGCCAGGTTTGCTAACTTCCACAATTCTCCAACTAGAGTTAAATTAAAATAATAATAAAATCTTTAATAGCAGGTGGTTGTTCAAACATCAGTAGCCCTGGCTCTTGTACTAGGATTCCCTGTATCACAAGAGCCAAAATTGAGCAAACCAATGAAATTTTGCCATAAGATATTATTTTTACCACTATATTGTGATTCTTTTTCATAATAAATTTGCAGGGTACAACTAGCCGACTCACCTGTTCAATGTGTTTAGAAAATGCACTACTTATACTTTTACTGGACGGGTTAAATATTAGTGCCGGGGAAGACTACCTGAGGCTTCACAGGAAAATTGCACCATTCAAGATTTCCTTTGCTGTGGATTCACAAAGTATGAGTAGAGAATTAATATTAATGCCTATAGGATTCTGATTGATTTTATGTACCTAATTATTTATATCTTTTCTAGAACAATCAGCTAATGAGGCCTTTTTATGTCGACTTGCTACTCTTTTGTATCATAAATTGGAATCAAATAAGATATCAGCATGGTTACCAGATTTCTCACTCCCATTGGATTTACAGGTATTTTTTACCAGATACCAGATCTCATTAGAATACAATAGAATGCTTTATTTGCAAAGAAAGTAGTTATCATGTTGTCCTATTTAACCCAAAGGTTGACTGGTAGGGAATGCCTTGTGGCATTAAGTCCGCCTGTGTACCACATAATTATTGTACATGAAGTTTAAATAAATAAATATTACAAATCAGGTGTTAAAATGCTTAGAGAGTCCTTGTACATTCTGCCTTTAAGGCATGTAAAATAATATAAACATTATAACATTAAAAAATGAACTAAATCTAACAACATCATCATTAAATTTTATAATTAGAGAAAATTCCATACATTTCTCTAAAAGTAATTTTGTAAGATGATTTTTTAAATATTTGCTCTTTAATATTAAGTTGCCCTTTACCTTTAAAACATTCAACATACTTATGTCGTTTTTACCATCAGCAAAGTTTTCAATCAACCCACCTAGTATTTTTTGTGGAATTGTCTTTGGCAAATTCTAAGAAACTTTTCTTTTATTTTCAATTTCTACCATGAAGTCAAATGGTCTCAAAGACTATCCCATTTGTAATGTTAAATATTATTCATAGTAATAAACTATATTTTATTTCAGATAAAAGAAAATCTTAAAATGGGTGTCACTTACACAGGTATCCTAGAAGACGAAACACTAAAATTCGGGATTTTAAAGTTAATGAATAGTAGTACAAAGTTAACGGTAAGGATTTTTATAATAAAACTGTGGGCTGTGTACTCCAGGATCAACAGGCATTAAGGCAGTACTCCCCCCCTCCCCTCGAAAACAAGCTTGACCGCCTCCGCCGGTTATTTCAAGATTTCATTCGAGTCAGAACAATAAAAAAGCAGCTTCAATTACTTTTGAAAATAATCGAATGTTTCCTTTGCATAAAAAAACACCAGCATTGGTACTTTCTCGGTCTGCTGCATGCTTCAAATTCCTACCCTCTTTACGAAACCACACTCTATTGTCATAGCAATGACTTCTGAACATTTATTATTTTTATCTTTCAGGAACAAGTGCATGTAGATGATTTTTGTAGGTATGCAGCATTAACATTCGATAGTAACTCATAATTATTGTTGAAATTAAAGTAAATAAATAATAAAATTTTCATGAAAATTTGCCTTCTGTTTCTTTAAATTACGAACCCAAAATAATAAATCTCTCTGGAGCCCTGACCGCCGCCGGTAGCTTGGACCCTGATCCTGATACCGGTGGGCTACTATTGTTATATTTTAAAATGTTTTTATTTTATATATTCAAATGCAGGGTAGAACTGGAAAGCACACCGACGCGAAAACGGTTACCACGTACTCAGTACATCATTCTGAACCTCCCCACATTAAAAAAATCAGCTGTACATTTTCACCATGTATTCTACACGGTCTAAATGTATGGCGAGCCTATTAAAATCTAATAAATATGGCAAATGAAATCAGTCAATAGTTATGTTATAAGCAGAGGCGGCGCTAGGCGTAGGCGACGTGGGCCACCGCCTACGGCCTCGCGGTACGAGGGCCTCGCACCTCAAAAACCCATTGACAAAATTGGGACCGGAACGAAATCTCCAAACTTTACATGGCCAATTTTGGCCAATATATATTTTTTTGTTGACAGCGCACTCTGTTTTATTTTTTCTAACACAGCGACATCCTTCGTTCTTGTACTGACAGAAAGCCATTGTAGTTTCTGATATTTTAAGCTAAATGGCGTTGTTTCGTATAGGATTATTAAAAATGTTTTCCGCGATGGGATTTCAAGTGAATTGTTTGCAGTTTATTTTTTCTGTGGTTGAAATGAAAGCTGTTGGAGTTTTGTTTGGTACGTAATATTATGTACCATTTTGTTCCTGAAATTATGGCCTTTCGAATGATACATGTGAATTCCGAGTCGATGCCGATTCCGGGCCTCGCTAAATGTACTTTGCCCACATAAAATTGTGGTCTTGCCCCGCCACTGGTTATAAGTTCTGCCGATAACAAAATATTTGAGATGATATGAGAATAAAGAAAGAAAAGACTAAACTTACGGCCCTTTTCACGAGCTCGGGGTTGGTTAGTTTTTGCCTGATCCTGAGCCTATTCTAGCCTTTCGGTCCAGTCCACAATAGGTAGATCTTATTATTTCCTATGCAAACACTGGAACATGCCCTTGATTTAAATCGACGACGATCTTGACTAATACCTACTCAATAGACCATTGATAAATTTATTATTTATGGCTAATGAACGTTTAACCCTGAAAAACCTCATCAATAAAACATAAAAAAAAAAAAAAAAAAAAAAAAAAAGGCACCGATATAAATATGAAAAGTAAAATCTTTAATCCAAGACCTCAATTTCTTAGCCCGTTGTGTCTGTTGGCTTCAAGCTCAGGCGCGGGCGGCGGTCCATTTCTCAAGCACTTGCATTCATTTATATTTGTAAAATTACAATAAATCTGACTTATCCGAGTTAGGACGCTCCAATTGCGTGTGCCATCACTGTAAGAAAATTGGGCGCTCGCGCATCTTTGAGCACGCGCGAGGAGACTGCCTACGTCGAATTGAATACCCAAAAGCAATTACAGAAACGGTACCTACTTTATTCGGTGACATCGACCAAGTGCGCGAGGATTTTTCCGCTTGATGGAAACTGGCTTTATTCAGGTCAGATCAGGATGCTCCAGTTTCCTTGCATTTTCTAGTAACATCACAATGACGGCTTCATTTTACGAGTCATTTCGTAAATGTATTTTATAAAACGAATACTTATCCCTTTTTTGAGTTTCGTCGCAATTAGGTGAAAAGGGCCACCAAATATAATATAGATACAGGGATAGGTAGGATGCCATATTCATCATCATCATCAGCCTACTGCTGGACATAGGCCTCCTCAGTCACCCGCCACTGAACTCGATTCTCAGCAACTCTCATCTAGTTGCTACCAGCCACCCTGGATCATCATTCCACCGAGCCTGAGGGTGTCCCACCTTACGTTTGCCGGTTTGCTGTCTCCACTCAAGAAAGAACACGTCTACCCCAACGGTTATCGGTTCACGCCTATATGACCGGCCCATTGCCACTTCAGCTTACTTATTCTGTGAGCTATGTCGACTACTCTGTTTCTCTGTCGGATCACCTCGTTGCGGATGCGATCCCTCAGAGAGACTCCAAGCATAGCCCGTTCCATAGCTCGCTGTTATGGACCAGCCGTACCGTGAGTGTCCACGTTTCTGCTCCGTAAGTCATAATAGGCAGAACGCACTGATTGAAGATCTTAGTCTTTAGGCTCTGGAATACGCGACAAGACCCGAAGAAGCTTCCCAAACGCTGTCCAGCCAGCTGGATTCTTCTGTTAGCCTCCCTCTCAGAGTTGTTCTTACCAAACTGCAGAGATTGCCCGAGGTAAACATATTCTCGAACAACCTCATCCTCGTCGAAGGACCGCCATTGACAACAATAGGTCCTGGGGTGAGGTGTTCGTTGAACATAACCTGGGTTTTTTCCAAGTTCACCCTGAGACCAATACAGACCCCACAGGCCATCCAGCATCTGCTACAAGTCGTGCAGCGATTCAACCAGTATGACAATGTCATCTGCGAATCTCAAGTGTGATATGTACTCGCCGTTGATGTTAATGCCACGTCCTTCCCATTTTAGCGTCTTAATCACGTCCTCCAGTGCGTTGGTGAACAATTTCGGGGAAATTACGTCCCCTTGCCTCACCCCTCGACGCGATAGGATATGCTCTGTTTGTTGGTTTTGAGTTTAAACGGTCATTGTGGCGTTTTTTCATAACGATTTCGCAACACTTCGATGTATTCACAAGTCGACTTGGCATGCCACAGAACTGACCAGGTCTCGACAGAGTCAAAAGCCTTCTCATAGTCCACAAATGCAAGACACAGCGGCCGATTATACTCTTCGGACTTCTGTATTATTTGCCGCACTGTGTGGATGTGGTCTATGCTATGGTGCTGTAAGTCGTCGAGCATTTGCACTAGACGATTCGTGACGTCTCTTGAAAACAGCTTATACGCGTGGCTAAGGAGTGAAATGGGTTTGTAATTCTTTAGTAGGGTCTTGTTTCCCTTTATTTATAAAGGGAAACAAGACCCTACTCAAGAAAAGAACGATTGTAGCACACTTAAAATTTAAATGGTTCAACTGTATTATATTAACTCGAATCACTATGAACCTCAGAATCATACCTACCCTATTATTCTAGCACTAACAATATGAATTTGTAAAAACTACTCTTCACTTCCAAATTTTATTTATTCATAAATTCTTATAACAAGACATTACAATAGGATCTTAGGACTAAACTGTATAAAACGCAATGTTTGATCTACATTTATGCAGTAACGCCAATACCTGATTTGAATTTCGTTAACTTGAATAATAACTGAACACAAAACATTAGTAGTAGTTATTAGTAAAGTTGGATGAGTGGCTTAAGTTCATTGCCTAACCACAAGTGGTGAAAGTGGTGAAGCTGACACTCGTACTACCGTAAAAAGTACTTAAAGAACTAGTAATGGCTAAATTAGACAAATATTAGAACTACATACATCCTTAGGAATTCAATATGGAACTGGAAATAAAATGCAGATCTGCCCTTTTCCATTTATGATAAAAATATAAGTAATGAAATTGATGCTAAAAAGTAAATAAGTATAGGTAAGCAATAGAAGCAATGATAAACAAATGGCATGCCTGACTGCATTGCTAGTTCAAATAAAGAGAAAAATAAACAATATTGTACACTTAAATACATATTTATTTAATAAGTTGTGTGACAATGTATGGAAGGAGTGTTTAATACATGGAATAATTGACATCCCATACATTGATATGTCATGCATAGAATACCTCGACATGACAATTTGCACACAAGTCCATAATACTAATTTTGGTCTAAGTTAACGCATAAAATTTGAGATAATATATGGAAACAGATACATGCATCACTCTAATGTATAACTTTACCACGTGCAAATACGAATTAGTTATCCCTTATGATTAAGCTTTGTCTATAATTCATAATGTCGATTATCTTACCTAATGGGAAGAAATGACAAATACAATATAAGTAAACAAAGTTCATATCATCTAAGGGTTCGATACAAAATCATATCCTCTGCAATATATTGATAAAAAGTTATTTTACTATATGCGTCACAATAGGTGGCTATTAAAAATTAAATTGCACTGAAATATTGTCAATAACTATATAGGTTAACCGTAATTAAAATTAAGTACAGTCACGAACAATAAGGAGTGGTTTATGCCAATATAATTGTATATTACACTATTTTATATTATTATATAAACTGTGCTGTACTAGTTGTTACTAAACGCATTGTCACTCTTTTAAATTCTTAATTTATGAGAAACCTGTTTTAAAGCAATGTTTGAAATAATATAAAATGAGAACATTTAAAGCCTCTAGTCATGTAATTTCTTAATTATGTAGTTACTCCTCAGAATATTAATTCTCTAAACCATGTCAGATTTAGCACATTACAACAATGCATACTACAATTTTATTCTAATCATTAAGGATTGTAATTTATACCAGAAAGGTACCACATGCACATTAAGTCACTAAATAATGGAAGCCAAAAGAATATTATTGCTCTATATAAAATATTGTTTTAATTTAGCTTTAATAAATAGGTACAAAACATCCAATGAAATCAATTTCAATACCTTATACAAATGAGAGAACTATAAAATAGCAATTTTATAAATGTTAAATAATTATGTACAGAAGCCAATATAATGTATTGTGATGGCAATAGCACTAAGTATACAAGATTAAGACTGGTTTTAAATGCAATAGACCATTTATTATTGCTTGTGGCTGTACAAGTTAATGAAGATACACAATCACACATAATTGCCATTAGTTAATAAACATTTTCACAACAGTACAGTACCGGTAATGTTTGTACAACTAGATCTTAGGTAATTTATTGGCTCACACAAATATATTCACAGACGTAACTGTCAGATTGATTTAATGCAATCCTTTTCCTGCCTGGTTTAAGCTGGCAACTGCAATTTCTTTCCTTTCAATACTAGAAAAAAAAGAAAAACATTGTTATTGCATTAACATAATGTTACAGGTTTGCTAATTGGATAACACACAACACTCACTGTAAGGTATCATTAGCATAAAGTCAAGGAAATATTTTGTCAATCCTAAGCTCATGATTGAATTTCAGAGAAGCAGTACAAAGTAAATTGCATTGTTACCTTTTGTAATGTAAAGATAGAAGAAATCACAGTATAATACAGTTTGCACAACTCCAGAGATAATAGCAATCAGCTCATAGTGATCCTCTACAACATAGCGGTACACCTGAAAACAGAAGATGATATATTTTCAGTCAGACAATAAATGAAACATATATAATTATGGTAGCTGCACTTCACCTGGTTGTAGGGTGAAGACCTAACAAGGACTTGATATTGGGTCAAAAGATGACAAGTTAAATTTTTTGTCACTTGAAAATACTTGTCACAAACAAACTATTTTTTTTTCCAATTATTTTTCCCTTATTGCATGTGACCTTAGACAGAAATATTTCTTTAGTTTATTTTTTGTTTTTTCATAACAGTAGTATGATGAATTGTTTATCATGTTATGGAATGGTCATTCATGTAAGATTCAAATAAGATTTTAATTCCCATTGATAGTAACAGTTGAATTTTTCCTTACCCAGTTCAAGAGGTACAAAGCTCTGTATGATCCAAGGGCAAACAGGTAGTGAGATGTAATACTCTCAGCCTCTCCAGTCTTCGACACCAGGAACAATTGAGGCAAGATAGCCACAGACTCCAAATAAATTGAGAATGTCCATAGTATCTGCAATAACATTAGTAATTAAATATAATTACAAACTGATTAGATCAACAGATACACTTTAAAGATATCAACTATGGAGCCATACAAGCATCTGATGAAACTACTATATATTTTTACAAAATAGTATTAAATCCACAATATACATGAAAAGTGCCTACATGTGTACTTTTAAAAGAACTTCTTACTAACCTCCATCACTGTGAACTCATGGTTTATCAACAAAGACATAATCAGTGTAGGTATCAACAAGAATTCGATCCTGAATGTGTCGTGGTTGTGGTCATAAGTCGCTTTGAACTTGACATACATCAGGTAAACAGTGGCGTATGAGGCCATAATGAACACCATCTTCATGAACGTATTGTATGCCGAGATGTAATTGGTAAGTAGATCCAAGTAACGCGCCGTGTACACCACGGAGAAAAGTATCTGAGACTTTCCTGATATACCTGAAAATGAAAACCAATTTGAAGAAGTTTTGATTGGAAAATACATACATAATGTGCCGGTTGATCGGATCGCTCTGAAGTCGATGTAACTTACCCGCACATGATCTGGTTTTCCATATTTTGAGGAGTAATATTATAATAGCTAATAGATGGGATAAATCACCAAGTAAACGGAAAATATTCATTTTTCACAGAAATGCTTATCTCAGTTACGCCGCGTACACTATCATTCAATTCAAGCAAAAATGACGTGGCTGATTGACATGACACAATTGACACAACTTTTTAATTAATCCAACAACAATTATTTGTGTGGCAAGACTAAACCAGCAAATTACCAGCAACGATGTTTAAAAAAAACAACTATTACTATTGTAGAAGTACGATTCAAGTGAAGAAACGAGTGCACTTATCTCGAATGTATGATAATATAAACTGTAATTAAATTCGCTTAATTTGTCATGAATATGGATAGAAAGTTTTTGTAAAAAATTTATGTTTTTTTCACTAAATTGCAAAAATTCCTACCAAAAATTTAAGTGTACATACAAACCTTAAAACTTACACTATTCCAAAGGCAAAACGTCGGAATAAAAGCTGTCACCTACAAGTGGAAAAATAAGCCCAAGATGCACATCAATTTTTGCTTCCCAACATGCAGCTGTTGGGCAGCTGCACCTGACTCTCTGTTCTTGGCCGTATGACTGTAGCCGAAAAGCCTGGTATTCAAATGGTTTTTATTGTCATGTGGCCTGTTCTTTTGTCATAATTTTGAGGTTATCTTCTCTTCTCTTCATTATGTCAAGTATACAGTGTGGTAAACAGAGGTTATAAATTATGATAAACCTTTATTTTTATTAAGTGAACAATTAATTCTGCATTGAAATAAGTGCACATTTCTTATTTTATGTAATCGGAAATCTAAACTATCAAAATGGTGAGGCATAACAATCAGTTGCCGAATAATCTGACGCAGCTACAAAACTTGATCAAGAGGGACCCCGAATCCTACAAAGAAGAATTCCATCAACAACTTGCTCACTTTGAGACAACATTGGAAATTTTCAACTTGAATCCAACACAGTACAATAAAAAACTAGATGAGCAAGCTATGTTTTTGGCACA
This sequence comes from Noctua comes, assembly GCA_963082995.1. Lineage (NCBI taxonomy): Eukaryota > Metazoa > Arthropoda > Insecta > Lepidoptera > Noctuidae > Noctua > Noctua comes. Next base: position 8,962,650 of record OY720273.1, read on the forward strand.
AGTGGCCCAGTGCTACCTCAATGAAATGAAGTTATTTCCACAGAAAATAGTTGATGTTTTAAAAACACACAACACAGTTCTTCACAATGACATGCGGCTTTCTTTGTGCAAATGTCTTATTTTACTGAGAAACAAGAATTTCATCACAGCTTTTGATTTATTGGAGTTATTTTTCTTATTGCTGAAATGCCAAGATAAGCATTTGAGAGAATTCCTGAAGACCCATATCATAACAGACATTAAAAATATGAACATGAAACATAAAGATATGAAGTTTAATTCAACATTACAGAACTTTATGTTCTCTATGTTACAAGACTCTAATCCTAAAGCTGCAAAATTATCTCTTGATATATTAGTGGAATTATACCACAAAAATATTTGGAATGATCAGAAGACCGTCAACATAATTGCTGACGTTGGTTGTTTCTCCAAAATAACTAAAGTTATGGTTGCCTCATTGAAATTCTTCCTGGGCAGGGATGAAGAAGAAAAAGAAGAAAATTCAGACAGTGAAGATGAAATAGATCCTAGGGATACAATGATTGCAAATAAATTCAACAAAAAAACGAGGAAAAGGGAAAAAATGGTAGAAAAGGTTAAGAAACAGGCAAAGAAAATGAAAAAGAAGAAACAAAAAGCTCCAGTATTCAACTTCTCTGCATTACACCTGATTAACAATCCTCAAGGATTTGCTGAAAAGTTATTCAAAAAATTGGAATCATCAAATGATAGATTTGAAGTTAAATTGATGTTGTTGGATGTTATTTCAAGATTGATTGGCTTACATGACTTATTTTTGTTCAACTACTATCCGTTCATTGCAAGATTACTGCTGCCTCATCAACGAGAGGTAACTCGCATCTTATTATTTGCTGCCCAAGCTTCCCATGAACTTATTCCACCTGAGGTTTTGGAACCAGTCATGAAAGCAATAGCAAATAATTTTATAACTGAAAGGAATTCCACTGATGTCATGGCAGTTGGCTTAAATGCTGTTAGAGAAATATGTGCCAGATGTCCGCTTGCTGTTGGTGAAGATTTACTTCGAGACTTGGTTCAATACAAAACCTACAAAGAGAAATCAGTGATGATGGCTGCAAGATCTTTAATACAGCTGTACAGACAATCAATGCCCGATATGTTACATAAAAAAGATAGAGGCAGACCAACAGAAGCTTCTGTAGAATTGAAAAACAAAAAGTATGGTGAAACAGAAATCAAGGACTACATACCTGGTTCAGAGGTTTTATTGGAGAAAGAAGAAATTAAAGAAACAGAGAAAAAGAAATCTAAAAGATCAAACAAAAAGAAAGATGATTCAGATAGTGAAGAATGGGTTGATGTTGCTTCTTCAGATTCTGAAATTAACATATCTGATAGTGAAGAAGATAGTGATGATGAACTAGATGATGCTGAAGAAGAAAAGGTAGAGGATGCAGAAGAAGAGGAAGAAGAAGAAAATGATGAAGATGACAAAGAGGATGCTAGTAATGAAGTAGACAATACAAAAGAACCAAACAAGACCACTACAGACAGAAAAATTTTGAAGGCTAGGCGTAAATCATTGGAAAAGAAAAATAAAGAAGAAAAGGTACAAATTGCACGAGAAATAGCCATGGAAACTATTTTTACTGATGAAGATTTCAAACGTATTGAAGCAGCACAACTTAAAAAGGCAGTTGGCGGCATTAAACGTAAAAGTAACATAACAGAAGAGGAAGACGAATCGGGAGAGCTTGTACAACTGTCTGCTATAGAAAATATACATAAAAAGAGGAAACATGATAAGGATGCCAGGTTAGATAGTGTTCTAAAGGGACGAGAAGAGCGAGATAAATATGGATACAAAGATAGAAGGAAGAATATCCACTGCTCTAAAACCAACAGGGAGAAAAGGAAGACCAAGAACTATCAAATGGTTAAACACAAAGCTAAGGGAAAAATCAAGAGGTCTTTTAAAGATAAACAAATAGCATTCAGAAATTATTTAATCAAACAAAAAAAGATGCGTTGATTTATGTACACACTTGTATAACAATAAAAAGTTTAATTAGAAGTATGTGTAATTTCATTTACGACGAAATACAAAAATATGTACAAACATTACAGTTTTGTGCTGTGCATCGTCTGTTTTCACCTCAGGCTATCTGTCACAAATTACTGTTATACCGAAGGTAATACCTTAGACGTGCCTTAGACCGAAAAGAAACCGAAGGTAAAGGTAGGGCACCTTCTTAGACCGAAAAGATACCGAAGGTAAAGGTAGGGTACCTTCGGTTTTTCCTTTCGGTCTGTTAAGACGGTAAAGATTATTAGAATCTCTACATACTTACATAGACTACATACTTGATTTGCATTGAGCATAGAACGACTTCCTGTATGGCTATAAGGATTAAGTTGATCCAAAATGTATGAGTATTCAAAATAGGGAACCCGGCCAGGTTCCTGTCGAATCCGACCGGATTTTGGTCAATCCGGTCCGGATAATCTTCCATAGTCGTTCCAAAATGGACTGTTAGCGAGTTAAAATAAGTATGTGTATGGGTTGTTAATAAAAAAACTCCTCCACTTTCAAATAGGTACAGTAATTTATTTTTTTAGTAGGTACTTTCTCTTTTATGGTATGCATGTATGTATTATTAACCGTCGCTTCCTGCTGGATTTGTAGACAGTTCTAATTCTTTCGATAATGTCAAATCTTTTTTCAGTGATGGTAATCTAAGTCCTCGACTATTTCGTCCATGTTTTCGTTAGCGTTGTCATATCATAAGTCTTTCTAATATTATTTTCATTTCCAGTCATGACTTTTTCTTTGGGATAATGTATCACCAGCTCGGTTTGTATCCTCATATTATTATTATATATTAATATTTCTGTTGCTACAGTGCGGCGTTTTTTAATCCTCGCACGTAGTGCTTTAGATAATTCAGTACTTAACATCTCCCACCAGTTAACAGGGTCGAATATCTTCTGCAAAGGGCTCTCTGGCGTCTACAGTCACTGTGAACAACAGCGCGATTATTTTGCCAAAAATTGCCATCAATAGCGGCCCATCCACTAACGTTCATTCCTGCCGGAATCTACAATCCTTACGGAATGAACGCCAGTGGATTTGCAAGAACGAGAAAGAATGACGGTATTAAAACCCCGCTACCCCTCCCGTCGCGAAGGGCGCGACGCGCTCTGTGATCAAGTTAGTGCCTGTTTATTTGTCCGGCGTGATTTAGCGCTCGTTTGTAATCATTTTGTGTTCGTCTTCGTCCCGGAAGTAAAATGGATTCCCAACAAGAAATAGACGACAAAGCTGACATTAGAAATGTGCCCAAGCACATAATAAAAGAATTAATATGTACCTACAAATCTCACCCTGCCTTATGCAAATAAAAAAATAAAGATTTGTACGGCAACAGAACTTTAAAGTACAAAGGGCATCAAGCTTTGGTCAATTGAAAATAATCCAAATAAATCCATAAAGATAAATCAAAATGACGAGCATTCCTTTTAAATGACAACAATCTTCATAAAATGATAGGATTATAACCATCCACAGACACGCAATCCCTCGGTATGACTGACAACATGCAAACTGACAGGAATGTACCTAAACGTGTGTCTGTTCACTGAAGGATTGTTTTTCCTGTCGAACAAGCGTGTTGTGATAAAGTCAGGGGAAAGAACGTAGGATTGTGGTTTAATTAGTGGTTTCAACGGTTTTATTTTATCCCTTCGCTTTTCTGTACAGTTTGCACAACGGGAAAAGTCGGAAGAAATGAACGTTAGTGGATGGGCCGCTATTGGATCCCGTGTATTGGTACCGAATCCGGTAAACGTTCAGTGACGCCAGATCCGCTGGATTACCGGATCCTGTTTTCCGGATTGCATCCCTAATTCAGTATAGCTCTCCAGGATCAGTCGGTTAACGGCTACTCAAGGCCCTATCTCAATCCAATACTCCGATAGGAAGATAGTACTACTGCGTAGTCATTATACGGATATTCCATATTATCTTATACATTTTTTGGGTTCGCCTTCGACTTGGCCCGCTTAAAAGTCTCAGTACTACACTAAGGAAACAAAAAAAGTAACTGTCATTCATGAAACAACATGAAATGGAATTGAACTGTCAAATATGACAGCATAACTCAAGTGTTTGAGATTTTTTGTCTGAATTTCAATATTGAATTATTTTGGAGCTTTATCTAAAGTCCGATTATTACCACTTACATAAAATATAAATTATAATTATGTTGAAACCAAAAGCATTGACTCAGGTGCTTAGCCAAGCAAATACAGGAGGAGTTGAAAACACATTGTAGGTGTCATAATATTTACATTATCTTTGAGTCGCAATTATTCCGTATATCACGTCAATAAAATTATGGAATTAAACATTTTCAGGTTGTTAAATCATCAAGGAGCACTCTTGGCATACTCTGGTTATAATGACAAAGACGCAAGAGTTACAGCAGCAATCGCTAGCAACGTATGGTCAGCGTACGAAAAGCACGGAAGAAACGTTTTCAAAGAAGATAAGCTGCATCTGATATTAGTTGATTGTGCGAATGGAAAAATTGCTATAACACAAGTTGCCAATTTGTTACTGTGCCTTTATGCTAAAGAAACTGTTGGATTTGGTATTCTAAAAGAAAAAATCAATGCCATAGCTCAATACCTTGAAGGGCCTTTAAAACAAGTGGCAAGTTCATAACATTTTGAGATTTTCTTGTAAGATATCAATTACTGCTTAAATGTTTTTTATGTATAAAGTCTATTAAAATATAAAATTGATTTAGGTAAATAGTATAAGAATTATTTGTCTAGCCTAATGTAAATTTTATATTAAACTTATAACTAATAACAGTATTTTTTAAAGAAATAATTTGAGTATAATCTTTACATGTAATAATAGTGGGATGAAAGAGGATACCTACATTTTATTATTCAACATTTGTGAAATTCAAGCAAATAAAGCCGGACAGGAAAGGCAAACAAACAGATAAACTAACAGTGTAATGCAGAGCAATGTTTTCTGTTACTCTTCAACAAGTTATGAACTTATTTGTGATTGTGGAGTGCTGTCAGAGGAAATGTACTAGCTTCTACTAAGTAGGTTCTTATGTCTAGTGGTCCATCATTCCCATGCTGGGTAAAACCTTTACTTTTATTTTTCAAACTTTGCTGCAAACAAAGTATTGGAACTACCCTACAAAATTTACTAGGAGGGCTAGGATAATAAATGTGTAGCATAGGTTGGGCCATGAGGTTTTTTATACTGGATTACATTTTGTTTTTGTGCCTGGCGTTTAAGTAGGGTAGGTTGCAATGCCTTAGTAGGTCGGTTAGCTATAATATTGTGTGAATGCAATGTTGGCCATCTTTTCAATGCTCACACTGTGTTGTTTCTTCTTGAGTCTATGATTAGCGACCTGAAAGAACTGAAAATTAATTATGTGCGAGTAATAGGCTGGTGAATCTTTATGCTTGTTTGATACCTAGAAGCGCTAGAAGCTACAAAATGTTGTTTGTGAAACATTTTGTTTTAATGGTATCCTGTGGCTGCCTTGAGTGCAAGGCTTTGGAGGCAGGGGCAAAAACTAAGTGACAGCGCACTTAACGCACCCTCTGTGGGGTATGAGCCTCGACTTAGGGCGTCACTGGGGGAGGGCAGTGAACGGGCAGGCTGGATCTGAGTGATATCATTATTTAGAGGCTGATTTAAAACTACTGGCTCAGCATTGCGGGCTAGCTCGAACAAGGGTCGGGAGGGCCGTCGCGTTCGTGTTCTAAATGTATTAGTTTCCCTACTGCTTTCCTGAAGGAGGCTGATATGATCGTCGGGAGTGGTTAGGGTATGCCGTGGTCGGCGAATCTTGCTAATACGCGGTGATTTGCGAACATCGGAACACCTGCTCGAATGGGGTGAGGGAAGGAATGAGCTTTCCCTAAGCGGTAGCGGAAGGTGCGATCCGACAGAAAGTTTCATAAGATGACACCGAGACACTCCTAGTTGGTAGAGCCTACATAATTATGTAATAAAACGTTGCGGGAGACTTTTTCGAAGGCTTTCGTTGCATCGAAGAACCACACGCTCATCATCGCTCCACGCTGGATGCCAGCGCTCAAGTGCTCTACAATGCGGTGGGTGTACCTGTTGTATGCATGAGTTTTGGTTCTGAATCCGAATAGCTCGTTGGGAACGAAGCTCCTAGCGTCGTCATAGTCTTTGAATCGCTTATAAATAAGTCTCTAGTAGATTTTGCCGAGCGCATTCAGGTAACTCGAAGGCTCAGACTTGGGTTTGCCTGGTTTGACGATACCTACAACCGTGACTTCTTTCCACAAGGAAATATTTTGCTGCTCGGGCGCCATTGAAGATGGAAAACATTAGCATAATGAGCTGGCCGCAGCTGGCGTGAAACATTTTGGTCTCCGTAGCTCTTTTATATCTATCATCACCCGCAAAGTTACCAGCTTATCTGTTTTTTATCGGTAAAATTTCGGAGTGTTCTTTGGAATTACCCCTATCCCCATTCTATCAACGGATGAGCAGAGATACGGTGAAGCGTCACCGTTATATGATTGAAGTTCCACGAACCCGAACAAAGCGCATTGCTTCCACATTTATTGTGCGAACTGCCGGTGTTTTGAATTCACTGCCGGCTTCTCTGTTTCCCGATCATTATAATCTGGATCTCTTCAAAGTTCGAATTTGCGTGAAACAGTTTCTTCTAGGCAATAATGCTCCAGCCTAGGTCGTATCATCGATTCACATCAGACGAGTTGCGGCTAAGTGCAAGCCTATTTAGTGTAAAGAAAATCATGCACATTGGCGGTATGGGTCATGGTCATTGCCTGTGCATTTGTAAAAAAAATCTTTCCTTGGTAGTGACACTGACATTATATACTATTTTTGACAGTTGCAATTGTCATTTCGACACTTTCATGTTGGCACCTCTGTTGCAAAATTTGTTGTCAAATTGCCGCAAAGTTGTGTAGTCTATTGAAGATAATTTTATTGTTTTGCTATAAGATTTTTGTCCTAATATTCTGCGATAAGGCTGCACAATGAATTTATCTGACGATAATACATTTGGGAATGGACTTCTCTATGTGGGATTTAATCAAGATCAAGGTAATGGGACTGATCTAGTTGTTGTTCATTTGCTGGCGCTTCATGTACAAATCGGTTTACTTACATTTTTGTTTTGCAATCTTCAGGTTGTTTTGCTTGCGGAACGGAAAATGGATTTCGGGTGTTCAATAGCGATCCACTTAAAGAAAAAGAGCGACAAAATTTCGCTGAAGGCGGTCTGTCTTACGTAGAGATGTTGTTCAGATGCAATTACATGGCCTTAGTAGGCGGTGGTAAAACCCCCGTGTACCCCCCGAACAGGGTTATAATATGGGATGATTTGAAGAAAGATTCTGCAATATCACTTGATTTTAACAGCCCTGTAAAGGCTGTGAAACTGCGAAGAGACCGCATTGTTGTTGTATTGGGTAAAGTTTACAGATTTTTTTTTATTGTCAAGTTAGTGTAATCAGCTGTTTTCTTTTTTAGAAGTATCATTACTGTATTTGTAGAAATTGTGTAAAATGTTATGCTGCTTTGTGAAAGCAAAGGTATTATCTAACAAAGCAGTTAAAAACCTAGCATGAAACACTAACAAAAAACATGTTTGTGTTTCAAAGTATAAATCAAGGTTATTCCTGATTTATATAACTTAAGCTATTCACCTACCTCCACTTTTTGTAGTATAAATTAAGGTTATTCTCCTGATTTATATAACTTAAACTTTTCACCTACCTCCACTTTTTGTTGTTATGTTGAGAAACATGTATGCTAAGCTGTAATTGTAACTTTTTGCAGAGAACTTGATCAAAGTGTACACATTCACGGCTCAACCACAGATGCTTCATGTGTTTGAGACTTGTCAGAACTCCAGAGGGCTGTGTGTTGTGTGCCCTAACAGCAATAATGCCCTGCTTGCATACCCCAGTCGTAAAACAGGACATGTTCAGGTATACTTTGATACTTAAATTACTCTGTTAATTTAATTATACCTGGTCTACTTAGTTTAGTTTCTAATTATAATATTCTTAGCCTATCTATTTGAATTTAGGAATGTAAATACAGACATAATATATTAAATGCTTTTTAAATAGTACCTGTCCTTGTATTGTGGCAGACAAACATAACATCATTTGCATTATATCAATTTTATGAATAACTTTTCCTTATTTTATTCTGCAAAACTATAGCAATGATGAGACTAAATTAATCATTTAATTGTATGAATAATTTATTCTCATAACTCTTTTTTCACTTTCTAAACCCAAATAAAAGAAAGCAAGGAAACAACTTCTTTGTCTTGAATATTATTATAAAAATGCTTGCAAAAAAAGGTTTATTATTTAGTAAACAGCATGATTATTTTCGAACAGTTGGTAGAATTAAGCAGTCATGCAGGCCCAAGTACGGCACCAGAGGGGCACTTGATATCTGCACACGAGGCTCCACTCAGCTGCCTGGCTCTAAATGTAGGAGGCACCAGGCTAGCTACAGCCTCTACTAAAGGCACACTCATCAGAGTGTTTGATACAGCCACTGGACAGAAACTTGCTGAACTCAGGAGAGGTGCACATCAGGTAAAATAAAGTTTTTATCACTTATTTAATCTTGAAACTGAATAGATACTCAGAAGCTAATGCAAACCTGCATGATGTAATTTTTTTATGTCATTGTTTTAAACCTTATACTCTTTTTCACTTGTTTTCAGGCTACAATTTACTGCATAAACTTTAATCACTCAAGTACCAACTTATGTGTCACATCAGACCATGGAACAGTCCACGTGTTTAGTCTCGAAGATGAAAAGCTAAACAAACAGTCCAGTTTGGCCACAGTTAATTTCTTGCCAAAATATTTTTCAAGCAATTGGAGTTTTTGCAAATTCACCATCCCAAATGGTCCTCCATGCATCTGTGCATTTGGGGTTGATAAAAGTTCCATTATTGGTGAGTACAGTTAATTTGATAGTAAAGATTATGTAATAGTTATGATTCATACTTACAAAAACAGTTTAGAATAATTTGTTTACCTCAAATGTTGTGAAACGTGATATCTAATCTTATGTTTTGTTTCAGTTATCTGTGCTGATGGATCTTATTACAAATACAAGTTTAATGAAAAGGGGGAATGTACAAGAGATGTATATGCCCAATTTCTGGAGACATCTGAAGACAGATAAACGTACAGCACCTCAGAGAGGATGAGATTATAACAAACTGTCACCTGAAAGTGAGTGTATAAGTGAGGTTGTCTCCTGTGAGCTCATATTCGCGATATTTGTTAAATATTTCGTGTGATTTATTAGGGATATATACAACCAGAAATTTATAGAAATATAATATTCAACATAGGTGTAAAGATCATATTATTATACATATATTAAAAAATAAAATTTAACTAGTTTTTTCAAGTGTCTTAGATGAAACTAGATGCGAAAATATAGCACATATCATTTAACCACTGAGTTCCATAATGTTTGTACCAATTTCGTTCTGATTTTGGAGGCAGGCTCATTTATAAACAAGTATAGGCAATAACAACATTGAGCTACATTACACAATTCTTTCCATAAACAACAAAACCACATTATGAATAGTTAAATTAGAATCCTAGTTTGCACTCTTAAGTTGGACAACTAACTTATTACCCTTACATCTCAGCTTAAAGATAGAGCAATTGTTTAGGGCAAGAATTGTGTTTTTTGTTTGAAAGCTGTAAAAAAAGGCTCCACCTATATCGTGACTATTGTGAGGCATTTTAATCATAAAATCTCATGATTGTAGCCAATTAATTATCTTTCCTGGTTGGCACGTAGACTCTGTGTAGATACCGTACTGGACCGTTAAGTACAATATTGCTCATAACACGCAAATGACTTATAGCGGAGCAATAAATCACGCACGCAAACAATCACAATGACATAAATTACTGAACAATGTAAAAATATCATTAGTAAATTACAAACTAATTTTCATTCCATGTAAGCTTGCCGTAAAAATTAAACATCTATTATATTTGTGTTATAAATAAAAATACGATATACATTTTGTAAATTTATAAAATGCAAAAAAAAGTTAAATATTTAGCCAAACATAAACTTAATGTTACTTTATATTACCATGAAATGTATGGAAATTTTAAAATGGATGTTTATTACGATGTTGATGTGTTCTTTCTTATGATGTTAAGTAAATAATTATAATAAACTCCTAAACACTGTGTATGAAAGCTAAAACAATACATTAAATTGAGAAATTGATGTCTTAAGTTTGCAAGGAATGGTATGACTAGCTCTTCAGCTGTGAAACCTATGTTAATTCATTGGGATTGAGAATTCTTTGAATAATTGGATTTGTTAAAATTGAAGACTGGATCTTGATCAATATTTGTTAGTTACTATAACAGTCGCAAAATTGCGCATTATGTAGAATTAAAGTTAAGTGAGTACTACAAAGTACTCACTACAAGTAATGAGATATTGTTTCAACATCTTTTTTCACAAAAATATCAAGATTGTCAATATGATATGATAAAAATAATTAGTAAAGAAATGTGATAATAATGGTGGTGCAAGCGAGACCAACCAAAGAATGTCAGACATACTTTTGTACACGAATGCCTACATGGATAAATTGGATAATAAACTTTATGGGACAGATTATTGGGCGATTTATTTGTTGCATTAAAATTTGATTAGCATGATTGCGGTATTCTATGTACTTTTAGTGCGACTTCTTCTACCGTGCCTTTCCCTAATTTTTGACAGGAACCTTGCACTCGGTATAACGAGTATTATGCCAAAGTTATATATCTTTGTGATCTCGGCGACGAATTTTAAGTCTCTTCATGATGACTTCCAAAAGGATATATTAATTGTTTCAGTGTACTCAATCGCTTATTAAAGGTTCGACGAAACTGTATTTTATTATGTAGTAGATAAGTGACGAGGCTCACAATACATTGCTTTAAAATACTGGTTTAAATTATTATTATTAATGTTCGATAAGAAAATTGATAAATTTACTTTGATCCATTAATTGTGTTATCTGATTTCAAGTGCTCGACTTTGAATAATTTCATTCAGTGTTAAACTTACTTTCGCTGTATTAATGTACGACATTCGGTGATTAGCAGCTGTATATTATATTTTTTTAAGAATCATATTATTTTTGTGATGTTTGTTATCCATGCAATGTCCTTTAATAGTAATCATTTTTTTTTAAATAAATTAAGTATATTTTTCTAAATGTCTATTATTTTTGCTTACTGCAATTTCTATGTCATTCTTCTTTTGAGGTGATGATACTTGTCAGATTAGTTTCATTCAGTATATTATGGCTACGTTAATTTCTCTATTGATGGTTATACTTTAACACGTTCAATGCCGCCGACACGCCTAGCGTGTTCTTGCGAATTTCTATAACTACGCCTCGAACACGCCAGTCGTGTCCTAAATGTTTCAGTGAAATTTCGAAAATTAAGCAAAGTTGCCTTTTGGAATTCTCAGTACATAATCCTCTAGCAATAACCTAAGGATTTTTGAGGTGGCCCCCGGAAAAATCTCTTAATTTGTATTTTGTTTTAAAAAGTGATTATGCAATGCCGAGAACCCGCCAGGCGTGTCCACCTAAACAAGTTAATCATAGATTGTCAACCTTTGTACTAAGACGTCAAATACAGCTAAAATAATGTACATATAAACAAAAATCAATAAAATATGAAGATAATTTATTGAATGTCAAGAAGCCCAAGAAATAAGAAGGCGAGTAGGACTGGACGATAATTATTGTGTGAACTCGCGTTGCCTCGGTTAGACCAATGATGTACAAAATAATTTACGGTAGGTACGATCGGTAAACAAACAACTAGTTGGATTGACAACCGTGCCGTAAACTTGCAATAATTGACTTATCTAAGTTAATATTATGAAATATTTCAAAATAACCACAAAATGTTTATCATCTCTTACAAAATTACGATAATTACTTACCTAAAAATCTATTTTCAGCCATAATTCCAGGTTAAATCTCACTACTGTATTTGAACCACCTTTATTCTTGCTCAGCGAATGGCAAACTAACTAAAACTCATCGCTAAACCGAAAAAAAGACAGATTTAGAATTTAAGTCTATCGAGGTGCCACTGGACACGCCTAGCGTGTCCATGTTTAACAAAATGCAGTGCCGCCGACACGCCTGGCGTGTCCGCGTGGCTTTATAGGGCGGCATCGCTATGAACTTCAAAAAAATTATGGTGGCAGTGAACGAGTTAAATACTTATTTATATTGTGAGGTGATTGTGATTCCAATAATCCAAAAAGGTAGACATTTATAAGATTTTTTCAAATAAAACTGGAACTACTGTCTACTATAGATTTATTCATTATCTTTTCAATACATCTATGAAAGTATCTCTTGGTATTCGAATGTTGGCTACACTGCGCATTTTCTTCTTTCCATCCGCTTGCTGTTTCAACAGCTTCTTTCTACGAGTAATATCGCCTCCGTACTGAAAAACACGCGAATAATTTGTTTATAAATAAAGTTATTTGTGGACTTTGGTAAGTTTCACTGTCGCTGCAGAAATAAATAAATTGAAAGTACTTGAATAAAATTGTTCTAATAAAGGTCAATAATCATTAATAGATTTGAAATATATGAAATTCATTTATTCAGGTAATTTATACCCATCGACATATATCACAGTATAATCACACTTCAAACAAATAATTATTTATAACATGCATACAATTTACAGAAAATAAAATAAAAAGCATTACCTTCCTTATGGAGCAGTCGGGCAAAAAAGGCAATTCTTAAATTAATTTAGTGAGCATCATATATTCATTGTGCTTACCAATTTAGCTGTAACATCCTTTCTGTATGCCTTGAGAGTTTCTCTAGCGAAAACTTTTCCACCAACAACAGCTTGAATGGCGATCTAAATAAAATAATTTTAATTAAAAAAATATGCTTAACGGTAAAGACTATTTTATGAACTAGCGGTACCGTTGGCATGCGTTGCATGTCACGTAAATAATTAATAATGTAAATTTTTGGGCCTGGAACCTTCACAGGCGTTTACAGAAGAACCCACCAAAGTTAAATCACAATCAGATCTATGGTTTAGGAACTCATAGGGGCCGTCTCCACGAATCGCGGCAAAATTATCGTATGGAAATACGTAACACGACGATAATATCGCCGCGATTCTCGCGCTCGTGGAGACGGCCCCATAGAGGTTGTCCTGTATGCGAAACCATTATGTATGTTTGTTTATGCACACATTCATTTTTAGGGTTCTGTTGCCAAATTGCAAAAAACGGAACCCTTAAAGATTCGTCCTGTCCGTGTGTGTCTGTCCGTCCGTATAGATCGAGTTCCCTAATATACTTTTTTTCTTAAGTCAATAGTTGATGAGATATTCGCTTCTAAAGCCGTAAAAATTGTGTCCTCTCCTCTAATTTCCAAAGTAAGACGAGGAACATTCTTCTTGTAGAACGTAAAGAGAACTTTCAACGAAAATTGGTTTGTCTGAGACCTGATATTTATTTTTCAAATATGGAACTTTTTCGTAAAACATCAGCCGTAACTTTGTTTTTCATTAACATATTATGAAAAACAAAAATGTGCTGTTGACTGTAAATTGACCTATGAATGAGCATTAAACATATTATTATTATATTGTTTGGTTAGCACCAAACAACTCTGTGTGCGAGTCCGACTCGCACTCTGGACCGGTTTTATTTATAGTTTTTTTTTTTTTTTAAACGCTGCCCCCACCCTAAGAATTTCTCCTGTATCGTGGGTGCGTTTACAAACATTCAAACTCTCATACACAAACAGCCAGACCCGGAATAACTATTACTACTAATAACCTGTAGATCATACACATATTTGTTCCGTGCGGGGATCGAACCCGCGACACGCAGCGCAGCAGCCAATCGCTCAGCCACTGCGCCAACCGTGCCGTAAATTTTTTAGATTATTTATTACCTGCACCATCTGCCTCGGTATCATTTCCTTTAGTTTTTCAGTGAGCCTCCTAGCATTGTACTCTAAACGACTGGTATGCACTATGGTAGACAACTCGTCGACTAATACACCGTTTATGTGAATATCCATCTGTAAAGTTGAAATTAGTCATAAATACCGTAAAAATAGTGCCGAACTACGAAACCATCATAATAATATAGAAAAAAATAAATTGGAACAATATTTTCCCTTTTAGGAGAGAATTCAATTAATTATAAATATTGTTGGGCTAGTGGTCGCAGAGGGCGACCGCTGACCTTGGGTTTGATTCCCGGGAAGGGCAAAGTGCAGCCATGGAGCCTGAATTTGTGCCCAGTTGATGGCAAAAGGCTCGCCCCCTAAGACATGGAATTTAAACATAGCTGGTGTGCAATTAGGTACACCTCCGCCTAAGCTTTCGGGGATTACAGGCGTGATGTAATGTTATGTATGTTATAATTATATGAAGATAGAATTTAAAAAATAGCATACCCTAACTAGCGCGCTGGTATGAAACCCATGATCCTGATAGTCAAAACTAGCGAACCCCGAAGTAATACTCTTGAGTGTGTCGTGAAAGTCGATCACGACTTCAGAAAGTGGTAGGATGTACTGCAACATGGTCATTTTGTCATCAACCGCGTTTGAAGGAAGGGGCAACCCTCGACGGTCTATGCATAGTGTTGTTACAGATCCGATATACTCCACTGGGGTTATTATTGTTCCTGTAATATTCAAGAAATATCGTCAAACGAATAAGGATCGCATTTTCTCAATTTGAAAATTATGTTTTGATACTTTTGATTAAACATGTAATTTATTTCTTACCTATTACAAATGGCTCATAGTATTCTTCAATGTTCTTAGGATCAGGTAGAAGTAGAGGATTTGTGATAATAACTTCTGTTCCTTTGTATTGTTTGATTGCCTTTGCTCCTTTTACTCTGAAAATTTTAACTTTAATTAGTATGTTTCTTTAATTTGTCTAATCATGCCATGCCTCATGCTAATGCTCACAATTTGTTTTACAAAAAACTTACCTCACTTTATAAGGTACAGAAGGAGCAGTCAATATGGCTTCAGCTTTATATTCTTGTAGAAGACGTTGTGTGAACACTTCAAGATGTAATAGGCCTAGGAAACCAATGCGCCACCCTTGTCCCAAGGCTGGACTGGAACATGAATAATATTTTGTTGCCACAAAAGCATATTAAGATACCAGTTCATGATGAATCTATTCCCTCATATAGGGAGGCGGCAGTAGGAACATTACCTTATATCTACAGGCTGATTGTGAATATGTTAAACAGGGTCAAATTTAATTAGCTAGCGAAGCTCAATACCGTGACGAGTATTGCTGACTAAACACGATGAAAAAATATCATAACATAACATAACATCACGCCTGTAATCGAAGGGTTAGACAGAGGTATACCTAATTGTACACCCACATTTCGCCAGTTATGTTTTAAGCCGGATGTAATAGGGAGAAAGTCTATTGCCATCAACCGGGCACAAATCCAGACCACGTGGCTGCTACTGAGAAATTCCTGGTAGAAAAAACCCAATAACACTTTTCGCAATCCGAGAATTGAACCCAGGACCTCATGCTCAGCAGTCGCGCTTGCGACCACTCGGCCGACGGGGCCTGAATATCGATATCTGTTACTACAAGAATAATAATAATATGGTATGTTAAGTAAACTGCCTGCTGTAATTAGCCTCTCCCTCCAAAATCATCAAAATAATGTTTGGATGTCGGTACCCGTCACAACTGTGGAGTTTCACTAGTTAATTCATTTCCATGTATAAATTTATTATAATTTGGAGTTTTCCAAGTTATATTACCATACCTAGAATCTGGAGTAACAGTAACTGCATAGTCATTCAAAGCCAGCTTCTTGATTGAGTCACTGAGTTGAGGATGCTGTGACTGATCAGCGGGAAAGATGCCTGCATACACCATGTGTTTGACTGGTGGAACTGTCGACACTGCCTCGTTGTCTGCCACCTCTTTGGCTAGTAATGTATCGCCGACACTACCGCCACCTTTTGGACCGCAACCTAAAAAAAAGTCCCATGAAGTTTTCTTTTAAGTTGACAAAGATCAAACAGTTTGCTAGAGGTCATTAGAAGCTTAATTTATAAATATTTTTTTGATTTTGTTGTAGGATAAGATATTAGAAGGTCCAGGTAGACTGTTATGTTTAGTGAAAGAAACTTCTATTTATTTTAATAGAAGAATTAATAGTCTCATGGATATGGAATGTGAGAAAATCACAATGATATATGTCACTCACCTACCATAACAACTTGGCCAGCGACAGCTTCTTCAATAGGCTCCTCACTTGGTCTCAACATAGCAAGGAACTTCACTATGTGAGGCTTAGAATCAGACTTCCATTTTACTGGTTGACCAAGTTGCACCTTACCAGAATGTATGTAAGCTAAGCATAGTATCCCTCTGTATTTGTCATGCCAGGTGTCAATAATATGTGCTCTAAAATGGTCCTTAGTATCTACAGCAGGTGGAGGTATCCTCGTTATAACAGCCTCTAGTAACTCCTTAACACCCCAACCTTTTTTGGCAGATATACTCATCACACTGTCTGGTTCTATTTTGAACAAGGAGTGAAGCTGTGCTTTGACCTTGTCAGGGTCAGCTCTAGGTAGGTCCACCTTGTTCAGAGTTGGTATTATGAGTAGGTTGTTTCTTTTGGCCAGTGAGTACACAGCCACTGTCTGAGCTTGAACACCTTCATTTGCATCTACTAACATTATTACTCCTTGGCATGCTGTTACACTTCTGACAACCTGAAAAAAGATGGTATAAAATCAGACCTAAGCAACTAGAATATTGCTGTGACACACAAATAATTATATGTGATAACAATATTTTGATTTAAAAGAGTGTCCATGGAGTTTCTTGCCCATACTTCTCCATAGAGATCTACACTTTGGAATGTGCAACTATAGTACTTTCTCAAGTTATTATGCCTTGTGACTGTGACTGTAACTTCACTTTTTTTTTTGTTTTTTTGACATCAAAAGTGCCTGTGATGGTCTAATTGAAATAAATGCTTTTTTGTTTGATTTTGAGTAATCTCCACGCGTAGAATGACTATCGAAAACAAAACAAAACCCATTTCTACGGTGGTCATGCTATGTGTGCTGTGGTGAATATTTCTTACCTCATTGGCAAAATCAACATGTCCTGGGGTATCTATGAGATTAAGGAGGTATGTTTCACCATTGTATGTGTAATTTAAGGATGCAGTCACAGCTTTGACAGTGATGCCTCTTTCTCTTTCAACCTACAACAAAAATTGGTATGGTTTTTATTTATTTAATTCTTTATGCACATAAATGCACAGAGGCAGACTATTATTACTACTTATCTGTGAAAGCATTAAACGATTTAATGCATGATTTTAAAGAGTTTGTATTTTATCTCTTCACTGGCTATATGCTGACTTATATTATGTGTTACGTACACTTATAACAATATTTATCTATGAATTATGCTCAATGCTGTAAGGTTGTAATAGACATGACTAAGTTTCCACACTAACTTGAAGTTGATCCAAAACTTGTGCATTTTCAACGCCCGGTTTGATTGAACCAGTTATTTCCAGTAGTCTGTCGGCTAAAGTACTTTTACCATGGTCTACATGAGCAACAATACTGAAGTTACGAATTTTCTTCACATCAGTATTTTTCTCCAGTGTATCAGAACTCTTCAAACGCCGTGATACAATTCTGAAAAATGTATGAAATTTACTGTTTTATTGATGTAACAATAAGGACAAGTTATTAACAAAAAATCGGCAGTTCTAGCTAGAAAACAAACCTTGGAAATCCTCGATAATTAATAGAAAATAGACTCCTTACATTACTTATGAACCTAACCATTGTCAATTATATCTTTTTCGCTCATTTAAAGTAACAGATACAGTTATTTTAATTAATTCATAACACAAATTCGCGCAATCGTAATGAGAAATTACAGGTTATTTGTCAACTGTCAAGTATCAATTCTGACAATCAGCTGTTTGGTTGCGTTCAAAAGTACGTAACCATTAATATGGTAACATTTGCAAAATTTTACTCAAGTTATTATGATGATGAATAGCCAAGACAGAGGGAAGACATGATATTGGTAGCAATAGGTGATGATGGATTCATAAAAATAATGCGTAGATCAGATTAAAATAAATGAAAAATACGAAAATTCCCCGGACGTCAGTAAAATGAAATACATTTTAGTAACATTACACAGTTTTATGCCAGGGTAAACAGCAGACAGGTACTTTTCTTGTTTTAAAGTCCACAATGCTGCATCACGGTATACGTTGATGGATCGTTTGAGACGACATTAGAAATCATTTACTAAACGGGATAAAAAGCAAATACACAATAGAAGAAAGACATCAAGTTTAATATTAAATTAAAGAACATATACTTATTTGTTACATACACAACTTAAGGCCTATTCAAACCTAGACGGTTTTCGCTACCGTCTGTATGCACTTCTACCCACAGCCTAGCCGCGGAACTTGATACTAAAAACCTGAGCGAATCCGCGCCGTATGTACCTTTACCCACAGCGGCAGCGAATACCGCATAGGTTTGAATAGGCCTTTAATGAATACGGACGGATAAATGTCATGGAATGGACGGATTAATATATATCACACAATAACTTCGTGTAATATAATTTCTTATACCACTTCTTCAATACTGTGGTCTGTTGAGTCGGGACTCAAGCTGTGTTCCTCTGGTTGCTGATGCAGTGCTTTCATTTGGTTTTCAAATCCTGTAAAACAATAAAGTGTTATTTAAAAAGTTGTTTAGGATGACATAGGCTTGGCCAAGCGGTTCCGATTATACGGTCTGTGCCTGTAGAGTATTTTCATAAGGTCTGGTTTACGAGTCCCTACCCGGCGGTATGCCATGCGAAAAGAAGGTTATATAACAGTGAGTCGCCGGTATGGCCTAGCATCAATAAACCATAACTCAATATTGACGGGATGAGAACCTTGCTGGCCTATTGGTAATGACCCCAATTTACAAGTTGTAGGTCACGGGGGCAAACCCAGGGAGACGCATTATTTTGTGTAATAATTTCATCAACACTGCGTTCAAAACGGTGACGTAAAACATCGTAGAAACCCTAGGACCAAAAATCCGAAGACATGTGACATCTACAACTCGGCTCTCTGCCCGCGTGATGGATTATTTATAGCCCACTCCCTCTCATAGAAAGGAGGCCTGTGTCCCAGCAGTGGGAACATTATAAATAGGCTGATTATGCTATGCGTATGCAATATTAATACTAACGAGGTGCTTCAGGGTGATTAGGCGCATATTGTATAAGTAATCGTAGAACTTTCTCCTCTGTTATCAATCCTGGCCGGCCAGTCACAGCGCGAAGAAGCTGTTGCCCAGCTACGACACCTGAAAACAATATAAGCAAAGAAATTTAGGATATTAAGTTTATCAAAACCCAGAACAAAAAATTCAAAGGCTACGTTACCTGGGTTAATTTCTCCAGCATCAAACATTTTCTTTACATCCACGAAGCGTTTTACGATAGCACTTTGCTCTTGAAGGGCCGTTGTTTGAGGACCTGTAAACATGTCAAAGAAATAAAATAACTTTAAATTATGGTAACTTACGATTAAATAACTTGTTTTACTAGAGAAGGCCCAAGAGATTAAAGCCGCATGTTTTTTTCCTGTAATTTTATAATTAAATAATCGGCTATTTTAGTTTAATCACCTGTTTCAGTGTCAGAAGATTTCGCCAAGCACTTGATGGCTTCCTTAAGCGAGTCTAGTGCTTTATCATAGTTCTGAAAAGCAGTTCAAACATTAAAATGCACAAAATATCTTAAAACGCTATACACATTTCAAGACCAACCAAGGAATGTGACATAAGATCAACGTTCAGGGACAGATCTACTCACTTGGAAATCTAAATAAATGTTGTAAATAGGATAGCTTGAAAAGTTTGCAACACTTACATCATACTCATCAACTTCGACCTTAGCGCATTCAGCGTAGAAAGCGGCTAGTTTCCCGTATGCCTTCGCCCGGGTATAGAAGTGTAATATGTGTCTCATAAGATCGGGCCGCGTCCGCCAGTCGGCGTGGCGACGCAAGTAGTCGGCTGCCATCAGCTGAGCGTTGCGGTCGCGGGTCGCTGCAGCAAATGTTGCGATGCGATCCGCGTCGCCTGAACGCATTAGCCAACGCATTGCACCTGCCTAGAAAATATATTTATGAAAGGTCAATTTCATATGGCCTTGTTTTTACTGAGGTACAATGCCACAGTACATGTTGCACAATTTGGGCAGGGGCATATATGTATTAGAAAAAAAAAACAAAATTTTACCGATACTAATGCGCTAAACGCTTGAAGCTACATTATACAGGGCGGGTAAAAAATCGTGGATCAAACGAAACAAGGCGATAGTTCGGGTTATTTGCAGTAAAAAATATCTCTGTGGATGAGCCCTAACTTGATCTCCTTAAAAGTTATGACTATTTGAGTGTTTTTTAAGAAAATACCAAAAGTTGTAATAAATAGGCAACTAGAGTAAAATGGGTACTTATTTTAAAACAATAAATGGTATTTAGTTGCTTCTAGGAAATGTATCATCACTACAAAAGTGCTTTTATGACAGTGTACCCTGTTTTATAAACATGGTAGGTACCCTAGGTATTGGCACTTTTTTCAATATCTTTTAAGTCTCACGTAAAATTATTGATTTAGTACTTTATAAAATTACTGTAAAAACCCTGATAACCCCAACTATCGCCCTGTTTAGTTTGATCCACGATTTTTACCCACCCTGTATATAATGAATAAATGACCCTTGCCTTGTGAACACCGCAACAAATGCTGGATTCGAGAAGCACATCTCCAGTCTATGTGGCGTTTGGGCCTATGATGTCTAAAAATTGTCGTATTTCGGCTGAAATTATATTTTCCGACGATTCCAGAAGTTACCTTGTCTCCCGCATGTGCCAGTCGTTTGGCAGCCTGGTGGTACAGTCCACGGGCCCCTAACACGTCTGCCAGTCGCCTAAGGAGCGCATCTCTTCCAGTCGTTCCGGCCGGTGCCGCTAGCCTTTCGCTCAGCTCTTCCGTTAGCGGCGTTGGTAACTGCTCCACTATGTCTAAAGCTTCTTCATACTACACAAACAAATATTTATTTGTAAAGCATAGAAGAAAGAAAACTACATTTAAAAACTGAAGAAATAAATATGATCAACAAGGACGAAGGTCGCGGGGCACAGCTAGTATTATATAATATGTCATGAACTCGCTCAAAATCTATTAAGATTTAGTCATCTTCGCTACTTCAGGTGGAATTCAAATGACGGCAACGCTTTTTTACGTTACGGTGATAAATACCGCTCTCTAGAAACCATGCCGTTTTGTTTACACAGACAACGTCCTTGTGACGTCATTCACGGCTGTATTACGGCCGCTATATGACGGGGGAAACCAGAGCTTTAGAAACGAGTATTCGATTAGACTTAATTACATTTCGATCATACCTTTCCAGCGGTCGCTAACAACGCAGCAGCATGTGAGTGCTGGTTCGCTTGTCTCAGATGTGCTGCTAACGTATTGGCAAGATCTGGATCCACTTTGTTACCAAGTGCTTCCACTGCCGCGATCATAGCGTTCGTGTCGCCGCTGTTAACTGCCAGCTTTAACGCCATATGAGTTTTTCCTAAAGGAAGAGAGTAAGTTTTGTCAATCAATCAATTAACTCAGCATAACGCAGTCTGCTGCTGGACGTCCACTCCCCATCTGCGCCACAAAGTAATTTTTGTAGTTGGGTTGGGAATATTTTTCAAGGACAAGTCTCTTGATAGCTTAGACGTGCTGAGCTGTGTACCTAGTTGTGCATTTTCTTTTCGTTGTTCTTTGTTGTACTACGGTTCAGAGCGAGAAGCGGAAGCACGATTGCGCTCCAAAGTTGCACCACACAGCTTTGTTGTGTTTGGAAAAACATGTTTTATCTTATTTGTAAAACAGGTCGAAACTAGATTCTGGTCAGCTTTGTAGTGACAGAAACAAGAATAACTATTCAAATAAAGAATTAAAGGAGAAACAAAATAAGGTTTAACATCCATAGACAAACCTGCTTTCTGGTACAGAGCGATGGCTTGTTCAATCTGTCCAGCGTTCTCGAGTATGGACGCGGCGTGTAGCGCGTGAGTGGGCGATGTGGAGCCGGCGCGCCACACCATGTTCCACGCGCTTGCTTCCGCGGCCACCCGGATAGCCGACGTTATTGCACCACATTTTATGTACATCTGGTGATAAAAATAAAGGCAAATGATTCATATTCATGGACTTCCATAAATATGAAGAGGAAGTTGGAGACATTTTTTTAACTTACCTTGACCGCACTTTCAGTCTTATCTGGCTGCATTTCAAAATAACGCGCCATTTGATACTGCGATGACCGGTTCTTCTGGCAGACTTTCTCAGCTTCGTCTATTCTGTCCATATGACACAAAAGTCTCGTCTGCTCGCCAAAATCATTAGACCGTGCGTACGCCTCTAACGCACCATCAAGATCACCAATACTTTCCAAATAGTGTCCCCACCACGTAATTAGACTGGGATCACTCGAATTTGCTACATATTGTGCTAGCACAGCAGCCTGACCCTGTGCCACAAGCATTCTAGGTACATGAGGAACTAATGTACCTGCACTTTTAAATAATTTCAACGCTGCACTTGTTTCCCCATTCGACCACACCACTTTAGCTAGCTTATGCTGAGCGCTCTTTACAAGCAGAATATTTTCTCCTTCGTGACTCCCGTTGGTAATTTCGTACAGTCCACCTTCCTTTGCCGATATCAATCTTGTGATCAGATCTGGTCTCTGTGCTTCTTTAAATAAGTTTTCAGCTTCCTCGATCATACCGAGATTAACAGCTAACACGGCGACCTTACAAGTGTCGTCCATAGTATTGTCGTTCATCACTTTGCGCATCATCAAGGCCCCTTTAATATTGCCCATTTTGCCTAAACACACAGCGCCGACATCGGGCCGCTTACGGGCGACGCAAACCTTCGCTAAGCTGTCCCAAATAACGGAGTTTTTGCCACTCGACAATGTAGTTCCGACGACAACTGCCTTTTCTAAATAGCCAGTTGTCATGTAGTACAGAAAGTCCAAAACTTGTTTGACATTAGCAGCTTCATTTTCATTAATGTCTTCAAATTCGTGTATCAATATTGTTTTAATATTCTGCTGTGATAAAATTACAACATACGGCGTATGTAAACAACATAACATAAAATCAGCCATATAATAATCTTCAGAAGCTGAACACCAATTTTTATATTCGTAGAGGCTGCCCTCGTGACAGAGAAACAGATGTACGCGGTCCAGATCTGCTGACCTCATATGCACTGCAACTATTCTTGGGTCATTACAGTCCCATAAAATAGCTATGGGAACACTTTGATATGGAGGAGTCGCGTTTTCAGAGATAAGGGTATTTGTGATGACGTCATTTGCTACATCCCATAAATACAGCCTGGGGTCCGGCGCTAAGCCAGCATTAGCAATACTGAGTGAAATATAACGACCAGTGCAGTTCACTGACGCTCTCATGACTTCACCAAAGTCTTCAATCATTTGATAACAATTTTTGGGCGGATATGGCATTCTTAGACCTTTCTTTGTGATTTCAGCTAATTTAAGAGTACCATCCATTGTTGCAATGACGATGAACTTGCTCGTATTTGTGACGCCGATAGGCTCACCTTCACCTTCAGTACTTGGCAATATTCCAAGACTATTACCAGATATAGAGTAGCACTCTATGTGAGGATTAACCACACCAACTAGAACATCGCTATAAATGATGAGAACATCTGTCTTCCATGGGAAACTTCGTATGAGTGAAAATTTTGTATCATTGTCCTTACTGCACATCCAAATCTGGAAATTAAAAATACAATCAAGCACTGTATTAAGCTTTCAAGGTTTAAAACTAAACTTATAGATGTCTTCCGTAATCCGCGATCATGGCGCTTGCAACAGCGTCGAAATATCGGGAGCTCAAAATTATGAACAACCATGGCAACATTTTTGAAAAAGCAAATACATAGACCTAAATGAATGAATACATACCTGAACATCTTTACCATCACCTAAAGCAATATACTGGTCTTTAAATGCAAAAGCTCTGATGGTAATTGAAGTATTAATCATTGATGTTGTATTATTTTTATTTGTGAGAGCAATTTCATTTGCAGATTTTTGCACCATATGTATATTAGGTGCGTATCCCCAGCATACTGGTTGTTCACGAAGAACAAATGCACTTGTTATGCAGTTAACATGTAGCAGTGGGTTCATCAGTCCTTCTGATCCCCAACTGACTTCTTTAACAGTTCCTTTGACAGAAGTGCTACTTATAAGTTTCCAATTATTCCGGTGGTCTCTTCTCCAAAGATACAGGTTTCCTTGTGAAGTTCCACAACAAAGTGTATCACTCAAATTGCTGTAACTAATGCTTGTGAATACGTCTCCGGGCACCATGTCTTCTTTCTCATTTGGCAACACATCATTATCACCCGTATCACTGTCCCAAACCCTGATCAGATTATCTCCAGTTACGACAGCTACATAAAAGTTGCCTGCAAGGACTATACACTGACTATTCCTTGCAGCCATTCTCACATGAGTGTCTGTCATCAAGGAACCATCATCAGACATAATAAATCTAGTTAAACTGAGAGCTCCACCAGACTCCCACGCAACTAGAAGATATATATTGCTTATTATTCCCATAAATACAATGTTTCCAGGAGCATTCAGCACCTCAGAACATGCCCCATTAAGGTCTATGTATAGTATCACTCCATTATCCTGAGCTGCATAGCAAGAATGGTTATCTGGTTGAGCACCTTCCCTCATTCTTGCTGTTGTCCTGGGGCGCCAAGCAGCTAGGGCATCTAAGGCATTCTCATCTCCAGCGACTGCTGCACGGGCTAGTCCTCTGATGGAAGTTTCAGAACTTGGTTGAGGAGTGCAGAAGGTAATGTGGGTGATTACATCACCAAGTTGGTGGTGAAATGAAGTAAGTGGGGCACCTGCACTTGATTGCCATCCAGAGAGTGAGCCTGCGGCATCTGAAGCTAAGAGTCTGCCCCCTCCCAAGCTAAAGGCTACTGATGTCAAAGCAGCATTATGGGGAGCCTCTAAGCGAGCCCAAGAGTACTCCAACCAAATGTACAGCTCTCCGCCATCCCAGCCCACAACTAGTAGTCGTCTTATAGGGTGCCATGCAAGAGCAGTCACTTGATTTGACAATAAAATAGGCCAGTCACATCCTTCTAAAGGAAAGCCCTGGAATAAAATAACTTCTAGTAAGAATATAATTAGTATGATACCGATAAAAAATTAAGAAAAGTTATTGTAACTTACGTTTTCTTGAAAGATAGTGACGAAACCCCCTTTTTCCTGATTATAGGAACCTACAGCCAGAAGAGGTAAAGAAGGGTGCCAAGTACCAACCGTGGACACATTACCATCAGTAAAACTAAGTTTTGTATCAATATACAAAGTCATTGCTAAGAATGGTACAGAACTTTGAATGATATTTCTTAGTTTATTTGTCAATGGAGTGGAGCAACGAGATTTATTCAACTAGTTACGTCAATTATTTCCATTTTGCTATATAATTATCTAATGTTAGATTCCATTCCCCATCTTCAGAAAATTCAACCACTCATACAACCGACTGTTTTGACTTTTTTACGTTTACGTTGCCATGGAGACGGACGGACTTATTTTTTTTTTTGTGATTGGCATCTCGCATTTCAACTTGGAGGTTGTCGTCTGCTTAACCAGACTATCCTGTGGGTGCCTTGAGTGTAAGGCCTCTAGCCAGGGCAAAAAACTTACAAACTAAGCGACTACACAAGTAGAGCATCCCCTGAGGGGTACGAGCATCGGCTAAGGGCGTCGCTGGGAGAGGACAGCAAGGGGAGGGGACAGGCTGGTTTTGAACGGTATTTAGGGGCTGATTTTGAACTACAGCCTGAGCAACGGTCGGGAAGGGCATGCATCGGGATGTCGCGACGACGGGCCTCGACGGCGAGGACGGAATGACGGCTGATTGCGTCTGTGCTTCTTGAGCGTGCTAATTTCCCTACTGCTCATCTGGGGGAGAGTGATAGTGTTATCGGGGGTGACGAGAGCATGGCTTGGTCGGCGAATCTTACTAATTTTAGAGCACTCGTATCGGGTGGCAGATGCCATCAGGGGATTACGGTGCCTTATGGCAGAATCGAAGAACCGCTAAGAGAAGAATTATATTCTATTCTCATTTCTATATAAATTAAAAAAAGAAGTGGTGCTATAATTTTCCAGCTCACTTCACTCGCTAATACATCCTGTACTTTTGAATTCTCCATAAGTTGACACAGTTCCTCCTATACTCATTCCTGTATGAATGAACAAAAAAAACTTAATTTATCCGAGGAAGGGTGCAAATATTTTCGAGCTCATTTCGCTCGCTTTTGCGTCTGAGTCACACCAGTCCTGTATGAATGGTGAAAAGAAAATCTAACCTACCCGACGTAGTATTAAAATTTTCGAGCTCGCTTTGCTCGTTCTGACGATTTGCGTTCTTTTCAGTATATCTTTATAAACTGACACAATTTCAGAAAGCTAAAGATGCACCCCCCGGAAATAAATCTTAGGCGCCCTTGATTGTTTTGTTTATTTAAATCCAGGGATAGTTGATAATTATAATTTCGTTTTCCAAAAGTTGTTGATAATAGTTTAATTCCTCCCCCCTATCGGTCCCTAATCAAATTCCTGGATGTGACCCCCCCCCCCCCCCCCAAAGACTTAGGCTGGGACCGCGCCTGAACAGGGCTAACTAAGCCTTTTTGCTGTTGGAAATATCGCTAGTGAACAGCGTGAATATAAGCGGGGAGACAACGGAGCCCTGAGGGACTCCGGCTAGAATATGGTGAGGGGAGGAGAGAGTAGAAGTTGCGATCCGATAGAAAGTCCTGTAAGATGAGCACGAGACGGTCAGGCACTCCTAGTTGGTACAGCTTGTATAATAAGCTGTTGTGTCAGACTTTGTCGAAGGCTTTCCCTGTGTGTTTGGTCAAATAGCCAATGTGTCCTTTGTCAGCTACGTCATCTGAAATAAATGCTCTAAGATTACAACACTACAGTTTCTTGCTCGCAAGTCGTAGCATCAATATTCCTCACCATTCCTGTATTTCCCATCTACAATCATGTTGACCCTGTTGCCCGCAAGCCGCAACACATAGGTTGTAGGAATAATATTCAGTAATTTTGTCTCCCAGTGAATAGTAGGCTTTAACTTTATGGTTTTCTGAAAAGACGCATAGACTCTTGACGTTTTTAATCTGCCGGCATTTTTGGATCAAATGTCAACAAAGAGATAAACGTTGTAATAATAACCATTATTTTCTTTTGGTTTTATTTGGAAGAAATCTACAAATATGTGGTACTTGACATCCGAAAATGACGGTCGAGTTATTTATATTATTTCATTAGCTAAACAAATAGTAATAGGCAGAAGTATTGATAACCAAGTGTGCGACTTTGCAATACCTGATGACCCTTCTATAAGTAGAAAGCATGCAACGCTAGCTTTAACGCAGATTGGTTTGTTTTTACAAGACTTGGGCTCTAGATACGGAACTTTCATCAACACCAACAAAGCTGAAGTTAATACAAACCTAAAACTGAATGAGAATGATGTTGTTAAGTTTGGCAAAATGAATAGTGTTTGGAAAGTTAATATTATTAATCTTATAACGTGTACATCGACTTTAAAAGGTGAAAATCTTCAGAACTTGAAATTGACCATATCCAAAATTGGTGGAATGTTGAAAGGTGATTGGGATGACACCTGTAATTATCTGACTATGCCAGCAATTACCTTGACAATCAAAGTTGTATTAGCTTTAGTGCAAGGGTCAAATATTGTCACAGTGGAGTTTTGGAACCAATGTCTTGAAAGTGTTACTAATCTCACAGCATTACCAGATCCACATGAATTCTTACCTCAAGTTGTAGAATCTACATTAAACAGAGAAGTTGTGTCATTCCTGCCAGATCCACGTCGTAAAACACTGTTTCAAGACAAGAAGTTTGTTTTTTTCTCTAGGAGACAACATGAGATGTACAAATCAGTTTTGGTTCAAAGTGGTGCTTCTCCAATGCTCCTTAGTGAGTTTAGGATGACTATCTCAATGCTTTGTGCCCCAGATGTAGTTGTAATACAGTATATTGTGACTGGTGTTACTCAAGAAACGCAATCTCAAAAGAAAACAATCAATGATATTGTTAATCAATTGAAAAGTAAAGGAAAACGGGTTGTAGCTGATGCTGAGATTGGGCTTGCAATTTTGTATTGTTCAATGGATAAGTATTGCAATCCTAACTTTAGTTTCACATCTGAAGTAGTAAAACAAGTATCTGTACCAGTCAAGACTTCTTCTAAGGTGTTAGCTCAGGAATCTCAAGAGCCTGTGGCTCAACAGAAAAGAGAAAATGTCAACATTAATGAAAGTGTAACATCTCAGGAAATCTGTGACAAGCATTCAAATAAAAGGAAACTAAGTGAATTCACAAGTGAAGCCCAAGTGAATCCTAATAAAAAAGTTGCTACAACCAGCTTTGCTGTCAATGTAAAAAGTGAAAGTGCCAAGAGGAGAATTTCTGGGCATGATGATAACTCTATGAATCCAGCCAAGAAAGTGGCCATTGATAAGGAGAATAGCCTTGATGTGCCATCAAACCCATCTGAACCGGGTGACAATGACAATAGTAATGATATGTTTAATTTTGTGAAAACAGTTGCTACTAATAGTGGAGTTGTAAGTAATGCTAAGAAACTTAATTTATCAAGACCACAGAAAAGAAAATTAAATGAGACTAATGATGATGAGGACTTGTTTAATTTTGTTCAAAATAAGGTTCCAACAATAGATGATGATAAGACTGATACTAACACATTGAAAAAAAACCTTTTCAATCTGAATAAAAAAAAAAACAATGAAAGTGATGAAACAGTTGAATCGTCACATGTCCCGAAAAGAGAAGTACTTTCGTCAGAAGACATATCAGCTATGAGGGGATCAAAATTGAAAGAGCTAATGGAACGTAATTCTAATACAATAAACACTGTTAAGAAAGAAAAATGTGAGGAATTGGAAGAGCAAATGAATAAACTTGATTTATGCACTACTATTGTTAAAACTTGTAATAATTTGATTGTTAAACGAGAGCCACAAATAGTGACTGAAAATAGCTTTGCTAAAAATACCTCTCTTAAAAACTTTAAGATATTTAAGAAGGTATGGCCATTGAAGAGGCAAGTCACTATAATTCAGGCTTCTCAAATAAGCTTTGGTGATAATACTGCCGCTTAGTCAATTAAGGAATAAAAAAAAAACTTATTATTCATTATGTTTTATTCAATTAGGTAAGATGTTATTTTTTACAAACATGTAAAGAAATAAGAAATAATAAAGATATTAAACTAATCATCGTTTGCTTCTGATTCATCTGATTCTTGATCCTGGTCTTCTTCATCAATGTCTTCCTTGTCACTGAGAACCTCTTCTTTTTTACTGTTGAGTTATTAAAGAGCATTAATAATCATTTAAGATGTTAACATAGCTGCCAAGTTAATAGCTGCAACAACACAATATATGGCAGTTTTTTAAGAGTCAGGCTTGTCAATAATGTCATTAATAGGTTTCGCCTGAAACTAAAAGCATCAAACATTAATAATTGACGCTTAAAAGCAGATTACCTGGCTTTAGCAGCTACCTTCAACCTCTTCAGTTTCACTGTGCCATCGGGAGCCACTCTGACAGACTTGCCAGGGAATGTTGACAGTTCATCCTCCAACACAGTGTAGTTCTTAGGTCTCTTCTGTGTTAGTTTGGGCGGTTTAATTGTATTTGATGGTCCTACAATGTTTGAATATTAATTATTTTTACAAGCATGATTTAACTTGTTTGCTGCACTTTTTAAAGTTATAATCTAATAGATGTGGTACTTACGCAGTGTTAGATAAAGAGGCAATGACATAGACAATGGCAATTTCAGTGAGATAGACCTAATATTTCCTTCACCTCCAGGAAACTTTGTTTTCAGTTGCTGAACTAGTGCCATAATATTTTCTTTTAAATTCTCCTGAGGCATGGCAGTATGTCCTACAGTGATAGTTGAAGTTTCCCCTTCACTAAGACGTAAAATAGCAGTACGTAAACCTATTTCAATGCTTTTCTTCAGGTTTTTCTCTTCATTTATTCTAACTGGGATCAGCATGTTGTGTTTTTTGAAGAACATCTTTCCTAAAAGATGTGATACATGGTTCAGTACTCTAGTGTCCACCATTATAAAGTCATGCTGAGTCAAGAGTCTGCGTTTTAATTCAAACTGGTCATACTCCACTCTTAGTTGACGTACTGGGAGTACTGTTTTAACCTGAAATAAGAACATATACATTCAAGTCATAAAAAAACAGTCATTAAATATATATATTATATACTTTTATAGGTGCTGATTTCAATACACACCCCAGTTACACCCTCCTTTCTCAATATTTCTTCCCAGCGATCAATAGTTGGCTCATGGTCATGTTTTCTTCCCTTCTTAATATCTGGTGTTACTAAGCAAACTTCTCCAGTTGATGCTACAGTGCTGTGTGGCAGCAATCTGGAAATATTAATTAGTTTGACTAAAACAATGTTATGAAATGCCATGCCTAACTGTAATTCAATGAGACCTGTTTACTTACAGTTTAATATTGCCACTTGTATTTTGAATTTTAATACAGTGGATTTCTGCGAATATAGGCTTTTCGTCGTCGAAAATTGCGTTCTTCTGCTTATCATGGGCCATCAAAACGTTAAGTAACGCACTCAAACATGACTGAACGAGGTCCTCTGTAACACTCTCTGAAGGCAATACATATTTGACTTTCTTCTTCGGTGCAGCCTCTTTTTTGATTTCCTCAGTAGTTTGTTTCACAATTTTTGTCTTTTGTGCAAGTGGTGGTTTAACCTGTGGCTTTTGGGGCTTGGTTTTTTTATTGAGCTTTACAACTTTAGCGGGTTTTTTGTTTTTATTCTTTTTCGCCTTCAGTGGCACTTTAGGTTTCACAGCCACCATATTAAATTATTTATACCGACTAACAAATCAAATTTATTCGGACTATTTTTACAGTTTGTCTATAACAACAACAAAATAACCTCCGAGTACGATCCTCAAGTAAATTCACGTGTCAAATTCTTAACCTCACTTTTCCCATGCGTCACATTGACAATGACATTGACATTATTGAATTCATTACCAGTGCTAAAAAATATGAGAAAACCTAATGCGATGCGAGTATCCCATGGATTTATTACGTACTTTCCGAGTAAACCATGGAATGATTAAGTGCTGTGAAAAAAACAATTTATTGGGGTAACTTGAGACAGATAATTTAATTTCAAATCAATCTGTGATTTTGACTCGATTTATGTCAGATTGACCAAGTAGAGCTAGATTGATGCAAAACCACAAAACCATTTTTTTTTCAACAGACGGATTCACGAATTGGTCATCTAAGGTCCCCCATACAATAGTGAGTAGATGTTTATAGGCTCCGGACATGAGGTGGGTTTCCGAGTTAGTTCAGCTGGGTTAGTGAGCCAGTTCATTCAAGTCACTGACTTTTGGGCTCCAGACACGAGGCCAGCGTGTTAGTCAGTTCAGTCTTTCATGGATTTGACTCACAGATACCAACTGGCGTACCACATACTGGCTTTTAAATTGTACTTGTGCGTAATAAACGAAGTCAAGCCGTTCATTATTAGGCCAGTGGAGAACCAGTGATGGAACTAACTATCTAATAATTATGTTATTTTGGGTACTATCAGGTACTCCCGAAGAGCTAGCTAATAATGAGATTGT
The DNA here is from genome assembly GCA_963082995.1 of Noctua comes. Taxonomy (NCBI): domain Eukaryota; kingdom Metazoa; phylum Arthropoda; class Insecta; order Lepidoptera; family Noctuidae; genus Noctua; species Noctua comes. The sequence goes on from OY720273.1 coordinate 8,994,751, forward strand.
TATTGTAATCAACAATTTTTTTGTACATGGATATGTTCAAAAAGTAGCAGAGGAGGAGGTGAGTCATACGTTTATCTTGGATGTTGTTTATGTTTTAAAAAGAGATCACAAAATAAAAAAAATAGAGACATGCAACTGGGCTGGGCGGTATTTCGCAAGCTGGATGACGTGTTTAGGGACTGAAAGTTACCAAAACGCCTAAACACCAAACTTTACGAACAAGGCACATATACTTCTTGCTCACTGAAGAGAGTATGTACAAAGAGAAGCTAGCGCAATGGGCTATGGAGCGATAAAATAGACCTAGTCCGTATCTAAGACATCCGAAGGGGGACAATAGTTGTTAGAAGATCGCGGGTAAGGCTTGGTTGAGATTCGCGCAGACCAGGGAAGAAGGACCCAAAAGGGAGGAGATCTTTACTCAGCAGTGGGTGGAACAAGGATGCCATTGATGATGATGACTCAGTGCTTAAATACCAAATTGTTGATCATGATTTGTGCAAAATTTTTATTGTGAAATATTCTGTTAGTAGTAGAGTCAATTAACTGAATGTAAGTGAACGTTTCCTGGCCTACCGCCAGACTTCGCAGTGGTTAAAGGGCGTGTGTTCATTAGCGAGTGCATTGCTTGATAACACGCAATAAATGCTCGCTATCTTAATTCATGGTAATTAATGAAAAGGACTTTTGATTGTTTATTTACAGGGCCCTGTTTATTATACGTTACAAATTGTAATTGTATTTTACAAGTTATAAATCTACAAGTTTCTGTTTAATAAACAATACAAGTAACCGATTTACCATGGTGGAAAACTGACAAAATTGTAAAATTGTACCTACAATTTTACATAATATTTCTGTTTATAAGCATTTTTTATATTGTATAAGCATTTTCTCTTTACAATTGACAATTTACATATTGGACGGTGGTCATATTGGTGGACTCGCTTTGTGTCAGAGCTTAACAATTTTTTAACTCAATTAATAAGTGAAGAAATTTAATTGTTATACATTAAAAAATGGTTCCAACAACTAGTAGTGGAAGTAGTGACAGTTGTAGAGCCAGAATCGTGATTTTATTATTGTGCTTCATGACTTTAGTTATGAATCATACAAATAGAAAAGTACTGTAAGCCAAATGGTAAAACCAAATTCCAAATAATTTAAAATTCTAAGATTATGAAATCTACCCTCGATTTAAGAATCTTCAATAAAAACTTACAATTTATGTAATTTGTAACTTACAATGACTTTGTAGATACAATATTGTCATCGAAATCTACTTGACAAGCGTTTTTTGCACATGTAAACGTTTATTAAGCATGTTAAGCCTTCGGTCCCGGGTGTCATTTGTTGATCTTTGACTGTCGTTAGGTAGTCAGTGGCCCAAAAAGTCTGACAATTTTTTTTACCAAGGGGTATCGTATTACCCAGTACTAAATGGGTTGTGGAGGTCAAATAGGCAGTCGCTCCATGTAAAATACTGGTATTCAGCTGCATCTGGTTAGACTGGAAGCAACCAGGCTGCTATTGGTCTGGGCTTAAGCAAAGCGGAGGATTTTTGGAACTGTTGGGTGGGTTATGAAACTGAAAAAAAACAATTATTAGTTCGATTCAGAATCTTAAAAAAAGTTGAAATGCCAGTGTTTTCGCTCTGCCGAAACCCGTAAACCATTGAACTTGAGCCACCTAATCGACCGCTATGAACGATCGTGTGAGAATTTCGCCTATCAATGTTTATCGCGCACATTCCGAACTCAACTTTAGAATTCGAACTGGAATCTAGAAGCATCTTCCCTCCCTTAGGTACCTACCTATTTGAAATTGTCTCTGAGCTTCGCATTGTGAATCTCGGGATCGAATAAGCCTGCATCATCGCTTACCGTGGATGTTATGAAAGGTCACCAAAGGGCGCTAAAGGATGTAATTGCGAATTGCGAGGAGGGTGAGCGGCAATATCCATCTGTGAGCGAATGTATTTATGACATCTGCAAACAACATTTTCTTTTTCAGCCGTTGTAATTTAGGGGAGTTGCTGAGGTACCCATTCAATAGTCGACATCAATAGTTCCAAAGTCAATAGTAGGAGATATCTAAATGTTTATTTTATGTTTCAGGTAGACATCGATAGATGTTGGGTTTCGGCATTGATCATATTTTCAGGTTTGCGAGGTTTTGTATTTATTACTTAACTAACAATCTACACCGGCTTCGCAGGGCTGCAATTTAAGAATGAAAAACAAGTAGACATAGTTTAAAAAATCAAAAATCCAACTGCAAAAAAAAAACAATTTAAAAGTACCTAATGCACTAATAAGACCGAAATTTAAACATTAACGTATATACACCGTGACTTTTTAGTCGTATTACAACGGCAGCCCACTTCATTTGTCCAATGACTACTAAACATTCATATAAAAATAGGTATTTATGAGATTTTAATAATTTAAAAGTAAAAATATTATTCAGTAAAATGACGCATGACGTAGTTAAAATACCCTGTTGCGAGCGATGATCTACTCGACTCGAGCGCTGAGTAGGTATGTTTGCCCGTTTGACACGTAAACATCATTAACAGAATGTTTCATAATTTTATTCTAATGTATTATTTATTTTTCTTTGTACCTATTATGGAAAGTTAAAAAAAAATCGCGCCTAGAGCTATTTTATGTCAGGTAAATTGAGTGGACCACCTTTGTAAGACGACTAAAAAGTCACGGTATATGTATTTTTGTAATCCCCTTTTAATTCCTTTTATTTTGATACCCTACTCGATAGGTTTGGTTATTTTTTTAATTAACGTATTACTATTTCGCGCCAAAAATCCACCATTATGTTTTTTATTCAAACAACTATCCAAGGACACTTGTGTTTTCAAGACGAATATCCAGCCAGCCGTTTGGAAGATACAAGGTTATAAAGAAATTTACAAACATACAAGATACGCGCGAAAAACATACCCTATTCCTTGGCAGTCGGGTAATTAATAAGAAGTGCACTGCGCTTAGCAAAAAATATCAGTCATATTTTTTTCCAAAAACCGATATTAGCCAAATTGGTCAAATCCGTTCTCAAGTTATGATGCTTCATACAGGCGGAAATAAATTTTTACTTTTATAGATGTCATTTTATTTTTGTCTCTCCTTGGACATTAAAAACATAAACAATCAAATTAAGCTGTTACAATAACAATACTTACAACAGTTTAAATAACTTAACGCAGCTTTGTAAAATTGCGTTTCACGGTACAATTATCTAAAGAGGTGCGATATTGCTTTCTGTTCCTGGCAAACATCCAAAACATAACACCTGTGAGGAAGGAAATGCATTTGTGGTCAAATCTTTCGCTGTGTTTGTTAGGATTGAGCAAATGTTTTACAGTTTAATGGGATAACAGCCTCTTGGTGTTTTAAAGCGCTATATTGTTAAAACGGGCTAGCACAGCTCACAATATAGGTATACCTACGTACCAAGCTATTATGATATACGATTTTAATAAAAGTCGTTTTTAGATCTAAACTTTAGCTAGGACGTCTAAAAATTGAAGTTGAAATCTCTGTCTCAATGAGAAAAACGTGACAGCTGGTCCTTATCCCGCGCGACTGGTTAGAGTAGAGTCAATTGCAGGAAATGGTTCATTACCGTAAGCGGTCGCCTGTTAGTAATTATGCACAATGGCTGTCCTAAAAAGTTACGGTCTAACACCTAACTGCTATCTGCGGTTTACCCGACCAGCTTTAGCGTCATTAGCAACTTTGTTTAGAGGAAAAGAGACGTCGAATGAATAAATAGAAAATAAAAAAGCATCGTCATGGCTGTGTAATAAGTTTCGGTGTAGTGCCCTTAGAAATATAAAAAAATGTGTATCGTTAGTTTATCGCACCGCTGGAATTTCAGCTCTCCGCCGAGCGAATCGAACAGTTAGATATTCACATTTGCTTAGTGTGAGTGAAAACGAGCAATAATCCTAAGTTAGTAGATATATCTAAATCATGAATTTATGAATCATATTGAAAAACCGATGACCGCGTGAAGTTTGATCACGAAGGACTGTTTTTATGAATATCTTATACAAATAAAACCTTTTGCCCTCCAAATGCGTGAACTATCTGTAGGCCAAAAAATGTTTTTTTTTCGGTGAGGTAATTGAACCCGAGACTCGTAATCCCAGGTCAGCAACTGCTGACGAGGCAGCGTTGGGATTGAGAGTCTCTTACATGTCATCACCATAATAATTCTATGGGTGGAAAGTTCAAATAAAGATGCCTCCATTTCATTTAAGAGGGGGTTCAAGTAAAGATGCCTCCATTTCATTTAAGAGGTTATGGTTTATAAAGACCACAGACGTGGAAAGTAAAGGGATTGTTGATTAATAAAAGTCGTTAATAATTAGTTATTAATTTGGAATAATAATTATGTCTGGTAAGACTTCTTTTTATCACTCGCGCTTTCCCTTCGGACCCAATCTGTTTTTTCTGAGAATTTATTTGCTTTTAATAATTGAGCAACCCGCCTCTGCTTCTCACGGCGCCACCTATCGAATCCAAAACTATCTTTTCTTTCAAGCTGAAACCAATCATACACATTCACAATATTTCATTGAAAGCGGTTGGGTGGTTTCGAAGATTAGCGTACAAACAATGTACGAACATAGTGACACGTGATTTTTAAACGGGGTGAAAGGGACACCGACGCGAAAACTACCACGTATTCAGTACGTCATTCTGAGCATCCCCACGTAGAAATTTTTCATCGGTTATTAAAAAAAACAGCTGTTTCTTACAAAATTGCAATTTCTTTATGGTCAAAATGCATGGAACAGCTGTTCTTTTTTTTAAAATTACCGATAAAAAATTCTGTGTTCTCAGAATAATGTACAGGATACGTGGTAACTGTTTTCGCGTCGGTGTACCTTCCACCCTGTATATTAAGATAATTATTATAGTAACTTTATAACTGCTCGTGAAGGTTACATCTCTACAGTACCTTACCTATATTCTGACTTCTGCCAATAAATCTCTAAAGATGTAATGTTCGGGATCTGTAGGTACGTAATGGCTGCTACCATCGAGGTCGTGCATTATGCATGTGTGCATTTTACCTATTGGAAAGACATGAATACTTGATACTCTATTAGCAATTTAGAATGCAGGATGACGACGAACTTACTATTTTAAAGATGGACGTTCTTAGTTTCAGTAGTTTTTAGTACATTTTATATGTTTGAGCCATGCAATCGTTGAGTCGTAAAGTAGACTTATTGTACAGTGGTAGGTCTACGTAGGTAGGTAGGTGCCTACGAAACCGTCCTCGGAACTCGGAGTTCCGCTTACGTTGGACAAGCTTAGTTTTACCGATTGAATGTCGTATCCTACGTACGCTAGTTTTGCCCATAGATTGGTTTCGTACCCGAGAAATTGGTACCACATAGGTACCTACCTAGAAGTTATCTGCATTCAGCAACTAAATTCGATTATCTAACGCTTTCATTTTTCACTAAGTTGTTACAAAATAATAAAAATATACACCGTGACTTTTTAGTCATCTTAAAACGGCATCCCACTTCATGTAGGTACCTATCCAATGACTACTAAACATTCACAAAAAAAAATAGGTATTGATGAGATGTGAATAATTTAAAAATGAAAATATATTCATCATTATGACGCATGACGTAGTTGAATCCCCCTGTTGCGAGCGATGGTCTAATCGACTCGTGCGCTGGGTAGAATGTTCTACCGTTTGACACGTATACATTATTAACACGATGTTTCATCATTCTAATGTATTATTTATTTTTCTTTGTACGTATTCGTATATCGTAATTAATGGTAGAAAGATATCACGCCTAGAGGTATTTCATGTCGGATACATTGAGTGGAACACCTTAGGAAGAGGACTAAAAATTCACGGTGTATAATATTACATGCAACTATAAAATATGAAACACACTACCTACTGAAATATCACATGAAATGCTGAAAAGCAGCAATTATTCGAATGGTCCGAGGCACTACACGAGTGGTTATGCGTACTGCGTTTATTATTTCACACCTTGTGTACCTATACATATTATTATATTATATTGTCATTATTCACAGTGTTTCTCTGCACCTTATTGTTCAGATTTAGTGGGACCCGAATCTATTAAACGGTTGTAAATACAAGATAACAGAACAATACGCAGATGATAACAGCTAGGTCCACATGCTTTAGGTAGGAATCCTTAAAATAATAGTTTTCGGATGACTATGGAGCACTACGGACTGGAGGAACTACGTAGTTGGTAATGTGTTCTTTCTATGTGAGATCTAGAAACGGAAAGTAAAAATAAATGTGTTTATCACACTACCTGCTTTGACTCTCCTAAGACTAAAAATATGTTGGTATTTTCCTTTCAGCCTTTCGTGAAATCCTGAAGAAAATACAAAACATATTAATTTATAAAAAGTTAAAATACACAACCCCGTAAAAGCATTTGGCGACACATTTCTACTTACTACATAATGTATGCTCGTGCCTAAATAAATAGGTCAAGTACATAAATGATACACATCAGATTTTATATAAAGTTACGCTCGTAAAAGTGTCAGACTTTGCGTAGTCATAGGCAAGGTAACATCTGTTTTATTGAGTCCTTAGGGACGCGATCCTTCGGTTAAGAACCCAATGCAATGCGGTTTTCGTCACCTAACATTTTGAATTATTTAAGTTTAAAGGATTTACGAGAGGAATTAAACCTTGAGCCTTGAATTTTATATTTTATCTAGCTGAATAAATTGTGTTGTTTTAGCTTGGTTTCTGTATATCTTCATTAATGTTTCATGTTATCGATTGTAGAACAAAGAGAAGGTCTTCAGTGAGAGCATTCTTTTCCCGTAAAAATGGTGACAAAAGATTTTTTTATGGAAATGTTGCGTAGTCAGAGTAGGTACCGTGGGCGCTCGCAAAGGGCAGCCCCTTCGACTTCATATCCCGGGGCTCTATTTGCTATTGCGTAGTTACAGTCTTGTTCGAGCTTACTATTTATTTAAGAGCGTTTGTGGTACGAATACATTCAGCGAAAGATTCGTAAATTATGGTGTACCTACGTGTGTGTGTTTACCTCTTTTGATGTGTGGAAAAAGTGAGTAGTAAAACATTTGGATGACGAAATTGAATTTTACGTTCCGTCGTTTTTAATAAAAATGTGGAATATTACTTTTCCCATTTATATTGGTTTACATGATTGATGCTGAATGTTTAATATTATGGCTCTCGTAATCACTGCACACATTGCATATACGGAATTCTGAATGCAATTAATTGAACATCTGCATTTTAGAAACTGCTCTAATGACGTATGTACAATATAAGCGAGTGCAACTTGGTCGTTTAGAATTTCAGCTTTAACTGTGAATACACATATTTTAAGTAAGGTATCTCAGTTAACTTGGGATTGTGGTTTTTTATGGAACGATAACCATAGGGACGACCGGCTAATTACTGGCAAGAGCTAAGTACCTATCTACTTAGCGGGTAGGCAATGATCATACGTGTTTGGGAAGCCAATTAAAAGATGGAAAAATATTCTCTACGAAGTGCTTTTGTGAAGAGTGTATGTGACATGTATTAGGGGAAAACTGCTTTCCTTTTATGTTGAGACCTCCCGCGGCACCGTAATTGAAAGCTCGTAAGACTCTAATTATGTATTTAAAAACATAGGAGTCGAAACAAAACTCCATGGTTTATAAGTTCAAATAATGCGTTACATCACGTAATGTGGTATATTATTCTACTTAAAATTGATAAAGACATTTTAAGCTAATATGTATCTACCAATAACCACTAGTACCGAATTCAGCTAGCAATGTAGAGATCAACACAAGACCGGTTTATGAGTCTCTGTACCAAAGGCGCGAGTAATATTTTTGAAAGTGAATTGGTCCCATTTCGTCCCAAATCGATCAGTGATAGACAGCATCTATACTCTCGCACCTACAGATACTTTCTTAATCCATCGATCTACGAATGGACCTTACCGTTACGGCACTTTTGTGATACGTAAAGGAAAAGCTAGATACCTACCAGTAGCGAAGGCTTCATTTTTTTAAGAGGTAAGCCGGAGTACATGTCTTTAATGTCATTTTATTATTTGTCTATGGAATACTGGTTGCGCCCGTTTTCAAAGGGAAGCCGGTAGGAATCGAGTTGTATGGAACCTTCGCCACTGATACCTACTCGACCATATACCTATGTACATTCTTGAATACACGAAAAGGTTCCACATTCCACTGCTCCGCCTTTACAATAACTAAGAGAAATGTTCTAACTATGAAATAACGTTTGCACGTCTACCACCTCTTTGTCATTTGTCACGTTGTTTTTACATTTATCAGAATAGAAAGTAACATATGACATAATCCCAGCTTATTCCCCTGACTCTACACAAAGCATGAAAGAAGGTATTTGGCAGGAGATAAAATAGTGAGATCTGCGCCGTGGCATTTCCCGCGAGACAGGCCAGCCAGTCGAAGCCATATTGTTTGACCGATTTGTTCAATATTTCCAGATAAAAGCTCGTCATTAATTGAATCAGATCAAATGCTGTATTTTGAAACATTTAAAAAGTTAATGGATGTCCAATAAACATAAAATTTATTTACGATTATTTTACGTCCGTTATTTTTTGGGTTCCGTAGCCGAACGGCCGAAATGGAACACTTTGTTATGCCTAAATCTGAGTGCTGTCTAGACCGATTACTCTCTCAAATTGTATCGAAAATAAAGGAAGTACATGAAGCAGAAAATAATGTGAAACTGTCGTGCACAAAGGAAGGCGTAATAAAAATATTTCACTAACCCAATCGAGTGTCGGTATTTTACTCTTTCAAATAGAGTGGACGTTACCTTCACTGATTTTTTATAGAGCACTGTTAGTCTTCGTGCTATGATGGAACTTTGAATCTAAAAAATGCTTTTAAGTTTGTAAGCTTCAAGTAAGCTGCTTCGATCAGTATACTGCAATGCAACTAAGTAGTTCTTTTTATTACACTACTTATTAACGAGTTCTTTAAATTGTTAAGGAATTAGTTAAAATAACCCTCCTTTTTGCTTCGCCGTAGTCTGGTAATTACAGTTTATTAACACATTAGAGGAGCAGTTAACATTTTATATTATAAGTTTTGGACCTATTACAGTCGTGGTTCAAGTAAGCTGGAGTGTTAATTAGTTTAGCTACGGAACCCGTAATCAATGCGTGACCAGTCCGCACTTACCGGATTTTCGTAGTTATTCTGGAGCGAACGATATTGATAAATCATCGGGGTGGATATCGACAATTACGCCGTATTTCATGATGCCGTGCCTACTTTATTATCAATTTTACACCATTATCGCCTGCGATTGAATGAACAGTGATAAATTACTGTTGTTTGTTTATTATGGAGGAAACATCACGCTTTATTTTGAGGAAGAAAAGGTGGAGTTGGAGTGTTAACAGTTGCCGTATAGCCATATATGCCACTGAAACTCAGTATTTATTGCTAACCGCTTCAAATAATTAACTCAACTAGACAGTTTTGACTTCGAACTACGATAAAATTACAAAAGCAAAAGTGAGATAGACAAACAATCAACAAGAGTGTATGTATATAAGCCGGAGTACATATCTTTAATTTGATTATATTATTTGTCTATAAAATACTGACTGTGCCATTTTCAAAGGGAGGCCGTTAGGAATCGAGTTCTATGGAACCTTCGCCACTGGTGTATCCTCTTGCAGATAATGACACACAAGTGGTAAAAGCGCATTGAGCCAAATAGGATACCACAGCGACCGGCGGCGAGTGCCCGAGGTATCTATTACAACCTAATGCTCCATTCCAATCTTTAAACCAGGATTCGCTTCGCGCGGCTTGCGGCTTCGCTTTGAGTGCAGAGATGAAAGAATCGCTGATACTATAGCGAACTACGTCGATTTAATACGATGCTTGCAATGTAGTTTGTACAAGGATCGAGGGAAATAAGTTTGACTGTAACGTAATTGCTTTAATAAAAGCAGAAGTAGTCGATACTTTGTTAGTACGTCAGAGGCAGAGCTGAGAAACCCCGGGGGTGTATGTGCCGGTTTGTGAGCTCTCTGACCGCAGCCGGGAGGCTACGGCGCGACGTCTCTACAGCTACATTATATGAGAACTGTCCATGCGAAATCTATCAGCTGTTCTCATCGTGAAATTCAATCGGGAGGTTTTGCTCGTAGACTAACTATTTAACGTAGTTTTGTACTTTTATGTTCAGGTTCTTGTTCGAATCTTATTCATTTTATCTTTCATAGTGTTTAATTACCTACTGTTAGGTAGGTAACGAATAGCTAGATAACTCGGTTAGGAAATAAATTGACCAAAGTCGTCTTTTGAACACTAACAGTTTTGACAACCTTCAAAACCAAAATTCTTCAAAAATTCTCGGAAAAAAATAAACCCACAGAAGTTGAACAATCGGGCTCTGTCTGAGTAATTACATTGGTCTGTATTGGGTAAGGGTGGTGGTCTCATGTAAAATATTCACCGGCCGCTGGCGGACTGCAGTGATTGCCCTCGGGCTGCGCGCAGTGTCCCGCGCTCGTCTAAGCCCGCCGGGCTGAGGGGCTCCACACTTCCACCGTACAAGCGTTTCATAAAAATAATATTTGCATACACGTGTTTATTATTTAGGTTACGTATCCCTTACTGTTTTGTTGAGAAAACATTCATTTTGAAACGTTTTCAGTAAATTAATTTGTACCTAATATTGAATCCCGTCAACCTGCCTGTTTAAAATTAAACTCGGAGCCCTGGTTTAGGAAAATTACTGGTTGTTTACGTGAATTGGAGTAGGGTATGTAATTATACACATAATATTTCTTCAGTGTGTTGGCGTACCTACCTACACCAATACTAGGGCTGTATTTATTTTATCCACATATTACCTTGTTATCTATGACGTTTATGAAACTTTTTATTAAAAATTATTTTGACTAGACTTTATAAATTATAAAGGGATTTAATTTGTTTCTTTAGCATGTAAGTTTATAATAAAAAGATAACAAATAAAAGACGCGGACATCAAATGTAAATAGACAAAAAAGTACTTAAAAATATAAAATTTTAATTTAGTTTGTATTCTGTATGGTCAGCAAAAATGCAAATTTCATCAAAATCTGTTGAGCGGGTGACCCTTATGCGCGAGAGAGTCGGCTAGCTTACGCTCTCTGGCGAGGTCCTATTGACACAATTCCAATTGAAATTCTGTCATTTTATGAACATAAATACTTTGATTGTCTTTCAAGATTCAGAATGTAGAGTAAAAGCCATGCACACTTTAGCTAAACAGATAAAAAAGGCATCGTTTAAATATTTTAACGTAGAATGTGCACACATGACTGAAAAACTAGAAGCCTCGTTTTTCGCTGAATTTCTAAAGTGCAGCTCGACACTTTACCATTTATTTACGAAGCCACTACCTCTTTTGTTCCGATAAAGTCTTGAGGGGCCTGCACGATATGTTTCGTATATGCACGTCCAAAAACTTACATTTATGTGTCAAGATAAAACAATGTAAAGTCACAAAACTTGTTCTCGCATAAAGAGATTTATACGTGCTAGTGGTTTGGGATAAACGAGGTAGGATACGTGATCGTCGCTGCTACCTTTTGTCTTTTTATAACTAATACGGATATATTTATTTTGTAAGAGGTAGATACTTCGATACTCGTAAAACTCGACTCATGTGATATTTAGGTCTAGGTACTGTCCATCGATTTTGTGTCCTCCAGACACTAAGTCTCCGAAGAAAGGTCTCCACGACGCTATAGCGTCAGATACAATTCTATATCTTTTGATTATCGTGAGTTTATTAACTTTTGTGTTTCTGTTGAATTTGAAGCCCGACATATATCAGTAAACGTTCCTTACTCCATCATTATAATATTCTTCCTGATTTGGGAGGGATACTGAAGTCATCACCTGCTCATCATCTCGCGCAGGTCGTGAAAATGACAGAGAAAGAGATATTTCATAGAAGCACAGTGGGATAGCAACCCGCGTCTACATTATCCACCATACTTTTGCCCTTACCTATTGGTTCAATAGGTACACTATAATAAAAAAGTTTTCCTTTAAAATGATTGTGTTTCAAAACATAACATGTACTGAACCTCTTTCTCAACTGAATATTTTATAGACGCTATTTTAAAAGCCCCGCTTGAACAGAACAGGTGTCCGATTGTGAATAATTACAGACAGTTATCATTAACCCTAATGAACCTCGAAGCTATAAATAAAATAGCAGGTTCCGAGAAGTGTAAGTGAGTATCTAACATTTTGTACCTTCTAGACTTAAATCGCAAAACAATACTGTGTAGTTAATGTTATTTAAACGTGTTTCAACGATGTTAATATCATCTGTAAGCTTGTCCATCAAGAATACAAAAAAATGTATCTATATTCAAAATATGTTGGTACACTAGTTGTTTGTTTGTAGGTACACTAGTTTTCATATTATTTAAGAAATATGACAGCTGAGCGCTTCAGCTACAGCACGGCGGATTAACAAAGGAAGACAGGCCACGTTTCAATTTTGTCGACCGTCTTTACAATTTCTCAAGCAGAATTATGCAAGCGGTAACCGAGTTGGCAACTGCAACTATGCTACTTGGGGAAGACAAGACGGATAGCAAATAAAGACTTATCCGAAAGTGGTTCGGGCGGACAGAAGGCGGATACATTACCAATACTGCACCACCTTGCACCGCCCGCGGAGCGTAGCGCACTTACTTAGGTATACGTTCAAAATGTAGAACATAAAATATACAACACCACCTTGAATTGTGTTATTGTAATTTAATATGCACATGTTACTTTACACAATGTTTTTAATTAAATTGTTGTATTGTTTTATTTTTGAAACAAAGTGTTAGCTCTGTTCAGTTTATGTTACATTCCGCTCGGGAATTGGAAAAATGAAACATGAAATCAACTCTGCTAGTCTGTTTGTTTCGCCGTGATAAAGCCTTTTCTAAGAGATTGCTCGACGCAGATAGCTGATTTTTTGGCAACTTTATTGTTAGTTTTGACCTCAATATAACTAAATTATGTTTAAAGGTTAAACGATTTGTAAACGTGGCTTTGAAAACAAAATATAAAAGAGACATAAACATTGTGTAGAACAAACAAATATCCTTCAATTAAGTTAGTGCAATTTATGAGAATTGAGCTAGTTAGAAAAAAGAATGTAATCGTGTTGTATTTTTTTTCACATTGTTGTGGTGTGTTAACTTTTTACTTAGGTACCGTACACGTGGTAGAAACTGATAAACTAATTTCAAACTCCTAAATTTACTTGGAAAAATAAGTTGTTGAACAGTACCTAATAGAATAACTCTACCGTTAAATGAGTTTCACACATGCTTCGAATTAGTTTTTTTATAAACTTGAAGACAGTATAAAGAAAACCTACCGTTGCGATTTGCTCTCAGTTCTAAAGAAACAATGTTTTATTCAAGAGATAAGACTGGCCTTTGTGTTACTTGGTAGAAGCTCAAATAAATTATTAAGGACAAGGTAATCACTCCGTTTGCCAAGAAAATACTGTGTACAATGAAAAATGCCTTTCAGAGGCTATGGAGAATATATTTCGGATTGTTTATACACATGCTATAGTATGAAAGAGTGCAGGGTGTAATGACATTAAAATCTTACGGAGGAACGTCATGAAAACCGAGTGCCGTGGTGTGGTCGTAGTACAAACAAGGCGCTCAGCGTCACGCTTAAGAACGGGAACGGTAACAAATTTTACACTTGCTGGCCTTTAGCTGTGCTGTGCAAGCGTACATGGGCGTTAACGGCCCTGGAGCGCGGCGAGCGGCGGCAGCGAGGGGACGCTCGCCCGGCTGCCGGCTCGCGGCTCCCGGCTCCCGCGTCTCCCGGCCACCCGGCTCAAGCCTGCCAGCGCCTAACACACTAGTGTTAGTCTTCTCAACGCTGAGTGCCGCACTCACATTCTATTGCGAATGCTTTAAAATTTAAAACACCCAGTCAGCTAGGGCTATTCGAAAAAAATATGAAAAATGTGCCGCTGAATACATTCTGTGGCGTGTAAGTAATGCCAGCGCGTGTATGAAGGCTTTCGGGATATTTTTAGTTCTTATTCGGGTCCACGATAACTTTAGTCATACATATATTCCATTCTCATAGGCTACGCTATTGTAATGAATAAGAGATAAGATGTCGATAAGGAAATTCGTGTGGCATCAATGAAGATACGAATCTGTCTACATCGATTTTTACTTAGGGAGCCCTACGCTCTATAATTTTCAATGAGCTAGAAAAAAAAATACAATGCATTTTCATTCGCGTTCCAGTAAAATAATTCTTACATTCGGTTTTGTAATCGCATCTACTAGTATAATAGAATAAAGGGTGTGTTCATATCCTAAGTGCGTACGAAGAGAAGCCAAAAATTACCTTCCCGTCATAACAAAAATGATTTAATCCCCACCTTTGCGTACTTACATTCACATTCAACCTGCTTACATGACTCTTCTATTCATATTTACGTTCTTTTTCCCCGTAAGGTCGAGCACGAGTTCAACAGCGCTAGGAAAGCGCGTCGTTGGCACTTAATGGCTCCTTAAGAGAGGCATAAGTACTAAACAACGTAGCACAGTGCACATAAACGTGGTGACGGCTTGTTAGACCACTACAGACAAGATTTACCAGAGAGAGCATTTTTTTAAAGCTTTATGAATCCAAAAATATAAGTTATTCAACCTTTCAGTTGACAGCTGCCATTCGAGTTTGCAATTACTCGCAAATTGCCCTGAAGTGGGTAAGAATACTCTTGACAAACATGGGTTGTGTGCTTATAACATGTCATTATATCTACATTGGCGTACTCTTGTCGAAGAGATGTCAAATGTCATGCAATTAACATACTGAAATTGTTGATTCAGGACCGTACTTTTATTGTAAACAAACTACTAAAGAATGAGTTATCAACAACAAAATACGTTAAAACGTGCCGAGATTTATTTGTTTTGATTACTTCCGAAGCATATAAATCGAGCTCAGAGTAAAATGAATGACCTATTACAAAATACAATGTATGATAATGTCGGGTATCACGATAGGAAGGATTTGCATAGTGAGTGTGCAAATGTGACATCCTCTACAAGAGTACAAGTGCCATTAAGAACACGTTAACCCCGGTCGACTGCTGCAACTTACGCGGAAGATAAGCTGTTGATCATCACTATGAATACTTATACGTTCACACATTACTTCCATCTTGATAAAAGAATCTGGAATAAAAAATAAGAGCAATTGAAATTTGGAAATGGAGCGGAAAAAGCACGGATGGTGGGAGAAATAAATCATCATTGAACGCTGTTTTTACTACATAAATCACGTGGCTCGTTTTTTAAACAAGCTTTCAGAATCATCTGGGGTTCTAAAAACAAGAAGTGCACTTTATGCCATGAAATTGTGATATAGTTGGTAGTGAAGTAACGCACTAGATCGGCGTGGTCTTGTTGTACTGGTGCATAGCTCTCATAGCGGCTGGCTGGCAACTTGTCAAACTATCACAGCTTCACCAGCCACATTTACACCAAACGTGGTGGCAGTGTTGCTTTGGCACTAATTGTAACATGGTCCACATTGTTAGATATCATTCATATAAACATGTAGAAATGAGTTTGTCGTGAATTCAGTATTCAGTACCTACAAAATTCAAAGCACAAGTTTAATTTTTTGATGACTTTTGCATGAAGTTCTTCTTAAAGTGTCTGGGCAGACACGAGGCCGCGAACTTTATTTAATTTCCTGATTGCGCAAACGAAAACTAGCAGGGAAACGGACCGCACCCCACATCTGGCTGACTAATGTTGTTTGAACTCGCCTCAAACTACATTATTTATTTTAATGTGTCTTTATTTGAATTTGTAGCCGACGTTACGCGTTACGCTGCATAGGATTAGGTGTTTACCTATTTAAGAATTAAACTTGTGTTATGTTACGAGCAGTTTGCTACGTGTACGGGATGAGAATTACATGCCTTCTGACCGTTACGTTGGTACTAGAAAATAACTTGACTTCGACATAATAAAATTGTGTTTTCAATTCAGTAGAATGTTGAAATTGCATCTGAATATTTAGTACAAAGTAGATAGTTACTTTGTTTCATTATTTTACCACTTTAAAGTGTCGCAACTGTGTAAAAGGAATTCGAAATTGGCTTGGAAATGCAAAGACGGCATTAATTAAAATGCAAGCTGGAACGCCTACGAGAACAAATATAACCCGAACTTTTATATTTAGGCAAAGTTTTCAGTTGAACCTTACAACTGGCGCGGGGTGTGAATACACTACGAATCTATGTTTGTCTTTCTATTTCTAAACCGTTAGGGAAATCTTTGAACCTAAATATCTAATACTACGGCGTTTTACGCCGGACAATGTAGTACACACAAAAAAAGAGCTAAGTGTTCAGGTAACGAATGAGATCTGTTATTTCACATGCCTACACTATGCCAGCCAAGTGTGCGTGACCAATGAGCAAGTGCTATTGTGTGTGTTATAATTGATTATACTCAAGACACGCTCAAAGCGATGACAAAGCCCTGACCACGAAGCCCAAGCAATCTCCGTGAAAATGTTCACGTATTTACTAAAAGCGTAGAGTAGAATTATTCGTGGTACAAAAGCTGGAGCAATCTATGTCTGTTGCATTTATATGTAAGCAAAACTGCAGGAAATTAAATTGGTATTTGTTATATAACAACGGGAACACTTGAATAAGCTCAAACAGTCGGCGACAGTCGCTTCCGATCCGATTTGAGTTGACTAGACGCTGACTCCGAGATTAATTTTATTACCGGCTCTGAATGAAGTCCAGACTTTATGATGGAATGCTTACCTATGATAAACTTGGTGTAAATAACAGACATGAGTAGAGTTTACTTGTGTTTTATAATTACAGTTTTGGTAGGCCTTATTTATTTCACTGCTCTCATCCTAGTAATGTATTATTTTTATGTCTGTCTTGTCTGTGATACAATGATTTTTAATCATAAGTACGGGTACCAACGATTCACTCTTTTCTGAAATGCTCATTTTTATTTGAAAATTGTTTTTGTGAAGCTTAGATGTGTTTTTCTGATTTTTTTTATTTTTTTATTAATAATTGATTTATATTGCTGCTTAATTTCTACAGAAACACATATATATTTCCCTGATAATACATGTACATGGGTGGGGGGCCGACTTTATCGAGACTAATATAAAAACTTTGGGATTACCTCAAAGTTTTTGGAATACCTCTATTAATCTCCAAGCGGAGACATTTATATGAGTTATAAACTTCTTTTTATTATGAAAATAGTATGGTGGCTTACTTTGTTACCACAAACATGAAATTGTGACTTTTCGTACAAATGTCTGCTAAACTGATTTGTTCTTTTATCATAATCTGTTACATTACTAAGTGAGTCTCTCCGTACTTGATTTAATCGATTCAACGCGTACAGGAAGTTGAAACTAATTAATGAAAACATTCCTTCCATTATCCATATCTCGAACAATGTCAAAGTTTGCAGCCAAGTAACTACGGGAAATACCAGTAAGCGCCGCAGGGCAGAGGTTACCGCTTAACCCTGTATCCAGCTGTCATAGAACTCCGTCCAATTATACTCAGAATAACTGAGATCGTCTGGCTAGAGCTTGGAAAATGAGATATGAAAAATGTGCATTTTCATTTGTTCGTGTTTTCATATTCGCGTGGAGTTTATTAGTGGTGCTGGACGGTTCTTGACGCCGGCTCCAATAAGCACAGACACCTCATGACAGATTAATTATTCCGTTTGTCGGCGCTGACTACTACCCTCCACCGCGTCCACCCCCTTCTCGCCCAGCCGTCCACAGAGCGGAAACGAGTTTAAAGTATGTTTCTTTTCCACCACTATTCTTTTAAACACGCTTTTTCTAAACAGATTTTTATTTTTTTTCTATTACAAAAGAGCATATGTCCGCGACCTTTTCCCTTTGGAGGCGAATGACTTTGTTTGTAATTTGGCCGTTCTGGGAATTCAAAGTTTCCCGTAAATCAATTTCGGATTCTTATCGCGCAGTCAGAAGCTCTCTCTGGGTTGCTATTTTGTCTTCCGTCGTATTTTGGAGTTCAAGACAAGTTTTACTAGAATGTGGTAGTTTCGAGGCTAGGTGATTATGTGGAATCAATATAGCACAATAATATTATGTAGTGTTGGTAACGGGCCGCCACGCCGCCGCCGCCAGCGCGCTCGGCGCTCGCCTTGCCGCCTGCCGCTCAGACTGAGTGTAATTGTAGCCTGTGTCTATTGAATTATAGAGAAGTCAACATTTTAGCTGCTCTTCGTGCATAGGATCGCTTCGGGTACGAGTAACTTTTTAAAAATATGAACGTGAAAGTAAAGAGCAGTACCGCAGCAGGAAATACAAAATAGAAAATTCTTACCAGTTTTCCACGAAGAAATGAATTGACAACATATTCAAATATTTCCAACGCTCTGAACCTGAAACATTTCAGAAACATAAGAAATTAAAAAAAAACGTAATAAAGCTAGATCAAGATATCTTTATCAGTAAATAATGCGCTTTAGAGTTACGTCATTTTACTTTTCGTATTATTCTCAGCAAACCCTTTCATTTGATACCCACATATCAAGGGAATGAATTAAAAATAACTAGTCCTCCATCTTCGGAGGCCGCCACATTGGATTTAGAATGACGTCACTTAGCTAACCATGCATTGTCATCCAAATTAAACATTAACACACAACAAAAAACCGGGAAGTGAGTCAAATTTGTCTCCTAAGATGTTCTTACTCGTACATAGTTACAGATGAAGCTACTAAAAGCGTGTTAAAAACAATTGATCTGGCTGTGCAGATCTCTACCTAATGAGACCACTGCTAAAATAAAGGGTTTTTAACTGACTTCAAAAAGGGGGAGGTACTCAATTCGTCGGAATCTTTTTTTATGTATGTTCAACGATTACTCCAACAAGCCTGAACCGATTTGAAAAATTATTTTTTTGTTTCAAAGGGTATTCCCAGGAGGTCCCATATAAATTCTATGGAAATCGGTCAAGCGGTTTTCGGAAAATCAACAAAAATACACTACACACACGCACACACACACATACACTTTTTTTTTGTACTCTATCACAATGCTGTCCTATTTGATCCAAAGGTTAAAGGTTGTAGAGAATGGCTTGTGGCATTAAGTCCGCCTATGTACCACTTCCACTCTTGTACATGAAGTTTAAATAAATAAATAAATAAAAATCAAAAAATTGTATACATCGATGATATTTTCGTTTACTCCGAAACCGCGCTGTCTCATTGGAGTAGTGTGCAAATATTTGTATAGGATATTTGAACTAAAAATGGAAAAATTAAAAAACTTTTTTGCAAAAAATAAAACCGACTTCAAAAAAGTGAAAAATAAGTTAAGCTTCAGAAGTCGGTGGCAAAACAAACTGAATCAAACAAACAAGAGTCACCGACTTCTGAAGTTAAAGTTATTTTTCACTTTTTTGTGTTTTTGAAGTCGGTTTTATTTTTTATTTTTTTTTAGTAAGTAAATCCGGACGGAAACGTTAGCGGAGAGGTCCAGTTTCGTTTCATATTTAGTCCTTCAGCGTTTGCTGTTGAAGTCAATAACAATAGCAGTAAATCTAAACGACATTATCGAGCGTGCACAAACGAGGCACGTTTCACTTAAATGCATTATGCAGCGCCAATGTTGGAATATGATATTGAAACAATATCAATAAACGGGTGACGCCTGGCGACGTGCACCACATGCCAGCCAGGCAGTGCTGTGATTTTAATACAGATAAATTATCACATTCACATGAGGGGAAACGATCATTTTTTTACAAAGCTTTCATATAGATTGGCTCCTCGTTTAATATACGCGAACAAGTTGGTGATGCGCGTTTATTATGACAGAGTGAGTGACAGGCGGCTGAGCTAACTTATGAGGGTCCCTCGTCGGCCGTCTGGGCCCCTAGCATAAAGTAGTTCTACTTGTTCACTCCGCCAAAAATGAAGATAAACAGCATTCAAGTAAAATTCTCTTTCATACTGCAAATTATCTGCCTCAGGGCGCGAGTGAAACATACACATTTCCATAATTTTATTTATATTTATCTGATTTTTTCGGTCCATCATAAATAAATCTATAATATATAATATAATAATATTATAAAGCTGAAGAGTTTGTTTGTTTGTTTGGTTGAACGCGCTAAACTCAGGAACTACTGCTTCTAATTGAAAAATTCTTTTAGTGCTAGATAGCCCATTTATCGAGGAAGGCTATAGGCTATATAACATCACGCTGCGACCAATAGGAGCCGGGCAAAAAGAAAACAAGCGGCGGGTGAAACCGCGGGGCACAGCTAGTGTATAATAAACACGTTTTCTTGTTTTTAAAACTTCATTTAGCAAATTGGGTACGTTATACAATTTGAAATATCAGGCGAAAATAAACTTAAACACAACGTTCTGTTCAAAAGATCGAGCATATCATAATGATATCATCTTCGGGCCGTATCTACCCGATGCCTATATTATGGTCGATACGGGTTGAAGATGAGACTTTAAGGGCCCACTATCTAAATATAACGTATAAGCATTCTTTCATTTTTTATTCTAGCCGATCGGCACTTTAGTGTTCTGGTCTTCCCATAATTATTAGCTTCTCCTCCGCCTCTCACCATGACATCAACCCCTTGGAAGCATCTGTACGAGCATTTAAGTTAAATCTGGTATAAATTCGTTCATAAAATATGAACCTGAGTACATTTTAAATACCTACAGACAACATAAAGTTCTCTCCTTTGTAATTAACGGCAGTACTTACGTACGTAGATGTGTACAAAAGAGGCTTTGGCCGACGGCTCTCCGCACCCGCATCGGACCCTTTTGGTTTAACTCCGAGAAATTGAGATATGTATTTTTTGTTTAAATACCACTTCATACTACAATTTAATACGAAATGGAATCCGATTCATTAATAGTATTTACGTATATTGGCGTAAATTTTCAATCAGCCGATTGAAAGCGCGAGGTTGAGCCGCAGTAATACTCAATTTAAGTTGAATGTGCTTACATACAAACGCGTATGAACAGAAAAAAATACAAATGAAAATTAAAATATCTCTTAGCGTTAATGACATCACGTAGAGGTTTTCGATCATTGCTACGGGTTAGAGACGTTTCGATCAGTGCTACGGCGTAGAGACATCCCTCAGGAAAACGTCATAAGTCAAAGTCACCTTCTAGGCGTAGTAAGTAAATTAATCTGTTTGAGAGGGCTGTAGGACGTCACGTCGCCGTACCACGTCCCGGGGTGTCGGGAATATAGTGGGTCAAACAATGGTTCTCATGCAAAATGCAAACGTGAGCCACCACGTCGGCCCGGAGCGAATAGCTCGCCGTCCGAGGGAACTGTGGGTACCTGCCGCTCCACTAAACAAACGCACACCTACTACACCTACTACCACAGCATTTTACTTTTGCCTATTTAAAATTTTAAGCGCCACTGGATTTTTTTACCTCCCGCAGGTAATATATTCCCACTCGAGCTCAAAGGAATCGGATCCCTTTAATATTTTATCTGTCCGTGTTAACATAAGGAAACTCCCATCCGAAAACTTTATGAGCAAAAATGAGAGTGGCTAATGAGAAGCGCGATGCCCTATTATACTTTTTACGTGAACACAAAAAAGGGAATGTCAATATTGCGTGCGGGCCGAGATAATGCGAGTTTGTGTAATGATAGAGGCTCAGCGCGCGGGTCAACCGCCGCCGCCGCCACGCCGAGACCCGCTACAAGGATTTGTTTAGTAAATTGCTACACTTTGTACAACAACCTGAATCTGCTTTCATGTCTTCATCCTTCCCCGTAACGAACGTTATTTTTAACTTTAACTGTTCTACAATTTATACTTTCTATCCAAATCTTACATCTATTTACTGCATGGTAAAATATTTTTATTTTACAAAGAAGATCTCCATGTAAGCATAAAACAAGAAAAGCTAAGCAAGCTACGGAGGTTTAAAAATTTAAATCCATCTAAAATGGGTAGCGTCATCTCGTGTCTGTGTTTATTTATTTACTTATTTTAAATTCTGATGTTCACTGCGTGCGAATAAATTCTTACCTATACGCCAGTGTGTACGCCATTGCCGAGAAATTGAAATAAAGGAAAATTAGTTCAGATGTTTTGTTATTAAAGGCCAGTAAGTGGCCAAAATGAAACAAGGTAGCCTATTTAGTCATCTATACTTAATATTATAAAGCTGAAGAGTTTGTTTGTTTGGTTGAACGCGCTATCTCAGGAACTACTGGTTCGATTTGAAAAATTATTTTAGTATTGGATAGCTCATTTATCAAGGAAGGTTATAGGCTATAAAATTTCACGAGGACGAAGGTCGCGGGCAACAGCTAGTAACTTATAAAAATAAATACCAAAAAGGCTACTTTATTATTTGTTTACATAGGTGTGTACACAGGCAATGTTGTCCCTGTATGTTCCACTTCGCATAGGCACATTTGTATCCGACAAAGTATAACGTGAAAAAGACAGTATCTACATCAGCTATTATGTTGGTTTTTTATTATGAAGTGTGTAGCCGCATTGGCTGTGGAGTTGGCGTGTTTCGGTAGGAACATGTTTTAAAACTACGATAACGTTTGGATGCAGCTGGTTTGTCAGAAGCGTCCACTCGTAAAGGTATTATATACAGCGAGGAGCAGAATGGTCGGCGGCGTGCGGCTGCGGCTATCATGAAATTTGCACCGCTTGCGTGTGCATCGCGCGAGCACTTTGTTCATTATGTATGCACGTGACGTTTTACGTATTGTCAGGAATTGTGCTTTAGGCTGCATAGACGTGCTTAATTCAAAGTAAGAACTGAGCAAACTGGTTGAGCCGAGCTCGTTTGAATGCGTTTCTGTATCAATGATTAATTTTGCTGAGAAATTTCGGTGTTTGTCGTGGATTGAACGTTTTGTTATGTTAGTTTGTATTGTACAGCTACAGCAGCAACTT
The DNA here is from genome assembly GCA_963082995.1 of Noctua comes. NCBI lineage: Eukaryota > Metazoa > Arthropoda > Insecta > Lepidoptera > Noctuidae > Noctua > Noctua comes. Next base: position 9,017,869 of record OY720273.1, read on the forward strand.
ATTTGCTTACTTACCAGATGTTATCAAATAGAACACACACACAGCACAGCACACATATCCACACACACAGCACACACGCACAAAGCACACACACCATAGCACACACACACGGCACACAGCACACACACACACAGCACAGTTATTTTTTATTCGAAAGTATTTTTTTGTAAAACATTTTTACGACTCTTCCCTTTAAATGTATAAAAAACGAATGCACTATATCGTCACACAGTTTTACTCCTAAATAAGCGAAGAAAAATGAGCTCCCCAACACCCATAGCCGTAAACTTTTGTTTTCTAAAATTCCAAGAATTTTCTTTATGTGAGCGGCGAGCGCTCTGCGGTGAGATTTCCGCTCACACTTTTTGAACAAGTTTACTGTTAAGAATATGTTTGTAGTAACTTTACACTTGTCTGTGTTTCCGTTGAAGATTGAAAAACCCCTTGAATCGAAAAAATCGTTCTTCCTCATTAGTAGATTTATTTTGTACAATCAAATAAGTTGATAGATATTAATTTTGAAATAACTGAACGCGTTTTACAACAAATTACATAAAAAATATTTCCAGTTTACGTCTCTTGGCCTTCCCGAAAAACCAACTCAACCGCTTCATACCAACAAAATCCGTCCGCGTGAGTAATAATTTATGTATGTAGTACATTAGCCACTTAAACTTTAGCTAAGAAGTAAGAACACAAATATTTTTAGCTGAGAAGTTATGAAAGTTGAACGTCGGATAAGTTTGGGTACAATATGTTGTTATTAGCGGTGCGGCGTGGATTGTAACTACTCAATAAGTACGTGACTGCTCGTACGGAGGTGAGCCGGAGCTAAACAAAGCAAACAAACTTTTATTTGTCTACACAACACGTACCGTGCGCCCACTGGAATCTGAAATGGCTGTAAAAATCAATTCTAGAATAAGAGACAGTTGGCTAATTGAAGAGTCTCTATATATAAGAATCTGTTATTTGACATTGAGTAACAACAATTTTGTACTTTATATGGTAACCTATAAAGTACAAAAAATTATAAAACAACGAATTTAACTAACGTGGCGTAGCATTTGCTACGGCGTAGCGGAGTACTTGCTACGATTTACCCCAGTCAGCTACGCCGTAGCCCGACCATTATTTTCACTAGACGCTGTATGAAAACACTTTTATATTTTAGTGAGGTTTTCCTCGTTTGTAGGGCGATCAATCCCGGATTTGTAAAGGCTCGCGTTTACTTAATTTTCGATGTCCTCTATACGTCCATTGGCTGTCAAGTTATACTTCTCATTTTTTGGGCCGTACTCTTGCCAAACCACTTACTAAGATAAAATATATTTTTCATTACGTATTTCTTTATAAATAACACATATCTGTAACTGTACATACCATTAAGGGTAACTATTCGTTCGCATATGGAGAAATGAATGGATAGTTTATAGTAATATCGCACCATTATTTAACAATACGATTAGACGGTTCGTCTAGGTTTCCGTTATTCTTTGATTCGATTATCTAAAAATACCTTACAAATTGAACAAGTCACATGGTAAAATGCAGTATTATCATCATGATAAATAACGTTGCTAAGAACGTGAAACAGATGATGGTTTAATTTGCGAGTTGAGTGTGGAGCAAACATCACATTAACTACATCTGCTTTTATATCTCCATTCTCCGGCTAGCGCGTGTTCGCTCTCAAAGAAATGAAAATATTCAATTCGAATATCCCAGTAAACGAAGATCTACGTGAGCAGAGTTTTAAGTGTCCATTAACGTAATAATAATTCGTCCGAAGGGAATTAATTACCTATGCAAAACTTTTTCCATTATGGAAGACCTGCAAGTGTCGACAAAGCAGACTATTCTGAACTTAGTCGCTGTCTCGAGCTCAAAAACTTAACGAATTTAAAACAAACTACTTACTTACGTAGCTGATATTCAATGGGAGGATTTGTTATTGACCATTTGTACAAGAGAAAGTTCTTGAACAGTGCTGCAGTGTCTTACTTGCTATAATATCCAGTTAGACGTTTTGTTTGCGCTCCGTAAGGAAAGCCGTTATTCTGCAGATAACGTTTTATTTAACTTTCCGCAAGTAAAAAGATTTTATCTCAATAATTTTGAATATTAAAGTTGGTAGTAGGTAAGTAGAAACAATATAACTATTATCCGAAACGTTTACTTTCTTCTTTTTACAATTCCATCAGATTATTGCGGGCAAAGTAATGAGCGTGTCTTGATTCATGGTACTCACTTACATATGGCACTCCAGCTATCTTACGTGCTTCGAAAAACATATCGCTCCGTTACGCCTCGTAATTTTCATCGTACGTAGAAGTTACGCAGACATTCGGAATGTTGCCCACCAAACGATAATAACTGATCAGCGTGACCTACTTTACTCGTGTACTTACAGTTGATTAGAACGTGGGATTGTACAGGGTGCATTGTGTTTATGGTCGAACATTTCGAATCTAAAATCAAAACGATAAATTGTGAGATAGTTATCGACATCTGTATTATTATTAGCCTGTCTGCAGTCCATTTGTCACAATTGATTACTCGCAGGTTTCATTAGACGTCTTGGAGGACAAACTCTCCAATTGCGGTAGTTGCCGCACAACTTTCCTGAATTATTAGTTGGCGCCGCAGCTATATTTATCGGTGCTCGTGACGTGACTGAAATATCTCTGCTTTCCTATTTTTACTTGTACCTGTACGGGTTTAGAAGAGTTTTTATACTCACTTTCCTACGGTACAGATATTTCAAGTCATGTTTGACATTTTTAGAGGGATTTTTATTTGAGTTATGGCAATTTGTACCGTGTTTGTGTATCATGCTCGTAAATAAATATTGCACGTGGGTTCCCTCAAACTTGCCGTGAATCAGATGGCCGGCAATATAGGTAATAGCAGCGAGGCGCTCGGTTGGCCGATGAGTTACACTCGCAATTTTGCTGAATAATGAATTTTCCAGACCGCGAGCTGCCCCGTCCTTAGCAGGGAAGGCGTTCGCGTCATCCTTATACAAATTTACAACATTTAAAATGAAAATCTCCTGATTTATATCCGGCTTTAAATTGCAGAGCTCTGTAGATCCTAAACAAAGAACAAGGAGCGTTTTTGTCAAAGTCGTCCGCACACTTTCTAACGAGTGCAAATTATATTTTGCTGTGTGTTTTCCATTCTGCGCCTTACGTATGCATCTCATGACTGTCTCAAAATATTTTCAGCATCTATTAATACAAATTTTCAGAAAGCTTAATTTCCTTGTTATAAGGCTTTGTTATCAGAGTAGGTTTGTCTCTTTGGTAAATTTGTCTTTGATAGGTATCGTTACACCAAGCAAATTTATCGTCAGCAGCCTTTTCATAAATTTAATTGTTTAAAGATCAAAGTCGATGATGTAAAATTAACTTAGAACAAACTTTAAGAAATTCCTAAATCTTCGAAATAATGCTCGTTTAATAAGTTTCGTCACTCGCTTCAAAACAGATTAGACATTCTTTGTAAATTCAATGTTCAGGCTTGGAACTAGCAAGCTAGCCTCGGTAGGTACGTTAAATACTTTGTGTTGAATCTGCTTCGGTATGTGGTTTCTAATCGGGATGTGAGGGGGATATCACAAAGTGCTATTGATAAAAGATTTCTCGAAGCGAGGGACGTCGATGCCACAGTGCAAATCAACGATGCAATGGAGCTTACGTCAAACGATGACGCGGGCTTGTCACACAATACTGTACGGCGGCGTGACTTCAGAGACTTGCACCCGTAGTTTAAGTCGTGGATTGAACTTAAGTCGGACTAGACACGCCTACTTTTCACCCCATAAGTCATATTGACAGCTACAGTTTGTTTATAATTTGACATAAACGCCCACTTTTCAAGGGTTTTGTAGTACAAGAATGTTTTGGCGCTCGAATGAAGCTGACAGGGGGGCGCTGTTGGTAAACCTTTTGTTAATTGTTTTGTAAAAAATATTGAGAAAAGAAAGAGATAGCTGCGTTAGTTCCGATGTTTGCCCGCGCCATCAGATCCTTGAAACCTACCTTGTGGGTGACATATGTACCTACTGAAATCCAAGTGAATCGACGTGTGTAAAATTGTTTTCTTGTTATAGCCAAAGCAAGATGAATTTTGAGGAGTATGTCGGTTATGTAGGATACGATATGCCATACAATTATTTATCGCGACCCGATGCCGACAACCCGTTAGAATGTGACATCAATATACAGTTCCAAAGACACTTTCGATTTTAGAAGGAAACCGTACAAAAATTGGAAAGCCATGCGAGAGGTCTTTGCCCAGCAGTAGGACATAGAGGGCTGATATAAAATAAAATAGGGAAGCTACTGTAAAAGAAAACGCGGTTCGTTTTTGGTTCCAACGTTTTCGTTCTGGAAATTTTGACCTACAGCCCGTGGACGGCCCTTGTTGATAAAAACTATTTTCCGTCGCCTTTAATTTCCAAGCCAGCTAGTATGTAGTCGGGATTATTAATCAATGATTATTAATATTGCGAGCACTTGCAAATATCCGTGGTAAATATATATAAAGCACGGTTTCTTTTTCAAATCGGTAGGTATTGGTATCGGTAGGTGTTCATTATCGTGGGATTGTATGAATTAGCAATCAAGATCGCGTAAATAATTATATTAGTGACAAATAGTCGTAATATGGAGTACCGTACACATAAAAGATGAATACAAGCTTAATTCACGTGATATTTCTAAAGCATGAGAAAACTAACGAACCATTTTGAATCTCAGACAAAATGGTGCGAATGGTGCTTATGAGCGAGCTTGCCCATACTCGTGTTGTTTTGTTTATACCTACGATACCACAAAGTCGCTCTCATCATCTATCTATACTTAAAAACATCATCAAGAGTCAAATAGGCCTTCGAAACTCACGTAGACGGGCCATGGCGCGCAGTTTTACGCAGGGCGTGCAGGGCGCATTTACCTATTAGTAAGTAGGTAGAATATTTCTGAGGTAGTCGTGTCTGTAAATATATGTGAAAACCCGATTTTCGCATTGGCTCGTGATACAACATCATCATCATCATCATTTCAGCCGAAAGACGTCCACTGCTGGACATAGGCCTCCCCCAACTGTCGCCATATTGACTCGTGATACGCGACACTGATATTAAATATTATGTAAAAGTATTATGTCTATATAGATTCCTAATGAATCATTTGATTGTCGCCACCGGTGTCCAATCTCGAACCAAGTTATCAATATTTAATTTAGTTAATTGATATGAAAATGAACAAGTTATAAGTAAGTACATGTAAGAAAAACGCGAGTGTGTCTGTATTGCTCAAATAAAATGAAATACTTACACTAACTATTATTTATTACCTATTCAACTTTAAAAGTAAAAGCTTACACATAAATCTTACATAACTATTATAAATGCGAAAGTTTGGATGAATAGATGTTTGTTACTCAATCGCCAAAACGGCTGAACAGATCTGGATGAAACTTGGTACAGAGATATATTATAGTCTGGTATAGCACATAGATCTTTCTACCTGTAGTAATACGGGTAATCCCATTGCCTTTGCGGTACTATCGCAGTAGTATATAGATTGTAAATAGAAGGAGAAAGAAAAAAATACAAATTTGATGCAACCAACTTGGATGTAGCGCTCGTCAGCCGCTGTTGTGGCCAGTTTCTGTTATATTGCAATAATAAAACAATCAAATCGAATTCTTATTCGCCGTTGCGTTTAGTGGTTTAGCCGGCTTATCTTAGGTTTGTTTTCATATGATACGGGAAAGGACAGGTGTAAGCTAAACATGAGTAGCAGGCGGCTTGCTACTGCTAAACGGAGGAAGAGAAGGGCCGATATGAAACCCACCATTATGTTGGGTGACCACAACCATGTCATGCGCACAAACTCATTCTGCAGAGTAATAATGAGAGAATAAGCGATAACGAATCCAAAGAAATTCAAGGCTACTCGGTCCATCGTCCAACTGAATTCTTCCCTCAACTCTGGACGACCGGAACCTTCTAATCTCAGGAATTGCTGGTTCCAATTGAAAAAATCTTTTAGTGTTGGATAACCCTTTTGTTGAGGAATAGGAGCGGAGCATTAAAAAATGTTGCAAAAACGGGTTTTTTTTAAATATAAAAATCGCGGACGAAGGTCGCGGGCAACAGCTAGTATGTTTATAATTGTGTGATGATCATATTTGTATTTTTGTTCTCTCGTTGGTCAAATAGTCATAAGCGCAATTGCACGGTGTGAGGTTATGGGTTCGATCCCCATGCATGCAGTGTTGTTGGGTTTTACTAACCTAGAGATTGGATCCAGTCTTACGTAGTCCTACGTGAATGAAAATGAAAAATTTCCTTTGTTTTTCTATGTCTATAAATGTGTAATTTAGATATTTTTTATACGTGATACTACTTTTAAATAAAATAAAAACCAGTTGGCTTGTACAATAATAATTTAATTTATTTTTTCGGCCTCGTCCCTTGTAACATCACTGAATCGAAGTAGCTGGGCGGCACTCAAACGTTCGAGTTTTGCCTTTTGGTACGCTTCTTCTGCTGCCTTCACCACCACTTCTGCTTCTCCATTTTCAGCAGATGTTACTCCTCCTCTCGTTCCTCATTCCGTTTTAAATTTTTCGCCCGTACCTCCTTTATTATAACTTGGGCGCGAACATATATTAGTATTAATTTGCTAACCACAAGCACCTTCAAAAAACACTAATGAGAATATAAAAAATAAAATGCTTCGAATGAATACAAATAGATTGATGTTATTTCAAATTCTGTATTGGTGCCATACACAGATAATTTAACTTTCTGATGTACGGTAACGTGTAGAGATGAACTGAAAATCATTTGATCAACCCTACCAATAAACTGCGAGTTTGCTGACGCCAAGTCAGTCGAGTTATTTTCAGGTGGCCCTTGAGCCACCGGTACCGGTACCTCGTCTACCGGACGAAATTCCAGAACTGAAAAAAGAAAGTAAATATTTTTAATAATCTAATCATATATTCGTTAACACAAAGAATAGAATCAATAAAATTACTAGACTATAGGTGTATCGTCAGCAGGAGTTTCACTTGGCATAGTGTCACCGTTTACTTACTCATGTGGTGTCACAGTCCATTGCGAACCTCAATTTCAAATCGGTGGAGGCCGGCAGCGCATCTTTCACTCCTTCGAGATCTGAGGACGCGGGGCCAGGATAGGGGCCACCCCCAGTCCTCATTCTTCCTTTTTTTTCTAAATTAAGGGTGGCCTTAATATTGGACCAGCACCTGTTTAACTGAGATTCGGTTCTCTATAAAAAGAAAAGATTGCCGTTCATTACGATCATCAAACATAGACCAGGTATTAATTAAACAGCATACATGTTATTTGGTACTTACGCGCGAGTTAAATACTGAGTTATACTCTTGGGTTAGGCGAGCCCACAGCACATTTTGTCGCTCATGAGCTGCCCGGCAACGTCGTATTTTGAAGAAGCTTGTACTTGCAGACAAGTTCCTGTCCTGACTTTTCACCATCCGAAAAGAAAATTCTTGATGCCATTATTTTTATCTTATAAATGAACCACGAAAAAATAAATATTTATTTTCAAGTAATTCCGTTTAAGTTCTTTGAAAAATGATGTCAACCAAGAGCATTCGGTAGAACATCAATTGAAGACATCTCTAGCATTGGGACGTATTTTAATATAACATTTTTAGCATACAAAGCAGCTTGCAACCTTCATGCAACATACTTATTTTGGGTTTGAAATGGACAGCATGTTTTGGAGGTAGATTAAGGTGAGTACTCATCTGAGCAATTAAACGTATTGTAACATTGGTTGATAAATTGAGGAATGATATAATACTGCAAGGTTGCGGTTGAAAAGGAGATGTAGAGACAAAACATTAAAAGAATATGTTTGGATGATGGTCTTGTTGAGAGGACGAGTAAAAGGCGACTAACAAAACCCGAAAGAGAACACCTTAGAAGGACAAAAATTATTGGTATTGTTCTTAAAAAAGGTCAGGTGGCAGTGCTCGCGACCTGCGTGCGTGTGTGACCAGATGTATGAACGTGATCGAAGCAAAAGGAGTAAGCCGGTGGGGTTCTTTAGTGACTGTTCTTACTGTGTGGCATTTAGGTACTCTTCGTTGATATGTTGGATTTGCAAGTCGCGTGTGCTGCAATTTAATTTAATATTAAAAAAAAAAACACTGAGCGAATTAGGAGAAGTAACGACCAGCAAAGTGCACGCACCTCTTTCCATGTTGCACGATTTGCCCGCGCTCGTGTTTTTGCTCGATGAAATGTTACACAAGTTGCTTGTTTCTTAGCAAATCAAGTTTTAACAAAGTGTCAAGCGGCTCGATGTCTTGTTGCAAATGCAAGTTCTAGCTAGTCTGTCCTCACCTTTTGAACATCATTGAGTGGGTGTTGCTGATACCGTGGTGGGCGTTCCTCACCTGTTGCCATGACAACAAATGTCGACTTAAGTTCAAAAATGGACTAAGTCGGCGTTCTGGAATATGGGTGTTGGACATATTAATTGGCCGGGTTTGTGATCCACTCCACATGTGTTAAGCCTGGCACACGAACGAGCCAGCACAGTAAGATAGAGGCATTAGCCAGCAACCGGCTTGACATCAGTGCCGCATAAACAGCATTTTAAAGCTGGATCATTTCGTATATAACTGTTTAAGTGGAGGCATGTTTAAGCGTAATTCATGTCTACCGTTTTACTTTTCTAGCCCTTATATTATATCTAAGATATGAACAAAGTCGGTGCAGAGAGAAAGAAGCGAAAATTCCGGATAAACTGTTTGTAATTTACTCACTAACACAAATTCCCACTCATACTTATGATGGGTTGCATACCAGCTGCATGTATTCCGGACATTATTGAACACCTAAGCGGAATGCTTCGAGCGGCTGTTATTTGGTACAAAGGCACGTGATGTATTACAGGACACAGGTGGATTGATTGAGAGGTATGCGGAGCGATCGCGCAGACTGTTTGTATGCCAATAGCTAATATTGCTTCAGTACACGAACGCTTCATTGTATTTTAGTGAAACTTTGATACATGTGTTTCACTGTATAGTGACTACAGTGTGTTCGTCATTAACGATTGATGTTAGTTTAGTGAAGTGCACATCTTTTTCACTTAAAAGCCCGTTGTTCGTACAATGAACGGTTGAATAGATTTCCCATCACACTGTATTTTAATTAGCAGAAGGAAGGATTCTGCTTCCACAGTAATTGTTGTGGGGATTAAGAAACCTCAAGCACATCAGTTGCATATTAACTAGGGTGGCGCACGTGGAAACGAGCTGAGAATATCTGCTGGTATTTCTAAGTAGAAAATGCGACTAATTATGATCAGTGGTGGAGTGGTGGATGAAATTAGTTATTTTAATATTTATATTACTATACAAAGCAGTCTAACTAGCATTGCTTTATAAGAAGTAGTGCACACCAAAGACTTGAAATGTGATTCACCTTGATATCACGAAAGCCATAAAAAACGAAGTAAAACCTACGCCTCTAAATCTGAGTGTCGAGAAAATAACGCATAAATTCCACAGAAGCAAATACGTTTACTTTACATAATACTTGTATTAAAGCACGAATTATATTCATCGTTTAATTTTTATAAACGACCAAGTCGTTAGAGATCCAGTTTTATGTGGCTAAGGAATGACATCGTTATTTTCATTTCATTCCTCACTAGGTACTTGAGGTTTTCCAAGTAAAATGTGTATAATCACCGTCTTCGTACGTGAATTATGTTCGTACGGTACGTATATTAAAAGTCATTAAATTAGAATACCTATATATGTAGTATGTAGATTTTAAAGGAAGATATACAATGCGTAATAGGGATGTTTCCTGTGTAAAATAAATATGACTATATTTAGTCCGTCAGTTAGATTGGCGAAAAATATTGGATACGTATTTTTTGTTTTCTCAAATCAATAAAAATTGACGATGAGTGGGGCCTGTGACGTCACTTTTCGGTAAAAAGTCAGTACACTTTAATTACAAGTATGACGTCGCACTTGTTTTCGACACGCTGCGCTGTATCGTCTTCATTTTTAGTTTTCGTGAAAAAAGAAAAAATACGTGTCTAATATTTTTTGGCAATCTATCTGACGGACTGATTAGATTTTTTCAGGAAACGCCCTATTATGGATTTGCAGATAGTAGTACATTGCCACCATTAACTTGGCATTGGCAATTTATGCTGTTGTAAATAGTTTGAACAATGTAAATAAGTTACCGGAACGTTTTAAGTTTATTCTTCCTTTTTCTGTTAAATCTAGACTTTATTCGTGACGTGCCCGGCCTAGTGCCAGATACCGCTTTCCACCCAAGTCTTCTTCATTCTCTGCACAATAGGCAGAATAGATTTTTGTCTACAATATCGAATTTCAGAATATTGTGCCAGCATGCAGCGCTTCTGCTGTCTCCCAGGAGGATTTAGTTTGGAAACGCTAGACCAAGACAGAGTTTTCTAAATATTTTGTTGTTTATTTTTATTTTATAAATATCTTGGTACTGAACAGCTATTTATACGTAATAATAATATTTTGTACTGTGAAAGCCGAAGTTTCACCTTTAATATTACACCCACAATGAACATCGATGACGCCCGCTTCTAAGAGAAGATTTTAATGACTACGTGAAATTATGGTGTTTCCTTACCTTTAATTTACCTTTATCATAAAAGATCAAGTGAAATAACACTTTTACTGGTTTACTCCACGATTGCGCGATGTTTTAATTCAATGATTGAAGTGTATAAAGGGTGTAAATAGACCCTTCACGAAGTCGAAAGGCACTTGTTTCCCCCGTCAATGCGATCATTTTTTTGTTCTGGAGCATACGAGAGATATTGGAGACCTAATTTCCAACTTTATCACAAGTTTTTTTTTAAATACTACTAAGGTTATAACTTTACTTTAATACCTCAATGACCCGTTTAGTATTTAATGCCAGTCATCGTTTCTACCAGTACAACATTTTGAGTGCGTTAAATTGTGTTTTACAGTAAAATGTGAATTTTCAACTAAAAACAAAGCAGTTTTTCAGCAATAATTTTTGCGTAGGGTTACTTAGTTTGATGTGCAGAATGCTTGGTTGACGGTTTCGAGAAGGGTCAGTTTACACCTTTTATATATAAGTTGGTCGTGGAATCTGTTTTTGTTCTCACGTTGCTTGAGGGACGATGAAATCTTCCTAAAATCCGATACTGAGCCCGCAACAAAGTCACTGTATGCCTCCTTGAGACCTTTATCCTCCTGTTTTGACCCAAAACATATAATGTAGTTTTTGTGACGGGTCAATGCACGATACCGGGCAATAGTGTTCATTCGTTCCATTTCGAATTTGCTGTTCATTAATTAATTCAGATTTATTATAATCTGTATCTACTAATTAATAATAAAACGATTTGGCAAATTGTTAAATTGTAAATGAGCAACGTTTTTTGGTTGTTAAAGCAGCGCTGAATGTTAGCGGAGATATTCAAGCGAATTTATTCAGCGCTGGCTCGTGTCGCCATTACAATGAATGTTCTGTCTTTCAAGTAAGAATCCGAACGACGAGAAAACCTCGCAGACGGTCGGTCGCAAGAAAAGTTAAATTGTATTGAAGCTCACTAATGTTCTCGGAAAAAAGTGGAGCTATTTATAATCTGTGACTGGGTTTATTTATAAGCTGTGATATGAAGGGATTAATGTCCATGAGCATGTGTCGTGGGTATCCCTTAGCAATGGGTGCGATGGGCTCGATGGGCGACGGATATAGCCCGTCTATATGGGCCATCGCGTTTATAGCTCGGCTTCGACCAGAATACACGACCTTTACTTACAAAGCGTGCATGTACATCGAGCGAGAATCCATTTAAATGTCTAATAGAATTAACAGACGCTTTGACCTTCTTGCTGCCTACGCTTAGTAATATGATTTGTATCACAGTTCAATTTTAGAATATTCTATGTACATAAAAAAATTATATATTTCTTCAAGAGTGCAGATTTTCATCAACTGTTAAAATATGCAACATTAATTTAAAAGTCAACAAACTAAATACATTATTAATTAAAAACTATTAAATAACCTAAAATAAATAAACTAACAACAAACTATAAAAGGGCATCAAAAAACTCCTCCTCAACGCTGTCAGCTGGTAATGTGCCCAAGAGACTGGCGGCGTTGCCACGTTGTATGGCAACACTTAGCCTCTGGCCAAAGTAAAAGACAGCCCTTGGGTCACGGGAAGCGTCAACTAGGCGCTTCGAAATTTCCTTAAGCAGGCTATGAGCACTCGGACCCCACGACCCCAGAGTTTCAACCCCAGACAGCTCGAAAATATAGTTACCAGAAAGGTTTCTATATTTACGCCGCCGCTTGTTTGTTTGTGCATTGGTAAAAGTAAATCTGCAGGAGGAATACCTACGTTATTATTTAATGTTTAAACTTTCTTATGATACATTCAAATTGATTTAATTTACGAGTATACTTCTGTTTGTTACGAATTTACTAGTTTTGTTTATAGTTTTAGACTAATATAGATCATGAAAATTTCTCATAAGATCTTCTGAAAAATGGGGTCTGTTTCAGTCTTTAACATTTAGGCAACTCCGCAAAAACACACGAGAAATCCTTATAAAATAACAATTGGTTACAGAAACCACGTCATTAAACCTATTTTTGTTCTAGTTTCCTTTCACCACCTACGGTTCAACTGAAACTTCGTGAATATATTTTACAGTTCTCTTTCAAACTACTCAGCTTAAGTCAACGGAGTGTGAGCTTAATACGAAGACTTGGTATATGGTACCCAACTATCCATAGCATACAAGTTTGTAGAACAGATATACTTTTTATAAATCAGTAACCAACCTTGTAAGCTCATTTTTACTGTCTACATAGTTAGAAATCTGCTGCAAATGAATTTAATTGAAAAGTATTTATTACCTTTTTATGTTTTGAAAAACTCTCAAAGTAAGTTAAAAGAGCAATAGAAAAGTTACTACCGTACACTTAATAAGCTACATAAAACGCTACGCGCTACGGTTTGCTACGTGATTGCTACGCTAAGTCAATTGCTACGGTGCTACGCCGGATGTCGTATCTTTGTTGAAGGAAAACTCGAAAAAAGGATTAAAGCTTACTCGTTGAAATGTAAACAACTTCTCCATTGAGGAATAATTAAACAGTTACGTCGATATACATGCAGTTTCAAAGTAAAAAAAAAACATGTATTCTCGTATTTAATTCAAATAATTTTTCATCGGATAAACTTGAACCGATTTCAACGTTTTTGTAAATACAAGATTGAAAATGGTTTTTTTATCTTGTCATTCGGTATATTTATTGAGTCGTTGTGAGCATGTTGGTAATTATCGGACTTACCGATCGGCCTGATTGGTGTAAAGTCTTCTTCGCCCTATTTTATTAAACGTAAGTATAAATTTAATGTACATAGTACTAACATGTATTAACTATAATTATATAAGTCAATACATATACAACATTAGTTTTAGTAAATGCGAAACCTGAAAGACGTGTCTAGTATTTTTATGTAAAGAATCTATGTACAAAATTTCAAAACTGTATCATGAAAAATCACGAACTTATAAGCCTGTTCCGTTAGCTGGTTGTCCGCACTAAAACGTGGTCACCACGCGGCAAATATTGTCACTCGGTGTCCAACTTGTAACCTTTTTTAAATATAATTGGGACAAAATATAACATGGTTTAAATATTATTGGAATCGATTCAGTAACTTATTGAACAAACTATATTCAGGTTTCGCATATACTAAAAACAATGTTGTATAAGGTCCCATTAAAATAAATGGACAAAATTTAACACAGCAGCGTTCAGTACGTCTAACCAAAGACTTCCAAGCAAAAAAAACGATTGATTAAAGTGATTTTATTTTGACCTAAAATAATTGGGTAACCAACATTTTTAGTGTATTTTCGTTAGTAGTAGCTTATTTTTTTTTTGTTTCTAATGCGTTTTTCTTATTTATTTATTTGATCATTGTCCTTACTTTGGCTTACTTTGTTTGAATGATTTCTAAAAGTTTGTCCATCTATTTTAATGGGTCCTTATGTAACTAGAATAGTACAGGCAGGAGTGGTAAGTTCAAATGTCGCCGGAGACACTGTATTACGTTTTAGGTTACAGGCGTTACAGTCTGCAGCAGCTGTGTTCGTATTAGTTTCAGACTCGTATTGCAGCGAGCTTAGGAAGAGACGCACAACTTTTTGCCAATTATCAGTAGTTTGTTGTTAGAATAGGTCTTTGCTGCAACATCACGTTGGCATCGCACTAACGACTTGTAATTCCCGAGTGCCGCAGACGTGTACGCACATTAATAAAGTCCCAGGTGGGAGCGCATGGGACTTTATTAATGTGCGTACACCGAAACCAAGAGAGCAATTACGACGCTTGGACTTTAACTGCGAAGTTCCTAATAGAAAAACTCAATTACACTTTGTCTATGGCAGTTGAACCTTTGACCTCAGCCGCACTTAAGACCGAAAAACCAATCAGATTTGTAGTACACTTAACTGACTGACTTTTTGTTGTGGGAAAATTGTTTCGGCCTATTTGGATAAAGAATATAACAGTTGCTCGTTTAGGCGACAGCTTTTCTCTGTGTTCGTTAACAAGCCTCTTTCGTTTAGAGCAATCGACTCAAGGCTCTTCACAGGAAACAGAAAACATAATAAGCCAGTTGGCCGTTAAAATGTTGCTTACTGACTGGCGCAATATTATACGTTAATACTTAATTAAACTTGCAAAGGTAACAATATTATTATGTGTGTTTAATCATTCATACTATATTATATAATCTCACTAATATTAATATTGGGAAAGTTGTGATTATATTTGTTATAATACAGCGCCACATTTGTTCGATCTTCATGGTTAGATTTAGATTACTTTACTTTTATCGTGATTATTATGTAAGAACCGCGCCTTAGGATCGTTATTATAAGTTACTGTTGTTGGGCAGACACTACAATACCTGTTTATAAAAATTATGTTATTTTTTAAATTAGATATGTTGTTATGTTTTCAATATATTCTTGACCGAAAGATCAACGTAAGGATGACCATCAAGAGTTTTCCTTTCGGAAACTGTAACTCTCTGAAAGTCGAAGTCAAAAGTTAGTTAAAAAGAGTTACCTGAAACTGATTAACCTTTGCCTAATTGACCCTTGTTTTATAATGGGAAAGGTCACTTTTGTATTCACAGGTATCAATTGGATGAACAAATTATTAATTTAATTTAAGATGAAATTGCCTCGGACTATTGTTTCATAATTGACGCTTTCACATGAATCGATAAAGATGAAATTTTGATAATATTATTTCAATGTGATTTAGATATAAAAGCTTTAACTTTGAAAAGCAATATAAAACATTTAAGAATCCGATATCATAAATGTGGGACCTTAGGAAGTTCTTTAATAACGCAGATGAGTATAGTGTACCTACCCAGCTGTAGTATAGGGTGTCAAGCGAGAAAGCCTTTCTGTGTCACCCCTCGCAGCGCGGAAAGCGCCATGCCCTATATTTTCTATGAAAACTGTTTGCGTGCTAAAAGTCTCTTTCACGAACGTTTTCTTCTGGCTATCATGGCGGAGTTTCTTAAAGCAAACGAGGCTGGCTTGTGTTCCCGTACAGTCCTACACACCACTCCGCATTATTACCTCTGAAAACGAGCTCGGAATGAAACACTCTTATGATTAAGTTATTACATTTATTTTAATTTATTCGTGACAAATAATGACAATACCTACATCAATTATTATTTGTAATTACTAAGTATTGAGCGTATGAGTTCTCTCAATTCCTAAATCAGCCAAGCCAACCAGACCTCCAACGTGACCGGACAATCGCGTATGATTCGTCGAATATTTACAATATTCACATAAAACGTGACTTATGTATCAGATGTAAGTATACAGTAACAACGCCATGTACTTAGGTATACACATACGTATGTATGCCGTTATAAAATACACTGTGTTCCTATACTTTTGAACTGGTAAAATGGATTACTGTTTCATGCTTGATACTCATTTTATTCTGCAGACTGAGGTTATTGACTACAGAGTACTTATGTCAGTAGTAATTGTTGTGTATTTGATAGACATTTAAATTTCGTGGTACTACAGAATCTATCTACACGTTAATAAACAGAATCATTATTATTGTATGCAGGTATGTATATCGGTCACGCTTTGTTTTCTACAGAATATTTGTTTTTGTAGTATATTGGTAACATTTTGATTTTAGAAGTTGTGTGCATGGTTGCTTGTACCATTTTTAGGCTGTCTCATGCCTGGAGGTCGTAGTATTCAATAGTTATCGATTTTCCAGTTTCATTAATTGATTCCTTCCAGGTTGAGATGAAAACTGGTTGAAATACCTCATAATTCAGGCTTTAGTGAACTTATTGATTGACATTAAAACACGAACATTATATAGCAGACAGAACAGTATTTACATAGGACACAGTACGAAAAATAGATAGAAGACCTGCTTACAGTTAAAAATTGATCAATGGAACCTCAGTCTACAGGTACACTATTTCTTTATTACAAATGGTTAACAGTACTGAGGATTTTAATTGCCATTATTGTAAATTACTATTCTAGTCGATTTTTTTTAAAATTTTTTATGTGGTTGCTATTGATAATACCATTGAAAGGTCTGGATCAATATTACCCGTTCAATAATCAGTAAACTTTATGAATTAATATATACCTCAAAAATATTATTGATCTATTATTTCTGATCGTAATGGAATTAAAATTCTATGCATTTATTAACTAATTAATTATTAAAAATGTATAAATTTCATAAAAAAATGTTTACATTTTGGCAAATTATAGTATGATTGTGGTAATACTTGATAACAATCCAATATAAAAAACTATGGTACATTTAATGTTTAAATAGCAAAATGACACGGACATTCAACTTGACAAATATATGAAAATAACTACCTGTTAAATTGTAGCTTTCATAAAATGCAAATATTTCAAACTGATGCTACATCCGACATGTGTCGCTCAGTAGTAGTGAACTTTAATACTATTCGGTTTGTATTAAGTTACCAAAGGTACAATTTGACAGTTAGTGTTTGAGTGTGATGCCATTTGTGCGTGGAGATGTCTTAATGGTATACAAAGTGAATGAAGTGAATACAAACGATCCTGGCCAACAGTAAATCAAGTTCTTCATTCAGTATTTAAATCCTCGGTTCGCACTTGTCGAACTATTCGAGTATGTCTATAACCGACTACCGCCTAACTACAATTTACATAATGCTTAAAAATTTTGACTATTCAGTCGGGTTCCTTAACTCTACGACAAATATTTAATTTTAATGGGTATACTAAACACACAACTTATACATTATGTGTCTTACAAGTACAAGTATCACTACCACGAGAATGCAACGGAAATGAAAACTACACGACGAGATACTAGAGTGTGACGTATATTTACGTGTGTTCTAATATATAGTCTTGTATGGGACTAGCCGGCTATATGAATAACTGAACGAGCCAAACAAATACAACAAGATCACAGAGACTCCTCAGAAACTGAATTACTGCTTACTAAGTATGCCATCCTTTGTCAATAGTATTTACATAATTTATCTGTGCTTACAACGAAAATTACACACACTCAATTCAACATTAAGAAAGTACATATTTTGTGCTCGATTTATGTAAAGAGGAAACCTAAATAATTATGAACGTTTAATGTACATTGCTTACTTCTTACATACCTATAGCTCTGTATCGTGAGCGACGGAAATATTACATTTAAAAAAGCAGTTGTATCACCTTCATTAACATGAATTAAAAACTCAGTATTCGTTTAATTTTATAAATTGTGACTGCTTTATCGTTATGTATCCATATACGTTAGTGCTTATATTTACAGTAACTGGGTTGCAGTGATTTAATACACAAAAGCCGCTAAGGTTCTCCTACCGGGTTTTATTCGACGTTTACTAACCTAGGTCCGACCTTACAATATACATGCTGTACAAGACGTATAGTAGGTTCTTAATAGAAAGGGTAACTACGCAACACAAAAACAGATGAAACGAATGAAGATGGGTAATATTTCGTAATTTAAAAGTTTGCGCCACGCTCGTACTAAACAAAACTAAGAGCACACTCTGGAATAACTCCACATGACAAAGAATTACAGCGTTGTCTTTGCACAATAGTCGTGTCTTGTGATGAGTTCTGTTGTGATGCTCCATTCTCTATGCCCAACATTACACAGAATACACAAACTTTATTTTATATTTTTAGATGTTTTTATTATTCTCATACTCGTTGTGTTTTTATTATCTCAAATTTTTATTAAAGTATATTTTACTGTTTACAAACGTTTTATTTAAATGCATGACACTAGACTAACTTCACATTAATAATGCGTGCGAAAGGTACGGGTAAGACAAAGTAGGCATAGAATATTGGCAGGTATTCATGACCAATTTTGCGGTTTATATCAACAATAGTGCAAACATTGCGAAACAAATATCAAAATTCTACTTTTAGTCAAATACCCATGTCGTTGTCTCTCAAAGTTGTATCTTATCCTATTGCGATGGTAATTCCGAATAGACTATTAATATTCAATTGACGCACGTTTCTTAAGACTTCTTGGTCCTAAGTCACTTTCCTCTATACTATTAGCTGCGTCTTAATTACCACAAAACAATAAAACAAGCTGGATATTTTACAAAAATACAAAAGTAATCGTTGGTAGGTTGAGCCTCCATCGAGGAAAGCGTATTTTTAAAACCTATTGTTAATTACGTCCCTCTCAAAGTCTATAGAACGGTAAAGGCACGGTCATGATGTGTATTGCACTTATGGAATTACTTGTCCGTACAGACAGAGAGAAGAAATTTCTTCTAAATGGTTCAAAACACGCTCTAATCTACGAGTCAAGTCGAGGAAAGCGTTTCAAGGCACATACTTTTAGAAATAATAGGAAGGTGGTACAGATGGAAAACGTAGCTGTACCACCGTCAGGTAAGGTTACGTCAGATGAGTTGAAATCAGAGCGACCGCTAGAAGCGTAGCCTACGATAAGATTCAGTAATACACAGTGAACCTCCTAGTACTAATCCCGAGCGCTCGGCTACCGATACAAAGTACACCGACAAGTACCATCATTGAAATTATCCTATAATGTCTTTACACCGTAACTATGGTATCAATATTACATAAACATTTAAATCAAAGCTCTTAGAGTTCATTAAAAGTTTTACCTGCACTGTATCACCATTTTCACGAGTAGTCAAGAACACTTTCCACTTACACAACCCAATTTATACGAAAAGGAGCGACCGTCAGAAAATGTTCAGTAGAGCGTATCACGAGTTAGTTATCGCACACTCCGCCGTTTGCAATAGTAGGAATATGAGTTCCATTAGTCTTTTCATGCAACCGGCAGGAGTGGTGCGTAGACTCCTGTCAAAAAACGGGAGGCTGACGTCTGGTATCGCAGGGCAGGGCGAGGCAGCTGCCGCGGCAGAGGTGCGTGGCGGCGGTGAGGAGCGCGGGCGCGGGCGCGCGCGGCAGCACGGGCGACAGCGAGCCTGCGCCGCACGCGCTGTCCGCCGCGGACGGCGGGCGCTACACGTGCGTGCACGCGCCCGCCGCCACGGGTCAGCCGCCCGCCAGCACGTCCTCCGGCTCCGGCGACCAACAGTTGTCGGATAGCCAGCACCCCACCACCACCGTCACGAACCCGATCAGCAGCGCTAGGATTATGTATACCTCCGCGTTGCCTAAACACAATACAACGTCATATTAGATCATCAGTTAAACCAGATTTGAAATAGTCAACAGCTTTCAACGGAACGTATTATGTGTGAATCTAACCGAGCTGTTTGCGTATCCCCAGCGGCTGCCTGCTGCGCCAGAGCGAATTGATAAGCGTGGGGTCGCCACGCGTGCGCCAGTCGCGGTATCCTCTCCCTCTGGAATATTGATTGAATCTGCGAAACGTAAAGATTTATTAATTTTGTTCTACACCACAAACAATTAATACTACCTACATATAGCTATAATGCCTAGATTAAAACATTACTTAGATATAAAATGCTAAGTATGTCTACATTAATAAAATAATGTCACACCACTGCACACTGCTTGTAATGAGACAGCAAAGCTGCCGAAGGTGCTTTGATCGCAAAATTGGCGTAAAGCCAAGCCTTCAATGCTGAAGCTTACTGCTCGTACAAATTGTACTTTGATACTGACTGTAGCAAAAAAGCGAAATTGAATTGTTACCATTTTCCGTCCATAGGATATTTACGTTGCGGTTCGTGCATATGCCTAGTGTAAATAAGTGGTTCATGCGAATGCAGTTGTAACTACCGTGATAAATAGGTATTATGAAACTATAGTTACTAAAGCGAATAAAATTTTGTATCATAAATTCAAAAATCAAAGCTGATTGTCATGGAAACGGGTATGGATCTGGTAGATGATGCAGTCGATTCTGAATTGCCGGAAAAATGTCTTGTTTGTATATTCGGATGATAGTTTAAAACAATTCAATTTCGCAGCATTTAGTATTCAGTGTTACGTTATTATGGATTATCAGGAATAAATAATAGTTACGTTTTTACAGGAAATAATTGTAGGTTTGGATTCTACTAAATTCTTGTTGGTCTTTACTTTTAGGATTTAATAAAATCGAATATAATATCATTATTAACTAAAAAAAACCTACTTATTTTAGTAACCATTAGTCGCTAACATCATCAAGTGTGGAGTTTAATTCAATCGTCCCTGCTTCAGTTACCCTACGAACTACTTGTGAGTCAAACGTGCAATGTCAACCATGTAATGTTATCGTCATGCAGCGGAACTGTTCATCCATCGGACACAATTGATGGCTTGCAAAAATGATCTCTGCCTTTGGCCCCTAATTTAGTATAAAGAAAAATTTGTCAAAACACTCTAAATAACAAATGACTTACATTATCTCGTCGCACCGGTATTGTAGCGGATAATAAAATATAAAATAAATATGTATATTTTGGTCTTACAGCACATCAAATTAATAAAAACAAAATTATAAATATTCACAAGTTATTCTTCACTGATATTTCAATGTAAAAGTTCGACAGTAATATAGTGTATAGCTTTATATAGTGATGTTACATCATACAGACGTCTTGATCGCGTACGTGAGCCGTTCACATCATGTCCCGACAACCTCATCGATTATCATCTATCTGTGAGCACATACTTTAGCTCAATGCCACTTACGCCCCAGCATCCCTGTTATCTACATATTTTTATCTTTCCACTTACTTATATTACAAGGTATTTACAATAAAGTTGATGTTAAGACACTCAGTGACAGAGAAAAGGAGGATAGAATCATAAAAGCACTTTTATGAGGTACCTACCGACCTATCGTAAACTACAATGTTTCTTATATGATAGATACCCTTTCACCGATCGCGCGTTGAAGCGTTTAACCTCTAAAGGCTGTTTGAAAAAATGTGAAAATCTTGGAAAAGTATAGTATCCTACTGAACATTATTCTATTTGGCCGAGTTTATCGTCATAATCGTTTCATAAGACAGCTTTTGTAACAAACATTAAATGCAATGGTGGATAAATAAATAACCAGGACAAGCAGGCATCCGGAGCGTCACGTCTCCTGGGTCACACTACCTCCGTTTATTAAGTTTTTCTTTTTAATAACTACCTAATTTAATTTTCAACCGCCTACATTTTGTAACAAGGGGCACACTTTCTTATTCATGGGGCTTCTGTTCTATCTCTCCTATCTAAAGATGTGAAGCGACGCTGACTGAATGTGCTTCTCAGGCGGAGTGGAATTTAAAAGTTATTCGATAAACGCCTCACGAATTCGCTGCTTTATTTACTTGAATGTGAAACAAACTCGGGTATTAGATAAGTACCGTAAACAGAGTAAGTACTCGCGCGCACCTGCGGTACACATAACCTCACTTTTGTACGTCAAACCTACTTTAATAAAAAATGTCCAATACCCCATGAATACGTCGTACCTACAACAGGTATCTACTGGCTACAATGGCCATCCATATACCTTACTTGAGAAGTTGGTTACATAAATAGGGTTTAGTGTAGTGGCATGAGTTGTGCGGTAGATTCATGTTACAGGGTTATTTTATAGTATCCCGTGAGAGCCTTTAAACTATCTATTGCAGACCCTGTCAATAGTTTTAAGTTATTGGTGCATCGGTATCAACTTGATAGTTGATACCAACTAGTTACCTACATACATGTAGCTGCTCAAGGATACGACGAATATAAACGTGAATATTTACTACCCCACAAGTTCTGAAGCAGTAAGCTTTTAGTGTCAGAATCGTCTTCCGTTGCATGAAGACTAGACAAGTTAAGTTCGTTAAGTATTCATGCATGTTCTTGATGTGCTTAATTTCATTAAGCGTCCTTAGTTTTGGGACGTAGTCATTGGGGTGTGAATTCATACATTAATTAGCTCGGGCTGTTAAAATTACAATATTTTTGTTGAGCTGTCGTAAATTTAACACTGCTCATTAAAATTATCCTCTGCATAATTTCACATTGAAGGATTACTCTGTTTCATTGAAATTGCAATTTTAATTGTGTTATTTGATGGCTGTAATTATTTTGGAAGCAATTTAGAATTCATGCTCAGGTAGATTTAACGGTTTCATTAAGATTTGATGAGTATTAGAGCTTTGTGCTTATCTTTTGTTAGAAAATTGGACCGAATTTCTTCTTTACTTATGTAATTTTAGTAGCCTTCACTAATACCAGACTAATTACTGGAATACCTTTTACCTTGATTGAAGGCTTACAGGGATTGTGAATTTGCATTATTACCTATTCTACGTCTGAGTTACTAACAAATGATAGCTAATGTGCCCAATTTACATCGTAGCGGACTGGCCACTCACATATTAACGATACTGTGCTGATTAATGAATCACAATGATGTGTATTGTCGGAGTTAATTCGCTAACAGTTCATATCAACTATTCTACGAGATGAACACAGATAAGGAAGACCACAGACGACTGATAGTAATCGGTGCTCGATCTTTTGTTGGCAATCATATTATCAATATCCGATCTAGTACTTTTACTTGGTCTACAAAATATCCCCAAAGTAGAGCACGACTCTGATTATAATCAGTAAGAGAATGTTTGAAGAGGTATCGGAGGATCCTACAAAATCGAATTTCCCGAAGTCGGTTAGTGACATTCTGCCTTACAAAAAGTGTGTCGTCTGCGGTCGCCCTAAAGCTTTTCCCGTGCATTATACGTGATTGTGTTTTATTACCTCCAACCTAAATGGCCTAATCGATTAGCAGAAAGGGTATTACAATGGGGCAATAAATAGTTGGATTCGTTTTAGTATCCACAACGTCATTAGTTAGCGGAGCCGTTCCACCAATACGGAATGGTGAATTCTGATCTAAAGTACCAGAGATAAATCCCTGATATCGTATTCACACCTGCTTCATTTCAGTCGTGCTTCAAGATATTGAACGCTAAGTACCTAATAATGTAATAAGAAAGCCACCACTTCCTTTCTCGTAACTCTAAAGCTATTTTTAATGAACCGAAAAAGTAATATGTAGGTTCGTTGCTTAAAAATATGTGCTCAAAACTTTTAAAGTAAATAAATATAGTGACAATAAGGTTGTAACATGTGTGACGTATACTTTTCTACGAGTAAGTTCTAGAAAATGTCTTCCTATATACTAACTCGTTACCCAAACTGATTTCAATTATACAGAACTTTGTACCGGTCGACCTCCTCTGTGACAAATGAAGGTCGTAATTGCTTTTCCAGGTATAACTATGCCATAAACCTACTTGGGATATGAAAGTTGGGTTAAATGACAATAGCTTAACGGCAGAGGTGTCGGACTGGCGATCAAACTCGTGAGTTCGTACCCCCTGCTTATAATTTATGGTAAACCCACTCTTAGCTTTAAATTTAGTTTAGTTGTTTAATTTACGTGGAATTTTAGTGTAGCACTTATTGCACGGATAACATAGTATACAGAATCAAAGTGTTTACATGTGACGCCGTAGCAAACATATGCATATACGCATCGCTCAATAGAAAGGACTTTAATCCGAAAGAAATATTCAAATTAGTATATTCTAATAATAATTAATCAAGGCTTTGAATCTTAGTTTTTAATGGCACAATTATTTTGAAACGTAGCGCATTTGTGCCCCATAAGAACCGAAGTCTCAAAAATATCGAAACTCGCGCGTTTCTAGTGTCTCAAGAAAAAAAATACGCGTGAACGTCGTCTGTATAAACAAGCGTTACGTACGTGAGCATGTTACGGGCGAGTGGAAAGTTCTGTATACTACGTTACCGGCGTAGGTTATTTAAAGAAAACAAAACAGTAGTAATTGATTGGAGTGGTACCTTCGTATGCCGCCGACCCCTGCCGGCGGCGCGGTGGAGTGCGGGACCCCGGGCGGGACCTGCGCGCCTCCTTGCACGCCGCCCTGCACACTGCCTTGCGGGGCGCACACACAACACCCTGTGCATACAATGTAACACTTAAACTGTAGCCAAAGACAAACTGACACTCTGGTAACTTGAAGTGAGAATTGTTGAGGTCATATCGTGCGGAAACGTCTTTCTTATTTAAAGGGCATCAAAAAAACCTTGGTCGTTTATTTGGTCCTCTTTTATAGATTATAATAGTATGACGTTTATTGGTAGTTACATCGGAAAAGGCTTGCATATATTCCAAAAAATACTGGCAATAATTTAAGTGACTACAAATAGTCCAATCAAAAATGGCCAAATCCGAAAAATAAACGGCATCGTGGCAATGCATTCCTTTTTTCATGTTCAGTGTACGAATGTGTTAATCTAAAAAAGCATTTAATACCTCTGAACCACAACACACGTTTATGAAAGCTTTTCGCAAAAAGTAAATCCAGTTTGACAGGCGGGCATCCGCATTGAAAGCACAAACAGTCAGGCAAGTAAACAAGTTGGTTAGTCAGTGGGCAGTTGTTATATGATACGTGTATAAATATTTACATGGCTACGAGGATGCTTGCTCTAACACCATATCTAGCTACGATCAGCAGCAGTAGTAGTAGGCTATCACTGTAACTTTAAACGGTTTAAATGGACTCCAAATTAATTGCATTACTTTTCAGAATTTCATGTAATAAATAAGAACTCGCTAAGTTTTATGATCTGAATTTAGCATATTACCATTTTTTTAATGCTGCAAAAATTATTTTGGTTTAGAAAAGTGTTAATCGCCTGCTGGTCAAAAAATACCAGCTATTGCTGGTGGAAATAAGGCATTTCTTACTTACGAAGTGTTATGTTTTCGCACTTTATCATTTGGTCTTGTCAAATAATAATGTTTGATGTTTCTGTGAGCAAAAAATATTAAATAGTTTCAGTTCCCACTAAGGCAGTCTCCGAACTTTAGTAACTGATAGCAAAAAATCCTATTAGTCAAGAATAACGGTTTTAGTGAAGAGTAAAAACCGTTTCTAGCCAAAATTCATGTAACTAATATTAAAAAAGTAATCGTGAACTGAATCCTTTGGACACAGCTGTAATTGCCGGTCAGCTGTGGGGATAAATCGATATATTTAAAATCGAGGCCTTGTATGATGATCAAAATCTTCGTGTAAATAATCAGATAATCAATTTTTTCGGTCTCTGTAATAGACACTTTACCAATAAGTTCATCTTTGTGAACAAAGTCCGCAACAGTTGCCTTTCTTGTGTAGCACCAAAGCCTGAGTCGAAAACAATCATCAATCATAGATTACACCACTTTCTGACGGCGATGCGATATTGTCACAGTCTTGCCAAATAACACCGTTATGGTACAACTTTAAAATGGATGTTCATGAAGGTTGACTAAAAGTTTTGGAGATAACTGTAGCAGTATATAATGTGAACATAGAGGCCATTATTGTTTGCGGTTGTCAATCCGGTTTTGGTAAATTATCGAGTGAAACCAATTTGTGTCGCTCAATTATTTATAAGGTTACCCGTAACAGCACATAGGTATGTGGGTCCAGTATTGTTCATAAGTTTCTCTATAAAATAAACCAATGCTTTTAGTCTTTGTACTACGAAAACTTATTTTATTCGATTATGCTTCAGAGTTAAAGTTTTCCTCAGAAAACAATGTTAAGTACGAAGTCCGAGCACTGTTTTGTGTTGAAGTACCTAGAGGTCGGTTGCCTGTGCCGACGAGTATATTATGTAGATCGGTTCCTTCATTGAATAGTTAAGACGACGCAACAACCCTGTGCGATTGGTATCTGAAGCCAATTACTGCAATTGACGTGATGGGCTGTAAAATTAGAATAATGTGTGTAAGTACAGCTTGTTAAAGTGGTTTCCGCTCGCCAGCGACCACTAAGTAGACATCAATTTAATTTTACGTCGTGAATAAACAGAGAAGCGAACGTTTTATGTTCATGCACGTAAAGCCTGATCTATTCTACGTGTTCATGAAGTAACTTGATAGTTCTGAACCTGACTGTACCAACAGCATTTTACTAAACATAAAGAGATATTTACGGGACATCTAAGCACAACAATGCCTGGTGTTATTTGAAACTAAGCGCTTAAGCACTAGACCTATCCAAGCCATTTTACAGCGGCCGCAGTGAAGCTACGCGGTATCCTATTATTAAATGGGATTTATGTTGATTATCCACTCCCGAACATAACTATGTTATGTAATACTGTGATACGTTATCTTCTTCCGAGTGTTGCGTGAGATATCTTCGACATTGAGTCACTGGCGTGAGAATAATGAACAGTTTAACTATCGGCTTATGATCTATCTTGAATCTTGTATTTATATAGGTACTCGTGAAATCCCCTGATTTGCTCTTTCATTTATTTCGTAAAATCATAAACAAAAATTCGCATGAAAACAAAATTCGTTGACATCACATTTCGACTTTACGAAGGAACCCATACCGTTTCAAAGATTCAACATGTTTATTCATTAAGATTTTTTCCTGGATTACGAATAAAACCTGTGAAAACCGAGCTCCGTGACAAACGACAAAGATGTGTTACCATAATAATATTCGTGAAGTAAAAATCAGTGAGGCTCTTTTATTACATCGACGCTAGTATTCAGTGAAATAAAAAATATTTCTCGTAAACATCCAAGACAAATAATGACTGAGCACAAACACAGATAGAACTGACTCGTTTGTAGATCAACTTCGTATAAATAGTTCACATAAAAGGAAATGTACTTTTATGGCATGATATTATTGACATGGTTTTATTGTGTGTATGACAGTGCACTAAAATGTTTACGACCACTGAAAAGCGTGTTGTCATAGAAAAACGTTTAATGATGATGGCGACATTAAAATATATACACCACAATATTTCTTGCGTTCAATTCGAATAAAGAACGAATGCGATGTTTTCGTGCGACATTTAGATAGTGCTTACCATAAAACATTAGACTAATATATATTCAGGGAATTATCTTCTGAACAGTCAACCTGAAATTCACGGCAAGATGGCCTCACTAAAGGTGCACGGCAGGTTAGATAGAAAAGCCTACGGGCGGCGTAGCGTCGGCTACGCGTATCGTAGTAATGACGCGCGCGTACCGATGACGCGTATCGTAGCAGATACGTGTGTCGTAGCAGTGACGTCCGCAGCTACGAGTATTTAGTCGAGGACAATTATTTAATGAGATAACAATGTTTGTTAATATGGATTTGTTCAGTTTTTGTTGTAAATTTATAGTCACATGAAATGATTGAACAGTCAGGGAAAGTAGCGGCCCATCCAACTGTGTAAACAGATATTGAATTATCTATGGTTAATAATTAATGGTTTTATATTTTAATATTAATTAAACTCGGTTCGTATTCCTTCGTGCATTTCAGTTTGACTATACGGTGTTCGGCTCGAGCGTGGGAGTGTGAAGCGAGAAAGGGATTACATTAGAGAATGGGTTGCAGTACCTACCTTTGGCGAAACATTAGGACTTTGATTATGACTCCAGATATGGAATGCCAGCCAGTTCCAGATGGTCAATGCACTTTTGAAGCTTTTAAAAATTTGTTACGATTCGTAAGGCTACATGCTGTTCGTAGATTATCACTTTGTGTTAGGCATTAGCTTAGTAAAATGAGCCTGTAGCGTTCCCAATGCTGGGACACAGATACCTCTTCTTGTGAGAAGGATCTGGCGTTAGCTTGATCGTTATGACTAATTGCCATTCATGATATTGCAATTGACAATCTAGCACTACGATCAAAATATTTTTGGTCGGAATGTACTTAGCACGTAGTCGGGAATGTACTATACGTGGGATTCGAGCTACTTTATCACATTTACAGGAAAAACTAACAATTCCGTCAGTATATTTGTATTGTTTCTATCACAATAATACATGATCTACTGAAGCGCAACTGGATCCGAGACCACTATTATATGGTCGTCAGTATTGACTGATTTACGACGAGACACGAGCAACGCTTGCCCTAGCGCAGCATAATAGCGAGATTACCTACGTGATGCCGGCACACAGACATCCAATTATAATCATCTGATGTCGGCCACCGACTAACCGCAGGTACACAGGTATAAATTACATCCCGCTATTTGTAACTCAACGGAACAGTCTTGGATCTATAAGTGAATATATTATCTGAGGTAATAGAATATGATAATACAAATTCATTAGTCTAGTTGTCCTCGGCTTAAAGAGGTGGCAACAGGATTATACAGGTTTTAGGTACTTGCTTCAATAATGTTTTGTATCTTGGTCATGCCCATTAGTTTACATTTAAACCAAAGGAGGATTTATGTCTTCGAAAATTATCAGTTGCATCGGTCTTTGAGGAAATGTCATTACCAAAAGCAGAGCTGCATTAATGCAACCGCGTCGTATGACTTTTGAAAATTGTATTAAACCATGTCTTTCTATTCTCCTTTTATTAAAATCGTGATGCAATATAAGATAGCCAGCCGCGCGTCGCACACAATAAGAGGAAGACATGACAACAGGAACAAGGGAGCTTGAAGGCACGATGACAGTGCTTTTCAAGATGCGCTATTGCACTACATTCACCCCATTGTTTTTATTCAAAAGCTATTCAATAGACGCCGTTTATCGCGCTGGCACAAATACACCTCTTATGTTTCTATTTGCTCATAGAGAGGGGGCGAGAACGACTCTTGAATTATTCATTTGAGTTATTCGTTGCTAGAGGTGAGCAGCAAATCATAATCCTCATAATCTGAGTGTGCTGCTCTGCGAAGGTTTAGTGACACAAATTATGAGCGTACAAAACAAAGCTGAGGCCCGGTTTAGTAATACGTTACAATGTACCCATTTAATTTATTATTTTCGAGGCTGAAACACGAATTTATGTGACACAACCGGAATGGACAGCAACAAAAAATATGTCGATTGAATCACATGAGCTTATGTTTTTCTCGTTTGCATTGCTCATACATACTCGTAGTATGTATCAAATGAAGTCGAACGATTTTTGATTGTGGATAGGTCGTTTCAAAGACGCTTATGTGACCCACAAAAGGACTGTAGTTTGGCTACTTAAATTCCTGCATTTTGTAGTTATGTATTTGAGGCTCAATATAGCGTAGCCATGAAGCTATGTATGGTGAACACGAAAGACGTCTATTGTTCCAGAATGCGGGCCTTATCACAATGCGCTAAAAATATTATACACGTTGTTGTTATGTATGTTAAGGCTAAAGACGACCAGACATCAATCAATAATTTAATTAACACCAATATATAATAATATATTGGTGCTTATTACTAGGTACAATCAATAATGTAATAATGCTGTCAGTCTTCTGGGCACGTTTCCAGATGACAGCGATGCGGAGGAGTACTTTGACGCCTGTGTCCTATTGTCGTCGTTTTTTAGTTGTTTATATTTTCTTACTTTTAGCCTTATTTTTATCATTAGTATAGTTATTTTTTTTTTTTTATTTGTAGTCTGTATATAATGTAAATAATTTGAAAATTAATATATTACCATTATTATATCAATAATTTAATTAACACCAATATGTAATAATATATTGGTGTTAATTAAATTATTGATTTTTAAGTGAAAGCAGCAGTTCCAACAGTTTATTCTCTAGCACAGTACGAAACCTTGATACAATAATTTTATCTAGCGATTCATTGATTATACTGATATTATATTTATTGTAAAGACAGATCTCATCGTCAAAACCCCCAAATAACTTTATTAGCATATAGCGTTGGCTATAAATACTTGTTCGCGTTTCAAAAACCGCATACACAACGTGATCCAATAACAGCAGCCCAAGAACAATAAACATTCGTTCGTTACAAACCATTGCAGTTGTCCGTTGATTTAAAATGGCACAAACATGCGTCCCTGTAACTGCGCCACACGGTGTATCTAACAGTAATAGGCATAATAGCCTTGTTTGTTCGACGCACTCGGCCACATTTGAAACCGCTACCCTCAATAAACTTTAAGTGCACACAAAGCTGTTTAAGTATTTTTGACGTTTCGCAATAGTGTGCGGCGATGTGTCCCACTAGGTACATGTTTGCGAACTCTCCTCTTATCTCAGAATATATTATTCAAGTCATTGAACATGAATTATGCAGTCGCTTTAGTAGTGACGCAAAAGAAATTGTGATTGAGATGTAGGTATAAATAAAAAAAGTAGATATCGCACTAGCGCGCGCAAATTGTTGCAGACAAATTCAGACAATTGTCGTAATTTAAGTACTTCAAGCCCAATAGCTATCTCTTTCTGTATCATACGATCCGCATTATCTATCGCAGTCGTAACAACGCAAAGATATTTGAACGCCGCTCAGTATGAACGTAGCGTATCTTCCTTTATAATATCATTGGGTATGCATGTGTTTAAGATGTGTCTGATTTGCAAATAAGAGAGAATTTTAACATCTAGAATCCATTATTCCCTATATTAACACTTTAGATAAGGAATTAATCGTACGATCCAATCTTATTATACAAATGTTCAGCTTTCTTCATGAATTTGTCTAGTTGAATTCGGTTTGCAAGCTGTAACAGAGCCAAATGTCATACTATTATAATATTTTGGGACAACCATGCCGCGTCGCGTTTGCGACGTCGTAGAATTTTCTACGAAATTCCGCTACAAATTGTTTACGTATATTCTGTTTGTGAGGATTATGTAGAAACAGCGTATAGGGGCACATTACCGGCGAGTGCTGCGATAGCTGCCAGCGTAAGGAGGGCGGAGCGGCTGCGTGCCATGTCAGCAGGGCATGCCGCGCGCTGCGCGCCGCGTCATCGCCGCGACATGCTCCGCGACGCGCCCGCCAACACCTCTCGCGTGCAGCACCTCTCCGCGCACCACCTGCAACAAGAGACCACCCGCTCACTCACTAATAGCGATAGCATTCGAATCAAAAGTTTGTACATGATGACGTACTGAAGGGTTACCTAAACACAAGATTCGCCCCAAGATTCGCCACAAGATTTCTCCAAAGTTACGATCTCATTAAATATTGTTCTACAAAAATGTTTATAACCTTAAATGTTTAAACTGGATTCTCTGATACGCCTGTCGAGTTCTCAGAAGATAAAGTTCCCGCCACAACAGGTGGTCAATATTTAATGGTTACTGCTTTGGCTACAATTAATTTGTCAAGGCTGCGGCCAGCGACTTCATTTGGAAGGCTAAATAGTGGATTGTCGAGTGAGAGCACCGCTAGTCCGCCACGCGGCAGTTATCTGCGTATTGACGCGCGGCGAGCGGCCGGCCGGCGGCGTGGCCGGGACGCCAGTCGGCGGCCTGACAAGGGTCATGCTTGCCAAAACATCCGTCCGAATGATATCCGGGGAATTTCTCTATTGGAGATTTATTTGCTTCGCTAACAGAGCTTTATTTGGTGGTGATGCGGAAATGTCATGCTTTTATATGTAAATATTTACCGCACTGTTTCATTCTTTTCTTTTTTTCAGACGCAAGATTATAATTTACGCCCGCCGTCTTGTAGATCGGTTAAAAGATTAAACCCGTAAACAAAAACAACGTGTTGCCTTCCACTTCAAGATTACGATAACGCACCCGGAAAACCAAGATGAAACATAAAAGATTGAACCTTCAGACCCGAAGATTGTAAAAGAAATTCGTAAAACCAAATAAATATTTACTATTTTATACGTAAGTTCATATGTTATCTTGCAATAGGTGACATCTCCTAGAACTTTGTGCATGATAAGTTTCTAACACAAATTAAATTTACAAGCCAATAAGATATGTATATCAGCAAAGTTTATGACGGTAATATTTTACGAAGTTGATCGTAGTATGTTTATAAATAAGGGAGATAATGTCGTCATAGCTTCTATAAGTAACGCTGGGAACTTTTATAAATAACGCGGATGGTATCGATAACTTTAGCAGAGGGTTATTTAGAGCTTGCGACTCTCGCAGTGTTTCTTGATGCGTCGAAATTTACACTTTAATGTCACCACTTTACACGAGAGTACAGGACTCTTTCAGAACACCTTCATGACGTTGTCCAAAATTTTATAAAATTTAAGAAAAAAACGTTACATTGTTTGAAACATAAGAATATAAATTATGAAAACTTGATTATTATTATTTTATAAGACAACAGCACAGCGTCGGATTAATCAAGACTAAGGGGATGTGAGACGGGCAACAAAGCCAAAAAAAAACATCTTATGAATTATGATTTTGAACGCAGCGCAACATTTTTAGCGTAAAACGGTAAACTGCCAAGAGAACGAGAAGATATTCTTAATAATGTTTTTTGTAAATGCTGTGTAACTTTCCAGTAGAAAAAAATATGACGCTGCAATAAAATAGGCGACAGTGTGATGAATGAGGGGAGCGCCCGCGAAACAACAATAGATGTCACGTACTTACGAACTCATAACCATCGATTCCAATTTATGGCACACGTATTATTCCTCTGGGGTGGAAAAGAACACACCTCTTGAATGACGTGTATGAGTATTGATAACTAACAATGCTTTGTTGGGGAAACTGTGTATAGGTACCTATGCAAATATATGATACATAACTTTAATATAATACAGGGTGTAAGCAGGTCCTTCTCATAGCCGTCAACCAAGCATTCTGTACATCAAACTAAGTAACTTTACGCAAAAATTATTGCTGGGAATCGATTTTTTTTTTGGGTGAAAAATCACGTTTTACGGTAGGACGCGATGGAAAGCACTCAAAGCATTGTGCTGATGGATGGATTGAATAGTACGGGGTCGTGGAGGTGTGTAAAGTAAAAATCTTACATTTTTTTTAGTTTTTTTTTAAATACATGTTTTTAACATGTATTTAAAAAAAAACTTGCGGAAAAGTTGGAACTTTGACCCCCAATATCTCCGTAACTAGAAAGTTCCCAGGTATAGTCTAGAACAAAAAAATGATCGCAAAGACGGGGAGAACAAGTGCCTTTCGGATATGTTAAGGGTCTATTTACACCCTTTATATAAGAAAACAAGGAAGTTTCAGCGACAACATTTTTTGGGTTCATCCTGCATAACAACTTTTCTTAAAAAACAAGAAATATATGGCACCTATTTATTTTATTACAATGTAGAAATGATGCTATAAAAGTCCCGTTTTGCGAAAAGGTTACACTGTGCTCTCCGGGTCCTTTTACCAATTTATTTGCGTATTTAATAGCAATTATGTATCGGAAAACAGGTGATAAAAGAAAGGTCGTAGGTAGCTTAAACATAAAGTATAAAACATGGCTGGAATCGATAAAAAGTGATAACGGATGAAAAGAAGTGAACTACAAATACTTCACGATTAATACTAATAACGGGATATTTACCAACAGCGCCGAAATATCGGGAACTCATAGAAAACAGTAAACATGGTAAATATCCCGTTATTAGTACTAATAGTAATGTTAGTGACCATGATAGTTTATAATTTTACAAATACTTCCTTTGGAATGGTGAAAATTATGCTAAGAAGGAATTGAATCGGAGTGATTAGACATAATCTACAAAAAGATTGAAGATCTCTCTTAGAGAAATCTTGAAGATCACTGCTCTGTTAACTTAAGATGTACCTCTTCACTTTAAGAGGATTTCCAACTTACCATATTGTATTTAGCCTTGAAAAGATACTTGTACAAAAAACGGAACCCTTCTAGATTTTGACAGGTTCTGAATAATATTTAATACACAAAAACACAATGCATTTAACGCGAACATCGTTGACTGCAACTTGTGTATGTGTTCGCTACCGATGTTCGTGGTATAATCTCGGAATCACTTTGCTTTACGATACCCGTGGGAAACTATCTGATAGATTATTCGAAACACGGCAAGTGGAAGATGGTATGTTACCTTTCAAATCTCTCTGTTTCCAAAGAATCTTTATTTCGAGATGCGACGAAGATCTAACGAAAAATAATTCAAGAAAACGTTTCAAGTCTTCTTAGAGCTTAAAGCTGAAGAAATATCTTGAAACAAACAAAGAAAGAGACAATGTTATTCATCTGAACCAGTATAAAGATATTTGTTAGGTAATACATCCAGCTTTATGTAACTCGAAAGGACAGCAACACTCACACGACGGACATCTATTCCATTGCGCCTTTGCATGCATCCATTACTATTCATAGAGTTTCAAATTGTCTGAACTTCTTACTCGCTATAACCTATGAATTGAATAGGAGAGCTTGTTACGCGAACTGAAGATACATATTATCTGTATTAATTGAGCTTCATTTGCATTGGACCAATCCGGCAATAAACTAATAGGAACAATGATTTTGAAACGCACATATTTATGTCAAAGGTAGATATTATAATATATATGTTGTTGTTATGTGTAGGGTGTTATTGGCTGTTAAATTCGATCGCCATTAACTGACGTCGGCGGAAGCTAAGGGGGCTTAATATTCGTAGGAACAGATTGGTGATCGTAAATCATGACTAACGGTCGGTTTCTGTAAGGTTTGTGAATTTGTTATAAAGAATATATCGGACTGAAACCGTAGATCCTTTCAAATAACAATAAAACACAGCGTAATAGAATTCTGTTATATAAATGTCATGTAAAATTCAATGGCGAAAATTGTATTCATGCTAGTGGCAGTTCGGAATATTTCTGAGAATGATCGTTGTACGATCTATGGCTAAGCTTTAATCTCACACAAGCGGCTTTCGAACCTCAACGACAACTGGCTTTCAGATAACAAGCGAGAAAGCAAAGTTCAAAGGTTAAAAGGAATTATACTTTGACTCAAATATTACTTATGGCACACGGCTCGAACTTAAAAGTAAGAGTAATTCTTAGCTCAATAAACATTTTTGAAGTTTGAAGTAGATTTTCATGTTTCACGTCCTAATTTACGATTGGTGGAACTGACAGGCGACGGTTCGCGCATATTTGCGTAGGAAGGTATGAATAGGAGGCTCTTCTACATGTATCAACTAGCCGAGCACACAACGGTACTCACACAATCGCTTTCAAAATGTTTCTACCCTACTTTAACTAATTAATTGCTGTGTACCAGGTAGCCCCGAACTGTGATCGAAGGGCCGAATTGTAACTAAGATCTTCCGATCTTTAACAGAATCATTAACGAGTTTCGTTGGTTACGTTCGTAATCAGCATAAAATTAATTCCCTGCTTTAGTTAAGTAATAACGGCTTGCTCATAAATCTTGCTGTTGAGCTACTAAACACAACCAGAGGTCTTGTTTCAAAGAACAGAAATTAGAGACACAACCTAAGGGTTGAAAATTAAAATGTAAGCAAATCCAACCCTATACTTATTTATCGACTCTCAAAAGCGAATCCTCCTCATTATCCGGGAAAACGCTGGACAAAGCAAAAGATTTCAGAACAAAAAGCGTTTCTCGCTCAGTTTGCAGACTAATTAAACATTTTAATAAGCAGTATTCGCCTAGGAATGTTTGAAAACTGTTAGTTTATGAGTACCACATTCTTAAACAATACTACCTACTATTAGACAATTTATCATTAAATAAAAAATAAGGTATTCTACAGTTCGCAGACTGCTTCTTAAAAATCAATTTTAACGGTCACTTGTTATCATCGTGAATCTTTCACACTCATACTTACAATGTTCCACGTAATAAAGTATTTTCAAAACTGGGTAAAGTTCCTTAGCATTTTTATCTATCATCGGCACACAACCACCTAGATAATATCATTTTCCTTTAAAAAAATAAATTAGCACTGCACAGTGATTTATTGCAAAGCTTAATATTTAAGTTTGATGTAGAAGCCGGCCGTATGAATTGCGGGTCGACTCGCGAGCGGGTCGAGGCGAGCGGAGCGCGCAGGCGGCGGGCGTCGGCGCCACCTGTCGCTGTCGGCGGCGCGGCGGCGGACTGCCGGCGGGCTCGACTCGCGGCCACGGCTGCTCACTAGCGACTGAGCGCCCGGGCACGTGGCCCCGCCGGGCGCCGGCCGCCGCCCAGGTGCACCTGCACCCTCGCGCACCCCCGCGCTCACCCGCCCGGCTCCACCGCACGCCCCGCCACGCACTCCACGCCAGCCCCGTCTGCATCCACTTGCACCCTGTCTACACGCGCACCACCTAATACACTTCTAATTATAATACGGATGTGCCCGAACACCTCGCCCTACAGCTCTCATGCGAGGAGGTAAGCTCGCGACCGGCAAGCGTCCACGGAAGTACTCATAAAATATGCACGCCACTGAAGATAGAGGAAATTGGAACGGGGAAGTATGTGTCCGCGTATCTATGGAGCTCGCGAGATACACTGCCTGAGATGTAAATGAATTAATTATAACGACTTATAATTTTCATCAGGGTCTACGGCGTAGCGTTCTCGTAGCGACGGCGTAGTCCAATGTTTATCAATTCAAACAGTGGTTCGTAAATAGGAGTTTCGAGTGTTTCAACAACGTAGAGAATTGATATTTACATAGTACGGTAGCGGTTACGTTGCTGGCTCGATGAGAGTGGGTGATGGTATGCGATTTAAAAGGAAAGGACAAGATAATGGAAAAGAAGTGAAAACATTAGAGACTTAATTATTTATCACAATCAAAGTATAAATACTCTTTTTACTATCTACTTGTATATGTGATCTAGTTGCCTGCAATAATTATTAATCCCAAGCAAGCAAGCCACTCGGTATGATGTTCGTAAACTGGTAAATGATGCTGCTAATTTACTTTTACGTATATGAGAGTGTGTGAGTGATATGCGAATGTGGGTAACGGGCTTAATTTCCGGACAGTATGAAATCGCTACGATCAAGGTGATTTCAAAAGCTTTGTTCACATTACCACACAATATTCGAATTTCCTTCTGGCAAATCTTATCAGGAAAATGTTTGCGGATTTCAATAAGTTGGAAAATTCATACATAGAAACCGCATTTACGTAGTGGGGCGAGATTTTAGAATAAAGAACTAGATAACTGAGTTTTCTTAAAGCAGACTAGGTACTATGTACAGAGCCAGGTTACGCAACGTCAAGTCAATGGATGACCGCTTTTTCTAAACACAGAATTTATTTCGTGTCTCGACGAACCCGTTATACCGGCGGCGGCGGCGGCGGTCTTAAAGACATCGCTCCAGCTGTCATGCGCATATTTATGATAGAATAATGGAATATCAATAGATAAATGTAGTATTACTGTGTTTAAAGACTGAAAGTTTGAGAAAATAAAGGATATTTTGTAACAGGCAATACCTTTGACGTCCACATCTTTTTGGATCTGAATTCTAGTAATACTTTGCTTAAATTCAGAGAAAAGACTGCACACAAAGCGATGTTTGTTGTCTATTAAAAAACTAGCTTATGCTCGCGATTTCGCCCGCACGGAGTTCGGTAATTGTCCCACGGGATCATACTACCGGGATAAAAATATCCTACTTGTTAATCCAGGTTTTATCCAAATCCGTTCTGTACTTTTGCGTGAAAGAGGAACAAACATCCATACATTTATACATCCAGACATCCTCACAAACTTTCGCATTTATAATTTTAGTAGGATTATCCAGGATTATAAGTTAAGGGTAAGACTGATTTTGAATATCTAGAACTTGGGCGTCTTGCGTATGACGTAGGTACCTCTTCCACATATGGACCCTCTTTTGAGCTGTCTATATCGTAAACAAAGAACCCAACTCACTCTTCTACAGCTGGAGGTATCACTAGGCTATAGAACCTCACAATTATTTTACGAATACACCAGCTCCATTGGTTTATATCAAATAGTTAAGTGCAGGAAGCACATCAATACGTCGATGTAAAACTGTAGCAGGCACTAGTTAACTGTAACATAGACCATGTATCTGGTATATATACAGGCTTGCCACAGAGATCCGCTTACACGAGTGGATCTCGGCCGTACGGTAGAGTATCTACAGAGTTTTGAGCGCAAATCTAGTCGGTAGTGAGTAATTTAAACCAACGACCACGGCGCGCGACATAAAGCTTTAACGTGATACTATGTAAAATTAACAGCTGCATTATTTTTATCGATGTATTATTTATTAATAGAATTTTCCCGCGGTTTCTCCCGCGTGGAGATCAGAAATTGTGTAGTACTAGGATAAAAGAAGAAAGAAAGAAAACATATTTATTTGTCGCAGAGACATGACGTGCATACAAAATGACAAAAGAAAAAAAAACACACTAATCATATCATCATCATCATCATCATTTCAGCCGAAAGACGTCCACTGCTGGACATAGGCCTCCCCCAAGTGTCGCCACATTGACCGGTCCCGTGCGTCTCGCATCCAGCGGATCCCTGCAACCTTTACAAGTACTAATCACACCCACTATCTAGCACTAATCATATAACGCATAACAAATATTTATAAATAAAACAGGACGGAACAAAAAAAAATTACCGTTTGCAAGTCGTGACTCTATTTGTATGATAAATTTCATCTAAATCCGGTCAGCCGTTAACAGACAGACGACGGCCAGATTTCTTCTTCTTAGCGTGTCGATGGCAATCTAAATTGTGTCAGCCCAGAACTGACAGACAGACAGAAATATTTACACACAGATAGTTTATATTGTCATATTATTTGGTATATATAACAATAGTTTTCAAATATTATCAATCTATTGATTAAATTAAGAAATCGCATATTTTATTGTTAACGACGATTTGCAATGACCTTAGTCACCATTATCAACTATTTTAATACGGAAAAGTTACATTGAACTCTTTATCGAGCGACACCTTTTACAAGTTCTCTAAAATGACTTAATTCAAAATGAAGCCATGTCTTGTTTTTAAGAAGCTGATCGGGTAGTATTTAAAATTCGAACATTGTAAAGCTAACAAAAACTTTACATGAGTGTTACACTAATCTAAAGGGGATTCTCAGTTGCGGCTAAGAAAAGAGTACTTCTACTCAAGTGCAGGGAGGTGAGAGCGGAACCTATTGATCTAGCTCATATGTCGGTCCGTTACAGGCAGTCCGTTAACATCTGAGGTATTTAATGTATCAAGTTTATCAGAAGATGGCGTGCAATAATTACTGTTTGGGTTGAAAAAACAATTTTGTCTGGCTAAATACTGAGTCTGACAGTACCTTCCCATGAAGCTTATGTTAGGCTTAGACACGTCAGTGATTAATTTGAGCTGGAACTAGATGGTCTGATCCTAACATGTCTAGTCGCCTCATTTGTAACACACAATGTGCTGTACTTACTTTAAGTTATTACTCTGACTAATCGAGCTGTATACTCCGGGTTTTGAGGTTACCCCTGTACCTAAGACAGGGAGGTTCCACGATCACTGAAATCAG
Organism: Noctua comes; assembly: GCA_963082995.1. Classification (NCBI taxonomy): domain Eukaryota; kingdom Metazoa; phylum Arthropoda; class Insecta; order Lepidoptera; family Noctuidae; genus Noctua; species Noctua comes. The sequence goes on from OY720273.1 coordinate 9,057,809, forward strand.
AATGTTCGCTCATTCCACGAGGGTCATAGCACTTTACCCGTGATAGTTTTATTTTAGGTGTCAGGCTGTGTGGACAATCGCTCTGATTCCGTTCCGAGAGAAAGGTTTATTTTTCCGTTTGGATTTATAGGCTGTGAATCTAGTCTTCGATAGTAAATTATTCTTACAATTTGTTTCCTCGGCCGCTTGACACAAGGTTTTCTTAGAATTGGAATATCAACGCTCTTTGTCAACTTTACGAGAGTTTTGAGATTCTAATTCTCAGAATCAAGAGAAACTGCGGAAAATGTCTGTAATTTTGTCGTAAAACAAGGATTTTGTCGTGAAACATAGGTGTCTGATTATCTAAATCAGGTAAAATCCCCACACACCATCCTACACGTTGGGCTCCAAAGCGATTTATTTTCTAAAGTATTGATTGGAATTGCAATTCCTGATTGAAATGAAAGAGGGATAGAAATCCTTAGACTAGAAAATTCGTGATTTGTATTTCTTTTTACTGAAGCCCTATCTGCGTCTAATGATTGTTTCTATGACATCAAAAGCTACCGACGAACATCAAGTAAAGTGTAAACACATTACTAAAAGTTATGAACACTTTGCAATCTGATGTGTCATATCATTTACATTTTTGCACAAAAATGCTTAACGCGTTAAAATTCCATCTTCGCATAACTCACAATGTCTCGTTAAGTTGTATGGGCTACGAATAATAAAAGCATTTATGCGAAGGAAGCTGAAACGTGCCCGAGGAAATTATTAAAACAAAGTTCACTCGTGAAGTCCTTTTTTGCTCGCAAAACCGTAACGGGCAGATAGTATGAGCAAGAATTGGGTATTGTATCTTAACAATGCGAAGTTGTAAGTATAATTTTTGCGCACGTTGTTCCGCTGTCTATCGGAGCGAAGTTGTATAGACTGAATAAAATTGCTCAAAGACTGCGATGCACGCTCGGCGCTCGCTGAAGCGTATGCAAGCGCCCGGAGTGCCCCTTACTTACTGTAGTCACTCACTGAAATAAGCCAGGAACACATCGCATTCCCTTACGACATCATATTTTTTGTAACTCCCTAAGCGACGTTTTCAATTTAATTTTATAAGACTTATTTTATTTGCGCTTCGTTTCATGCTGTAGAATTAAGTTTTGACTGAAAATGTGTGATACGATGCAGTATTGGCACTATTAGCAGAAATCGGTGGAGTAATTTTGAATATTGTAAAGAGTTTAGATTATATTTCACAATCATATCCTTTGGCATTAGGTACGCTATTATGGTGTTGTGGATAATATTTTACTGACAGTGTTAATTTTTACCCAACTTTGATGCATATGGAGGGAAATGTATTTGATGGTACCTGTGTACTAATGAAACTTATGAAACTACCTTTGTGATTCGAAATCGGTTATGGACCTATAATATCGGTAACCCGACGGAAGTGAAAATTCTTTTCAAACTTTAAGTTGGTAAAATGTAATTAGCGGGACATAAATCTTTTTGAAAATCATAATATTCATCGTTTTATGACAATGGTAACACAAACCGTGCTTCACGGACAAAACGCCGGCGGACCCTGCTCGGCGGCACACGGCCGGAACAAGTTATAAAATAAGCCGCTAGAGGCGTGTAGACGAACCGCTAGCCGGTGCCGATGCCGACAGCGATGTTCGACCCAGGCGAACTGGAGCCACGCCAAGCCTTTCAACCGCTTGCAATATAAATACGTGCTACGCGTGGTTGGACTATTCAATTGCTGCCTAGCTTTGTGTGCGATCATAAGCCTCGATTTATTGTTTATTATCGGACGATACGCAACTGTTTGTACTTCTTTTTTTTTATGTTGAAAATATCTGAATGCTAATTGGCGATATTGCTAGCCGTATTGAAAAACAATGCCCGTACAATGTTCTGTGTTTTGTTAAACATCCATATTCCATTACATTACATTAGTTTTCCGTTGCTAGTTGGATAATGAGTACAACAAATCTGATAGCATCTGAATTAACATAAACTCGTTAATTTAGACAGTATCAGCTATGCGAATAAACATTTAACACGTCTAAATCATTTAGGAAAAAAAAATAGTTTTTTGAATAATCACCAATTGCGCTGAATTTTATTGACATTTATGTAAATCGAAAATGAGATAAAGTGAATTCCACTGTAAAAAAACAAATAATTTATTACACAATATCAGGCTAATATTAATCATGACAAAGAAATGTACTTATTCTAGTGTGCTAGACTCGTTGTCTATTAAATGTGTTATTACCTATTACCTACCTAGATACTCATAATAAAGCACCACGTGGATAGATATTTGTACAATATGTGAGCCATACATACACACGCGACCCTCCTGTCACTTCTAAGTGGTCGATCCCTACCGAAGGCCGAGTTTTATTATGACACAATAACATAAAATATAATAAGATAATGTTTTATATGACTTTATTTAAAGGTTTACACACACTTTGTATGCAGTATACGTGGTGGTAGTAAACGAAAGTTTAGCGCAAGTTTAGAGGCACGTCCGCGGAGATTGAACCGAACCTCCGGTCACAGATATCTGCTATTGACGGCTTCCTTAGTTAACATACACGAAGTATGCACGATACGAGAGAGCCCCATTAATATTCGGAATGGATTCGCGTTTAAAAGCCGCCCAGGGCATCTTACTTTTCTTATAATAGCCAAATGTTTTATGGCTCCGTAATTTGTAAGTCCTGTTAACATTTTAACGTGTAACTTCTAAGTGAGGGTTTGGTGTATGGTAATTTGAATAGGGGTTAGGTACTTTTTTTGGAAAGTCCTTTTTTTAATCAGTTTTGTTTCTCTCTCGCCTAACTATCTCGCTAACAATGGAATGTTGTGATGAATATTTCACTCACTTCCTGTGGTTTAAACAGGTTACATTTTGGCACACGTATAATTGCATGTTTTTGTTCAACTAGCTGAGCATAAAGGGTTTTTATTGAACTTTTCGGAACAATTGTTTACCCGGGAGTTTTGTTTACACACCTGCTAGTATCGAGGAAAGTACTGCTAACTTTTCTCCTTTACACCATTAAATGTAAAATAATGTTTCTGTTTCCATGAAATTAACTCAGAGCAAATAACGATTTAATGGTGTTATTTGACAGAAACTAGAGCACTTTGCAAAGAAAGTAAATACCGAACTTACTACTTAATAGGAACAGACGAACTTCATTAATTAACAAGAGAATGAGACAAAACTAATTGCCGATGCCGGCGAGATAGCCGTGGATATAACGTTAAATCAAAATTTATTTTTCGGGAAACCATAATTTGTGGGGTCAAAATGAGTGAAATTTTATAAGGGAAATACAAACTTCGCTGGTGTGTTTTAATCTATTTAAAATCTTTTTAGCTTGTACAAGACGGAAAGCTTGTAGATAAAGGTTGGTAAAGAAGCGCTTAATTAAAAGTATACAATAATAAAGGAGCTCTGAAAGGCGGACCGGCGCGTGTTATATTCAATGTAAATCCGATTACCAGTAAATAACTCGCGATTCCCTTAATACTCTTAACTGATATTGATTTATTATATAAAACAGGCTTTAAATAACCGAAAGAAGAGAGACATACCCATGCAAACTTCCTGTTATTTATTTATTCGGATGAAACAGCGAAGTTTTTAATAAAATCACGAGTCACTAGTGCGAAACCGCTGAAAAATATGTGTAATATTATCAGTTTATCATCGAAACGTACCATGTGTTGCCACGAAAACTCCTTCGGGATGGCAGCAACAGGAAACTAGAGGTAATAATAATATATTCAAGCCGCATGCTTAATATTTTTATGTTCATAACATTTCGGATATTTTAGTTTCGATTCTGCGATGCTTTCACGTGAAGAGCCCGTCGCAAAGTATTTATGGAAAGAACACGAAGAACAATTCCAGAGGAAGGTGGGTCGAGTTGTTTCCTTTTGCTGTTTTGAACAGAAAATTCCAATTCCAAAGTTGAGTGCGATGAATGAGGATATCTCGAAGTTATTCTTGTTTATGGGAAGTTCGCGTACAGATTCGTTTCCCGAGCATTCGGATCTGTAATAAACCGTTTACTTGAACTTAAACTCACACTTATTTTACCCGTCTTTATAGGTTGAAACTTTGAGACTGTATCCTTATTTTTATCTTTTCTTTCGTTCTTTTGCGACGAAGATATACGTCACGTCTCGCCGATAATAACCGAAGAGGTAGGCTGAGAAGTGAAATCACAGGGTAGCCCCTATGCCCGGGTATTTGTGGGGAACGATTGTAATACGAGATGAGCTTATCGCAATTCCGGGTAAAAAACCCCAGTAACCCTTTTCCAGACCAGGTAACCGAGCCCACGTCATACTGAGACCGAGTTGAAAAGTATTGCTTGTAGTTTTCCCTTGATACCGGAACCCAACAATGTTGCTTGTTTACTAATATAGGTCAGATGGTTATACCTCCCCGGGAGTACTCTTCCCTAAGGAAACTAGATTCTGTTGCGACATAACTTTGTACGAAAAGGGGAATCACACGTGTTCTTACAAAATAAAAAACTTTCTTCAAAGTTCCAAAAAAAAACACTAAAAAAATCTAAAATAACTTTACTTTCGGAATCACAATCACATAAAAAAGAATTTTTCATATCGGTTCATAAATGATGGAGTTATGAGGTAACAAACATAAAAATAAACAACCGAATTGAGAACCTCCTCCTTTTTTTGATGTCGGTTAAAAAGAGCAATCTTTAGTCAGGTCCGATTAGTAAACCCTGGGGAGGATGGTGGCACGCAGTGGTCACGTGAGACTGTGTACCATGAGGGTGTTGGGATAATTACTATATCCCTCCTGGGACCAGCCAACTGATTGGTATAGGAGAAGCATCGTTGGGCTTTTCACCAGAGATTTCTGTCAAAACTGCTGAGAATGGCTTCTCTTCCCAGGAAACATGAGGGTTTCCACACGAAGACAGCCGAACCAAAAAAGGCCCGTAATAATAAAATTAACTAGGTCTCAATTAGAGTGGTTTATTAATACGGGCGTGAGACCAAATTGTGTTACGTCTGGTGATAAGTGATCATCTCAGTCGCCTCTTACCTCAATTACAGAGCAAGTGAACCTCGCTGACTTGATTCAATGATCTTGATCCAATAACGTGACTGAGCTTGACTATAACTGTGTTACCCTCATGCCTCTGAGCCGCGAGAATTGTATTAATCTGCATCCATCAAAGCGTTTAATATATTAAGCACGTACTCCCACGAAATCAGTACCTTTCACCGTGACCTAAAAGTTTTTCTGTGAAAATAACCTTTCGAATATGATTATCGACAATTTATCGATACAATTTCAGATACAAACAACCATCCTGACAACGACAACATCGATTACAGCAAAAAATAGGGTGGCCTATTTGTATCCGTTTTATCGTTTTATTCAGGTCTAACACATAATAATAAACCATGTTATCCCAAAAATAAAGTGTATACATAGCACTTCCACATGATTACTCTTCTACGAAGTAAGCAATATGATAACAACCATGCACCCTTATTACCATTTCATTACGCAAATCGTTTTTTGTTATCTGCTACGGAGCGTAGCACTTGTATCGCTACGGCGCTACGAGCTACGAGCAGCGTAGCGCGATGCTACGTGCACCCAATGAAGTAGCAATTACGTACGGTTCCCGAGCTTGTTATCAATAAAAGAGGGATCATTTGTTTCTATTAATGAACTCGGGCTTGATTTATGTTAGTTGGGCCAACTAGCAGAATGAAATACAGCTGTAAACTATACGTATTGCATTACGTCTGCTCGAGATTAATTGCTTGTTTTTCTAGTAACGTTTTATTAATATTTATTGTGAGATTTATTGAGAAGATTTTTATCTTACAATTTATTTGAACGTTTATGTATTGGCATTGAAATTGATTGATTTACGATTATAAGTAACATATAGTTCTTGAAGTCCCGTATAGTAGGGGACGAGCCATCAACTGGGCCGAAACCCAGACTCCTGGCTGGTATTGAGCAATTTCTAATGGAAAAACCCATTAACACTTTACCCGAACTGGGAATCGAACACAAGATTGCTCTGGACTAGCGCTTGCGAACACTAGACACAACGAGGCAGATTACCAATGAGTTATACTTATAGCCTTGCGGGAAAACTAGCATGTCCGGTTTGTTAAAAGAAAATAGCGTAACTTTTAAGAATGTAGGTGGATCAACTACTGTCAAAGTTCCGCAACTATAAAAGAGACCAAGTTTTAATAGTATGAAGTTATCAGTGTACCAGTGGGCTTTAATGTACTGATGTAATCAGGGGATACGCTAGGGCCCCCGGCGAAAAACGCCCACCTTCTTGGTAGCGAATTTTTTACTTTATTTTCATAGAGTGGGTGGTTTTAGCCAGGAGCATAGAACAAACATTGATCTGAAACGGCTTAAGGTGGAAGCGCCACGGTAGCCCGAGAAATTTAATTTTTTTTACCTTTTTTAGCAATTTACAGGTCAGTGTCAGGTTGTATGTTGATTAAGATATGTTTCGCGACCGTAACACATATGGCTTTACAGAGTTATAGTCATTAAACTCATCAATACAACCCTCTAAGTTCATATAATCCCATTGAATGACTTTTTCATGAAAAGTCATTAAATGGGGTTATATGAACTTAGAGGGTTGTATTGATGATTTTTATTATTATAATTCTGTAACTACATACCGTGTTATAGTCGCGAATCATATTTTGTTTCACATATAGCCTGAAAATGACCTGCAAATTGCAAAAAACCTAAGAAAATCGGCATTTCACTGGCCACCCTGGCGCTACCACCTTAAATATACAAATGCCGTAGTTGTCAGCCCCGAGTGAAACGTTCAACTGTAGGTGTATCTCCGCCGAGTACACCCACATTTACGGGCACAGTTCCAATCACAGAGATTTTTGTGAATGGAACCCAATTACGTACGCATGACCGAATTACTGAAGCTTTGTTATCGTGAGATTGAAGTTGTTTTTTTTATTGGTCGGTGGCGACCGCTATCATATCAATCGATTTAAACTCCATTGCTCGTTGACAATGAGAATACATTTTATATATCAAATCAATTATTATAGATTTAGAATGGGTAAAGAAACTAATAGAAATTGAAAACAGAAATTATTTATTTTCCAAGTACTACATTAGCTGGTGATATACAAGTTGAGATGTAGTGGTTATGAATTAAATAATAAACAGGAATTTTACATAGCTCGTGTTAGTCGCCAGTGAGCCTCAACTTAGACAGTTAGTCTGTATCTTGGGGCTCGATCCCATTAGCAGGTTCATTAACCTTCGAGGTTCTTTACATAAAAAGTGATACCATTATGATACATAATTACGCGGGAGATTAATCGTGCGAAAAATGTTAGGCGCTTGATTTACCTGTGCCATCTGTCAGTATTAGGTCGCGTTCACACCGGCGGCCGCAACTCCCCGCACCCCGTGCCCCGCGTCCTGCGAGTTATGGCCGTCCGCCCGTCTTGGCAAGCGTTCGACTTTGCGGAATTTAAATATTTCCACGCTATACTTACCCTAAGTGGTCGGAATATTAGGTTACATTTGTGTTAATTTAATAATATGTGCTTTATACATGCTCGCCTTCTTAATTCAATTGTTGATGTAAATTGTATGACGTCCTTATTTGAATAAAGGGATATCTCGTCATTGATGAATTATAAACTGAAGCTGTCGTTCTTCAGCCACAAGATTTACATTCTGTTTTCACGATTTTTAAGGTTTTCTTTTCAGGCATGGAAATAAGTACTGTCCGGTCTTCCGATTTGTATTCAAGTCAAGTCTATCATAAGTTTCGAACATGGAGTTCACCTTCTCGCCCATGATTGCCGATGCTGAGTTTTCTCATAAAATATACACACTACCATGAACCAGTACGGTAACATAAACCTGAAGCTGCACATCTACCGATTTGAGATGCAAAATATAGCCTCGGGCTGGTCCGATTTTCGGCAATGTAATCAAAATGAATTAATATGTCAGCAAACAGAAATTCGCTGGAACAGCTTATCCCTCGGCTTTATGTATCATAATATTTATTTTAGTATAGTACTCAGTGTGCAAAGCCGGGGATATTTTATCATCACCAGTCAATATAATATATTACCTCAGATTCCGGCTCGGGATGGTAATGCATTGGGTTTGCTTAAGAGTTTACCGGCAGATTTCGTTTTGTGCTCATCGAAAAGGGGAACTATGGATTTTACCTTCCAACAGTGAATAATGTATACTGTTTTAGGTGTGTAGATACTAGTTAGCATTGCCATTTTTTTTAAAGCAAGTCCAATAGACCTCTCGAAGTAACGCCGTAGATTACATAATACAGGGTGTAAACGAACCCTTCACGAAGCCGTCAACCAAGAATTCAGTACATCAAACTAAGTAACTCTACGTAAAACTGATTGCTGGGAAAAACTTTTTGTTTTTGAAAAATCACGTTTTAGGGTGGGACTCAATGTAAGGCACTCAAAACATTGTGCTGAAGGATGGATTATGGATAGTACGGGGGTCGTAGAAATGTTTAAAGTAAAGTTTTTACATTAAAAACATGTATTTAAAAAAAAACTTTTGAAAAAGTTGGAACTTTGACCTCCGTGACTAGAAGGTATGGTTCCCAGGTATGGTCTAGAACAAAAAAATATAGTAATGACGAGTAGAACAAGTGGCTTTCGGCTTCGGTAAGGGTCTCTTTAACCGACTTCCAAAAAGAGGAGGTTATCAATTCGTCTGTTTTTTTTTTACACCCTTTATAATGTGTTCTTCAATAATAGATGACATTTTGTGACTCTTAAATTGAACTCAGACATTTACTAGAATTTATTTACGAGTATCACAATGCAAGTTCTTCAGATTTTAATTTCGTAGATGGTTTACCTTTACTCTGCGGTAAGTTCAATTCTCTTTTATCCTTCACTGTTAGTAGCGCACGCTGTTGCATCGCAAATAACTTGATGTCGGTATATCTATATATAATGGAATATTTTAACAAAGTTATTTATTGCTTTTGAAATTGGAAAACATGAAAACAGGCCGCAAATATTTGACGTCAAACGAAAATATACGCAATAGAATGTTGTCCAATATTATAACCTTGATAAGTCGTTGAAAACTCAGCCCTGGCAAACGTCTATGACTATAGGCTGTGATGGCGAACGACGGCATAAATAATACAGAAACTGGGTACTTTTACGTATCTGTAATAATAACAAGACGCGTATGATGGTTATTTACGCCTTTATAACAAGAACAAACAAAATATTCGAAATTTTGTAAAATGGTAAATTAACAAGAAAGTATAACGTCGGTAGTAAAGGATCGATTCTTTATCTCTCAAATTAAACGATAATAATAATAATATAATCGGACTTAATTCTGACAGGTGTTCAATTCAATCTTCGAACACCGACGATTGAATTGAATTTCACCTCGCTTTCAAACGTCAAAAATGTCATACAAAGTATTGTCGTAATTAACTCTGAAAATTACCCTTCTCACTTGCAGTTTTGTATAAGCTTACATCGATAGCTTTATTTAACTGCTGCGGCATAAGACACGCCGCTTCGGGCACTATAAAGTTACAAGGTAAGCCTCTGCACTGACTCGCCCCTGTAACCGACGTGTAAGGGCCGTCATTCACCTGTCACCTTTGCTTCCAAAGCCGGCTAAGTCAATTTGGCCGTTTCTCCCCACACAAGCAACACGTGGCTCTCAACCTCAACACACGTATATGGGGAAAGTGGGGAAGCGAACGGTGAAGGGACTGAGTACTTAACTCGGAAACGGGAAACGTGCGCGTTGAAATGGGGAGACGTACACGCGAGGCGAAGCGTGAGTCCGGCGATTTACTCATACGTCACAAGATACTCGACAGTCCGTTACAATAGTGTGTATACAACTTCGGAGCGGCTTCCGGTGAAGAACAATCAGTTTCCTGCTTTGTGTCTTATATCGGATCGTAATATGGGATGAACCGATTAAATCAAGAGGATGGGTAGCGGTATCGCCCTTTGCACCTTTATGCAAAAATAAACCACAAATCATTTTTAAACGCAACGTTATAACAAACGTGTTGATGTTGGCATACTATCTTCCAACTATTACGACCCCCGAGTTCAGAAGTGGACGTTAGCAGACTAATATGACAATATAACTTGAATGTTCCGGAATGGTGACCGCAGCATTCGATCCGGCGGCTAGGGGATGTGTATAAGTAAGTGATACCCAACCACGAGTTTGGCTCAGCTAATGTGCGCGCTGAATATGTATCGAGACGTTAATGCTCGACGAAACGCTCAGCTGTTCCCCACCTCGGCGACAAAGTGCCGTATCCGATTTTGAATTAACTTGCTTTTAATATGGATCGAATATCTGTATAGCTAGATAATTTACCTACAGACTTAACGTAAAATGTTCAGGTTTATCAGTATTGGAGTCTGATATAGAATTTCTGTTTGAATTTTTAAGTTACAAGCTTGGAGGTGAAATTCTAGACCGTTGCCGCTATGTTGGTCTCTACTTCAATGCTGCTGAAGTATAACTACACAAAGGCGTTTGACATGTCATGAGTACCCTTAACTTCTGCGTTATAAATTTAGAACACATTTTGTCCCAGTTGCTGCCTCGTTATTCTAGTGGTCGCAAGCGCGACTGCTGAGCAAGAGGTCCCGGGTTCGATTCCCGTGTCGGGCAAATTGTTATTGGGTTTTTCCGTCAGGAATTTTTCAGAGCAGCCACGGAGACCAGATTTTTGCCCGATTAATGGCAATAGGCTCGCCACCTATTACACAAGACTTGAACATAACTGGGGAAATGTGGGTGTACTATTAGGTACACTTCTGCCTAACCCTTCGGGGATTACAGGCGTGATGTTATGTTATGTGTGCCCCAGATTGAAGAATATGTGTGTGTACCTAATACCAACTTATTCAATTTGTTCAAAGTTAAAAGGGTAAACCAAGAGTATTCAGTTCAGTGTCCTATATATTGCTATGTCCTAACAAATATCGTTCTGACGCCAAAAATAAGATATTTCTTCTCGTTGTCTCTTTCAATCGATATTAGGTACTAAAGAAGGTCACTATTCTTATAGTTCACTATATTTTGGAGTTCTTCTAGTAAAGATAATTGTTAACGCTTTGACCATATGCTTACAGTTATAAGTCGAATAAGAACGGTTTCAGACGAGCGTATTTTGTACCGGTTTACGCGCATGCAAGTGCGCCACATTACGCTTATTCCTGCGCGTATACGCGTGTTCGTTTGGTTAAAATGACAGCTATCATCAAAAGTGACGTCTTATCTCGCGGCTCGCGCTTGTACGAGCTTATACGCGCGTCCGCGCTCGTACGCACAGAACATCATATATAATACTGGTACTCGTAGAGCTTCACGTGTGGTAAAAGGCGCGCGTATGCTCGCCTTCACGCGCGTTCAAAAACAAGCTTAAACGCGCCGAAAATACGTTAATCTGAAAACGCCCACAACTGAAAGAACACCACGTGATTCTCATCAAACTGAATCAAATAATTAAGTGTCTTCTTCCAACTTCAAAAATAGAGCAAGAAATGAAAGTCCTTGCTCCGTTCCACGGGCTTATTTGTAGCTCGCCATCGAAGAACAGCTTAGTTACGAACAAATAATGATTTTTTTTCTACCCTTAATTTACTAAAGAAACAATTTTATAATTGAAATATTTGGAAGAACCATTGTAATTATTTTTCTGTTTTTCTTTCATATACAATTTAAATTGCTTAGGGGAATGACTTTGATCTTGTAAGTAAATAATTTTATATCACGTTTAATTTAACAGAACTTGCTTTTACATTTTTTTTCAACAAAAAACAATGTTCACTGAACAACACATGGCGAAATTATTATGACGACAATACTTGGCCGGTTTTCCTCTTTTTTACGCTGCCTTCTCTCATATTATTATGGTTTACATGAATATTATGCGGCGGGGCATAGCGTCGCTAAAACAAACATCGACGAACATTCACATTCACGTTTTCCCGTCGATGCGAGCCGACGTCGAATATCGTAACAATATAAGTCCTGTGGGAAATTTTTCAGTGTTAACAATAAGCTCGTGTTTTATTTCAGACCAGATTCCGGCACTTCGTTGTTGAGAAACTCGATGTTAATATTAAAATAATGAGTATATTTTGGTATCGGTGGGCTAAGTTTTATTTAGGCATGCACAACGAACACTTTGCTAAAACCCCATCACGTTTTTCCATTTTTTGTATTCGCAAGTAAAAATGTAAGCCAAGCCCATTTTTAACATTTCAGTGTACGCATGAATATGTAAAGAACCAGGTTTGTATTTTTCAAATAAAAACCACTTCTGTAGATTGACTATCCATGCTTTCTGTATGCTCGCTACTCGTGAACACGCGAGTTTTATATCTATAGTAAAGTTTACAGCACCTTGAGACCCTTTAGAAATATTCACATATGACTGAGAAAGGGCGGACTTACGACCGAGCCGCGCCACGAAATTCCGTTTTTGCCTTTCGGCGTGAATATCTAATTAAGCATGTACCTATTCGCCTACTCAAATTCAAATTCAAATTCAAATTCATTTATTATTAACTTACACAACAGAATACTGACAGGTTTAACAGCGAGTCCCAAACTAGGCATAGCCTGTATTTTGGTGACCCAGACAGTTCACAAAGTTAAAAAAAATTACAATGTTCTGCTAGCGCAAGAAAAATAACTTACAATAATTAACAAAATGTGATCAAAGAAATATAAAACAATAATAAAACTAATAATTAATTACATTGAGAATAACTTAAATTAATAAGAAAAATGTGACTGCAGAAGGAAAAATTAAGATAAAAAACAGGTACATTGAAGTGAGTAAGTGTGGGGGTGTGTGGTGTGTGACTGTGTGTGAGTGATTATAAGGGTATGTATTGCATCTTAGTGTGTGTGGGTACTGGGTATTAACTTGAGCTGCAAAGTAAACCTTCTGTTTCCTCATAAGTCCGGCCCAGCAACCATTCTTTCAGCTTAATTTTGGCCTCATAGTAGTTGTTGGGTACACAGAAAGTTTTGCTAATAGCATTAAATACTCTAATAGGGAAGTATGACGAGAGCCGGGCCGCAAAGAGTGTTTTTATTTTTGGGAGCGGGATTCTTTCTGCGATTTTTCTGCCTCTCTTGCTGCAACTGGAGCGATTTCTGTTGACTTTTATGAGGTTTAAAAGTGACACTAGGATAAACAGTTGTCGTACGCGTAAAACCCCGGACTCCTTATACAGTTCATCCGTAGAATAACGACGCGGCTTTCCCAAAAGTACTTTGAGGACGGTCCGCTGAGCGCGTTCTAGCTCCAGCATGCACGATTTTCCAGCGCTACCCCAGACGCCGACACAATATTGTAGGCCAGACTGGCATAGTGAGATGTAAACCTGCATACAAATCTTCTTTGGAGCACTGGCCCGTAAGAGTTTAGCAACATAAATGAATTTACGAGTCTTTTTTGCGAGTGATCGAATGTGCGCTTTGAAGTTTAGGTTCTGATCAATTATGATACCTAGGTATTTCGTGGTTGCTACTCTGACAATGGAGTTGCAGTTACAGTGGGTGGTGGCAACGGATGCTGCTGCTGAGACATTGCACTTGTTGTTATGTACTTTTAGTGAGTCAATATTTGGCCTACTTGATTGAGTGACATGGAAGGTTAAGAGATTCGTTTTACTTAAGTTCAGTGTTAAGAGATTTTGTTCCAGCCATGTCATTATTATACCCATCCCCTTTTCAGCTGCATCCATTGCCTCTTCCCAAGTCGCCCCATGAAAAATATAGCAGTGTCATCAGCATAGCAGATAACCTCCGACTGTGGAATATTGAGCCTCAGAATATCGTTCATATAGATAGTGAACAAGGTAGGCCCCAATATACTTCCCTGAGGCACACCAAAGGCCACCGGAAGGGTCCCGCTGAGAATATCCCCAATTTTGACACACTGATGTCGATCAGACAAGTAACTGCTAAACCAATCCAAGGAAAGGCCTCTGACACCGAATAATTCGAGTTTTTCTAGCAGTATAGGAATTGATACTGTGTCAAAGGCCTTGGCGAGGTCCAGGAAAACACCAACTGCACGATGGCCCCTGTCAATGATTGAGGTGATAGTGTCAGTTAGGAGACTCACAGCTTGCTCAGTGGACTTCCTTCGTCGAAAGCCAAACTGCCTATCCGAGAGTAAAGAATTTTTCTCTAGAAAACTTACAAGGCGCTTGTTCACCAGTTTTTCGAGGATTTTCGATGTCACACAAAGCAATGAAATTGGCCTGTAGTTATCTGGCGCATCTTTGTTGCCACTTTTGTGAATGGGCGTGATTACAGCGGTTTTCCAGCAAGTGGGAACATCTCCGGTTTCCATGCTCAGATTACATATGTGTTTTAAAGGTTCCAGTATATGTTTCTTTATTTTTTTAAGGAGCTGAGGCCGGAATTCATCGAGACCTGGAGCACTGTCGTCTTTGAGGTTATCTATAATGTCACTTATTTCTTGATTATCAGTTGGATGTAGGAACAGTGAGTCTTTAGGTGGGTTCTTACCTAAAGCAACGTGACATCGCTCGTCCCTCGTAGGCTGCCGCCTCTTTAAGATGTTAGTTGCAAGGTTCTGCCCAACTGATACAAAATATTCGTTGCACTTATCAATAGAGATATTGCTGTTTCCTTTATAACTCAGCAATTCTTGATTGTTGCTAGTCCGTTTCGGAACTTGACATATTTCTTTTATAGTCCGCCAGAGCTTTTTTGGTTCCTTGCTGTGTGTTTCTAATTCCTTCCTGTCGTGGTCAGATTTGCGCTGCCGTAGGATGCCGTTTAGATAGTTTCTATACCTTGAGTAGATAATTTTAAGGACATCGTTTTTCGGTTGCTGGTTTGTTTGAGCGTGAAGAATGTCTCGGTGACGGATGCATCTAAGAAGGCCCGGCGTAATCCAGGGCTTTAGGTTAAATTTTGAACGACTGATTTTAATTTTGGAGGTGTGTTTATTGATGATGTCTGTCAGAGTCTTGTTAAAAAGAAGTACTGCTTCGTTAGTATTACTTTTGGAGGTAACATCCACCCAGTCTAGCTGACTCAATTCTTCACTCACCATGGAGTAGTCGGTTTTAAGTTTGAATCTGTCTTTGTTTTTGGTATTGAAATTAGAGTAGTTGATACCGAGAAGCACTATGTGATGATCTGTTACTGAGGCTTCGCAGACGATTCCCAGAGCTGCATTACCTTTGAGTTTAATGTAGCCGTGGTCTAGACATGCTTGTCCTCGAGTTGGGTGAGTGATAGCTGACAATAAACCGTGTTCAGCCATCAAACATTGATACGCCGCATGGGTGGCGTTGGGTGAAACATTGAGTAAGTCAATGTTGATGTCACCCGTCACAACGACACATGATTCGCTTGTCAGTTTTCCTAAGCAACCGTCCAACGAGTTCAAAAAGCGTTCGGTGTTGGCGAAGGAAGGTGAACGGTATATACCGAGGAGTGTTGTTTTATTCTGTAGTTTAATCTGCAGACAATTAGCGTCGTCAAATTCTGGTTCGGAGACTGAGGCAGTCCAGAGATCCCTGACATAAGCAGTGACCCCGCCACTTTTGTTTATGATTTTGGTGGTATGATAGCTTCTGTACCCGGGCAACTGAAAGATAACTGAGTTTTCATTTAACCAGCATTCTGTTAAGACAATTAGATCAGGTTGAAAATCAAGACGGCGTAACGATGCCTGGAGGCTGAGGAAGTTTTTTTGCAAGCTCCTGATATTAGAAGTTATTACCCTAAAGTTATGTTCCAGAAGTAAGTTCCCGCACAACTCTAGTTTCTCAACGGTGCAGCATGATATGCTCAACGTTTCGTCTATTTCAGTTAATAGGTCAGACTTATCCGTTATCAAAGATTGTTTTTTGGGCAAGGGCTGATAGGGAAGAGTTTAAAGCTGCAATTTTGCGTGGAGTTGTGTGTACGGGGACGTATGAGAAGTGCAGAGAGTAATGGGGCTTAAAACATATTCTTAATTTGATACAAATTCGAGTTGTTCCGGTGTATGTGTGACGTGTTTGTGTTTGATTATGAGATGACATAAAGTATTTTAGACACAATTTATTGTGTTGGAGAGTAATGAGTGTAATAACTGTGATTTTGTATAAAACAAGGACTATAGGTTTACAAGAGTACATATTTAAGTATAAACCGAAAATAAGATTCCCAATTAGAGGCATCCGGTATAAGACAGCCCGTTTGCGTTCCAAGAAAAACATCGAGATCCTTAATGCTTTTGATAGTGATGGCTGGTTGCCCCTCAACCTTGCGGATAAGTATGCGACCGTTGTTTGTCCAGCAGTATTTGTGACCCGTGCTAAGTGCGCGGGCCCGAGCCTCACGAAACAAAATACGATTCTCCTTTGTTAGATGCTCGTTGACGAAGATCTTCCGAGCAGGTCCCTGAATGTCAATGTCCTTGGAAGAGAGATTGCGCCTAGTTTTGGATGCCTTAATTAACTCGTCCCTCTTTGCCCTTCTCAGTAATTTTACGATGATTGGCCTGGGAAACTTTTTATTTGAGTCGGACACAGGATTTTTCTTTAGGCCTGCCCGAGATGTCCAGTCGATATCATCCACAGTCACCTGGACACCGAGCTTAGACGCAGTTAGTAAGACTATATGCTGAAGGTTTTCGGAGGCGGATTCTTCAATGCCCATAATTTCAATCTCATTGCGCATTGTTGACTGCCACTGATGGTTTAATTGATCCTTTAGGTCGCAAATTGTTTCGTTTAAAATAACGACTTGAGAATAGCTTTCCTCGAGCGATTTGATTCTCACTTCATAGCTGTCAAGTCGGGCGTTGCATGTGGAAACACCAACGAGCAATGACTTCAGCGACACTTTGACTTCATCCATGTCCGATCGCATAAGCCTAATTTCAGAGAGAAGCTCAGCAAAAGACACTGGATTGTCAGTGACGTCTCTAGCAGGTGATCCAATAGCCATGCGCTTGTGGCCGCGCGATTGGGTATTTATATTCGAGATGTCGAGCTCGGCGCTTGTGTTCGCTGGACGAGCGGGAGTGTTGCTGTTATCAGTGCGTGGTGTCTTAACTCGACAGGATGGACACAGCCAGATATAAATTTGTCTTCTAGAATCGATTGAGGAAGCGTTAACACATATTTTGTGATAGTTAGCTACGCAGTTGGAACATTTAATTGGTCTATCGGAAGTTGTAATATCCTGCTTACAAGCTTCACACAACGTATTCATAGTGCGATTTGTTCTCAAGTCGATAAACGAAGATTCGTTTTGCATGCGAGCGCGTGCGTGGTGAGCGCGTGATAGGCGTGTGAGCAGCGTAGCAGCAGCCCGTATTGCGGTGGAGTGACTGCGACAGATATAGTGTGATGTGGAAGTGCGGCGCTCGCGCGCTCCGTGACTCACCCGTACCAGTCAGCTGTTCAATGTTTATGTTTTGCACTAACTTAAAACTGTTGTTTCTTCAGCAATTGAAGTCAGATTACGGATTCACTTGCACTGTTTTATAGGCATTGAGTTCAGCTTTATGCTGATATAGCTTTAAGGTATAGTAATGCACTTTTTACTAGGGTTTGGTAATTAAAACTGAGAGCGTGAGAATATTCGTGCGCTAGCGAACACGGCCAACCGTCGATCCCGTGTACATCAAGTACTTGTAGGTGTACATGTATGGCGTTCATCCAGAGATTAATGTTAATGAGGTACAGTGTGCACCTCCTGTGAGTATTGTAACGCCGAACACGCGTAATGTAGCAGCTGGACCTAGTATATCGTTACTGGTCGTCAGACGAGAACAATTAGTGCTAATTTCACTTTGATCACTAGCAGTTCATTAGAGTATCATTCATAATAAACAATGAATCCAGCCTTCTTACAATGCGACCCCAATGTACACTTATTAAGGAAAATAAACGAAATAATTACAACAATGGAGTATTGTGCGCCATAGATTAATTTTGAAAACGTTTGGGGGACTCACAATGTAGGTATAACAATTTGTTTTTAACAGAGTATTGTGTACAGTTTTTGCGCAAAATATCCCGTTGCCAGGCTTGTCAGTTTTGTTTGATAAAACAAAGTTAATATCGACCTAAAATGCCTGTTCTAACAAACATGATGTTGTTACCGTTACAATTTGGTTTTCCTTGCCAAAAGTATCGTTTATTGTATGTTTTATGTCGATGTGCTTGGAAACTAACTATCTATTGACAAAATAACAAACAAAATGTATAAAGGTCAGAATACATTACGCATTATGTACATACATTTTATAATTCTGCCGTAGACCTGTAAACCGATAGCGAGCAGTTATGGTGCCGACTGTACTGAATGGTCGTCAGCTTAGCGCAAGGATTCCATTTTGGAAGGCTCGTAAATCCGGCCAGTGCCGAATTTATATTCCTGGCTTCATGCACATATTCAATTCTACGATACTCGGTCCGAACCGATCGACATCTGAATAATCACATGTCAGGCCAAATTGGCGGCAGCCGGACGCAAAGGGTAATCCTCGGGTTTTGGCATATATAACAACCGCCACAATTAGTATTCATTACGGAATTATATTTATCATTTTATAACCGTTCCCAGCTTTTCCAATGACAAAAAACACGCGTTTCACCGAAGTGGCGAAAGATATGGAAATGGGTCGACTAAATTTATTCGGGGATCATAATTGTTGAAAGATTTCGAGTTTAGCCCGGGCTGTGCCCAATGTGCCTTTAACATGTGTACAAAATTTATTAGGCTGGGTGAGATTGTGAGCGAGCGGATAATAATTGGTACCAATATAAAATAATACCTCCGACCCATGATCTTTTGTTAAAAATATTATATTTTGTACAGATAGAAAAGAAAATGCAGTCTAATTTTAGTCGGACTAGCAGGTGTGCAAAGTTAATTATTTTAATTTTATTAAGCTGTTCTTAAAAAAGATGCAGGCACGATAAAACTAACAATTAAAAAGGACTCCTAAACTCATAACTGCCTTTTTGCCCCGCTGCGCTGTCGTCACGCAATTAGTAGCTATGCAAAAGGTCCGGTTTTTCTGTTAAAACAAAGAAATGTGCAAACAAAGTTTCGCAGTTCGTTACCTACATCATTACAGGGTGCAAAACTCTTCATTTGTTGTTCTTTTTTGTCACGTTTTCATTTATTTTGCCGGTGGCCAATTAAATATACAGGAGACGGCGTGAAGTTATTTTTTCATCAGTCAAGGGGTCAGGGGTGCGGCTGCCCACAGAAGATAAGGCTACAAATGAACCATTTACTACTGTTACAATATTAACCAGAATTATTATGAAATATCTTAATAAAGTTAATTTATGCCATGCTGAAATTTTAATAAAGACTTAATTAAATTAGGATGGGTGTTCGGCAGGACGTCAAAAAAGTTTTTCGGTATACGCCGAAATTGCATCGCCTTTTTACGTTCGTTGTTTTTGGTACAAGCCATTCATTAAATTCGCGGTTGCATTTCCTGGACTTGAAGATTTAAAGAAACTGAAAATAATAGACAAACACAAATAAATAAAAACAAAATCCATTCTGTTTTAAGTCTGTCATTTGTTATGTTACAAGACATTTCAAATTAATAATCTTTCTTAGTAGTGTTAACTTGGGCAAAAATAAAATCGCATTTGTAAAAAGCAAGCAAAACCTAGACACATTTCTCTCCACGTCGTGGAAGTGGGCGTGAACTCGTGACGCTCACAAGATCTCTTAGCTCACTGGCTGCGACGGTGCCAATAACTCACGGAGATAAGCATTTTAAGAAATTTCATAAATTCCCCGGATTTGATTTTTTTTTTACTTTATCTTTCTCGTTTGCCATCGATTGTGGGCTTAGCGTTTTGTTCTTGTTCTTTTGGATTGTGTTATTAGAAAATTTATGGATTCACTGTCAGATTTTTCCTTCGTCTCTTTAACAGTGTATCCCAGGTAACTGAAAATACATTAGCAGAACGTTGGACAGTTGAAAATGTATAAATGATGACAGATAGAGCAGTCTACCCTACAACATCATTGCTAGTTTGCATCCGGACATTTTCCGGCCAATTACTGTGGTTCGTTTTGCGTAAATTGAACTTGCGCTCATTAGCAGGCACACTACTAAGTGATTCGTTCGTTTTCTAATAGGTATGACGCAAAGTTATATAATAAAATATAACGTTCGAATCCCAGAAACCATATTTTCCAATGTAATCAGGGTACAGGCGTATTTCACTGCCCACCCACCTGATTTAATCCCTTTATCGCATCTTACGACACCCACGAGACAAGATGGGGTGGCCTGATCTTGGCCGGGACATATGGGGACATGCGACACTACGATATTCCGCACTGAAACGTATGAAAATGTTATAGCAAATCTTACATTCTTTGTTATGGAAACTTCAGCACTTGATCTAACTTAGTAAGTGTCAATTTCAACGTACTTACTCGTATCTATAGATAAGCCCGTCTCAGGATGCGATAAGTGCTCCAATGAGTGGTTCAATTTATCACAGTGTCACCGCAGTCTGCTCGCTACGTACACAGCATCCACTCACACATTGTGTGGAGCGTGCACCGCGCAGCCATGCACACACACTGAATATAATTGATCTCGGATTCTTAGTGCACAGTCTACGACTATGCCAAAAAATTATAACAAATTGATCAAATTTTAAAATACGAATTCGACATTAATTTAGTACGCTCAAACACCTACACAGCTTTTTCCCGTGGGTAAATCTATTACTAGTACCAATAAGAAACATCTGTAAACATTCTCTTTGAAAACTTAATTAGCTCTCACAGTTATTTAGCCATGAATCATTGAGTACATTAATCAACGGATGACGGAACCATAATGAGTCCGCTTCCTTTCACGTCATTATAAGAATTAACTGAAAGAAAACAAGTTACTCTGGCGCCTCGATAAGGGAAGACTGACAGGCTATTACGTTACAGTTATATTAAAACAGTACTTTGTACCTACCCTATATACGTGTATATAGGTATGCAGCAGCGTTGATGTGGGAACATTGTTTGGTTTAGGGCCCTTGGAGAATATCCCAACCTGAAAGGAAAAAAGGGTACGACGTTATATCACATTTAAATACATGTTGAGTTTTTAATGGTCTTGCAAACGATTCTAGCTGAGTCTACAAGCGAAGTTTAATTCGATTACTGATTACAGAAAATGATTATAACTCACTCAACTCGGTTTGTTACAAAGATAAGGTTATATATCTTAAAAAGAAAAAGCGAAATAGATGTCATAGTAGTTACAACGGACTACCTAGTCTACTTCTGTATGTAATGTGATAAATACTTTACATTTTTGCTACTGTAAACCACTAATGCGCCGACCAGACGTCGTAGTGTAAACGAACGAGTGGCCTCGCTAATTGCTCTCTTGAATGTGATGGAGAAGTCTTATTATGTACTTACTTGTACACACATCTGTGTATGTGCGGGGACTTTCACAAATGTACTTAATGTAACGGCTGGGTAACTCGCGACTCGGGCTCATGGTAATTATATCAGCTGTGCACAAAGTGTTCATTAGCACCTCTACTTACTAGATTTTACAGTTGAATAGCAAATGATGTTTACGTTACGACGTAATGACGTTTATGCCATTAACAATTGTGTGAGAGCGAAACGTCTGTTTAGTGAGTCTCATGTCGATAATGTTATTCGTCGTGTTGATTTTGATACTTTCGTGAACTTCTTGAGGCGAGTGATATTCCTACCTCATTATTTCCTTGATGAAATGTTTAATAGTAAGTGTAAATGTGTCCGCTAAGCGTAAAATAAAACATCCATATTTTAGTTCTAACCATCTATCAAATAATAAACATTTCCCAACAATTTTCCTGTTTCACAAAAATAAAACAAATAATACCTATCACGACCCTTTTCCTCTCGATTATCTACCAAAAACAGCAATATATGATGTGTTTGTGTCGGAATCTATGGATACCTACAAAAGGTTACATTAAAAAAGCCCAAACGCCGAGAGTTACCTCCACCATATAGCACGGTGTCCGTGTTGTAACGGATATTAGGGTCAGGTTATACTGACGGGTTTCCGGATCGACGTCATATCCGAGCCCCCTGTATCCTATGTGCTTTCTGAATCAATGGCAAAAATATGGGGTATTTTCGACACTTTTTTCAACCTGCCTATTCAGGTTTACTAAGTACTTAACTATATTATATAAATTATTTAACCTTTTGTTTAAAGCTACTCCTGCTTTTTATACATCTACTTCTGCTTTATACATGTCACAAATTGGAACGTTTTGTCCCCAAGTTTAGGATATATTACAAGTTAGGGATCGACACAAAATCGGGTTATTAGATTGATATGAAAACTTTGATATAACTTGGCTTGGATACTGGCGAAGGCCGCATAAGTTACACACCTATGTAAATTATTCAAGCGGACGAAGTAGCTAGCTTTATCCGTTTTTCAACTTAGATAACTGTGTGTAATACAATGTACGTTTACTTGTAGTTATTTAAAGTTCAAAGCCGCGAATCACAAGGAGTTAGTCGGCGTTTGAAGTAGTTGTTAGTTTACGAACATCGGGTGACGTCGAATGTCGCGCGAACACGATGTTAATTAGCAGCAACAGCAACAAGACGGATAACATTCTACATACTAATACGAGTACATAGACTCGTCACAGGATATCTACTTATTCGTATAAAAGGTACCTACTGAAAATTGGCGAATATTATTCTGACTATTTTATTTATATTTCAGCTTAGTCATCTGATTGATAGAAATATCGTGGGTAGCAAAATTGGACCATTTGTGTAGGCAAGTTTTGTAACATTATTATCTCCACGAATTAATTACTGACTGTTAATATCATGCTGCTAAATATTGTATATTTTATTTAAAAATTTAAACATCTATCAGAGCAAACATCGACCGTAATAATTAATGTAAGTGCACTCAACATAACACTTCATTTTTGGCAGTTAAGCTGTGAGAAAAATACTCCGTTGCTCTGCAAATGCACTGCGAGACAGCTGTTCTATAGCATTTTAAGTCAATTTCTGCAGAATGAAAACTTTTGTAATTACATGAACCAAATGCGGTGGATTATAACGGCCAACTCTGACCGCAAATGATATTTCGAAGACAAACTATTTCCACAATAAGTATTTACACTGGGTCGCGTGTTTAATTAATTTTCCTTTTCTACACGTTCCGGTGTTGCTAATAAATTAAAAGGTTACATTCCCTAGCTATCTGATTAAAGACGACTAGGTGTGTGGAATATTACCTACTACCTAGGTAGTTAATGCGCTAATGTAAAAGTTATCACTTTTTGTAGCATACAAAACGTGACAACGTACTGCTAAGATGAATAATTGGTAAGGTAAGGTAATCATGTTCGTATAAAGTTGACAGAGTACCCACCTAGATGAACACCATATATTCCATGTGTAAACATTCTTCTTAGAGTGCCTACATAACAGAAAGTTATCACAGAAATTCAATCAAATGCAACCGAATCCTAGCGTGCAACTGGAAAGTTTAAATTTAAATATAGTAAGTAATAAGTAGCTACAAAGCTAAATGTAACTTCACGCGGGCTGCCGTGAATTCTATGATATTATGTTTAAACTTCCACTTAGAGCAGCCCTAGCGTGGGCTTAATTAAATACCAAATCCAAGTGAGTTATTTGCTTATGAGAAGGAATACAGGAGGCTATCGTGCTGCAACACTACATTCCCATCATAGTTCAGCGTTCGAGCACCATGACAGGACAGATAATTTACATACGAATGCAGCGGCCGACTTTACACACCAGCATCATGTTTGAATTTCAGACAGAGGGCTGGCACCGAGCTTATTTCTATATTTCCAACAATTCGCTGTTCTTGGCATTTCCGGACAGAGAAAAACCGAACAAAACAAAATTTATTCACGCTACTCAACTACCAGCGAATACAGTACAGATTCTATAGTGTTTTTTGGGCCGAATAATGTTATTCGTTTTCTCTATGTAGCCTGACAAACAAAACGATTATATGATTATTGTGGAGAAACTGCTTCGTGGTAACTTTTTGTTTTTACTAGTCTCCCAATACGACGATGTCGGCAGAAAGGGATAGACGAAAATCTTATAGGGCCTTACATATCTAACAGAATCGTAATACTTTTAGTAGTTACATCGATAGTTGAAACATCATGTTATAAGACTGCTCATTAGATACTGATTTAGAACCTGATTGATGAAGAGTCTAGGATCGCTATAGTCAGCTGCTATTAATTTGGCGAATTACCTAATATTTTGCAAGAAAGTGTTCGTTACCAGCAAATCAAGACAAAAGAATTACCTAATGTTTTTCACTGTTTCTTCCCTCATTATTTATCGTAGCTACATTTTTCTTTCAGGCGGCGGCTAAGTTAGAAAATGGATAGATTTCTACCTACTGTTTGGTACCTACCTACGTCGTTAATTACTTTTCTTAATTGAACTTTCGTTAGTGTCATGTTCGTCCATTCACCCACAGTTATCAAGTAGAGCGACGTGGGTCGCAAAATCAATTCTATTTCGTTTTGATGTCTATCGACCAAATGATGTGAAATTCTACAGGAAATTGCATTTGCACAAGCGTAAAATTAATTTATTAGCACTCTGTCTGCAAAGTCAGCAAATACTGAACATTCTCACAAAAACAAAACAACATCAAATTGGTCAGCGAAATGGGTTCGATCATATTTCCAAAGATACGGGAACAATGCAATTATCAGATAAAATCAGGATTTAAGGTAAAATATATTGGACTGAGCGGGTTCCGAGTACGTGCAGTACTTAGGTAGGTATTAGGACTTTATGTGAAGCCAAAATACCTACCTTCTTATTTGTGTTCCACGTAAAAAGATTGGCATTATGTTTTGCAAATAGGTGGATTCCTCCGGTGGTTCGACGAGCTTCGTTTGAAGGGATTACTTACAAGGCTCGCTTCACAAATAGGCCTCGGTTAAGCCGAGATTAACTTTCTAAATCATTCTTTCGCATGAAAAATTACCAGATTCTCAAAAATATGGCAAATTTTATAGTCAGAGTGAAGATATTCTTACCGCGAATACTAGCATTACTTAGGTGGCTCCTGCACATAAGAATCACGTTAATAAAAAAAACAATGCTAATAGGTAGTTAGGTAGGTACCGTCTTCGTAGCTACTCACATTGCATAGGTTTGAACACCTAATCTTAAGCAAAAGATAGAGTAGTGTGTGACTTCATTAAAGCTGGCAGCTCGCCCACTTGAACGAATATTGAAAAGTTTTCAACAATGCTCCTAAATACTAGGGTAAATGAAGTACCCATAGTAGCTGGACTTTCCTTTTATTATTTATTCCAAATCTGCTAACTCTTAATGGAAATTAAGAAAAAAAACCATTAATTACGGAGCTTAAAAACTCTCCAACAGAATTTTGCAGACATTAAAAGACTCTAATTGCCGGCTGGAGATCCTTTGGCCTCATTCCAAAGCGATGCAGCGGTTGCTCTGTGAAAGATGAAATCAATGTAATTATTTACAAAAAAATATGATCAATAATGAATAACGCTTAGAATAAATGTTACACATAGCTACAGACAAAATACAGTTGACTGAAAGTTGAAATCCCGAGTTATAGAAAGAAACTGTCCGAGTTCGACACTGTCACTCAAAGTTCTACGAAGACGAGCTTTTACTGAAACTCAATACAGTGCCATTCCTGCAAACTTACCTACTACATTTTAGTCCATATTTTGTTTACATAGGTAATGGAATTGTTGGAAAATATGTATTGTTTTATTCCCGTCATTCTTTTACTATGAGGTTTAAGGATTGCAACAGTACCTCCATAGCCTCCACTCTATGTCCACGACACGCTGTAGATTATAGTGTTTAGGTTTTTATCCTCATTTATGTTGTCTCTCTTCTTTTTCGGTAGGTAGGTACTTCATAGCTGATAGTAGCAAGACAAATACTTAATAAAAATCTTAAATTCATTAATTCACTGCTGATGGACAACACATTACCTAAGCCGCTGCTGGTTTATAAGTATGAAGCAAGGATTTTTAAAAATTTATCCCCTGCGGGCGTTAAACAGGGGATAAAAGTTCGCATGGAAGTTCGTATTTTTTGCTGGTGGGAAATTATATCGGGCACACGGCTTGGCTTATAGCATGGAAATGTTATACATTGTAGACAAGCGGAAACTTTGAAGTCTGAGTGAGTAGTTTCAGCGATAAGGTATAAAGGGTAGAGGTAGAACAACTGCCAAAAACTCATCAATTTGTTTTCCACTGTTCGGTTTCTACTTACAGGGAACTCAATTTTCAATCAAAAAGTTTAGCTGAATCTAACTTAAATTTAGTTGATTTCCCGTCGTCGTCGTACGAACGGATTGGCCAGATAACCGTGCGATTCAGTGACTATTAATGGATTTCTAAATACCATTCTGATTCGGATGACATGGACATCTTGTAAGAATCGTAGCTGGTGGCGTTCTATGTTTCTGCCTACCCGCATAGGAAAAAGCACGAGTTTATTTTTGCATGTATCTTTTAGGTACAGGACTTATGTGGCAGTCGTAGGTTCGAACTCAGTCAGGTCCTTTGTGCAATTTAATTTCACCACTACTGCTCTCAAAACGGTACTCACTGTAAGGTGGTTTAATCGGTTTCGGTAGATACTGAAAATATTGTGAGGAAACCGGCATGTCTTAGAACCAAAAATTCCAAGACATTTGACATCCACCAACGAGCTTGGGACTGGGACCGCGTGATGGATTACGGGCCACTCCTTCTCACAAATAGAAGACCGATGTCCCAGTAGTGGGAACGTTATACTACATTATGGTTATGCTTTGGCACACGAATTGAATGGTTGAGGCATTTGGTCTGATAACGCGGGCGAACGCGTTAGAGACACTATAATGTTCACTAGCTAAAAAGTCTTAAATTTCCCGACTAGGGCTGCTATTTCTGACTTCGGAGAGTAAAACTGGGAACCAAAATAATCCGTCTAACATCTGTGGTCGGAAGACTCTTTCAGATGTTAGACGGATTCTTTTCTCAGGATTCGGATTCCTATTATGAAATTTCAACGTTCATCACAGAGAGTTTATATCTATAAATCCTCTGCGAAGTACTGTATTAATATTTAACTTCGATTTGTGGATTTTCAAGTAAAGACCTTTGGCCCCAGCTAGAATTAGACATCAGTTGGACCAAAAAATTGCAAAATTCAACAGCTATTCAAAACCTTCTGTCAAAGTTGGAAATGAAAAGCTGAAGATGGTTCACCAGTATGTCTATCTTGGCTATATGCTTTCATTTGGCAAAGAGCATTAATTAAAGAAGATATCCTGAAGAATACAGCTTGGGTGGGCCGCGTTTAACAAATCGGGTGACATTTTGAAATCAGCCAAAATTCCGCTATGTCTAAAGTCCCGCTTCTATAACCAGTGGGTTCTACATACAATGACGTAGGTACGCTGCTGAAACATGGACGCTCGCACAGGAGGCTTTGTACAGACTGAGAGTTGCACAGAGATCCATGGAGCGGTCCATCCTTGGCATAAAGACGGTAGATCGAGTTCCTAACGTCGAAATCCAAATACGTACAAAGGTTTTCGATATTGGAAATCGCGTTACGGAACTTAAATGGAGTTGGGCAGGACACCTAGCAAGGCGCAGTGATGACAAGTAGACGGGAAAAGAAATGTGGGTCGTCCGGCAGCGAGTTGGGCAGATGACATAGTTGCCATCGGGGAAAAAACTGGATGAGGCTGACATAGGGACGTGGAAATTGGCACAAGAAAAGAAAAGCCTATACCCAACAGTGGGTGAATTCAGGCTGTGGATGATGATGATCCATAATAGTCTTTAAATCCCAACATGAAACTGATTCGATTGACATCTAAAAATAAATATAGGAATCAACGTTTATCTAGCTAAAAAACGTTTTCTAACATTTTTTCAAAATCTGTGAATGCAACAATTAAGTAGATACCTACTCAAAATGTTATGGATAGTTCCCAAAGACCGTTTTCCCGTAGATACAATACAACGGTTAACGATGTCATTACTGCCCTTCTCAAAACTCCACCCAGTGTAGGTAGGTACTTCTAGGAAACCAACATCCGTTTATCTCGCGAAGATAAATGTTCTTTATATCATTGCTAATGATTTGCTCAACAACAAACTTCCCGATCTCGTTACTTATCCATCACTATTAGTTAATACTTGATCATTAATAACGTTATCGACAAGCGCGCCCTTCCCCTATAAGAGTTTATAATTAAATAACAACAGTTCCCTCAGAGACCAACTTTCGGGATGCTTTACAGTTTGCCAAATGGTGAGTGAGGTGCGTAAACTGACTTATACAATTTACACTTCAACCAATAGACTTACCTACCTCCTACACATGGTTTGGAAATTTGACAAGTACCTACCCATCTGTTCATCCATATTTTCTAGTATTCTATACTTATACAACATTATTTTTAGTATATGCGAAACCTGAATATAGTTTGTTCAGAATAAGTAACTGAATCGATTCCAATAATTTTTAAACCATGTTATATTTTGTCCCAATAATTCTGAAAAAAAGTTATAAGTTGGACACCGAGCGATATTAAGTACCTGTCGCAATCATTTAGGTACCTACTGCCAAATTATTATTATCAATGAGCTCAAGGCCACGCTGGAAGCGCGTGCGGGCGCGCTGCGTGGTGACCACATTTTTGTGCAGACAACCAGGTAACACAACAAGCTTAAAACTTTGTGATTTTTCATGATACAGTTTTGAAATTTTGTACATAGATTCTTTACATAAAAATACTAGACACGTGTTTCAGGTTTCGCATATACTAAAACTAATGTTGTATATTAGAGACTACTTATAAATAACATAACGCCTGTAATTCCTGAAGGGTTTAGTCAGTGCTTTAGGACCTAATAGTACACCCATATTTCTCCAGCTATGTTTAAGTCCCATATAATATACAGGGTGGCGATTTAGTTACCTGTTTCCTTCAAGGAGTCCACCAGTCATATTAAACAAATCTCCATGTTTTGTAAGTCGTGAAAATCGTGCCAACTAGGGGCGGCTCTGTACAAAGACGCTAAGACTATAGGAATACCTACAACCCACAGATATCTAATTTCTAATACATAGAAAAATGTAAATGCTTGCTAAATTGATTGTTTTATTTTGGTTAAAAAAAGTAGCTAAGGGTAGATACCCTTACCTACTTTTTTTAACTAAAATTTTCGAAGCTAGTTTGCGTTTTTTTTCACAGACAAGTTATAATTACCTCACATAGACATAAAATTGGCAACGAAAAAAATAGTACGTTGCCGCAATGCGGTAAACAAGACAACACAACTCTTTCACAAAAAGTATCTATCTAAATTCAAACGTTCCACAGTTCGTCCATACAGAAATGAGATCGCTGTTAGTTGGCCATATCTACGCGTAACAAAATCATAATTTGAAGAGAAAAATATTTTTCACAAAACACTAAAATACTCAACAATTCGTAGTCGTTATTGATAATACGGATATTATGTACATCATGCTTGATTATGGTGTTTAATTTTTCATCACATTCGTCGGCTTATATAACCCAACGCTAATGCATGAATAAAATAAACGACTCCTTAGAGGCATCGCCCCAGAGCCATGTCTTTTCTTTTCACCTACGTAAATCCTCGACCAATGTATTATTTACTAAGATTTACCACTGCGAACAAATATGTTACTGATTCTACATAGTTGAACACACTGTTCACTGCAAAACGTAATATTGCCCTTTTTAACCCTCCGCCTGGCGCTTTATAAGTTTAAAGTGTGTATCTGTGTCTCTGTCTGTGGCATCATAGCCTCTGAACGGATGAACCGATTTTGATTTAGTTTTTTTTTTGTTTGAAAGGTATGTCTTAATCGAGTGTTCTTAGCTATGTTTCTAAAAAATCTGCTCCGCCGTTTGAAGATCATCTCCTTTCTAGTTGATGAAGAGATGTTTTCACAGGTCTGATCGATTCGAAATGGAATGTCAATTGTATTACAAAACTGTAACAACCTTGACTCGATTCGCAGACATTGCCAGGATTATACAGGAAAATCATCACCATCGTTTTTTTTTAAATCGGCTGTTTTCTACAAAAATTAAAAACCTATACGGTCAAAATGTATGGAACAGCTAGCTGATTTTACCTGACTGCGGCTAAGCCCAAACGGAGGGTTATTTATTAAATTGAAAAATTGTGGCGGGTTCGGAATAATATACTACGTGGTATTCGTTTGTGTGTCGATGTCCTTTCCACCCAGTATACATGTTAATTTGTCAATGTGTGCGTGTATCTTTATTGTGTGGTTGTTTTTTCTTCGTGTGCGTTTGTAGCAATAGGATGCACACTCTGTGGGTTATTGCCAAATTTCCGTAGTGTAGTGTTTGTGTTTACTCCGTCTCGCGCAAAAAGTGGCAGTTTAGTTCGACAATTCGCTCCTTGCTTCTACCATAGCTTATTCCTCTATGTTCGAGTATGCTAAGTCCTTGGGGTAACATCGCGCTAGCTCCCGTGGAAATTATTACAAGTAGGAAAGTGCATCCAGCGTGTGTGTGTGTATGTGATTATGATGGTCTACAATTTTTGAATGGACATGTATTTGCACCATGGTACTAACATGTGCAGTAGGTTCAAGGTGGTGTTGCATGTAAAAATTTGCATCAATATGTCAAAGGTACATTTTATTTTAGTTCTATGTTTTCCCACCTGCACAGAAAAGTTGGTTGAAGTGTAGTCCGATTTAAGATCCTTGCAAATGTTAAACAACAGCGCACGCCTCTCATTGGAGCCTCAAAAGCCCCTTGTAGCATTTTGTCAGACATCTAAGTAACAACGACAAGGTGTATGCCGGGTCCACACACTTGGCACTCATACACAAGAACTGTTAACCTCTCTAGAAATGTGTAGGATCGATCTTAAGGTTAAGCCGCGCTTGCCTATGTTGGTCCGTGGATGGGTGACCGCCCATTACATACCGAGTTTCCTCCATGCCTCGAAAAGCACGTTAAGCTGTCGATCCCGGTTGTCATTTGTAGATCTTTGACACTTTACAAGTAATCAATGGCCCGAAAGTCTGACAACCAGCCCTAACAAGGGGTATTGTATTACCCAGTACGAACCGGGTTTTGGAAGTCAGATAGGCAGTCGCTCCATGTAAAATACAGGTATTTAGCTGCATCCGGTTAGACTGGAAGTCAACCCCAACATATTTGGGAAAAGGTTAGGCAGATGATGATAGGATGGGTTTGCGTAAATTTATTTTATTTGTGCACAAAAAAAAACAAAAACTAACATTCGATTGTGAGGATAAGACACAACGTCCGTGAACTCACTCGCAGCCTGTGCCCTGTCCACTGGACCCGCGGCCCAACCCACAAGTGTGGTAAATGTATTAGCATGGACCATTATGTACAGTTCTACGATAAATCAGGGAACAATAGTTTTGTTGACAAATGTGGCTCAAAAGACGTGGTATCCGAAAAATGAAAAAAAAACTTATTTTTATGAAAATCATACATTTCATGGATATGGCGTAAATTGGTGTATGTGAAATAGAAATAGAAGAAAAACAGATTGTCCTATAAGATAAATGATGGCTGCACGAGGAGACAGAGGAGTTTCAAGAGTCCTTGATAAGTTAGAAGCATCAATAAACGCTGGCCATTACTATGAGGCACATCAAATGTATAGAACCCTATATTTCAGGTACAAATCACAAATTTACGCTTAATGATATTCGAGGAAGTATTAACATGGATTATTAATCATTTGTTATGATTTTGCAGATACCTAAGTCAAAAAAAATATGCGGACTTACTAAATCTTCTGTACAAAGGTTCAACGTTGTTGCTACAGCGTGATCAGCAAGAGAGTGGCGCAGACTTGGCAATATTACTTGTAGACGTGTTGAATAAATCGGCAACAACGCCGTGCCACGAATGGATTGATAAATCAGCAAGGTTATTCGAATTGATGAGTGCTAGTATACCTGAGAGAGAATCTTTCCTCACCAATGCTGTCAAATGGTCTATGGACAATAACAAAAAAGGACATCCTTTTCTTCACCAGGTAAATTCATTATTTACAATAGTTTCCTTCTGTATTATTACTGCATGAATGAAACTAGCCCTCCTTGCAATGGTTTTGACATTTCTGTATTAAGCTGACCTAAAATAATTTAAGCCTTTGCTACCATGTTCAGATTTATTTACATGGGGGAAAAAGTGTTTTTTTTAATAATATTGCAGCATGATATTAAGTAAACAGTACAGCCATTTCGTTAATGTCAAATCCACAATGTTATGTATGACTGGTGTTGGTGGGATTTCCAAGCAACCACTATATTTCACTAACCTAGTTCACCTACTTGTCCATTGGTAGCTTAATAACATTTGAGATTGAGTTATTATTATTCTAAGTAAAAGTTAATAGTTACATGTACTGTGTGTGTTATTTGTAGTAGTGTGTGTTGTAGTTGTTTTTCATTTTTTGTTTTAGTTACATTCTAAGCAAATAAAGACCTATTCTATTCTATTCTACTCAAGGTTGAAGTTATCAGCTGACCTATCAATTAAATTTTATCACACTACTTTATTTTAGAGAATTGCTGAAGTTTATTGGAAAGAGAAGAAATATGCAGCTGCTCACAGACACTTTTTGCACTCACGTGATGGAAAAGCTTATGCCAGTATGCTTGTGGAACTCCATACAACTAAAGGACTTAAATCTGAAATAGATTTGTTCATTGCCCAGCCAGTGTTGCAGATTCTCTGTCTGCGTAATATACAAATGGCTACAGAAACTTTTAATAAATACACAGGCCTACACCCCACGATAAACAATAACAAAGGGCCTCCATATATATTTCCGTTATTAAATTTTCTGTGGTTTCTATTACGTGCAATTGAACAGTAAGTAACATAATTATATTCATTTGGAGAAGAATTTGAGTTTTAGTAACTCCATTTGCATTTACTACATAATATGAACATTTTTTTCAGGAGACACTCGCATCAATTTAAAATACTTAGAAGTTGGTATGCTATAAGTATTAAAAGGGATCCCAACTACTCAATGTACTTAGATAACATTGGTCGCATTTGGTTTGGCATAGAAATACCACCCGACAACAAGAATCCTAATTCAGTATTTGGAGGACTCCTGAAATCTATAATAGGTGAAGCTGATAGTTCTGATGAAGATGGAGACTATGTAGGAAGAAATGCTGCTGCCCCAGACTTAGACTAAATCAGTGGAAGTAAATCAGTTAACACGGCATTTTGACACATTTTGTGTTTTCATTGACACATCTTGATATCTGGCGACAATTATTATTAACCTGTAACACCTAATCCTATAAATAATGAAGTGACTTGATATTGTTTCACATGCTGCATATGGATTGCCTCAATACATACCAGTAGTACTAATATACTTGTGCTATGTTCATGTTCAATATCATGATCTTCATTTTTTTTTTTTCTTTTATTAGCATTCTGTTTATTACTATATTTTTAAGTTGTTATAATAAGCAGTTGTGGTGAGTATATCAAATTTAAGATTTTCTTAAATTGATTAGATTTTAGTGATCAATGATGCTAAAAAAATAGTGCAAGCCTAGATTATAATTTTAAGTGGGCCTTTGAGCAATACCAACCCACACTAAAGCATATAATGCACATATTTAAATTATTATGGTCAATGTGCCAGACACAATTTGCTCATTGTTGACACATTCACTTAATCTTTGTACATCAAATCCTCATTATTGTGTGAAGAGTTTCAAAATCTAGCTACAAGACAGCAACACAATTGTACAATCAACAATGAAGTGTTAGAAATGAATGATGTAAGAGGTCAATTTATTGAACTTGCTATGTAAATATACTTTGCTTCTGCTTTGTCATTTTAAACCATTTGTTGGGAAGTTATAATTGTACTAGGTGGAAAGATTACTTTGTAAATTTGTTTAACTTTTAATTTATTTATAACAAATTCATAGTCATAAAATCATTATTGGTACATTTTTATTATAGGAGGTAGGTAATTCAGTTGACAATTTGTAGAAAACTGCTGGATACTTGGATGTTGTACATAAATTATTATAAAAATATAATTGAATTCCATACCATGGTGAGCTAAACAATTGTTAAACTGAATTATGTTTCACAATAATCATAAATACATGATAATGATTTTAACAGATTTTTTATTATTGTTTAAAGTATATGTACCTCATTTTGTACAGTCAATTATATTAAAAGATCGAAAACTCGCTTTTGTTTCAACTCAGTGTCCACTGATAGGCAAAAACTAAAAGCAACATTTACCGATGTAGCAATTCTAATTGTAAAAATATCACAATTATTATTTATTGGTGGATATACATCTTATGAATATTTATTTGGAAATAATATAAATTTTTAAGGGCATATCATTTTGTTATGTAGGTACTTAGTAGACAGAAGTTTAATGTGACATGTATAAATCATCCAGCTCCTTATTGTTATCATTTACATATTAAGATATAAATTTATCACTAACAACTTTGCTATTATCACTTGACCCTGAACATTGCCACTAAACTTATTTATCAAGATCTTCTAATACCAACGAAGTCATTTCTCTGGAAAAGTTTTTCATTTTGAGTGTTTCTTTACGAAGATCCAATTTCAAGTTTCTGGCCTTTAAATCTAAAGCTTGTCTAGCAATGAATTGGTTGAATTCATGGACATCTGGGTGATTCATGTATTCTTGAATAGGCATCCACCTACATGCTTTGATTTCTATGTCAGATTTGGTTATTGTTTCTGAAGTAGCTTTTAACAACACAATCACATAAATATCAGAGTTCTCGAACATCATGTTGTGTGTATGTCTCAGTGTCACCATTGATTCAAAGGTGGCATCAATCCCTGTTTCTTCTTTAACTTCTCTCACAGCTGCATCTTTGATGTCTTCTCCTGTAGTTCAAGTAAAAAAAAGGCCAACTTATTGTAGTGTATAGTTAAATAATCATTTTTTACATTCTCAACTTACCTCTTTCTACATATCCCCCAGGGAGTTTCCAATGAGGGACTTCAATGTAGTTCTCAGCTACTACTAATATTTCATTTTTGTCATTAAAAACCATTCCACCCACACCAAGATTTGTATGACAGGCTGGTGGTAAATTAGATGAACTATCAGGAAGCCATTTGTACATCATAACAAAATCTCCTCGGGAATGGTGAAAATTAAAGCCTTCCTTGAATGTGAAATAGACATTATATTAGACACCAAAAAAGCAATGTAAATTAGTAGATCATGTAGTAATATAATCCGATTCTTACATTAGCTAGGAGTGGCACCCAAGCTGCATCTTTAATGTTAACTTTGAACCAGATACAGCGTTTTTTCAGTTCAGACCACTTTTTAAGAGAATCTGGAAATTGAAGAAGAATTAGACGCTCACTAGTAGAAAATTTTGGTAGTAATAAATTGTTTTCATCATCATCAATTCAGCCGAAAGACGTCCACTGCTGGACGTAGGCTTCCCCCGACACTTGGAGGAGGCCTAAATTGTTTTAGGGAAAATAATCCTAATATTAAATATTTAACTTACCATTTAACTGGCTTAGAAACTGACTAATTTCACAAGGTTCTTTTTGAGAATCCACAGTGACTCCATTATATCTGTCTGTCACGCCTTCGAAAGTGATAGATTCCATTTTAACCACCGTACTGTTGAACACACAGCTTCAAATTTAAAAAGATGGTTCTATTCTACTGCGTTAAGAAATAATCAGGTAACCCATACATACTCTTATCACTGTGTGAGTTGTTCTGCTATTGATTGATAATAACTGTCATCCTGACTCAGGCATGCGGACTCTCATGACACCAACATGACACTGACAGTGACATTTCGTGGACACTGCAGCACCTTCAGTAGTGGCAGCGAAAAGATCCTCTAGGCGAGAACTTGTTGGCCGACATTTTGAAATTAACAAGAATTTGTGTGCTATACTACAAATAAAAAACCCGCCTACTGAAAAATCACGCTCTAATGAAATTCGCAGTTTACAAGGTAAAATCGACTTCTATGGTTGAAGTCGGTTAAAATGTAG
Organism: Noctua comes; assembly: GCA_963082995.1. Classification (NCBI taxonomy): domain Eukaryota; kingdom Metazoa; phylum Arthropoda; class Insecta; order Lepidoptera; family Noctuidae; genus Noctua; species Noctua comes. The sequence goes on from OY720273.1 coordinate 9,094,129, forward strand.
CCTGTGTTATCCGGGCCATAATAAGGAATCGATTGACACCTTATTCATCAAAATCGGATGAATAGCTTAGGCGCTACGGAGGAACATACATAAATACAAACATACATACATGACTTAACATGACAGACTATTTAAATCATAATACTTTCGGCTTCGCCGTAGTTGGGTAAAAATTAAATTAACAGATTTTCAACCAATTGGCTGCACCAGCGCTAAATTATATTAGTTGCACAGTCACTTCCTCCATTCATCTCTGATTTATGTCATTTTTGACATAGATTATTACTGAGATGAGACCATTGCATCATTGTTCCTTTTGGTATAGATACTTATTTTACTCTTTGAATGAGACAAGATTTAAATTACGGGCATGAGACTACTGTTCCCGCCAGGTTGTGAACTGGTATGGGCTAATGGACATTAATATATATCGGATCCGGTCGTTAGTACGGCCAAATGAAATGGAAAGCGCGCCTGTGTGCAGTGGTGACATCACGTGACCTATTTACCAGTCACAACACAGCGTGCTTCTACAGAGCCCTGATGACAAGCTCGAGGCGAGGGCGACAGTCAGTGTCGGATCACGGCGTAGTTGAGACGTCTTGGAACTGTACCCGATTCATTGTGTTTAGTTGTAATCTCAAGTAATTCGTTAGTTTTGCTAGAAACAGTGTATCGCACCCAGTGTGTTTTCATAGCACGAAACCCATTGTCTGCCCACATGATTTACGAGCCTAAGGGACCGTCTCCACGAGCGAGAGAATCGCGGCGATATTATCGTCGTGCCACGTATTTCTATACACTCTCTTAAGGGCCGTCTCCATGAGCGAGAGAATCGCGGCGATATTCTCGTATAGAAATACGTGGTACGATGATAAGATCAAGGCGATTCTCTCGCTCGTGGAGACGGCCTCTAACGGAGTAAATCCTGACATACCCGACATATAAAATAAAACGTTGCCTAGACTTACTAACTAAACGTTGCCCGTTTGACCGTGTGTGTGTTATATTTGTATAGATCCCTAACAAATAGTGTAATATTCCAACCACAAAAAGTATTTTACATGGAGCGACTGCCTATCTATTGAGATTGGCACAAGAAAAGAGAGGCCTATACCCAGCAGTGGGTGAGTTCAGGCTGTGTATGATGATAATGATGACTGCCTATCTGACCTCCACAACCCAGTTAGTAAGTAATACGACTGGTTGTCAGATTTTCGGGCCACTGACTACCTGTAACGACTGTCAGTCTACAAAAGACATCCGGGACCAACGATTTAACGAGATTTCGTCGCACGGATGAAACTGTATGTAATGGGTGATTACCTATTCACAGACCAACGCTAGCGCGGGTTAACCACGATTTAGCCACGAGCCCCTCTATGAAGATGCGTCATGAATATACCTTTTTAGATGGCCCTTTTAGCTGCCGGGCAGACGTCTGGTGCTGAAGTTTCTTTTGGTTTAAGGGGGAAGCGCCAGGGTAGCCCGCGAAATTCAAATTATCTCAGGTCTTTTGCTATTTGCCAGTCATTGTCATGCTGTATGTTGATTAAAATATAAACCGCAACCACCAACCCATAAGTATTGTTATTGGCTTCAGCCGTTCTGTTTAAATAAATAAATAAAGTTACAGAATTATTATCATTAAAGTATTTTCCTTAATATACTCATTAAATGGGATTAAATAATTAAGATGGTTGTATTGATGATTTTAATGATAAAACTCGATGTAGACAAACTCGGTCCAGCCATGTCTTTCTGTTTTTTTTATGGCAAACTGCCGATATCCGATTATATTGTCATTTTTGACTTTGACAAATTGAACTGACACAGTGACACCACATGATGTGCGGGAAAGACTTTGAGCTTTGCAGGTTTCAGTTTCTACGATTTTTCGCAATAATGCAGTTGTAGTTAATAATTTATACAATTATGAATAAATTGTTATTCCTTAGTACACGCTATAACCAGAAAAATGTATTCCTTGGGTAGGTAGCCTTTAAACTGTACCAAATATAGCTATTCCTAGTGCGCAATATTCCTTGTTGCATTATTTACATAATAAACTGTATTTCAGGCTTTGATTAAGAGAGCATAAACGCACAGCAATACATAATATTGACATGATCATTGTTAATGCACTATGAAGGTTATGGCTACATAAAATTTGTTTACATTTGATTTCAGAAGATATTTTTGTGCATACTCCACTGATGCATCAAGTAAAGTATTTAAAGGTGCTAAAGATAGATACAATGGCATCATAATCGACTCCAGAAAAGAGAAGTTCAACAGACAAAAGTTCACTGATAACCTTGAAGGTTGGTAATGAATAAATCTGTAAAAATATATAACTACAATGGACAGACTATGCCATAGTCTGTCCAATGCTTGGGGAACCATTACTTAAAACTATATTCAAGACAGGACTAAGGTAGTCATACCAGTTGATTAAAGAATAAGAGCAATGTAGTCAATATGTCATAGTCAAAACTAACAGAGAATGTTCAAAAACAATGCTGGAATTGAAAAGTGTTTTTCATCTAAAATAAAGAATTTATTTATCTAAATCCATAAAATTCTTTGGGGTGATCAACCCTGTTTTGAGATTCAGTCATTTGAAATTTATGAAATTAAAAACAGACTGACTCATTTGGTATTGGATTTTTTGTATGACTGAGTGTTAGCAGTGCACAGTATTATGTTTTTAACTTTCTCTCAACAAGTAAAATTATATTCTTTGATTTTATTGTGTTTCAGAATCGTTGTCTACCTGGGAATCACAAGGACATAGGTGTATATGGTTCAAGATCAACATAATAGATGCTTTCTGCGTTCCTATTTTAGCACAAGTAAGTTATTTTTACTAAAGTACTGTAATGTTTACATAAAATTGTTGATTGAAGGTGTTTACCCATTTATTATTGTTTTTAATTAAGGCTTGCTGTTCTTAGAAAGGCTTTAATTTCCATCATGCAAGAGATGGCTTTGTGATGATGTACAAGTGGCTGCCTAAGGACTCGGAGCCGAACCTGCCTCCTGCTTGCCATACAAACCTTGGAGTTGGGGCTATGGTGTTCAATGATAAGAACCATTTGCTGGCTATATCAGAGAAACACTATGAGTATCCACACTGGAAGCTTCCTGGCGGATATGTTGAGAAAGGTACATAACATTTATTAACTCATTATAAGATAAACAGCAGTGTAAAGTCCACTGATAAACATCATAAACTAGTAAGTGGTAAAAGCAGTCTAAAGTCCACTGATAAGTAATGTTCTCTTCTTTCTATCGCTTTGCACTGTAGGAAGTCTGATGAGGCCACCCACTAAGGCTTCAAACTGAAAATTAGCCAATTAGCTGCCCCAGGCTGCTTGTATGCTGATCTTGTTTTAAACTTACCAACTTGAGTTGATTTTTAATTTTCTTTGTAAATACAGGTGAAGATATTATTGATGCTGCTATAAGAGAGGTCAAAGAAGAGACTGGAGTTGATGCTGTATTTGAATCGCTTGTCACGTTTCGGCATACACACAACATGATGTATGAAAACTCTGACATTTACGTAATTCTTATGATGAAGGCTACCTCAGATAAAATTGTGTCATCTCAAAGAGAAGTAAACGAATGCCAGTGGATGGATGTAGAAGAGTATGTCAATCATCCGCATGTCCATAAATTCAATAGATTGATAGTAAGAACAGCTTTAGACTACAAAAAACGAAATCTAAAACTTGACCTACAGAAGAAGACAGTCAAGTGGGCAACCTATGTCAGGGACATGAACTTTTTGGTTGTTGAAGATTGCAATATAATTGAAAAGTAAATGAAATATACATACTTAATTAAAATGTACATAATATACATAATTAATTAAAATATACATAATTAATTAAAATGTATATAATTGTGAACATGTAAAATAAGATGTAATTAAGTTATACATATTTTACAATAAAAAACACATTGTTAAGTTTTATTTATGTTTATTTTGAAAGATATAATTAGATAGAGAAATAGGAAGAGTCACAAAAGATTATTCTTTATTGCCATCACAGGTTACAGAATTCCTTTTAAGTTTTATATATGTTTATTTTGAAAGATATAATTAGATAGAGAAATAGGAAGAGTCACAAAACATTATTCTTTATTGCCGTCAGCATTCCTTTTACTTAAAAAAAAAGTAGTGCATAGTGTTGTTCAAGATTTACTAGGAAAGTCTTTAGAGTTTGAATTGGGGCAGTACATCGATTTTGGTAGGATGATCCGCGGGATTTCCTTCCACGATATGAGCATGGACTTGCTTTTCGCCTTGGACTGGTTATTGTTCTGTAACAAAAAGGTTTATTTAGTCAATTATTATACAGAGAAATATAGGTATGTTCTATTTTAATTTCCACAACTTTTGCAAAGATTTAATTTCACAACTTTTGATAGGGGCTGCGCCGGTTTCCCGACCCAGCGCCAGTTAGCGACCAAGTAAGAATTCTATCATAAATTTACTAAAGAAATATAGCTCTGGGGACAAACAAAGATAGGTATTTTATTCTCTATAATAAAATTGGTGATGTACCTATATAGGCGGAATATGAACAAATCCTCGTTTTTATTTCGACGTCATTACCGCAGGCGTGCTCACGCTTGTAAAAAAACTACCGAAAAAATAGTGGACACGTGCTCCTTGCAATATAAGTACAGTCAGCAACAGAGGTCGCTGAACATAATTTGTTTCCAATATTTCCTAATCATTATTTTTTATCATAAGTTATTGACTAAAGTAAATTACAAAACAACTTGTCATAATTGAACTACAAAAGTCGCTGAACTCAGTTAAACCATTAATTGCTAAACATTACTACCGACAAAATTGTATGATCTATAATAAATACAAAAGTCGCTGAGCATTGTTAGTTTTCAACATTGCTAGTTCTTTTAACCCGTTTGCGGTCAGTGGATACGAAACGGGGCACTATGAAAAAAAGACTTAGAAAAATTTCACCAAAATCCAACGCCTAATCAAGCCTTCGGGACCCGGTGGGATATAAGAGTAGTAGGGTGGGGATACACCTCAAGGTCATTGACTTAGAGGTCAAGGTCAAAATTCCAAAAGTCGAACTCCGCAATTATCACATAACTTGACCTCATGGTCATTGACCTTGACCTCATGGTCATTGACCTTGAAGTCAAGGTCAAATTTCTGAAGTTCAAAATAAGATATTCTCCTGAAGTTGCCAAACTTGACGTCACTGTCTTTGACCTTGAGGTCAAGGTCAAAATTCCTAAAGTAAAAATCCGCGATTCTCCTAAGGTCACTGAACTTGTCCTCATGGTCCTTGATCTTGAGATCAAGGTTGAAATTCCGAAAACCAAAATCCGTGATTCTCAGGAGCAGTTATAGATCAATATTCATGGTGTCCTTGAGGTCAAGGTCAAATGACATAAGGGTCAAGGTCAAATGACATAAGGGTCAAGTTCAAGTGACTTTGAGGTCAAGGTCAAGTGATTCCGGAGGTTACATCGACGGAGCCCCGCTTACCGGGGCTCCTACTTCTGGGTGGTTTAGAAAAAAATAACCACGAAATAATCAACTCAAACTAACATCACCAATTTGTAGGCTTACTATAAAATAACAGCATATACCTAAACAATCACATGATCACAAATGTTTAATTGTGAAATAAATCCGAACGATGTTATAAGTTAATGGTTTATCCTGCAGTATCTTGATTTAACAACTCATGCATTATCAAGTTAAAAAACTCGCGCATAACATGTTTAGCGACTTATGGCAAAATGATAGTTACCGACTTATGCTGTAATGATGTTTAGCGACTTATAACATATTAATGCTTAGGGTTTTTGTAACATTGAAATGATAACCTTATTGTGTACTCTATTCTGGTAAGTGATTTATGGTCCGTTTTAGTGTTCAGGTATTTTGTAAATTAGTATCTGTTCATCGACTTTTGTTGCTGACTGTACCTATTTCTAGTCTTATGTATCTGTGACGTTTTTCTTATTTTAATTGCTAGTAATACCTATTTCCAATGCATTTTTACAAGTTTTTTTAGTAATATATTTAAACTACTGAAATATTTAGTGATCGCGTACTAAAATATTGTTTTAAAAAAATTTAATTACGGGCTAGTGGTCGCAAACGGACCTGCAGAACTTAAACTCTTGTTTTAATTTTTGTTTTCCTTTTATTAAGGGATAGGATCGAAAGGCTTTTAAATACATTTGCTGTTACTTTAAGTTTAGTTAACGACCACCTAAATATAAATAAATCGTTTAATTCGGCCATAATAGTCCAGTAACTTTATACATCAGAGCCTGCGTCAAATCCGGTAGTTCTGATTTTTTGCAGACTTGTTTACTATGTTGGCCCAATGAATAATCCAACTTTGTGACCTCGAGCGCCGAACGCAACTTTGTCAAAAATCGAAAATTTCGGATGTTTTTGCAGATTTTGGCGATTATAACCCTAAAGGACTAGTTTTTCAAGACGTTTTTAAAGTAGACTATATTTGCTACAATATGAGACTAGAATTGTCTCTGTAGACCCAACAGTTTCCGAGATAAAGCTTTTCAAAATTCTACATTTTTTCAAACTTCGCTATATTTTAGATACGTAATGTGTATTAGTGATTGCAAGGACTGTACCTGATGGTATGTCCGCAAGGAGTGAAATCGAGCAGTCTCGCGTAGGAGGTAACCTGGCCAGATTGAAGCTGGTTTTCGTCGCAGCCCTAGCGAATAGTGGGTACCTACCGTAGCTCGTCAAGGTTGTGGGTTTTGGGGTTACCTCTGTATAGAGCAATTATGACTCGCTCTCCTGCTGCTGCTATCTCGTCAGGTGCAGAGTTGGTGTAGCTAGCACACTCCGTCGGAGGTTATTGAAACTACAAAATATTTCAAAAAATTGCTGAGTTCGAAAAAATTATGAAATTTTAAAAGCTTTATCTCGGAAACTGTTGGGTCTACAGAGACAATTCTAGTCTCATATTGTAGCAAATTTAGTCTACTTTAAAAAGTTACTATCAAAAACTAGTCTTCTAGGGCTATAATCGCTAAAACCACTTCCGAAATTTTCGCGGTCTTTTCGATTTTTGACAAAGTTGCGTTCGGCGCTCGAGGTCACGAACTTCAATAATTCATTGGGCCAACATCATAAACAATTCTGTAAAAAATCAGAACTACCGGATTTGACGCATACTACTCCGTACTTTCAGGCGAAAAGGTTACTGGATTATATGTATTGTATTAAATGTGGCAATATGATGTGTCAGTTTTCGACCAGTGAGAGTAATATTTCTAATGTTTGTATAAAATGTTTTTTTAAATTCCTAATAAGTGTAGAACTACGAAATATTCACAAGTAGGAAGGTATCTCTAAAAATGACGTCAAAAAATCCGGCATTTACTTGCTATCCGGATTTTAGAGACCGATATTGTATGATCTTCAACTTCAAAATCGGCAACTATGACCACATTTTACAGGCGTAGACCGCGTAGAGTATCTAGGCACTAGCACTATTCATTAATGAATAATTATTATTGATTAGGTACCAGCTAGGTAAGATTAAGATGAATACAAGTTAATCTTATTTGGTTTCATCTATTATTGATCACAGTACCTAAAGATGTTCAATAAACAGCTTCAATGCTCTCACGTTTTGCTCAATACTTCTAATCAAGGTAAAACAATGAATTTAATGTAGATAGGAACAATTATATTGACTAGGTCAGACGATTAATTATTTACAATTACGTATAGCTGTGGCTACATCATCGCCAAAAGGTAGGTAGATATGTTGGTCCTTTCGAGGTAGAAAAAAAAAGGAAACGACGTTTGTTTAGGCTGAAGTACCTACGTGCTCCTGTAGTCAGAATTCAGTTTTGTGTTGCAAATAGTTCCAATTCTGTAATCTTACAAATAGGTAGGTACCTATATAGGAATAAGAAATGTAGCAAATCTGTGTAAGCAACAGATAAACGATCGTCATCTTATTGACGCAAATAACGAGAACCGGCAAACATTTACTACAGGATGCTTCACTTGCGAAGTTTGTAGTCCGTTTTATATGAATTGCATTGGAATTGATGATAAGGATTCTGAACTCTTTCCACTGTCCTACGAACCCAAGCTACAATCATACTTATAATTTTAACTACGTAGTAAGGTACTGTGTTAGTTATAGCTACCAGCTTAACCACTATTAGGTAGGTACCTACCTATTGTAATAAAATGGCGGTAGGTACAAGTAGGTAGTACCTACTTTAAAAAAAAATCGGTTAGGTACTGTTTTTTTTCTTTCTAAAAACATAGTTTTGGTTTCCTCTTAGAACTTTCACTGCTTATTTTCTGGTTTAAGTTTAGGTCTGGTCAGTTGTTCCATCTCAAATCAGCCCTGGGGGGTAACTATGACGCCTTAAAGCAGGAGTAATTCCAGTGTGGGAAAGAGACAGAGCTATACAGGTCGTCTAGCGCCATCTCTTTCCCACATTGGAATTACTCCTGCATTAAGACCTCATGGTATAATAATTATTATACCATGGGCCCCCTGTATAACTGGTATTTTCTCCCTTGCTCACGATTCATAAACATAAAGTGCGTACCTATCTATCGTTTTAGTGTAAATAACGAGTTGATAAACACAAAAATGATTCTGATTTTCGTTCCAACAGATAAAAAAAAAGAATAAACATGATACGGAGAATCAATCTTGAATGATTCATTTAACATTTAAAAATAGGGTAGGTATACACAGTTTCATCATTGTCGTTATAGCATAGACTATTAGGTACCTATCTTTACCTACTTAGGTATATCTTCGCAAGAAATCTCGACTTAAAAAAATTATACACTAAGCGTTGAAAATCAATCGACAGTGTGCGCGGTACGTATACGCATTCATTTAAGTATCGCCTATTGTTAAGGGACATGGTCATAATAAATTGGTGCTTGCACCCTTTATGTAGGTTGGTACCTACTTATCCACTTACTCAAGACTAGCTAGACAGACACGTGTGAAACGGATTCGCTTAGCATAATAGTATAATAGTTCAAGCCCATTCCCGATGTTTATGAAGATATTAAGATAAGACAAAACACGATTTTTAATCATCACCCGATGTACTTATCAGTAAATTGATACGTGTATGTTTAGGTAACCTACTGTGGGTGTAATGCGTTTGGAGCTTTGTCGAAGATCTTGTCTTACAAACGAGATGAATTAAATGTTTCACAATCACAGAAATACAATCGAAAAATGTTTGATTATTAAATTGTTTTAATGAACATTCTAAGTAACCCAATTCCTATTTACACATCTAGATTTTCATATTTATAATGCTTACAACAAATCTTGTCTTTGGTGAATTCAAGGCATTCTCTTCATCGGAGAAACCGCATCAAAATCTATAATTGTATGGACATTTAATAATTTAGAAGATCAAAGTGTCTCCTATAGCTACTGACACGAAAACGAACTTTAATTGTTACTAATACTTTAATGTTTATAATATCTACACTTGGGAGCAAATAAATCGCGCCATTTCCTTTTTTCGGGCGTTACGGTTATTATTTTTGGTATTATCGAACGCATCGATTCGAAACATATTATTATGTAATATCGCCTAAAAGGTTATTTAATACCCTTTACAATGAGGGTACTTAGTTGTCAAATTTTTATTTGTACCTAATTAAAGCTTAAAGGGTAGAATAAAATTATCGCATTTAATTTAAAAAAAGTTTGAATTGGGGATTTTTGTTAATTATACCCAAATTGACGTGTTAATGTTGTCTTTATCTGTGTCTGTGTAATGAAATAGCATGATAAAATGGATACTTCACCGACGGAAGCTGCCCAAGTAATAGCTTTACAAGAGGCTGGAAACGGACAACGTGAAGTGGCACGCAGATTTCATTTGAGTCGTTCAAAGGTACAGCGAGTATACCGCAGGTATCTGGAGCCTGGTGCTCTTGTTCGGCGGCCAAGAACCGATAGACCACGGGCAACTACAGAACGTGACGACCGCTTTATTGCAATCAGTTCGTTGCGCGACCGTGGACTTAATACTGTTCAGCTACAGCAAGTGTTACGTGACGTTCGAGCTGTCGAAATCAGTACGAAGACTAAAGGAACGTTTAACAACAAACCGGCAACTGGCCCAAAATTAACTGTAGCTCACCGCCGATCTCGCCTGGAGTTTGCGTTTTTCTTTCAGAGCCAATAATTTATCAGTCAATTAGGTTATTATACAATAATTTACCCTCATTGTTAAGTTCATTCAATAGACTTTTAGGCGATATATGGTTCGAATTGATACGTTCCATATTACCAAAATTTTTTACCATTATACATACGTGAAAAAAGGTAGTGGCTCGATTTATTTGCTTCCAAGTGTATGTAGGTACCTATCCACTCCCCCACAAATAAATTGGAATACGGACGGGAACATGATACAGTACAGTATCTTTAAATATAAATGTAAGAATAACATGTTAAAGTTCTTCTAAGAATCTAAAATGTAATAGGTACTTCAAAAATATTAGTATTGCTTAGATTTTCGAAACTTGTTTATTAGGTATATAGAAGTTACTAATTCTGAAGTGTTATTTGAAAAAAATCTTGGAACTAAAAGAAAATTTAAGCTCTCCACTCCAATCGACGTAAGGCGACAATTTTAAGAACAAAATGAAGTAAGGCTCCAAGAGCGAGCTCGAAATTTTTAACATTCTACCTTGGACAGGTTAGAATTGCTTCGACCCTCCATACAGTTACCTGATCGACTTACAAAGTCAACATTCAAGAGGAAGTAGGCTGCGAGAATGAGCGAAGCGAGCTGGAATTTTTTATGATACCTTGCCTTGGACAGGTTATTAAAATTGTTGATTTGGTCGACCAAATCAACAATTTTAATAACCGAATTCAAGAGAAAGTAGTCTGAAGAGCGAACGAAGCGAGCTCGAAAATTTACATTTACTTGGACAGGTTAGAATTGTTTCGACCTACTGGATTTACCTAAGCGATTTATAGACAAATGTAAGATTCAAGAGAAAGTAGGCTGCAAGAGCGAGCGAAGCGAGCTCGAAAATTTTTACATCATTGCCGTATTGCCTCGAATAAATTCAGATTATAATGTAATTTGAGTTCAAAATATCCACATATTCCATTTTTTTTATGACGTCACACCCGAGCTACCGCGTGAGCCCTTGAGTATCCATAGAAGTTTCTTGATTTTAGTACATTTATATAATTTTCATCGGGGTATTTTTTTTTTTTACTTCTCCAAAAAGGATTACACAAGTAGAATCTAATCTCGATACCTAATAATACCCTTACGAATCGTGCAGGGTTTTTTAACATATTGTATAAATATTACTGATAAAAGAGAAGAAAAATACGCGGGTATTGGGGCATGAATAAATTGAGATTATACTGACATTAGGTAGGTATGTTCAAGGTTGATTCCTTAATAGGTAGGTTTATACCGGTCGGTATTTACCGTTCTGTATTAGACTATTAGTCCCACAGGAATCTTAATTTATTTATTCAGATAAACAATTTGTATGAACTGCCATAACCAAGCTTAGGTGCGCAACCTACTCGCTGCGTTACGGCCATGGGTTTAGATTATTCATTTATCTAGGAACTACACGTGCAGGTTTCCTCACGTTATCCACATCAGCCATTAAGAAATCACTACAGATAGGTACCTACGTACAGACTATGACTGCTTATATGAAATATGAATATTATGTAAACAATTGCAGTTATGGCATGTCCAGCGTCCAGCTCATGCAAACAAAAACGCACACAGAAGACATTGCGCAAGAAAACAACTTTTACATAAACAACAGTGCCTAGCAAATTTTATAATTTTGCTAGATTTATCTGAATACATACTTATGTACTAGCCGCTAGCGGCATACAATGAAATAGATCATGCCATGACCAATACCATGTATGTACCTAACTTAGGCACGCAGGTAGTAGGTATTTTACTTTTTAAATGGACTAGAAACACTCACAAATCCAAGAATGTATGTAAATGCCTGCTTTCATCACCGCACCGTAACAAAAATCAGACAATCTGATTTGACCTTGCGTTTGAAATTAATGTTACATTATTTTTTAATTGTAATAATAATAATGACCCTGTTCCCGATGCTGGTGGGTTTTTTATATTTTTAAATGTTTTTTTTTATATTACTTTGTACAGAAATATTTAAAAATGTATATGTAAAGAAAATAAATAAAGGATAAAACGTTTATTTCAGATACAATCCATAAAGCATAATAGTATCTAATAAAATAGTCAGCGTCCTTGACAAATGTAAAAGTTAACAAAATAAAATGATTCAATTAATAGCAGATAAAGAGAAATGTAGGTAGGTACATAACAATTATATATGTAGATTAAATAAAATACCTATTCAATGTCAATATTAAATATAAAATTTTAAACTAGTTTTTTTTTTAATTTGTAATGCTTATCGCATTACAACTTAAGAATAACTTTTATTTATAGGTCAGCAAGTAACTGTTTCACTCACTATGTAAACCTTCAACAGAAGCAGTGATAGGTACATTCAAAAGAAACTGAAACCAAGTAGGTAGGTATAAAAATATGCCTCAAGTTGGTTTTTTTAAAACATGCTAGCAGTATGCTAAATCTGAGAACGATCAGAGATGCCAAACGGGTTACCAAACTCGCTTTTAGATCCAAACACGAGTTTCACAGACAACAACGACAAGAAGCGTCCACATTGTAATTTCTAAATTGATCAAGCGACACTCACCTGAGCTAAATCAGCTTCTTTGTTGTACTTCATTGTGAAATACATGGACAAACTCAAGAATATCAATTTCAGTGTAATCGCCACAGACACTACTATTAAAAATGCGTAACTCATGATAATTTTTCGTCACGTACAGTTTGAATTGAAATTGCACACGGTCGTGAGTCGCCTTACGGTGTTCAACCAAAACTGCACGAGAACTACTTACGGCTTAGCGTTTGTGTTGATTTTTTTATCGAAGTCAAACTTAACGCTGCCGTACGGAGAGTCGGAGACGGTGACTCACGAGTTAACAGAAGCGTCTTTAGTTTTCAACATTGTCCATGCGTTTCCAAAACATTCAACATCTATGTAACGTGATCTTGTAATGATAGTCGTTGTCAGTATATCGTAGCAGACTAGTGTGGCGTAATGCACCATGGGAACTTCTATGTGGTTACGATAAACCGAAATGTTTCCCGATAAAAAACCTTATCTATTGATTAGAAATGAAACCCGTTAAACTATGATTAGAAGAAAAACGATTTGAAAAGAGAATGTCGTAGTAGCATTTTCATTTAAAAACACTTGACTATTAATTATTGGGAACATCTTACAATCAGAAATCGGTTTTCAAGCTGAGATTAACCAGATTTTTCGTGCATAGGAAATAGGTAATACACAATTCAATATAACTAGGTGGTATTTTTGTTTATCAAGAAGAAAATTGTGGCACTAACAACTTACATAGTAAAATATAACTAACGTTTTTAGATGGCTAAAGTCACCATTGTTGCCCATGTTAGATTGCGTTCCGCGGCCCCGTAATGACATTCGTCCATTGTCCATTAATAATTATATTATAGTCTATGTCTACGCAAAAGGTACTACATCAACAGTTACACTTTAAACAGCTGTATAACTCAGCTATTGTTATTGCAAAACAGTCACGCAAGTAGCTATTTGTGTGATTGTATCAGAACGTTGATTCAGCTCAGTAACTAATAAAAACATTTTTAACGCGTAGACCTGAACCATTTTAAGTGGATAAATTCATGCTCAAGGATTACACAAACTAGGTAGTTCGTACTGGTTATAATACCAGACTGCCGGGTTACAATCTTGACGTAATATTCACTTACAGCTCCTCAAGATTCAATGACAGAAGTAGCGACTCACGAATATCCTCTTAGCGGACATTAACATTCCTTCGGGTTGTCGCTCCGTGAAGGTTTGCGGAAACAACTGCGATAAACTCGGTTATGGATGAACAAATAAGAAGACGTTTTATGCCAACAATTAATTGTGGGGAAATATTAACTTAAGTAACTCGAAGAAGTAGAAGAAAGGACAGCAAATGTAGCACCGGATATGACACAATTACAGACCTAAAATGTATGTATAAGCCAAACAGTATAATAGATAAGTACTTAACTTTACATAAGTGTTCAAAGACAATATGTAGTTAACGCTAAGTTTATGAATATTCAATCACCTGATTAAGGAACCTGGTTTTGAAGTCAACTAGCAGATAGCAAGACGACTGCAAATAATGTTGGCTGGTTGCTTGGTAAGTGGTCGGTCTTGCAGTTGTCTTTTTGACATGTACCTGACTGCAGTGGGCACAAGTCAAAAAGATAAGCACAACTAAGGTATGTATATATGTTTTTGGGAGCCCCGTAAATTAGGTCTAGAGCCACGTTTACTGCCTACACCTCGAAATCATTATGAGGATAATAACGAGAGGGTTAAAAACAAAGTTTGATAAAATGGGAACTGTGATTGGTTCGTGATCGAGATAAAATGTGTTAATATTTGACAATTAATTCATAATCATTTGCAAACACAATCCTTAATGTGGTTATGTACTTATCTAAGATTTCTTTCCTACTTTTTTTGATAAGATACGGTATTTATCGAAGAAATATTTAAGTAGCTCGTAATAAATAAAAATCTGTGTTTTCTACTAAACAATAAGAGTCTCGCTTAGCGTGTCGACTTACATTTAATCACGGATACGTGCCTAATGCTGATGTTATTGTTTAGTACGACTACATAATATAATATTAATACATATTTCTATTGTTTGTAGTTCCGATTATGTGGTTTTGACCTTAAATCCATCACTAGTGATTTATTTAAGGTTTACAAATTATTCTATCAATTGAGCCTATCCAGCATTATAAATATTCCATATAACATTCTCCAAAGTCTTGTTCGCCGTGTAAATAACATGAATAATTATATTCTAGAACACAGAACGCCTGCACCAGCCGCCATGACACGAGTGCCGTTGTGACGCGACGCCACGCGACACAGACATAAAACTCCAATCTTCAAACAATGTAATCAACATTTACAACCAAATATTCTTGAAGGTCATTCCGGCAATTTAAAGTAGCAAAAAATGATTATTCGCTTAGTATGGTACGTTTATTTTGAGATTTGCTTTATTTGTTTCTTTGTTACCGCATATTTTGGAATTATGATATCGTGCACACCAAAACTGAGGACTAAATGAAATTGTTATTATGTCCAGAAATCAGATCGCCGACGCGTGCTACGCGGCAGCCAGGAATTTTAGAAGGAATGCGCGTAGCAGGATTGCTACGCCTAGACGAATTGCTACGCAGTTCTACGAGTCTATTCCCGAGGGTGTGGTAGTACTAATTAGCAACCCATGTAAATGTAATAACACTAATAAGTATACCGGTTCTCTTTTATAATATAAATCTATATGATTAATGTCAAAACATTTACTTGTACCAATAAATATGACGAATCTAACAGTGCTTGTTGTCATTCAAGAAATATAATTATGATTGTCATTTCTTGTTCGGAAAGAGTAATTTGTTTTTCTTACTTACTGGGTTGTATTACACTATAAATCACAGATACTAAGACCAGCAATGCACGTTAGCTGTAACTATAAAATTATAAATATGTCAAAAGAAGATGATTCAAAGATTTCCTTTGAAATAAGAGTTACGGTAAATAAGTTGTGTATTTTAATAGCCTTACATTACAATGAGTAAATATCGGAGTTTCTTAATACTATGCGGCTTGTTTTGTTTGGTTTTCCGTCTTCTCTGCGATCTGTTGTTCGCTGAGCGACGGGTTGCCACTCATGCGCACGATGGCATCGTAGAGAACTACCTGAGGCTGGAGACTCAGGCGCGGGTATAGCACAGACCCGAGCGATGATAGACGATGATCACCCTGGAAAACACATTATAGGTCATTAGAAACGTTGATTAATTGACATGTGGCATGAAAATCATTAACCTGTTACGGTGAGAAACAGAGAGTCAAATTAAACTGTTTAGTGAACAGCGCCTGTATCTTTATGTAACTCTTTCTGTTGAATGAAACAATGCTATCATTATAGCTTGCGAGAAAAAGCAACAGATAGATGGATACACTTCAAATGTCGTTTTTTTAAATTGAGATTGTATTTGTACGTTTAATTTGTATTAATATTATTATATTAATAGTTCTTTGCATGAATGACTCAAATTACTATTTAACGGAACGGTACAAAAAATGATTAAGTCGGGTGGCGCCTGAATTTGTGGGTGCCTAGCACTGTAACCAAGACAACGCTACAGTGCTATTATGTTTACGCAGACATTGTATATCTATAGATATATGTAGAATCATTCTTAGTTAACGTAATCAAGCTGAAAAGTCAATTAGTTTGTGGTATAACCCGTAAAGCTTCTGCTGCTTCAGCTGCTTTGCGAGCAGAGATCTCTCTCTTGAGTAGAGATTTCGAAATGGAAATCATCTGTTATTTTTCAACAACTTAGCCTAGTATTTTTTTCAAAATAGGCTTATTTAGTAAAAACTGCAGTATAAAATCGTTCGGGGTTCGGTTCGAGGGTTCATACAAAAAACAGTTTCAAACTAATCAAAAATTAGTTTAGACTTATTTCAAAGTTAAGATTTCAATTATATTACTATGGGTCTATGTAGATAGTTACTATTATTATTATTTGAAGTAGTATAACTTGTGTAATACCGTGTTTCGTATACCAGAAATGTTACACGTAGAATGAATACCGTGCCGATCTCATTAATTTATGTACAACACCTAATCTGTACCTACGTTCATAGCAAATAGATTCTGATTCTGAGTGCTACGCGTAGAAGGAATACCGCGCGTAGCAAGACTGTTACCTGTAGAAGGAATACTGCATGTAGCAAGTTTGCTACGCAGTGCTACGAGCCTATTCCAGAGGTGACGCTGTACGCCAAATTTTTTAAATCAAGAAAAATACACTGTTAGTGTAGCACGTCGCCAGTCTAAGTCTTATCTACATATTTAAAACCAGGCTTTTGTTAAGTCACAACAGTTAATGGTCCTTTAGACAGTTTATTGCTGCTGTCGGTAATTGATTTATTTTGCTATTGTTGTGGTTGGGCTTGCTAGTTAAACAGTTAGTGCATAAGTATATTATTGTTATTTGTAAACATTATGTATTGTAGCTGCTTATTGTCCCATAATAAATAAAATAAATAAGTGCCTTGCTATGTGCACACACAGTTAAAAAAAATATCTGCTCAATCATACAGGGTGTAAACAGACCCTTCACATAGCTGTCAACCAAGCATTCTGTACATCAAACTAAGTAAATTTACGCAAAAATTATTGCTTGGAATCGACTTTTTTTTTTTCGGTGAGAAATCACGTTTTAAGGTAGGAATCGATGGAAAGCACTCAAAGCATTGTGGTGACGGTCGCGGGACTCATAGAATTACCGTGACCCTGGAACATAAAGGGCTACTGAAGGACACCGTGGATTTTAGTCAGTACAAGTCTGACAGTCCCTCCCGCTCTGCCCTGGGTGGGAGGACTCATTTGATGATTTTACCACGTTAAAAAAAAAAAAGCATTGTGGTGATGGATGGATTCAATAGTACGGGGTCATGGAGGTGTGTAAAGTAAAAATTTAACATAAAAAATGTATTTAAAAAAAACTTGTGAAAAAGTTGGAACTCTGACCCTCAATATCTCCGTAACTAGAAGGTTCTCAGGTATGGTTTAGAACAAAAAAATTATCGCAAAGACAGGGAAAACAAGTGCCTTTCGTTTATGTTAAGGGTCTATTTACACTCTTTATGTATACAGGGTGAAAGGGCACCGAGGCACAAACTCTTACCAGTACATCACTCTGAAGCTTGTCAAATAGATGGGACATGCATTAGGTCACACCTGTCACACCATTTGACAACTATGGCAAAATGTACCTTGTTTAAATATGAAACTAAGGAAGTGGATCGCAGCTTACTAAACCTGACCGACCGACTGACTCCCGGAGATTAAGGAATTCAAATCTCAAATCTCCGGGAGTTCTGACGTTGTGAAAGACAAGGTAAAATAGATGTTTAGGTGATTAAAATACTGGCAATATTAGCCACGATCTGCTTTCAGTAGAAGAATCCAACTCATCAACAAGTATCAAAACTTATATCTGCTTTGTGTTTGCCTAAGGGCTGTCACCTGAGGCCTGCATTCAAAAAAAAAAAACAAATTAATTATGTCCTCTATCATCAACTTATCACCTGATAATATGAAAGTCTAGACAAGTAAGTAGTTATCCACATTCCATTATTTTCGTTATACAAGCTTATACGAGATCCTATGTTTGATAAGACCACATTGACGTTTCTTATTCTGTGCAGAAAAAGGAACATTGATTATACAAAGGAACTACAAACTGCTAAGAATACAAATCCTGGAGTTGGACACATTAAGTACTTTATGTAGTTGCTGTTGCTGACAAACAAATTCAAGCAGTATACAAGGTGTAATTTTGAGTTTTCTTAAACGAAACCTATCAACGACATTAAATGTGCAGGAAATAATGGTAGCTTTTAACTGAAAGCTAAGAACACCTGCTTACGTTGAGTAGGAAGGTACCTGAAGAATTCTGTAGTTGGGTAATTTTACGACAAGTCCATTGTTACCTTATATTTGTAACTGCACACACTAATTATTGGCATTATTACAAAAATTGTTGAACTGAACTGTTTTCTTTTATTTTGCCTACATCACTCTAATACACCATAGAGGCTACGGCCAAGGAGCAAAATGGGATTTTTTTCATTAAACACTTATATTACGATTTTTGTCCCGTTTATGTATCTTTTCATGCAAAGGCAAGTTACTTTATACATATTTTAGCCGTAGAACCGATGACCGTTGGGTATGTTCTTGAGTGGAGACCGCGAATAGGCAAGCGTAAGGTGGGACGCCCTCAGGCTCGTGAAGCGACGATCTTCGCAGGGAGGCTGTTTGTTCGCAGGGTGGATGAGAGTTGGCGAGAATCGAGGCGTGCGATTTAGGAGGCCTATGTCCAGCAGTGGACTGTTGTAGGGTGATGATGATGATGATCTAAAATCGATGACGTTACCGTGACATTAGTTACATTTTGAAGAGCAAGTCATTGTCTACGCTCTCTTGGTTTCTTTTTCCATATCTTTCGTGCCTGTCTTATAGCAAGTCATTTGATCGACAGATATCTTCTTATTCTTCTTTTTCTTATTATTCTTCTTATTCCTTTCTCCTTCTTTTTAAACATTTTTCCTTTTCGTTATGCTTTTGCAATACATACTTTTCTGGATAATTTTTAATCTTTTGATATCTTAGGGTTGGACCTCATCTGGCAGCACGGAATCGCATTTGTTCCGCCTGTGCTACCACGTGCTGCAGTATGCTGCCGCATGCGAACGCGCGCTGTCGCATTGCGCAGACAAAAAAGGCGATCGCACGCGTCAGCATGCTGCAGCATGGGTGGCATACTGCCGCGTTCTTTCGTGATCAGTTTAGTTTCAAGCGCGAGATGGATAGGACCACGAAAGAGAGAGCAGTGATTCTAGCGTGTATTTTGCAAGAAATGCAAAATCAAAATAATAAAAAGAAACGCATTCGCAAAATAAAACGGAGATACTAGGTTCATCCTTCGTCAGTCATTGTTATTTCCATCCGTACGGAATGAATGAACAGGCTACACTGAGCTGACGAGCGGCCGCGTGCGCCATTGTACGATAGAGTGAGACAGCATGCGATAGCAAGTGATCGGCGGTGAAAGGATGCGATAGCATGCTATGCGCGCTTCAGCGTTCCGGAGTCTCCCTGCCGACCATTGCATTTTGTCCGTGATGCCGATCGCCTCGAGGATTCCGCCGCGTCCTATCGCATTATGCTTTCTGTCTCGGTCTAGCAAATGGCAGTTCTAAGCGACAGAAAGAGAAAGGGCGACGGAAAAAGGCGATTCCGTGCTGCCAGATGAGGTCCAACCCTTAATCTCTCTGCTTCACGTTCTTCTCTAATCATTCTTCACTTGAAACACAAAAAAGCGGGACAAAAACTAAGTTTAAAAATTATCGAAAATAAACAACTATTGTTGTATTTTTAGTATATTTATTTATTTTGTGCTAAAAATACTTTAGTTTAGCATCTGATACAAAGAAGGTATGTCTGCAAATTAAACTAAAACCTACAAGAGGACAGGCCAGGGTAGATACTTTTTTTTAAATCTTCAGCTCCGAATTTCAAAAAAATGTGGTTTAATTGAACATTTAATCGTAGTGTTAGTTATAAAGTACATTAAGATGACATGATTTATTGCAAAAAATAATAACATATAGAATAAAAAATCGATTTTAAACTGATTGCCGCATCTTATCGTAAAATTACCCAGTTACGGACCTGCACACAATACGGAAAATAATAACAAAATAATGATGATAAGTAATTATGGGTGAAAATTTTCAAATAAAATCACCATAAGATGACCTAAGCTCTCGTAACTACTTTAAACGAAATTGAAGATTGTATTGAAATAACAACCAGCAGCAAAATAAAAACCAAATAATAATGGGTTAATAACGACACATACCTTCATTTTAGTAACCTTCACAGTGTATATTAAAGATCCAACTAAAAATGAAATATTTATTAAAAGTAAGATGCCAGCAACTATCGTGAACGCATCCATTAGGAACACAAAATTTTTTACGTATCGGTACTTTTATTTACGTCCTCTGACGTCTTAACTCTCCGTGCACCGCGTTAACAGTGATTAAAGCGAGTCAAACACTGGTGGTACACTTTATTGTTCTCAAAGTCATCAATCAACTCGTCATAGAACAAGGTGCACTGGTTAGGTAAACAAGAGATGTTTATCGACGTATGTTGGACGTGTATCTGATTCTGAACCGCTACTTTATCAATAAGTATTGGCATTTATAATCTCGATAGTGTTTGCGTTTATAGGTTTTGTAAAGTATCTGCATCCGTTCAAGTGATAAAAGCGATAATTCACAGTTTATCTGATTCGAAAATTAGTATTAAAATATTTGGAATTTTTGCCCTGCCAAGGTGCGACGTACCTAATTATTGAGTGAAGGTAGATGGTCATCTATCACTAGATTAGTTTGCACGATGATGGACCTAATTCAAATGACTGAATATCGGTAATTCAAATTACTTGGCATTTCTATACTAATATTATAAAGCTGCAGAGTTTGTTTGTTTGGTTGAACGCGCTAATCTCAGGAACTACTGTTTCGAATTGAAAAATTCTTTTAGTGTTGGATCGTCCAATTATCGAGGAAGGCAATAGGCTATATAACATCACGCTATGCCCAATAGGACTGGAGCAAAAAAAAACAAGTTAGAAGCGGCGGTTGAAACCGCGGGGCACAGCTAGTGTTTATATTATAGTGGTAGTCGAAAGTTAGAAAAACTTAAATACGAGTATATTCTAGTTGTAGACCGACCGCTTTAATGAGTCCTCCGCCTTGCCCAATCAAAGGCACTTTAAGTCCGCAAAGTCCCCAAAGCCCTAACAATATACCGCATGTTATTTACTTTAAAATAACCATAATCCACGTGGGTATTACGATACTAATTGAACCAATACGTGATCAACCTTCAGAATATTCCATTTAAATTGATAGCTTCGCGAGGACTCATTAAAGCGGTCGGTCTATAGTTGAAAACAGTCTACCTACCTAGTAAAATTCATCACTGGAAGTAGCATGTTTGCATTATTTTCTGGGTAATATGCAGACTACCAACTTAATGCACTTTCGCGGTAGCATACAATAAGTATAATATATATAGTGTACTTAATGTTAATACTTACAATCATTCATCAAGATAAATAAATAAGTAGATTTAAAAACACTTACCGACGTCGTAGAGTGTACACTACGAAGGTAAGTTTTTATATTTTATATATATTTCACTTGGCTATGTCCAGCAGTGGACGTCTTTCGGCTGAAATGATGATGACGATGATGATGATGATATATTTAATTTAATTAGGACACATGTTGTGACGAGGTGTTTTATCATTAACATTTATTCAAATCAGAAAATATTGTATGCTTCTTCAAAGCGTCTCGATGACAATCTAAATTGTGTCGTCCCAGAACTGAGCCACGAGTTTCGCGTCTTACTGTAGTAGCGTCCATCAGTTTCTGTAATAAACAAACAACAGAGGACAACAGGAGTGATGTTATGTTATAATTATGGTATTTGATTAGTGACACGAGTCCCTCTTTGTTTTATGTGGTGTTCACATAAAACGTTCAATTTATTACTAAATACTCTAGCAATGTTATTTTCCGTGATACATTCTAATGACCTCTCACACAGCCTGATAACCGAAGATACAACATATTAAGACGTCGAGCACAGTAGGGTGTTGTAAAATCATTAATTTGATGGCGGTAAGTTATCCAGGGGTTGCGAGCGTGCGGCGCGGCGGGTAGGCGGCATGATGTAACGAATGGTCCTCGGGTTGGCAACCCCGACGACACACTTGTTGCTATGCTGTCGTCTCCACGTCTGTTCAACAGGTTGACGAAACTGTCGGCAACATTTGGGGTGGCACAAAGAGAAATTACGTAGTCGTCAGTTATTTGGCATTGGGGAAGGAAACAATTCTGTTCGTTTGCAATAACCCAAGTTTATATACTAAGATAGATCTTGTTCCGTTACATTGATAAAGTTCGTTCTAAGTATACACACGAAGGCTGCGTACGCATTGGCTGGCTAAGCAATCAGCCAACAGCTAAGCGCCTAGAGTGCAACAGTTTGCGAAGATTCTCGTATGCTCGCTTCACTTCACTACTCACTAGGCTCTAGGCGCTACTTGCCAGTGCGTACGTAGCTATAAGTAGTTCTCATAATCATCATCATCATCATCTGCCTAGCCTTTTCCCAACTATATTGGGGTCGGCTTCCAGTCTAACCGGATGCAGCTAAATACCAGTATTTCAGTATTTTTTATTTTCGATAGCCTAGCAACAAGTGTCGGGGTTGCCAACCCGAGGACCATTCGTTACTCATGCCGCCTACCAGCCGCGCCGCACGCTCGCAACCCCTGGATAATTTAATTTAATTTTTATAAGTAGTTCTCATAATATCGTTTAAATATTATATTACAAGTGACCCATCCCTGCATCTTCCCACGTTTAATAGGACTTGATTAAACATAAAATATTCCACACCCAAGGTGTAAACGGCTTCAAGAAGCTGCCTACCAAGCAGTCTGCTGTACATCAAACTAAGTAACTTTACGCAAAAATTGTTGCTGGGAAATTACTTTTTTGGGATGAAAAATCACAGTTTACGGTAGAACTCAATGTAACGCACTCAGAACTGTGCTGATGGATGCATTTAATAGTACTGGTGTCATGGAGGTATTGCAAGTAAAGTTGTAAAATTAAAAACTTGTATTTAAAAAAAAAACGAAAATATTGTAACTTTGACCTCCAATTTCCACGTCCCACTCCCAGGTATGGTCCAGCACAGAAAAATGATCGCAATGACGGGGAGAATAAGTGCCTTGCGGCTTCCCCCATTATGTAAAAAGATTACAAAGTATTTTATTTTAAATATGATTTCGTGATTAAATGGAAATGTTATCGTAAATCGTTATCAAGTCAGCGCATTAATTTCGCGTTGTTATTTTCTTAATCGAAAATTGTGTATTTCATTGTTTATCACTTTTGTTTCTTTCTTGATATAGATAGGTAGGTACCTCAGTAGAAAACCCAAAAATTATATTTATTGCTATATGCACGATTTTGCGCTGCCATTTAATCACGGCGTATGTAACACGTATGCAAGTAAATTACGTCGCACGTGTACCGTCTTTCTGCAGTTTCTGACCACCTTCATAGTTGCCATCGTCTTATTATACGGAGTTGCCAATCCAGCCTTTACACAATACAAGAAACAGGGACTTAAACTTTACCGAAGTCTTCTTTTTATTTCCCACGTTTACAGAAATAGTAACGACCATGTACGCCCTCTGTCGCATGCGAGACGAATCAAGAAGTTATACCAAAGCATTATCAACATTAACATTTAATAATGTAAACTTTACCTACTGGATTAGCTACGAACGAAAACGAACACGTCAATTTCTGCAATAATCAAAATCATTATATTTTCATGAAAAAAGAAATATACCTATGATTGATTATGAAAGAAAATATATGTAGGTAGGTGGGTAGGTACACACGAGCAGAAGTGAGAGCAACATGAATATACTCAAAATGTACATAAATGATGCCTAGAATTAGGTCAGGCATGACGTAATCCTCCTCTGAATAAGGTAGATACGCAATTATTGATGTCGTTTCATGGAAATTGCAGGCGTTATTAAAAATCAATACTCTCGGTTGAAATATTGTTACGATGGAGAGCAGAGTTAGGCGTAATATTGGCGTTTGAGGCGAAGTAATACCATAGCAACAACTGGTTGTTAATGTATATTACCATGCATAACTACTTTAGGTAAACATTTTCAGATTGGTTTTACTTAATTCTTCTGCAGTAGCTTGATCATGATAATTTGAGACAGTTGCCTACTCTACAATTTTTCTTTATCCCTACATATAAGTAGCATATTATACTGGATGTATCGATGAAAAAATACCTTCAGTAGGCGTTGTCTTTACTGCGAGTAGGAAAGGGGGAAACCCCTTTTATGGAGTATTCGATTTACTCTGCTTGAGGGGTACTGATTTAGAATACAGGGACTAAATGAAGTTGTAGTTGAATTGATCCCCTGATAATTATATTCCCTGGAGCGTCACGGGTGCTTGATGCTCGGTGGCGTGGTGGTGAGCGGCGAGCGCTGGATGGAGGCTTGCTCGCGGCGCGCCAGCCTCCGCCGTCCGCGAGCTACCCGCCGAGCCACGCTCCACTCCGCGCCGAGTAGCCGCCGAGTGCAGGCGCCCGCGACCGCTACCACGCCGACACTCGAACCAAACTCGCTCACCGACTCACCGCGCTAAACACGGAAACTATCACTTTCGCTCCAGATGACAATCAAGTTTCAACCATGATAACACTGTGAATTTGTTACTGTGAACCGTCCGGCTCCACCACCACGGCAGCGTCGCAAGGTAGGTGAGTTTATTTGATCTATACTTCCATGGTCAGAATCAAAATCGAGTCTACGTGTCAGTTCCGAATGCTAAGTGAAAGGCAAACTCTTTGTTAAATTACGTGGATAGGTTGACAACGAGTTCTATAGAGCATCTCGAAGAGACCTTACTTTCCATCAATGTAACAGGATATTAATTAAAAGTCATTATTTTTTAATTGTCAGTAAAACAACACGCGTTAATAACGTTTGTTGTATAAATCATGCTTGTTGCACGCATTATTAACTATTCGTAATTTTGATTACCATTGCGAATTATGTTATCTGCTTACTTTAAGGTAGGTATCATTTTGATCATTTAACACTGACCTACATTCTCGATAGATACATACATATTAGCATATTCGTCCTTGATATTTAACATGCCTGATGATAGTAGTACATTTCCCTTTTAATATACGGGTATGTATCTCGTTTTGTTGAAATTGAAATGCCACAATTGCCTATTTACCTACAGTTTACGCAGTGAAATGTAGCTTAAGTAAAGTGCGTTTAGACAAGCAAAACAAGTACAATATAACATAATTTGGACATGAGTAAATGCATTTTCTTAGGTAGATATAGCTACAAGAACATGGTTATTGTGTACACTATGCAGTATAGAATTTCATGCATGCACAATTTTTTATAAGACGTCGTGTCTAATGTTATTTCTGAATATTTCTCTTGCCGGGTTAAATAACACGAGTTTTCGCAAATAAAACTGTGGCACAATAAAAATATGGCACATGAAACTACTGAATAAAATAAAACGTTCAGTAATTTGCACTAATACGCTTTATCTGTACAGTTTTAGTGCGTTGCCATAAATCAACACACCAACGTAATATTGACATATTACTGTAATACTATTATCCAATTTGTTCGTCTGTTAATAAGATAATGAAACAAAAACAATGTTTTTATAACTATAATAAGTAAGCACAACGTGCATCTCCCTAGCAACTTTGTAACAGTGGATACCTATTGATATCGTTATCAAAGTTATTCATTGCATGAATTCATGCATATTTATCACATAATATGAACAGAAAATTATAAAGTATGCGTACGGAAAATTGCCTGTCTACATATCAGGTAATTCATATTTTTCAAAATATTCCTTAACTGTAAACAAAATTTCAAAGTTAATCTTTTGCATGTTTATCGTGAAAATCTTCAACTTATTAGATATCGTTCATATCAAAGGGGTAATAAAAATAATCGTTGGACAGATATACATTATTTATTATTGGATTATTAAGGAAAAACATAAATTATTAAAGTGCAGAAGTCCTTCGAAATAAGATTAGTACCTAGACGAGGTTAGGACTTAGCAATTATTTATGTTTGTATGGCTATAGTTGAGGCAATGTTAGACGATTTCAGTTTATATTGTGTATTGATTTTTTTTGTGCACGTGTGGGCCGGAAAGCACCAAGTGAAGACTTAATGATAAGCTGAAGGCAATAGTCTTTTCGTGGCTCGTGCTATTACAATCTTTATAGATAACACGTTGTATGGTAGATTATACGGTGTGCGTCACGTTTTTCCTCTACGTGGATCTCCACGTAGAGCCTACATCTGTAGTACCTACCTACATAACGTATCGATGCATTCGTACATCTTACTACAATGGCTGAGAGCAACACGTAGGTACTAGATTGAGCTAAGATTGTCCTTCGATTTATATAACTTTAAACATTAGCGATTATAATTGCGTTCAGATCATCTGATTATTTGGCATAATAGTGCCTAATGTGGGTAAGGTGCATAGATCTCAATGAAAAAATGACAAAAAAGTTAATATAAACCTACACATTAATGTTGAGGTCTTTATACGGCACGTGATCAGCTATGGAATTGAAAACACTGCATATGACTATGAGAATGTTAGAGAGGTCTATGTATATTATAGTTAAACCAATTAGAAACTAAATAGACGAGTTGTGAACAGTAACATTATAGAACAACAATAACATCATCATAAACCCGTATATAGCCGTACTTACATTCGACGATAGCTTTTCTGACTGGCCCTATAAGTACCTAAGTACTCATCATAAACTCCCTCTTATACCTGTTGCTCTTCTCCATCAGTCATGGCGTTATTTTAACAGCAGATAGTAAAGCTTGAGGCTTCCTTGTTTATGTTCTCAAGAACAAGTGCACAGGTGCATTCCGCTACCCTTTCTATTCACATAATCCCTTAATCACTTCTTACGACACAGACGGGAAGTGAATGGAAATTGATGGGCGATTGAACTGGTCTCGGTACTTTTGGATGAATTATTAGATACGGCAACAATTCATAATAATTTAAATCTCAAGGAATTCCTATCCAATGTAGTCGTTCCAGTATTGAATGATGAAAACTGATTTTTATAGACGAATTCTTCAACAAACAAATCTTTTTATTTCTTAATCTTGAATGTCTTTTGACAAAGAAGTGCTTTTTGTGAACTAAAAAGTCTTTTACTTAACATCCGATTCTGGTCAACTACAAAATAGGTTTACATAATTATGGTATATACAATTCCCATCCAACTAAAGCCTAGGACCTACAGGTCACACAGCTGCAGGTTTGTACACAAAACAGCACAGTTAAAGCTAACCACAGAGTCAAAGCAAGGTGGTCAGGGTTCAAGGTACATATGTATATCTTTATACGGGGTGGATGGGACAACACCGACGCGAAAACGCCTACAACTTATTTAGTACGTCATTCTGAGCCAAATTTTTCGCCGGTAATTTAAAAAAAATCTGATGTACTGTGTGTTTTAACCGCGTAGGAAACAGCTGGTTTTTTTAATAACCTATGAGAAATTTCTCTGAATACGTGGTAACCGTTTTCGCGTCGGTGTCCCTTCCACCCCGTATTTAAGTATTCGAGGAATCCTGGCCACCTCTAACCGACTTAGAACTCTGTTTCCAATACACCATCAGCCGTACGTATCGTACACCATCTAAGAAACAATGAAATGATTCGTTGTTCAATTAAACAAAAAAAATATTTTTTGCAATGATCTGAAGAAACGCTAAGACGAGATGATTGCTCTCCATCTTACTGATACAATCCTGCAATCACTAGTTACGTAAAGAAGTGGAGTAATCTATTAAGCTCAATAACTACGCTTGAGACCAAACAGCATAAAAAACCAGTCGCTATGCACTTTGCAATTTTAGTGCAACAGGTTATGGATATAAATGTTGTTATTGCGAGCGCTATATATGTAATTTATGCCGGCACCAGTTGCTTTGCTCACCCCTTAGGGAAAGTCTTGTAATAGAGTTGCATTAATAAAGTTAATGTCTCGTTGGTGTACTCATATTTATATTATAGATTGGATACTAGATTTGACTCGCGACTTTTCGCGACGTGTCCAATAGAAAAACTGAACCTACGAATTAAAATGTGCTATAAGTTAGTTTGATGATCGATCATCATCAACAAACTGACTTAGGTACGCCGATGAATAAAAGTAGAAGTAAGTAGGTCTCGACTGTTTGTTTCTTTTTTAGTCTTAGTTTATAGATATGAGGCCTGCTCTGTTCGTTTTCACTTATGAGAACTTAGTCACCATAATCTTCATCACGGGCACGGATAATGAACAGACTTCAGTTTTACTCGGGCGCCACACTGTTAACTAACCGATAACCATCGCGTTCGACTATCTTGTCTATTAATTGAACAAAAATAAAGATTTCCGCATCGTTTTAGTAGAAACAAAACGTACCTATACAGATGTTTAATAAAAAGGAATTTTATCAAATCCAAGATCAAGCGAGCGCGTGAATAATGCAATGTACTTGTGAAAGTACCGCTTACACTAGATTTAAGCAATGTTATTTAAGTATCAGCTATTGCGTACATTATATAACTCACTACCTGTAACCTGACTACAGGCAAAAATGCACCAGTATGACTTGAAATAATATCCAAAATGTAATAGTTACAAAATTCGAATTTCGTGGTAAGCTGGTGCGAGGTGGCTCAGCAAACAGATACCTGGAATATTTTGGAGGCGGCTTTGGTCAGCTGTGGGACAATGCATGCTAAAGCTTAAACAATAGAAAAACCGTGGCAAATAAAACATGCCAGCTATAAGTGTAAATATACTCTACGTTCTACAATATTATGCCACTCGTAAGTTATACATCCACCAATTATGTAATACTTTCATAATAATAAGTTTACCATTGCGACTCTGCTGGCAATAGTTGACTCAGAAAGGTAGGTGCTGAAGAGTTCTCACTCAGTCGGTGTCGGAAATACTTCTATTTTTGGTGACAGCTATGTAATAGTTCTGTAATTTTAATAAAAACAATAAATCACCCAAACAGTCTTTTGTATAGAGATAATGACTTAAAAAATTAGGATCCCAATAATACAATACAGATAACGCTTTAGTTTATAGAAAGTGTTGTTCTTAATCGAACGAATAAAAACTCTAAACTCGCAAGAGGCTCCGCGGGGAGGACGGAAATGCTAGCGAAAGTGGTACCTTCACTTTCAGCTCTCTTACTTATTGTATGTAACTAACATTATTTACGAGTACTACTGGCTTTTACCGCCTCAGCAATAATCTATCGATAGAAGGCACTTCCTTGTTCCTTAGGTTTAATTCCCAGGTTTGTTGGACAACCTGTGTCTGATTGTTCCTATACATAGAACGCGAAGCTTACTCTGACGTCACAGGCACAATGTAGCCGTCGCAGTATGTGGGTGTAGCGTAGCAAACGTCTGCTTAACCTTTCCCATATTGTAGGCGTGACAGGTCTGTATGGACCAGCTTTTATTTAGCTACAACATGTACTAGGTATCTACGCGATACGCGACAGGGCTGACCTAAAATCGTAATGAAGTGTCTGCTGCGGTGGATCGTGTTAGAATAAAACTCTGTTGACGTATTTGGCACAATCTATTTCGACACTCGGCACTTTTAATAAGTCAAGCGGTATTTTTTGTTTGTTCCACCGATCAAAGTTACGATCAAACAAATAATAGGTACTTGAGAGGTAGATTGAGCGCTTACTTTGGATGAAGAGGTGAGTAGTCATAGCTTCCGATTATGATACTCGGCAGTGACCGCGGTAAGTCAATAATTCTTAGGGTAAAGCCGATGCTCATGAGATGATGAACTTTTACTAGCGGCTTCGCATGCCACAGAGAGTATGCATTTTTTTTGGGATAAAAAGTAAAACATAACAATCTCCGGCCCACAAACTATTTCTATGCAAAAATTCACATCAACGTAGCTTGCTAGCAATAATTTATAATAAACAATTTATAATATTATGATATAAGTTTAAGATAAAGAAGTAGTTAGTTATGTAAGCATTGTTAACACTTATGCCTGAAACAATGTGCTTAGTTCAAAGAACCCTTGGAGAGCTATTCCAGCCGGATTCGCATTATTCCCTCAACTAGAAATCCAATCTAAGTCCGATGATAAGATAGCGCTAGACGGACGTAGCACACAATTACTTACGACGCCTAGGCTTATTGAAACCGTAACTCAATTGCTGCTCTCGGCTTCTTCACACTAATTTTACCTGAACACATATTTAGTTGATATAGAACATAAAGTGTATTAGACCATACAGTGAGTAGACTCTGAGCATCCAATGTATATCTCAAACTTGGGAAAACTCAGTGTATTGGCTTAACAATTTCCAGCATTTTCATATTTTTTCATAAAACTTTTCGTTTTCCTGGTACATAGATTACTTACAAATGCAACTTATTTTTCTTCAAACTGAAGTTTTAATATTAATAAATGGCTACTTTTGCAACTACGTAATAACTCGATTGACCTTTACTGAAATAAAATTAGTTTTCTAACCTAGCATACCCAGTGGGTGAATTCTTGAAAGCAAAGATTTTCAATGCAACAGGGAAACCCCGGTTTTTATAGTTTTCCAGCAGTATTAATCTGACTAACCGGAATTTATTTTTCCTGTACTTGATTGAGAAGGACGTACCTACCTTAGTAGTAAGAATTAGAAGTGGATATTTTGCGCACACCACATTTAAAAAAATAATTATTATATTTGAATGCATGAACATGCAATACCTAACAATCACGATTCGTATATAACATTAGTTAATAAAAATATGATTCACGATCAACAAAAAACTAATAACATACGTCATCCGGTTATTATTAAATAAAATAACATAAATAATCTTCATAATTAAAAAAAGTATTAATTACTGGCTCATCTATTATTGGCTTAAGCAAAAGATTAGCACATTATTATGATAGGACGAATCTAGATATGTTCCTATAAAAAAAACCCAAAATATATCTCCAGTGAGGTAAATATTTTCAACGGAAGTTGCGTTATCTAATCACTCTGGCTCTGAAAACTGTTACCTATACCTACTTATATTGTAAACTGAATGAAGATAAAAAACTTGCTTCCTAAAAAAGATGGTGTGAATGTCTGTGAATGAATGTTATTGACACAGAAACAGCACATTAATAGTGTGAAGAATTTTAATTATAAGTATTTTTCAATTATAAGTAATCACACGTTTATATTTTTTTTTAATAGGAGACACCTTATGTATAACGTCACCACTATAAACTCAAACAAGCAAATAATTATAATCCATAGAAAATCAATGAATTGAAAAAACTTTTTTATTTACCGAAGCCTTGTAACTAAAAGGCCAGAAAGTAATTGCATGACCACAATAAAATTACTTCAATTGTTTTATGTTTAACCAGCTGATCAGTCGTTATTATTACTAACGACGTCCAAAACAGCTTGCGTACACTTGAATTAAAACCCGATAAAACACGTACCTACTTTGTAGTGAAGCATACCTTCACACGTTAGACGACATGCACGAATTATTTTATTTGATAACGTAGCAATATTCTACGTAGGTACGTTCGTTTATGTTAATACATTGATTCACGAAACTGCAAACATCAGATTTTTCTTTCTCTAATCGTCATACATTCTACCTCATGTTCTCTAAAGGATGATTTCCACCAAACAGCTCGCAGCGCATCGGATCGGAAAGGATACGAACGGTTACGGCGACAGCTGATCGCGTCCGGCAGGATGTCGACGCACACGATCGGCATCGTACCGTCGCTTGTGGACGTATCTGTTTCTGCTTCAGTCAAATAGTTTCATTCCTACCGTGTTGACGTGTTCTAATTTTTGAAAATGGTTGAATTTGATCAAATTCGCCTGTCTTCACAGGCGAATGGAGCCAATCGCTCATCGTAGCATACTTTCGGGTACGATCGTGTGTCGCGGAAGACTCCCGCGGTCAAGCTGCTGTGCGCGGCTTGGTAATTTAGACTTTAAATACTGTGTACACGATTTAACACCGTTTAAAGATTGTAAAATCCGTTCCGATCCGATGCGGTGCGAGCCGTTTGGTGGAAATCATCCTTAATCATTCTGAGCAATCTCTGGACCCTTACAGGAAGGAGTTTCGAAATAATGAGTCTAAAAGTACCTTTAACGAAGCCGAAAGGCACTTGTTCTCCCCGTCATTACAATCTTTTTTTTTTGGGAACCTGCTAGTTACGGAGATATTGGGGGTCATAGTTACTAGTTTTTAATGTTGTAACTTTAAATACTTCAACGACACCCGTACAATGTTTTAAATGCGTCACATTCAGTCCTACCGTAAAACATAATTTTTCACTCCAAAAATAGCCGTTTCCTTGCAATAATTTTTGCGTAGAGTTACTTAGTGGGACGTACAGAATGCTTAGTTGACGGCTTCGTGAAGGGTCTGTTTACACCTTGTATAAGCTTGCAAGCGTTTCCAATCGTGTAATAACAATTTAAGAATCAAAGCATAACGCTAGGTAATGGAGTTTTCAAGGAAACCGTCTCAAACTAGTTTTAAAAATATTTAAGATTGCATAATTTATGTATCATTTTGGCTATTTTTATTATCTAGTACAGAAATATCGTGTGTGTATAACGTAACGATACAAAATATTCTAAGAAATAAACATGAATTTAATTTTCTGGAACATTCGTACCACGGCTATTCATGAGCTCTGGCTTTGTGAAAAAATCGTCTGTATCGATCTTTGCAGAGATAGCTATTCGTTACAGCATCAACCATTTTTTGTTGCATTTATTTTCGCAACTAAAGCATCCGACAATTAACAAGAACGAACAATGCGAGGCTTAAAAATTGGAATTTTGACACACTTAGAATGGAATTCGCCCTTCGGTTACCTTCTCAAATAATTATGCAACTGCTCTAGTACAATAACAATGGAAACGATAAGCGTATGTGGGCTAACAGTAGTGGTAAGCATGGTGAAAGTGTCCGAGTGGGGTCCGCGAAGGTCGCCACGCTGCGGCCGCGGTGACGTGCCCGGCAGGGGCGGCGGCGGGCATCGCGGCGGCGGCGCCCCGCGTCCGGCGCGCACGCATCGCCGTCACTGACATTACCGATCCAAATGTCACGCAAATGTCAGCGTTTACTCGTGATTGTAGATTTGTGCTTAACAATGTAACCGCTAGTCGTAAATACAATTCAAAATGTAGACGCGGAAGCTGTTACATGACAAATATTAACTCGAGATAAACCCGCTCAACAGAATTAATTATTGTGTTTGTGCCAATGTTGCTGGTGAAAATGCAAGGGTCGTTCGTTCCGCATGAAATTGTATGGTTCAAATTCAAGGTTGTAAAATATTTAAAAACAACCATAAAATAAAATTTCTCTGTTATTAGAACAGGTGCAAGATTGATACGAGTGACGCAAACGGTTGATTGTAAATACATTACAGTGTATTATGTCTGAGTTTATACAATAAGATTCCTTTCAGTGCTACTAAGTGTTACATACTCGAAATGAATGAGTTTGTTTTTCTATTCATAGAGAGATATTTAAATTTAATATCAAATAGGTGGACAGCCTGCCCTAGAGCTGTACGTCGTACGATAGAAAACGCCTCAAGCCTCACCGATCATGTGTTATCCATTTATTTAACTAGCCTTCATTGTTTTAGTGATTAATTGAAGAAGAAGTGTAATTAAGTTGTTTGGTAAATCAGTATTAGTTACCGCAAATGTGTGCATAATTGGTATGGTTGATTCAGCGTGCACGTGCGAGCCGCACGCGATAGTGGCGGGCTGGTGCGCGGAGAGCGGCCAGATCCCCGCGGCCCCGCGTGAGTCCGCGCACTGAGAGAGCTCCGCAATCAAAACATCCGGATGTAGGCACTGCTGCATTTTTCTGACGTATTTAGTTATTTCTCAATAATGTTCTGGAGACTTGGAACGCTACAAACCAAATTTTGCGATACGGAATCTAAAACTCCACGTCCAACGCGTGTATTTTGCGTACGGGTAGGAAAATTGATCATTCGATCCAGCTCTTCAAGAAAGACCAGCAACGCCTTGGTGCTACTGACAATCTATTGGAGAGTATCTGGGTACCTGAGATTGAAAAGACTAATAATCTTATTTTGACAATTTAATTTATCTTATGACGTCAGAAGTGTGGTTGGCTTTCATATGAAGAAATTACGCAAAAAATGTTTTCATGTACCTTCAGCTGACCTAGTAGGTCACAGCTACAATTTTCTTAATCCCATGTCAAACATTGAGTCATTTCAATGTAGGAGTGTAACATAGATTATAACTTTACGCTTAGTAATGAGGTAGTAAATGTATCCGAATAATTTCTGTAAACTAAACTTATGTTGTTCAAAGTCAAAAACAACATTAACTAATCTCCAATTAAATGTCATTAACACAATAATGTTAATAGCAATTAAAAACCAACTACAAACACACAAAAAAGTGAATATAACTTTAGCTTCAGAAGTCGGTGACTTTTGTTTGTTTGATTAAGTTTTTTTGTCACCGACTTCTGAAGTTAAAGTTATTTTTCACTTTTTTGTGATATTATATTAGTTTTAAATTTGATATTTTTCATTGAAACACCAATTAACTCTTAGAAACCGGTCTATTAAAAGTGGAACGATAACCATAGTTATTGGCGAGCGAAACTGGCCAGTCAATCTCGAAACCAGGGCTACGGGCGGGGTTCTTTATATGAATAATTAAACACGTGCTTGCACCGCTCCACTCGCAGCATAAATTAAGTGAGAGTAGTCGCTCTAACTTATTGCTTCAGTATAACTAGACGTAGTCTAGAATTACATTTCGACAGAGGGTACTGGTTTATCGCCCCTACAAACTGAATTCTCTAAAAAAACATAAAACACATGTAGCAGTAGGTATTCTAAAACATCTACAAATAAGTACAAATAGTTATAAAGTCAAAAACAAAATGAATAAAAAAAGCGTAGCACTAGGGGTTACGCCGTAGCCGCGTAGCATCTTTCGTAGCGAAGATGACGTGGCACAGAAAGCTTACTGCTTCGTTTAATTTATGTTATTAACAGAGCTATGCATATTTTAGCAACTATAAATAATGGGTATCAGGTTTGTTTAGCAGATAATATACTTAAATATACAAGTTTAAGTAAATGTAGATCCAGTCAGCTTTCTAGCTGTCAGGGATAACTTTCGAAGTAAAAACGAAGGTACAAGACTGGCATAGTCTATTTTTCAATCATAATTATTTTTAAACTAGTGCTATATAATAATGAGTGTGACTTATTCACCTTGCGAAACCGCCAATAGTTTGACTTGCCGCCTATTGCTTCGGTTAATTAGTTAGGCATTAAGTAAGTCCATTATGCATGTAAAGTTATCGTTCGAAATAACTAAGAACGGACCGATCGATTTGAAATTTTAATTGAACCTACATATGTATAGTACGAATAAATGAAACAAAGGCTAAATAAGTAGTTCGGTATTAGTTAATACTAGACCACTCTTTTTAAACAGTTGCTATGACAAAATACAATGTCTTTGAATGTGGAGGTGCATGGCAATCATTAATATACATTACTTGAGATCTATTTTAATACAAAGCGGAATCCTGAAATCGTGACTCACATGTAGGACTATTGTTTTAATAATAAACATTGTAAATTATGAGCATTTAACAGCGATCCATCACATCATTTCGATTCAACGGAAACACCCAAACACTAACCATTCACCGTTAATCTAGCACTTGTACAGCTTATCGCGAATCATAACACTAAAATGGCGCTTTCCATTAACGCGGGACGTAGGTGCTATGTATACAATATACAGTATGTAGTGTATCTGTATAAGCGTGTCATTTGTAGCGCGGCCGGGCGCCGGGTGGGCGCCGACGGTCGCCGGCCACCGGCGGCGCCAAGCCCGCACCCCCGCGCAGAAAAAGGATACAGAAGGGCCAATTAGAACAATGATTACTTAAATAAAAGGGGGGGGGTGACTCCTGTGAGAAAAGAGAGTAGTTACTTTTAACCGTTAACCTTGTGGTGTCTGGCAAGTGGAGCCACCTGTAGCTGTTCAACGAAGCCATCTTCGTTGAACACTTGACCAGCCTAATCATTACGGTTACTTCACCATCATGGTTCAATCTTGAGTACCTTTCTGCCACTGCCCAGCAACAGTCAGAAAGTTTTCAAACATCTCTCAATCCGTATAAATAATCATTGGCTACGTGTGATCATCCCTTTGGCATGAAATGCGGTTCTTCTGACCTATCCACAGTGTCTGGCTCCCCAACAGAACATGTACGACATTTCGCATCACTGTCATTACATTCAACTAGCGACAGCTCACTGTCCACTGCCCACAGTCTCCACCCGACGCTGGCTATTAACGGCTATTCAAATTTCACCAGTGGACGTCATCGAATACGTCACAATTTTTATCAAATTGAAGGACAACCATTGATGCTTGCGTACTTGTTGCTA
Source organism: Noctua comes (assembly GCA_963082995.1). Taxonomy (NCBI): domain Eukaryota; kingdom Metazoa; phylum Arthropoda; class Insecta; order Lepidoptera; family Noctuidae; genus Noctua; species Noctua comes. The sequence goes on from OY720273.1 coordinate 9,131,202, forward strand.
AACTGTTGTGTGGGTTGGTACTCGTGTTCCCGCAAACGTTCAAGTGATATGAATACTCGACCTGATGAAACTATATGTAAAAAGGCTCTAAATCTTTAAAGTATTTGAAATAATTATGTACTTGTCAGTCGACACATGTACCTACCTATCATGCGTAAATGCAAGAATACATAAGTAAGCAGGTTGTTGCATACTACATGTTCTTTTTTGGAGTAGAGCCAAAACGAGGTTCGTAAATTTTCCGGAGTCCGTTAAAAATAACTTTAACTTTTATGCGGGCATTTAAGTGGGTAAACTTTATTATCAGTCCACATCCACACAATTATTCCCTAACATTCTGTGGGTGGGGTCTTGAATTCTGAAGAGGTATTCCAGAGATGTCAATGAACTTTAACGTAAAAACTTTGGAAAGAATCAGACAAACAAAAACAATCAATAGGTGCCTCTATAGACATTTTAAGTTAACTCAGTTACCTGAAATGGCGTGAATTCGTTAACAAATTGGATTCTTATCGCTTACAAGGCCTACGTACAAGGTTTTTATTTAACCTATCATAATTATACTAGAGGATATCATAGTACGTAATTGTTAAAATTAATTATTATGATATAAAAACATTTTTTTACTATTTTTGGGGGCCACAACTCCAAAACACAGTAACGAGTAAAACGAAAACAAAAATGTGTTTAAATAAATAGACTCCTCCATAAGAAATAGACCTTCATAATATGCTGATGAGTTCAGCCACATGCTACATATAAACAACATTGTGCACCTGTGTAACGTCAAGTTTGTTTGTTTCAGATACAAAGATGCCCCAGTGGGCGAGCGCGGAGGGAGGCGGCTCTGAAGCCGAGTCGCCCGACCAGATAATGTTGTTCTACGAGGACGAGACCTCTCAGTATTTTGACAACAAACCTGACATCGCGGATAAAATTGAACAAGCAGGAGGTAAGATACTTGCCACTAAATAATAAGCCCCGTGGCAACAGGTTTGCCGTAGGGTTTTGCTCTATACAGGGTGTAAACAGACCCTTCACATAGCTGTCAACCAAGCATTCTGTACACCAAAATAAGTAGCTTTATGCAAAAAATATTGCTGGGAAACGACTTTTTTTTTTTTTTTTGGGGTGAAAAATCACGTTTTACGGTAGGACTCGATGGAAAGCACTCAAAGCATTGTGCTGATTAGGCGGAGCCCTCTCGCGCCCGGCATTGGTCGAGGCCATGCTGCGGGGCGAGACGGAGTGGGAAGCGGTCGCCTCCTTCTGCGAAGCAGTCATGCTCGCGAAGGAGGAGGCGGGCCGCGTGAGGGAGAGGACAGCGTCCTCCCTCCACACCAGCCGCAGTGGTAGACGCCCACGGCGCCGGACGTCGGCAGACGATCTCCGGCCACCGTAGGCGCGGGCATGCGGGCGGCGAGTAATGGGCGACTCGCTGTCCGACCATGGACCATGCCCGGGTCGACGGCGCGTTGTGTTCCACGCGCGCCTCAAAGAGTGTCAGCATAATGACGGGGCCCCCCTCTAGAGGGCCAAAGCCTGCCGGGGTCGCGGGACTCATAGAATTACCGTGACCCTGGAACATAAAGGGCTACTGAAGGACACCGTGGAGTTTAGTCAGTACAAGTCTGACAGTCCCTCCCGCTCTGCCCTGGGTGGGAGGACTCATTTGATGATTTCACCACGTTAAAAAAAAAAAAAAAAAAAGCATTGTGCTGATGGATGGATTGAATAGTACGGGGGTCGTGGAGGTGTGTAAAGTAAAAACCTTACATTAAAAACATGTATTTAAAAAAAAGTTGAGAAAAAGTTGGAACTTTGACCCCCAATATCACCGTAACTAGAAGGTTCCCAGGTATGGTCTAGAACAAAAAAATCATCGCAAAGACTGGGGAGAACCAGTGCCTTATATGTTAAGGGTCTATTTACACCCTTTATAATAGAAATACATAAGATTTTTTGGATAAAAGTCAATAGAGACATTGCACGGTAAAAATAGCTTAGACATAGTTAGAATGCACTGACGTAGGCGTATCTCCTACACATCACGGACGTGGTGTCTGCAGTCTATTTAGTTGCATTTGAGGAATTAAAGTGCACAAGTATGAATATTTTTTAAATTAAGTTGCATGGATATTGAATTTTAATTTATTATTATAATAATACGTACAACCGTCGGAAAGCACGAAGCTGATAAGGGTATTACGAAAATCACCCGTAACCGTGCGTACAAATCGATTAGTCTGCACTCGCGCTCTTACGCAAATAGTTTATCAAGCGTGCAGCCGCGTCACGTAATGCCCAAGTTTCGTACAGAGCAGCTGACTTGTTGCACAAATGTTTAAGTGTTCTCACTTTGATATCGTGTCGCTGCCAGCTTCGTGCTTGCCAACCGTTCGTGACGGAGAATGTACTAACGTTCAGTCGCTGAGGTGACGTATGCATTATGCACACAACAGCTTATTTTTAATAAACTCACGCCCACGTTTTTACTTTCTTTATTAAGTGGCTTGTCTCTATTTAATTAGTAATTGTGACTGGCAAAGTGTGCATAGAAGGTTTTTTCACAAATTGCGAGCATTATCTATTAAACTACTAGATAATGCTAGCAATTTGTATTATAACATGATTAAATAAAAATGAATGAATTAAAACATAGTTTATGCTTTAGATGATTTCTATATAAAAAGGAAACATAACGTTTCAGATTTCTACGACAGCGGCAGTGGCAGCGACGAGCAAGTGGCGCGTCGCGTGTGCCGGCCCCGGCGAGCGGCGGCAGGCTCATCATCGTCAGCGGCCAGCAGCGGCGGCCCCGCGGGCCCCGGCCGGCGGCGGCGCTGCGGCATCTCCGCGCGAGAGCGCAACCTGCGCAGGCTCGAGAGCAACGAACGGGAACGAATGAGGATGCACTCGCTCAACAGAGCCTTTGAGGTAAGTTTCAATAAAACTCTAATCACAACGGTAACAATCCATATCCATCTTTAATAAGCATTTTGACTTGACTTAGATTCTTTCATGTTCTAGGATCTCCGGCGGGTAATACCACACGTCAAGAAGGACAACAGGAGTTTATCAAAAATAGAAACTCTAACTTTAGCCAAAAATTACGTGAAAGCCCTAACGAATGCAATTTGCAACATGAGGGGAGAAGTTCCTCGATACCAGTACGTATATTACTTGCGTTAATTGCCAGTAGTTTCACTTTGGATTGAGTTCTTTTAAAATTGATGGACAAATAGAAAAACAAATAATTGTGTTAATCTCATTTTCAGATTTAATAGTGACGACGAAAACGTAGAGCCTGTATTCGTGTTAAATCGAGACCAGGAACAAAACAACAACGTGCCAAGTGATCAGGACCGAGAGGACTCCAGCCCGGGCTCCCAGAGCTGCCTCTGACAAAGACGCACTAGTCCTCGCCTCGCTCTCCTCGTGTCCGCCGCCAGCTCGCCCACTCTACTGACGTGAACAAACACAATTACTAAGGAATACCATTCAAGACAAATGCACTCACTGTGCGTCGTCTTAGTATGTGTGCATATTATTCATATATTTTAGCTATAAATATTCTCGATAAGAAAAATACTGAACATTATTTTTGCAGTCCAGGCATTTAATACTTATTCCCAATATTCTTATCGCTAAAAGTTTTCACAGCAAATGACACTCGAAGCAGTCGTAACCCTCAATCTAGCATGTGACTGTTTACATCATATCGGGGACTCATTGAGGTAAAGAACAAAAAGTAATACGAGCGAGTAACGCGTTTAATCGTATAAGTTACGGCCAGAGAAAATTATTTATTTAAAGTTGTTTAAAAAAGAAGTATTATGAATACAAGCTAATTCCAACAATGAAATAAAAAACAACATACTTCGCTACCTGTTAAGAGCACACCCAAAGACCAATGGTACGAATTAATTGCTAGATGTTAAAATATTGTAATCGTTAAGTAAGCATGTTATTAAAATTTCATCAAAAAAAGCAAAAAAAAAGAAACATAATGCGTAATTGAATTGATAAGTCGGATGTCTAATCAATTCATGTCTGTGTCTAATTAAATAAAAGGTACCATCAAATAATTTAAACGAGTTACCTATTACAGCTATTTCTAACAAAGAAAATGTAAATATGAGTATATTAACACTTACTTAATTGACCCAAAACACGTCATTGAAAAACTTTTACTGTACGTCCCCTAAATACTACCGAATAATAAGTATTAATAATTCGTTGAGCATTTATGTCTAGGTACTCGTACGTAACTACTGACATAAAATGATGCTTGGGTTGGTAGAGCCTGCAACGATCAAGGAAAACTATTAATCAGATCTCAAAGTTATTCCAATTATCTACAGAGTTAGAATAGTAAAGTGTTTGTGCTAATACTTAATTTTATTTATCGTTTTTTGTAAATTGAGTTTTCTCATGGTGCCAAAATGTTCGCTTAATTATATGTCAAACATAAAAATTGCTTTTTGGTATAATTACCAATTACTACTAAATATCAATTTTGTCTACAGGTAAATAGTCAATTCAACTTTATAGGATTTTTGATGAATTAAGTATAAAAAATGTCAGTAACTTGTGATGCGTGCAACAATTATTTTCGTTCAGATTGACCTACGTTGTATTTTAAAGGCATCGTCATAGAGTACGATCTTTAACGTTATTGAAATATAATAATTAATGAAATCTCAACTTATAGTTACCTACCTACCTTTGAGTTTATTTAAGTTTAGTTAATTATAATATAAATAGGTACATATTTGTTTAAGTAGGTACATACCTATACATACAACAAGAATGTTGACAAACACCACTTTGATGGTTACTGAGCATTCTTAATTAAGCATTTTTACAGTCATTGTGACTTAGCTATATGATGTATCTAGTATAGTTATAATATAAAATGTGCAAATGTTTTTTTTTGTATTTTATGCAATCAATTTGTGATTAAATTATATGACAATTATAATCTGCGAGAACATTATAGATAAGCTTTATTTATATTAATTTAACCCTTATAGACTTCTAGATGTTATATTTCGCGAAAGATTCCTGGTATCACCAAACTTTTTGTGATATAAGTAGATACATAGCAGCCGTGTGTAAGCACCTACAGTGGGTTAACCTTTTGAACGCGATTGTCACATATACGTGACAAGCTTTTATGCTCTGGCGTTCAATAGGTTAAAGAAGAATAGTATTATGATACCGATAAGTAGCCATTTGAGTTAGGTAAATAATCTGGGAATGCAAAAGGAATGCAAAAGAATCGGGTTAGCAGAATATTAGCGTAGTGTAGCTGATATAATCAATTCAAGGCTTCATTGCACGGGTATAGTTTGATAGATCTATGTGTGTATCCTACACTATGGACTAGAGACGAAGGAAGTGACAGTGTCACCTAAGTAGGTAATAATAGGTCTTTACCTATGAAGTAGCCGTTCTACAATACTGGCAATTTAGGATGTAATTTATAGAGTTAGGTCCCGTGATCGCCAGACCAGACCCACGTCATTTTATAAAAGCTGAAACTTTTTCTGTGGAAGTATCATACTATGGGTAAGAAAAATTGTATATTATGAAAAATCGGTCGTGGTGGCTTAGGCAGATATTAGGTAACAAAGTACTATAAAGCGTTGTTTTTTGATATTACAAAAGGGCTAGTATGATGATTCACCTCCTCCACTGCCAGACACTTTGTAGGGTGGAAAAGCCTTGCCAGACACCTTTCAAATATGTTAAATTGTAAATGAACTGGGATCTTGGTCCATTGTGTATGGTTGGCAAAGAATTATAAATTCAAATGAATTTGATTTAAAAAAATGAAATTCTATTTTCAAATTCATTCATTTGTTTATTGATAAGTAAACACTACAACCACTCCCGCTAGGTGAACCGATGACCTGGTGAAGGCTGCGGGGATCCGCTGGATGCGAGTCGCACGGGAACAGACAATGTGGCGACACTTGGGGGAGGCCTATGTCCAGCACTGGACGTGTTTCGGCTGAAATTACTACAAACGAACGACCCGTTATTAGTTAGAATGATGCCGAGCTGGAAATTTTAATCTGAAAAATTAACCCCGTGTTCGCTCGTCAACAACGACGAATTAAGACAATTATGGGCACATATCTATAGTACGGCACTTCCGATTCCAAAAGGCTGTATTTTAGAGCAAGTTGCTGATGGATAATCCATGGCTACAAGGTTGTGTCTATTCCAGTACTCTCCCTTAGCCAGACGAGAACAACCGGAGATAATGTGTCGGATTGATTTGCCTGGACGGTGGCAGGCCCGACATATGTCAACCGTGCCGTCCTTCACAATAAATCTTCGGTAGTTATTCGTCATCATAACTTCATCTATAATTTCACAGACAAAACCTTCGGTTTCTCCAAAGAGATCCCCGGAACGTAGCCAGGCTACGGACGCTGATAGGTATACAACGGCCCATGCAGGGCCCGGAAAAAGCGTCCGTGAAGCTCCTTACTATGCCATACCTCCCCGCGGTCGTTAGTGTCAAGCACTACGAGTTTGCGCCAGTTCTCTTTAGCCAAGGAGAGCGCGGTGTGGCCCTTGTCCACCGCGACCACATCTCGATGCATCCCCCGTCGGTTTCTAGGAAATATTCCCTGAGACTGCATATTTCGCGACTGTGGCGAGTCTTAGCATTTAAAAACCCCCACACCTCCGCGGGATATACAGTCTCATAACCGAAGAACGTGGGTGATGCAATCGATATGCCGTCAACAATGCATGAACCCTCCTATCCAGGGTGTCCCGTGTCTAGTTCTGTTTGAGTCCATTTGAGTATGCCGAAAGAGTACATCAATACCGGCATGACCCAACCGTTGCATATTATTATTAGTTTATTTTTGTAAAACCATCTTTAAACTCACCACTCCTGCGGTAGCGAAAAAATTTCGATTGTTTTTTGGGGAGGAATACCATACTGTAAACCTCTCCTTTGTAGAAATGCAATGTGTCGCTGGCACTTGGACGATTTTCGGATGGCCGTAACCACAACCTTTTTTGAGGTCTGAATCCACCCCCCCCCCCCACCACCTCCTCTTCCCCTTGGGGTACCGCGACGTTAGGTTAAGTTACTTTAAACTCTGCAGACAGAAATAGGAGCCCCGCATAGCGGAGGTACGTCGACTTTTTCATAGTGCCCCGTTTCGTATCAACTGACCATGAACTCTGAAACAGCGTTAGTTCTGACTACAGCCACGCGCCAAAAGAACCCTGTAGAATCATTTTCACAAGCAAGTTTTATTATGCCATAGACAATTATTTATCTATTGAATAAATAATATTCTAAGTTTTGGCCTAATAATAATGTTATTTTGGTGTTATGATGACTCAGTTCGTTGATGATTCTCTGGCCCAAGTACAAATTTTGATAGCCAGAAGTGCGTTTCTAGTTTAATGAAAATTAAATGAATAGGGACATATTTTATCTTTGTAGTGAAATTGGCTGGGAGTGAAGATCCGAAACGATTTTATGAATTCAGCAAAATAATGGTGTAGAGATTCGAAACCAGCATAACCCCAACCAACAAACATTCGTCAAAATCGTGCCGGAAAAAATCAGTCAAGGTCTAATATGTGATTCATAGGAAATAGTATACAATTCTGAACGTTCTAGTTTCAGTTTTTTTTAATTTTCCGAATCATTAATCACTCGCTACATTCAGAACGGCATTTTGAATGTCCAAGTCCAACCTTCATCATCTGCCTAGCCTTTTTCCAACTAGGGGTCGATTCAAGTCCAGCCTAAGCTTTATTAAAATTCCTTTTTCAATTTAAGTTAATAAAACATAAATACAACAAATTAAGGTACGAAACTCAGCCAAGAGTTTATAACTTTTTTTAAATGGAATTTACACCTTCAAAAAACTTACTATTTGAGTAGTGTTACCAACAAAGCATTTAGTAATAAAAGACTGTAATCGATTCGAGTAGTATTTTTTTTTTCTCGATTTGACTCGAATCGAATCAAAATTACTAGCCAAGCGAGAGAGCTCCATCTACCAACTGATTGTCTACGAAAAAAATCCTCATGTGCGTGTGTAGTTAGATTAGATCAATTTTAGAGCAATTTTGTGTAAGAAACTTTATATACGATTTAAGGTTGAGTATACAAATAAAAAACGACTTGAGCTTGCAGAAAAACACAGTTTGTAACCAATTCCACCCAAATTAAGTTACATACTTCACTTAGATACATTCTGCGTCTATCGCAATATGGCCGTCCTGTAATGATTTGGTGGCCAGTAATATTATTGTGATTTCATTGTATGCTAAATACCAAAATGGAGCTTCGAGTCGGTAATAAATACCGACTGGGCCGTAAAATCGGCTCAGGATCCTTTGGAGACATTTATCTTGGTAAGTGTGTTGAGAGATTATAGTAAACAAAGAAAAGTGGTCATTTGGTAGGCCAGCTGCAGTTTTTTTCGTTTCGAAATAGCTAGCATATCTTTTTATATCAGCAGCCTATTGTTAGTAACTGATCACAAGTGTTTCTTATTAGCTAATAGTAGCTCGTCAAGTTAATTATTTTTATTGAGTCCTAGTCAAAGATTGACGAGAAAGACTGTAATTGACTATTGAAACCCTATTACTGCTTCTATGCCTTTTTTGTGTAGGGATCTACCTAAACTTTCAAAGAAAATGTACAGGAATGGTCAAAAAGGAATGGTCTTGGTATATCATAATGAATGACTGTTTATATTTTCCACAACATTTGCTTTGGAATCTGACTTTGATTTCGTCTAAGGTGATTTTTGATGGTTGTTTAGTAATATGTCTATTTCTCAGGAACAAATATTGTCACCAAAGAGGAGGTAGCTATCAAATTAGAATGTATAAAGACAAGGCACCCACAACTACATATAGAGAGCAAGTTTTATAAACTAATGCAAGGAGGAGGTAAGTAATATTTGTAAATTATTATTTTAATCATGTGTATCAGCAAGATGATTTAATTAAACAAAAAAATGGAAACCATTAAACAGAAATGTATTAGCTGTAATAAATAATAGATTTAGGGGTTATTTATTGTAATAGCATTTACTGCTTCAATCAAAACATGTACAGGTGTGGTGTTATTTTTTAACCTATACATTTCCACATGATAAGTTTATTTCAACTGCCACATAATAGTCTGATCCTCAGAAAAATTGTGCATATAACTAAACCACCTACAGGTGTACCGGTACATTATTGTGCTATTCTGCTAGAAAAAATGTTTTAACTACAGTGGTGTGTGTTGTGTTAACACAATATATTAGTAGAAGCACAAGTTTTGTAATAATAATAGATTTATAATACTATCTGCAATATTTTTATTTGAAAAAGTAAAACAAAAGGGTCTTCATCAAAACACTGAAGTTTTGTGTATATGTAAACTAAAAGTGCATGTTATATGTATGCATTTTTAGTTGTGTTACTTAACTAAACCAAAGTTGTCTACTTAAAAATATTATCCAAAACTTGGCCTGTTTGTAATCTAAATTGTAACTGTTAACAGTTGGTATACCTGCAATAAAATGGTGCGGCTCAGAAGGAGACTACAATGTTATGGTAATGGAACTGCTTGGACCCTCTTTGGAAGACCTTTTTAATTTCTGCTCGCGTCGCTTCTCCCTCAAGACTGTTCTACTCCTTGCTGATCAACTCATTACGCGCATCGAGGACATACATTACAGGAACTTCATTCATAGGTATGAAATCATTAGATATGTTACATATTTAAGTTAACTGAGCTTATGTCAGTTAGGAATTGAGGCTGGATCTTGTTGCATCAACAAAATAAAAAATTTGTCACATATTTTAATGTGGACAGATTTGTGTGTACATTTTTATCATAGTTAAAATACTTTTAGTTACTTTGTTACTCATAAAAATGACCTTAGCTTAGAATCTGCTTGACATTGTGTTATGTTTATTTTAAAATTGCAAAATATAACCTTAGATTGCAAAAGCTTGATATAGGAGTTGTGGGAAATGTAAGGATTAAACAATGAGTTTAAAAAAACAAAAATCTGAGGCTTTCTTAACTTGTATTGTGTGAAAACTGTCCATACCACAAATAATAATATGAATTTTTGGTTGTACCAGTAATATAAATTTGTGTCACTGGGTAGTGATAATTGAAAATCCATGTGATTTGATAACTCAGGTTAGTTACTTACTTTACATACCTATTTCTTTTTTGTAATTTACTTGGTAGTCATTTTACTCACATGAATTGTCATTTAAACTGATAATCAATCTATATTATCTTTGGTAATAAGGACAGCTGATATAGATGAATGTTACAGGTCAGATGTAAGGGTAAAAGATAATATAACTACCTGTTTACGTAGCTTGTTACTCTGCATTTATCTTTGACGTCGGTTGCTATTGCATGGTTGTATATCTCCTAATCAAATGAAATTACATGACTGATACTGTGGTTTTACAAAGCAATTTTTTCACTTATTTTTTAGGTGAAATAATCAATTCTTGAAGTAGTGTAGTTATAAAATGCAGGAAACAATTATTTATTTATTGTACCATGTCTTAATTCAAATTTGCAAATAGTTAAGTAGGTAGAAGTAGACAGACATTACATCCCAATCCATTTCTCCGTTGCCTATAGATCAAAAAATCTTAATGCCATATTTTTCTTCTTTTTTCAGGGATATAAAACCAGATAACTTTCTTATGGGCCTAGGTAAAAAAGGGAATTTAGTGTACATAATAGATTTTGGCTTAGCGAAAAAGTACAAAGATGCGCGCACATTGCAACATATTCCATACAGAGAAAACAAAAACTTAACAGGTAACAATTTTTTTCTGATAAAATTATTATTGTCACCATATTTACTTATCTGTATTTTAGCAAATGGGTACATCCCTGTGACAGATAATATTTAACAACATTTTCAAATAAGTTAATAACATGATCACTATTTCATCGTCTTCCTGTCCGTTAGTTGCATGTTAGTTGTGGTCGACGCAACACTTTTTTTTCTTCCAATCTCCTCTGTCAACCGTCACCCCTATTATTTACTCCTTTATCTTTCATATCATTCCTGACACAATCCATCCATCGTTTCTTTGGTCTTCCTCTCCCTCTTCATCCATCAACGCTCATATTCATCACTCTTTTAGTCACATGCGATTCATCCCTCCTCATCACATGTCCACACCAAGACAGTCGATTCCCTTTCAACGTTTCTGTAACTGATGCAACTTTTAAACTTCCTCTAATATATCTGTTCCTTACCTTATCCATTATTGTCACACCACACATCCACCCAACAATCTCATCTCCGCTACATGCAATCTTTTTTCATCCATCTTCTTCACAGCCCAGCACTATTTGTTAAGTGATAATTATGTCTTACTACCGCCAGGTAAACATGGATTCCTGTTTTAATTCACTCCTTACTCAGTTGTATGCATTGTGCATTCCACTCAAAATGGTGATGTCATCAACACACATAGAGTTAAACTTTGCCTTGATCATTTATTTATTATTGTCATTCATATAATGTATCACATCTTGGATGCACAAGCCTTCCATTAGCAACAAGAGCATCTGTGAATTAATTGTACAATTAAATAGTGATGGATGATATCTTGTGTTAGATGTCTAACAGTTGATATTGGCTCATGTCTTTTACTAAGTACCATCATCTTCCTCAGTTCCATCCAATCTCATTTGTTATACAACATGCTAGATTACCCAAGCACTATACATATAGTTGTACTGTTTAACGTAAAATTACTAATAAAAAATATGTCAATTACAGGAACAGCGAGATACGCATCGATAAATACACATTTAGGCATTGAACAATCGCGCCGCGATGATTTGGAGTCATTGGGTTATGTACTGATGTATTTCAATCGTGGAAGCCTTCCCTGGCAAGGGCTTAAAGCCGCTACCAAACGTCAGAAATACGAGAGAATATCTGAAAAGAAATTGTCAACACCTTTCGACGAACTTTGCAAAGTAAGTTCTTATATTCTTATTCTGTTTTGTAATATAAAATTTCTTATAAATCTTAAATATCTTATTTAAAATCTTATTGATTTGCTAGGTATTTTAACTGAATAAAAAAATAAATCTGTCAGTTTAATTTATGTTATATTTACATAATTACAATATTTACATAATTAACCAATCATAAAAAAATCAGTTAGGATAAACCAGTTCATTACAAATACATAATTTTTTTTTCTTGTGAAAGAAATGCAATAAAAAAAGTACTAATGAAACTGTGTTGTTCTAGAACCATCCTATCGAGTTCCAACTCTATCTGAAATACTGCCGACGACTACGTTTCGAGGAGAGACCTGACTACAGTCACCTCCGTCAATTGTTTCGTACACTTTTCCATCGACAAGGTTTCACATATGACTACGTGTTCGATTGGAATATGCTCAAATTCGGTAAATAGGTTTTTAATTAAATATGTTTTTTAATAATGCTCATTGGTTTAAACTTGCCACTGTTTTACATTGATTTAAAATGCGTTGCAGGTGGCCAGCGTGGGAATTATCAATCAGGTGGCAATGACCGTACGTTAAGACGTCATGAACAAAATCAGGAACAAGAAAACAGTAAGTAATTTGACTCCTCCAATAACACAGTCAGAATTTTACTGAACTCATATTTTTTCCAATTCTCTGAAGCCACTTTTTGAGAGTAACTTCTTAGGAGTCTCACTCTGCATAAAGTTAGATGGTCGAAGCAGCATACGTGCAGGAGGTCGTGTCGGTTCAGCTATTAACTGTGTGTAACGTACGTGTTCGCAGCGGCGGGCGCGGCCGGCCAGCCCAGCACCACGGTGGCTGCGATCTCGGAGTGGCGGTGAGGGATCTTGCTGTCGTCGCAGTGTTAATACCACCACTATGGAACCACGTTCGTATTGTGACCTGCGTGTTCTGTTCGCCCGAACAAACATAACACAGACTCGATATATTCACGTATTAAGACGGTGTGTTTTAACGACGACTTATCACGTCATCGAGCCGCGCGGTAGGAATTGAGGCGCGTGGACGTCGTTGGACGTTATCACGTTTCGATATATAGATTCTGTATTAAAATAAGGAAACAATTTTGTATGCATTCGTGTTAACATTCATATTATTGTAAATTATTTAATAATAGACTAAGTATGATGATGAGTGGGCCGAAATATGAGAAGTTATTTCTGTTTGAATGAGACTCATTTAAACATAGAGTAAATTGATAGGGCCTACCCATGCATCATTGTACTTTATGCTCAGTTATATTTAGACGTAAGATACATATTCTATCATATTGGTAAGATTTAACGATAAATTGTCAATTGGTCCAAAAAAAAATCGGTCAAGGGCCTTGACTTTGTAAATTAATAAATATAACACCATTCTGACAAGCTTCAGGAAGCGTCTATTTGGCGAAAGATATTCTTATGGATATGTTCATCTTTGCACAACTAATTAAAATGACATCAGATCGCAATAAAATAATGTTGCCATGTTTATGTACTGATCTGATAATATTGCTGTAGCATTCCAGGTATCTTTTGTAGACTGACGCTTTCGATTGAAATCATAGGCGCAATCCTAGCAGCACTTTTAAAGTCAAAGCGGTTTATTGAATGGTCCGAAGTTATCGTTATTGAATAAAACCTTGTTTGGTTTCATAGCTACATCATAATATACAGATTTTATCACCAAGAAGGCTGTCATTTAAAAACACAAGCATTTTTTAATTATATTCGTCATTTGGAGGTCTGTTCAAATATTAATGTAGTAAATAAATTTTATTAATAATTTCGATCCAAGATTTGGGCAGATTAATCCTATGAGCAGGCTTTAAATAACCCTTTTTTATTGATTGTGCTAGTTCTTCATATGATTTTGTAAATCTTTGTGCAATATAGTAACTTTGTTTTTCTTTTAGTTATTTTTTTCAATACGAGGTGTATTGAAGTTAGCATTTTGTCTTCCAAGTTGAGTTAAATATGACTTACTTTGTCATTTTGTGCTGAAAGTAGTAATTATAAGTAAGTGACGTGTAGGGCGTCTGTCTCAGATACCGTCAGTGAGAAGAAAGAGATTGTATAAAATTGAGTTGATAGAATCGTTTCTGTTTCCATTTTTCAGTCATAAAGATTACACAATTTCGTCAATCTCTGATTGTTCCTCTGTTTGCGGATAGACGGCCTAAAGTGGTAATCTTATGTCAGTCTTACAATTTATATCCAGCCACTGCCATAGTTTTAACTAGGTAAGTTTATTCGGAAATAAAATTGGCCCGAGAAACCATTGTTAGATGTTTTTTTTTTTTGTTCTTTTCTATTGTAAAATTGACGACAAATTTAAAAAAAAAAGAATATAAAATTTCTTCAAGTTTTGTTTATTTTATACTTTCGCGTGCATGTAGATGTACCTACATTCCCGTTAGAGCTATTATTTTCCTCTAAATTATGTAATTTCATTAAACCGATCTAGAACTTCTAGGAATCTATGATCTCATAAAAATTACCAAATTTTCTCATACATGATGTACCTAGTTCAATTAAATCTGTTACCATTCTCATATTCTGACGTATGTTTTTGTTCATTAGCTTTGAAATGCAGAGCTGTAAAATGTCCTATTCTCTGGCAATGAAAGCTAATGTTAATAAATAATTAATAGTTTGTAAATATACAACTTGAAAAATATATATTGCGATTTATTTTTAGGAATTTTAATTATGTTTTCATTGGACCGTAATGTGGACAGCGTCACCTCTTAATATGACTGAGAATGAGGTTCAAGTTTATGTAAATACATAATGGTAATATATTCAATTTCATTTCAAGGGTTTGTATCGCAAAGCTTTGAGATTTCAAAATCATCCTGATGTCATGATATTGTATAGATAGATAGGGGTTTAGTTTAGAATAAATCGTCTAAGCATGATTTTTTCGATCAGGCACTTGAGAGTATGACTTATAATCAAATTGTTGATATTGTAGCCATCATCTATTGTTCAGTTGTATTGTATTTTAATGCACATTATTCTAAGTTTTAATCCAATATTAAATTAATTAGATCTACAGGGTATTTTGTAGCATTTTGAGAATTTCAATAACTTTTCCGTTTGAACTAATTTTGTAGCCAGTTCAAATATTTCATCCGCAAGTGAGTGACAGTCGTCTTACTTTTCAACGCTGTGCCAATATTGATATCAGTGTATTTTTAGCGTTTACAATATGAGTGTTTTTAAGTTAATTCCTTCATTTAGGACAGTTCGTAATATTTTAGTACCCAAATATTTTAATGATATTGTGTTACTAATTCTTATGAATTTATATTACTTATTGTATATTAGATGATGTTTTCGTGTTTAAAATTCATGGGGGCGCCAACGATATCGTGTAGTAAGTGATGCGTCGGCGGCGTGCGCGGAGGGTACGGCGCGCGCGGGCCTCGAATCCTGGTTATGTCCTGTGCTTGTCGTCAGTGTGAAGTGCGCAACATGTATCTCAAATGCTTTGGCGAGGTCGTGGAAGGTCGTGGCTTGCTCTAAAGTTAAGTGTACGCTATAAACGACGAAAGACTTTATGGACTTAATTTTGTAAATAATAAATTTAAGGTAATTAGGTAAGCAGACACACTGTTTTTTACAATATCCTAGGTAATGGAATACATACATAACTGTTGTAGCGTTAATGTCATTGAAATTATTTTGCTGTTATTGTATTATTTTGTAGACGTGTCTCGTACCATACGATATATAATTAATAATGTCTTTGAGATCGAAAGTTGCCTATTTAATATTCTTCAGTTACTGTTAAAGGGGAGGGAACAAACCTAAGTTACTAGTTGTTTAGAACGAATAAGGAACTTAGAAAAACATCGTGGCTTTTATTACAAACGATACAATTTAAATTTAAGTGTCCATACGTTTTGTTCCCTCCAATGAAGACGAGTAAGATGCACTAATAATATGAGACTAATTTAATTCTTGTAGTCTAACCATGCTACATTTAATTTACCCCATAAATGGTATATTTTCACCACAATACAAAATGTGCTAGCCTATCTTAGCATATGCATTATAAATAAATTGTTATGCTTGCATTGTTTTCTATGTCCAGTATGTATAAATTCCTTTGGCACAATAAACTGAGTAAAATGAACTAATTTGTTTTCTTAGCTTTATTATATTTAGTACATTTAAAAATCTATGTAGCAAGGAATCCTCCATCAACAGGCAGCTGAACGCCAGTGATCATACTGGCACTATCACTCAGGAGAAATATAACGGTATCGACAACGTCTTGTACTTCGCCAAACCTTAAAAAAAGAAAAGTTTTTGATAAATAAGCTTCGAGTCATTTCTAATAACTAACCCTTCCCTTTTTTCAATAAGTTATTTGATAATTTACTAATTACTTCAACGAAATCGACCAATATGATTTCCCCGTATCAAGGGTTGGGTTGGGGGTTGGTACTCCACTTCAAGTCTTTTTGTGATTGTTCCTCACCATGTTATCCTTTTTATAGCTATGGTTATACAATACACACTTTGCAACAAAGTACTTTACAGTACAGCACTTTGGAATGCAGTGACTAGGTAGAATTTAGCTACATCACAGTCGAAATCACTACATACCTGCCCATAGGTATCTTTGAAAGCATACTCTGCGACTTGGCAGGATCTGCCCAGACTTTGCGGCCTAAATCAGTCATTACAGCAGTTGGATTAACAGTGTTAGCGCGGATGCCATGTGGCCCAAGTTCTAAAGCCATAACTCTGGTCAACGAATCAAGTGCACTTTTTGACGAGCAGTATGCCGTGTGGTCCTTCAGGGCAGCCTGCAAAGAGTAGTTAATGTTATTCAGGATCGACCTACACATATTCTGATATGAAATAGTATGATTTTTACACAACAAAAAACCGGCTAAGTGCGTGTCGGACTCGCGCATGAAGGGTTTCGTACCATCGTGGTATGTAAATTAAAGGGGACTCCCCATTTAATTTTAGTTTTATTATTTGTTGTTAGAGCGGAAACAGAAAAACATATTCTGTGAAAATTTCAACTGTGTACCTATTACGGATCATGAGATACAGCTCGTTGACAGACAGACGGACGGACAGCGGTGGTTTATTAACGGTGCCGTTGGTTATCCTCCGGGTACGGAACTCTAAAAAAGAATTTAATTTAACTTACTATTGATGCCTGTGATGAAGTATTTACAATGGATCCTTTTAAATTGTTTTCAATCATTTTCTTTGCCACAATTTGACTTACGTTAAGAGCTGCCCTAACATTGAGCGCTATCGACCTGTAGAAAATTTAAAAGTGAAAACATTAAAATTATATTTTTCAACGTCAACGGGTCACACAGGACTGAGTATTTTGGTTGCTTACTTGTCAAAACTCTCTGATGAACATTCTAAAAATGGCTCAATTATAGCAATTCCAGCATTGTTAACAAGTCCATCGAAAATGCCCAAAGAGTCCACCGTTTGTCTAGTTTTTTCCCAGTCCAGTAGATCTACACATGCAATTTCTATGGAAGGATACTCTTTTTTAAGCTTTTCCAAATTTTCTGCATTATTCGAGAGAACGACAACATTAGCGCCTTGTCTCCACAACTCTAGTGCTATTCCACGACCAATGCCTGTAATAATATTATCTCAGTTAGTAGTTTACTTAACGCAGGCACTTAAATAAAATATAAAAACAATACTAGTTAGGTACCTAACTATATTCTAAATAAGTTTGAAAGTGAGTATTTACCTTGGCAGCCACCAGTGACGAGTATTCGTTTACCTTTAAAATATTTATCCATTATTGACAAGGTCGCTTCGCTAGTGTAGTAGTTACTTCTCCGAGGCTATTTGCAGAAAGCAAAGTAATATAATATTTTCGAGCCGATAACCCATATCTCGGTGGACCGTTATATTCATTACAAAGATAAGCTGTTTGTTTATGTTTGTCTGATTAGGTACCTACTACAGCGATAATCATCGGTCACAAAAAGTCATCAAGTATACTTAGGGTCGGCGCAGACTTGGCTAGTTATTGCGCAGAGCGGGTCTGCTGCCAAACAAATAAATCAACATTTTGTTCCATAAATAAAGTCATTAATTGATAAATATTATTGGCTTTATCCTCAGACGCGGTCCTGTCCGCTCTTTGACTAATGAAGTGTTTTATTTTCAACTTTATTACGACCGAGGCATGGTCGATATTTGTTTAGCTAGTGGTGGTTTGGTTTGTTTTGTTGTGTAGCTGGGAAACGCATGCTTCGCAAAGTATGCGCTGGACTTGCAAAATATTAGGGAAAAATAATATAGCATGACTTTTAACAAATTGCATTTATTCAACAACATAACTTTCATGTAATGGCTATGATGAACTATATAAAAAATTTACTGGCAACAAGCATAATTGGTGTGATATTTATCCATTGTTTATGCTACTCACTCATATTAACAACTTAAAAAGTTTGTCAGTTCATATTGCTATTATTAATATTTCTCAGATTATGTACACATTAGTCTTGACAATTTTATTATATGTTTTTGTACATTTCATGTAACTATTGAATTGGTCAATTAAACTACAAGTTTTACGAAAATAAGTCAGCAGCAAGTTTATTTATGTTCATGGGTACATAATATTTATTTTGTTTTTCCTTGGACTAGCCCCAATCAGCATAATATATAATATGTTACTTCCTGATAATTCAGTTTTCTAATGGTGAAAGAATGGTTAAAATCGGTCCAGTAGTTTCGGAGCATATTCGGTACAAACAAACAAACAAAAAATCTTTCCTCTTTATTAGTATAGATCGACTAAAGCTTAAAGAAGAAGAAGACCTACTTTATAGAAGGTTAATGTTTAAATGTTATATGATCAAGTCGGACTGCATTCAAATAAACGTGATGAATGAAACATAATATCATAAAACTAAAACAAATAATCATCATCATCTGCCTAGCCTTTTTCCAACTATATTGGGGTTGGCTTCCAGTCTAATCGGATGCAGCTGCATACCAGTATTTTACATGGAGCGACTGCCTATCTGACTTCCACAACCCAGTTAGTACCGAGTAATATGATACCCCCTTGGTAAGACTGATTGTCAGACTTTTTGGGCCACTGACTGCCTAACAACTGTCAAAGAAAGAAACTAAAACAAATAAAATCATAGATTATTTCTGTAGTTGAGCAATGGTTATCTTTATTACAGAAGAATAACAAACAGTTATACATTATATTTCATCATAAAGCATCTTGGAAAGTATGGATTTGAATTATGTTCTTAATTTTAATGTGTACAGTTAAGTAAACAGAATTGATAACAATATTATCACATCATAAAACATAAATGACATTGATAAGTCTAAACATGGCAAATTGTGTTAAAGTACCATCTTTGGTTGATTCACTAATTAACATAGATCCAATATACTTAAAACTAAAATCTGCAATTGTTAAAAAAATATTCCATATTAAAAGCCATAAATATAGTAATATTATGTTATATACTTTGCTAAATAAAGTATGTGTTAGCAAATCATAATATTATGTGGCCAGGAAACCTCCATCTATTGGCAGTTCCACACCATTGATCATACTAGCTCTCTCACTTAGGAGGAAAACTACAGCATTCACCACCTCAGAAACTTCCCCAAACCTGAAATTGTAATAAATATGTTTTTATTTTTGATACTGATAATTTATTATCTCTTTATTATTGTGGTTGTATGATAAAACTGCTATGACCTTTTTGCTTTATTTACTGTTTCTGACACAAATACTATTAATTTTATTAAGTTCTTATAATGAACTGCCATTTATTCAGATCTTTAATTGAAGGTTTTGTTATACATTAGCATTAACAAGTGGTCTCCACTATTATCTGCTGTCTTTTTGCTTAAATATCAATAAGAGTAAAATTTTATGTGTTTCACCTTCCCAATGGTATTTTAGCAAGCATTTCTTTAGCTTTGACTGGATCTGACCATCCAACTTTAGCCATTTCAGTCATGATGACAGTGGGGTTGACAGTGTTCACTCTGATGCCATAGGGACCAAGCTCGAGGGCCATGGAGCGAGTTAGAGCATCCAAAGCCGCTTTAGATGCACTGTAGATAGCATGATCTTTCAATGCAGCCTGCAATCATAAAAACTGACATTTTAATTTTAACAATATAAATTTGGGATGATCTTTGTATAGAAAATACGTATAATATTATCATAGTATGAAGTTTAGTAAAATATTACTTGTTTGTACTGCAGAAAGCATCACAATTTAAAGCCTTGTTGAATAGGAATAAGATCAAAAGATTTGCAAGAGATAAGAATGACACATATAAGCCCAGCTGATTGTTGCTGATAACAAAACAATGATCATTGGTATTGTATTGATAAAACATTGTTTTACCTTTGAAGCCTGTGAAGAGATATTGACTATGGCGCCAGGAGTTTTGTTTTCTACCATCTTTCTTGCTACAATTTGACTAATATTAAGAGTTGCCTTTACATTGATATTAAACATTCTGGAAAGAAAAAATGGTTTAAATGTTATTCACTTCAGTATGTTTATGCCTGAATACTCTTTCATAACAGTATGTGTCACATCATGTAGGCATTTAGAGCATGAGATCTGAAAGCATACTTATCAAAATCCGAAGAAGAGCAATCGAGGAAAGGCTCGCAAATTGCAACTGCAGCATTGTTCACTAATGCGTCAAAGTGGCCAAGAGACTCCACCACTTTCCGTGTTTTTTCCCAATCAGCTACATCTACGTCCACTATGTCTATAGAAGGATATTCGCTCTGAAGGGATTCTAAATGAGATCTTGTTCGAGATAAGGCGACTATGTTGGCTCCAGCACGCCATAATTCAACAGCGATACCTCGACCGATTCCTGCAGTTTAACAAGTTATGATTAAACGTGCATCATGTTTTTGAACGCATTTATGAATGGTAGCAATTTACAGTGTACGTTGTTTCCAATGCTATAAACTAAAAGCTGTAACATGACTAAGAAACTAAACAATAGAGATATTATTGCAAACTTACCTTGGCCGGCGCCGGTGACGAGTATTCTTTTGCCTTTAAATGAGATTTCCATTTTTAAAACAGATTATTTATTTTTCAGGTCTTGTTTCGATATCTAGATTAAGTACGTCACTACAATAAAAGGTTGTAATTTAATTTACGTACGCAAACTGCAATTTCACACAGCCGTCCGATCTGGAATGCTGGAATGATTGATTTGACGTGGATTTGACAGAATTCATCTGCTTGAGTGTTTGACAGTTGACTTTTAGACTTGTCATTGACTTTTGACAAGCTGTGTTGCGTTCAGTTATTGCACTCGTTCATTTTTGCCGACATTGTAACAACAGCAAGCGTAAATTGTTTTTTTTTTTTAAGTTTAATGTGACTACACGGATCTTTTGTTCCGTGCCTAAAATTAGAAATAACTCCACCATTTTGTTTTATCATTACAATTTCACAAATTGTCGGCCTAATTTTTTAACCTGCTAAGTTAATTTTTTCATAGTTTACAGGACGAAGAAAAAACTGAATAATATCATTTTTCATTTGGCAATCAAAGTTCTCAAAATCCCGTTGGTTCCTATAATTTTTCTTGTTATTTTTAAAATATAAGCATAAGTTAAATAATAAGCAGCAGCAGCAGCAGTAAGCATAACCATAAATATAGCATACGTTTATACACATTCAAGAAAATTCAAGAAAACAATTATTTAACAGCTTTTCGAGGTTAAGTTTGAATTTTCTCGAGGACCTAGCAATTTTAGAAGTATAGTAAATATAGATTAATTAATTGTTCAATCAGTAGATAATCAGAATATATATTATTAAAAATTAAACAATCATCATTTATAATTTCAGCCGAAAGACGACCACTGCTGGACATAGGCCTCTCCCAAGTGTCGCCACATTGACCGGTCCCTTGCGTCTCGCATCAAGCGGATCCGCGCAACCTTCACCAGGTCATCGGTTCACACGGTAGTAGGAGGCCTTCCAACGCAACGTCTTCCTGTTCCCGGTCACCACTCCAGAACTTTTCGGCCCATTCGGCCATCCGTTCTGCGAGCAATGTGCCCTACCCACTGCCACATAAGTTTGGCAATTCTTCAGGCTTCGTCGGTAACCTCGGTTCTCTTGCGAATGTCCTCATTTCTGATTTGATCCATTTTTTGTTTCATTTTGTTTTTTATTTGACTAGTTAAAAAACTAAATTTTGCCAATAAATGGACTTAGCAGGCTAAAGAATTAGGCCGACGACATGTTTATCAACAACCCCAAGAGCCGATAGATCTTTGTAGCACTGTAATATTGAACTCCAGGGTTTCGTTATAATAAATTATGTACAAAAGTACAAATAATAGGTACCTCAAATGATAAAATTTTTGTGATTAGCATCTGTCAAGCTTTCAGGGAGAGTTTATCTCCACCAAAGCTCAGTATGTTTGTTTAAGTTAGGTTTGTCTACCAGTCTAACCAAAAGACTGGATTCAGGCCAGTATTTTATATATTATGGACTACAGCCATCTGATCTGCACATTCTGCACAACCTACCTACCTAGTTCATGGGTAACACTATACCTTTTTTCAAGACCTGATGTCTGGCTTCCAATATGTGAAGTAAGTACGTATTCTCTTGAATAAGGTACCTACAACTTAAAACTTTGTTCCTGTTCATATAGACATATATGTATTATGAGGTTTTGCAATAAAAAAATCTTTCTGTACCTATAGGGTTTCCTAAAAGTTTAATAAACATCAATTCTTACACTTAGGTACTTATATCAATATTCTGTAGGTATCTTTATAATATTATTTTGTTAAATAAATATAAAAATAAGTTAATAACAATCGATAGAACTGTATTCTCATAAATAACACAGGTATTCAGGTATAACTTGAGGTGCCTTCGTAATAATTTCAGCCATATCAACCATAATGGTAACTTAACACTAACTACCTAGCTAGGTACATAGTCTGTAGGTGCTTATTGGGACCTTACTTTTTTTTTGGTGAAGTTGGTGATGTAATTTGTTTTTGTTTCACCTACTTGACATAGATGCCTCTCTTAAAAAAACAGTTTTCGTTTTATGATTTGTATATTATATAGTTACACTCTTTAGTACCAAGACACTTTTATCTAAATTATAATTTCTACTGTACTTCTCAAAATCTTTTTCTAGAAAAGCATATACAAAACTGAAAATACTTCGTAAAATATTAAATGTTATATGTCATGTACTATAGTCATTATTACATTATATTTAATTATAGTTCACAATTTTTGTTAAAATGTATTGTTTACGTCAATAAATCTACGCTACTGCTAAAACTACATTTTTTTGACGTCGTTGTTAAGGCACTGTTAAGACACTTCACGTTTCCCCTAAATTCAATTATGTACTTACTAAGTTTAAATAAGATCGTTTTTGTTTTTGCTTAAATCCTACTTATATTACAAACAAAAGCATTGAGATTAGATGTTGACGAGATTTCAGAATATTATGCAGTCTAGTTGAGTAGTCGTATGAAAGCTTATCGTCTGTAGGGAGCCTTCCGGTACCGGCCTCGTTCCTCCTCGTCGCGAACGTCCATGTAATGACTGAACACCACTGCCCACAGGTAGAGGTACAGACCTGGTAATAGGAAAAATAAGTAATACTTATTAATCATGGCAAGAAATGTAGGAGGTACAGACGCCAGCACATTAGGTTACCCGAAACTGTCAAATTTTCCCAATCAACCTTGAACTTAACACGTTCGCTGCCACCCCCGCACCGGTGCGGGGAGCGGTGTCCATGCGAGAGGCCGACCACGCACCGGTGCGCCCCCGCACCGGTGCGGGGAGGGGTGTCCATGCGAGAGGCCGACCACGCACCGGTGCGGTCTCGCGCCTTAGTAGATTCATACACTCAGTTTGGCGCCGGCACTGGGCCAAGAACGTTGTATTTGAAGCGGCACTGCGCTTGAAATTTTAAATTCAAAATATATTTGGCCTCCCGGTGACCTTAATTTTTGCAAGTGGCAGTCAACCTGTTAATGCTCTAACGATAAAATTGAAAATTTATTAAAGAAATTTGACAGATTGTACTAGCTTGATGTGCTGGCGTCTGTACTTAATCAGCCTGTAGGTAATGTTCTCTGTTGTGACATAGTTCTCCTTTCCGTCGCGGTGGAGTACAATTCCACAAAGCAGATTTAGTGTGAATTGGTCATGAGTGTCATGACATGTCTCATGTTCCTATTTCCGAATTTTTGTGTCTGGCGGACATGGTTGTTTTGTCATGATGTTGTCGATCATCAAGTTCTCTACTCACATAAATAGAAGAGCCCGCCTATGAGAATGACTGTGGCGATAATGACGTGGTCTTCTTTGTCGAGATAGTAAGTGATAGAGGTGTGCAGCACGCTGATCAGCAAGCCGATGGCCAGCACGATGCCCAGCACCACCCACGGCAGCATCAACCATGACCGCCGCTAAACAACAAAACATATGATTAAACAATTTTAATAACACTAATAGGTACAGGTAAAGTTTCAAACGATTAGTGAATTCGTAATGATTCGATTGAGATGTGTACGTACATAAAAGCTGTGACCTGAACCATTAGATGTCGATCCGGCAAGGCCAACAGTAAACAGTAGTAATAGCACCAACTGCTTCTTGGTTCTAACTATGGGAAGGACTTTTCATAGTTTTGGACAGAGTCAAGATTTGTTCTTACTTTCTTAGTAATTATACAAATAAGATTAAGACACTCTAAAAAGTCAGATCTCAGCCCCAGGTTAATGATAAAGGGGAAAATTGCAAGCAAGAAGAAAAAAATATCGCCTCTCACAGACGAACTGTGAATCAAATGCGTCGCCATGAGATGTTGCAATAGCAAAGCGAAGTGTTACGTTTTTGCGACTTATATTTTGAATAACAAAGTCATTACTGTGACAGGCTATACACCAACATACATAATATTCTTTTCCAAGAACGTGCAGCTGTTTTATTTAATAACGTGATCGTCTCTGAATCTGAATAAATGTCAGATGTATTAACAACTTACCGAATACGACGTCTGTCAGTGGCATGCAATATCAAAGTTTATGTCAGGTATCAAGAAATCGTTCACGCATGATCTGCGACTAAATCGACGATAAGAAGGTATTCACTTACTTTGTGTACTGCTACCATGAGCAGCGTGCATATCAGTATCGTGAAGCATAAATTAATTGTTAATATTATCCTCGGAACTGGAAAAGAAAACACAAAAATATTAAGTTTACTATTTATTGTGGGCCTTATCCTCTGCTCTTTATGAATTGAATGAATTCCAATAAAGTACTTCTGACAATGTCAGATTGATTTCGATTTATTCGTTGTGGGCGATATGATCACTGAAGCGATACTGCGCATCATTAACAATAGCATAATAATTAACTATTTATTGACTGCGTGTAACGTCTGTTTCGGATCTGACTAACAGCTTATAATTTGCGAACAAATTATTGCCTGTAGTCTACCTAATAATTTATGAGAAGTATTTCCTGAAAAAATCGTAATGCTACTTACTGTCTAAATCTGAAAGTTTCCTATCAAATTCTTCATCAAAGATGAATGTACTGAATGTGATTCTGTGCCTCTTCACGACCCATACTATGATGATGGTGGCGATGGAGAGTATGATCCCGAGGATGGCTGTGATGAGCGTGCCGGTGCGCGTCGACGCACAACAACAACACTTCTGTAACCGCTTCATCGTCTCTACTTTATATCACTTCAAATCTCAATAATTCCTGCACTTCGTCTCACCGCCTCATGGCTGCAACAAAAGCAATTAAAATAATTAAGCTCCGATAAGAACCATGTTTTACGACGTAATCTTAACGCAACTAGGACTTAATAGTTGAATACTTAGTAGGTAACTAGGTGCCTACTTAATGATAATGTATTCCTATTAGATCATTAGTGCATTCTAATTTCTAGCTGTCATGTATTAATATTAGCTGCTGTGTAATGTTAGGTATATTATGCAATTAGGTACGTGAAATGTGGGAGTGTGATAGAGAAATTCCCAAATTAAAATGTATCTGTTTATCAGCTTGCTTTCATCAAAAAAGTTATGCTATCGTTCGTGTATGTTACGTCTGATAACGTGCGCGTTATTATGATTTGTTTACTCGTTTCACGTTAGTCACGTTACGTAACACCCATGTGCAATTTTAAATTATCGTCGTGAATGTAGGTACGTTGCCCACATAAAAATAGTACCTACGAGTTGTAGTTTTATCTTTATCACACTGATTGTGTTTTGTAAATGTAGCTAGCTAACTACCCACAAGGCGTGGGCGTTCGTCATTGGCTTGACCCGTTACTTCCGCGTCGCCATTGACTTTAGTGATTTCTTGCAGCTCAAGTCGGCGCTACAAGTTTGGGATATCACCAATATTAGATAACAGCCGACTCTATCTCATTGATATTCGAGATGTTGCAACACCGCGCATAAATTTAAATGTTTAGACACTTAAGAATGTTCGAAACGTATATTTAGGTACATTTCTAAAAGTTTAGCTAATACTGAGGAATAGGAATGATTGGAAGATGGTGCCACGCCCACAGTTGCGTTGCCCCCGAGACCAAAAAAACAAAAATACCTAATAGCCTAATATGTTTAAAAACCCATAACATTTAATATTTATGAAGTGAGAAGACAAACATCGATGTCGGCACCATGAACCGAGTAGAAAGTCGTAAAAACATTGCATCACTGGCACAGTGGCACCGTGGTGACTTCCGTTCGCAAGCGTCCAGAGTGCGACACCGCTGGGAGCTGTTATCGGTCCCTCGCTGTTCGGGGGCTATTTCTGATCGGGTGACACGTGGCAACTCATTAACACGGCCAGCAATGCTCGCGATCGCCTATTATGATATTTTTTTCATATAAAGCGCTTGCCGCTTTGTATATGGCAGATGCGACATAGAGGCACATCAACGATAATATCATGTTTTCCTGTCCAGCTCCAAAGAAATTGTGTTTCTTTTCTCCAAATTTGATCCTTAAATGTAAAGTCGTGGGTTAGTTAGGTATACCTATGGCAACATGAAAATGTTTATGCCGTCGATTCTCTAATCTCGATCTATTCTGGGAATAGTGGCGCTAAGAATTTTTAACAACCTACGTTATGTAGGTATTTTGTTTTCCTCTATGAATAATATGTAGATTCTGAACTTGTTTGACATTTAATCTATAACCGAGTTAATAAGATAATATACAGATTGATAGTTTTAATGACTGGCGGCTTCTGACTTTAACAGGTCCATGTTATCCAGATTTATTCTAGTTTATTACTTAACATGATATTGTATTAATGCAAGCCATGTCAATAAGTATTGATAATTATTTGGTAGGTAGAATGGTATTGATGTCATGAAGTCTGGATATAGAAAAAACCCATGACAGTAGCATCCTGCCCGACCGGTTTTAGCTCACTCCAATTTAAATGTCAATAGATTATCTAATGTTCATCTTTTTTATTGTATTAAACAGACGTTGAATATCAAAGCGACTGTAACCAATTCCCGATGGCTTGCATTAAAAATTTCGCAATAGCGATCCATTTTGATTGACTGCATTACGTTGCGTTCTGGAATTAGATGCATTGCCTAACAGGTACCAAATCAATTGTGGATCACGCTTAGTAGTTCGATTACGTATTTATGAACTCTGATGGTTGAAACTGTGGCGACGGGATGTTGCGCTGTTGTGCTCCCTTTTGATTTGGGCAATCAATCAATAATAACGCTCGTCTGATGTGCATTAGCTCGTATTGGTAAGTATCAAGGTTTTTTTTTTATTGTTGGCCCATCGGATTGAAAGATTCAATTAAGTGGCCTATTTCTTAAAATGAAAAATAAGCAACCTCTGTGATTGCAACTGGCCAAAGACATTCCTAAGAGCCATAACTAGACACATCGTGTCTGCATGATGGTATCTAAGTAATTCGCTGACGGGTGAGATGTTTACATTGCAAATGTAATACGTAACTGTTTTATAGACCGGATTGAAACTGATTTGCAAATAGTTTGCAATAAGTAGGGTGACGATAACCCTCGCTCCATTATCGCTGGCATTGGCCTGACCCAGTTCGCAGATCGGCCCCATTAGAACAAATGCCTCGCCTTTACTGCTACGGCTACTCCACGGGACACACCTAGACATTTTACACCCCATTACCATTTGCAACGTTTGACTTTGAAAGCTTTTACTGCAAAAATCTAGGTTTATTAGATTATCAAACAGCCGCATATAGTTTGAGTTTGTGAAATATACAGAAATTAGGTCCTACTCAGTCCATATGGTTTAGTAAGTCTCTTACCTACCTATCTCAAATTTCATCAAAACTCAGAAGTCATAGGTAAAATTTCTCCAACGTAATATTAACAATGGGTGTCATTGCAAAACAAACAAATTATCTAACAATGTTAAGGTAGGTAGGTACCGTAATATGTAATTTATAAGATGGATTTTGATGTTCAGTTGATATGAATGTAAATAGAGAATCGTATGAGTAATAAATAAATCTAAGTGCGCAGTTTCCGTGTCCGTACTGAGTAACAGTAGTAACGATATACTTGTGTCTGTCAGGGACATTGCGCAACACGGAGATCATAACAGATGTCATGGTAGTAAGCTTGTTCCTTCTATGGCTAAGCTTCACAAACCTATTTGTTGGACGCCTTTTTTTTTTTCTTGTTTTCACGCCACATATTCATCACAAAACAATGCAGAAACAAAAATTGTTTATCCATTCTTTATTAAACTGTTTTGCTGCGACAGTCAAGTTTAATTGCAACATTTTTGGGTGGCATAATTGTAGTAGGAGTCGTGGTATAAAACAGTTCTTAGTACCTCCTGCCTGCACGTTAGGAAGTTATAGTATGTTTTCACTCCATGTTGAGCTTCGTTGGTGCATTAGATTAGTAATCCTTGTACTTTTATAGAGTTGTTATGCTCCAAGAGCCGCAGTTCGCGTTTTCTTTGTTACATTGTAACGAGTACAATCTTTGTCTAGAGCTACTTCTACATATCTTTGTTTATAGCCATGTTCAAGTAGGATGGAACTACCGGCTAACGGCCTCCTTCCTGTCATGCTTCAGTTCAACGGTTCTAAGAGGTAATTTGCTTATTGTGGTAGAAGTTATGAAGCGTAAGAAGTAATTTTCAAACAGGTGCTGTCACAGAGTCGAATTTGCTAAAATGCTCTTTTTTCCGTAGACAGGATTTGGGAATCCCCCAGATGCTGAGAATTGCGAAATCTTTTGCAATCATTTGGTAACTGGCTAGTTAAAAGCATAAAAAAATATTCCCGCACCTATTAGAGGATTCACTGCTGCATTCCAAAATCTCCCGCATTCCGAACTTGTTACATCGTCGTTATCTATACTTCTATACTATATATTATAATAATATTATAAAGCTGAAGAGTTTGTTTGTTGGGTTGAACGCACTGATCTCAGGAACTACTGGTTCGAATTAAAAAAATATTTTAGTGTTGGATAGTCCATTTATCGAGGAAGGCTATAGGCTATATAACACCACGCTATGACCAATAGGAGCAGAAAAAAAAACAAGTCACAAGCGGCGGGTGAAACCGCGGGACACAGCTAATTAACTCATAAAAATGGATACGCTTATGGGATATGAGATGATTCATATACCAATCCGATTTTAATGGAGTACTTTAGCCGTACAGTCAATGACTGTTTATTTCACTTAAAAAATGCTCTCTTGATTCTGTTCTACACATTAGTTTGTTACCCAGCTTCACCCTTCTGAGTCAGTTCAGTCGAAATAGATTTGTTACAGCATATAGGTAGCTATAGTAGATATTTACGATATCGAAAGTAGAGTTTGGCAAGCGCAGTACGTTCTTGACTATCAGTCATTAAACAAATGAAGGCCGCGTTTAACGCAGGGCTTTCTGTGTCATTGTCACCACTACGATGGAACACTTCGAATTTTTGACGACGGAAAAGTTTGGAAAAGTGGAATCGGACTTGCGGGAGAGGGAAATTCACAGGAAGAACGAGAATCTTGTACTATTCGGCCAAAGATGGTCTTACTCAATGATTGGTGATTCTTATGAATGAGTATAAGGTGTTCACTGTCTATATCAGTGGAAAGCACAGTGACTTTTAATGGGCAGCAAAAAACTGCTTGATTGATCCGATTGCTAACAACAAACGAAGAACATTGATTTATTCAGTGGAAAGATTATCTACTGTAATGAACCGTTCTGATTCAACAGGAAACCACTTCGCAGTTGAAATGGCTCATGTTGTTAGTGTTTCTTCCGGTGGAGTTTCGTGAAATTATTAAACCTCGGAGATAAGGGTCCTCTTGATTATTAATTAATTGTATCAAAAACACAATCACTTATTTTGAACATGTTTTACAATAAACAACTTTCTTTGCATGATGACTCGCGTACTGTAACAACTATCAACCAAACAGAACACCAATATACGAGATCCACTTACAGCTGTTCCCACATCAGTATCATCTAATACTATCACGCTCCCAATTCACTTAATCGATGTTAAGTAACGCAATCAAGAGTCCATTGCAAGCATCTGTATGCAATTGATCCGGGCATTCCACTCCGTGCCCAGTTGCCCACACTAGCCACAGATGCGAGCTCCCGATTAGAACGCCCATACACCGCGTAATCCCAACGATATTAGTTTACTGTTAGACTGATTCTTAAGATAGAGAAAAGATCGCCATCTCGTGTTAATCTGTCTTCAATTGTATTGCTTTGGTTGCTTTTTTTTGAAAATCGAATATTTAAACCAAATAGGGTTCAAAATGTACAGGTCAGTAATGTAACATTTTTAACCCTATTTAAGTTATTTTTTAATATTATGTGGAGATAAATAGTAACTAGAGGTGTCGCCAGTGGTGGACCTATTCAATCTATTCATAATACATATTAATGCTGTTTAAATAATTACGGTTTTAAAGGTCAAACGTGTACTAGTCAGTAGAGCAAAGTCAGTGTCATTAACTAATTAACATGGGGCCTTGCTCTGCGCCGCTCTGCGCACACTTACCCAACCGAGTATAAACACACACATCATTCATATGTTTGTGTCCAACTCACCATTCAACGAAAAACGTCTTTGACGGCTTTTTATGACGCCAGACATGTTAGAAGATATGAATAACTGAACTGTGAATACCGACCCAGTTTTTTGTTATCTATGACTTAAACATTACCCAATCTTAAAGTTCGTTGTCTATATTCAGAGCACGACAGTGGAACAATACAGAACGACAAATACGGAATATGTACTTGAAAGCTTAAGAAATCATTTATGTAAGGAAAGATAAGACAGTTACAGCGGTCCGTATCACCCACGAGAAGCTCGGTTTGCCTCGCTTCGGACAGATACGCCGACAAACGCGAAGGCCGGCGCGCGGCGCACGCGCTGCCGCAGAAGGCAGCGTGACGTCACCAGGTTCACGTCGAGTGACGCTCACTCATTCGTACAAGAATGTATATTGTAAACAATGTGTCCTCCTCTTACTTACTAACAAAGACGTCGCGCGTTGGTCTCTTTTATCGTGAGGAGGACTTATTTTCTCACAGCAGAAAAAAACATATTATCTGATGTCAAAATGTGGTTATCGTTGGTTCCCGAGTCTCGAGCAAATGGCGGATTAGAACCAAAAAGTGACTAACTGCGACGATACACATCTACGTAGTACCTATGGTGTCACGCAATATTTTCTCCTTCAAGCGCTTTTGATCCTTTGACAGACACGTGATGTAGATGATTGACTGGGTCCACATGAATAACACACTATTTGTGGAAGAGAGTAGTCTGACTTGACTCCTCTTGAAATGTTAAAGGCAAGATTACGGTAATATTACCAAATTCAATGTCGTCGAAGCTTTGGAAGCTGGGAGAGTTTCAAGAGGATATTGAATTTAGTTAATATCTAGGTAAGAGCCAAGTAAGCATCTAACCACTGAAGTAAGTCTTGTATTATTTTAAGTAAATATTCTTTAATGTAAACAGCTATAAATACTACGGAGTGACTAATAAGGTCCCGATAGTGGCGACCACAGCACAATGTCAGTGTCAAGCTTGGTTAGTAGATTACGATTCGACGAAGCAGTGAACTCACGCAAAAACTATATATGGTCGTGCACCTCAGCGATTACTGACGGAGACCAAGGCTAACCACTATTGACTTGACTACTGATTCAATAAAAAAATATAAAACTCACTTCTGGTTGTTGTCAAGTTATTCTAAGAATGATACAACGATACAAGGCACCATCAAAGGGCGTTAACAAGTATGCTGGCTTTATATCTTTTTGGTCTATATACTCGTAAATGTCAACGTGACTTCTTAAGTTAGGCATGTATAAGACGACCCTCAGTTTTACCCATTATTCATTACTTGGTCAAGGTTCAGTTTAAAGTGACGTCATGTTTAGTAATCATGTTTACCTCGTCTAGTCTAGGTAGCAGTCAGTCATACTGGCGTCAACATGTCATGATATTTCTTCAGCTTTGATTTGAAAACAAAATTATCTTATATAAAGTGACCCCTGTCGCCTTCCCAATGCACATAGAATCTTAAATCGACATAAATGATGTGGATGACATCACCCAAAACGCCAGTGTTGTGGCGATGTGTAATACAATATGCAACAGAAATGACTCACAAACAATATTATTATAAGAACTGCTGATTCCACAAACTCCATGGCTGGATGGAAATGATATTCGTGGGGATGAATAATAAGACCTTTAAGAATTCTAGCGCATCTAGTATCTACGAATTTCTTAAGTAAAATCGCAAAATATTTTCATTAATAAATAATTAATGCGTTCATTGACTTTTACTGTATATAATTTGATTACCATGTATTTTGAATTTGGAATGTGGATACGCTCCATTGTTCCAGATCAGTGATAATTATTGAAAACGATTCGTCAGTCAGGAAACAAAGACCGAAGAAGGTTCAACGCTTACTTAGTTCAAAGTTCAAAAGTCCTTTTGTATTACTTCTGTAGGTGTAAGTTTCGGCAGGCAATTGATGTTAATATGGGGCGTTAATTGTAAGAATCATAGTGGTATAACGGAAGGTACGTGGGCTACCGTCTGGTTCTCATGTAGTTGTTAAGTAGAAAGTAGCGAAAACGAGGATAAATTACCAGGCGAGCTCTCAAGGCATGTTAGTACTACCATATGCAGTGACTCCATATATGGGTGGAGTCGGGAACATAGACGTGTTCTCACGTACATCAAGAATGTCACAACCGCTCGTACCGTTTTCCATTTGATACCGGTATTGACACAACTGTTTTCCAAAGAAATTGTACGAAAAGTAGTTTAGATGAACCGTTTAGCAGACAAAAGAGTGCTTTAAGGCAGTATTGAATAAAAGAAAACCTTCAACTCGACCTACATTTTCAGAACAATACCGGTCTATTCATCTTCTGTTTGGCGTTATTAAGCCCAAAAAAAATTGTTATTTTTATTAATGTTATAGTTTTATTTATTTCTATGAATAATTATAGTTCTGGAACAGTTTTATAAATATTTTGACGATAAACCATCATCTTTGGCTTGACGCAACATTATGCGTAGCTGAGTTGCAGCTATCGCTGAGGAATTCCGCTTCGTTTATATCTTTACACATGTTTCCGTTGTCATGGTTTTCGTAACAGAAAACTGTAACGTGCTAACCTATGGGTTTATGACGGTATTTAACTGTAGTTAACGTGAGACAGTTACTTTGTATTTAGATTTGGTTACCTCTAACTGTTCTAACGACGTTACTTTTCTTTTATTTTTTTCTGTATAACGGAACCGTTTGATCTTAGCTCTCTTTTGATAAGATCGATTTGAGATTACTGAACCCATTAGATGTAAATTGATTCGATATTTATTTATGTAGCCACATTCAACATTGAAATACTACGTACTAAGTGCGTGTCACGTGCCATGTTTACATGGCCTGAAAGGCGCCTTGATAACTGTGTGTAAGGAAAGTTACAGGCTTAAGGCAGCAGACAGACACTACCGCTAAATCTTAGATAAAATTGAATCAGGTTGTCTTCTATAGGTTATTCACAATTTCACACTCAGACATAAAAATCTACTTCACCGCTTTAAGAAGCATGTTTTCAGATACTACTCGTAACAGTTTTGCGATATTTTTTTATTTGGCTATAAGTGTGAATACGCAATGCATTTCATAGAACAAATCGATGATCCAATTCTTATTTACGAACTATTTTGCGATTGACAAACATCCAACCGCGCAAAAATAGAATTAGATCCGTGGACAAATTGTGTTACATGTTGGGGCCTAAGTGACTTTAAATTACACTGGAAGCGAATGACATCACACTCAAATTATGTTCCTATATTGGCAAAGTGCTATTAGTTACACTTTGGCAAATTGACTCCTACCAATTAGAACATGTTCTGAATTTGAAGTAGGCTCGTAACGATAGTTGAATTTAATAGCTTTAACTGTTCTTTCTCATCTCTATCGACATTTCCTGGTTGTCCTTCAGCAGGATGATTACCCGCGTTTTGTAAAACCTTTTGGAAATAACTGTCGGCTTCATTAGAAACGACAGTTTATCAAAACCACAATAATGCATTCATAAATAATGTTAATTATTTGTTTGGGCGATAGCTTCATTGTAATCGTCTTCCCACACATCATTCTTAATTGTTTGGTATGTCATGTGTTGTGTTGCTGTAAATGCTTGATCAGCGTTGAATAATATTTCCTTATGTAGAATGTCTTACACTGATTGGTGTTTTCACAATTTTCACTCAAAATTACCTACTGAAAGTGGAAAACTAGAAGTGGAAAATCTTCTACAAAAACATAAGAAGATATCCTATCATTCACGTTTCCAGATTTTGTTTCGACTTATTTAAACAACTATATGTTAATTAATAAGTTGATTAGTATTTAATTCATAGTAATTTTATTATAATTTTACCATATTAAGTATCCATTATTAGGTAGGTATTTTGGTAAACGTCGGTGATTGGAAATACCGAATTGTCCTATTAGGTATACATTAATTATTCGACTTTCCTTAGAAATAGGTTAAAACGATACATTGTTTTTTAACTTTGAATACTTTTAAATAATAATATTTCATAGATTATGACGTCTATTCGCGAATCTCTACATAAACATTGGCGGGTGGTGCGTAAAGTCTGAATTATCAAAAATAACTTGCGACTCACACTGTTCAAGGTAAGGACGTAGCGTAACCCAAATATATTCTAAAACAAAATCAAGGCCTTTACCACACACAGCGCTGCTATTAAATAAGATATTTATAATCAGAAAAAAAAGAAAACAAAGGTTATTTTTAAATATGATGTCAGTTGAGGTATTTACCTTGTATGTGAGGTTCAAACTAATAAAGTAAATCACTGCTTATCACTGTTTACCACTTGTTAATCACTTGGGCAATGTGAATGATCACCGGGTTTGTCGTGCTCGTAAGTAGTGAGTTTGTCCGCGGTAGTACGCGATGTGACTGTTCGCTCGCCAGAGATCGTCTGAAGGAGTGACGCTCGCGACTGTACCGCAGGGCCCGACCGCCGCCGGCTGACGCACGCTGATGATGACAGCGCTAATCATACTGCACCATCCGTAAACTTGGATTGGATTCCTTGGGTTAGTAAGCAATATAAATAAGTTTAACCGTAATGTTAATACTCTACATCTGTCGAACCAATTCTGCCGGTAGTCCACTGAAAAAATAGAGAGCTAGAGCTAGATAGAAAGCTTAGAGCGACAGTACTAAATTATTTCTTATTACTGTTAACTGTTACAATTTGTTTCCCTTAAAATCACGCAGAAGGAGCTATGGAGCGAGGGAGTAATGTTCTCTCAAAATAGATGGCCTTTTTATAATAAAATAGGTTAGTATTTGTAATATTTATAACATTGCAACAATAACTTCACAAAATATAAACTGTCAATCGCAGTGACAACAAACTTCACTCATCTCTCAAAATGTAAAAATAAAGTAAATAAAATATCAGTAACAAAAATGTTTTAGTAATGGCAACAGAATCCTCAACATAATCAACAAAATGATTAACATACTATCGTACGTGGGCATGGACACGCAGTCGGAGATTTGTTTATGGTGTCTTTTAGGCCTCGTGCGGACCATCTTCGACGCCACGCTTTTCAAAGTGAACGCCAACCTAAAGCAGGTGCCGCCGACGACAGATTTATTAAATAATCCTACCAGAATATAATTAAGTCGAAGCAGACTAGCAGAGCCGCCTACTGTTGACACACATGTGTGTTGTGGGAGTATGTTGTGAGGTTATCTCTTTATATAGTTCGTTACCTGCTGATTATATAATGCGTTGATGAACATATAATAGCGATTATTTAGCGACAAAGACGTCTTCTGAAATCTATCAGGTACCGATCATTTTCTAATGATTTTTGTAATGATGAAAGATTAATAAGGTTAGCGATTTTATATGTATTACTAGCTTATGCCCGCGGCTTCGCCCGCGTGGAGTTTGGGAATAGCCCACGGGATCTTACTTCTGGGATAATAAGTTTGGGCTGTGCGTTGATGTATCAGTCAGCCAGTCAGGACATTGAATTTTAAATTGGGGGATGATTTTGGAAAATCTGTGATACACGTATCTCATCATTTTAACTGAAGTATAAATGTAGACACATTTTCAAGTCAATCGACCTCGAGAGGGATCCTCTTAGGGGTGGAATTTCAAAAAACCCTTTCTTAGTGGATACCTACTCTCCACAAACAGTACATTCTCCAAATTTCATGTCTCTTGGACCAGCGGTTTGGGCTGTGCGTTGAAGTATCAGTCAGCCAGTCAGGACATTAAATTTTAAATTGGGGGATGATTTTGGAAAAATTGTGATACACGTATCTCATCATTTTAACTGAAGTATATGTAGACACATTTTCAAGTCAATCGACTCAGAGAATAAAAAGTTTCATAGAAAATTCAACACCCCATTTCACCCTCTTAGGGGTGGAATTTCGAAAAACCCTTTCTTAATGGATACCTACTCTTCACAAAGAGTACACTGTCCAAATTTCATGTCTCTAGGACCTGTGGTTTGGGCTGTGCGTTGATATATAAGTCAGTCAGTCAGTCAGGACTTTGAATTTTATATGTATAGATAGATTTAATATTGTATTTTAATTTAGAAATGAAAGCCAAGTCTTTTAATTAAATTTCTCTGGAGCAGTAGCGTTTAAGCAAAAACGTGATGCAAAGGTCAGCATGAGATTTAAAAGTAACGCTCTTTCAATAGGTTCATCTGTTATATCTCAGAAATTACTGAACCGATGTTGATATAAACCAAATGGTAAGTCATATCTCTGTTGTGGTTGAACAAATAATAAATGTAGAACATACAAATGTGCTGTTGTACAAATTGAGGGTGAGAGAGAGTAGGTAGGTACGCTGGGATAGAGTGATTTCATAAAACGAACAAATCGACGTAAAACTTCTCTGTTTTAGGTAGATAAGTATAACGCAAAAAAACGAATACTGTCTCTTACGGGATATCTTCCATGATTGTTCATTATAAAAATCACGATCGATCGATCGTTTCGTTATTATTGTTGTTGTGATTGTTGTTGTTGTGATTGTTGTTGTTTCCGTGATTATTGTTTGTTTGTTTCGGGAGCTCAAAATAATGAACAATCACGGATGATATCCCGTAAGTGGCCGTATAAGTTTAGTTGTAAACCGTGAAAGCTTAAAACAGTGTTTAAGTATAAAGCAATTAAAATTGTATAATAGTCAGATGGCATATCTAATGGTCCCAATAATTAGTTACCAAGCGTGGCAATACGCTTCTAAAACTCCTGAAAATGATGAATGGGCGCTGATGCGATGAAATCCGTGTGTTTTACAAGTTGTAAACTTTTTCCTCAAGGGACTGAACAATATTGCTTTGGCTGACAATTAATCATCTGACATTGTACACGTCATATTAGCGTCATCGTTCTCTCGGGAAGTAACAGTTTCCTTCAGCCGATAAACAGTCGATGAGTTGTTTCCGAATTTTCGATGTTTCATTCTCTTTTACACTTCCTCTATACAAATCATTATAGTAACGTTTTTAAACAATCGTTTTTAAGGAAAACTATTTTATTATAATGTACCTTTTGAACCAATAGGTTAATTTGGCGAAAGTCACCTGCCCTTATCCCAATTTATTAGGGGTCAGCACAGCATGTCTTCTTCTTTAGTTAATTTGGCGAAAGTATGGTGGATAATGTAGACGCAGGTTGCTATCCTGCCGTGCTTCTATAATTAATATTAGTTTTCACGACGTGCGCGAGATGATGAGCAGATGGCAGGCTTCCGTATCCCTCTCAGATCAGGAAGAATATTATTATGATCGAGTAATGTTTACTGATATTTAACGGACTTCAAATTCCACAGATACACAAAAGTTAATAAACACACGATATCCAAAAGACTTTTCTACTTTCCTCCGTTGCTCGTGATCGAAGTCGCTTATTATTGCCGCATATATTTATTGTAGCCAAGCTATTCATTAAATTCGTCATTAAACGAATATAATATCAATATACTGCTACAGCATGCGATCCTGAGTTCGAATCCCAGGTCGGGCAAAGTGTAAATGGGGTTTTTCATCAGGAGTTTCTCAATACCAGCCTGGAGTGTGCATTTATTTATGTCCACCTCTGCCTAATCCTTCAGGGAAAGACAGGAGGCTTGATGTAATGTTACAATTTCAAAATACTTTTATTTCCTGTTGTAAGGTCTGGCAGATGAATATGCCGGCTGAGCTGTCGATGCCGCTGCAGCGCGCCCTGCGCACCATGGTATCAGGCATCATGCTGGTGCAGTGCTTCACCGTCTACGTCTACCTCGCTTCTTACATAGTGCTACTCTATCCTGTGTTCCTGGTACGTCGTCATCATTATGCTCCGTCCTGAGGGCGTAACAAGACACTGTTCTCGATTTACGATGTACCTACTACTCACAGTATACGTCTTTTGCTTCACAATTAATGTTATGATAGATGAGGTAATATAAAAGAAAGTAATATAGGTCAAGGGTAGGAAGATAAGCAATATTTTGAAGCTGTAGTGTTTGCCTGTCCTCATGGGATAAAGGCGTGAGGCTATGTATGTATGTAATATTTAGAGACCTTAATATATTGAAATTTAACTTAGTAACTCTCTTCTCGACCTGGGAATCGAACCAGGAGTCCAGGACGTTATGCTCAGTTATTTGTATCTCATATAAAAGATATTTATGGTAAAGGAGGAACGGCCTTCGTTGGTGCTGCCGTGGCTGCTTCTGGCTGCTGTGAGGAAGCTGCTCTGTGAGCTAACGAGCCTGGCGCTGGGGCTCGGCACGTGCCTGCTGCTGGGCCCTGCCAAGCCGCCCTGCATCAAGTTCGTCGTGGTCAAGCTCGTCTTGATCATGCCTGCTTTCTACATGTGGATGCTCGTCTTCAGGTGATTTATATTTTATTTTAAAGTTGATTAAAGTGACGTCAGATATTTATTTTCAGATGTACCTACTGAATATCTTAAAACTTAATAATTCATATGAGTCCTTTTTAAATATTTTTGGTTCTTTGCCTTTAGCAATATCTACTACCTAAAATACAAAAGGATATTGTGGGCTCTCAAAATTGAATTAATTTAGAGGTAATAGCTTATTATTCCTAACGATTCGAAGGTTTGTCTAACAGCTACTACCACTCTCTCAAAGTTGCGGAGGCATTCAAAACGTTTCCGGCTAACCTGCCCTCCACCGACAATGACTTTTTCGACTATGGACTGGAACTAGCTGTCCGAAGAAGGCGTACCAAATCTCTGCTAGGGGAAGCTCAGCTCCGCAAAAAACTCGTCGCAAACTTGTAAATATAATTATAACTTGCCGTACTCCTTATATTTTTACACTACCTTCGGTACTCTATGTCAAATAGTTACACTAGTAGTTCCATAAAAGCGGTTTGTCTCTAAAGAACACAACATCACGCCTGTAATCCCCGAACCGTGGTGTACCTATTAGTACACCCAAATGTCACCAGTTTTGTTTTTAGTCTCATGTACCTAATAGGGGGCGAGCCAATTGCCATCAACAGGCACAAATCCAGACTCCGGTTGCTACTTAGGAATTCCTGATGGGAAACCCCATTAACTTATTGCTCGACCTGGGCATTGAACCCAGAACATGGCGCTGCAGCGGCATCGACAGCTCATTCATATTCATCTGCCACACCTTACAACAGGAAATAAAAGTGTTTTGAAATTGTAACATTACATCACGCCTGTATTTCCCTGAAGGATTAGGCAGAGGTGGACATAAATAAATGCACACTCTGGGCTGGTATTGAGAAACTCCTGGTGAAAAACCCCAATTGCACTTTGCCCGACCTGGGATTCGAACTCAGGACCGCATGCTGTAGCAGTATATTAATATATATTCGTTTTATCACGAATTTAACAATAGCTTGGCTACAATAAATATAAGCGACAATAATAAGCGACTTCGATCACGAGCAACGGAGGAAAGTAGAAAAGTGCGTCTAAAGAATTTTATTCATAACAGCTTATGCCCGCGGCTCCGCCTGCGTGAAGTTCAGCATTTGCCCACGGGATCTTACTTCTGTCTGGGATAATAAGTAATCTATACACATAGATTTATATATAATCGATACATATGTCTCATAATTTTAATTGAAGAGTGTGTCCACCAATTTTCGAGTCAATCGACCCAGAAAATATTAAGTTTCACAGGAAATTCAAACCCCATTTTAACCTCTTAGGGGTGGAATTTCGAAAAACTCTTTCAAAGTGGAAAACTACTCTTCACAAAAAATACACCCTCCAAATTTCATGTCTCTAGGACCAGCGGTTTGGGCTGTGCGTTGATATATCAGTCCGCCAATCAGGACATTGAATTTTAAATTGGGGGATGATTTTGGATAAACTATGATACACGTTTCTCATAATTTTAACTGAAGAGTATGTACACAAATTTTCAAGTCAATCGACTCCGAGAATAAAAAGTTTCACAGAAAATTCAACACCCCATCACATCCTCTTAGGGGTGGAATTTCAATAAACCCTCTCTTAGTATCCACCTCCTAGTCTCTTAGTAGTTTAGGTGTATTCTTTGTGAAGAGTAGGTATCCACCTACTCTTCACAAAGAATACACCTAAACTTATACTCACTCACTACTCACTTACGGGATATCTTCCGTGATTGTTCATTATTTTGAGCTCCCGATATTTCGGCGTATAGGTTTAGATGTAAACCGTGAAAGCTTAAAACAGTGTTTAAAGAACACACCGTCCAAATTTTTTCATTGCTTCCAATTTCACTCTGTCACTTTTTATCCCTATTACACTTCGTTCGATGCTGTTCTGGCACACTTTTATTCGATAGCTAATCTGTTATAGCCCATGTTTGACATCCATAAGATAAGCACGGGAGTATGCAAGTGTTATATACAGTTATTTTAATTTTTATGGACATTTAAATGAAATTTTATGGACATAACATCAAATTTCATTAAATTTGATGTTATGTCCATAAAATTTCATTTTAATCATAAAACGGGTATGTCTGATTAATGTACGTCTGACGAAATCACCAATGATCAAATGATTATTTTACCTTCGGAAATACGAGTATGTCTCCGATATATATATATTTATTTTATATTATTTTATTTTTTAGTATAATTAGTTTCACGATTGTCTGGCAGTTTGAGTTTGAGTACGAGTTATGCGGCCTACCCAAATGACCTTTCTTTGGTATTGTTCGTCGTGTCGTTGAGCTCCTTGTATCATGAGTCGAGCTACACGATCACTGACAAATGCTTGCACTGTCTGGACAGGTCCACTCAAATCTGTGTGGTTATTTCTTCAAAAGACCATCTCAGACATTAATCTACATGGTCTTCATATGACTTGAGCAATGTCTGGA
The DNA here is from genome assembly GCA_963082995.1 of Noctua comes. Classification (NCBI taxonomy): domain Eukaryota; kingdom Metazoa; phylum Arthropoda; class Insecta; order Lepidoptera; family Noctuidae; genus Noctua; species Noctua comes. Next base: position 9,173,322 of record OY720273.1, read on the forward strand.
CTTTAAAAGAGACGGTGACCTTTGAGTTTGTTTCGGATGTTTCTTCTCAGAGTAGTCAGGTACGAAACACCGGCCCCATCTAGCTTTAAAACAAAACATGACATGTAAAAGAGTTTGGTAAACCTAATTGCAGAAATAAATATGATTTATGATTTATTAAATTTTTTATTGACTGCCTCGTTGGTCTAGTGGTCGCAAGCGCGGCTGCTCAATTAAGGTTCGATTTCCAAGTCGGGCAAAGTGTTATTGGATTTTTGCATCACGAATTTCTCAGTAGCAGCCACGGCGTTTGGATTTGTACTCAGTTGATGGCAATAGGCTCCCCCCTACACATGAAACTTATACCTACATACCTGGCGAAATGTGGGTGTACTATTAGGTAGACCTCTGCCTAACCCTTCAGGTATAGCAGGCTTGATTTTATGTTTTAATTAAATGAGTTATTCTCTTACAGTATATGTTCGTACACAATATAACATTTTCGAGTGAATTATAGATGATGACAAAGTTTCCGGCCATAGTGAAAACTTTGTCATCATTTGGTATTTTGTTAATAGGTATGTAATTTCCGACCTAAAATTAATATTAACAACCCTGATGACATAAATAATTAAATACTAATATTAATCATATATTTCAGACATAGTCCATAGAAAAATTATAAAAATTAAAATCACATTAAACACATGTACATTAAAATAATCACTTTCTTCTTTTTGATAATAGTACATTTTGATATAAGTGGGGAAACTTTGTTATTACATTCGAGGCGGAATAAACACCCGAGCTGCAGGCGAGGGTTTTATGGAGCCGAGAATTGCAGTAACAAATCCCCACGCGTATCAAACGACGTTTTTCAAAACACTTTCGAAGAATTAAAATATTAGAACGGAAAGTATTTTTACAATGCAACAAACGCTATGAAAATCTACTCACTTGTGCTGTCGATCTTGGTTTTTCCATTTTTACGTTTAATGCTACTACACTAATAAAAGCTTATATTTTTGTATACCTATATATTTCCTCAATGCGTAATGTCATCTTTACTAAATTTATAAAATCTTACATGTCCTTAGCAGAAATATAACTTACTTTACAGATACGGAGAAGGGACTCCCAGTTCTACTGATGGAGCATTTGTGCACCCGGCGTTGGAAACTTCCAATGATACAATTTTTGAAGAAGAGCCAGAGACAGGTGTTTTTAAACCGTCAACGGCATTATTGTCGGATATTGGTGTATACGCACACGAGGATTGGTTTGGAAGCGAACTTTTGACACCCCGAGATACTGACCGCATTTTAGAACAAATTGTTTTGATGTTGTTACGAATAGGTACTTATTTGAAAAGGGAAGGATTAGTATCAATTGAAGATTCTGGGCTGTCATTGAAGAACGTGCCTGCTTTGTGGCTTCAGCAACACAGTATGGATTGCTCTGCAATGAGTGGAGAAATCACTGAGACGCCCCCAAATGTTGCTAGCAGCAAAGGAAATATAGCTTTATATCTACGTGAATATCCACATATATTTATGAAGAAACAAAACACCACCCTTTCACAGACTGAACTTAGATTACAGACTTTAAACACTGTTCATAGTCAAGTTGATACTGATGACGGCGCCACAAGTACACATAAATTAAGGAACTCCACATCTTACGAAGAAATTTCATCAGCTGGGGTTGAAAATGTTCCCATAACCAAGCAAGTATCAATATTAGATTCTATAATGCCGCGTGATAAAACTGTTAAAATAAAATTGCCTGAAAGCTCGAAAGCAGGTACTAGTAGAGAAATACAAAAAGAATACAATAATAAAGAAGTTTCAGGTTATCAAAATTGTAAAGAAGAAAGCACCTTGAATCTAAGTTACATTAAAGAAAATAGTAATGAAGTTTATCATATATTTAATTTAAGTAAAGATAAAGATTCTTCACAAAAAAATGCAAATATGCTGGAATTAGCTGAAAATATAATCCGTGAAGACGCCAAAAATAAAGAATTACCACTTCGTATACAATCAAATGATGATAACATTCAAGAAACAAAACAATCAAAGGAAGAAGACAATAATAAAGAAGTTTCAGGTTATCAAAATTTAAAAGAAGAAAGCACCTTGAATCTAAGTAACATTAAAGAAATTAATAATGATGCTTTAAATTTAAGTAAAGATAAAGACTCTTCACAAAAAAATGCAAATATGCCAGAATTAACTGAAAATATAATCTATGAAGACGCCAAAAATAAAGAATTACCACTTCGTATACAATCAAATGATGATAACATTCAAGAATCAAAAGAAAACTCTTCAGATAAAAAAATCTCGTTTCAAACCAAAAATAAAGGCGTTGAGCCTGATGATAACAAGTGATAATATGAAGTGGACAGTTTAGAATCTACAGAATTTCATTCATTTCGAAAACCAACGACAAATAAAAAAAACATGAAACAAACTGCAACACATGAACACACAAGCTATACTTGAAACTAACCTTTAGGGGTAGGTAATACACAGACAAGACAGCAAGAAAACAACAGGATTAAGTTGTATGTATTTTATTAAATTACGTATGTATTCATTAATTAAACAATATACAGGTTCCTATGATGAGGAGCCTGTTGTATCTTGATTTTCATTTAAATTACGAATTTCTGGTTGACACATGCTATTGAGTACAGCTGCCACTGGATCTAAATACATTACTCGATAGTTAAATTCATTAGGATCTATCAAATTGAATTGATACATCGGTAATCTGTTTGTTATAATCCATGCCATTTGTGGTACTTCATGATCCATTCGTAAATCGTTGGGAAAGATCATTGTATTATTGTTTTGAGCGACAACTACTAAATTCCGGTTTGTATACGGTTTTCGTGTGTCCCAACATCCGATACTGTCTCGCGAAATGAGGTTAAAGAACATAACACCGTTGCGGTCGACGGCTGCGGCGGACACCTGTCCGTCGGCGCCGCGGCTGTCCCCGAGCAGCGCGAACTCGCCCACCGAGCTGCTCACGCGCGTCGGATCGCGTATCACAGACGTACTCACTACGAACTCCAGGGAACTCGACATGGAGTGATAGTACAGTGGTCGATCGCCTTGGTGATACTTGCCTAAGGACATGCCGAACAGACCGTCAGACCACTGATAATTCAGTCCATGTAAAGTGTAGTTTGATAACAATGGCTCGGGATAGAAGCTGTAGTGACTGAATCGCCAAAAAGCGGCGTCTTCATGTCTGAAGACGATTAGTCCGAAACGCCACGCATCTGCGATGTAAATGTGCAGATCTCTGCACCGCACGTCCCTGGAGTCCACCACGATGTTAGTGATCAGTGAATTTTGAAGAACAAACTCACTTGGGATCGGATAACGCCCCAATACTGTATCAGTACTGAGATTTATGGCAAACAACGTTGGTGGGCAAAGTTGACGTGGCGTTTCGAAGGCTTCCACTTGACCAGAGTCGAGAACCCACATAACGCCGCAGTGGTCTATGCTCATGCGAAATACTGAAGTGAAGCCAGTGCAGTTAGCTGTTGAAAAAAAACATATTAAGTAAACTCTTTTGTTTTATAAACGAAAAAAGACTAACAAAGTTGTCTCGATAAGACATACCTGCGTTATGCCAGTCCCAGTTAGGGTAAGGTTCAAAGGGCGGGGATTCTATCGGTACACCAATTGGTACAGACGATAGAGTGGCTGGGGTCCCAGTCTTCCACCGAGGCGTGCTGATAAACACGCGATCTTTCCAGCGCTCTACTCCAAGAGGTATTACGTTTGTTGCGTTGAATTGTCTGAACAAGAATAAAATTATAATTACCTATCTTTTCATTGTGCAAATCAATGCTGTACAAAATATTACCCAGTGTTGATAGCTTGCTGGCGGTCTTGCGGCGTGGGATACGCGTAATCAATCTGTTTCCATCTGTATAAAGTGCCTAGCGGTTTCTTGCTAGCAATTTGTATATATCCGAAGCTTGTCGTCACGATGCTCGCCAATATTACAGTTAACAATATCTGAAAGAGCAATAGAAAAACTTAAAAAGTAAATTCTTCTTCCATAGAAATTCGTCTTTTTAATATCAATGATGAACACACAAAATTCGGTGGTAAATATAATGCTATCTTCAGACACGTCGTGAACTGAACCATTCATGTGTACCTATGATATAGTTGCGTTATTACGTGAAAGTTCCCATTACTACAAGGAAAGTCGGTAGGTACCTACTTTTTGCGTATAGTCTGCGCTACTAACATACTATAATTAGCATAGTCTCAATATGTGTATAAATATCCCTCTATCACTATGTGTCACTATGTTCGTACACGCTAATCTCCGAAATCACCCAACGGATTTCAATGATACCTACTTTGTGAATGGTTGATTTTGGACCCGATAAGTGGTGCCGTGCGAAGCAGGAAGGGTCGCTAGTATAATTATTATTTATCAGAAATATTATTTGTAGACCCATTTTTTTTTGTAAAGTGTGTGCAAAAATACTAGAAAGCTATGAGAGTTAGGTATTGAGTTCTTAATGATTATCATCAACGTTAAATAATATGTTAAGAAACTAATTTAATATGTATGTGTTATAAACATAACGGACGCAACGGTTAGATTGGTTATAAAATTACGTTTTTAGGTTGCGAGACTCTCGCTAAAATCTTAATAGGTATTTATGTTTATATTCGGCAAGCAGCTATGTAGGTTCCCAAAAGACAGACGTCCTCGTTGGTCTAGAGAAGTGTTCTCACACTTCTCACCTGTGATCACGATACTTCAAAGTTGCATTTTTATTCAAAAGTTTTTTTTTTCGTTTTTTGCTCTATTCAGTACAGCTACACACATGTCTCAACGATATAAGAAACAAAGTAGGTACGACAAAATCAATAATCCTGTTTTGAATAGCACTGTGGTCAACCGCCTAAAATCCTCATCGACCTATTTGATATTCAGCTGTACTATGAATGTCCAATTATATTCGAACAGGCCTGTTACTTGGTATAATAATTCCTAACACCGTACATGTGCAATTTGTTTTGCAATAGACTTTTGTAAGCGATATCCCTTTACGTGCATTACTACACTGACATCCTGATAAGGTGCCTATTCTATAAATTTTGTTTCACGTAAATATGTTCTTAATGTATTTAAAGCCGTGCCCATTTAACATTGACTGGGAGGTTACTTAGTTACTGTAGGGTTGCCTAATAATGTGACCGTCGAGGACGACAACTTCACGAACCAGTTTGTATCAAAATATACCTACTCGTTATTTGTCGCGTAAGTTAAACTCCGAGGATATCAGCTGTATTATTGTTGGCAATAGGCAACAGTGGCTATATGAAGCATTCTTTCAACGCTGTAGAGGGTGTTACCACTGCAATATCTAACGGCATTTAAGTTTTAAGGAAGGTTTCCGGTATTTTTTATCCGTGTTTTGGGAACCCTTGGGAAAATATGCCTGTTGATGAACACACCGTTTTAGAAAGTCCTAGCTTTCATATAACACAGCTCTAAAAATTCTCTGGTATCGTTGTAACTAGTTATCTTCTCTGTATCAAAAATTAAGTAGGCGTAAAAACTTACCTTCGCCATATTTAACGTTTTCACTAAATCACTTATGCATATCTGTATGAAGCACGTCCGTTCGGTCGGTTGCTTAGAACTGTTATGTATAACAGTGAGGACTTAATACGAATTAAAGAAGTTATTACATAAATATGTTTGACGTGAGCAACCAGTTCGTAGTCTGTTATTACTTGGAACTATCTTCTAGGAGTGCTCGTCGTGCGGGCTGGTGTAATACCTTACGCTGTCAACTGGTCTAGATTACAGAGAAGGGAATATTTTACGTTCGTGATAATACTGAATAACTAGTTTGTGTAACTCCGTAGATTATTATGTTTTATGCACCTTGTAACTCGTGCCGTGAAAACACAATAATTCACGTAATTCTAATTTTGAGACTAGTCCAATAATTCCCAAAACGATGATGTTTTTGATGCTATGTGAAAATGGATTTGTATTTTAGAACTGTTTGGCATTTACAACATTTGAGTATATTTTTATAATTTGGCGTTTGTCTAGCATATGCGTTAGTTAAACGTATGCATGCCAAAGATGTTCCAAAGACACGTCGTAGACGCATCTTAGAAGCTTCGTAGCAGCTTCGTAGACGCTTCGTCATCGTTTCATAGATGTTGCTTAGTAGATTCATCGACGGGGGCAAAAACGCATCGTGGACGCTTCGTAGCAGTTTCGTAGACGTGTCGTAGTAGCTTTGTAGACGCTTCATAAATGCTTCGTTGAGGTTTCTTAGCTTCTAAGTACTACTGTTATAAAACAGAAAAACTGTCGAATATTAATTCGATAAGACTTTTAGAATGTTTACAAACTCACCCCCATGCGAAAAAAACGTGAGTTTTTGCATGTATGTATTAATAACAATGTAGTCAACACCTGATAAAAATAAAGGATATTGCGTTAAAAAAATCAACAGACAAGTTTATAATGTACAAACACTGTACAAAGGTACAAAGTAGCACTTTAGGTATATTTATTGGTGACTTAGAAAAAATATTTTACATTAAGTGAGTATTTTTAGTAGAATAAAATAAAAAGAAAAAATATTTTAAATTAAGTTTTACGAAAAAAATAAAATCTGTAAGGCGTCAGAACAATGTAAAGTAACAGTTGCCAATGTAAAGTAAGTGCATAGTTAGTTACTTAATTACTGATAGTTGCAATCTTTATATGTGTAGGCGTTAACATTGATAAAGTAAATTTTGTGGGAAAGTGCTTAAAAATATTGGTTACTGATAACTGACATTTTTGTGACATTATTTTTGAGGTAAATTGTTATGGCAGCAATCCTCTGCGAATAACGTTGATGGCAGGAGAAGGGACGACCGAGTTCGTGTCACAGACAGTTCCTGCCACGGCTTCCGTGGTGTCGGCGTACAGTATACGGTAGTTGTAGTCGTCCGGGTCTAATGGCCCCGCTTGGAACATCGGCAACCGGTTAGAAATAACCCATACGCTTTGCCTCTCGTCTTGATCAATTTTGATGTCATTTGGAAATATCAAAGTCTCATGATTTAAAGTAACTATTCCGTTGGTTACCCTTTCATAACTTTTCCTTGTGTTCCAGCATCCAATGCTGTCCTGAGTTACTAAACCATAGAACATTACTCCACGTCTATCAATAGCAGAAGCTGAAGACTGTCCAGAAAATCCTCTACTTTCCCCGGCTATATTAAACTCCGAAGAACTGTTGTCAACGCGGGATGGATCTCGTAATACTTCTGTTGAGACGTAGAATTCTCTGTAACTCGACATGGGATGGAAAAATAGTATGCGTTCCTCATCTGGATCAATGGGCGTTAGGGCTAAACCAAAAATGCCATCTGTCCACTGGAAATTGAGCCCATGAAGAGTAAAATTTGAAGCCAGTGGATCCGGGAAAAATAAGGGGTTCGTGAATCTCCAAAACTTTACATCGCTTTGCCTAAACACTAGGAGGCCGAATCGCCAAGTGTCTGCTATGTACACGTGAAGATCTGAGCAATCTGGCAACCTTGTATCGATCATGAGGTTCGCGAATAATGAATCTTCCAACACATATTGTTTCGGTATTGTGTAACGTGCGATCAGTGTATCTGTTTGAAGATCAAACACTACTATACTAGGTGGGCATAACTGTTTCGGATTATCTTGAGAGTCAATCTGTCCGGAGTCTAATACCCAAAGTCGGCCGCAGGGGTCGGCTTGCACTCGAAACACTGAAGTTAGTCCTGTACAGTTCTTGTTGTTACCTGAAAGTTTGGGGAATAAAAATAAATTAAAACTTGGAGATGATTTTTATATTTAAGATTAATTAATAAGAATTTAAACCTTATCAATACGAAGTCGATGAAGACTGGTATAGTTTAACCCCGTATTTTTTTTATTTTTTATTTTTTTTATTTGCTAGTTAATCCGTCTAGCGGCGAAAGAGCTTGTAGGTTTATTATGTCATAATTTCAAAATGATACGTACCAAAAGCTCTATGAAAGCTCCAGTTGGGGTAGGGCTTGAGCGGCGGCGAGGTGATGCCCCCTTGCCGCGGCACCGTGGCGAGCGTAGCCGGCACGCCGCGTCTCCACGCTGGCAACGTCACCCACACGCGTGAGCCCCACACTTCCAGCCCCAGGGGAAGCACGTTTGCAGCCACATACTTTCTGTAATGACAAATAATAAGGAATTAGAGTCATAATAATCTAACAAAAGAAGCGTGAAACTCCAGACTGTTCGCGATGAAGGCCAATCTAGATGACAAAAGATAATAAGTCAAGTAAGACAGAAAGGATCGTACTAAACGTTATTATTTATGTGGGTATTTGGGTCATTTCTATTCTTTTATCTTTGTATTCTATAATGTGTGATTGTGTGAAACCTTGAATAACCTTGAATACTCCGGTAGGAAGTGATTAGATGCAGTTGTTAACTTTATTAAAAGCTATAGGATTTTGCACTGAGCAAAATAAAGAACAACAAGTCATGCGGCGCAGATGGCGTGAACATCTGCATTGCATTTGCGGACTACTCGATAGTATCATAGACTCTGCCATCTTCTGACAGTAAATAAAATGTAGAATCCACTTATTGTCTATTACAGAATATTTATACCAGCAGCACAGCCGCAATAAAACTAGAACGGATAGGTCCAAAATGGACCTATCCATTCTCCTGGAGTGGAGACCACGGATGGGACGGAGGAATGTGAGAAGATAACTGACTAGTTGGACAGACGATCTCATTAAAGTGGCCGAAATATACTGGATAGCTGTGACACAAAACCGCCAAAAGTGGAGAGATTCGGAAGAGACCTATACTCAGCATTGGGTGGCCAAAGTTTGAAGAAGAGAGAGATAGAGACAAAAATTCAAAACCTTTAAGGCAGTCTAACATGGCGACCAAAGCTAGTCACCAGAACCCTAGAAGGAGTCTTCAGACAGTTGGCGACTGCCTGGGAAGAGAGAGGTATCTATCTCGGTGAGGCGAAACAAATAATGATAAAACATCCAACCTTACACATATCACCATATATGATGATACATATATGTATAAGTGCGTCGAGTGCACTGGTATGATTTGTAGTGTGGCATCGACAAATACGACCGAATTAACGCAACCGACGATACGCCCGACGCACATTCCCATACGTGCCTACCCTAACTCAGAACTCAGATTTCCACTGAGTTAGACGTAAAAAGGAAACAATTTTTAGTAATTACCCTGTAGAGAGCGCATGCCTTCGATGCTTGGGCGTCAGGAACTCGAAATCCACGTGCTTCCACTTGTAGAGCGTGTTGAAGGGCGGCGTATCGTTGTCGGCCGGCACGGACTGCGCGCGCATCACGCCCAGCATCGTCAGCCACAGCGTAACGCCCGCCGCTCCGGTGTGATCTGGAACATAAGCAAAATAAAGTAAATTCAATTTTTTTTTTGTTTGGCGCTTAAATCCCACTGCTGATCAAAGGCTTCCCCTTTCTCCCGCCAAGCCTCTCTAACTTTTTTTCCGATGGAAAGTCATCAAATGACCCCTCCCGCTCTGCGCGGAGCGGAAGGGAGTGTCAGACTTGTACTGACTAAAACCCATCCATATTCGTTCTTAGCCCTTTGTGTCCCAGGGCTGCGGTATCTCTTTCGAACAGTCCCGCAGCCCCGGCAGGCTCGACCCTTGCGGACCCCTTCCGGTTTGCTGATATCTCTTTGAGGCGCGCGTGGAACTCGAACGCGTCGTCGACACGGCCTGTCGTCAGACGGACGGACGGCGAGAGCAAACCTCTCTATCTTGTGTGATATCTGGCCATGTTCGTCCCGCAAACAAGATCAGATCGTCACACCACTAAACTAAAAGTGGGAGTAGGCTGGCTACGTAGCGCGAAAGCACCCGGAGAGGTGGGCAAAGATCCTCACTCATTGGACGCCAGACGGAGGAAATCGCCGTCGAAGTCGATAAATATAAGTAATAATAAATTCTCTTTTGACATTTCAAGACGCTGTCGTCTGCGTTACATGCCATGAGTAGGTATTCCAGACGAAAAATCACAATAAAACTTTGCCCAACCTAGGAATCGACCAGGACCCATGCCTAATAAGAACAGTCACACGCATCTTACGGTCTTCATACGGTCGTCATCTTAGGTTAAGCTACCCTTACCAAGGTTGGTCCATGGATAGATGTCTATTGATCATCCGTGATCCACAATTCGCCGAGACCCCTCCACGCTTCGTAAAGCACGTTAAGCCTTTGGTCCCGGCTGTCATTTGTAGACATTTGAAAGTCATTTCGGGTTGTTGGTAACCCGAAAGTCAGTAGAAGTAAACACAATACTGGTTGTCAATGTCAACCAGTATCGTGTTACATAGTTCGTAGGTAACTAGATTGTCTAAGGTCACATAAACAGCAGGTTCATGTTAAATACTGATATTCACCAGCATCCTGTAAGACTGAAAACTCTCCGCAATATAGTTGGAAAAAGATTAGGCACTTGAAGATGTTTATTTCGCGGATAAAAGAACATTCAATCATTGAAAGATTGAAATTCGTAGAGTAATAAGAGCCCAGCTTTAGTGGTTTTGTTAGTATTTACGTGCGACCAGGTATATCTATTATTGGACTCAAATTATAACGGCTCACAATTTAGGACCCATTAATATTAATAATAATTTTAATCCGTGGTTCTAGGCAACCAGGCTCATCCCAGTTACAAACGTCCCTTTGTGCTTATTGGCCGTTCCGTTCTGTCTCCTGCTTGATATGGAGGGAAGTGGTAATTATCGCTTTCCTACTCCTCCGCTATTCTTTGCTAATTAATTTTGTTGCGGGATCCAAGACAATTAAATAGTTTTTCCGGGACTTCGTCCAGCTTCAGTGGCGCTTTTCTGGACACATCACCAATGATTATTCTGGCTTTCAAGGGTTGTACTGGTTGGGAACAGTGTGGCGACCTAGCACAGTAGCCCAATAGGCCACAATGAGGTAGCCCCTAGTTAGCTCGCTGAGCAAGCCGCATGCCTCAGATCACTTGCTCATTATATTTCAGTTATTTGAGCTGAATTCACGAAATAAATTATATACTGGACCAATTCATTAGGTACTTGTTTTTTTTTTTTGATTTTATCATATTTGGATTAACAATCAATCAAAATATCCTGTTTGCTTGGGCCATTTAAAAATAATTTTACAATTACATCGACATCATCATCATCATAATTACGATACCTTCGCGAAAAATACCAATTACTAAAAAACAGTGAAACTGGCACGTGAAGCTAATACTAATAAATAAACGTGGCTAATTAAGTAATTACTGTCAACAATTGAAAACTGAATATCAAAACATTCGTTGAGTTCTATGTTCATTTGCAAAGTAGGCAAAAGGTTTTAATCAATTTAATTTTGGGAAATATATATACGGTGTATATAACTGTACTGTTTGATAGATGATAAGTGATGTTTATTATGCAAATAGGTTTTTACAAGCACTTTTTCACTTCACGTCAGCCGAAACAAACTCAGAGGTCATAGTCTCTTTTAAAGTCCAGAGATGGTCTTTTGAAGAAAGAACCACACAGATTTGAATGGACCAGTCAGTGCAAGCATTTGTCAGTTTACACTATTACTAAGCAAAAAACTTACAAACAAACCGAAAACAAAATCTAATTTCTAACAATTGACATTATAGTGTTATTTCAATGAATTAATAAAGAATGCGTGCAATGCCCGACGTGAAATCAATTAACTAGCTTAAATTATATACTTTCATAGGTCGCGAACTCTCGAACACTTTCATAGATTGGCGTGAAACTGATGACATAGCTGTAAAAGTCATAGTACAGTACAATACAGGAACAGCACACTTTAAATGCTTAAATAAAACTAAGTGTTTTCTTAGATACGAATAGTTATGCTTGAGGAAAGTCCAAATTTGGATTAAAGTAGATACTAACTCTATTCCACGTATGTACTTTCGTTTCGCTGTCACTTGTATGCAGATGCGTCAGGAATTCAGAATTAAATGCAGACGATGATTTCCTCATTGTTGTTTGCCATACCAGACTGTGATTGGACACTACTTACAAATACTACAATGCACTAAAAACACGTTGTTTTTATGGTTATTAAATACTGCTTGTATAGCATAACTATTTTATGCAAATTATTTTTAATTTTTAATTTTGGCCGAACCTGCGGCTAGATGCTCGAAAATTATAAATTTAAAAACATACGTACCACAAATCATTTTTAATATACAAAAACTTTGAACACTACACTTCACTGTTGTCCACACAACTGATCCTGAGTGACAAACATAATAGATGGGACGACAATAGTAATTTATAAACTTAAGATGTGGATGAACAAACAATTGACTGTTACAATGTAACAATGGTTATTAGTCCTAAATATTTGGGCAATGCAAATTTTAAGAATAAACCGTAGTACAGTAGCGTTTGGACCCTCCAGGACTTGAATGAGGTAAACGACACAGCTGTCCAGGTCGCTACGCACTGGTCGATCAAAACCTGAGTCATCGATTCGAGAAGAAGAAGAAGCCGGTTCTAATTCTACTGTGGAGGTTTGTCAAGGTTCTTTTGCTCTTGCCACTTAGTAAAGTCTTCTGTTCTGAACTTTTAGCAGTAACCTACTTGAAAAAAAACCGGCAATCAATTCACCAAACGTGGTGATTGTTACAGCGTTCGAGTACAAACACACACCCTCGCAAATTACCTTTATTCATCAGCTTAATTAAGTAATAGTAAGATATTATTTGGTTGGCCATGTAAAATCGCTTGGACACAACTTGTGCCCCTTCCGATCTCATGATAATTAAGTGGTATTAGATTGATGCATATGTGTTATTAAAACACGCGTGTAGTGATTTATTCGAAATCTGTATTAATTTTGACTGACATTTCCGTCCCGACGAATTCATAATGATTGATGTCCATCGGATAGGGCGATCCATGTCTAATGATGCGTTGCGCGGGGGCACAAGCACCGACATTAATCACTCCAAAGTCGCTTGTCCACGCATTCTGCACACAATAGGGATCGATCCGTAAAACATAGTTAATCGATTTCATGCGTGGCCGATTCACTTTCTTCCAATTTCAATTGTGCGATTGTAATTTTGGAATGTCATTGCTTCCGATAGGTTTCGAAAGAGATAGAACCAAGCTCATTATCGTTATATGGGACTTATGAGACTGTAGTGACAACTAAGGCATTGCAGCGATGTAAGTTTGTGAAAAAAGTATAATTATGAAGTTACTGGCCAAATTTAATTGAACAAAACTCATTAAGATTTTGCTAAACTACAGTAATGTTAAGTTAAAGGCATTTTATTTAACAAATCAAGCGTTGCTTCTGCCTAGTAGGCAAATATGTAACGTGTGTTGCTGACAATTCAATGAAAATGTATGAATTGTCAGTTATATGAATATTTATAATTATCGTATTTCACAGATGCAACTCGTTGCATTCAGTTACATCATTACTTTGATACTCCACGGACAGACGAGCACAGCGTTGCGTCTGCTTCTCCGCGTAGGTACATTCTGTAACCTCACTTCTTTATGGACGCAAAATACTCGTATTTGTTAGCGTTATGTAACTACGAAGAAGTCGATAACTATTGCCCGTTTCCACTAAAACTTAATGACATCAGATAAATGCTTAATTAAATATTATTGCAATCTTGGAATTTCTACTCTTGGCTCTCAGCTTTGAATATCCAACAAAGCATTTATATTAAGGCAGTCTCTATGAAGACGTCAGTGATATGATATGGCTATAGTTCTATGTAATGTTAGTACGTAATAGCACAAGATTAATATTACTATTCTTCTTTTCCAATATCCATCCACTGGGCTAATTTGACTGCTGTGTTAACTTACAGAAAGTTACATTTCGCTCTACATTAAGTATTCTATTGTCTCCGGAACACTGAGCGGTCAGATTGTTAATTCTTATTACACAACAACTAATTTACTTGTAAATTGTGTAGATACAAATCAGCTTAGCTTAGTAGTTTTGAGGCTGTACTCTTAAATTTGCGTGCGATATGGTACAATTAGAGGCATATTCCACCCGCTACGGCTTTGTTGACCGATAAGTGTAATCGACTGTACTTTCACCAGCTCGATGTTGCTTAAGAAAAACGTTGAGTGGGTTACATGCTACTATTAACTGTATTAAAACATGCAGCAGTTTTTAATATTTAAAACAATTATTTTACAACTCTAGTAAAGAAATGTTGACATCAAAGTTAGTAAATATTGCAGTTGCGTTTGGAGATTTGACATGGAAACATTAGTATGTTATGTTAATAGCATGTGCAAATTCAGTTGTAAAGCATCACAATAAGACGTTACCTATAATAGTGTTGTGATCCCATAGCACTGCTGGATAGTTCTCGGGGTAGGCAGACATTTGATAATGCCTATTCGCTTATAAATAAACGCCGATTAAAGTTACGGTAACCTTTAACCTCAATCAGGCAACCTAATCTGAGGTCTACTACGGTTTGTAACTTTGCGACGCGTTTATTAATAAGGGGTTTTATTAACTTAAAATATTCCACCACTCATAAGTTTCAAAAGCAACCTGATATTGAACATATTATTTTACTTATCCAAAGAAATTAGACAATGTGACTAAGTCACGGTCGGGCGGTTCCGATTAGGTGTCGTTGCGTTAGTTATGGTATCAGGTAGTAGACGCTATTCATTACTAAGGACAACATCGATATTATTGACTAAAATTGAACATTATCTGATACGATTCCACGAGTTTCGTGGTAATGGTGAGTGGGCTGTAAGATAGTTGGCCCTGACTGACATAAAAGTAATTATAAGTTTCTTTCTCCAGTTTCTGAACAGAAAGTATAAGGCATGCATGCATATATTTGATCTTGAATTAATTCAGTGAACCTGATTTGATGAAATTTTGTCTTTTAAATAATTAAGGTCTATGGGATGTCTGTCTAGTGGGAAACTCAACTACCTAATGAGGAAATCTAATGAAGTTAAAGAATCATCAATAGAAGTGGAAATAAAGTTTACGTAAAGTGCAGTTAATACCCACGTCTGCTGCATAAAGGGTGTAAATAGACCCTTAACATAACCGAAAGGCACTTGTTCTCCCTGTCTTTGCGACCATTTTATTGTTCTAGACCATACCTGGGAACCTTCTAGTTACGGAGATATTGGGGGTCAAAGTTCCAACTTTTACCAATTTTTTTTTTTAAATTTTTGCAAGATTTTTACTTTACACACTTCCACGATCCCCATACTATTCAATCCATCCATCAGCACAATGCTTTGAGTGCTTTCCATCGAGTCCTACCGTAAAACGTGATTTTTCACCCCAAAAAAAAAGTCGATTCCCAGCAATAATTTTTGCGTAAAGTTACTTAGTTTGATGTAGAGAATGCTTGCTGTAAACCGTAATGATCATAATTTAAAACATTAAAAACTCCTATTACGCTGGTCTAGAGAAATAATAGCAGCATTTCCTTCACTGCTTTGTATTATTCATACAATGTAATTCATCGCAGCCAGGGAAACTACTATAAGCGATTAGTCCGGTAATTCACATTATGGCCATCATTAATTGTTAAATAACAAGTAATTAGTTCGTAATCTAAGCGCTCTATTCCACGTTAAATTTTCCACTTCAATGGATTTACAAGATACTTTCGATACATGAACATAAAAACGCATTTCCGTTTTTTTTTGTAATTCGTTGTTATTATGGTCTAGTCTAGAACAATCACTGTATAATTAATAATATGTAATCTAATCCGTGCATCCCTCACTCCCCAGTGAATTGCGCACGACTGATTCGATTAATTGTCATAATAGACGTCTACCTACTGTGGGCTCCGGGTTACTTGAGTTCGGTATAATAACACCATTCTATCGTTATACTTACATAGACTTCATGGTGGAAAAATTAAGAACAAGCTTCCGCCCGTGGCTTTACCGGCGTAAATATACAGGGTGAAATTTTTCAACCTCACCTGGAGGGAAAGTACTCTAAATACTGGGGATATCAAATTTTACTCAAAGGAAACATTCCTTTATTTATAAAAAGAAACAAATCTGCATTAAAAGATTTTCGAGAATTCGCTTGCCACAATCGGGAATCGAGCCGGCTAAAATTCTAAAAAATAACATCCTGTACTTTTATGGCATAAATCGATAGGGTAAATAATAAGAATCAAATCTCTCTAACAAACGTGATAATTTAAATGAAAGGAAAACCATGAAACTAACTTATAAATAAACAATGGGTTAAGATAAAGCACTTTTACTCAAAGGTCCAACCGATTACATATGTTATTACCTAATTAACAATTATTTTTGACGTCAATTATTGATTAAAATTTAATTTAATTAAAATGGCGAAGAACTATTTAGATAAGAAGATTGCAATTTGTACAAAGAAACATGTGCAAATTGCAATCATCTTTCTTCAATTGTTAATTAGGTACTAGTAACATAAATACACAGACATACAGACGGATGTAATTAAAATAATTATTAGATTTAGAATTGTAAATAAATCGAAATATTACTTAAATAATCATTTTATTATTAAAATTAAAAATAAGATCAAGATTGTATTCTTTTATAGTAAATTAAATTATTATTTAGCTATGTTATAAATTAATAATGCATGTTAATTACATGCATTATTGTTGGCACTATTCTATTATTGTTTATGATGTCTGATTAAAGGCTATTTGAATTGAATTGAACATAAATATCGGATGGACCTTTGGGTAAAAGTGATTTATCTTATCCAATTGAATTTATAAGTTTAGATTTCATGGTTTTCCTTTCATTTAATTTATCACGTTTGTTAGATATGATGATCACGTGTGTTGACATCAAAATGATTGACCCTCTCGATTGATGTCATAAAAGTACAGAATGTTATTTTTTCGAGTTTTTGTCGGTTCGATTCCCGAGTGTGTCAAGCGAATTTTCTAAAATATTTGAATTCAGATTTGTTTGTTTTTAAAAATAAAGGAATGTTTCCTTTGAGTAAAATTTACTATCTCCGGTATTTAGAGTACTTTCCCTCCAGGGGAGGTTGAACAATTTCACCTTGTTTATATTTTAAAATTTATTTGTCCTTTGCGTATAACCTTCGTGCAAGTACAGTCAATAAGTTGACAATTTTTTATCGCAATCGAATGAAATGTATCATGAATGAAACATGTTTGTTTGTTTGCATGAAACATGAACAAACAAACATGTTTTTTTTCTTAATAAATTTTCGCCAAACTAAGATCTTAATGATCACAAAGTACATTTCTTATGTTTCTAACAAAGCTTTAAGTATTTAAAAAAAAACAGTTCAATAACTTACCATTATTTTTTAATCTATTTGACTTAAACTTATAGTTATCACTTTCTATCCAGCTTCCTTGGTTTTGATGTTCATTATAACTATCAGGAACTACCAGAGGTTCACTCCACTTAGGTTTATCATTGTTCCATCGTTCATTGACGTCGTTGTATTGACTAGTAATGTCCGCGAAGAGCATCGGCGGGGCGGACCACTGCACGAACCACTGATGCGACACAGCCATGGCTTACGTAACATGCAAATATCCATGAAAACACTATAACTGAAACCTCTCACGCCTACTTAGGATTTTTTCACTGATCCGCTGAAGTGAGCAAAACGCTCCCGACGCAAATATCTGCATCGCAAAAAATACGTGAGTACAAGTACGCCACTTGAATTTGTCTGGCGGTGTGGTGTGCTCACGCCCTTTCCATAAGACCACGTTCAGCCCCTCTCAGGTTAGCTTTCGCGATTTGGACATAGACACGAGCAGCTTCTGCTTTTCATCGTGGGGACCGAGGATACATCACGATTAATTACGAAACGTTCTGAATTAACGAACCATGGATGCGCTCGCTGCGATGCATTATCTACTGCCATTACTATAACTTCTGCGAATTTATTTATATACCTACGTGTTCTCTTCGTGACATGATATAGGGAATTTGTACTTGTAGATGTTTCATAAGTAGGTTAATATTCTCTGTTTTGCACAGTAACATTACTATATCACGACTTTATTAAATTGATGGATTCTGCGTTGTCTGCGACATCAGCTCGAACAGTCTTGTAGGCCGCCAATCAGATCAAATCTTTTTCTTTCAACTGTTACGGCTATATTTTTTAAAATATAACATTTTTATTAAAATGTGTTAATTGATCTTGCAAACACTTGAGTCGAGGTATAAGAGAATGGTAGATGTTAAATCGAATTGTGTAAATGTTATTATTTTAATAAGTGAATAAAGTTTCAAACAATTATATAATTTAAATCTAAAGCATAATCATTAATGTATCAATAAGTTTCCTCGTAAAAGTTTTCCGCTTTTGGTTCCTACCTCATATAAAAGTATTGTAGGAAATTATATCACAACTCCAGTTGATTAAAAATACAACTTACGATAAAGTTCAATAAAATACGTACAAATGGTCCAATCAGTGATTGCCGGGTGGCCACTTTATTTTTTTTACGATTACCATTAGTTTCACTCTACAAAACGGTTAGTTTTCAACAAAATGTACGTAAACTATATCGTCTTGTTAACAATTGTGACTTTAGAGTTCTCCTACGGTATCTACCCATACTTTGATACTCAAGACTTCATATATAATGTTCCGAAGGTTTACAGAATATCTATTACGTTGGACAAATTGTTAGAGCACTATGAGAAGAAGCCTTCCAAAGACCCTGAGTGGTATATAGCCCTGGGAATGGCTCGAGGTATTAACAATTCCAAGTACTACCTATCTCTTAATTCAAAATAAGGTCTCAAGAGAAGCTTTTGCACATCCTTGAACATTTTTTGTTGATAATTATCTTTAAAGAACTTTGCACTGGCATAGCATTGCCTTTAACATCATAATTGCTTAAATTCAAAAATTCTCACGCACAATTGCAAAAGACGAAAGATAAAAAGATGCATCTATGTAAATCAGTGCAAAAATGAATGGCAGTCAAAATCCCAAAATATTAATGTTACCTTTCTAAACTGTGAAATATTTTTGCAGGTCAGTTAGAATATACGATTAACGAACTAGATAAGTCAGTGCCAGGGAAGCTCAAGGAGAACTTGCAGAACATTACTCGACGCATGGATCGCATCAGAAACAACACGAATTTCCCCAGCTTTGTTTACCGGAGTAAAGATTACGAATATGGTTTGTACTCTTTCATTATTATTCTTAGACTTCTTCATTCAATCGAAGAGACATAGGTCTCCCCCAAAGATCGCCACAACGACAGGGCGGCACCCAGTGGAATTCTACGATCTTGTCCAGATCATCGGTTCACTTTCCCACGTTGAGCCGTCTGGTGTCTGTTTTCCTCTATCCAATTCATGACCAAACTTATTTTAAAGGAGTATAGTATAACACAGGCAATCATCGTTAACATTCTGACTAAATTACAAACTCTTTTCAAAATTCTTAAGTAAAATTATTCAGAACTGACTGTGCCTTAATGTTAATTAAAAAGGTCTAAGTTGAGAGTCTGACGGCATGTTATAAAACACTTCGTTTTGAAGGTCGAATTTAGAATATGAGCTTTTGTGTCCTCATAACAATACCCAATCAGACTTAACCATTAGTTTGCGGTCACGATTATTATAACCCGTCAAACTCTATCTATCTAAGTTTATCTAATGATGTTGAAAAATATCTCGTTTCCGATTATTTTTTGCTCCTAATGTGGTCAACATACAAGACAACAAAAAAGGTTGATATTGGTTGTACCGTAAGTTTTTGCCAGTTTTTATGTGGTCAAATATAGATAATAATGGCACTCGCAACAGTTTTATTTTTCCTTAAAAGAAGACAATAGCTAGGAATATATTGTTGTATTTTTCAAATTGTTGAAGTTTTTTAATGAAAAACCCTGTGATACAAGTAAATACAAACTATCGCCATCATCAGGCAACCTGTCATTATCAGTGTCGAAAAAGAGCGTGGTCAGCAAAACCTCAAAAATTGCAATTTTATTTTTATTTTAAAATATGGAGTCACTTGAACGTCGGACCCCTGTGGCTAGCCTGTATCCTTGGGAGAACCGTTACCTAAGTAATTCACTATTGCCTAATTTCACATACAAAGTGAACGATGCAAAAGCTAGTTATGCGCCCAGATAGATACCCATCTAGTTGTTACAAATAGTTGCGTAAGCGTTTTTGAGAATTTAAGAGTAACGTTTATCAAAACGTCCAAACGATTTTATGAAATCAACTGAAATTTTTCTTATGGGGTCATTTTTGGTATGGTTATACTGGTTGAGTTAGTATTTTGCCAGTGATATTAAAGTCTAACACAGAAATCTAACAGACTAGGTTAACAATTGTGAGAGATTCGTACCCGAAATAGGCATAAAATATATCCCGAATACTTACAGGAATAGGTATTAATTAACAATTTTTATTGACCATTTTAACTCAAATACAAAATGACAAATAACATGTCAAATTAATGTCTAAAAATGTCTAAATCCAGATGGATATTTTTATACAGATTAGGGTTAGTTATATTTCAGTCCAACCATATTCTACTTGATATTAACTTGCACATTGTCCAATAAGTCATTAAAAGTAGTAGGAATTATATCGAACATTCGTTGCGTAAGTTCAACTTGCACTTGGTCGTTACAAATAAAAAATAAATCATTTAGGCATCTGTTCACGCATGCTTGCCCAACTTTGAACAATGCTAAAGAAGTCTGTACACTCTCCGAGGCAGGGCGAATGCGAGAGTGTAACACCCAAGTGAGGAACACCGAGGTTATGCGACCGCTCCAATTAATAGTCTCGCACTCACCCTGACTTCGGAATGTCACGGCGAGAGTGTACGCGGACCTTTAGGCTTTTGCTCGTAGCGGGGCCGCCTGCCTGATATTACAGTCGCTCCTGCCTGGGAATTGGGCAATTGATCTCATATAAACCAGTGCATCCGAATTGAGTTATGGTAATCGATTGCCGTGACATTTTAGCAAAGCTAATAAAATAACAGCCTCTGGATAATATATTCGTAACAGATAATCTAATCTAGGTGAAGCCAGATATGGCGTCACACACACATTACATTGGGCTAGGTTATAACCTACCTAATGTAGTGTTCTTTATGATTGTTATTTACATTTCATGTGACTATTGAAATGCGTAGGTGAAACTATGTTAAAATATCAAGCAAAACTTGATATTTATATTTAATAATTCTTCAGAAAATAAAGGCTAACAAAAGGAATGTCTTGAAATTGAGCCCCGACCCAGAAGCAGATATTGTATAAATTAAGAAGGCACCATTTTCATTGTATTAGATAGTATTGTAGTCTATTGGCGCCACGGTTGGCGCAGTGGCTGAGCGATCGGCTGCTGCGCTGTGTGTCGCGTGTTCGATGCCCGAAATATTTGTTCAGTGCGTACAAATATTTGTATGATCTACAGGTAGTTGTTCCGGGTCTGGCTGTTTGTGTGTGAGTTTAAATGTTTGTAAACGCATCCATGATACAGGAGAAATTCCTAGTGTGAGGCAACGCTTTCTTTAAAAAAAAAAAAAAAAATTGATAGTTAAGAATGCAGTTGTGATTGTGACACCACTGGCCATGTCTAGCCTAAATGTTACGCACTACGCTTGAAGCGTACTTTTTACTTCTCGCGCAGACCTCTGCATTCTTGAGCAATGCAACTATTAACTAATTTATTTTAGCGTACCTAATATCTTTTTATGATTAATTACATACTTGTCATACACGAATATAGATAGATCATATCTACTATTATGTAAATTCATTATAGGATACCTATATTTTTACTTGCGTAATTTATAACGTAACTAGCTTATGACTGCGGTTTCTCCCGCGTGGAGTTCGGTAATTATCCCACAGGATCGTACAACCGGGATAAAAAGTATCTTTTCTATTAATCCAGGTTATAAACTATCTGTATGCCAAATTTCATCCAAATCCGGTCAGTAGTTTTTGCGTGAAAGAGTAACAAACATCCATCCATACTCACAAACTTTCGCATTTATAATATTAAGTAGGATAATGCGTTACTGTGTTAGTATATGTGCCAATATATTTAAGTGAACAGTTTTTTTTTTCACAGTCACTCTCAGTAGTAATAACTTTCACGTTAGGGTGCTCGGTTACTAGATCTGCAAACAAGCCGCACTCACATTGCGTGAACTCTTGGAGTATATTTGATCGATGCGTCTGCTGTCATTGGCTCTCTATTTGTCGTTACGTACTCGTACTATGCAAATGTACACCAATATAGTAGATATCTGTTATTCACTGTTACATTTATCTTATTAAAAAAGCTACAACGAGAGCTACATGACGTTTTCTAAGTATAATATGCTCCACTACTGAAACAATGAATATCAAAAGAACACACTAGCTACGATCTGAAGAAAGTATTGACCACTTTTTACGGAGTGGTAGTGGAAGCAAAGCTTAACATGACGAAGAGAAAACATTAACTCAAATCGTTATAAACCAAAGCAAGTGCTGTGTGCTATTATGGTTTACGTCGGTAGCTCTGTAGGTGGACGGCGAAACTCATTGCGTTTCTCTCTTAAATGGATTTTATTGAAGTTATATCACTGAATCATTACTTCGCTAGCTTTCGCTTGATTTATTTATTGGAATACAACAAGACTTTTATGTTTACGTGCAATATGCATGTACACAAACTTACTTTCTGCCTCGTTGGACGAGTAGTCGCAATCGCGACTGCTGAGCATGAGGTCTTGGGTTCGATACCCGGTTGGGCAAAGTGTTTTTGGGTTTTTCCATCAGGAATTTCTCAGTAGCAGCAACGGAGTCTGGATTTGTGGCCGGTTGATGGCAAAAGCCTCGCCCCCTATTAAATGAGACTTAAATCATAACTGGCGAAATGTGGGTGTACACTAAGGTACCCCTATGCCTAACCCCTCGGAGATTACAGTACTGATTTTATGTTATGTTATAAACTTACTTTATTTTATACTAGCTGTGTCCGGCATGCGTTGCAATACCTTTCCTAATTACCTACGTACCTCACGTCACGTAGGTAGGTACCTACGTGACGTGAGCTGTCAATTACGCTAACTTATTTAAAAACGCTTTTATTCATAATTTTTTTTCCGTGATTTTTAGATATTTTAATAGTTATTCTGTTCTTCTGTTAGTCACCCATAAGCTATCGAGTTTCCTCCGTGTCTCGAAAAGCACGTTAAGACGTTGGTCCCGGCTGTCATTTGCAGATCTTTGACAGTCGTTACAGGTAGTCAGTGGCCTAAAAAGTCTGACAACCAGTCTTACCAAGGGGTATCATAATACCTAGTACTAACTGGGTTGTGGAGGCAGATAGGCAGTCGCTCCATGTAAAATACTGGTATTCAGCTGAATGCGGTTAGACTGGAAGCCGAACCTAACATAGTTGGGAAAAGGCTAGGCAGATGATGAATAGTTATTCTGCTATTCGGGGTGGAGCCGAATCCAAAAAATCAGAGATCTTAAAATCTCTCCAACCGTTCTTGAGTTGTGTAACTAACCCGACTTTGTTTTATACATTAGTTTTAGTATATGCGAAACCTGAAACACGTGTCTAGTATTTTTATGTACAGAATCTATGTACAAAATTTCAAAACTATTATGAAAAATCACAAAGTTATAAGCTGAACAAGCTTATAACTTTGTGATTTTGTTACCTGATTGCCCGCACAAAAACATGGTCACCACGCGGCGCCGCCGCGCGCCCCCCTCCAGCGTCGTCTTAGCTCATTGATAATAATAATTTGGTCGTAGGTACCCAAATGATTGCGATAGGTATTTAGTGCCACTCGGTGTCCAACTTGTAACATTTTTTAAATATTTTTGGGACAAAATATAACATGGTTTAAAAATTATTGGAATCGATTCAGTTACATATTCTGAACAAACTATATTCAGGTTTCGCATATACTAAAAATTATGGATAGCAGACGTTGATATACGGACTAAATAGTTCTCACACTTCTTTCTATCTGAATCTGTGTCGAAGCTGCGTTGAATTCTAGCAAGAGGTCTATGTGTTGTAATTGAATACGCACATAATATATTAACTTCCTACTGACGTAATCAGTAGGAAGTTTGTGACTTTGGAAGTTTCACACTACGCTTAAATAGATCAAGAAGTCGTATACGTAATAAAGAACCGAAATACAAACACAATACGAAGTCATTCAGTTTCATAACGTTTGCAGAAAACGGTTTTTTTTAATTATGAATAAAAAGTCTTGTTTTAATTTTTACAGTTGCGAAAGCGATATTCGAGAACCTAGAGGTGCTATCAAGTTTAATGGAGCCAATCACGATTGGTACAATGGGCACACAGAAGCCTTATCGCTTCGCGTTCGAACAGTACGTGCAAGAGGCGAGAACTAAGATGCCGACAAGAAAGGCAGCAGGTTGGTTATTTTGTACTGAACTGTAATCTAGAATAACATCCATAGCTCTAATGGAAATAACTGCCCATACCTACCTAAATTACAAAAAAATATTAGCAATCATAAATGAACTGTCCTTTCAAGTCAAACAAATTAGAATTAATGGTGAAATTGTCACAAATGGAAATTCTAATTGCGTTGCTGCGTAACATACTTTAGTATTCAATGTAAAGCTAGTTTTCAATTCAGACCCTGACACGGTCGACTTCTTCGAAGGCCGACTTTTTTTTAGTTCCGCCAATAACCACAGAGCGTTGCCACTTGATATTAATCAACATTGGTGACAATGAAAATGAGGTGAAAGCTTGTCAACCCAGTTTTGATTTCAAGTTTGGAATTCCAGACGCGTGCACAATGCAGCTGTTGATATCGGCGATGGAGTCGCAGACGACGCAGACGGACGGCACGTGCGAGCTGACGCCCGAGTGCGCAGCGCAGATACTGAAGGGCTCAGGCATAGCGTTCCAGCAGACTAGCCGCATCAGAGCAGCCGCTCTAGCTTACTTGTTCGACTGTTTGGAAGGACTCGATCTTGCGGCACACATTTATAAACTCTGTATCCAAGTTTATAAAGAATCTAAGTCCTTGGAAGCCTGGGATCATCCACCAGGAACTAAAACATTGTTTATGCAACAAAGTAAGATATGTGATAGTTACTATCACCTCATGCAAACATAACAGTTAACTTTAGAACTTACAAAGTATTTTATAAACATAACTGCGTCGTTGGTCCACTAGGTAAAGCGTTACTGCGGAGATGAGGTCCTGGGTTTGATGCCCAGGTTGGGCGAAGTGTTATTGGGTTTTTTTTCATCAGGAATTCCTCAGTAGCAGCCACGGAGTCTGGTTTTTTGCTCGATTGATGGCTTTAGGCTTGCCACCTATTACATGAGACTTAAAACATAATTGACAAAATGTGGGTTCGGGGACAACAGGCATGATGTTTTGTTAGGTTGATAAATTTAAAAGAATTTACGTTTTATATTTCCAGTTTTCTATTGTGCGACTCAGGGCTATGGGGAGTTCATAAAACCACGTTGGATGAACAGGATCCTGGCGTGGCAGGAGCCGAAGGGGTGCTACTCAGATGACCGGCAGCATTTCTTGAAACTCACTGGATTTGTGGGGCCCGTATCAGAACCACCACCGAAAGATAGAGAGGTTTGTAGCGTTGAATCTGTTTGACTTTTGAATACTTCAGAGTTTTCATTAATTTCAGATAGATTTCTTAATCAACTCCTCTCGTTCGTCGTCGTCATTCATAAATTTTCTCAGCACACCGTCCTAAATGCAATCTTTTTTGTGCACAAAACCCCATTATTGAGCTAGGTTTCCAATTACAATTATTATTTTATGCGCCATTAATTTCATCTGTGTGTCTAACAAAAAAAAGAAAGCACACTGTAAAATCACAATCAGTAACAAACTCTGCTACGATTTGTTTTGAATCCAAAATGTCTATATTAGACCGAAACAAATTACCGTACCTAGACAGATCAATCATTAGTCGGCGTGTTAAAAAAGTGATCACAAAAAGTGTATAAATAAGACCTGTGTTATATTATATACCTAGGTATTTCAGCTAAAGGAAATTCATACTTTGACTATATTTTTGAAACTAATGAGCAAGCAGTCTTGTTTGCCAACAAAAAAAAAACTTAAACTTAACTTAACGTAAACTTAACAGTTTCCGAAATTTCTTGCATTGCATGCGAGAGGTATTGAAAACAGTGTTAATATCTCCGTTACAGGAAGAGTACAGAGTGAAGAAAGCAGCTACTTCCGAAGGTGGCGCCTGCAACTCTCTGACGTCGGCCATGGCTCTCGGCTCCCTGGTCATCTACATCAGAGCTCTACTAGAAACAGACCAGGCTTTTCAATACGATGTGCTCACTTGAAATGGCTTCAATCATCTATTTTATAAAATGTTTTATAAATATTACATATAGCTTCTATACCATACTCCTTGTGAGAGAAATGTGTTTAACTTTTAATAAAAAAAGTGTTTGCGTTTATTTATAACCTGTATTAATTTCCAACTGACGTTTTGTCATTTCTTACAAACACTTTTAGTAAATAAGATTACGTCGCTTCTTCCATTAAAATCCATTTACATGTCGAAGATTTTCTGCCACCGTTAGACAATGTTACGTATGTTTATAAGAACTATGGCTACAGAGGCTACAGCTAAAAGTAAAAAACCACCGCTTCCAGTATTTGGTGAGTGTTCATTTAGCTTTATAAATGTAATGGAACATCCGAAACCTTGAGAATTTCGTCAAAAAATCCCCCTAATTCGTCAAAATTTTTCTATACACATCCTAAATATGTACCTAACTACCTACATAATAAATTTCGTGATTTGTTTCGTAACTTGTTGAAATTAGACATCTGGTTACGCCATATTACTCATGGAAGAGAGTTCGTACGTACTTCATAGTAAAATTCTGTTCACGGATAGGTTTGGAAGGCCGCTACGTGTCAGCGCTGTACAGCGCCGCGTCACAAAAGAATCATTTGGATAAGGTAGAGAAAGGTCTGCGTAGTCTCCAAAAGGTCCTGAAAAAGCCTAAAGTTGTTGACTTCATGGAAACCAGTCTTATATCTCGAGCTGACAAATCTAAGTTGATAATTGCTATTGCCAAAGAAGCAGGTATGTAGAAAGTTGTAAATTAATTCGATTAAGGATATCACTTGTAAAATCTCCGAAGTAGTCATGCAACATGCAGCATGCAAGCAAGCATGCAGCAGGCATGCAACATGCAGCAAGCATGGTTTCTGTCATGGCTCCGGTGCTGCGGGGCTCCGGCGGTCCCACGCGAGCTTATCGTCGGAGATGGTTTTAACGCTCACCACCGCAGCTTCGGCTTGCTGGTGAATGTCAAAGCCTAATTATAAGTTCATCACCTCTCTAGCCTTTTCATAACTACATATGTTGGGGTCGGCTTCCAGTCTAACCGAATGCAGCTAATTAGGTACTGTACTTTACATGGACCGACTGCCAATCTGACCTCCACAACCCAGTTAGTACTGGGTAATACGATACCCCTTGGTAAGACTGCAAAAGCCAGAAAGCCTAATTATAAGTTAATGTACATAAAAACTACTTATTGTTCAGGATTTCCAGAAACTGGATCAAATTTTCTTGGTTTGGTGGCTGAAAACGGTCGTCTGAAGCAGTTAGACCGTATGATAAGAATGTTCCTTGAAGTGATGGTGGCGCACAGGAACGAGGCGCTCTGCGAGGTCATCACCGCCGACCCACTCGACAAACAAACCAGGAAGGCACTCGTTGACATTTTGAAAAGGTTCGTTAAAAAAGGAAAAAATATTCAACTCAGAGAAATAGTAGCAGCTGATGCCCTTGGTGGGGTGGTTATTGGATTTGAGGACAAACACATTGATATGACCATCGCAAACAGAATCACCTTGTACCGTGGAAGAATAAAATATTATATTAAATATCAATAAACAGAGCATGTCATTCGATTCTGTTAGCAGAAGTTTATAGTAAGAAGACGTTATAAATAAAACGCTTCAATTTAAAATTAAACACAGTTTTATTATTACTTTATAATTAAAACATAACATGATTACAGCACATCATATTTTATGAAATATTGCAGAATAACAGGGGCATTATAATTTGAAAAAATTACTTTGGTGTATAAGCAAATTATAAAATAAAAACACGGTAGCGTTTTTATAAAATGTTCTAAGCTAAGACTTCAGTCATTTATTCTTTTATACCGGTCGTATCAGTCATTAAGATAACCAACTATTATCAGTTTCATACGGCAAATATGCAATAACTGAGTAAATAAAGAGGGCCTGAGACCGACTTAAAATAAAATCAATATTAATCTATACATATGGCCAGTTGTGCCTAATGAATCTTCTGAGCAACCGATCAGACATGGCACTAATCTCTACAGATACGAGGCACTGCCATACCTGTGCGGCCGAATAATATGACCGTCTCCGGCCCGGTCGATAAGGTTGGCATGGTAGCCAGGCCGCCCCTTTGGGGAATCTCTGCACGGAGAGTTAGCTAAAATATTTTTAATCTTCTCAGCATGAATCCTAAAATTTATCCTATCTGACGAAAGAGAGCCCGTCATTACTCTTTGGAAACTTGACGTCAACACCCATAATTCTTCTTCCCCTTTGGCGTTCATGACAACCTTCACGCCACTGGCGAACTGCAGGGTTTCCTTATCGATGGCCACAGCATGGAAGTTGCGAGGCGAGAACTCGGTCGCAGAGTTCCAACACCAGATGCTAGGCGGCTCCATTAAACCGAAATAAAGGATACCGTTACGGTCCATGGCTTCAGCTGCTGACTGAGTCGAGCGCTCTTCCGGGAAAACCTAAAACGAAAATTGTTTTTATAATTTTTTAAATGCGACATTATTGTCGTGTTGTACGTTAGTTGTCACATCACGCGACGTCGCGTGAAGCGGTCTGTTATGGTGTGGCCGTTCATGATGCCTTACAATAATGTACGAGCCACTAAATAGCGGCGGCAGCGTACTGGGTTCTGGTATTTGTTTTTGCCACTAGGGAAGACATTCAACGAATTTTTTATTTTGGCCATCTATGTAAGTTCAGCAGTTTGGCTTGGCAATGAACGTGTTAAAGTGTTTTCGTTAGCTTACGTGAATTGCATCGGGGTCGATGTTGGGGTCGTCAGTGTACGAGTCGTTCCGGATGACTCTGGTGTTCACCACGTTCTCAGTGGTGGCGGCGAGCGAGTGGAAGTAGAGGAAGCGATCGCGGCCTTGCTGGTACGGAGACAGGGCCATGCCCAACACGCCGTCCATTAGGTCAAAGCTTTCACCTGAATCAAAAAAGTTTAAGCCTTTAATTAGTGGATGGGGACAACATTGTACCACACCTGATATACTACAAGGAAAATTCGCCATGACAAGTTGTGCCATTGTCGAATCTTATTTATTGTTCTTGGCCGTTTAATAATTTGAATCGTTTTTTCATATTGTATGTTAAATATACGTGTTAAAGAACTGAGAAGGTTGCTTTGAAAGTCACGGGGATAGCTGATAGATGTATTAGTCCTTACGTAACGAGAAGAAGTGCTATCTTTTGAAAACCTCTGGGCGGTTTATGGATGACATACATACATAAACTCACGTCTTTTTTCACATAGGGGTAGGCAGAAATTACAGAACGATCTTTACGTACTCCTTTTGCTTCAACCACGTTCATACATCTGGTCACACTTTTATAATAAATGCATTCTAGTCTCAATTTTAGAGCAGTACTTTTTGGTCGACTGTCCCTTGCTACTAGTGCCGTACATACCATCGATGGTGAAGGTTCCCCTGGAGGGGAAGGGGAAGAAAAGGCGGTGCGTGGCCCGCCAGGCCCTGTTCCGCTTCACGTCGACCACCAGCAGGCCATACGCCGACACGTCGGCCACGTACACGAACGTGTTGGCGCAGTCGCCGGCGCCGCGTGGCCTGACGTCCACCACCTAAATATACATAAAAAAATAAATAAAAAAGAAAACATGATGTGAAAAGGAACATGTTAACTGTGGTGTGATGATGTCATACCATGCGCTTGACCCGCCCAAAGGGTTTTTCAGCAAGGATATACAGCATGAATTCTGAGTATACCTAGGGCATGATAAAAGAACGCTAAAACTAGATTTGACGGATAGGAGCCCTGTGGTTATGGGCCTTTCATATTTAAGAAAAGAACAAATATAACAACGGGATGTCCAGCAACGTTGATTTTCATCTTTGAATTTATAGTTACTAAGTAAGGTTAGGTTAGGTAATTCTCTACTATCCGTTGTAAGTAACAAATTTAACTTCGTGTTATAAGTGCAGTACCGGATGAAGGGAGAGAAGTTGCGTTTCATTTTCTAGTAGGCACAAATAAGAAAATACTAACAGGTGTAATGAACAGCGACATCTCAGTATACAGGGAGCTGTTGACGACGTGGCGGTAGATGAGCATGTCAGTCGCGAGGTCGAAGGCGAGCAGCTGAGGCGGGCACACCTGCTCGTCCCCGATCTTACCGGCGTCCATCACCCACAGGCGATGGCATTCGTCGATCTGTAATTGTGATCAGGAAACTTCAGTTAATAATAGTATTTGTGACAGTAGAACTATGTATGAACAATGTAGGTGAGTCTGCTCCACGCAGTAGCAATCCAGCGCAAATTTTAGGGAACTGTCCGAATTCACTGTAGTTCAATATATTAGTAGGTACCTAGGCGACCGAGCTCTGCTTGGGCGAAAATAGAGAAAACGAAACTTCCCAGAAATGAGACCTAGCTACATCAATTTCTTGCCCCCGTAGTTGCAATATAGGGGTTTACCCTATACGGCAACTTTCATCGAAATCGTTAGTGCAGTTTTCGAGAACGCGATTACAAATATGCAAATACTGCTCACTTAATAGTATAGGATTTGATTTCGCTCGAATCAATAGCTAATTGATACTGAATTAGTCAGACGACCTTAAATACAGGGTACGAGAGGCAATAAACTCACTCCAACACAATAAGCTTTCCTCGGTCAGTGTAACAATAGATTAATCGATACACAGACTGATATAATCAGAGATTTTGATCTAAACGTCCATTAAATCCGGGTCTATTGACCGACGTAGGTTCGATGATGTCATTGATTTGTTTGTTGTTTAACCAAACACAATGATTAAAGTTAAAAGGAAAACAAGTCACGTCCTGTAGTTTTTGTCTTGAAAATGTACGATGTGACTTGCTCGAAAATACTTTTGAATTATCGCATTGGTACTTCGCCCGCGACTTCGTTCGCAACAATTGTGATAGCTCGGCTAATATGCATGATATAATTATAATTTATAGCCTATAGCACCCACGGATAATGTATCTATCAGTGAAAATATGTTTAGAATTGGAACATTAGTTCCGGAGATTACCCCTAAATACAAACTTACAGACAAATTTTACCTCTTTATAATATTATTATAGATAAGAAGTAGATAACGTATTAGTAATTATACATACATTGTAAAGCTAGGTTTGTCTCGATCCAAAATAATGCACTATAGCTGATACCTACACTATTCATTCCCTTTGACTATACTTGCCTTATTGCATAAGGTATCTTATCTACCGTAGGTACATCTATGTAAGACACAATGTTGGCCCTTGTTCAAAAACCATTGTACTCATATTCTGCAACATAGTACCTGTTAATGCTTATTGTGCTAACATCGTGAGTACTTCCTACGTCAGCGGGTACATCATGATGCAGTCCTGGTCATCGCGTGCTCTTGACAAATATCTTCAACATCCTGCGGTACCTAACTTCATTCAATTCTTTTAGACATGCGTCAGACACGGAAATTCACGCAACAACTCTAGGTCTCAATGTTACTGATGAGGACATCTTATTGTATCTAAGTATCAATAGAATAAAGCCCATAAACGTTGTTATTAACTCTACAATGGCCATTGTTGATTATTGAACAACAAGTATGAACATACAAGGTTTTCCCTTGGTCTTCATTTAATGTGTTAATTACAAAAACTACATAAACATCTTTAACATAAGTACCTAATTAAGGTTTTTTATTGGCAAGCTTAGTCTCAATTTTCCTGTTATTTTGCGAAAACAACCACTTAACTTTGCAGCTGTTATATAGGTATGGTAATAATTTTTAAACCAAAAGAAACCAGAGAATTAACCTAAAATGTCTTCATCATCAATCATACTACCATTTTGCGAAGTATGATAGGGTACGTATCAAGAGTAACCAGGTGTGATGTCATTATCAGAGCATCAGCGATCCAAACTAAGCACTTTAACTCGTTACAAATGGGTCATTAATAAAAGCTGAGGCTTAGAACCATAATTAGATTATACTGTCACCTATAACCTCTTCTGTAGGAATTTAAAACATGGTCTCATCAGTGACTAAGATAATGACGTAACTAATCATGTTCATACATACAGCAACTCTGAAGACGGATGTCATGCCAAGACAGTTGGAGCCCTGGTTGTCATGCCAGGAGTAATCAGGATAGGCGACGATGTTGCCCTGCTCGTCCACAGTGCCCAGGGTCATTGGGCGCCCTTCATCGAACCGAGGGATTGTCACGAAGATCCGTGACGGGTAGGAACCTTTAAAAAAGTAAAATAAGTTTGTGAATTCATAATTGTGTAGAGCTGTGCAGTTTTTTAATTCAGAAGAGGCTTTTAACATGATCATATGAATAATAATAAACATTTATGGAGAGAGGCACATTATTTCCTCATGCTGATTTATGGATAGATTTAATTTA
The DNA here is from genome assembly GCA_963082995.1 of Noctua comes. Lineage (NCBI taxonomy): Eukaryota > Metazoa > Arthropoda > Insecta > Lepidoptera > Noctuidae > Noctua > Noctua comes. Next base: position 9,206,223 of record OY720273.1, read on the forward strand.
ACCAAGCCAGGCGGAGACATACATCGTAGTAAGTAGCCGTAAAACCTGTGCGTTATCATATATTGTGTTTCTGTACCCTGTTCATGCATGCATCATGTTGATGAACAGCCGACAAATAATGTGCGCTGGACCTATGCGCCTACGACAAGTCATCTCATGTCGAGATTTTCTTACGTTTTTTCAATTTGCAGGTCAGTAACAGGCTGTATGTTGAACAAAATATGATTCGCGACCGTAAAATGTATGTATTTACAAAATTGAAGCCATATTTGTTACGGTCGCGAATGCCGAAATAAAGCCATATTCTCAGCACATGTCAGTATGTGCGCGGTGTTCAAGTTCTTTAAAATGTCTAACAATCATACTCCGTATATACACATGCAACTGTGTAAGATGATCTCTATGCTGGGAACGAAGCACGAGAAACTAGGCGGTATATGTAGAGTAGAAGATCTACATGGGAGGTAAAGACGAATGATATTAACGAAACAAGAATGATCGTATTCAAAAGCCACTCGTTTCAAGGTTAACGAGATACGGCCAATATCCTAAAAGTGGCAAATATCTAAATAGTGAAGATCGTGAGCCTTACACAACGAACAGCGCTTTGTAATTTATTATTTGATATGCACAAAACATGCTACGTTCGTCCACTTTTTGTACAAAGATCGCTCGTAAGATACGTCACAGACGCACCTCACAACTGGCTTTTGTTTAAATAGTGACAACTTGTTTAGTTTGTTCTTTTGAGTTTATCACTGTACTTACAACATAAAAGTAATGTTCTAAGAAACTAAACAAGGATGTCTGATGTATGCCTATTTATTAACTTAGTTACAAACTAAAGGACCCAAGGAATTAGCTTCAACTTGTAGTTAACTAATCTGCAACGCAGGCCATCAAACAGTTAGATACTCTCATAATCGAATCCGTTATGGAATTTATAAAATAAACAATTCACAGTAAAACAAGAAGTGCTCAAAAGAAGGCGTATGATGACCTCAACCGTTTAAGATATGTTAAGATTTGCGTCTCAACTTAAATAAACACTATGCCCCATTAAAATCTTTGTTACGGTGAGCAGTGATGTACTGCTCATAGGATAACAATATGCGTGCATATATCTAGGTAATACTTAAGTTCTGTAAAGCGTGGTTTATGCTAAAAAAACCTTTTAAATTATTTGTTTTGCGAGACATTGCTTCATTACCACGAGTTAGCAATAGTTACTATTTCGTAGAGTCACGTTTACGTTCGGGTACATTGATAGCCGCCGTGAATGGGATGCTAAACAGAAACTAGGCCTCCACCTTGGTACCTTGACCTTCACAATTAACAGGCTTGAAGGAAAGTTGCCAACATACCATTACCAAGGACATCATTAAAATCTGTTGAGGAGCTTGAATTTAAAGCAATAACATCACTTGATGTTTATTTCTCTCAACCAACATCACAACGTGTAGTACCTTACCTAATACCTTATTGTGCTATTGATTTGAAAAAGTATCATTAGCTGCCTCATCAGTCTAGCCTTTTCCCAAAATATTTTGGGGTCGGCTTCCAGTCTAACCGGATGCAGCTGCGTCCCAGTATTTTACACGAAGCGACTGCCTATCTGACCTCCACAACCCAGTAACTGGGTAATACGATTCTCCTTGGTAAGACTGGATGTCAGACTTTCGGCTTCTGACTACTCGTAACGACTGTCAAAGATCTACAAATTACTGCCGGAACCAACGGCTTAACGTGTTATCAGAGGCACGGAGGAAACTCGGTATGTAATGATGGTCACCCATCCACGGACCAACCTCGGCAAGCACTTAACCTTGAAGATCGACCCGTGCGGGTGTCATTATTTAGCTACGAGCTCCTATTTGCAAAAGTATTATTCTTCCGAAATGGGCAGAATTGTTTATGAAGATTCATTGACTTAGTATACATAAAAGGTGACTACTCGCAAGCATTAAGCATATGAGTTGCAAAATGCCACCTATTTAATTGAAAAGGAGACATTTCGAAAGGCACTGTTTTAGTTTGAACTATTGCGAAGTCAACGGTCATTTCGTATGTGTGGGTGTCGCTTTTGCCAATTTACATAATACTGTTATTTTCACATGACACATTTGACGTGAAGATACTCGATTCAATAAAGCATTGGTGCATTACATGTATTCCAATATATCAGACAGGTACTGATTGTGGCATATCATTCTATTTAAGGAAGTCGGAGTCAGTCAATATACATATCGCACTATCCCAGAAGCCCCTTGGTTAATAGGGTGTCCTCAAAAAAATCAAATAAAAATCTTGCTGCGAACGCCATCTAATAAATGTTGTTGTTGTTCCAAGAAGATTCCATCATTGCACTAATTTTAGATCATCTTTTCATAATAATTATGTGTGACTCACCTTGTCTATGATGTACATCTACGTCTATAGGAACGGAATTTCCCACAACATAGTGGCGTTTCTGAATGGCAATTTCTTTAGCTTCTTCGCTGGGGAACACGAATTGCAGCTCGGGCCATTGTCTAACCACGCGCAGTTCGCTCTTGGCGCCCGAACCGGGCCAGCAGCATGCCAGGCAGTACGATAGCAGGAAGAACCTCTCGATTCCTTGCGACATCTCCAATTTGAAAGTGTCCAGTAAGTGCGGATCTGAAGGATGAAACATATTTTCATTTGACACGTCCATGAGGAAGATATTCCTCTACACCGGTTGCACCAGATTTATAAACAACAATCGAGAGATTTTATAAATAACGCGTCTCGCAAATGCTTCGTGTCTTATGCGAGCTTTGGTTTTATACTCTGACAAATGAAACTGAAGGCAGTTTATTATTTTGTTCGCCTTTTTAACTTACAAGTTAGGTAGGTTTACCAACCGTTTTAGCAAAAATACAAGTTACACATACATATAATAAGCTTATAACTTTACTTGAAATACCTCCATGACCCCTGTACCATTCAACACATCCATCAATCAGCATTGCAAAAGTTTACTTAGTTTGAATTATAAGCAGAATTGAAGGGTCTGTTTACACCCTGTGTACAGGGTGGAAGGGGCATCGACGCGAAAACGGTTACCACGTATTCAGTACATCAATCTGAACCCCCACATAGAAATTTTTCATCGGTTATTTAAAAAAAAAATCAGCTGTTCCATACATTTTGACCGTGTAGGTATTGCACTTTTGTAGGAAACAGCTGTTTTTTTTGGGGTGCTCAGAATGAAGTACTGAATACGTGCTAACCGCGACGGTTTCCCTACCACCCCTTATATAGGTATTTAAAGAAACTGGCGGAATTCTGCACTTTTATGTTTTACAAATTATTGTGCTCTTTTCGAAACAAATAAATTTTATGTTGTTGGTTACTCCACTTATAAAAAAAGAGTGCTGGAAAGATGAGCATTCTTTAAAAAGCACTTAATATAATTAATACGTATTTAGCAAAATACCATATTGATTCAGCAATGCTCCGCAGTAATCCCGCTGTTCATATAGAGAAACCATCGCGGATCCTTTAAGATGTAGACTAAATATTACCAATATTTTCACAGTAGTAAAACACACTTTTTGGAGCCCCATTCACAACACTTTATCAGAATATTTTATCACATGCGCACGCTATCTAGTAACCTTTAAATTAACGTTAAAATAAAATATAAACGTTAAATTAATCAAATAATGCATAGAAATCATCTGAATAATAATTTCACAAAAAACACCGTTGTTGGTATGTTCTGCTAGAACATTACTAAGCTACGTAAGGGTTACAAAACAAGAAATAGTAATAAGTTCATATTATTTTTAAATGATCCAATTAGTCTACTTATTAAATCTTTATAGTCTACTTTGTCTTGCAGTAGACGATATCGTTAAAATAAATAATTTATGAAAGTCACGCAAACGAAAAGAGCTTCACGTCGCGGAACGTCTGTCGCTACTCTTTTTTCATTAAAAACTGACTATACGATGGGCAACGGTACCTACTGACCACTCTGTGGGCCATATAGACTACACCTATAGGCACATTCTAGACGTTAAGCAGCTTCGCGTAATTTACTATGAATAAGAATGAAACTATGGTGGCTCCATCACCCAACCGGATGAATATCAATGCAGGTGCGAAACCACGTCATAATTTCTAATAAATCAGATTATTATTAATTAATTGAAAACCACTTTTATATTTCTTTGTATCCATTGACGTGGACTAGGTTTGAAGTTTTTTCTTGAACCTGGCCATGAAAAGTTTCTTTCTAACGACTATGTAGCGTGCTACAGTTAAAAGTGTGTGTAAAATAAACAGGTTTGTAAAAAGCCACAAAGTGGAGAGATAGTTCATTGATCTCTTAATTAGTCGTAAAGCTCATTCTCAGAACTGTGTCATCTTCAAAGTTTGATTACTGGTGCACCTACATTTTATGATAAAAATATTCATTATGATTCACATTAACGGGTCACTAAAGTTCGTCATTATAAACTTAACAGAAAAACAAAGTCACTGACTTCTAACTGAAATAAATGAGGTAGGAAGTTTTTTAAATAATCTTACAGTAACATGAAGTAAAGTTACGATATTTAAGTTTTTACACGTTTTTTGCTAATCCCGGATTATGAAAATGATTGCACTAATATTAAAATCGTACACTATTTTGAACTGACAACGATGGAATTCAAATTGCAACTGAAACACAAACTGGGCTACAATGTAAGGAAAACTGGTAAGAAGTACTTCAGATGCAATAATCTTGAAGGAATTGCGGAAAACCCCCCCTAGGTCACTCGCTTCTAGATTAAGAAAATCTTGAACAGAAATGTAGATAATATGCTGTATTCCCACGTTTTTCCTAACAGAGCCCTAGATGTGATTATTAAAGTCTCAACGATATAACAATATTGCCCTGTTATTTATAGTGTCTATAATTTAATTAAAATCCTTGATGTTCGTACAAGGTTTGTTTGAACCATCCTTATGACCAGTGATTATCTTGTCTAAATGATGGGTGTCAATGAGAATGATATTTAATTATCCTGACCCACGTCCTGAATTAAACAGATGCAAGATACCTACTTTTAATATTGGATATAGATAATGAATATCATAATAAGATTACCCCTCAGAAGAATAAACCTACGTGATAACTAAGTAACATAAAATATCACTTCTTATACTTTTTCAGAAGCCAAGATACTTTCAGTAGTAACATTCACGTGTCACATGATAATAAAGTAATAGCTTTAAGTTATTATATTTATTAATGTAAATTGGTATAAAAACACTTTTAAGTAAATTTGTTTTAAATAGAAATGTGTTCAGTGTCTCCTACTCTAAGAAGAAACACGGAGACAAACTCAGAGGATTTTGACTTGCATTAATGGAGCAGGTACCTAATAAATAATGTTGGTGTGAGTATACATACTTGCGTAGGATCTGCTCTCATTCCGAAGATATTCCTTATACAATCCTACATTTTTATCAGCCCACTTGTCACAGAATTTTGTATTAAATCTCATTACAAATAAGAAAAACCTTTTAAACTATAAACACTTAGCACTGGCCACGAAACAGTACACGCAAATTATTAACTGAATCTTGTGGTGTCGCGGTTGCAGTCCAACTCTTGATCACTGTAAACAGTTGCAACACTTGATATCCGTTGCAATTCTTTACAAATAATTGAGATACAATTACTGATCAATTTATTTAGGCGCGTCACAAACGATGAAGCGCCCACCATGTGGATATTAACTTAATCGCAAGCAGTCACGACGTTATTCCGTATCTCAGGAACTTGCAATGTATGAGCAATAGTCCTGTATGTATGTTTTAATTTAAAACAATAATTGCGTGTTTATAACCAAGTAAGTGTTCCACTGACTGACTGTCCTAATTGAAGGGAATAACTAATGTGATCGGAACAGCCACTAAACTAATGCGGGCCTTCTAAACGTAATTTACCTACTTCAATGTTCACTTTGTGTGCGATAGTTGAATAAAAAGTATAAGAAAAAAAAAAACAATGACACCTTTTGACCCTGTGAGAATGAAGTGAAATTAACTCGACTTCGATAGAATAAATAGGACACAGAAAACTACTTGTTTTACTACTTTTCTACTGATATTGATTTCCTGTGTTGTATTCGTATCTATTGCTGGAAAAAGTCTAGACTATGTAATATGCTAAAGTATTTGTGCCACATTATCATCATAATTATTCAGGGCCAAGGGCCAGCTTCTAGGTTCTCGATGCGTATAAAATTACAATTTAATTGGACGTATTTTCCTCAGAAACACAATCTTTGGCACAGAACTATTATGTAAATTTGTACATTTTATGTAAAGCTGAACTAATTTGTTGATCTATCATCATTCATGGGCATTTAACCGTTGTCATAATACCGTACCGCAGTCATGGGACTGTCCGACTGCTGCGCTATGGGGTTCAGTGACAAAACACTTTCACTCCTCAATATCTTTTTTATAGCACTGTAATTGTTTCTTTTTTTACCGCGTTAAAAGGTTTTTTTATTTGAAACGCCGTTACATTATGAGCAAAGTTAAAATTAGTTTTAAAAGACATATAAAATTGGTGGTTTTTATGTTCCAGTGTAGATCACACCTAATGTGATCAGGTGTTATCTACCATAACCGGTCGTTCTAAATATGTCTCTGGAACATCGTTACTACTTCGCCTGGCATCCACGTATTTATTTTTGTATTCTAGACTGGTTTCCAAAAGAAAAACAATACATTACTTTAAAAAGCTTTTGTAAAACAGTTGGAATTTCTTTGCTGTATGAAACCGTAGGATTATACTTTATTGCCATATATTGTTTTGTTAACCTAATAGATTTAAAGACACGCCTTAAACTAACGGAACGTATTTTTTTTGAATTCCAATTCATTGAACCTGTTTCTATGTAGGAATTAAGATCATTGAACCTATCACAATGTTATGGGCTTTTTTGACAAATATCTACTTTTTTCTACCTTCTAATACGACGAAAAAAACAGAAATCAGTCTTCTAAAAAAACAGTTTTCCGGTGATTACTCTCACTGCGACCGTGATTAACCGAAAGATAGAAAAGCTTTAGGTTTACTCAAGCGTGCTTCCGTGACAATAAAACAATTAATACTTACTACGGAAAACAATGCACTAATGAGTCTTTTTTAAAGCAACAACCACCTTAAGTAGTGAAAATAATGATCGTCTTATCAGCATTTAACATTAGCATACGCACTGTTGATTTTAGAATGCACGTTCTTGTTGATTTATTGCTAAAATTAATAAACGAGTCGATGACACCTTCGACGGAAGTGCAGCTATTTATCAAAAGGTGTTCGTTATTTATATGACATAAGAATTAGTAAGCAATTACTTCATGAAGATAAAGAAAGACGATATTATTCAGGACACATGAATAATTCAGCAATAAAATTCTCAATTATGATAATTTTAACAACAAGGCTCCTTCCTGGCTGTCGAAAACTAAGAAAAGATACTAAACGTACTGAAATACTTCATTCACTAAAATTGTTCAATACAAGTAGGTACAATCGGCCAAGCTAAATAGTTTACTATTGTCTATATAGTCATCATTCACATAGAATACTGAAGGACATATAATATTATTGAATAATGTTATTATAGCAACCGTGGCACAATGGCTATCGTCTTTGGTAAGTAAACGAGAAGCCGTAAGTTCAAACCATGTGTGCAACAATATATTCTTTTTTCTTTTTGTATTCATTATTTTGTTAAAACATTACTAGCTGTAGAATTTATAACGATTTGATCCTGTTCATGGTTGTGTAGCATATGTATGTTTAAAACCAGTTCGTATTAAATCATTGTATCAGCCATACAATTTTTTTTGCTACACACACGGATAAAGTGGACACGATATAAAGTGTCCCATCTTTTGTGGGGCAGCACGACATTTACACTCACAATTTCACATATAGATTATTTGTTCATCCAAAGCAACAATTTCTACCTTTTTGAACATTGCTAAATGTTGCATGGTTGGATCCACAGAAATAAATTCGCACACATGCGCATGAGTAGTAATCAATAAACTCAGTAATGCAAATACTCGTAGATTGACAATTAAGAACGCTCATTTTTATAAATGAAGGTGTTTGAAAACAATATTTTTAAATTGTCGGTAGTTATTTTCTAAACAGTCAAAATAAAATTACCTGAGAGTTTCGTTTTTATCTCAAACGTTGGACACTTCATTACGCATGAACGGGATCGAATCGTTATAAATTCAACTTTAAGAAATGTTTTAACAAATTAATGGATACAAAAATAGAAAAAAATATATCGTTGCATGCATGGTTTGAACTTACGGCTTCTCGTTCACTGACCAAAGACGATAGCCATTGTGACAAGGTGGCTGTAGTAACATTATGCAAAATACTATATCTCCTTCAGTATCATAAGTGAATGATGACTATTATTGGTATATGATAATTGATGTGCCACACGCACACTAATAAAATCGAGCTCGCTCTTTTTATTTAGTGTTTGTGTGCATACCAATGACTTCACCGAGACATATAAACTGTAAATCAATTAGTTGGTTCAATTGTACTTTGTCACATAAACACATCGATTCAGGTGAAGGTGTTTTTACTTAACAAGATGAATTAAATTATTCCACTCCTACTCAGTCGATACAAGGGTATTCTTATAATGACGGTGAATGAAGGTGCAACTGCTGGACCTAGGTTCGATCTAATTTTACCTATTATAATTTGCTTGAATAAATTGTCCATGATAATAATTACCGGATCATAGGACATAAACATAATCGAAAAGTGGGCATGAATCTGCAATACATACATAAAGGTATGTTCATGTTGTAGCTGTGTAGCTTCTTAAGTAAGTACTAATAAATAGAAGTTCAAAACGGTCATTAGCCTTTTGGTGAGACAATTAGCATAGTTCGGTAGGTACATGACATTCATTTTTGCAGCAAATAAATGGTAACTTTGTAAATACTATTAATCACCCGGATTTAACCAATGTCCACAGTATGCAGTGTGTCTACAATTTTTGCTTAATTAGTGTATTTGTTTTCGTTGTTTGTACTTTAGCAGCAGGCATATGTGGTTATCAAACTACCTGCTGCCACTTTCCGGCGAAACACATATAATAAAAAGGCAATAATATTTCACAATTTTCCACCACTCTATTATACCTACTACAAAGAAGTTGAAGATTTTCAAATAGGTAACAGACTAGTTTTTGATGCCAAACCTAAGTATTTTGTGATGACTTGCTCTGATCATTATTGGCCAGGACAGGGCAATGCGATCACTCCTGGCTAAAACCCCTCTCACCCGAACAATCCACATGGTGAATGAGGTTCATGATCGAATTAATATACAGGGTGGAAGGAACAACGACGCGATAACGGTTACCACGTACTCAGGACATCATTCTCACCCCCCCATCGAAATTTTTCTTCGTCAATATAAAAGAAATCTGCTGTTCCATTCATTTTGACCATGTAGGTATAGCATTTTTGTAGGAAACAGCTGTATCCACCCTGTATTTTTTGAGAAATTTCGCCATAGTGCTTTTGTTATTAAATTAAGAAAGAGTTTTAAGTTGTTATTCAGTTTTGTGTTCCCAATTTACCATGTTAAACAGATTTGTAGGTTATGTTTGTTAAGTTATAGTCAGTGCATTTTTGTTTCGCTGATTATTATGATGGTGTGAAGTCGTAATATACATAAGTACAATTTTTATTTTTATAATTAAGGAGAAAACTGTTACTGTGACCTAAACAATATTAAAGTTATATTTTTGTGTATACCTGTAAAGCTAGTTGTTAAGAGAAATAAATAAATAGTATTCGATCAGGCACTGATGACGTGCCTAGGATATCGACCTACTCGCTAGCGGAGTGATCATTCAATTCATTGTTTTGCTGTTTTTACTAGTTTGGGAATACTAATAATACGTTTACCATATTCGGATGTAATTTCTCGTCGAATAAAAAACTAAAATTATAGTAAACCAGCAAATAATGACATCATCGCACAGCAATTACAGCAGACATCTGTGCTCGGCCACGTGACGGTATGGCATTTTTTTTTCACTGTACATATTAACCTGTTGTTATCGTTTTTTTTCTCATCACTTCTTGTGTCAAAGTAACCATTCGTCATTTAAATAAATAAATGACGTCAAAGATAACAATAATTAGGTATAAGTCATCGGATGGACCTTTGAGTAAAAGTGCTTTATCTTATCCCTTTTAATTTATCGTGTTTGTTTTCCTTTCATTTAATTTATCATGTTTGTTACAGATTTGATCTTTTTGATTGATGCTATAAAAGTACAGGGTGTTATTTTTTTGGAATTTAGCCTTAAATTTTGTGGAATGCAGATTTATTTATTTTTAAAAAGAAAGGAATGTTTCCTTTGAGTAAAATTTTCTGTCTCCACTATTTAGAGTACTTTTCTTACAGGTGGCGTTAAGAAATTCCAGCCTGCATAGTAAAATATCGCATTTTGAAGTAATTTACGATTTTAAAACGGATTGTATTAATAAAACTAATTATGAGGTGACTAGATTGACCTGGTATTTTTAGATTTAAATTCCATCAAAAAAGAATAATATTTTAAATAAATTGGGAATCGGAATCTAGTTCATCTGAAACCCTGCATAAGATTTATTCCATTCAAGTGGTGGTAAGAAAATTTTTGTTAACGGAGAGATAATAATATATGGAGATCTACCATAGTACATTTTTTTACTGATTGTGCGATCAGCAAACGTAATATTATATTATTTAGTTTTTCTATACAACAAATGAAAAGTTCGTTTCTTCTTTATTTGTCATTCCAACGTTCGTTCATCCTGCTCAAACGTGACAATAGACCAACTATTAAAAGTTCACATGTACACCTTGGGCAAACTAAATACCAATATAATCCTGTCTCCTCGTGCATGACAGACTAAAGTGCTTATTTTAGTGGTCTGACGTTCCTAGAAATGTATAAGAGCAGCAGTCTCCGCGGTTTAACCACATGATTATTCCCAAGGGAACCGTGCATTTTTCTGACATAAAAAGTATCTTTGAGGTTTGATGTTGGGTTTTAATTGGATTATTTTTTAGGCTCAGGTGATTATTATATGTTAGGGTTGATCAGCCTATAATAATCGGTTCACTCACAGAGTTCATTTTTAACAGATTATAATATCACGCCTATAATCCCCATAATCCCCGAAGGGTTAGGCAGAGGTGTACCTAATTAGTACGCCCACATCTACTTAGAAGACCTAAGGTACTTCATAATTATTCTAGAACTTGATAACTTGTCTCATAATGTTTTAACTTCTCACGATTATCACCAAGTAGACGGTACAATACAATACCGAGTATTTACCCTACTGTAAGAACATATAACTAGAATAGAGCTTCCCACATTATTACACATTATTTTCTGATGAATTTTGTTATACTTCCTGGTCAGTAGTAGCGTCTCAATTAAGTCAACCATTTAAGTATAAGCATCATCATCATCTGCCTAGCCTTTTCCCGACTATGTTGGGGTCGGCTTCCAGTCTAACCGGATGCAGCTGAATACCAGTATTTTACGTGGAACGACTGTATCTGACCTTCACAACCCAGTTAGTACTAAGTAACACGATACCCCTTGGTAAGATTGGTTGTCAGACTTTTTGGGCCACTGACTACCTGCAACGCTGGCTGGCTGGCTGGCTGTCAAAGATCTACAATTGACAGTCGGGACCAACCGACGGCTTAACGTGCTTTCCGAGGCACGGAGGAATCTCGATATATAATGGGTGGCCACCCATCTACAGACCAACCTAGGCAAGCACGGCTTGACGTAAAGATCGATCCGAGCAGCGGTTATTATTTAGCCACGAGCTCCTCCATTAAAGCTCCATTTAAGCATAAGCATAATCAGCCTATAATGTTATCACTACTGGGACACAGGCTTCTTCTCTATAAGAGGGAATGGGCTACAATCCAACACGCGGGCCCAGTGCGGGTTGGTAGATGGCACATGTCTTCAAATTTCTGGTTCTAAGACATGCCCGTTTCCTCACGATATTTTCATTCACCGTTTTGAGAACAGTGTTGATGAAACTATACTGTCACTTACGGGATATCTTCCGTGATTGTTCATTATTTTGAGCTCCCGATATTCACGGAAGATATCCCGTAAGTGACAGTATAGTTGTAAACCGTGAAAGCTTGAAACAGTGTTTGAGTGTTGATGAAATAAATTACTGGTACCTAATATGTCTCCACATAAGTAACATTATTTATTGTAAACAAAGATTAATTACCCTTTATTGACCAATAACAATAAACAGACACAATAATATCATGTTATGTCTGGTTTCAATGTTTTCACAAATGATTAGATTGGTAAACAATCTGTTATTACAATTGTCCTGACCATGTCGTGACAGTATAGAAAGAGATAACAAAATTTTTGACACCGGCCAAGTACGAGTCGCACACACACGCCCACGGGGTTCCGTAGAACCAAACAATATAATAAAAATATTTTGAAGACTCAATCATATGTTGTACTAGCTTCTGCCAGCGGCTTCGCCCGCGTGGATGTCGAAAAATATCCCACCCGAACAAACATAGTTACTTACCTTCATCCGCTGAGACACGTATAAATTAATTTTTAATTGTCCGCCTAAACACAAAATTTGAATATCCTAACTTCAAAACTGACGGACTTTCATATAAACTTCCATCCCCTATTTTACCCCTAGACAAATATAATCAGAAAGCTTCGAACTGCTAAGCTATCGGGAGTTACACGTGATATTGTGAGTCAACCATAAAAGATAGACATATGCTGTCGTGGGATATTTTTTATATAATTTTAAGGAGAACATTTCCGTCATACATGATTTCTGTGTAGCTTTAACCATTAAGGTTGCACACGCGACGGAAGCTTAAAAAATGGAGTAACTTCTCCCGTTTTCCCAACATTTCCCTTCACTGCTCTGCTCCTATTGATTGTAGCGTGATGAAAAGTATACTATAACCAACTCAGGAGTATGAAAAATAATTGTGCCAAGTTTCGTTAAAATCTGTCGAGTAGTTTTTGTTTCTATAACGGTTATACAGACAGACAGACAGACAGACAAAAATTTTACTGATTGCATTTTTGGCATCAGTATCGATCCCTAATCACCCCCTGATAGTTATTTTGGAAATATATTTCATGTACAGAATTGACCTGTCTACAGATTTATTATAAGTATATAGATAGATAGATTATATAGCCGGAAGGTTGGTCACCTTTTGCTCTTGAATGCGTATTACATTTTACCACTTTGGAAGTGTCTGTCTTTCAAACGATTGATTTTGAGAAAATATGGCTTTAGGAACCTCAATGTCATTTTTAAATACATCCGCACGTATACGTTTGATGAAATTTTATTTTTTTAGTTTCAGTTCCATGTAGGGGAGCCCCTCCATAATCTTTTTATTTTTGTATAAAAATCGTAAAGCGGTTTACAGAATACATCTACCTACCAAGTTTCAACTGTGTAGTCTTAATAGTTTCGGAATAAAGTGGCTGTGTGAGACATACGGACACACATGTCAGACACACACACAGACAGACATGTCGAATCTATAAGGGTTTCGTTTTTTGCCATTCGGCTACGGATCCACAAAAATGTGTGCAGGTTTCATAGAACCTTCGACATGTGTAGAACAGCCTAATCCCTAAGCCTAAGCCTGATGGTTGTGTTATATTTATGAATATAGATAGATGGACCCACCATCCCTAAATATGCTTGTCCCTATTTTTTTGACTGTCCATTTTTCCATTTTTTTTTAATATTCTCTTGAAGCACAAAAGGGATGAATGAAAGGCATTTGCATGTGGCGGAGATGAGAATGCTAAGGGGGATGTGTGGTGTTACGCGAATGGATAAAATACGAAATGAGCCGTCTAAAAGTGGCGCCGGTGACTGAAAAGTTGTGTGTTAATCGGTTGTCGTGGTGTGGGCAAGTGATGCGGAAGAATGAGGAAAATGTCGTGAGGAAAGTTTTGAGTGTGAATGTGGATGGGTATTTGAGTAGAGGAAGCCCAAAGAAACGATGGAAGGACTGTGTAAAAAATGATATGACTAGAAAGGAGGTGTCTGACGAGATGACTAGTAATAGAGAAGTATGAAAGAAGAAGTCATGCTGCGCCGACCACAAATGAATTGGGACAATGGCAAGAGAGTGATGATACTCTTGAAGCACCATGTCTCGTAAAGTGGCTCGTAAAGTTATTGCATCGCATCTAGGAGTTTATAATGTGTTTTTTAACACGACGTGTACGTTTTAATTTGTATTACGGGTACAAACATACACCAATACAAGACAGATATGGGCGATTTTTTTAAACACATAATAAAAAAGCATTCCTTTTCATACTTAAAAGTTTAGACAATATTAATTGTGTTTAAATAAATTAAATTATGATAATTATAACATTAATATGTATTTTATTTACAAAAATATTTACTCGAAGCTGCCACACAACCTAATAAAAATATAATTTTATATTAACCTGTATCGCACCTTCGAGCCAACAATATAAAAATAAAAAAAATAAAACGTGCGCCAGTTTTTACTAATATTATTTTTAGGAAATTATGTTTAGTTTTTCCTCACACACAAATAAGTGTGTTGAAAAGAATTTTATGAATTTCGAGACCATTTCTGCTCACTCGGCTCCATTACACGCGGGCAATGACAAATATGGCTCACTTGTATAATAATATATTGTTTGTCATGATAGCTATCATAATGTAATGTAAGTATCTCCTGATATATATTTTGACCAGTTTGACTTTTAACTCAAAAATTAGTACTGGCTTTCTGGACATGGAATTTAGTATCACATGATGATGTGTTGTTGATTGTGGTTGTCAGAGAAAAAATAAAAGCTTATAATGAAACTTGAACTATCAAAAATAATAATTTCAAGAATAACTAAATAATATTTACATTATATACAGACTACAAATAGAACTAAACTAAAGAAAAAAAAGAATTAAAGTAAGAAAACAAAAACTAATTTCAAGATGTTTGACGATATAAGAATTCAATAAATCGATAACATAACAATTATTTGAAAAGTAATTTATTGATTGACTCTTGTCATTATTATAAAATAGAAAAAGTATTGTTCCAAGGTGCATTGCTGAATTCCTTGAATGTTTACGTATATAGAATGTTAACGATGCACCTACGTGATAAAATGAGAAATGCGAAATTGTAAAATGTAATGCAAAAATATATTTATTGTTATGAGTAATCAATCAGTTATGTTGATTTTCTAAAGTACTTGTTACAAAAACAACGATCAACACATGTGTTGGTCGTTGTTTTTTCGGAAATATCAAAGTGATTTCAATCTTAACTTTACATACCTTTAATCAAATTCTAGTAGACTTGCTTCTTTAGTCGTGTTCGAGTATACTTATGGTAAGTATTGAACACTAATTAAAAAAAATAACTATGCGGGTGTCTCTCGCGAGAGACGAACGTGAACTGTTGCGAAAGCCGTCAAAATGCTATAAATAAAGCCCGTAAATCGTATCTGACCGGAAAGGTTCGCCGCGCATCTTCAGCGATTTCCTCTTCGCGCTACGGTGTACGACGGACGGAGACAGCCTCTTCACAGACACTACTATCACTACTCACGCCGCACACACAGAATATTGACTTTGTTGTGTTGTAATCTGCGATTTACCTAATTCCAAAATGTATATTTTTAATTAAAATATTTAAAAATAATTCTTGCATAACTCACTGTGACTCACTCCTACCACTCTATCGACCAAACTAAGTTAAACGGCTACTCCGCCGATATCTATTTCGATATTAAAAAGAAAGAAACTAATGCGATATTTTAATGTGACCACAACCGCATTTTACATAATGATAGACAATTATTATTTTTTAACAATTTACGGACGTTTTATAATTAAATATTAAGTAACTATTTGTTCCGCATACATTTCTCCGCTAAAAAAATTTAATACTTATTAATGCTAACGTTTGAGTGAAGGCTCCAAAACAACCAACGTGTATTGATAGAGTGTATTCGATCTAGATAATCAACAAAAGCCGGATGGAATTCAACGCTTAATATTTTTGAACAATAGATTGAGTCAGAAAGGTACCTATATTTACTTCTTGTCACGTGTACCATGTAATAAATACGAGTTTCTACCTACCTATACAACAACTAAACGCATGACTGGATTTTTTCAATAGTTACTATTACTGTCTATTTGTACAATGTGCTGAGGTAAATTCCATTGGAATCATTATAAATAAATACTCATTATTACTTACGGTTTTCAGGGCTAAGCTCCAGAATTTTCTTTAGTAATTACAAAACTGCATGTGATGCTATAACTTCAAAGTCAGCCATCTAGATTTATGATCAATAATTAAATAACTATGAGCACACAAAAACATAAATACTATTAAATAGTTTACTTACAACTATAGAAACACAGAAAACAGTTTAAAACCACAAGTTGATGCAATGAATAGCGTCTATTAATCATAAAACTGTACGAAATTAACTCAAATAATAATAATCATAATTACCTCTAAGTCGAAGAAGAACAAATATTTTATTTTTACGGTCAATTAGTGACGAATGTCAGGTGAAAATAATAAACAATAGTCAATTAAGTACTCTCGCTCGTTGGAAGCCGACCCTAACATAGTTGGGAAAAGGCTAGGCAGATGATGATGATGAATTAATTGTTAAAAACGTTTGTATATATATATTTATTACCTAAGTTCTTATAAAGATACTGGCAAAATCTCATACACATAATGTGTAGTTACAGAAATAAAAAGAAGAAAGGTTTTTAAAATAAATGCTTTCAAAATAGCATTAAGCAAATACGCCATTACTAATCAGTTCCTAAAAGAAATTATGCGCGTGAGTTAGGTAATGATGACTACAGATTCGGGTTTCCCCAGGAAAAACCCATGCTTACGCACGAATGCATGCACCTTTCCGAAGTCATCGGAGGTGTGGGCATAAATTATGCAATTTTGCCATGACATCCAACCTAATAAAACTCGTTAGAGATTTTTTTGTATAAAAGTATAATACCTATAAAGCGCGAAGACACAGTCCTTCAATTCGCTGTAGGTCTTAATCGATGAGATAATCTTCGTAATAAATTCAAATTCAAATTCATTTATTTGCGTAAATAAGGTACAGAAGGTTGGTAAAATGTACAGACTTGTCCTCTTATTCTGCCTTTAATTTCGGCGTGCAAATATAAAATAAGTTCAGATACTATTTTATTTAAATTAATTATTGATAATAATCATGCAATCATAAAGCAGATAATCCCATTAAAAAAGTATTATTGAATTAAATAAATGTCAAAATAATAATGAAAACATAACAAAAAATAATAATCTTAAATGTCAATAATAATCAAAATGTCAATAATAATCATAAATTTCAATAATAATCATAAATAGTATTATTGAATGAAATAAATGTCAAAATAATAATGAAAACATAACAAAAAAATAATAATCTTAAATGTCAATAATAATCAAAATGTCAATAATAATCATAAATTTCAATAATAATCATAAATGTCCATAATAATCATGTCAATAATGGGAAAGATTCGCCACACAGTAATAATGTTTTTGTTTTATATTATTTTAAATTAATATTTAAAAATGTAATTAATGTTAAAAAAAAAAAAATAATTAAACAAAGGAAATCATACAAATCATAATTTAAAATGACCGGCAATTTACCAAACTTATAATTTATAATCTAAAAACTCATGTACACTATAAAAGCATTTTTCAATTAAAAACCTCGTCAAATTATTTTTAAATCTAGAAAATGGCAGTGTTTTGATGGAATTTGGTATTTTGTTATACAATTTTATGCACCTGTAAATGCGAGATTCGTCCTCGGTTTAAATAACTTATTAGCATACATAGAACGTGGGGCATAGTAGCTTGTCGCTTGCTGGAATAGTTCCTTATGTTTGAAAGCAAATATACAGGATTCTAATATATAAATACATGGTAGAGTTAGTATTTTATATTCCCTAAAGAATGGACGACATGATTCTATTTGCTTCAACCCAAATATAGCTCTTAGACACTTTTTTTGCATTACGAATGCTTGATCAATCTCCACACAACGACCCCACAGGATAATACCATACCTTAGTGTGGAGGTTATATAGCCATGGAAAGCCGTTATTGCGGCCTTTCTAGATACTTCGCAGCTAATACGCCTCAAAGGGTATATAAAACTATTTATTTTAGCACAAATGTCATTTATATGATTTTTCCATGAGCAAAATTTATCTAAATTTATTCCGAGAAACTTAACAGAGTTAGTTTCTGCCAGGGCGACCCCTTTATAAGATATATTTAGGGCCAACGGTTTTGATCGATAGGTATGAAATTGCATAAATTGTGTTTTCTTGATATTAACTTTTAAATTATTAGCCTCTAGCCACTCTATAGTTCTTTGAAGAGCAATGTTTATTTCTTGTTCGTACAAACTTTTATCTTGTCCTTTGATTATAATAGTAGTATCGTCAGCAAACAGTACACATTTATGATATATAACTTCTGGGAAGTCATTTATGTAGAGCAAAAACATTGGCGGACCTAAAATACTGCCCTGTGGCACGCCACATCTATTCAACATAAACGAAGATTGGAATGATTCCAGCGTTTTAGTGTGGTCATTATAACTCGTTACTTCCACTGATTGTACTCTGTCGGACAAATAAGATTCCAGCCAGTTATATGCTGTTCCTCTGATTCCATACCTGGAAGCCTTTTCCAAGAATCGTTCATGAGAGACGTGATCAAACGCTTTACTCATATCCATGAATAAAACTGTAACAGGTATTTGCTTGTCAATACAGTCTGTTATTTCCTTTATTAATTGAAAGGCTGCCAAAGATGTACTTCTGTTTTTACGAAACCCATTTTGTTCGTCTTTAATAATCTTGTGCTTTTCAATGAAGTTTGCTAATTTATTGTGAAACACTTTTTCAAAAATTTTTGAAAATATAGGTATCAAAGTCACGGGTCTGTAATTGTCCATTTGAGCGCTATCCCCTTTTTTAAATATTGGTTTCACTACTGATCTCTTTAATAAATCGGGAAATATTCCTTGTTCTAGAGAGAGGTTAACAATATGTAGAAGTGGCTCTAGAATTATATTGACTGACAGTTTTATGATGTCAGTGCGAATATTATCATACCCACTAGCTTTGGAATCATTTAGAGACATCACAATTTTTTTAAGGTCACTGCCATCCAGTGGGTACAAAAATATAGAATTACTGATCGACTCAATATGATCCATTTGTTTTAATCTTGGATCTTCTTTATTATCAAGACTACTATTGACCGTGTTAATGAAAAAAATATTGAAATAATTTGCAATGGAATCAGGGTTAATACAGTCACTGTTGTCTATTGTAATTTTTGAAATACAGGAGCGTTTCAAATCTGTGCCGGTATGCTTTTTTATTACATTCCACGCTGCCTTACACTTATTTTGGGCTTTATTTATGTATTTAGTATTATTATTTTTCCGAGACGTTAAAATGCATTTTTTCAATAAATTACAATAGCTTTTGTACTTGTTTTTATGAGTTTCATTATTTTTAAATTTTAATTTATAGTTTAATTTACTTTTGTTCTTACAGCTTATTTTTATTCCCTTAGAAAGCCAGTTTAATTTATTTAATGCTTTATTTGTAACTTTTACGCGAACGATAGGAAAACATAAGTTATAAAATAGCTGAAATGTATCGATAAATTTGTATAATAGTAGTAATAAGTGTGACATCAACTGCAAGCGATGAGAGAAACACCTGTAAAAGCAATCATATCATAGGTCTATTGTACATTATTATCGACTACTATTAGCCAGCATCTGCTTTAATTTGCTTGTAAGGTCAGGTTTTACATAAACACTTGGTATTAGCTCGTCGGCACACAAACCCAGAAACTTTTCTGTTTTTGTTGGGGTAATTATTTCATTTGGTGTAAATCGGCTGTCCACGATAATATCACCTTAAATGAAGTTAGATTTTTACCGTGGATTAAAGTAACTTGTAATTATGTATTGTAATTAATAAATGATTTCTAACAGGCGCTTCATTTAAATTGTAAACAATATTATTTTTAGTATATGCGAAACCTGAATATAGTTTGTTCAGAATAAGTAACTGAATCGATTCCAATAATTTTGAAACCATGTTATATGTTGTCCCAAATTTTTTTTAAAAAGGTTACAAGTTGGACACCGAGCGACACTAAGTACCTATAGCAAAAATTCAGATACCTACTGCCAAATTATTATTATCAATAAGCTCAACACGACGCTGGAGGCGCGCGCGTCTATCCCACGTGTTGACCACGTTTTAGTGCGGACAACCAGGTAACAGAACAAGCTTACAACTTTGTGATTTTTCATGATACAGTTTTGAAATTTTGTACATAGATATTAGATTCTATACATAAAAATACTAGACTGGACTAGACACGTGTTTCAGGTTTCGCATATACTAAAACTCATGTTGTATATAAAGTAATGTGAAAGTTATTTTGTGTTTGCTTTCCAGTTTTCGATTCACGTTTACTTCTGAAACTACTGTTTACGTAAAAAGTTTAATAGTTATGACATACATTATTGATTGCATAAATTAAAACGTAGTATAAAACACTGAATAGCAACATCGTACATTTTGGTTCCTATTAAACTCATCATTACCGTGTCACAACGTGATGCGACATGCAGCTCTTCACTAAATAGCTTTGCAAAAACCCCGTCGTTGCCCCCGCGTGCCTCTAATCATCAATCAGACGGCGAAGTGAATTATTATATTTTCTACAAAGTCGTACTACCGTGGCTTTTGTCACAGTAATATTGTCCTTCCCGTGGGTATCATTCCTCGGTAAGTATACGAATTGTTTATATTAATCGTATTTTATCTTATAGCCTAGCGGATTTGTTATGACGTAATCAGCAGAACATTCTGGAATATCTTATACGGTACAAGCAACAGTGGAAATTTCTGGATTTTGTCATTACCAAGGTGGTCATTACCATGGATTGCCGTGGACTTTTCAATCCATGATAATGACGATCTCCACTTATCCTGCAAAGAGCTTGCCTTTTTAAACTTTCGCCTTTAGCTTACTGATTTGTTATGATGTAATAAGTAGAACGTTTTGAAATATCTTATACGGTACATGCTAAAATGGAAATTTCTGGATTTTGTCATTACCGTGGACTGCCGTGGACTTTTCAATCCACGGTAATGACAATGCTTCCATGGTAATAACAATGATTCCATGGTAATGACAATGATTCCGTGGTAATGAGTATCTCCACTACCCGGAAAAGTGCTTGCATTTTAAAAATTTTGCCTTTTATATCTGTGCACACTTTCCGTTAATTTTAGTGTCTGTATTTTGTGCAAATATTTAAAACATGATTATTTTAGTTTTTTGTAATATTGATTGTTCCGGTGAATGAAGTACATAAATATGCCGTGTAAAAAACAAGAAAGGTTTTTAAAAAACACGGAAACGGACGGGAACGGAAGATTTATTCGAGAAGCAAAATGAAACTAATTGATATTGATAATGAAAATAAATTATGGTCTATTATTCTTTTCTTTAATACCAATATTCTATTATTTTAGAAACAATCTGTAAAAGTCTCAATGCAGTATTAAGACTTTAATAGATTGTTTCTACTACACAGACACACACACGCACACAGACTACAGATACTGCAAGAACTGTTCACTAATTGGAGATAGAAACATTTGTCATTACCATGTGCTATGGTCATTACCAAGCGTGCAAAATGTGATTACCATGACGCTTAAAACTTTGCGGGTCCATATCTGTACTAATATGGATCTAAAAAGATCGCCTTCATTGTTTTTATAACCCTTGAATACGAATATTTTAACTAAGATGAATATAATATTATTTTTATATTTTTTAACAAACCGCCCAATTTACACCTAATGAAATAAATACCCTATTATTAACAATATTCTCATGCCTCGGTTACATCGATATCGAATACCGTGCATTCATATTACGTTGATGATTACCTACAGCAAATCGGAAAACCTGTTTGTTATCCTTCTTTACGGTAACAAAATGAACTTTTTTGCGGAAAAACCATGCTTTTTGTTAAATGTTTTTTAACCGTCTTGCGTTTTTGATTTTGGGATCTACAGTTTCCATAATAAAAACTAGCATTGATCAATTTGACGTCATAAAACGCAGGTTTGTGTGCAGAACCGACAATATGACTTTACCTAGTGTTTATTGTGTGCTAACATATTCTTCTACAAGTCAGATGGATGTCACGATCACTATTAATTTTATAAATAATTATAGCCCACAAGCGTCAAACGGTGAGGTATTTATGATTTGTAGGTACCACAACAAAACAGATAAGCGCGTCAGCAGGGCGGAGACCAATTATTGTCTCGAAGGCGAAGGAATAAAAAAAACGTTGCTTCTCGTTTCAAAATGGTTTAATGATTCTGCTAATTTAAGTTTAGGTTACATATATAATATATAAAGTCAGTCAAAAAAAGATGATTATTGATTATTTATGGATCTGAAGGATCTGAAGAAAGTGGCGCCATCTAAACGATATGTCACGAACTAATTAGAACCACGCCTGTGGTCGTGATGTCCTGTGGGCAGAGATAGCGCTGCGTTAACAGTAGGTATCATTGTAAATAACTCATTACTCATTACTGTTTTTATGTGAATCATGGATGGACCTGAAAATTCCCCTAACACGCACACAATGCTTAATACTCCATAACTAGCATATTCTAACGAGTACCGGTAATGATACCTAAATGAAGAACCATAACAGAAAATTATTTATTTTAATAATTTTCCGAACTAGCAGAATAACATAATTAAACCAATAACCTAGTAATCAAACCTACTAATAATTAGTTATTAAAACAAAAGTTTGCTAAAACTGCAATTTCTATTCAAAATCGAAATGTTCTAAACATTAGGTTCAATGAATAATTTCCTATCATGTTATCTCATTCTCTCGTCTTAATTATGTAGAAATAATCAATAATCACAATCGACAAATATGCGCAGTTACCCACAGTTTTTGTTTATTTGTATCCATTTTTTGTTTGTATTTGATTCATGAACGGTTCTAACTCTTTTTATGTTCATTGGTCTATTAGTTTAAAATTATAGTTATTAATAGCTATCATCTGATAGCTATTAATGATTTATCATTGAACGGTTAAGGCGAGGTTATCCAGATAAACGTCGTTTTGTATTGTGTTTTATTCCTATATAGCACGGATTTAAATTCTGAAAAAAAACATATTACATATTTCACACTTCGATCTAGATATTTCGGAAGTGCGATACACGATTACTTGCACTTTGTTGCATCCAAATAAATCGCAAAGACAAGTCTAAATGGTGGTTTAATTATTATTTCATTTGAGTTATATTAGGTTTTTAACAATAAAACTTATACCATAATAAAGGTCGTAAAAAATGTGACAAGAATCGGTAACCTTAATTTGAAATATTAAAAAAACCTATACCACCATTTGCAAAATTAACTTCTTTCATCATTTCATGAGCTCGAACCGCGTGCTTTAGTCCCGAGCGGAACGCGTTCTAGGTCGGACGTATGCCAATTTTTCGAACCCGCCACCCCACCCCCGCTAAGTTGTGTTACGAGCTGAGCCAAAAATAGTTTGTAAGAATAATACTAAGTAAACACCGAGCCTAGGTTTATTTGAAATGTCATTTGTTCATAAAAGTTACCTAATAGGCAACGTAGTCAGAAGGTTTATGATAAGAGTTAAGCGATTGAAAGAGAGGCAGCTTGTAGATGAATATAACTGTAGGTAATTAGCGCTGTGCGGCCTGAATTGCACTTTATTGTGTCGTGGCAAAAGTCTCTATTTATGATTTCGCATTTGAATTTTGAATCTTCTGTACTTGTACTATTGTGTATTCTGTGGGCGTAGTGTAGAAATGTGAAAGTATGACCATTTCGTACGAATATTATTTATAATTTTCGGTAACTTTGTAATGGGCAACTACAGTACTACCACAGTTATTATGCTTTTGAATGGGACTGTAGCTTCATTTTATTATCTTTTTTCGACAATTCAAAACTGCCCGTAACTGGCCTACTAAAATCAAAACATTTCTTCCAATAATTTTGTTTTGTAAGGAGTTCTAATAAAAGTTTTATAGGGAGCCCGGTAAGCCAAAAATTATCGAGTTACGACAGGGACAGAAAAAGAAAGTATGTAGTCCAGAACGAGATAGAATTAGTAATGGTCGATATCGTATTTGGTACCAACTAGTTTTTATATTTAAGATTAAATCACTTTAATTTTATTTATTTAACTTCCTCTGCATTTTATGCTTCACTTTTTTTTCGGTTTTGTTGTCATGGGTGTCATTTTCGTGGTTTTTTGGGTCGCTGATAACGAAACTGAGGTCAAAATGAAAATTCAAGATGGCGCCAATGAAAATTTTCAGGTTTTTCGTCATGGGTGTCATTTTCATGGTTTTCGGGATACCGAAAATAATAATAATAAGTATAAGTATGTGCCCGACCCGGTTCTCGAAAATGACAGTATCACATTGTACTGGGATCGATCCATCATCACTGACAGGACTATTGTAGCCAATAAGCCTGATATAGTGGTGGTGGATCGATCAGAGCGGCGCGCAATGATTGTTGACATAACGGTCCTGCATGATGAGAACCACGTGAAAGCCGAGAAAGATAAGCAAATCAAGTACCTTGACTTGGCTCACGAGGTTGTCGACATGTGGGATGTGGACTCAGCGATCATTGTGCCGATAGTTGTATCAGCCCATGGCTTAATTGCCAAGAGCCTCGATTAATACCCGAGGAGGCTCTCGTTAGGCAGCTGGATCAAGGGCTTGATTTCAGAAAGCGGTACTTCTGGACATGACTCGCATTGTTAGGAGGTTCCTCTCTCTGGAGCCCTGACCGCCGGTAGCTTGGACCCTGTTCCCGATACCTGTAGGCTACAATTTTTATATTTTTAAATGTTTTTTTTTTGGTTTTTTCTAAGGAATATTTAAAAATGTAATTAATTTGTATAGAAATAAATAAAGGAAATAATAATTATTATTAAAGCAGTACTCCTGGACACGGCACGTATAGTGAGGCGGTTCCTCTCTCTGGAGCCTTGACCACCGGCAGCCTGGACCTTGTTCCTGATGCCGATGGGCCATCTATTTTCTATATTTTTAAATGTTTTGTTTACTTTTGTTTTTGAAAATATTTGAAAAATGTATTAGATAAGAGAAAGAATGAATAAAGGAAATAATAATTCCATTTATTTCAGGTCCAAGACCCATATAAAAACCAAAAATAGACGAAAATACAAACACAAACACATAAATTATAGCTAAAACCTAAATATCAGAATCACATTACAATAGAAAAGAAACATTATCATCATTTGTAATTTATAATTTGCATTTAATCAAACGAAATTAAAATAAGTTTCACTGAATTATGTTGGACTAGATTAATTTAATTAATTTGTAATACATCGAATACAGCTGTCACAAAACACTCTGTATTCTGTAAAATCTACCAGTCTGTTACTCTTTTGTTAAGACGTGGATATTGGTGTGGGTTACGTGTTTGTGATCTTTAGCTTTTAAGGATTTTTTGTATTTTCCGCAGCATGTAACTGTTTTATGTCCCTAATAAATAAAATAAAATAAAATAAAATTATTGAATTAAATGAAAAAGTCAAAAATAAAGTACATAACCGAATCAGAATAAATGAGGAACAAAAACGAGGTGGTGAACGAAAATGAGGTCAAAATTAAAATTTAAGATGGTGCCCATGACAATTTTTTTTTGTACTTTTTTTTTAGTTTGTTTCTATGTTAATTTTGAACTTATTTTCGTTATCAGCGACACTAAAAACAACGAAAATGACACCCATAACAAAAAAACCTAAAATTTTCATTGGCGCAGTCTTGAATTTTCATTTTGACCTCATTTTCGTTATCAGCGACCCCGAAAACCATGAAAATTTTAAGTTTTTTCGTCATGGGTGTACCCATGACGAAAAAACTTAAAAATTTTCGTCAGAGTCGTCTTGGATTTTCATTTTGATCTCAGTTTCGTTATCAACGACCCCAAAAACCACGAAAATGACACTCATGAAGAAAAAAATCGAAAATTTTTGTCGGCGCCATCTTGGATTTCCATTTTGACCTCATTTTAGTTATCAGAGACCCCAAAAACCACGAAAATGACACCCATGACAACAAAACCGAAAAAAAGTAAAGCGTAAAAATATGGAAAACCGAATGGCGCGTAGCGTGCAGTTTTGAATCATACCCGTATTCATGATCTTAATGTCAGTCAAATTTTAAAACCTAATCACATAAATAAATAAGTAAAAGTACCTCATCATCATCATCATTTCAGCCGAAAGACGTCCACTGCTGGACATAGGCCTCCCCCAAGTGTCGCCACATTGACCGGTCCCGTGCGTCTCGCATCCAGCGGATCCCTGCAACCTTTACGAGGTCATCGGTCCACCTAGTGGGAGGCCTTCCAACGCAGCGTCTTCCGGTTCGCGGTCGCCACTCCAGAACTTTTCGGCCCCATCGGCCATCCGTTCTGCGAGCAATGTGCCCTGCCCACTGCCACTTAAGTTTGGCTATTCTTCGGGCTACGTCGGTAACTCTGGTTCTCTTGCGGATCTCCTCATTTCTGATTTGATCACGCAAGGAAACTCCGAGCATAGCCCTCTCCATTGCCCTTTGGGTGACTTTCAGCCTTCTGATGAGGCCCATTGTGAGCGACCACGTTTCGGTAAAAGTACCTACTTATTTTTAATTATATCTACTTATTTTAATTGGAGGAGGAGCTCGTGGCTAAATAATAACAGCCGCTCGGGTCGATCTTTAGGTTAAACCGTGCTTGCCTAGGTTGGTCTGTGGATGGGTGACCGCCCATTACAAAGGGCCCCAACTTTTTCACAAGTTTTTTTTTAAAGTACATGTTTTTAATGTTAAAATTTTTACACACCTCCATGACCCCCGTACTATTCAATCCACCCATCAGCACAATGCTTCGAGTGCTTTCCAGTCTTACCTTAAAACGTGATTTTTCACCCCAAAAAAAAAAGTCGATTCCCAGCAATAATTTTTGCTGAAATTTACTTAGTTTTATGTACAGAATACTTGGTTGACGGCTATGTGAAGGGTCTGTTTACACCCTGTATAGTTGGGAAAAGGCTAGGCAGATGATGATCTACTTATTTTAATTATTAGTAATTAGGTTCACGTTCATACGATACGTAACCTACGTATCCTAATCTATCTATAACCAATACTTTCTATAAAAATAAAACAAAATGAACGTATACTTCTCAATTCAAGTTTATTTACTGCATCGCTCTACTCTGTAACGCAACTTAGTACCTATCCGAGTTCGTGAACTCATGACAGGTGCGATAAGCGCGCGCGTTTTCGCGCCGCGTAATTTGTTACGTATCGCCTCGGGGGCTGGGGTAAGCGATTAATGCATACGGCGCTCGGGTTAACCTCACCTTAATAACTTTCTGTTCTCATAAAACTTATGATGTTTGTATATCATTAGGAATATTAATATTGTTATTAGATAACTAATGATTAATGAAGGAACAAGGGTCGTGGTACTTATCTATCCCTTCTATTAATGATTCTATGTATAAAAAGACACAACGAGTTTTTGAAAAAGTTGAACTTCGTAAAGTGATATCTTTATCATGTTCATGTATAAATGATGGAAAAGAGGCGTGGCGGTTTCCTTTTAAAGCTCGGTATATCATATTATGTTTTAACAGACTATTAATTGATACTAATATCGTACAAGGTGTAAACGGAACCTTCACGAAACCGCTACCCAAGCATTCTATAAAACAAACTAAGTAGCTCTACGCAAAAATTATTGCTAGGAAACGACTTTTTTTTTGAGTGAAAAATCACAGTTTGCGGTGGGATTCAATGTTACGCACTCAAAACATTGTGCTGATGGATGCATTGAAAGTACAGAGGTCATGGAGGTATTTAAAGTATAGTTATAACTTATAGCGTTAAAATTCGCAATGATGGGGAGAACAAATGCTTTTTTGCTTCGCTAAGGGTCTTTTTACACCCATTATAATAAATAAAGTAGGAACCCGTATCTACTTTATTTATAATTTTATGATTCTTGATTTTTTTTTTTTTAATTATGATAGTACCATTAATATACAACTATACTGTCACTTACGGGATTTCTTCCGTGATTGTTCATTATTTTGAGCTCCCGATATTACAAAAAAACAAACAAACAAACACAAAAAACAAACAAACAAACAAACAACAAACAAACAACAAATATACAAACTACATGGTTGTATACATTAAATGAGGGCTATTAGCCGTATGTAGGTACTATATTAATGTAAAATAAGGAGGATAGGAAAACAAGATTTTTATAGATTGTTTTTTTCCCTTTATTTATTAAAATATAAAAAAGTATAAACGTAGACATATCGATAGCCTTATAATGTAACTATAAATAAGCACAATCATGCGAATGTATAAATTTACAAAAGCGTACAAGCGAGCACATGAGAAGTTTTATAGTGTGTAGGTATTGCACTGGGTATATTATTTACTATTATGTTAAACACGTAACGTTTGACTTGGTGTCTAACCACGCTTGCGGTTTTATTATGACTTGTAACAATAGCCATAAATTTTGTTATTGTGTTAAATTAAATATACTCTGATACTATACGACGCTACATAGTCATGGCTTTAAGAAAAATACAGATGGTTTAGTTTGATGCAGACTGGTGATGAGACTCATTGGTACTTACTCTCTATAAATAACTGAATTTAAGGCTCCAGAATAAAGTTCTGTTGTACTGCCTATTTAACCTCTTTGCAGGCACTGTAAATTATTTACATAGATACCGTTGTGGTAACTTAGAAAATAATACATTAAAGATAATGTCATGTGATGATAAATGGTACCTATATTCCACAAAAACTAAACTGATGATATGAAACTACTATAAAATACAAACTACGTACCGTAGCTACCTTATAGCTCATTTGAATACTGCAGTTAATGGGGCACCCTTTACGTTTTACGCATAGTTTTCTAGAAAATTATCATTATTTGAAGATATTTGACTCCATTATTCAACAATGCTTTATTTTGCACTTCGTCTTGTCGTCGTACTTGCTTACTTCATGAATATATTATGAAGTAGTTTCAACGATGTTATAAACTGTGAAAATTTATACTTAAATACCTTTTTTCAATTTGCTTGCAAAGTGCTTAGTGTTAATTACGTCTAAATCGAATTTTCCGAAAAAAAAAAATGCATCACTGAAATTGGCTAGTTTTAACTGAAATATTGATTAAATACGACATTTTGTAACTTTATACAAAGATAAAGTATTCCATGGGAGTTAAAAACAAAATTGGCGAACTGTAGGTGTACTATTAGTACACCTCTGCCAAACCCTTCTGGGATTACAGGCGTAATGTTATGTTACAAAGTTAAAGTTACAAAATATCGTATTCAATCATTTTACGGACATGTTTATGTCATAGATATATCTAAACTAGACCTTAGACGACCTTGTGATTATAGAGATTTAAAAATAACAAAATATATCGTAGTATGCAAGATTATACATATTGTAAATAGAGAATACTTCTTAAAATATCTTGTATAAATAACTAAAGTGTTAGTGCACTCATCCTCAATGGTTAAACAATAAAATTCTAGGACTTCTTTGACGTGAAGTTTAAAAAATGTAAAAAAGTACATACTGAATGGGAAATCCCTAAGACTAAAAAATACGGCTCGCGTCACGAATGTTCTACGAACTTTGAAACTGTTCCTTGGCCTAAATCGATAACGTAATATTCATTTAATATTGTATCAGTTAATGCTATTGGTAATGTGAATGTTACATTACCATATACGACAATATTTTTCCCGTAGATACAGGAAAACTAAGCATAAAATAAGGTTACAGTTAAGTAAGTAGTTTAACTTTAACACTTTAATGGCAAGATTTTCTTACGTTTGTGTTACAATTTTCTAAAGCAGCGCTGAAATGAAAAATTTGGTGATAAAAGCTTACAGAATTTATAAGTTACTCGGATATTTTGAGCAGATTGAATAAGAAAGTAATAAATTTACAGTTACAATAGCCAATAAGTACTTGAATACTATTGCTTTAAGTAACTATACCCACTTCCGTTAAATTTACATTTTATTGCGAAATGTATTTACAAATTTATACGAAATAGCTTGGAATACCATACAAATATGGCACAAGAGAAAGCCTTGATGGTTAAAATAGACGTACTTATTAAAATTCGAACATAAAAATATTATTATTATATTAAGTAGGATATCGATTGGTAGTTCGAATCATAACCCTGAAAAGTCCTACTTGTTTATGTAATGCTTTAAGTTAGGCACTAAATTAAGTGTTCTGTCGAAATTAAATAAGATTGGCAGTCATTTGGCAGTACTATAAATTTAAAAAGTTGATACCTAGTTCTAAAGGTGTTAGTAAGCAACAGGCGATTACAAGGTTATCATTTCTATAATAAAAAGTAAGGCTAAGTATTGCCTTATCTTAGATTGTTTACTGAAGAAAATCTTACTCTAGGGAAGATAATTTCTAATAAAAAATCATTTTTGATTTCAAGCATTCTATGTTTCCATTCACACCTCTTTTTTGATTCCACCCGCGGAATATTACCGTAAGTAAATTATAAATGAAAAGTATAAAACTAGCCTCTTCTTCTCACTGTTCAAACGGACTCAGTATTTGAGATTTATCCAAAAATCCCAGAAGATTCTACCCTTAGCACGAAAGAACATATTAAGTAACATATTAAAAAGCTTTTAAAAGGTGCATTTCGAAAGTTGACAACGTCGTAAATAGTTTTCAAATATTTGATAAATAAATCAATATTACTGAATGAAATGATTAAATTTCTCACTGTATTGCACTAAAATATTGATTATGAATTAAAATGAACAACATGAACTTTGGAAATGTTTTTCTACGCTTAAAACTGTTTCACCACCTAATCCAGTCTTATTATTGAAAAACATAATGAATATTTCATTCAGTAATATTGATATATTTATTAAAACAGTGAAATATTTAACAGCTATACATGCGATGTGCACCTTTCAGAATGTACCCTCTTAAAAGAAATTGTAACGTCAGTTATATTTCAGTTTATTTGGAAATAACTAGTTTTCATACTATATTTATCTAATACAAGTCATAAGATTGAAAACTAGCGATAAACACGTTACTATAAGGTGTTACGTCACGTACATTGATGTTCGTGCTACGGGTATTGTATCCGGGTGTAAGTAATGTAGGTTAACGTTACTACGACTATTAAGTTATAATAATTTCTATTGTATAAACTTTTATAGTAGCTAGTATCGATAACTATCTACTTTACTTACTACCGCGCTGACTTACGGTCGACGACTTTTCACCCTGATGCCCTGAGTTATAAGGTCGAAAATTGATCGACCGTCAGTGATAGTACATTACATTATCAATAAGAATGGATAACACAAGACTCATATTCGTGACGAAGTAGGTTTGTCACTCGGTCACACTGTTTTGTTTCTTTTTCATTGAGTTTGAGGACGGAAGGGTTAAATTAATTCTTTATTGTCATAAAATTACAATGTCGTAAGGTGAGGTCAAACCGAGCGGACCATACAGCGGACTGGACGTGGACACTGGACTTTGATAGATAACATAACTTAACATCGCACCTGTAATCCCCGAAGGTTTACGCAGAAGTGAACCTACCTCACATTTCGCCAGTTATGAATAGGAAATATCTACAGTAGATTTATTATCGGTCAAAGTGTGGTGTCCGCATTCCGGTCCAGAGTCCAGTCTGTTAACCTCTAGTGAAAACGCCAAATAATTATTGGTTCAAAAACTTACAATGTCACCAACTGAGACAGAGTGCATTCTGTTCTCATTCAAATGAATAAGTAACAGTTCAGTTATTTTTCTTTTCTCGTGCATTCTCGTCGAATTCTTTGCTAACTGTGTGTTGCATAAAATGTAGTTGCAACGAGATGGTTACCAAAAAAAACATCTGCGAATATTTTTTTAAGAGTGTTTCGATATTTTCTTAGCTCGGCTCTAGTGTTACAAGTATTATTTTATTTATTATAGATATATTATTTAGCGACAGCATTCAGCAGATTGTGAGGCTCATAACTCGAGCAAACAATGATTAATAAATTAAGATGCCTTTCAGATTTCATCATCGAGATTTCAGATTGTTCTTCTGAAATTCACATAAGTTTCTAATTGACCACTCAAATGAGAGTATGTAATTAATACAAGCCTTGGCCCTTTTTCATACTCGTGTTTCTGACACAATAAACATTGATGCAATCGCTAAACAATAGAATTTATTTTACTGGCGTATTTTACATGGAATTAATTTGGCAGTAGACGTCAGCAGACGTTAACACTTGCACGATGCATACACAGTGCCTCAAAGAAGCGACACTGTAAATACTCAACGCATGTCCTGTGCTTGCACTGTATTGCACGGTGCATGCACGGTTCATGCACGATGCACACACATGCGTGCACGTGTTAGTGCAGGGCATGCTGCGTGACGTTGAAGGGCGGCGCGCGGGCGGCGCGGCGCAGCACGTGCGGCTGCAGCGACACGAAGCCGCTGTCCACCACGCGCACGATGCGGATGTTGGTCTGAGAGTTGAGAGTAAGCATATTTACTAAATATCTTAAAATAAAAATATTCGTTCCGATGGAGGATCATGATAAGCAAAAAGCATAGCTAAAATATATAATAAAAGCAAAGCATAAGCTTACAATGTCAATCATTGGGCAAAAGATTCAACTGAATTACAGAAGCAGTGGAATTACGCCCACAATATTTTTGAGGTAAAATTATGCACGTTAATTACCGCTGTACATTTGCTTGATATGACACTCATTCCTGCATAGCGTAGCCGTGTGCCGCAGTGGATTTTCGGACAAAGCATTTACATATATAAGATCTTAGCCGCAGTTTTAGACAGCTATGGGTCCTACAAAATTGACTGGTTCTTTTCTGAAGCAATGCGTCACAATACCGACCTCGTGCTTGGAGGCAGAGCGGCGGAAGAACTTGTGGAAGCGCGTGGAGAGCGCCCACACGGCGCCGTTGTCGCGCTCCGCCCAGCGCACCTCTGCGCAGAACTGCAGCTTCTCCGGGTCCTGCGCCAGCACCCTGCGGAACAGAACAGAACGTTGAGGAAAGGATTGAAGATACGTATTCTTTGCAAGAGAGATAAGGTATTACAGGACATTGACTGAACCACAATACATTTTTTCAACAACTCGTAGGGCTTTTAGTGTGTCAGCAAACCTTGGTAGGTGACGCTTCATGTCGATTAGTTAAAACCATACCGAACGGCGTCCATTTCCGTTGGTGATATTTGGCAGGATTTTGAGGCTGGACGCACTGCCTGGGTTTTTGGTTTTAGAGAAAGTTTTCAAACTTTATTTACTTAACATTTTAACATCACGCCTGTAATCCCTAATGTACCTAATATTACACTCAAATTTTACCAGTTATATTTAAGGCCCATATAATGGGGGGCGACCCTATTACCCTCGGCCGGGCACAAATCCAAGCTCCGTGGCTGCTACTGAGAAATTTCTAATGGAAAAACACAATAAAATTTTGCCCGACCTGGGAATTGAACTCAGGACCTCATGCTCAGCAGGCGCGCTTGCGACCACTAGACGAGGCAGAACTTTATTTAATTTAACACAATAACACACAGTTTTACCCACGACCATTATTTCATGTTTGAAGAATGAATACTTTTAACAAATGTTTACTATTTAGTGCGAGGCGAAGTTCAAAGGTCGATGATCGCAGGAATATTTCAGCCAACCTGCGTGGTGGGTTATTTGACTCATCTACCCACTTCAAAAATGCGATAATATCGTCAAATTACCCACTTCCCACTGTATCCTCAGTTGCAAGAGAATCAACGACCTTTCATGAGAGCCTTAATTAGTTACAACAAGTGCATTTCATTACTGCAGCCGCAATCTATCGGAATTTCCCACGTTGTTGAGCAAAAACTGATCCGTGATGAAATGGAAAACTTAAACATGAGATCTTTCAATCATTTTTATCGATAAGTAATTTCATAAAATAGTACCTTTTATCAGTAATCGTGTATTTGATCACGTTTACAAAGATAGAATTATGAGGAAATTGTAAAAAATCGAATGGGGATTCTGTGTCGGAGAATTCTCGAATATTATAATATCGTAATCTTTGTAAACAAAATCCTTCGATAATATACAGACAGATATTTTTTCCAAAAATGAGCTACAACTTTCGTAGCTACTTGCTACGCCGTAGCATCAAATTCCGTAGCAGGATTAGTTCTACCTTGAGGGGGTATTTAGTTATCCCAGTAACGGTCCCTTGACTAAAGCCTCGTCAGGTAGGTAATGATTATGAGTCAGCGTAGCCCAAAAAAAAGCAAACTCTTCGCGAAGGACATTATTGTTTTATTTCAGAGGACTAAAAAGTGGGCCGCAAATTGTTTGTAATGTTTAGATATTATTGTTTTTTTTCCTTTCCGCATCTGGTGCATTGTGAATGCGTCATGAGTCCAAAATACCATTTTTAGAGTTTTTACTATACCGCGTTATCTGTAGGTATGCTTACTTGTGCGAGTTGGTGATAGGGTTCCAGGCAGCGATGGCGGTCTCGGTCATGGGGCTGAAGATGATGGTGTCGTCGCGCGGGTCCACGGCCACGCCGAGCCCCTGCGACGACTTGCGCCCCACCAGGTTCACGGGCAGGTCCGTGCCCTCCGCCGGCGGGCCTGACGCGAGCACGGCTGTAGACACGCTGAACAACCTGAAATCATAATGACGTTTATGAGAGATTGTTTGTGTATTTAATGGGTTTACTCTAACGCCACGGTTCCTAACCTGGGGGTAATTACCCCTGCGGGGGTAAAACTGGTATTCTGCGGGGGTAATAAGCTAGTAATATATATAGATAAATAAATAATGGTAATATATACAGAGTTTATGAACTTGGTGAAGAAATAGGATTGTTTTTGGAAAAATAGAGAACACAAAAAGAATCAGAGTTTTACTCAAAAGTCAAAGACAAAATATTTATCCAGATGCTCTACATAGACAGTCAATTTGTATTTATGTGTGTTGTTTTGTTTTTTGTTCATTGGTAACATGAGGGAGAGCGGGAGGGGTAAATCAGATTCTCTAGCTAAGTCTTGGGGTGACAAGATCGAAAAGGTTAGGAACCACTGCTAACGGTTGGATAAACGCAGCTTTCAAAGTGTGTGTTTGTGAGTGTGTGTGTGTGTTTCAAAGTGTGTGTGTGTGTGTGTGTGTTTCACTGTTCTGACAGTGAATTGTTTTCATGCTAATCTTGGAACCAATTTGGGAATCATTCATGATGTTATCCTAGTCCCTATTGTTGGAACTACAGGTAATTTTAGGTACCTGGCAGTGAAAATGATGTCATCTAGAAGATATTGGTCATAGCTATGACTTTGCAGGGTGGTTGAGAGCTTGGGTGTGCTGCTCTATCAAATGGTTTCACTTCCCCAATTTTGCCCAAGAAACTCCGTGCACAAGGGGACTTTTCATAAAACCATGGACCACATTATCCTAGTTGTTAGCCATAAGGTCGTCACCTGTCGGTAGCCAGTGGCTGGTAGTAGAGCAGGCCCTGCGCAGGCGAGTGCGCGAGTCCCACGATGCCGTCCATGAGCGTGAACCTCTCGCCGCCGATGTCGTACTCGCCCAGGTCAGGGTCGGGGTACATGGACGCGTGCGTTACTCGCCACGCGTTGTCGCGCCGGCCGTCGTACACGATGATAGCTGGAATATGCAAAATAAAATGGTATAATTCAATCGATTGAATCGATTTACCGATTCGATGCTCACTAGAATGTTAAAAGGTTGCTTGTTTTACCTGATAAATGTTTGTTTTCAATGGTCATTTTAATAGTGATTCTCTACAATAGATCATTTTTAGTCTAGTTAATTACGTTACTTGATCCGCCCATTATATTATCATTATCTGCCTAGCCTTTTTGTATGTTCCCCAACATCAGCTTCCAGTCCACACCCATAAACTAATATTTCGTCATTTGCATTGCGGAGGCAACAATGAAGATAAAGTGCCTTATTTATGTGTGAATCTATCGTGTTCCTAAGAAGGTATTATTAAATACATACATATCTATTGTGGGAAAACGTTGCCTACGAGTAAGGTAATAAGTACTAGAGGTACCTGTACGATAATCTGCAATTCTCATTTATATGAAAACAAGCCCTAAATTATTTTAGGGCTTGTTTTCATGTCAAATCAGAATTTACTGGTATTCATTTTCGTAGCAATATTCGTAACAAGCCTATTTACCTGAGAGATTAAGCAGAGGTGTACGCCTATTGTACACCCCTGTTTGTTTGGTTAATCATATGTTTATTCAATCATTTAAGAAAGATGATTGAATAAACGTACTTTCTACAATTATTATATGTTTCTGCAGTTTCACTTTCTTTCGTTATGCACTGTGCCGTGAGGTTTAATCTGATTCACTTGTAAAATGAACATAGAGGTGCATAACTAACAATTTGATTGGAACATGAAAACCGCTGTTACTAGCTTTTATCATCTAGGTACGTTTGATCGGTTTCGTACGTATTATTTTCACAACGGCCACGCCTTAGAAATACTTTTAATACATTCTACGTCCGATTTCAATATTTTTAAAGCAGTATTGTACCGAGGGTGATTGGTAGTAATACTCGTTTTTTTGCCAGCCTTGTCGTGTCCTATTGCTGGGCAAAGGCGTCCCCTTTCTCCTTCCAAACCTCAGTCTTCTGCGCGGTCCCTGTCCATTTTATAATTATATTTATTTTAATACATTTCACTAAAACTCTATTGACTCTTTTTAATAAAAAATATTGTTCCTAATGCCACTAATTCGTAAACATCCTTTAGAAGTGTAGGGAGCAGCGGTGGCCCAATGGTGGCGGCCCCGACTTACGAACTACAATCGTGGGTTCGAACCCAGGCAGGCGCATTACTTTGTGTAATTTATTTCATCACCACTGCTCTCAAAAACGGTGAAGGAAAACATCGTGAGGAAACCGGCATGTCCTAGAACCAAAAATTCGAAGACATGTGACATCTACCAACCCGCACTGGGCCCGCGTGGTGGATTATAGCCCATTCCCTCTCATAGAAAGGAGGCCTGTGTCCCAGAAGTGGGAACATTATAGGCATTATGCTTTAGAAGTGTATGATATATTGAGGATCTGTCAATGGCAAGTTCATAGTAATCCATGATTCCTAATACAAACACTACAAGTGCTAAATAAGTTTTCAATGTGGTAATTGAAAGTTCATTAACCGCTGCTCGTTCAAAGGTGGTTTTTTCGGGTCATGTACATATCGCGGGACCAAGATTGAGTAGTATTTAACGATATACATTTACATGAACCGGTTGTCACGAATTACGTACTTGATCCACACACGAAGTTGTTAAAAAGTCGCCGCTAAAGTCTGCCGTTTTTGTGTAATTAGCTGTTATGCTATTAGAATGGCAGAAAAACTTCAGTCATTATTATTTCTGTACAGTCTGAAAAGGTAAGTGTAACTTAAATATTATTTATCAATCTCTGGTCTAATATTGCGTTTTATCTGCGTTTGTACTACTTAGTACTTAGCCCGTTGAAGATAAACCGAATGCCTCAAGCAAGCACAGCACTGTTTATAAATTGTACGTTTCACACAAAATTGTTATTGTTGTGCAATGCTACAGTTTCTTGAAATAACACAGTAAGTCAATTTAATTATTGGGTAGGTATTTGTTTCGAATATTCGAGTACGTTAGCAGTTGCATCACTTTTTCGGAGAAAGCAGGGTTTTGGTCGACGCAGCACGCTTGGGTGGTCTCTAAACAGCGAAACATATGATAAACCTTGCAATTGTTCAATGTAGCATTTACTAATAACTGTAGCTAATTATGCGATTATTAATAAATACTTGATTGGCTATTTAAAGTGGCCATCATTTATATAAAATGATATCATCCGCTTAGATATCAGCTCGTGTGCCGTATCGATATTTTAACAACTTATGAAAAGGTTTCTGTTCCTTAGTTGGTAACTAATAAAATACAAATTGAGGACTGGGTAAATCATGTTTTTAAATTAAATATTGGGAAATTGGTTTGTATTACATACTTTATAGCATGTCTTACAAGATGTTACTGCTACTGTTTTATTTTTACCCGACTACAGCGAAGCCAAAAAAGGAAGGGTTATGATTTTAGCTGTGTTTGTATTTACGTATGTTCCCCCGTAGCACCTAAACTATTCGTCCGATTTTGATGAATAAGGTGTCAATCGATTCGTTGTTATGGCCAGGGTAACATAGGCTACATTTTAACCGACTTTAACTATAGGAGGAGTCGATTTTACCTTGTAAACCCCGATTTTAATTAGTGCGTTATTTTTCAGTAGTCGGGTTTTTTAGTTGTAGTACCTATACCACACAAATTCTTGTTACGTAAAAATGCGACTGAAAAGCAAAAGTAAATATTATGTGCAAATTCTTAATTGACGCATTTTTAATTGAGACGAACAGCCTGAAACCAGACAATGATCAAATTGATTAGGTCAACTAGCTCCTATTATACAATGGATCCAAAAAACTACAGGGACATATCCATAGAGTTAATGTGACCAAGTTATTCTAAGCGTGTGAAAATTTGCAAGGAATGTATAAAATAGCAGTAGGTAGGCTAGGTGCTTATTTACGATTTTTTTATTAACCTTATGCAAAGGTACTACATTCACATAATTATACCGGCGCAAATTAGAAAACTATAATTTAGTATGTATGTGAAAACACTAATTAGAATTCAAAGTACCTACACTTACGGGTGTCGTGTGATGTAATAGGTACAGACAATGAGATAACTAATTAATCAACGTTTAATGTGGTCACATTGTTGTTGAAGGATCATTATCATGTTACGTACTTCATCATCTAACTGCTCCACTTAATTTCACTTGCACTTACACGTTGCGTCATCTCAATCTCGTGACAATAAATAGTGCTGTTAAGACTTATTTAAAGACATGGAACAAGTTACATGGAGTGAATTAGATGGGCTGGTTAGGTTAGCCAGATTTCTACCCTTTCGTATAAAACTAGTACATTGTGAATTTTCGGCGTCACTGGTTCATAAATTGAATCACGTCTCAATATAATCAGCATATAATGTTCACCCTGCGTTGCTGGGACCCCTAAAAGAGCGAATGAGTAGGTCGACGATACCAATTCCCATAATTTAAGTCAGATTCTACCAACCTTTCTTTGACATGTCTGAACACTACCCTTGGAATGAGTACCCCAGTTACCGAGTTGTAGAGGTCAGATAAGTAGTAGCTCCATGTAAAGTAATGGTATTCAGCTGCATCCGATTTGCAGTCCGGAATTCATGTGAAGGCAGACGATGAAGGCGAGTTTGTACCAACCTGGTGCAACAGTGTCACTGATGTAAGCGAAGAGATGGTCGCAGGATGACGATAGGCGGGTGCTGGAGGAACGGGTGTCGTCCAACACCAAGTTGGTCAGCAGAGAGGCCGGCCGCAGCAGCTCGCGGGGGAAATACACGCTTCTAACCTGGAAAGTTATGGTTGGAGATTATACAAGGTGGAGACGACAATACGACAATTTTGGCCAAGGTTTTTGAAGTAGCGAGTAGGTAACATGTGTTTAACGTTTATACCGATGCGGGATTCGTTAACCTATTGGTGGTAGCCTATTATCTACACTATGTAGAAAATGCTAAAAATGAAAAATAACGTCCTGTGAATAAACTGCATACAAAATTCAATCGAAAATATCCAGTAATTTTCGATTGAATTTTTGTATGCAGACTGGGAACGTCATGAGTTACATACAGTTTAATTTATTGTCGCATTGTCGTCTCCACCCTGTATAATATTACAAAGATACCGGCACATGGTATGATTTGAATGGTATGAGGTTCATAAATAGCTGGTTTCGTTCCAAATCTACAATATGGTTTCAACCTGATTCGGATGCCCTTACTTTAACAGGAGCAGGCAGGAGAATAAAACAATTTAACCAGCCAAACTAAAACCAAATACGTATTTCGTTATGTTATATACGTATTTATTTGGGGTGTGTGTGCATAAGTGCTAATCAAAATGCGAGCAAGTACGTATTACTGCATTAGCACGCACTTAGCACTTAAGTTAGGTATAGTGGGTGTGTACATTTCTTTCTTTGCAACCGTAGGTACCTACTTATTACCGGAACTACAACCATTTTCATTGTAAGAGCAGTTTCTGTTGCTGATAGATTCAAACATTGACCTACTCTGATCGCTGTAATTCGTTGTTTTCCCTAAATAAAGAAAAGCTGCGTATTAGAACATTTATCTCAATCTCAATTTAATTACCCTCTTAATAGTTCTTACAACATATACATATAGATATTTACAAGCGCTTCTACTTATGAGTAGCTTATAAACATAACTTTGAACTATTGTCTGTATTTCAATATACCGACCTTATAAATCTATGTAATTGATCGTTTAAAGGCCAAAGAGAAATGCAATACTTCCCGTCATGATCCAATTAGCCTACGAGCTAATTTCGTGAAGAACAAATACCGCGAATAAAATCGCTAGTATGGCCGTTCGCGAGGTTAAATGCCATTCACTAGCTTAGAGTTATATAGTGCATGGTTACTGGCCACCCACAAATTGTGCGTATTTAAGTCAGACCGGACAATTGCGGTACGGACAATCGGACAGACCACACCCTTTCAAATAATAACACGACCTCGACTGCCACTACCGACGCGGCGCTAAGACCAGCTGTTAATTTATTTGAATCTAACACTATAAAATGATTAATGATATCATAAAACATAGGCGCTGTTATCAGAAATGAATTATTAATCAACCAATTCAATTCATCAAAAAAATGAATGGAATGTCTGGTCAGGGACTTTTTAACCAATGTCACGGATATCGTACAGAACACCCATGCAGCCCATTGCTTTAAAAATCTCACATTTCATTCATATTTTCGTTGCAAAGAGCATCAGTAATCAGTATGCCAAATATTTATACTTAGATTTCACCCATATATA
The DNA here is from genome assembly GCA_963082995.1 of Noctua comes. Classification (NCBI taxonomy): domain Eukaryota; kingdom Metazoa; phylum Arthropoda; class Insecta; order Lepidoptera; family Noctuidae; genus Noctua; species Noctua comes. The sequence continues at coordinate 9,247,688 of OY720273.1, forward strand.
AGTAACTTAATAAGATAAATGCTTACCTAATTAATTTCACGCACATGGATATTATAATTATGTGCATAGGCTCGAACCCATAATTTGCACATTGCCGTGCAAATGAATGTTACAAAGTGGCATACACATCTTTTATTAAGTAGTCGTGAATCGTGATAGAGCAAAGTAAATAAAGAGACATAAATATTGTAGAGTCAATCAACTTTTACTTATGCAGATGCACTGCTCTATAAAACCTATTAACTCAAGTTAGATTTCTGTCGTTAATGAAACTCTTACCTCTGTCTATGCTCTAATTAAAAAAGCCTACAAAACTTACGCTGTCTGACCCGATTCACATCTAGCTAGAGGAAAAATGATACGGTTGTAATATTCTGTTTTTATTTAGGTTCTCCCTTAAAACTTCTAGTTTTGAATATTAAACTATAGTGGTAACTTTACACAGCAATATTTGCCATCCACTTTTAATGACTCACTATTTAGTTGGCAAAAGTGAAACCAAAGCACAACGACCGGTATTAGATAAGTTAGCAGTAAGTTCGTACCCTTTCTAACAGAACTTCGGTGGGATTCCGGTTCCTGCATAATAAACTCTATAGCTGCCCACTGAACACTGCTAGGTACACTAGGTATCCAGTTACTTAAGAATTTATTGCTTAGTTATCAGTATCACAGCACGACGAATAATAACTTAATCTCCTTTCACTGCAAATGTTTCATGTTGATAAAGGACGGTATCTAAGTTTGATCTTTTTCGTGACTTGCATAGTTAAACAGATTACATATAACAATACAGGCAAGGAGGTTGCCAAATAAGTAGCTTAACCTCATTACACACTGCGTGACTCTTTTATTAAATAGGACTGCCTAATGTAGACATTAATCTATCTAGAAACTTTTTCATGGAAGCTCTCCTTGGCATGATATCTACATAAGAAGCTTATAGTTAATCCATGCTGATAAATATTGGTCTTTACTTAATAGTCTTTATTTTGCAACGAATTAAGTTTGTTTTGTATAGCAACTGTTAAACTACCTACGAATGTTTAGTGTCTAATTAATGTCGAAAGTGTTTAATTGTTTTCAATGAGGGAACTGAACCATTTTACCCATGACAGTAATAAACTAGTGACCTCGCATTTTTACTATGAAAACATATCAAGTAAACGTTAATTATAACGTAGATATAACTAATTACGGATAATTAAAAAAAAAAGCTGTTGAAACATAGCAACTGATATGAATGGAGTCTATGTTACGTAAAACAAAAATGTTATTGTTTAAAATGCCTCGTCGTAAATGCAATCGTGCTAAGACCGTGATATGATCTTGAAAAGTCGATGATATAGTCGCCTCACGACTCGACATAGGTAATCGGAACAATAGCAACACGAGTATCTGTCACATTTGCGCTCTACTCATTTAGATAAAAGTGATAAAAAACCACGAGTACAATGTATTCGTTGTCATTCAAACCACTTTCACGTATCAAGTCTGTGTTCGCAAAATCGTTTCTTATTTTTAGTTGGTTATTAAATAAAATCAATTCGAGTGCTCAAATATTTGAATTTCTAGATATTTTTTATTAATAGTTATTAATAGTTACTTCCCGGAACATGCCTAAAACATACAGGTTGAAAACCGACCCTTCACGAAGCTGTCTACCAAGGATTATGTACATCAAGCCAAGTAACTTTACGCAAAAATTATTACTGGGAAACGACTTTTTTTTTGGGGTGAAATATCACGTTTTACAGTACTCAATGTTACGCACTCAAAACAAATGTTTTGAGTGAGCTGATGGATGGATTGAATATTACGGCGGTCGGTCGTGGAGGCGTTAAAAGTAAAAACAATACGTTAAAAACATATATTTAAAAAAAAACTTGCGACAAAGTTGGAACTTTGACGCCCAATATCTCCGTAACTAGAAAGTCCCCAGGTAAGGTCTAGAACAAAATATTATCGCAATGACGTGACGGGAGAAAAAGTGCCTTTCGGCTTCGTTAAGGGTCTTGTTACACCCTTAATTTGCCAATAGACAGGATTAAAAAACGAAATATGAATTCAGCTAAAACCCTTCGTGACTGTGTTTAATATCACTGAATTACCTACGTCATCCAAAAACGCAAACTAATAATAATGTAGTGAGTCAGTTGAAAACCTAAACAAACAACCTAAATTAAATTCATTAAGTTTCTTTGTATTGAAATAAGTGCAAATTATCTATTATACGCGCGGGTATTTAACAGTTATTATCTGTCTGTTTAAAAATGTGTTGATAATGAAGTTGTAAGAAGTAGCTACTATCACAATACACTCATTCACAAAAACCATTCATCCGTTAACAGCGTAACAATTAGCAACTTCGCACTGATTGTGAAGACATTAATCAATGTTACTGGCGCATTCGACCAATTAATTAACTTAGTATGCGCCTGCGTGAGTGGAAGTGAACCATTGCAATGCTTAATTCATTTTTAATCGTTTCACACGAAAGGATAATAACCGTAAGGTCGAATTTAATACTCGTATTTCTAGAGGGTGTTATGCGTCGCAATTAATATGCATAGTTACTTTATCATTTAGCCAAAAGAGAAAGGTAACAAGTTCTTCTTCAGCAAATAATTCCTAACGTTTATTGACAAAGTTTGCCGTTGACCACTTTTCATCTTCAAGCTCTCGTGTTGTCGTGTAAATGGCTACGGTTTATTAAATCATACCCTAAGGTCTTAATAGACATAGACAAAACTGACTTGAAATTACTACTTAAACAGTACAAAATAATCTACTTTTAATTAGAATACACAAAACTTAAATGTTACTTATCTTGACATTAATTGCAACTTTTTGCAACTATTATGCGTAGGTGCGACAGTTATTATGTCAAAATGAACTGTCAAATAACGCAACGAATAGCGCTTTTTTGTTGCAATTATAAGTCGTTTACATTCTAAGACAGACGTGAAAGGACAGTTTGTTACTAGAACATGGACCACCAGCAACTAGCCGCTAACTAAGTTAACTCCAGAGAACACTGGTGACTAATCAAGATAACTCCAGCAAGACTCGGATTAGTTCCTGTTACACAATGCATGCATAATTAAGCACTTTAAAAATAATAATTGGCCTACTGAATAATAGTTTCATACATATACAAGGTGTAACGTAATAAACGCAAGACCTCCCGTGTGGTCTCTCGCACCATGAAACTAAACATCTTTTGTTCTACGAGTTCTTGAAATTCGCAAAAAAAAAAATTTCTTTCTATAGGAACGGACGCAATCAGCTGATCCACATGTATGGTAAAACTAAAAAAAAAGTTATGAATTTCCAAAAGTCATAGAACAAAAGTTGTTCAGTTTCATGGTCTGAGACACCACACGAGAGGTCTTGCGTTTATTATGTTACACGTTGTATATACAGGGTGGCCGGAACATTGACGTCCAAAAATAAAATTTAGGTCCCTCGTATCGTGGGGTATCCGAATCACCCCCATGTATGTTCCGCGACTTTTCATAGTTTTCGAGTTATGAATTTTTTTCTGATTTTTTGAGAATGATCGAACTGACAAAAAAGTACAAGACTTTGTCGAGATTTTTTTTTTGCAACTGAATCTTCATGGGTAGTACTTTTATGCATAAAATAATCAGCTTCGTAACTGTGATTGAAGTTATGAAAAAGATGGTCTAAAGTGAAAAAAATACGTTCGGGGGGGGTGACGAGGGGTGCCCCTCTCGCCACCGAGAGTGAGAGAGATAGCAGAGATAGTAAAGCGCGCAACCGAAGCCAACGCAAAACAAGTACCTCAGTCGTGCTCACATTGTGTTTACTGCTATACGCGTGTCGCCATTTTGAATTATGAAGCCTGCTTAGGAACCATGAAGTCACATGTTTAAATTTGTTATTTAAAGTTGAAAATTTAAGCCATAATTTACCGAACGTAATTTTTTAACGATCATTCTCAAAAAATCAGAAAAACATTCATAACTCGAAAACTATGAAAAGTCGCGGAACATACATGGGGGTGATTCGGATACCTCACGGTACGAGGGACCTAAATTTTAGTTTTGGACGTCAATGTTCCGGCCACCCTGTATATACGGACATTCCAATATACTGATATTTATCTGCTTCTAATCTATCTAGTAATTCTTAGAAGATATCATTTGATTTTTTAAAATTAGTTATAGTGATTTAATTGACTTTTAATCATGTTTATCGATAGGCAGTAAGGTACTTCCTGCTGATAGAAACACCTAAGTTCTCCGTTGACAGTTGCTCTAACTAAGTTCCGGCAGACACGGAACTGATGAGAATATTCGTTGCTACGAAAAGCAATTATTTCGATTTATGTTAATAAGCATTAAATATCGTTACAATAATTTAAAATATTTTCTGTTAACTTCTCCATACTCTTCCGCAAACAACTTTATGTGCCTATTAGAAATTCTGCATCCTGTATTCCGGGCAATAGCGAACTTCAATAAATTTGAATCATGTTTTACGGGTAAACTTAGAATCAATAATAGTATAACTGCTATCCAGGAACACGGAACCACATACTTGTTATGTATGTGTTAAACTGCGAGAGCCTCAGCTATTGCAATTAATTTAAAACTTAGTAACTTACTTACGTAACCGATACAAGACCGCACAAGTCGCGTTCCTATAGGCAGTTTTTGTACATAGACGTGGACCTATTTATTGCAAAAGCTTCGCTTGGAAACTTGAAAGTTAGCAAGAAACGTCTAAAGAATTTAAATGCAGAGATTCTTCCTAATTTTGACGAAATTTCGTAGAAAGTAAGAATATTAATCCATCTCAATTCAACGCACGTCGTGATTGAGATAGATTAAAATGAATGTGTACATAAAAAGCGGTAACATTGTAGTTGGTGACACATAATTATTATGTCCCATGTCCGCCTTCCATGGTGATTCAAGCCACGTAGAAGAATATTAAGAAATTTAAATATTGCAGATCGAATCAGCGATTTTCCAGCTTCATGAGAAAGAGATTCTTAATTAACCATTTGTTTGCTTACCAGACGGTCAGTAGCCATGTCAAATATGAGGATCTTGGGTGGGCAGACTCTCCTGAAGTCATCGATACTGGTGACCACGCCGGCGTCCAAGACCCACAGTCTGTTGCAGCGGTCAGCGCGCACGCGGTACACAGAGATCAGACCCGTGCAGTTTATGTCGCCGCGGCCAGCAGTGTGCCATGACCAGTCGGGATATGCCTGGAAACAGAGAATATTCGTGAATAAAGATATTATTCAATCAACCTATTATAAAACCTGAAGAACAAAATTGTGAAACAATAGAATAAAAAGTTAAGTATTCGATCGACTCAAAAAGTCGTTGATTAACATTTGACACGCCAATTATAACGTTTAACAGCAAAAAGTCGACTGAATTTAATAGGAAAATTTAGTAGCTAATAATACCTACTTAAAGAGTCACTATTTATGGTGGTGGTGTTTCTGTGGTTGTAAATAACGATTGGTATTCGTTTACCGAGTCGTACATTGATTTGATTCCCATAAAAGTATTGCTAAATGGGAAACATTTTATATTGACATCGCGTGTTTTCGACGGCGGCATACAAATAAGCAAATGGACAAAGGATGAATAATGTTGTTGACATCGCTTGTAACATCATGTGGTTTTAACATCATATAAAAAACTACAGTGACATGAATGGATTCAACGAGAATACAAAGATCAGTCTGCATGCTAATACTTCAATGTTTACGTTGATGTTCAGATCATGATGATGCCTGTATATATAGTAGGATTAGTAGGTACCGATATCACAATAGGTGGACAATATTCAAAAATCGTAACAGAATCATGTAGATTCAATGCTTTCCTATCCAATATCGATTCTAGATTATGTAACTGTTCTTAGTGTCGCATTGGAAAGCTGCGTTTGTGCTTAAATTCAATAGCACCACATCTTTTATATAAGCCCATAAGTAATTCTAGACCAACTCGCTCTACTGGATCTAAATTCTAGACAACAAACACAATATACCGAGGTTTCGTAACATCTTTTGCATTGGATTTTGTAACAGCAGAGAACGATGACGTTTTTTTTTCTAGGGAAGCTAAAGCTACACTTGTACAATCTTCATTCACTCTTGTAATCCTCGAAGGGTTGGGCAGAGACGTGTATGATGGTAGGTGTCCCTATAGCACACCCACAATTCACCAGTTATGTTGTAGATCCATGAATAATTATTAATAAATATAATTAATAAAGGGCAAGCCTATGGCTATCAAACGGGCACATATCAACAATAACAACATTAACAGCTTAGTCTCAAAGTACGAGCAGCTGCTTAAAGTAGTTGCAATAAATGTGGTTAAATTTTAACACGGTTTAAAGTACACGTTGGTGCAAACGTGAGTGTCGCACATCTAAGTGTCACAGGCCGCAACCCACAAGGCCAGCTCAGCAAACTGTGCGCAGGCGCCCTTCACGCTTTCCCGCGCCTTACGCGTAAACCGCGTAAGTATTTGTAATAACTAAAGCTACAGCCTGCGTTATCTAATTCCGACACGGAACATTTATTAAAATCGCTCGGTTCAATCACATGCTCGCCTTATACGCTTCGGTTGTTCAGAAATGGATACGGCCAGCCTTCTTAGTACAACCTGTTTAATCATGAATTGATTAAAGTAAAGTGGTATAGGAAAAAGTAAAAATAGAACAGTTTTTTTACACGGAAATCGTAATAAAACCTTTTCTCATTTTTTAGCGAAGTACGTCATTGTTTTTTCCCTTGAGGACACAATATTATCCATAATGTAGGTTCTATTGAGATTTACATATTACTATACGGTGAAGTGGCGCAAGATAATGTCCATTACATAGTAGGTATATTGTGGAATCTTAGGATTGCCAACTAATTTAATGGAACCTAGCTTTGCACTAATCATAAACAACTTGTCGGAACTGAGTTCCATATAACCAAAGCTAGACGAATAAACGGACAATTTAAATTTTAACAACTCGCAAAAGAACTATAATTATAGCTATTAATATAGCTTAAGAATCGTTTATAATTCGAACTAGCAATGCTAAACAAACATAAATAATAACGCTTAATAGTGTCAACTCCTTGTATAAATGATATAATTATTACAATAAAGCCGACAAGAAAAGAGATAATTAAATCCAATCTAACTAATTTAGATTTCCAAGTTTTGCGCAATTGATCTGACATTTTGATGTCAGAAATACTGATAAAAAAGAAGTACCTACCTATTGATTGACCAACATGTAGGTACAGATATCGATTTATATGATAGACTTGAACACCTTCAAACATTCAGATTAAAAGCTCACTCTGGCGTTGCAGTCTAGCTTATGCACCAAAATAAAACCAGATTTCGAAGCCTTCTCAAATATACTTTGGTGTATTTCGCAAAACTGTTTAATTTCTGCTCACTATAAAATGAAAGCCAGTCCTAATTAGATTTAGTTAAAAAGACGAAGCTAGTGAGTGGTCCTCATTTCTTCTTAGTCATCAGCGTGAAAGACGAAAGAATAGGCTGGAATTTTTCACAACCATAATCTTGAATTGTCTGGTATTCCTAAACTTATTTCGAAGTATACTAAGGTAAAATTAACTAGGTCAGCTAGCACCTAAGTCCTATTGAACATTTACACAAACTGGGCTTTCGAAGGCGACACAAGTTCTGTAAAGTAATTGCGCAACTTTAGGTTGAAATCCAACCACTGAGACTTGTTTCTGTAGAATTTATTTGAAACACATGATCGTATTACGTTTTTATTTTGTTGAACAGCTAAGAGACAAAGTCTATCTGAACTGCTAATTCATACTTGCCGTATTAAGTTATGAGTGCTTGACATTCTGTATAAAAATTAATGCCAAGTTCCCAAGGCCTCAGACATACATATTGGCTTAACAAGACTTATAAGCTCCGCGGAACTACTAGATAAGCCTAATTTGTGCTGGAAATTATTATTAATAGGAGTAATTATCATTAATTACAGTTTAAATATACTTGTGTACCCTTTTGACACATATAATGTACTGTAATGTTTCTGAGAACGTGGTTGTATACTATAAAAATCAGATTCGAATAAAATTCCTATAATTTTATTACGTCTTATTAACTGATTATGTGAATAAAGTGTTTAAGTACATAGACAATAATATCTATGGCTTTTTGTCGTTGATTTCAGATTTATTCATAAGAGTAAGTTTATAAGTCATATTGTAATCAAAAGACGAAGTAACGAACTGTTGAACTCTGACTAACTTTTCTGTAGGAAACTTAAAAATAGTTAAATAAACTGCCTACTTTAACTTTTTCTTTAACTATTTCGGTCAACCAGAGTATACGTGACTTGTGTATCAACCATCTCTTGCAAAATATAAGAACAAAAGCATGTAAGTGTATAAACATAACAACACTAATAATATAACTTAAAAGACACGTAAATAACGAACTGATTGCACATAAAGCACGACTTGTTTTATAAATGTTAAGGTACTTAGCACAACGTGGGTAAACACGAATTATGTCTCAGAAAATAGATGTTGAAATTGCTTAGCAACAATAATCTAGTAACTTATGTTCAGCAAACCTAAATACATAATAAATATTCATGTTAGAAGCGGAGTTCTATAAATACAGAAACTCTTACCACTTAAATTAAATACAATCGTCTAAAAAACACAAACTACAATAATTAACTTGATTTTAACTTTTGCAGCTAATCTAATAATTATTAACTGACCAGTTCGACATGATCTTGACGGGACTTAGATAAATCCGAAGAATCGATAAATTTTCGTTAGAAGGCTCTGTACAAATGTACGTAGATGCCAGAAGCATACGTCGTGACGTAATGAAGATTGATGACACCGGGTCTAATTTCACAAGAAAATGTTACGTACAGTCCCTAGATAAATGTTTTAATTTTACGTAACTATTTAGCCTCTTGGTAATTGTAAAATCTATGTTCACTGGCCTCTCGATTCTCGAGGCGACTGATCGGTAACGGCGTGATATGCCACGAATACCATTGTACCCGCCGAGGCCGAGGTAAGTGAATTTTGCTAGTAAATTATTTTGACCATAAAATTCAATAAAGCGTTTGCAAAAAACAGAATTAATATAAATTGAATGAATACGTCACAAACACAGGGGCACGCGTGCGTAATAATTTTATGGCGCAATAAAAGAAAGTTAATTTCATATTACCTGAAGAACAGGACTGACGCCTTGCGGCAAACTCCGTGGTATCCAGGCCAAAGTGGCGGGTACTCCTGCTCTTAGCCGTGGGATGCCCAGGTATAGTCTATCCCAGCCTATCTCAAGCCCAGTCGGGACTGTGTTCTCTGGTTGAAACTTTTCCAAGAGCACGGGGTCAGGGGGAAAGTCAAATTGCATCAAGCTCCATTGGTTGACTACTTCTATCGTAGCACTCGCTGCGGCTATGTAAGCCAACAGCACTGCGATGTGCCTCCTCATTGCGTCGTGGTCTGAAACAACAATAAAACGTTGAATAAATAAGATGTAAGAATACAAAAAAGAGCGTGTTCGGTCTAAGTCTAGAACAATTAATTACCGATATGACCAGATACAATTATTGTTGAATGATTGTTAGGTACATACGTATCAATTTCCGTGCTAAAAGTATTAAAGTAATCTACGATTTAGGACTTCCTACTACATTTGATTGTGGTCACGTAATAATCAAGAATTTGAGTGTCAGAACCTTCGAAATAAAACAGAACAATGAAATTGTTACTGCAACGTTACGCAGCGTGGCAACATTGACTTTGGGTAAAATGCTTGCCTTTTTTACCGAGTGACCGGTGACCTGATGCCCGAGATTTTTCTTTATTTCCTAACCTACGAACGAATATTAAGTAAACCAACACAGTGGTTATACATTGTAATTTTCTAAACTATCTAACAATGTTTATCTACATTTATGCATTAATGAGATTTTGATGTAATATTTTTATCCGTTTGCGCATGGTTCATGAACTCGTGACGTCTGATTTGACATTCAGGCGTGCATGTCAAAAACAAATGCCTGATAATGACCTAGCGTGGCATGCGACCGACTTTTACTTTTGGTTCAAGGACTCTTCCGTTGCAGAGATGATTATGACGTACCAAAACGTAAACTAGATTCACGTCTACAGGTTTATTTAACGAGTACACAGCTTTATGTACTTTAAGTTTAAGCTTTCGCTTTCAAGCTCCCTTTACTTGTAATTTAGTTTCAATATGCAACTGTAACTTTAACATTCTGTTTTCGACGACTAGTTACAACCTATGTTCCTCAGTCTTACGTACCTTGATATATAAGGAACATTTTTAGTATTTAATTTATGGAATGCGATAAGAAATAGGATCTAAATTGTTACAATTTAACTAAAGACCAATAATAATATAAAGCAGATTATAAACTTAAATTATACCTTTCCTTACCCTTCCTCGAGCTTTTATATTTAAATATTTAGTCTGAAATAATAAATACTTTTTCTAAAACACTTCACATTGAATTAAAAAATATTGCAATTTTTTCTATCAAAATATTGTTTTGGGAATTAGTTTTTATTTTAACGTGAGCTTTCATAAATAATATATCTGTATAAATAATATATTACAAATTCCTACACTGAGATCATTTCACTCGTCTGTATTTCCTCAATAATTTATTTAATTCCATGTAGGTCTAGCAAGGCACTTGCTTATTCCGAGTAAAATAACTTAAGCTATTTTAAAATAAATGAAGTAAAAAGTATGTCATCCGTTTATTTTATTTTTTTGACAAACCGGCATTTCTCGGAATCTTCAAAAAGTTAGCATTAATAGCAGTTCTTTGGAAATACAATTTGCGATTTTTTAAGACAGTAGGCAAACAATTTTTTTCCTAACTCTTTATTGTTTTATTATGTCTAGAATAACATAATATTTCCATATTTGAAGTTACTTATAAGATTGACAGATTTAGGTGAAAAATTATATTTGGAGGCCATTTATTGTAGGAAAAGAAGAAAGAAAAAAAACTTTTTTTTTTTAGCTATTCTGGCCAGTTGGTATCACGTTTTCAACCAACGAGTTTTCGTGCATGTTTGTTGATAAATTCCGACATGAACATCCGACAAAAAAAGAGTAAAGAGTGATCGGAGATGTTTTCGGTTTTTCGAATAATTTCTACAATCACTACTCTTACTTTGGGCTAAACATTTAAAAATAAAAGCACTACGGGAATAATATAAGTTGATAATCTGTTAAAATTGGCATATAGTCTTAAAATTAACAGCACAACGTTCCTAACAAACAAAATTAGATCCAGTTGCTTACCACATTTTTTTTAAGAACGCAGACCCGAGCACTGGCTGATCTCGAGTTAAATAATTTTAAGATGCCATTTTTCATGAAAATATCAAATAAAAAGTAAAAAAATACATGTCACCATTTTATTTTATATTTGCTGAAGTGGCTAATAGCTAAAACGACAACCCTCGGTATCGACATAAGTTAATATTTATTGTAGTTCCTTGAAAACACAATTTGCCATTGTATATTAATCAGACAGAAAAATATTAGTTAAATTTTAATTTCTTATTTAATTCTAGAAAAGAAGAAACCACACCTAACCAACATTATAATATTGACTGATTTATTTTAATAAAAACTATATGTATTTAAACGCCATTTGTAGGAAAAGAAGAAAAAAAATTGCAAAAAGTGAAAGTTCTTCAAATTAAGTGGCCAGTTTGTTATCGCGTTATTCAGCCAATGCATGCAAGTTAATAAATTGTTGAGTGGATATTGTTGACATTTGGCGCGTCAACTTGTAAAGACGACTTAAAATAGGCTGATTGTCTTGGGTTTTCGGATAATTTTTACAATCAAATTAATTAGCCCGATATTTTGTAAATTTTTTTTATTGGGATTGTGTTTTAGTCACGCAAAGTTTTAGATATTCAAAATAAGATCACAAACAATAATAAATAATGCAATGAAACTATGTAATTAATTACACTATTGTAACTTAAAGTTACTACCCACTCACTAAAACTAGTTCATCAACTATCACTGCTTCAAAAACTAGAACTCATTATTTTTAATTCGGGACATTACACAACATTGTACTTGTTTATCAGCCATATTGGTAAATTATTTTGTGTTTTGATAACGTAGAGGCAAAGTGACAAATAAAACAATATTATTAGAACACAATCACAGCGACAGAATACACAGCATTTAAGTGTTCATAAACTAATACAGCCTGACATGGGCGTCATTTGTAGATGCTAAATAATGCAGTTGAGTCAAATAAATAAATGTGCCAAAGCGACACCGTATAATGAGGCAAAATACCAGTTCTGAGCCTTTACTAATGCCTATACATATACATAGAGGCATACAAGAAGTTTGCCCAGGCGCCTTTTGAACACTAACTCTAAGTTTCTGACAAGTTAATCGATTTAATCTGTCGTCACTTCTCTCGCCTAGTGATTTGATTAGCTGATTGCTATTTCTGAACCTATCGCAACAGCTCATGCAATTTTTGACTTCAGATTTAAAGATCAAGCTTAAAGATAAGGTGTTGAGAAACCGAAGGTTAACTTCCAGAATAATGATATAGCAGGTTACAGGAATTCATTCATAGTATGTACCGGTACAAACTATTGTGTTGTATCTGACATATCCAACAGATTTATTACACGTCAGGCACTGTGTTCATCCCTCGTTGTTGCGTACTCTATTGTTCTCGTATTATGTAGTTATCAAGCTAAGAATAAAGCATTAAATCAAATTAAGTGCAATTTTCATGTCAGCAAGCCACTCAAAATGTCAACCGGTGAGTGGATTTGAAGAAATAATATAATGTAGTGTTGACATCTTCTTAGAACAATACCTAGTATGCATAGATTGTGTTCTTTACGAGTTTAGTGTTAACTGTAGTTAACAATCTAAAATAGTTATGATGTAGATACCTATATAATAGGCGAGTATGCCTATTATATAGGTATCTAAATTTTGTAAGTTTTTATGACCATTTTATGAAATTAATTAGTCTTCGAAGTGCTCCTACTGACACTCGTGACAGACGGACCAGTGCACAGTGATCACAGAATAGTGTTGTGAAATAACGAGGACAATGTGTATAATGACCCAATGTGCGTATGTGAAAATGTTAGTGGTACATAAGTGAATGCAGCCCATAGTGCCCATCCTCCTGCTACATCGATAATGGATTCCACAATTCTTACGACATTCACAGGAAACGCGGGGCTAGTCCAATATGTGGTCATTTGAATGTTGAATAGTAAATAATTGTGCGTAGTGTCATTTATATCGCCTGTAGGCATTCTCGTGCCGGATTTATTCTAATGTGACACCAAGGTTGGAGTGCGTTCACCGCTTAGGGAAGTGGTGTGGAACAAAAGAAGTCAATAAAATAAAAAGTAGATTGCCTTTCCTATATAATTAGATAGAGGAAGGACATATCTAGCATAGTTGAATATTACCTAGCAGTACTATCAACATGCGATTTATGATTAGTGATTAATTAACTAACAGAATTATAATAGTGAATGTATTGTTTCACCTTGTAGTGAACAGTGAAGCGCAAAACAATTTATATGTTTAGGGTCTTAGTAAAGTTACTCTGAAGGATATTTCCTTTCATTTTATTTATGGTTTAGTATCAAGCTGTGTTGTGTATCAGCTATGTTAAACATTTCGTTCAAAAAACGCAACAGCTGGAAGCATTGACCGCAATTTTGTATGGTCAAAGGACGTTACTCAGGATTCTAAGACCAAATTAATGTATTTATCAAAAAAACCTACTTGTAGAACGCAATTAGTTAGTTCTAGAACTAGTGAATACATACTTATATTGATTGACATATATAGCCGTGTTCGTTTAGAATTTTTGACAGCTCTGACATTCAATGCAGGTTTATTATCGCATTGATTAATGTTGCCCAGTAACGCAACAAACGGCAGTAGCCAGTATTATATCTACGCGTTTCAGGCTCATTGCTCAGTGTTACTGAACACGTATTTATTGTTTCAAACAGAATTTCACATGGAAGTGATCGAGCAGCAGATTACACAGACTCTATAAACACGAAATTGCAAAACAATGACTTAAACATAGTCCTTATGAGTCAAGTAAGCCGAAATCAGCCGAATCTGATGGATATTGCATCACTTAAAAGTTTGAAATAGCTGATTGAGTGCTTCACTTTTATCCTGAAATATATGATTATGAAATTATTGCAATATGAAATTAGAATTAAGTAAAGACACTACAACTAGATCAGCACCCGATAGCCTTGTGTCTATTTAGATACAGTAATCGGCGTTATGTAAGTATGAATATTTAATTGAGGACTAGGCAATTTCAAGCTTGCTAGAGCAAATGCAGTCTTTGGAAAATTACTTGTCATTGTAAATTGCTAAGAAATTTTAATAGTTTTTGGTCTGACACCAAGGTCATGTTAAAATTGTCAGTTGTACCAAAGAGTCCAAAATCACACATTATGTTATAGATGTAATATATTAATATGTTTTAGAAATTGTCAGGGTTGGAAGTTGGTTATTTTATGTAGTTTGGATATTTTATGTAATTATACAATACAATGTACCTACCTACGGTAGTCCATGCACCGTGTCGATATAGTACAAGTCTTACAAATAAGTTCTAACTTTGTCTTTTCAAACTGTATAACTGCGGAATGAAAACATGGAGGAACAGAATACTAGAATAATTCACCAAAACATTTAACTACTACCCAATTTTATGAAAATCTGATCAAGTGTCGGATCAGCAAATCTATTGTCAAATCTCATGTCAAGCAGTCATAACAACTATGTTTTGATTGGTTCGCCGAAATAACAACAGCAAATAAAACCGATTCAACAACAGATTAAATTGATTGAATAAGTATGAAGGATAAATTCTTGGGCTCGTAGCACGGCCAACATATCATTTACAAAACTATTTCCGTATAAAAATACTGAATTTCTGAATAACAAAAGATTTGATGAACTATTAATTATATTCCGAATGGTTTATCCGGATGTCTTATGATTAGTTATGAGATTAGACGTTATTAGACTCAACATTGTTCTAATTTAAAACGGTAATATATCAACTTCATTAACAGCTTGATATGATCTAAGTTATGGCAGTTGTTATTTAATGAGCATGCAGTTTATACACTGCAAACGATCAGCATCGGCTCAACTTGAGCCGTTCAGTAGTCTTTTTATAAAACTCCGTACTGCAACTCACACACTCAGCCCCGTAATCAAAAACGGAGCCTTGGATCGGAATCAACTAGTGGGTAAAAATAAGGCGAATCTGGTGCAGTGCTTATAAGAGTGCTGAATTGCTGATATAAAAATGGTCTAGCAAAATGTTATTGAGATTTTCTATCAAGAATTGACCATCGTCGAAATGGAAAAAACAAGTGACAAAATGACGAACCAAGATACATCTACGGCGCGATGTCAATGTCATCCATATGAAGTAAAATAATGTCACTTTGTTAAGAAAAAGAAGTTAAAAAGTTATGTCTATTATTTGTTGTGAAGAGATACAAAATTAGTCATACTGTTGGTACAGGGAACTTAAAATATGACTGGCGAAACACTATCTACTCACTAGCTTTGGGACAACGTAAAGAAAAGGGTTTACATGATAGACCTTGCACCGGTGGTCTTAGAACTACTAAACACAATTAGAAAAGTATTACGTGGGTACTACTTCTCATAAGTTTTATTTTTGCCAACGCGTTGCTCTGATGATTATGCTCGTATTATTGCGGTTGACAGTACAGGTGGATAAGAATAAGCACGTGATCGAGGCCATGTGTAAGTGAAACCGGACCTGGCCCCTATTCACAAACGCTTCGATTCGATTTTGATTCGGTAAGTCGTATATCTATCTCGCACCCTTTCGTAATGCTAAAAAAAGATAGACATACGACTTGTCGAATCGAAATCGAATCGAAGCGTTTGTAAACACGGAGGCTGATCACTTAGGCCGAGACTTTTTACGTAGACGGCATGGGAGCAATTTTGGAAAAAAAAAAATTGAGACAGATGTTATTCCACTAACGACTAAATCGTTAAATTATGCATAAGTTAACCAATTTAACGTAATAAATGATAGAAGTTTAAACTAGTGACATTGACATTCACCTTGTTACTCGAAACCTAGACCACGAGTTAATTTGATGCAGTGTGTGCTATGCGCGTTACCATTAAAGTCAGTTTTTAATTTATTTATGATTAGCTTTTGCTCGCGGCTTCACTCCCGTTATGTACGAATATTAACACATGGGAACGTTTTAAATGTAGCCTATGACACTTGGGTATAATGTAGCTTCCCGTTAGTAAAGACTTTCGGAATGGGATCAGTAGTTCCGAAGATTACCCCTACACACAAAACAAACTCGCAAATTTTACTAGTTCTTTATAATTTGAGTATAGACTACATGCATAATTAGTTATAACTACTATGTTTAGTTAGCATGTATATTTTAATAATAGAGCAGAGATAACATAAATCATTAGCAGTTTAATTAGTAAAAAATGAGTGAAACTCAGACGTTAATTGCTGGCTGCAGCAGTCTTAAAAGCACGCTAACATTAGCATTGTTTCTATCCTCCCGCCACTTATGCCTATTAATGAGTTACGACGGCTGTGTCATGCGTGTTTCGACAGTAATTGACGTGATTGACTGTACCACTCAAGTGTTGTCATCGGAAGTGGATGCTCGAGTAATTATTATGTAAGCTTTGAAGGATGGCAATAATAAGTAAATCGACTCACGCGAGTCGTGACTATCATATTCTGAAGGTAATCGAAATCTAGGTTTCCTTTTACAATGTGTAGAGAAATCTCTGCCAAAGATAAAAGCAAAAACTGTTCACAGCTTTATCACTGAATGGTTAAAAATTATGTGAAAATCTACATAATGCGGGCACTGCTAGGATGCAAAAACAAAGTCGGTATTCACAGTGAATGGTTACACAAGTAACACTCGGGTACCTAGATAGTGACACGAGTACAAATTTCAAGGTTGTCGACATTGATATTGAAAAGCTTTGGCGCAAACATTAAGAACTGCTGAAGCAATTCTCAGCTGCACTCGATCCATATCGTATTAAAAATTTCCACAGAATGGACACACGTATTTCCGCTATTAACTACTAAACAAAGTTTGCTCTAGTTATTTTTATTTTGAAATATATGTATTTACTTTGCGAAAAACACACCCAGTTTAAAATGCCTAAGCCCTGTCTGATATGTGGATATACGGGGTGGAACGGACATGGACGCACAAACGATTACCACAAAAAAGCTGTTTCCTACAAAAGTGCAATTGAAACGGTCAGAACGTATGGAAAAAGTGTTCGAAATTGTCGATGAAAAATTTATATGTCGGGGGGAGAAGGTCAGAATGATGTACTGAACACGTGGTAACCGTTTTTGCGTCGATGTCCCTTCCATCCTGTATATCATAGATACCAATTCAGTGGCGTAAGTACAAACACGAACTCTTTCTACAAAAACATGCGAATTAACACATTGTACACTGTTAAACTCAGAAAACAGTCTTATGGGAAAATCCAAACACAATTATCCGTATTCCACGTTAGTTATGGGTCACACAATTTTATACAGTTCCGTTTAGAGCGTGCACTTTAAATATTTCATGTATCAATTTAAATCAATTATAAATATCGTCGATCCATATCGTGATTAAGCGGCTCAGTCAAGACGGAAAGTGAGCAAAAAATTTAATACGCGTAAACCGGTAACAGCGCATGTATCAGCTGATGACGCGTTTCGACACATTGGAAGTTGGACCACAACAAACCACTTTCACTAGGGCTGTGACTAAATAACTGTATCACTTGGAGAGTTTAAATAACGAAACAATGATAGTAGGTATGGATGTTTATGCGCTTTCTGCTTTACGTAACTGTATGATGTAGCTAACAATCATGTGTTTACTCATTTAGTCATGTCTTTATGTCCATGACTTAGCTCTTTGTTATTTAGGTAACTAAAACTACATACGCATACCATTTCTTACGAATTGTTAGCGACTTATTATAATGGAAATCTATCTAAACATATAAAATTCAAAGTCCTGACCGACTGATTGACTGACTGATTGACTGACTGACTGACTGATATATCAACGCACAGCCCAAACCGCTGGTCCTAGAGCCATGAAATTTGAAGGGTATATTCTTTGTGAAGCGTAGGTATCCACTAAGAAAGGGTTTTTCGAAATTCCACCCCTAAGAGGGTTAAATGGGGGGTTTATTTTCTATGAAACTTTATATTCTCTGGGTCGATTGACTCGAAAACTAGTGTACACACTCTTCAATTAAAATTATGAGACACGTGTATCACAGTTTTTGAAAATCATCCCCCAAAAGAGTCAAATAGGACTTCGAAACTCACGTA
Source organism: Noctua comes (assembly GCA_963082995.1). Lineage (NCBI taxonomy): Eukaryota > Metazoa > Arthropoda > Insecta > Lepidoptera > Noctuidae > Noctua > Noctua comes. The sequence continues at coordinate 9,266,204 of OY720273.1, forward strand.
GACGGGCGCATGGCGTGTAGTGTGGCGAAGTGCGTGCTGGGCGCGGGAGTATTACCTATTAGTAAGTAGGTAGAATTTTTCTGAGGTAGACGTATCTGTTGTCGATTTTCACAGTAGCGTATATATATTATATAGATGCGAAAGTTTGTGAGGATGAATGGAGGGATGGATGTTTTTTTTATCTTTGTTACTTGGATGAAATTTAGTATATAGATAGTTTACAACCTGGATTAACACATAGGATACTTTTTATCCCGGCAGTATGATCACGTGGGACAATTATCGAACTCCACGCGGGCGAAGCCGCGGACAAAAGCTAGTTAGGTATATAACAAGAAAAGTAATAAATGTGTTAAGTGAAATTCTGAAACATTGACTCGGGCAAACTGTTGCGTACAGTATCTGCTGTCTCAGAAGAAACTGTGAAAAATACTAGAAAAACCAAGCTCATGTAGGTATTTTCTCAATTACTGTTGCTAACCCTACAGATGCAACGATTAACTAACCACTAAATGCTATGCGTGAAGTTCAGTATCGTAAAGATCCGCATCACGGAACATTGGTAGGTAGGTATTATGTTTTCTGAACGTTTATTACTAATACCAGGTTCTTTTACTCGTTGCAAACTTCCACTATGCTACAATGCCTCTGTATACTAACGTAACTCGAAATTAACAAAAAGTAGTAGGTTAGGCACTTAAGACAGTATCCTAAAATATGAACATAAATCTTACCTGCTAAAGAATAAGCAAGCCTTTTAGTAATTGGTCAGAATCAAGGAAGTGGTTCTACATTAAGTCAAAAATGAAATTGAAAACTTGACTTATATTATTGCGCAAATAATGATTACCACGTAGTTTACATCAAGTTTAAATGAGACACAAGCATGCATTCAATTTCCGTGGGCACTACTAAAACACAAACGATACTTGAAGGATTATTGAAAGGCCGTACCTAAGATGCCTCTAATCTCCAGGTTCCCATGTGTTCTAAATACATTAAGAAATTGTTTGTTACAAGACACGAATAGCCCTAATTATTCTGAAACCTCTAAATCGGATTAAACGATCTATTGTTAATGTCGAGATATGCGATCGAACGCCGCGCGCTTTTGCAAAATGGTTCCAAGGATACGTTGCGCACTTACAACATAATAATTGTACCTAAATATTAATAGACATTGAACTAAAGAATAAACTTGTTTTTTTTTAAATTTAATTATGCACGTATTTTTTCTTCGAGTAGGTAACTTGTTTAATATTCTAATATCCTGCCTAATACAATGCCTACGTGCTATGTAAAATACGTTCTACGTAAGTAAGTAAATATTGAATTGGTTAGCGCTGTTGATTGTTTGTTGAATTGGCTTGTTGTATTCTAACTTCTAAGATCACAACAACATACCGCCATCATCTTAACCGAAATCCTAAACAAATCGATAGGACTCATACTCATATCACTAATAACGAGTCTATGGAAGACAAAATGCCTTACCGATTTAAAAAAGAAATAGACCACAGAATCAACAGATTTTAGAGAAACTGACAATTTGAGCACCCACTGACTAGTGACGAAAAGGGTGTGGATTAAGGTATTGGATCACTTGTCACAGTTACACTTTTGCAATCCTTAAAGGCGATGGATTGCTTCACGATGTATGGCCTCCAGCGTTATTAACACACCGCGAGTGAGACATGCCTTATAACTGCTTCTGAAAAAGGAGAATATCAGAATACCATACGCAAGGAACAGGCGCGGACCCAGCCTAAGACTTTGGAACGGGTTACCCCGAATAAAGAAAAGTAAGATGGGGGGGGGGGGTTAATTTATGGAATAAACTATTAGGAACAACTTTCGAAAAACGAAATTATAGGGTCATGACCCCTGTGAGACTCCCCCTCCAGGACCACGTCTGGCAAGGTAACTACGCAGCTACGCGTTGAAGAACCTTAACGCAGTGCATTTTGGTTTTTGTGTAATTATCATCATTCACTCGTTGATATAGTCGTTAGTGTAATTACCTACTTACCTTCCATTAAAAAACTCATTGTTTTAACCCTTAATATGTCGAGTAAAATATGTAAATTCTCGAGTATTTTTTGACTCGGTATATCACGATAAACAGTGACAAAAACAGATTCAGAACAATAACCAGTCAATTACAGAGAGTTTTGAAAACCGTTTTGAGAGCTCGGATGTGCGGGAATGTGTAAACAATTGAATGTTATATTGTCGTTTACAGAGAGTTTTGAAAGCTGTTTTGAGAGTTCGCAAATGCGCGAATATGTGAACAATTGAATGTTATAATAACAGCCTATGATTTCATTAGTGTTTGTTGAGTTTACCAAAATAGTCCATACTATAATAATAATAATATATATAAGGTTTCATTGCATTTTCAGGCAGTAGGCCTGTAATATGAAACTTTTCAGAACTTAGCGAAAACGTTTAGTGATTAGTTTAAACTAATCACTAAAAGCTTTTTCTAAGATTGGAAAAATCATCACAAAAGCATTTGAGAAAACACCAACGGCTTTGGTAGAGTCAATTTGGTAGGGGCGAACACAAGTCAAAGTAGCAATAACAAAATCCCTTTCGATGGTAATTCGAGCCTCGATGGTCCACGTTCAACGATTGCTCATAATCTTGCCGATTACGCTTCCCACGCGAAACAAAGCAATTTATGATTGAAATGCAAATATAAGTTATCAGGACAGAACCAAAATCCATTTTACGTCCCAAATAAAAGCGTAGACCAATAAAAGCTTATGGCGTTAACCACTCAGTTTCCTAGAAACATTCGTATACAAAGTGTAACATAATAAACGCAAGACCTCTCGTGTGGTCTCTCGGACCATAAAACTGAATAACTTTTGTTCTACAAGTTCTTGAAATGTGCACAAAAAATATTGAACTTTCTATAGGAACTGACGCGATCCGCTGATCAACATGTATGGTAGAACTGAAAAAAAAGTTATGAATTTCCAAAAGTCATTGAACAAAAGTGGTTCAGTTTCATGGTCTGAGACACCACAAGAGAGGTCTTGCGTTTATTATGTTACACCCTGTATACTCACTATGTTACACTTAGTGCACACTTTTTTTCAAAGCTATGTCGCAAAGTCTCGATACACATCATGACACAGAACCTATTCTCACCGATTGTAATATTTACCCACTTACTTCAGAACAATAGCTAGCGTCCATGGGAACATGCATATTGTCAATATTTTGACACATGGCACGATTATGTCCCTAAAACATGTGAATAACATAGGTAGCGATTGTTTTACCTACACGATGAAAATTATTATGTCATTCTTGAATGTACATAAAGTTCGGGTTAATGTTTGTCATACTTGAAACAATGGTGTGGACTATTGTTCTTAACGATGACATGCGGAGCCAAAATTGTCTCTACTCGCTGAGAGACTCGAAAGTATTTAGACTGTTACTTGGTACATTGCAGGTAGGCACTGGTTAGACGAAAACAGTTTTTTTCTGTAAAATTTCATAGGGAAAACCACCTTTTCAAAAATTCGGCACTGTTCAGATATCCTACCATGGTTAGAATTAAAACCGCAGCTTGCCCATATAAAAATCCTTTTGTTAGGCAGAATCAAACTTCACAACACCAAAATACAAATGATATTGGTTAAATAACAGTTGGTAATTGATTAGTCATTCATAAAATGCATAATATTAAGATGTAGGTACGTCAATTATCACGAAGAAATACGGTCAGCACCAAAAGCATATTAACACTGTTACGTTAACATTTCATATACATAAATTGATAAGAAATTGTAAAGGTGCTCCCTCACCGGAAGCCGGCAACCGGCACGCGGTGAGGGAGCACCATAAGATAACCAGCGTGTCAGCAATTTATGTAACAATTAAGAGATGTGTTATATTAATTTTACAGCAATAACAACGTAACCGGATGCTGAATACCAGGAATAATGACCTTATCTATATATATAAAATGATAAACTGACTGACTGACTGACTGACTGACTGACTGGGTGATATATCAACGCACAGCCCAAACCGCTGGTCCTAGAGACATGAAACTTGGAGGGTGTGTTCTTTGTGAAGAGAAGGTTTCCACTAAGAAAGGATTTTTGGGAATTCCACCCCTAAAGGGGTAAAATAGGGGATGGAAGTTTGTATGAAAGTCTGTCAGTTTTGAAGTTAGGATCTTCAAATTTTGTGTTTAGGCTGAAGATTGAAAATTAATTTATACGTTTCTCAGCGTTTTTGATAATTCTACCCCCGAAGGGTTAAAAAGGGGGGTGAAGGTACTATGTTTGTACGGGTGGATTGCAACTCAATTTTGTACAACCGATTGAGCTGAAATTTTGCGCACAACTTTGGTTTTGGTGACAACACATTTTTATGACAGACATTCCTTAATCCTGCATCTAGGATCGTCTCCTCAAGAGAGAACTCTTCAACGGTTAGTAGCACGGTCACGAAATTTTGTTTACGCGTTCAATTTTGATAGATAAAGATGATTTTTGACCGACTTCCAAAAGGAGGCGGATTTTTTAATTTTTTTGTTTTTTTATTTTTATTTGTGTGGATGATCGCCAATTGTGAACCGATTTTGATGATTCTTTTTTTTTTTGGAAGAATATTATTCCGCGGTGGTCCCATTTTTTATTTGGTCAAGATCTTCGGATATATCAATGGAAATCTTTAATAATAGACAGCACATCCGTCGTGTTTGCTGCAATCGCTTGGATGTTTATTGTTTACACAACACCATAACATAACGTCACACCTGTATGCTCTGAGGGGGTACGCAGATGTGTACAGTACACCCCCATTTCAACAATTAGGTATGTTAAGTTCCATTTATTGGAGATAAGTCTATTACCATGACATGTATTGTAAACGGTTCACAAATTTTTCACCAAAACTCCTTTGACAATTTTTAACCGACTTAAAAAAAAGGAGTTTCTATGTTCGACTGTATGTATTTTTTTATGTACCTATGTTCATCGATTTCTCCGCCAATTGTAGACCGATTTTCATAATTATTTTTATTCGAAAGCCTATACTCCTGAGGTAGTCCCATTGTCACCAAATCAGGATCTGATGATGAAATCCCAGGGAAATCGAGGGCAACCCATAAATTTTATAGGCACGTACAACGTTTTTCATATACTCTCCAACACAATTCAGATATTTGTGCCTGGTAATTAATCATCATCTCATGTTGCTGAGCTGATGATGGAAGGTATAAGTCAGGATCAGATGATGGAATCCCAGAAAAATTAAGGGCAACCCTCAAATTTTATGGGCACTGTTTGAATCAGTATACTGTCCATGTGTTCCCATGGTCATCATGTCAGAATCTAATGATGGGATCCTGGAGAAATCGAGGGGACTCTCTAAATTTTATATTATCGATATCTTCGACAATTGTGAACCGATTTCGATGATTTCTTTTTGTAATTTGGATGAATATTATTCCGCGGTGGTTCCGTTTAAATTTGGTGAATCTGATCTTCGGAGTTATACAATGGAACTCTTCAATAGTAGACAGCAAATCTGTCGTGATTGCTGCAATCGCTTGGATGTGTATTGTTTACACAATATCATAACATAACGTAACGGCTGTATGCTCTGATGGGGTACGCAGATGCGTACAGTACACCCAGATTGAGACAGTTAGGTATATTAACTTTCATTTTATTGGGGATATGCCTATTGCCATAAAATGTATTGTTAACAATGTAAAATAAATGTATAGCAAATATTTCTATAGGATTGTAATATCCTATACAAATATTTGCTGTACATTTACACTAAAAATAGAAAAATAAAAAATCTTTTTTGCAAAAAATAAAACCGACTTCAAAAACACAGAAAAGTGAAAAATAACTTTAGCTTCAGAAGTCGGTGACAAAAAAACTGAATCAAACAAACAAAAGTCACCGAGTTCAGAAGCTAAACTTATTTTTCACTTTTCTGTGTTTTTGAAGTCGGTTTTATTTTTTGCAAAAAAGATTTTTATAATATTATAAATGCGAAAATAACTCTGTTTGTTTGTTACGTTTTCATGACTAAACAGCTGATTGGATCGTAATGAAAGGCAAGGAGATAGATTATATCCTGAGGAATGGTATAGGTTATCGTTTTTTTCTCACACATACACACCAAAATTACCACGCGAACGAAGTCGCGGGCAACAGCTAGTGTGCGTATAAATCTATATAAATCTCTTCTATCTATCTATATCTATACATATAATAAAATCGTACACTTTCCGTGTCTGTACATTACAGATTTTTGCAAAAAAATCACTGGAAGGTGTGAGAAATAAGTAATAGAAAGTAAAAAACATTTTTTTTTAATTTTTGTCTGTTTGTCGGTTTATCTGTTGGTTTGTGCGCGCATCACGTAAAAACCCCTCATTGTATTCAAAATCGAAATATTAAAAAATAAGAAGCTTTGTTGCTCACAACAAAGCTTCTTATAAATAAAAAAAAATAATTAAAAAAAAAAAATGATGTAAATGAAGAATGATGATGATGATGAATGATGATGATGATTTTTATGATGTAAATAATACTCATATTATTTAGCGTTTATTTCATCAAAATCGACCAACAGACTCAAAAGATATTAATTTTTAAAATTTAGTTGGTAACCTCAAACGCGATTTAATAATTTACGTAAATAGGTTTTAGTAGTCGTAGTGTAGTCGAAATGGCTGAAAAATAATTTTGTTTTATTTTTCCTTTTGTCTCTCTGCACTAAAAATTTAGTACTGAAAGAGTAGATCAAATTTGAGAAATCTATCTAAATATATAAAAGCGAAAGGTCTCTCACTCACTCATTACGAAATATCGAAAACGGCTAGACGTATAAAGATGAAATTTGGCAGGGAGGTAGTTTATAGTTAGTCGACGTCCGCTAAGAACGGATTTCGCGACAGGGCCGGATTAAGGTGGTCTAAGGGCTCTCGCAAGTTTGTATGAAAGTCCTTCATTTTTTGTGCTACAAACTTGAAATTTGGCAGGGGGGTAGTTAATAGTTAGAAGACGTTCGTTAAGAACGGATTTTGCGACAGGGCCGGATTAAGGAGATCTAAGGGCTCTCGCAAAAAGTCATTTAATGTTGTATACAGAACGGTATTAGGATAAAAAGCGCCTAACAAGGTTCACTTTGAAAAAAAAGTGGTATAGCGCCAAAATACACCGATTTTTGAAGCCATATCGTCGCCTCAACGCCATTTAATTTTGTTTCGGACCTCTGCCGCCCAAAATTACAGTACCCAAAAGGACGCCTTTTGTAGTCATCAGTACATTATCACCTTTTGAACTGGCAGTCAGTTCTCACACATAACATAACATCACGCCTTAAAGCCCCGAAGGGTTGGGCAGACGTGTACCTAATCGTACACACATATTTCGCCAGTTATATTGAACTCCCATGTAATAGGGGGTGAGCCTATTACCATCAACCGGGCACAAATCCGGATTCCGTGGCTGCTACTGAGAAATTCCTGATAGGATAACCCAATAACACTATTATTCATAGTATTGTTGTAAATTGCAATTAATTGTTTCATGTTAAGTGATAGAGCGGAGGCACCTAAGGCGTCCATTAATTACGTGAGGCGTTTAACGGCGGGGGGAGGGGGGGGGTTTGCCGCTCGTCGCTCTCCTTGCTTAAAAGGTGATCTCCAAATCATGTGTCTGACAACTTTATATAATTGGAATAAACATTTTTTTTTTAACACTGCCCGATCCGGGAATCGATCCCCACGCTTAGTAGTCGCGCTTGCGACCACTAGACCAACGAGGCAGTCTCACATATGCACACCAAAATTTCCACGCGAACGAAGTCGCGGGCAACAGCTAGTAAATAATAAAATTGTCCAAGGTACGAGATAGGCGGCTACAACAACTTCCTCCGCTTGTTAGACGTCCACTCATTGTCTCTCTGTTTGTAAACATATACCGGCCAATTTATCACACAATGAACTATTGTTTACCTCAGATTATTTGGTACTGATTGCCTAAACTCAATTACATCATTTACCTATTGTATGTACAATCGGCCAAGCTAAATAGTTTACATCGAACACATCGGTAACTGTCATTGTACGAGTCAGTAATGTTCATACAGCCGCTCATTATTATTTTGTCCGTAAAGGTATTCTACCCTACATGGGGTATCTTTACCCTAGTACGGTACACGGGTAAAGAAACAAAAAAAACGGGTATACAATAAGGCCCAACATTTTATACAAATGTAACATGGTCACCATAGCTGATTGGTGTTCAGTTAGCGATCTAAGCTCGACGACGTGAGTTCGATCTCAGCTGAGGAGTTATTTCTGCTGTTTTTTTATTTTTTGTTCTTTATTAAATTAATTTTGTGACCAATAAAATCACTCAAGCAAAAAGTAATTAAATAAAACCAATAAAATAATATGATTTTTTATTAGATAAACGTCGTTAGAAAATGATCCGTCTCGTTTCTTCCAATTCGTTCGTTCGTTTGTTCCTTCCTTGGTTGTTTTAAGGTTCAATTTGGTAGGGGCTGTATGTTAGCAAAAAAACTTGTGTGGCTGATACAATGGTTTAATACGAACTGGTTTTAAACATACATAGGCTATAGCTATCCATACTAGACGTTCGAATGTGTAAAACACTGTTGTTTACCAGTTTTTTGACAAAGACAACGTTTTTTGTTGGTAAGGATGTACGTTAATAATTTGTCAAAGTAGGTAGGTATATAAATTGAATCAAAGTAAAATTAGAGGTGAAGTGAATCAACATGTTAGATAGTAAGACATAATGACAACTTCTAACCGTAAAACAATAACATTACTTCACCATACTTTTAATACTTTACGAGTTGTGGTTTTAAAAAGAGGATTAGAAGAAGAGATTATTAACATTTATACCTAATTATTATTAAGCAAATATGAACATTAATTGCATAATAATAAGATTCATATTCGTTCACTAATTAAAATAAATTTGACTAATAGTCGGCAAACTTTCGTTTTCTATTACTTCTTGTAACCTTCTGCTCATGCTGTTAACCATTTTCGCGCATATGTTAATACTTTACGACCATATCCGTATCATTTACATATCCGACTTAAACGTTTTTTCGTCGCTAAAAATCACCACATTGTTCTCCCAATCAAAATTGATGTATGACCGAGCAAAGTGTTACGTTGGTTTTGTCGGTGCGCAGTGGACAGCAAAGATGCGCGCTGGCTTGCTGCAACGTAATCCAGCAGAATGTAGGTTTTTCTCACAGTTTGTAAGCACATATTGTGTGCTATTGCTTTTACGCGGGTGCACAAGAAGGGATGAGCCTTGTGCCTTGCCACGATGTCGTAGTGTCGAGCCGATAAATTTGTCTTTGGTTTTGGCCTAAGATGTTCTACGTCTCCAAAATCCGCATATCGGCGGACCCATAACTGCACGGTTCTCCTCTGTGGATAAAAACAGTATTTATAATACTTTTAATAATAGCTATTAATATAATAAATGTATACTACATTTATATACTATATTTACAATATGTTAATACAATATACTTATATATACCTAATTAATATTATAATAATACAATACATAAATACAATATATACACTGACATTAGCTTTTCTTAAACTGTCTAAGGGCTAGATCAAGCTAATTTTAGACCAAGTTAATTTTATCATAATCATCATACGATTAAAAAAATAAAAAAAACTATTATTCAGTTATGTTAATATATTATTATAACTATGGTAGGTATTGCACTTAAGTTAAATAAATTATTTATTCCTCGTAAACATTGAAAGGTGACAGGAGTTAGTTAAAGTGAAGTAGATATAATAACAACATAATATCTAACTGTTACTCACCGATATCATTAAGCGCCTTGCAATTTCGCTTCTTCTTAGCATGTCGATGACAATTCAAATTGAGTCAGCCCAAAATTTGGCGACGAGTTTGGCACTTTCAGTAGCGTCCTGTGCACATCACAGGAGCAAACAACAGGACAGGCAGGACACGATATAAAGTGTCCCATCGTTTGTGGGGCAACACCACATTTACACTTACAATTTCACATATAGATACGATCCAAAACATCGATTTCTACCTTTTTGGACATTGATAAATGTTGCATGGTGGATCCACCACAGAAATAAATCCGCACGCATGTGTGCTGATTTGCATGAGTAGTAATCAATAAACTCAATAATGTAAATACTCGTAGATTGATAACTAAGAACGCTCATTTTTATAAATGAAGGTGTTTGAAAACAGTATTTATAAATTGTCAGTAGTTATTTTCTAAACAGTCAAAATAAAATGGCCTGAGAGTTCCGTGTTTGTCTCAAACGTTGGAAACGTTTGAGACAAACTTCATTACACAACCATGAACGGGATCGAATCGATATAAAATCTACAGTAAGTAATGTATTAACAAAATAATGAATACAAAAAGAAAAAAGAATATATTGTTGCATACGTTGTTTGAACTTACAGCTTCTCGTTCACTGACCAAAGACGATATGTGCCAGGGTTGCTACAATAACATTATTCAAAATATTATATTTCCTTCAGTATCATAAGTGAATGATGACTATAGAAGGTCTATCTTTTCATAGACGAAAGATTTTAAGAGTAACTTCTATAAGTCGTAAAATCGCCATAGCAACAAAAAAAAATATCTGAGTGTTTTTTTTTACGAAATTATTATAATTCTAAAATTTTTTGAGAATTTTTGCATAAAACCTTTACTCCCATATTCTAAAAATGACAGTAGGTAAATACGACGTAGTAAACTAGCGTAATGGATGTTCAAAAATAAGGAGCTAGTATTTATTTTGAGGGTCAAGTAATTTTTAATTATTTATTTTTTATAAAAATATACTCAGATTAAAAAAAATCCCTTGAAATGGCTTCGTTATAGCCGTTAGATGATTCCCTGAAAATATACCGTGTATGAATAGTTAGACCTTATGTATTGGTATATGGTAATTGATGTGCCACACGCACACTAACACAAAACGAGCTCGCTCGTTTTATTTAGTGTTCTTGTGCATAACTATGACTTTACCCACACATATAAACTGTAAATCAAATAGGTGGTTCAACTGTACCTATCTATGGCTATTTATGAAGGCTATATGCAAAGATTTTTCATCAATTGATTTTGATGATCGCATGCCTGAATTTTGTAATGATTTATGTTTTTTCGCGAAAATATAGTTAGGTACTAGCACCAAAACCGTGTTGGTACCGATACTTGACTTGTATGAAACTTAAGACCTACCTACCTTACTTAGTTTTTTACTATGGGTAATTTTAGGAAAGCTAAACAAAATCAAAAGCTTATAAATAAAGCACAGCTAAGTTTTCACAACATTTACATTAATTATCGCTTTGCACAAAAGCGATATTGTAATGTAATTAGATGATTCATCATCAAAAAGTTAATGATTATTGATCTATTTAAATTATAACTACCGCGTGTTTTTAAAAACACTATAACAACAAGATTATTAATATCATTCACAGTTTCACCGATATAAATTAATAATTAACTATTTTAGAGTGCAATTGTTTTCGAGATATAAAGTTAACAATTGCTAAATCCAATACTACCGTATGTTACTATAATACGCACGCAATTTACGGTAATAACTTTATTAACAAATCACTGCACGAATATTCAATGATAGTATGAAAAAGCACTGCACTTGGTACCTGTATAGCGGAGCGTGGCGATGGCGGTGCCGGTAGCCGGGGACGCGTACGATCGCTCGCGGCACGTGTTCAATCACAAATTCGCGAGCTACGCAGGGAGGCGAAGCGTGTCACGGTGTGCCGCCTACGACCTATACTGGAAGAGAACCTTCGCACTCGCACCGATATTACTCGCCCCTCTACACAACATAACACCTTAAAAGTAAAAGTGGTCGATCCCGAAGGCGTGGCAGTCGGCCAGCCAGCAGCCGTGACTCGGCATTGCCCACATTATTATTTTATTATCAAGGTGCGTGATTGCCAATCGTGATAGCTGCTATCATGCTTTTGCCAGTCGCGGATTTTAATCAGGAAATTTTACGATCATATATTTGGCAGCTTAGGTCTCTCGTAAGATCTAAGCTTAATCACTTACACAAGTGAACCACTTTAAACCGGCCTTGCTTACTTTTAATTATCTAGGCCGCATGTCTATTGTGTATGCTGTAATAATAATATAGGCTTAATCGATCCGTATTTCATGGACTCTGCCTAGAGTCGAAATAAGTTAAGTAAGAACAAACACACATTTTTGTAGGTAAACATGAGCCAAGAAAGAAGACTAAGCTGCGGACTGTTTCCTGTGATACCCAATGTTTTACATTAAAATTTTGTATGGAGATGTTATTTGCTAATAATAAATCATTTATAATCATCCGTCCGACAGTATAATTAGGTACTAATAAAGTAAGTATATCCGCTCTTAAAGAAAAATTCGTTATCAGCCTCCACGCTAAACTGAACACTAAAATTAATCGGCAATAGGGCAATTAAACAGGTATCAATAATGATGGAAGGTAATGAAACGAGTGATTATTATAACGTCGGAGCAACATTCGTGGGTACATAGGTACCTAGGTAAATGCCGCAACTATGTGGTAGCTAGCTGGTTCCCAGGCAGCGCACAATTGCCGCTTTTTGTCCTCGATCGATATAATGCCACGGTATTGTAGACTGTGAGAGCAACAGGAAACATGAGCCCAGCCCTATATGTCGGAAGAGTTAGCTCATGTTCCTGCAAAAACAATTAGAGCGAAACGGAATTCGGGTCCTATCGGTTTACATTTATCTCGGTTTTGTAACTTTATCTAACGTGTTGAAAAAACAAGTTGTATCATGTGTTTGCAATAGGTATTATGAATTAAGTCAATCAAAATCTCGGACATGAAATGATTTTTAACTAAGTAGGTACGAGTTATGAGTAATGCTAATTAAAACAATGCAAAAATTACGTTTCTCTGAAACGAAACTTTCTACGTTAGCGATTTAATTCAATTCGCGAAGCACCAACTCTTTGGAATAATTTATTTGGCTCACATAGTGACAAGAATATTCGGAACCGCGCTACATTTTTGATCGAACCGTAAGAAAATGGTGCACAATTTCTTAAAAGTGTTTGTAGTAATAATGAGTCCAATAGCGATGCTGAATGGTCACTTGAAGAATTTAGCTTGGAACGGAGGGCCGTTGCACCTGCAATGTGAATATGGAGCTGATTTGTGGATGAGTAGTGGATACGTAAAGGAAAACGTGATCGCTTTGAAGACATTACCATATCAAGATGGGATTTACGTCATCACACCAAGGTACAAAGGGCAATTACCTACTTAACCTCCTTAGGTCAGCCGGAAAGACTGGTTGAGCGTCCAGAACAGAAAAGGTAGGTTATTATGGCACAAATATAATATCGGAACGGCACCTGAATTTATTCAATTAAGTTGCCGTTCCGCAGAACTTTGTTCTGATTATAGTTAATCAGAACTTCGTTCTGAGCATAGTTTTTCTGAACTTCAGTCTTAGAGGACTTAATAAAAACCTTGAAATAGCCACTTTCCGGACGAACCAATTTCTTAGTAAAATAGGCACTAGCTACTTTACTAAAACAATAAGTGTTGGTTGTAACCTAGTATTTACCCTAACCGGTTATTTGCTCAATTATCACGTGAATAACGTTTTATATTAGAGTCATGTCATTGAAACATACGTGTGCTGCCAAATATATTGCAGTTTTTTTTTATTTATTCTGGTCTAATTCTGTGTCACAACAATTTAATTTGTTGATGTAAATGTAGTTCTCCTTACAGAATAAAGCAAGGTGTTCTGGCGACACTTTGGCTGATTATTCGCGAAAAGAATGGTGTGGAGCTCCAACCGTACCCTGAGCTACGTGACCACAAACTTAGTGACTGTAACGCCATTCAGAATGCTGTTGACTTCTATCTGGATCACCTTGTAAGTATATTCACTGCAATAGAGGAGTCCTCCATCATCTTGGGAAATGCCAATTTTTTGCAGTTTTGATCTTAATTTCTCAGAACTATTATAAGACGAAAGAGAGGAAGAGGTAGGTTATTAACAAAGGCACCTACACTGCACCGCAGCATTAATTAACTAGTTAATTATGATGAATTGGATATAATTCCTTGTTTTTGCTTTGCACGGGAAACAACGTAGCGCCTTGTCCCGCGCTACGACGAGCGGAATCCCGGTATTAGTACTGTGCTATTACCTGCATTATTTAATGAAATTGACGGCCTAGCTGCGACTGTGTTGCCAATTACAGCAATTATTTAAATCTGCATCCTCTTGACATAATAACTTCGATTAATGTAAAATATACGATCGTGACGGGATACCGTCAAAAATAAGCCTGACTTAATACAGACATACTAATTGCAAGTATCCTTACATTCATCCATGCCATCCGTCCTGACATTTCCGTAAAAAAGAATAATGCATTCCATGATTCATTGCATTATTACGATGATTAAATGTTATGTCTATTAATTTTAAAATCGTTTTATGCTGAATTTTCGTTCAGGGGAAATAAATCACGAAATAATATTTACAAGAGAAATATGCTGACTCAATGCACTCACGCAATACGTGCCATGTGGTCAGATGCGCGTCATTTTTTTTCACCAGTTTAAGATCATGGGACTGACGCCAACGAAAAACCCAGCCTTTAGTTTTAACTCCGAAAATGTATTATAGTTACTACCTGCAACGGCTGAAGTTGCAGGTATAAGTATCGAAAGTAGTACTTAAGTACTGGGTTGTAATCATATTGGCAGTTGCTCTATGAAAAATACTGGTATTCAGCAGCATCTGGTTAGACTGGAAGCCGACTCCATCTTACTTAGTTTCGAAAAGGCTAGGCAGATGATGTAGATGATGAAGTGTATTATTGATTTGCACAACCAATTAAACTACTTATTGTTATTAAAGGCATGTGTGAAGTTTGTGTCAACAATGAGAACGGCAGAGCGCGCGCTATGCAGGCTAGGCATGGAGTTGACTATCGACCTCATGAAATCATGAGAGAACATATTTTGCACGTGATTGCTTTATTGAAAGCCAATAAATCGATATATTTATTTTTGTATTTTTTGTTTATAGCCATTCATTAAGTAGGAACATGATATACCTACGTACCTAATCGGTCAAATCGTTTACAGATTACGCTTCAGGCTATTTTGCACATTTATATAGAGGCTGCCTAAACTATTTTGAAATAGTTAATATAGCCTTAATAAGGTATGACAATACACTTCCAGGGATACTACAACGTGCACACTGGTACAGGCACCGTAGCACAGGCCTCGTAGCACAAACCGCATAGCACAACCCTTCTACTACAGGCTCCGTAGCACATGCCACGTAGGACAGGCCGCATAACAAAACCCATTAGCACAGTCTCCGTAGCAAATACCACGTAGCAGATACTGCGTGGCATATCCCTGTAGCACACACCACATAGGACAGCCCCCGTAGCACAGGCCATGCAAACCGCAGCAGGCCGGGCTGTGGTAAAGGCCCGGTAGCAAAGCCCCGTAGCACAATCCCTGTAGCGCTGCGCTGTAGTCAATTCGCTGGAAACGTGTTCCAAACGCACATTTTAGATTCACCACATATGTAACTACGCATATTTATAGGTTTCAATCCAACAACAGTGTCTACCATAATAATGCTGGAATGATTATGATTGTATGGAATTAAAGTCCTGCAGTTGTATCTTACCTGCGTTTGACCCAGTCTAGGAAAAAAGAGCTGGCTTAAATTGCGCGCTAACACTAATAGGTAACATTAAATTGCGATTTTGTTGTTCCATATTTCCCAAGCGTGATAAATTGGTGATTATACTTACTTAAAGGACTGTTTACTATTGGAAGCGACAGACATGATTACCTAGTTCGGTACTTACTTTGTTTAAAAAATCCTCAGTTTTCAAAAACTTTGTTCCACAGGGAAAACTGTGGGTATTGGACACCGGCATAATCGATACGCTTACGAATGCAAAATGTACGTGCCCTCCGAAAGTGGTAGTCATCAACTTAATCCTAGGAAAACTGACCAAGCGCATCGATATCTCCTCTCTCTTGGAAGCGAACTCCTTGCTACAGAATATCGTCGTTGAATATGGTTTAGGAGGCAAGACTTTCATGTAAGTAGCTTCTTACTTCTGCACCAATCTACCTTTATTTCTATAGAAATGCAATGTCAAGATAAAGGAGAATGGGCCTTGAAGTATGGGCACCAAACTCTAGCAGGTCGCTGACTCTGAATCGAGAAAAGTTGTCAAAGCAAGAAATATTCTTCTTGAAGAGATCTATAATACTTATCTTAACGGTATTGAGCGCTGGGGTAGAACTAACGATCCGAACAACCTCCTGTCACTGTAAGGATGTGTTCCTAAATCGGCATTTAAGATGTCACTGTTTTGAATAGGACGTTTATATGCCTATATGTTGTTTGAAATGTAAAGCATCAATGAAAGTGATGTCGAAATAACAGTATTTTATTAAACTTAACTTCTCATATTTAGAGCTCTGTAGCTCCTCTCCGACTCTGAATCGAGAGAAGTCGCCATAATAAGAAATGTTAATTGTTAACGCTATTGGACGCTAGGGCAATTTTACCCATTCTCCTTTACTAACAAAACTCTGTTCCTAAACGTTACGGGTAATACAATAACACCACAATAAAAAAAAATATTGAAATCTTCATGTCTGCGGAGTATCACTAGCAACTTTAACTTGACCTTGTATTTATCAGTTATTAATTATCTAACATTGTAATTGCCTAAATCTATAAGTAACGAGCAAATGCTATAATTAATGAGTCAATCAAAAACAAATTAAAATTAAATCGATTTAGGCCTTAAAGTACATAGTTTCGCATGCTAGCTGGGCACTTAATTGTGTAACCTAAGCCTATGTGAATGCTAAATGGCTCACCTTCTAACAAACCTGAATTACCTCTCTATCTTTTACATTTACCTACCACAATAAATGAATTCTGATCCAATATTTCAAAACCTGTCTATCCAGATGACAATGACACGAAAGATATTTTGAAATAGGCAGGCAGGTACAGCTACGTCGTGTCATAAATTATTACGATAATCATTTAAGACTGTAATGATTAATCACAACGAAGCGAGGTGTTGTAATTACATCTTATTTGTGTTTAAACTTAGCAATAGGTAACTCATTAAGGTGAAGTCTATCAGATTACTTATACTTTAGGTACTTTCGTAACTCCTAATCTTATATCAAATATCCCTTGCGCAAGCAACTTTTAAATATTTAATTTGAGATGGCTATTTATTTCTTGCTTTTCTTTTCTTTTAACTCGGGAAACAGAACCCGAGACGTTCCATCAGCATTCTATAAAACGTCGGAGGACGGTGTATTCATGATAATTTCCGATTCACTAGGGGACTATCTCGCGACTTGCCCCTCAGGAAATGTCGGGCAACGTCTGACGATACCGAACTACGTTGCCAAACATCTAATCTGACGAATTTGTGATGAGATTGAATTGCTTTTGAACGTTCCTAAATATTGGAATTGGCCTCTTTATCTCTTCTCTAGCTACACATGTGGGACATCATTGTTTTCCTGTGAATACGAGGCTTAACATAAGCACTGATATTGCATTTGTTTTATGACGACCATCCTCTAGATATGCATCGGACGCGTCGCGTGGCGCAATCCTTGTGCACGAGATCTCATCGGGGGCAGGGTGGTCGGTGGTGGCGAGTGGTCCTTCCACTGGCCTCCAGATCGCGCTAGTGAAGCGGATGGCGCACACCGTCCTGATCCTGGTCAGACTACATTACCCTGGCATCATCGAATTAGATACTACTGCTTTACGAAGAAGGGATTCGCTTGCGCCGCTCACTGGTATGTAGAACATTCCCAGAGGCCCTGAATATACCTAGATAGTAGACACGGGATACCTAACCTAATAAACATAGACACTAGACAGTCTTTGGCCAGGACAGCTATTCCATCTTTTCTAATATGTTAAAATACTGACTTTATTGCTGACCGTAGATACAATAAAGTCTTTAGGCGTACTTTTATTTCGCGCGTAAAGTAATGTAATAAAATGATTAAATGATCTAGATAGGCAACATAAATGTATGCAATACAATGCAGTTTTTATAACATAGGCAAGTACCTACAGTAAAAATACATGAAGGAACAAAAAATCGGACAGTCACAGCATCGCATACATTGTAGTTTTATTAACGAACATGGACTTATAAAAAAATATACTTAATCATTGCCTAGCTATTATAAATATTTGCGAGTTATATTCTTTTGCCTACATAATTTCAAACTTTTTTTGTTGCTAGTATTCGGCGAGCACAGCAAGCCAGTGGTGTTGCTGGGTGCAGACGGCTCACACGTATATCTCCGTCACACGGAATGTTCCGATGTGCTGGTATGGAACTCACGGGACGCGTACAACTCGTCCCGGCTTGACAACATACACTCCGCGGGCCCGAGGTTGATCACCACTGCTGTAGCTGCTGACCCCTTCAAAAATGTACTTCTAATACTTGACTCTAACTATCCAGACACTCTTCAGGGGAATACACCTACATATCATAAGATAAGTTTCGTTAGCAAAAGAAATCATTAAACAATAATTTATCGGCCTAAAAACCTAAATTTTTGGACATTCGTATAACCGCCGCCGGTAGTTTAAGTATATACATTTAAGTGATCCAGTGAACCGTGACTGATCATTAGAGATCGGATGCATATTTACCTAAAGAACACTTTTTTTCTCGGCCATAGGGAAAGTACAAAAGTATGGAAGCGGCTTCCCAGGATTGCAGTATTTCATAATACCGTGTGTACAAAATAATAATTAGTATTTGAAATCAATTTAAAACCAGGCAAGATATTTGTTGCAAATAACGAGTAAAAATGAACAACAAATACAAAACAAATAAAAAATAAAACTATTTGATTTTAAAGAAGAAGGATCAAAATTCACCCACGTCTTACAGCAACGAGAAGTATCTCAAAATATAGATAAAAATGGGTATAAAAATATAGCATATTTCCAAACTCTATCCTTACATATACTGTCACTTACGGGATA
This sequence comes from Noctua comes, assembly GCA_963082995.1. Taxonomy (NCBI): domain Eukaryota; kingdom Metazoa; phylum Arthropoda; class Insecta; order Lepidoptera; family Noctuidae; genus Noctua; species Noctua comes. The sequence goes on from OY720273.1 coordinate 9,285,388, forward strand.
TCTTCCGTGATTGTTCATTATTTTGAGCTCCCGATATTTCGGCGCTGTTGCAAGCGCCATGATCGCGGGTTGACTGGAGAATGCGGGTGGATGGAAAAATAAATTGTTAAGAGCAGACAAATCTATCTACCCTCTTTCTTTGTCTTTTGCTACGCGCACTATTGGAACTCGACACTAAGTCACGGCAAAACACACTCACAATAACAATCACGGAAGATATCCCGTAAGTGACAGTATATGTGTAAACCGTGAAAGCTTGAAACAGTGTCTATCCTTACAGTCTAAAATATAAAAAAATTGCTATGAAAATTCGTTCAGGAGAATATCTACAATGAATGTACTACAATACTACATGGTTATTATTTGAGAAATACTTGGCTATCTTGACTTGACTTCAATTATTGAGTTCCATCATCGAACAATAGAGGTTTTTTTCACTTGTTCGACCACCGAACATCGAACTAGTGAGAATTAGGCATAACTTGATTGTTTGATCATTAGCATTATTAAATAGAATAGACTAGACTAAGATAAAGTAGAGTACCGTAGACTATGATAAATTCCACATAATAATCGATATGGTAATTGCATTTGCAATACGGTTATTGTTTTTTTCTTTTAATTAGTGAAAAGTTTTAGCCAACTATCCTGACTTGTGATAAAGCTTTATTGACCGTAGAAGGTATGTTTTATAGAGGAATATTGTAGTACATTCATTGTTGATATTATTGCCCCTGAATGATTTTCATAGCATTTTTTTTAATGTTAGACTGTAAGGATGGAGTTTGGAAGTATGCCATCTTTTTATACATATTTTTATCAATTTTTTGAGATACTTCTCATTGCTGTAGGACGTGGGTTAATTTTGTATGAACCGTGCTCCTTCTTCTTTTCCCATTCGAATAGGACAAAATGGTATTATATTCATTTGAAGTAAAACCTCCGATCACACTAAATGGAACTGTCCTACAGCAAGTGTCCAAATTTAAGTACTTGGGTCTCTGGGTCAATCAGAAACAAAATGATGATTTGGATATGGATAGGGAGCGCAGGACATTGTTGGTAAGGGGTAATTATGCTTTCTCGCAGGTTTGCGCGATGCTCACATGACGTCAAAGTCACATTATTCAAAAGCTATTGCCAAACATTATACACGTGCAAATGTGGATCAATTACACTAAAAAAGCCTGCAATGCTCTGCGCGTCCAGTATAACAACGCGTTCAGGGGTTTGTTGGGGCTCCCATGGCGGTGCAGAGCCTCCGGCATGTTCGCCGACCACAGTACGGATGGCTTCCAGGCGGCGCTTCGCAAAAGAACGGCCTCCCTGCGGTCTCGGGTAAAGGGTAGCACCAACACGCTTCTGAGCGTGGTGTCGGACAGAGTGTACAGCCAAATGAAGCATTGGTCGCTCATGCAAGTCCAAAATTATAATTATATAAAATTTTACTAACATAGCTATAAGTACTAATCTACCTACTAACATAATATGGACTTTTAACAAATTATGTGTGCTTGGTCTGAAATAAATATTTTCAATTTCGAAAAAACAATAAAATTTAAAAAAAAGTAATTACATATTATGTATAAACCGGGACATTTACTGTACCGTCAGTCCAGAAAAAGTACTGACGCGCGCTGGATACTGATCAACTCTCAAACTTTAAGTAAATATGGATCCGAATATCATCCTCTTAACCTGGCTATTATATTCTAACTAAACCAACATTTTTTTTACGGCGTGTGACTAAGTACGGTAAGTACTTTGTTTGTAGTATTTTTGTCGATGGACCTGTTGAGCGTGTTGCTGTTATTTGGAATTTAGATGATTGCACACTGAATTTTTAATTGGCCGATATGGTTTGATTGGCAATAGTCCGAAAATAAATATTTATTTGCAGCACTAACTTCATTATATGCAATTAAAAAACTCATGCCTTATTTTTAGTTCGTTAAGAGATAAATGGTGGATAAGGTCAAATATGCATAGCGCGAAATAGCCAACGCGACCCAGTGTAGGTGCCTATATCCTAATAATAGCTATCCGGAACCAATTTGGGCGTGCAGCATATTACATGTACAGACTAACCATTTACAAAGTTAGTTCAAGGTAGGCACCTTTCGATACCGTTGTCTATTTGACGGGTCTCGGCTTAAGTTATGCTATGTCAGTGATCGAACAAGGTGTTGATTTAGATCCTTGTTAGTGCGAGCGAGCCGAGCGAGGTGGTTCACTTCTACGAACAAAAAACTTAATGGAAAGGTCCTTGTCCTGTCCGGTGATTCCCACGCTTACTGAAATTATACAGGGTGGACACCGACACTAAGGCTAAGCGTATGCTGAGACGCAGGCGACGCAGGTCCACGCAGTGCAGGGCAGAGCAGATTTTGTAATGCATGAACGTACCGAGTGCTCCGTACGTTGCGGCGCAGGCACGTGCGACGCAGATATTATGTCTGCCCTACTCTACGCCTCGTTGTAGTGCCGGCACAGATTCCTGCGCGACGCATGCGAGTCGCGACGTTAAAATACATAATTTTGTTGCAATGACAGAACAGTTAATAGAATTAGTTCGTTGTGAACCTTGTTTGTATGATACTAATTATCAAGACTATTCAAAAAGAGTTATTATGCGCTTTGCCAAACAGTTTTTTTACTCTTTGACTAACTGTAAAGTAGCAACAACTCGTTAATTTCATAATCGGAATCTGCTCGTCAACTCGAAAACGTCTATTCTTTGTACTAGTTTGATCGCGAATGTGTCTTTGATCTGCACCGCAGCATGCGCTCGTGGCCTACGTCTGCGTCGCCTGCCCTGCCCTGCAAAATCTTGTACTGTGCTGTGCTGCGTCGCCTGCGTCTCAGCATACGCTTAGCCTAAATCGGTTACCACGTATTCAGTAAATCATTCTGAACCCCCCCCCCCCCCCACATATACATTTTTCGTTGGTTATTTTTTTTAAACAGCTGGTGCCTAAAAAACTGCAATACCTACTCGATCAAAATGCCTGGAACGGCCGTTTTGTTTTAATTGCCGACGAAAAACTTCTGTCGGTCCCTTGCACCGGAAAGTAACATAACATCACGTCTGTTATCCTCGAAGAGTTAAGCAGAGGAGTACCTAATAGTGCACCCACATGTCGCCAGTTATGCTTTAAGTCCCATTTAATAGGAGGCGAGCCTATTGCCATCAACCGGGCACAAGTCCAGACTAGTGACTGCTACTGAGAAATTCCTGATAAAAAAACCTATTACCACTATGCCCGACCCGGGAATTGCACCCAGGACTTCACACAGTCGCGCTTAAGACCACTCAACTAACGAGGCAGTATCTAATGTATTTGGGAAAGTAAACGCGATCAGATAAGGAGTTCAACTATGATCCTTAAAATATTCATTGTCTTATTCAAGCATGTTCTAAATCGCAACAGATGGGTTGTAGGGATAAAATTAAACTATTAAATTGTGGACATAACGCTTATATTTTAACATAACATGGTGAAATTAAAATAAACATCTTTAAATTAAAACAACGAACAAAATACAAATATTCGGAGCTCGACCCCTGCTCTACATAATATTCCAAATGCCTTAATAAGTATTGCAATTTTTTTATGTGTTTTCTGGTGGTTTAGAAAACTGTCTTCTTTGCATATTACACTGTTTTTTTTTTCTAAAAAGCACTAGCTTCGAAGTTTCAAGAAAAACATGAATACAATTAAATCATTTCAGCGTCATTTTTCATTAATTATTTTATCATAAAACGATTTATGTTTTCACACTATCGATTTAGTGTGAATACATAAATCGCTTTATACGATGACATATTTCACGGGTCGATACTCCGAAGACTTATAAATAAATTAATCTGCGATCAAAGTTGAGAGCCAGACATTTTAACTTATGATAATAGCATTATCAACTTTCCAATACAACAAAATTAGCATAATCTTTTAAATTAAGCACTTCGGCATATACATCCAGAAACATTTCAGCATTGAATCAATTTTATCACAATAAAGATATCTTAAATTTTTGACCTATTTATTATACCACTGAATAATCATACTAAAACTATCAGCTATAAAAATAAATTAACGTAAGTGAATCGAGAGGACTTCTGCTTTTTTTTCTAATCAATGCTGGAAATGCCACTGAACTGTTTCATAATAAGTTTTGTATCCTGATAAATAAATCAATCACAGGTACATTGTTTAGGCCACGTTACACTACAGGCGTACAGATAGCGCACTAGGTGGACGATAGCTGCTCATAGCCAGTCCGGCACCCCATCCCCTTCGTAATGCGATATCTGTCTCATTGATTGTGATAATATAACAAAAAATGTCTTTTAATAAAAATCAGTTTCAATAAAATAAATTAATCAAAAATCATCACGGTAAAATGCATAAAAAATTCTAAATTATGTGCATTTACAAAAAAAGAATTAAATTTCTTTTTATATTTACAAAAATTCATTTTAATCCAAATTCAAATATCAGTTTAGGTAAATAATAGCAAATCACAACTGAAATCATACATAAATCCCACGTTATATGTACAATATTTGTGAATAGAAAATATTTAATAAATCACAATGATCCCACGTACTCCTTGCAAGTGGCATTATCATTAATCACGGTAGACAAATGTCTAACATAAATCTCATCGCACACGCTATCATCAGTTATTCAAGTTTTACTTATACACGTAATATTTCGCTTACACATATGTATATCGTAATAGCTGTACAAATATTAAACTTTAGTCACAGTGTACACAGCAAAAAGTATTTATTTATGTTCAATTTTAAAATCACAACATCTCTAGGGCCAAGGCACAAATGTGATTTACTTATAAAGCCCTCTAGCTACATTCATATAATTCAAGTTATTGGTTTTTATCTACAGATTGTACGTTACATAATAACATGACGATTATTATTTAATATCAGAAAAGAAGTGGAACATAAACATCTAAATGTAAAGATTGGTCCTATTTGTTCAACAAATATTTTGTGAACTCTTAATTGAATATAGTCAATCTCTGATCTAAGTAAAATCTGTAAGGCCTCATTATCTCGTAAGACGCCTGAAAGGCTCGATAAAGATAATATCCCGATGTAGAGTGTAGTATACAGAATAGTGCCGCTACACTACGTTACTAGCATTACCACTGTACTTACGAAGCAAGTAGTGCGTCTAAGTTATTAAAGAATAATAGTCAAATGCAATATAAGACCAATGGCAGTACATTTACTAACATTAGTACGTAGTACGTACTTATTAATTTTTGAAAATACATCAAAATAATCACTTTCACCTCAATGGTAAAATATATTTATTTAGTAGACTATCAGCGTTACTGCGCCGTTCGCTTACTTCGGGATATAACCTTAACATAGACAATCATCGGAATAAGTTTAGTGTTAGTTGATCATGAATGAACTCGAGGATGCAAGGAAATAATTTAACTACAGAAACTATATTAGAAGCCTCTGTTATAATATTGCCCTATTAAAAAAATGCGCAAATGTTACTTATACACAAATGAACTGTCAACTGCACGTAATCTTCAGATCTAAGTTTGAATAAAAAATAAATAAAGAACAGGTGTATAAACTATGGTGTTCTTCTGACCTCATCTGTTGCTCTCATGTGGATATTCGAGTTTTCCAAACAGCGGACTTCTCTCCTGTAAATATGATGTAGTTATATAAATACATGGCATATGTACATAATTATTGAATGCATTCAGTACCCTATGTCCATGATAATATAAAAATGTTAAGTATCACATGTGTCATAATAATCATTATAAATAAGCAAACATAACAAAACATATTATATACAACGTGGCAATGTGGATTTACTAACCTGTCCTATGAGAATCCCCAGCGACGTGATTTGTATGCCTAGGAACGATGAACTTTGACTCCTGGAACATTGACAACATTAAATCTTCTGTGGTGGGATGATATTCGACTTCGTTTATACTAGCTACTAATGGAGAACTCTCATAGTTCCTGTTTGTGTCTCTGGTCGTGGGCGTGGCGCCGGTAGACCGAGTCGGATAGTCCACGGAGCGCGGCCGGCGCGTGTCCACTGGAGTCATCTTCGGATTCACGTGGACGTCTTTGTGAATATACGGCTCAAGAGACACGCTCGTTTCGTTATCGTGTTCGATTGTGTCGTCAGTAGCACTATTCCCATTCACTTCGACTATCAGTGGCCGCTGAAGCGTCGGCGACTGCACCACGGAAGTCGTGTTGTGTATAACGGTCACGCACACTGTGTGCTTCACTGGAGACGTCACTTCACTAATGCTATCATCGGGAAGACTGGCAACACTTCGGGACAGTGAGGGGCTGTGCGTGAGAGCTGTGATATCAGATTCTGAATCCGGCTCGTTGCCAGGCGGTTCTATTTTAATTTCTTCAATAACGCTCTCTTCTTTAACCTCAGTTAGTTCGTTTACAGTTTCGGTCGTTCGTTTGACGTATTTAGGCATACGTAAAGCCCAATGGCCGTTGTGGTCGTCAGAGGAACATGAATGTGTAACAATTGGTTTTTTGCGCTTATAAAAAAGCATATAAGCGGTATTATTAACTAATTCACTGTATGCATTTTCATCATCGACTGGTGTAACCTTAGAATCATCGAATTTGTACCAATGTCCGTCATATGGATTTTTACAAGCTGCCGTGTAGTGGCCAGTCTCCAGATCGTCACCGTGGTGGTAGCAGATGGCGTAGAGGTCGTACATGTTCTCGTGCGCGTTGGTTGCGGGCGTTTTCGAGTGTCGTCGCCGGGGAGACCGCGAGTGGCCCGGCGACTCTGCCATTTGTACGTTCCTTCTAACAAGATGCGGCGTCATATCCAAATCATTCAAAGGAAATTCTACCATTGCTGTTAACTTTGTGCTCGTACGACCCTTTGCTTGCCTGAAAATGTGTCATTTTGAGAATCCATCCACAAACAAAATACAGCACTAAAGTAATTAATAAAATTATACTCACTGTCGAAACCGCTTTAAATGTATTACTAAAACATCCGGAAGAGACCAAAGCCCGAGGGTTTTCACCACAGGCATATATCGCTGACACTGCGGACATCTATGGAAAAAACAAAAAACATGTTGATTACCACTATTCATTTGTGAAAAGGTAGTTTCAAACACAAGTATTATCTTATTTTTATATCGAACACGTGCTGCTACATGACATAATTATAGTCCTTTCACATTAATTTTACCTCAGATTTAGCATAACTATTAAAATCACAGTGATCTTATTCCTGTTCGAATAAGGGTTCTGTTGGATTACTGCTGTCAGAGATCAATATCATTAATCTTTATCAAACAAGAAATTGGTTACAAATATTGGCCGCATGTCTGAGCTTTTTAAATAAATAAATCTGTTTACGAAGTCGGAAGCTTAGAGTATTCATATGGGTTCGCCTATGTAGCCTCTCAGTGGCGTCGTTTATTTATTTATAACATCTTAGACTATCATTTCAGGGTTTACCCTAATGCGACAGTTAACAACTTAAACTAATATAATATAGTTACGATAAGCGAATTAGAAAAATTAAAACTAACAATTTAAAACAAACAATTAAATTATTACACCATTAAAACACAAAACATAGCATAACACAATTACTTACATTAACATAGTACAATCATAAACACAAACACACCAAGGCAATCCCAGACCACATCAAGGCAATTGCATGGAGAGGCATCGTGACAAATACGCATTATTATTTTGTTCGAATTTTTTGACGGTTTAAACTGAATTACTTTGGCCTTCGAGATATTGAGCGTTGGTAAGTTTGTGGAAAACCAATACATAACAGTACGCAAGGTAAGTTTAGTGCTTTGTTGAGTTCTGTCCCAGGTTGTATAGTGCTGTTTCGTCGGCGTCGGCGTAGGTAAAAATGTGACAATGAGTGAGGGGTAGTTGACCGAAGTAATTTATATAGATTTATTCGAAACACTGTGGACCCCAAGATAGTTCCTTGAGGTATACCGTAGCTGATAAAGTCTTCGTCACTAAGAACGACGTCAATTTAAACACATTAGCTACGCACTCTAGGTAATGTTTGTGTAAATGTCTTGGGCCACTCCACACATTCCCATACGCTATAAGTCTGGGAATAGACACTATATCAAAGGCCTTCGTCAAATCTAAGAAAAAAAAATCTGTGAAAAGTCTGTAGTAGTATTATAAATGTTAGTTACCTCCAGGCGTCTTCCTGCGCGAGATGCTCCGCGCGCGTGTAGTGCGCCAGGCACGCGTGCAGCGTGAGCGGCGCGGCCGAGCCCACCGCCGACACGTGCACCTCGCACGCCTCGCTTGGCGACCGGATTATACTGGGGGGAAACAATATTATGTCTCACTGTCTCCACAACTTGCTAAGCATTAGGCCAGTACACACTCCCCCCACCGTTGTGTATTGGGTATCTATATCTAGGGGTATCTATGAGCTTATGTAGACGGCTCACTCCGTAGAAGGTGGTTAAGCGCCGAGGAATCAGATGCGCTTCCCAACACGAATAAATCTTCGGAACAAAGACATGACTCCGCGATCAATCAGCTTGTAGAACCCCCAGGAAGCTTCTTTGCTTCTACATGTAAAGCTAGGTTAGCTACTTTGCCAGGACCCGCCACGTACAAGGGACCGAATAGGAGTCTGTGCTGACAATACAGTCCACATAATTATGCAGGGTGAAATTGTCTAGTGGGCGAGTTTTGGTTTTCATCAAAATCGGTCCCGACTCCCGAGACAACTTTCGAGTATTTTTCGCTAATAGTTTCGGATTTAGAGAATGATGATGCCCACTTGAAAATGTTATATATGCTTGTTTATTTAGTGGCTGCTCATAAGCGCTGCGTAAACGCATAGCATCCCGTCGCCTTAAATGTATCGGAAAAAATATGTGACGTTGGCCGGGCAGTAGCAGTAGCTTACCGTCTGCGCTGCGTATACTTCCGACAAATGGCTACCAAATTACCAAGGGACCAACGCCCTGCTGTTATCCAATCGAAACTAACTGGAGCCCACTTTTACGAACTTCCATCTTCCCAAATATTTAGGTTCGGCTTCAAGTCAATAACTAACAGTACGCCTGTATTCCCAGAAGGGTTAGGCAGAGGTGTACCTATAGTACGTCTACATTTACCCGTAGTTTTTCGGGTAAAATATAGCTGAATATGGCATAAAATATTCAAAGCAGGATAGTTGTCAGTTATTCGCAGTTTGCTATCGCGTCCTACTCAGTCGGGAAGGTCAAGGCTACGTTATCACGGAGTGTGCATCGGGAAGTGGGATGTGATGATACTGCGTGGTATTTGCGATAAATGAACTTCCTGCTAAATGCAATGTCAACTTCACAAGGTCACTTAACAAAAACCTAGAATAAACAAAATCCACTGAAGAAAATATTGAAGTTTGCAAAGGGGCAAACTTGGGCCCTCCATGCCCAAGTTTGCCTCTTTGCAAACTTCACTTTTTTTAGCTATGCAATAATGGGTTTTTTTCATTGCCCGTAAATAATGATTTTGTTTATTGTAACAAAATTCAAAATATTTTTATGACATGACAACTTTACAAGGCAAACAGTATTGTAAGGATCGCAGTAGGTGGCGTTCTGTGGTTTCTGGGTATGTAAATAATATTTACCTGTCCCTGTGGGCGGCGTCCCAGAGAAGCTCGAGTCGTAGATGTGGATGTTTGTCGTGTGAACACAGCGCCTGCTCCACGTCCAGAGAGAACAGCGGGTGAGGGAGCTGTGGGTGAATGGTAATTTGTGAAAAAAGAGAGATATAAAGTGTTTTTGAAACACTTGACAATAAATGCGCAATAGTAATTTTTTGTTGTTCAGAACAATTTATATGTCTTATAGGCAGTGGCTACCGCCTCCTATAAAGGGTCAAATTAAATAAGCTAGCAGAACTTCACTGGCGCGGTTGGAATCAAAATTCCAGTAACTACTCTTTCAGCAGTTGTGTTGGTAGTTACTTTACAAAAATAGTTTCTAGTGTCCGACCGAAACAGGATTTTCAGCCAAAACCTAAACCGAACTTTCGACCCTGGTTCCAGTTTCGGCCAAAACCACAAGTTTTTAAACATAAAATTGAAGGCATTTTATTACGCATCTACGACAAGTACCACGTGTTTAAAAAAAAAACAATAATTTACAAATACAAGATATTTATTTATGTTATTTTTTTTTATATTAAATGGATCTACTCTTGACTTCGATCTAGTCTTGAGCACAGAGAAGCGAAAACATGGGATGAGATGCGGTCGACGCTGGAACGAGCTAACCCAAACATTAGATAGCATAATATTAATAATTTAAAGCCGAAAACGGCGGTGATCACAAGCAACGAACTCATCCGATGTTAGCCGAACAACCACGAATATCGAGTTCCGGCGGGGCCGAAGTTTCGGCCAATAATTGGCCGAAACCGAAACTGAAACCGAAACCGAACCTTCTGTTAGGTCACTAGTTTTTTCTTATCGACAGTTTAATTTGATCTTGTATAAATCGTCTAACAGTTAAAATGTTCCCGCATCATCATCAATTCAATTCAAACATCAAGTTTTAGTTTTTTCCGAGCACACCACAACTAGGTGAAATAGAAAAAATCGCACTTGTTTTTCCACAGCGATATAATACTTACCTCTGGCTGCAAATACGCGGGGTCTCTAGGGCGGTGCGCCTCAGCGATCCTCGCGCGGAAGATATCGGCGCCCTGCGCATTCTCCAGCACTCGCTCGGCGACTACCTGGCACATCTCCTTCAACATCAGCTTCTGCAAGTCCTCGTATGAGATCTCACGAGGAACTTGCATAGCGTAAGGTGATCCTGTAACAGTAATAAAAAGGGGTCTTTATAAAATAAAAAAACAGAAGGAGACAGAACTGTTCACCATAATTGATACACAATTATTTACGGAAGCATAGTGATGTTCGCGTATAATTCGGAGTCCAGCTTAGTCATTATTTTAAAACTTGAAATTGAAACTTTTTATTTCTTTACGGTGCAAGACGGAAGGAATGTTAACGCACGTGAACCACCTTTACGGAATGATAAACATATTATTTAATAATACTGACCGAATCTCTCTCCTTCCAATAGATTGACCCACAAGATAAGGAGGTAGGGAGTTGTGGGCGTCTGTAGTAATGGCGGTGCTTCCATACAGTACAGGGCGCCGAAGTCGATGCCTGCCGCCTCCCAGCCAGCTCGGGCGTTACACCAACCTGGTCAAACAGAATGCGTTCAGATAAATAAACCTATGAAACAAAAATGCATCACTCAGGATCGAAGATAAGATACCTGTCCCAACGCGATGAGGACGTGACTAGCTAACGACGATTTATTTGCTAACTAAACCCACAAAAGATTGTTGGTCTCATGTGGGTAAAAGGTAATTATATTAATAGTCAATACCGCCGGCCAGAATTCTGTCAAACAAACAACTCGATTTTAGGTGCTAGCTATATCTACTCGCTAGTCGCTGGCGTTGGGACAGGTGCCTCATGGGCTGGTTTTGTTGTCCATATGAAACTTGCAATTCATGCAATCAATATCGTCCCTAATCCTTGTTTAATTGACTTCAGGGTTGGCGCAGTGGCTGAGCGATTGGCTGCTGAGCTGTGTGTCCCGGGTTAGATTCTCACATGGAATAAGTATTTGTAAAGCCCACAGGCAGTTGTTCCGAGTCTTGCTGTTTCTGTATGTGATTTTAAATCTTTGTAACTGCACCCACGATACAGGAGAGATTCCAAGTGAGGGGTAACGTTTTTTTTATAAAAAAAAATTAAAACCAATTTTTACCCATTTCGTTGATTTCCGCCATAATGATGTGATCCCTATCAATTCCCGTGTCGTTGTGTAGTGTTGTCCGTAGGTCTTCCATGGTTGCGTTCGGAGTCAGTTCTACTCCGATACGCACTTGTCGAGGCTGCTGGTTCACATACACTACCTGAAAGACATTGGAGATATTTACATATTTAAAAATCGTTAATAGGTATTAAAAGCGTAATGATGCCGGAACCATAACATTTTACAGAACTTTATCTATACCCCAAAACATATAATGCTATATTAAAAATATGATGCTATTTTACATATACTAATGCAAGATAACAAACTATACTACAGAAGACTTACATTCACAGGTAGCGGTGAGGGCTGGGTAGTAGCCAGTCGTGAAGGTAGCTGCACACTCACACAGTGGAACGGGTCAAATGTACATGATGTGCGCTCACATTTTGCACATGTCAATGCTGACCTGTAATATAAATAGATAGCAAATTTGCAGTATGTTGATGAAAGTGATTCAAGGTAAAGAAATTGTATCTGAAAGCTCGGTGACACAAGCGTGTAACGAAAATGTTTGTCGTTTTTACCAAGCAGTAGATCAAGCGTGAATTATGGGCTTTGGTAGTGATAATTGGATTTCTGTACCTGTATTGAGCTTGAAATACAGCCTGTACAAATGAACTGTTTCTTCTGGCATGATTGGCTAGTGTTTCAGCTGCAACTACTTCATCAGGTTTACCACATGTATTCTGAAATAAAATATATATCAATAACACCAACAGTTGTAAATAAGCTTTCAAAAAACTAGTTCAATCTGATGTGCACTGCTCACCTTAATTGTTTTATATTTTTTCTTAGTAGCTGTATTCAAATCTTCATGCACTTTATCTAGTAGCCAAAATAAAAATTCCTGTGCATCATGTTGACTATTCCCTCTATATTGTGTTCCATGCCTTTCAACTGCACCCTAAAAATAGAAAACACAAATCAATACTTTCTATAATATCTTTATCATTTATTAGTATTCAAACTGAAGTAGGGTTTTTGATCAACAATAATAACCAAAAGGCTGGCAGGCATGCTCTAGGAAGCATGAATAAAACCACCAATATCAGTATAATACGAATATTATGAACGAAATAGTATTGTAGCAAATTCTCAAGACTAAATCAACATTAAAGCAGTCAAGGTTGAAGTTGAATCCGAACAAAGATTATCAATCTGTAATTAGTGTCTGTCAATCTATTGCCATACCACTCCTTTAAAAGCTTGATGATACGGGTGGCATAGTGGCTGAGCGATTGGGTGGCACATGTCCCCAGTTCGGTTCCCGCACGGAACAATTATTTGTATGGCCTACAGGTAGTTGTTCCGGGTCTGCCTGTTTATGTATATGAGTTTAAAAGTTTGTAAACAAAAACCCAAGTGAGAGGCAACATTTTTTTAAAAATAAAAAGCTAAATAGATTAGGAAAAAATTTGCAACACAGGTGACCAATGACCTGAACTGGAACATGCAATGCTTTTACACCCTGGCAGTATGTTCCTGAAAGATAATTTCTGAACTCTACCCGGGCAAAGCCAAACCAGGCAAGGCAAAACCAGGTTAAATTGTAGTTGAAGACATTTTTATTTTTGGTAGTAGTTTTTTGGTTGAAATACGATTTTAAATTATCATGAATATAAATATTCATAAGTCAAACTTCAATGTTGTCGTAAACATTTACCTTAAAAGCAGTACTCATGTCAGGAGTATAATGGCAAGCCCAGAGAGCTTTTAAAATTGCTGCCAGTTGATCAGTCACTTCACCACGGGTACCATACTTCTTTGAATTTATTTTATTCCTCTTCTGCAAATCCACCTGAAACAAAGAGTAATTAGAAGAGTCATAACAGGAACGGTGTACTTGCTGTTTTTTGTACAATAAAATAAAATAACTAAACTACAGTAAATTTTACAAAAGAATTTACTCACTTTGTAATGGTCCAAAACAAAATATTCAGCAATAACATCAGTATGTGAGAGACACTGTAAGACGGCATTCATATAGCAAGTGTTGCCATGATTTTTTATTCCTGTAGCCGCAGGGGTTGAACCTGGTGGCCATGGAGGATCACCACTGCATGGAACACGCTCACCATTCATCAGCGCTGGTGCAGATTTTACCTATGTAAAAAGATACGATATTCAGTTGTGTCCAAAAGACTCGACCCAACTAGCTGAACTTGGTAAAATTAAATATTAAGTTGACATATAATTTCAGCTATTATTGCATTGATAAAAAATATTTATTTTTAGCAAAGAGTGTCATCATGGTAGTAGGTACTGTAAATCACCACAAAAAAAACCTCCCAGTTCCTGTCTGATTCACCAGAAAACAATGACAATAGCGAAAAAAAATACTTTAGTAAATACCTTATAAGGGAATTGAATGGCAAAAATAATTTTAAGCAGAAATGTAGAGTTTGATCATGTAATACTTACGCCTGATACGTGAACAGTGCTCATGTGTTGCGCTATCTTGTTTAGGAATCTTTTCCATGATGGCCTTCTAAACAACTTCCTTTCTATACCATTCTCGTCTTTAGGAGTCTCTACAAGTGTGGAGCTTGCACTTGCAGGTTTGCTTTCGTTTTCGTTGCTCTTATTCTTGCTGGATCCAGGCTTTGTAGTTCCGAAAGGATTGCGAGGCAGGGTAAATGTACGTTTTAATCGGGATCCTTCCACCTGCTTCTGTGTCATACTGTTATCGGACACTTCATTAATCAACTCACTCTCTGAACACGATTTTAAAACTGAAGATAAATTATTGGTCGACATATTAAAGAAACAATTACTGCAATTTTACATTTATAACTTATTTTTAAACAAAAAATCCAATAGAAAACATTGATATGTCACTGACGTTAACGCCATTTTGATTATTTCTTGCCAAGTGCTCTTGGTTTGTCTATGATTAATAGTGCTTTCAAATACTAAAAACGTACAGTATTCGACAAATGAATTAATAAAAAAACAGAAATAAATTAAACAGTTCAACGGTTAAAAGAATTTTACATAGCACTTCATTATAAAGCACTGTTTGCAACTTTGGGACGAATTAGCCAAGTATGTACAAAGTGCAAAATTGTACCAGCTGCAATTATTATGCAATTGAGGAACGTGCCAAGAGGCTCATCTCCCTTGTCAAAGCCAAACTCCAAAGCATTGCACACGCTGCACCTGTACACCTACCTCATGGTTAGAACATGGGTGCGAGGTAATGGTACACTTGTAATTTGGAAATGAAGAACAAAATTAAAAGATCGGGATTGCAGACCATTTATGACAACTAACTAATTCCATGGCTATTAATCTGTACACCACCACCAACTTAACTGTGCAAGCGAGATAACACAGAACTAAAATAAGTTTACCTTATTTGACATATCAATACAAATTTTCTTGACAAGTAACGCCACCTTGAACTGCACACATAAACTAGTCATACTATACGTCAATCACTTGATTTCATTTCTCTCCCTATTGTTAGAGTTTTAATCTGTGCATTTCAGACTTGACATTGACATGTGACACTGACAAAAATGACAAAATTCTCAAGTTTCTCACTACAGTGAGTGGATGGGAGGTTCGGCTCCTGTAGAATGGTTTGTTTCGTTCTCAGTTCGTAATGACCTTCTTAAAGATTCTCATTTAATTAAACCGTGTTTAATTGTGTTTTAATAGCGGCCAGTGTGTGTTTGGAAAAAAAATTATGCGGATTATGATGAATTCGTAAAGTGCAGGTAAGATTTTATTAATTTATTTCTCTGGTAAGTGATCGCTGCGACGAAAATAATAAAATTGCCACTATAAATAGTACATTAACGACACCAACGATGGATTGAAAAAAATATTTATGAATGAAAGTGAAATGATGGTTTTTGTAGTCTTTACAGAAAGCCTCGTTGTCATGTTGAAGCCACCAAATATTACATTCGGCTTTATGAAGCGCAATTTATTTCAGCGCTGAAAGATCAATGTGAAGTATATTTTTTAAACCGATTTTTTTCGTCTAAAAATTGTTTTCTTTTGAATAACTTTCATGGTTCTTTTTTACTGTGTAAACCTACAATATGGACTCTAGTGCCATGTTTCTGTAAGGCGGTAATATTTTCTTTAGGACAAAAGGTTTTAGATAAATCGAAAAACCAATTAAAATCAGCTGTGTGTGCATTTATCAGAGCTTTTACTTAATTAAATCAGCTCTTATCTTGCTTTCTTCTCCTCTTTGTTCGCCCTTCTGTGGTTTACTCACTTAAATACAATATCTATGCTAAAAACTTCAATCAAGATAATAAATAGAAATGGAAAAATTAATAATTATATTTAAGTAATGAATTGTTGTATAGAATGTTACTCTAGTTAGACAACAATTCATTACTTAAATGAAATCCATATATCTTAGACTGGAGCTCTGAGACAGGTAGACTGGGTTGCGGCAGACTAAGGAGAAGATGGTGGTACATCTTGGATGGCTTCCTCACAAATTAGGGCAAAGAGGCAAAACACCAAGACAAGTGGAATGAATTGGGGGAGGCCTTTGCACATGAGTGGGCAACCACAGGCAAACAATAAAAAAGAAGGGGATATCTCAAGTTTTTTATTTTTTATTTTAGATAACCATCTCCTGGTACAATGTCGGCCTTCAATAAGTTAAAACTTCTTATCTGGAAAAACTTTCTTCTACAAAGACGGCACAAATGGCAAACTGCATTCGAGATTGCATCACCTGTGATATTTTCTATGTTTTTAATACTTGTAAGACTCCTAGTGGATCCGAAATCAAAACCCGAAATAAATTATCCATCTTTTCTCCCAACTTATTTTAATATAAGTGGACGAAGCTTGTAAGTATAATTTTTTAATTCTTTTTTAAATTTAAATTAGAAAAAAGAGCATTGCTAATGTTTTATTTTCTTGTTCAGAGGCAATTTAACAACAACAAAAACAGGAACTCTGGCATTCTCCCCTGAAAACCCACTCACTAGAAGTGTAACTAAAGATGCCATAGCAAAGGTAGCTGAAGACAACTTCAGCATACTTTTTACTCTCCTGTTTGACTCGAATATTCTACCTCAACCTAAAGGCTATAAGAATGCAAAAGAAATGGAGGTAGCCCTTACCCAACCCAATGCCATGAACCAAATTCTTGTTGGGATACAGTTTGATGACAGAATGGCAAGTAAGTAATACCTACCTACTTTAATTCTCAATAATTTGAATTCACCTAATGTTGTATACTATTATGAAGGTATGGAGTAGACAGAATCTGTAAGCTCATAAATGTTACAGATGCCACAAAATGGCCAGACGACATTTCGCTAACGCTAAGATTCCCGGCTGTGATGCGAACACCAATGGTAGAGCACCCAATAAGAGCCAGTTGGAGAACAAATTTATTGTATCCGCTGTTCCCGCGGCCTGGGCCCCGTGATCCAGACGACATGTACGGCGGAAAAACTCCAGGTTCTGTTGACACAACTTTACGTGTTTTCTTCAAGTTTCATTTATCACCCCTAGAACTGCCTACCTACGACGTACCTACCTACCTACGTTAGATACTGACCGTAGGTAGGTACTTAATTATTTATTCAACGATCGATCGGAACTTTCCTTTATTTGTTTAGAAATGTTCAAACTTCATACATTGCTACAATCGTAGAGTAATCAAAAATATTATAATGTAGCTCAAACTCTATTTCTAACTTCATTCTGTTGCTTTAAAGTTCCCCTATTTAGTTACATCACGTCACGTAAACATGACCACTTGAAGGCCGACTCAATGTAGTCACAATGTAGACACTGAGTCGGCCTTTTTGAAGGAAAGTAGACAAAAATGTGACTCCTGAAATGACTAATTACTTAACTTCGAGAACCTCCTTAAGTACCAGTTCAATAAATCGATCGGTTCCATCTTAGGACGTTTTTTACATATATGGTGGTACCATCAATTACGCTCGTAGATGGATAGCCGCCAGATAAAACCTACATAATGCTATATGCTAACATCGTGACCTTTAACCACTGAGTAATAAGAAGGTACGTTGGTAACACTTTTTTTACGAATGACATATCTGCTCAGATTCAAGGCTACATAAACCAACAACGATAAAAAATAAATAAACTTATCAGCATCATTGTCTTAAGTAAAGTCGCGAGATTCATAAATTTGCATAAAAAAACGCTGACTAAAAATAGCATCTTTTAACTAGACAGTGACGCAAAATAACCAGAAACTTGCTGGAAATACCCACATAAACAAATTTATTAATATCTATGTAATATGCGAGCGAACTAAATAAGGTTTTCATCTTTTAGGTTATTCACCAGAAATGTTCTTAGCAGTCCAGCATGCTGTATCACAAGAAATTATAAAGCAGAAAACTGGGAAATCGATTGGCACCAAGGTGTACTTACAACGCCTACCTCAGCTTGCATACAGGGAAGATCAACTACTAGTCGCGCTAGAAAGATTTATATCAATGATAATAATGTTATGCTTCGCGTATTCCTTCGTGAATACCGTCAGGGTTGTAACTTTTGAGAAAGAGTTACAATTAAAGGTAAAATAAAAATAATGCACAAGTAAGAATTTTAATTCTTTGAAAAATTAAGCTTTACTACTGCATGCATACTACTGAGTTGATAATTTGTAGATAGAAGCATTCTCCAGTTTAATTAACTCTATATTCGCTTATTGGGAGGTAAATACAATATTGTCAAACGATTTATATCTTGTGTGTTGACAGGAAACAATGACTATCATGGGCCTTCCATCGTGGTTACATTGGCTGGCTTGGTTCATCAAACAGTTCTCGTTCCTATTGATATCAGTTATACTAATAGTGATACTGGTTAAGGTAAGTTTATTGTGTCAATCAATTTAATGGTCACGCCCCATCTTTACCTATTCCCGTTATTATAGTCTCGGTACAAAAAAGATCACAGATCGCTGGTGATGTTATTGGTTCCTGGAAAGTAGGGGAACGCACGTAAATCAATAATATCCGTTTAAAGAACTGTAACAGAAATTCCTGATCAAATTAAACCTAAAACCAAATAATCTGAAAAGTATACAATGAAATACTTGGTATCCTATCCTTAGCAGTTACACTTAATTATTATCAGTTACGATTGCGCTGTTTTCGCGGAAACTCTCGATTTCATTATTTATTCATTGAAAATGCGATGTATTGATTTAGTCAATCCAATAAAATACTAGTATTCACTATTCAGCTACATCCGGTTAGTCTGGAGTTCAACTCAAACATAGTTGAGAAAAAACTTGAATGCTGATGTGATGCAGGTACTTTAAATTCGTACTCAAATTCCATTCCTGATGAAATCTATTTCAAAGATTGAATACTTAAAAAAAAAATAGAACATTCGACCATCGAGCAAAGTGCGAACTTTTGCAGCCATGTTGACTATTACTACTGCTCTAAACATAATTTCGGACTAGTAAGTGGAATACGAGAACTGTACCATCTGGCTTTCTGGTATTGATTTAATTGTTAAAAGGTCATATTGATTTTGTTTTACAATTATTACGTATGCATTATATCGGCCCTGTAGGACCTACTTGGATCAATGCATATTTTACGAGTCGTTTAGAATCAATCTATTCCTAATAATATTTATTGTGAATTACATTTTTATTAGATACCATTCAACCGGACGGAAGCTGGTGACGGATACGCTGTACTTACATTCACATCGTGGAGTGTTATTTTCTTCTTTTTGATCCTGTTTGTCATAGCCTCGATAGCATTCGCTTTCATGATTAGCGTCTTCTTTTCTCGAGGTAAGGCAAAAATAAGCTAGATACATCTACATTATGTGTCATCCATTTTGCAGGAAAGCGCATTTATCAAAACAGACATAAAGTTAATTAGTTCCAAACACAATATTGCACCGAAAATAAATGAGATCGTGTCATCATCGGCAATATTAATGAGTCCATGTTATCAAATTGTAACGGTAATATTGGTTTCAGCTAATACTGCCGCATCCTTTATGGGCCTGGCATGGTTCGCGGCCTACTCCGTATTCATGCTAACTCAAGTACTATACGAAGATATAAGTCTGAGAACGAAATTACTACTTAGTCTGATATCCAACACCGCTATGGGATATGCATTTCAAATTATCGTCATGTCCGAAGGAACCTCAAAAGGTATGTGCTGGCATTTTGTATTTAGATAATTTCGTTAATTCTCCGATTTCGATTCGTTTTACTACCAATTTTAGTTTTAGCTCTGACTTGACGAAGTGAAAAAACTAGACATATTTAAGAATACTAACACATTATCACCTTAGTGACCGGTCAGTGAATGCAAAAAGTTAGCATTTGGTTACTACCAGTTTTCTGTAAAACTGACCAGGCAGTCTTAAGTAGGTGTAGCTTTGGGTTGAGACTAGAAATAGACGACCTTGATGGTGAATTAAAATAGACACAAAAAACTGCTTCGTTGGTCTAGTGGTTGCAAGCGCTGCTGCTGAAAATGTTCCCGGGGTCGATTCCCAGGAGTTAAGTATAGGTACCTAACTTACAAAGTGGTAGTGTACTATGGGTTCAGATCTACCTCTAATTGATTTTAGATTGTTACAAAAAATTACTTCTAGTCAATTCACTGATTTTACAGCAAAACTTACAACTCTGCACAACCTGTCGTTTTATAAAACGTAGACATTTATACTATGTCATACCTGTGAACACAATTTTATATCGCTAGACAAAGAACTAAAATATTCATCTGAACTTCGACCAAACGCCTACCACTACACATTTAATATACCTACTACCTTAGAGAAACTGAGACAAAAGATGACTAATGTCATACCTTATAGTAATAATTAATCCATTTATTTCAGGTAACAAAGACCCATAGATAAATACCTAACCTAAATATACATACTAATAACATTTTTCTTAGCATAAACTATAAAGCATCAAGATTTGTATTTTTTTTTCTATCTAGTGATGTTTGTTTAGTTAGATACCGGATAATTTGCAAAAGCATATTTGCATATTATGGCTGCTTTTTGAAGATGCATATTAAGCCGATTTTAGCTAAATTTTGATTGATCGACTTGATTTGTATAATTTTAAACTCAAACCACTTTTATTGTTTTAACGCATACGAATTCAGTCCAAACAGGGTGCTTAGTTTTTAGTATTTTCGTAACTATCACTCTGCTCCTTTATAGTAAATGAAATAACAAAACCTAAGAAAAAAAAACCAGTTTTTTCTTAGAAACATCTTTTTTTATATGACATAACTTGTTTGGAATTTTGGATATTCTGGAAGCGGCAAATCGCGTTCGGATGAAGGTGAAGCGAGTTTGATAATAAATTTTATTATTATCAAGATAATTATCTCTTCGAACCTTGGAATAACCATTGCTAGCAGGAAAAATGCAAAAACGTCCCAGAGTTGATACCTGCAAAAAAAGTACCTAGATTCAAATAGTGCCTATTGAATATTTCAATGAATAGAAGGTTCAACCGAACTGTTTTGTAGTACTTACTTTAATTTATGCTGCATTCTATGCGTTTGTTGCGTATTTCAAGCATTATTATTAGGATACAAATTTACATGCATATTTTGACGATTTTAAGTTGCGTATATTCCGGCTAGTTGTAATAATGTTAGCATTTTTCCTGCACACTCGTAGGAGTGTACGGATTCATGTCTTAAATGTTTAAAGACATTCAAATATCTCCTATGAGCCGTGAGATGTAAATACATCGAATAAAATCCATCCCGCATATTACGTTTGCAGTTAAATCTGTAACACTGCAAATACTGAAATTCATAACTCTAACGTAACTAGACGACTTACAAATAAGAAACCTACATAAACTGCTTTTGTTAAAATTGAGAAAATGTTGCGTACCTAGGTCTACAATGGAACGAGTTCTTCAAGCCCATCTCGTACCAGGATCAGCTGCAGCCGGGCCACATCGCTCTCATGCTGATCCTTGACACGATACTGTACATGCTGATCGCCATGTACGTGGAGAAGATTCGCCCGGGACTCTACGGGGTTCCGTTGCCGTGGTACTTTCCCTTCACTAAGAGCTTCTGGATACCGAATAAGCATAAAGTTGCAGGTTAGTTTTATGCACTTTCCTTGTGTCCTGCATTTGCAATTTATTTTCTAAATATGTGATTTTAGAAGAAAAAAACTTCAAAACCCACACATAAAGTTTAGTTTGTGCTACAAACATTGTATGACTTTTCCACAGATGGACTTTTCCAATAGGACAAGTCATTCTGTAATCAACATAATAAACAACAGCATAAAGTTGATATTCTTTTAGATTTTGCCTATTGTGTTATGTTAGATTTTCCTTAAGTTGTCTTTCAGTCTACATACAAGTTTGTTTTTTTACTTTCAAAAGTGCCTGTAATGGTCTATTTGAAATAAATATGCTTTGAGTTTGAGTTTAAAGTTGACGCTTTTTGAAGTAACTTGATTTCTGGTTTGTGTCTCTCAACACTATGATTACGTAATCGAGATCTAGTGTAACCTGCTTATGAAACTCACGGAACGAATCAATCAATCGCTTACGATCATCAATGTTATCAAGGTCATTATCATTGCAGTTATTCAACACCTGAAACCGGTTTATTGATGTAGTCTTTGAAAGTAAAACATGCGGGTTTGCACTAAACGTTTATGCACAATAAATATCTAATGCAAACGTGTTGTTTAAATTAATAAGGATTAATTTTATAAAAACTTATGATGCCATTTTGTTAATATTTTATGTCTTAGAACTTTTTTTAAAAAAAACGTTGCCCCGCACTAGGAATTTCTCCCGTATCGTGGGTGCGTTTACAAACATTTTAACTCACATACACAAACAGCTTTGACTGCTAATGAGATCACCTTATAGAACTTGTGGATAAATACAACAGTTAAAAGATTATTTTTATAGGCCCATCTTTGTCCGTTCCCATAATGATCAAGTCTTTTCAGCGCGCAGGATCCGGATCTTATCGTACCCAAATGTACATTTAAGCTGGCGATATAGATAGAAGATTTATTCAACTGCATAAAGCGAACCCTTCAAGCATGCACAATAAATCAAACCAAATACACAATGTGAACTTTAAACCTAACCTAGAACGGCGCTTATTTTCTGTGACTAAACAAGCACTATTGATTCCGTTATCAATTGCACATTGCTATGAAACATAATGTTTTCAGAGATGAATATGAAGGAAACGCGTGACCTGGAGTATAATGATACACTGTTGAAGGTCGTTCATGACCAGGACGAGGAACCGAAGGGCGTGCCCGCGGGCGTCGACATACAGGTAAGTCACGCATCACGTGCCACCAAATATGTTATTATTACGTAAGTTTGGCATTTACTTTAACTTCCTCAATTTTCCTTCGCATTTGCCTTTATTGAAACGAATTACATTGTTAAAACAAACAGTCCTGTTCAACATAATAAGTACCTATTTAAAAATGATTTATCAGAACGCAGTTAGTACTAAAAGGAAATTGAAATATAGAAATATCATGTTATGGTGAGTATCGTTAGGCAAGCTAAATGTTCGAATGAACACCTCAAACAGTACAAGCCGTTTCATTGAAGGCGTTACATAACTTTACTATCGTATCGTGTTTCTTTTACAAACATCGAAGAAAGAGCTCACAGACTAGAAATACAAACTAAGCAATCTTTTTAGGATTTTCTCATTGATGTATTAAATATAAAAAACCTAGTTGCACAGTTCCTTGCAAATGTCACAGCACATAAGGGTTGTCGATAAATCAAATTAAACAATCAAAGCCAAAGCGAAAAAGTTCTGATTGACTAAACACAAATTCGAATTTACACCGACCACATAAAGTTGTTTCGATTTATAATTAAGGCGGAAGCGCCAGGGTAGCCCGCGAAATTCAAATTTTGTAGTTGTATGTTGATGAAAAATGAGTCGCGCACAAGTAACACGTATGTAGTTATGGAATTATAATAATTAAAAACATCAATACAACCCTTCTATGTTCATTTAATCCCATTGAATGACTTTTTCATGAAATAGTTATTAAATGGTTAAATACTTGCGCGACTCATTTTTCATTAACATACAACCTGACACTGACCTCCAAATTAGCAAAAAACGTAAGAAAATTTAATTTCGCGGGTCACCTTGGTGCTTCCACCTTAAATGCCCAAAAAACTAACACTGTCACTGTGGCTGTCACAGGAAGAGAAGAACAAGGGCTCCGTAGAATCTAATCGTTTTATTACCTATTTATTTTATTATTGTAAAATAAATTATAATACATAACGCTGTGTCATGGTCATGTTTTTCAGTGAAATTATTAACGATTACTTTATTATGAAATGGAGCTCATACACGGAGAAATTTATTTTTCTAGAAATATAATTTATAATATATATAATTTGTTTTTTCTAGAAAAATTGCGATAAAGGTCTCCTTATTCTTAGTTCTTTATTTTTCTTTTATTTTTTCTACAGGAGGTGCAACAATAGTAGTATTCATAGTATGACTATGAGAACATGTATATCCTCGTAGTCATACTGGTATGACAAACTAGTATGACCATGAGGAAACAGCGATATTTATTGATAATTGAGTAATAAACGACTGGTTGCAAGTTGCGCGGTACTGGTCAATGTGGTGTGACTTGGGGGAGGCCTATGTCCAGCAGTGGACGTCTTTCGGCTGAAACGATGATGATAATGATGAGTAATAAAGTTACAAAATGATGATTCGAACCCATATTTCGCTCATAATTTTTGCGTCTGCCTTTAGTGTAGTAAACCTATATTATCAAACTCTGTTATAGCTATAACTTCGTTCAATATAAACTTCAATATGATGTTCGTTAATTAAGAACAAACGAAGGGACGCCCTGTTTATTCAGTACCTTAGAAAAACTAACCGACCTTATACCCTTCACTTCGTCAAAATACCCTGACCTTAGGGTCTTGTTTTACTTGATATTGCCCATATACGAAGGTATATAAATGATGTAGCAACTTATTATGTATGTAATGTCTAATGTAACTTCTATTAGCTACGTAGATGGAAACGATCGATATTCAAAGAACCGATTAAATGATATAAATGATGTGCATTATGTTTTTCCACTACACGTCTCGGCTATAGTCTGTTGACTAGTTAACAAAGCCTAATAAATGATTTTTCTTTCAGAATCTGTCAAAGATATATAAGGGTCGTAAAAAAGTCGTAGACAATTTGAACCTGAGGATGTATGAGAACGAAATCACCGTGTTACTGGGCCACAATGGTGCCGGAAAAACAACCACTATCTCTATGCTTACAGGTGATTATTGAAATATTGTGATTAAATATATACAGTGTGCATATCTCTAGTGCTGGCAGTTGGCACAAAGCAAACTTTTCGAGTGAGAGTTTGAGCAGGTTAATATTACATATTAAAAAACTAGGAGTATTGTTTATGTTTTTGCTGGTAACTTTAATTCTGAGCTGAGTCGAGAAGCATGAAATTTTGCGCTAGAATTCCTTATACATATATAGAAGGGTCAGTAAAGGATTTTGCCGGTGCAAAATATTACCGGGCTTACCTAAACTAGCAATGCGACTTTAAGGAAAATAACAATATATAAGGTATATAAAGATATACCTTATTTATTTATTTATTTATTAAAACTTTATGCACAAGAACTGCACAATGGCTGACTGGCAATGGCTTATATATTGTTATTTTCCTGTATTTTCTTGTATGAAAAGTCATACAGGAAATATTTTAAGAGTAACTTCTATAACTCGTGAAGTCACCATAGAAAGGAAAAAAAAAAATATTTGAGTGTTTTTGTTTTTACAAAATTATTATTATTCTAAAATTTCATAAGACTTTTTGCATAAAAACGTTACTCCCTATTCTAACAATTATAGTAAGTAAATACGACGTAGTAAACTAGTGTAATGGATGTTGAAAAATAAGGAGCCAGTGTTTATTTTGTGGTCATTTTAAATTATTTATTTTTTATAAAAATATACTTAGATCAAAAAAATCCCTTGAAATGGCCTCGTTTAGCCGTTAGGTGATTCTCTGAAAATATTTCGTGTATGAATAGTTAGACCTTATATAAATGGTGAGTAAATATTAGGTACCAACTAATTGATAATTGGTAGGTAAGTATTCACTTATAAAAGGCCAATGATAATTTCAAAATCATCACCAGTTATAGGAAAATAATTTCTTAATTATAAAGTAATAAAATATTTAAACTATCGGCCCATTAAAGTTGTGAACGGAATATCTTGATAATTGGAGCAGTCCATTACATTGGTTACTGCTGTTAATAGCTTCTGATTCACAGTCAATTGTAATGTTTATTAGACTCGTTTAAAAATGTAGTGTTGAATTTTCTTTAATTTAAATTTATTATAAGAAAAACTACTTTAAAACAATTAACTTTTTCTTTAAAGCAAAAAGTAGTCTTCTCTTTAGAATCAAAATGTTCGCCATCTGCTAGTAGTAGTAACTTGTAGTGCTGCTAGTCATTGAAGATGATGCATAACTGACTGCATTGTGTGTAAAAATTGTACTTAGTATAAAAAGGATTTCCCGTAATTTTTAACTATTACGATACCAATAGAGTACCCACATGAAGTATAATATTGTCGGCGTACATATGATCGCATTCATAGCAAACAATAATAACCATGAGAAGGGCCTAGAAAATTATATCGAGCTTGATAACGGGCACTGACATATCCACACACTATAATTTTGTACGATTCGGGTCATAGTAATTTGACGATGCTGAACTGTAGTCTCCGTGTGAATACATGTCATAATATAATAATAGTATCAGCTTGTTAGTCTTGTTACTCTTCCACTGCAGCAAAGGCCTCTTCTCATACAGAGTAAGCACGAGCATTAATCACCACGCTTGCTCGAGGCGAATTGGGGATTTAAGACTTCTGGCTTCTACCCGCCACTTCGTCTGCGTGACAACAGTCGTTAAGCCATGTCATTTGCCGGCATGAACAGTATCCTATGTGTTAATCCAGGTTATAAACTATTTGTGTGCCAAACATCGAAATCCGTTCAGCCGTTTTTGCGTGATTTTGTAACAAACATACAAACTTTCACATTTATATAAATATTAAGATCTTTTCCTTATAGAGAAAATATTGAGGAACAAAAGAGTTACAACGTTCCTCTCAACAAATGACTGTAGTAACACCAGTAAGTCAGCACTCGCGTGTTAAACAACCGCCCAATTACAACCACTTAACTGTAATTTAGCTGTTCCGATTACCACCATCAATCATAGAAACAAATGTTTCTCCTTGTTTGCCGGTTCAAGCTAATTGTGTATGAAATCGTTGAACACTTTTAGTCTTATTCATTTTTTTTGACAACGTTGCCATATTCATACATCGCACTACATTGTCATAAATATGACAAGCTGGTGAAATGTAGGTGTACCTACTATTTGGTACACCTCTGCCTAACCCTTCTGAGATAACAGACGTGAAGTTATAATAAATATTACAAGATAATCTGGTTTAAAGCTACGTCAAACGACGTAAAAATACGTCGACCGCACTTTTGGATGCGAGGCTGATTTTAGCAAAGCTTTATTACAATACATTGTTATGATAAAAAACTTATCCTTCTTAAATTAAATCTGCCCAGGCATCGTCCCGCCGTCATCTGGGAAAGCATATATCAACGGCTACAACATAGTAAGCGAGACTGGCCAAGCTCGCAAGTCATTGGGCATTTGTCCGCAACACAACGTGCTTTTCCCAGACCTCACGGTCGCCGAACACATCATATTTTATTCAAAGCTAAAAGGTGTACCGGATACTGAATTAAAGGAAGAAGTAAATCATTTTGTGAAATTGCTGGAATTGGAACAAAAGGTTAGTTTTATTTTTATAAAGTGTAAATTATAAATGTATTTTTTTCTTCATGACGTTAATGTTTATTTTTTGCTTCCATTGCTAGCCTCTGTACTTGCCTACACGATGACTTCGCGGATTTATGAAACAGTTGTGAATGAGTTATATATTTATGACTTTAAAATAGATATTGATCTTTGTTGAGTCATATTCTGTGACGAGTTAATTATTGAACATTGCAAATGTAGGTAAATCCACATGGCGAAAACTTAATTTTAAATCGGTTTTCTGAAGAAGCTTGCACCATGTTTGTAATGAGACAGTATTAATAAGATATTTTTCTACGGCATAAGGTCCTGGGTTCGGTTTCCAGAAAGTGCAGTGTTTATGTTTTGGGTTTTTCCGGGAATTTCTCAGTAGCAGCCAAGAAGTCTGGATCTGTGCCCATGTCCCAGATGGCAATAGGCTTACACCAGATATATTATACTGGCGAAAATGCTGGTGTACTAGGGTAAACCTCTGCCTAACCCTTCAGGAATAACGGACTTTATGTTATGTTATGTTATTAGCGTGACGTTACATCGAGCAAGTTGTCGGGGGGTCAAAAGAGGCGGCTGTCGGTGGGCGCAGCGATGTGCGGCAACTCGCGCGTCGTGCTACTGGACGAGCCTACTTCCGGCCTCGACCCGGCCGCCCGCCGCGCGCTCTGGGACCTGCTGCAGAAAGAAAAGAAAGGTTTGTCATGTCACGATACCACCTTGTAGTTGGTAACACGCATAGCCCATTCTCTAACATCTCTTAGAAGGAATTCTAACGACAGACTAGTGGTGACTTTTTCAAGTGGGCGTGATTGGCCAATACCAAAACTATGAGTAAAAGCGAAAACTACCCAAAGGAGTCTCGGGCTCGATTTTGATGAAAACTCAAACTGCATAATGTAATTTTGAAAAATCAATTTTCCCAGCCAGGAATCGAACCCGTTGATTTTGTAAAACAAAACAGTTGCCTACTGTATTATTACATCATTCGATAGTGTCGCTAACAGGGATCAAATTCTGAGAAATAATGACATACTGTAAAAATTACGGCAGAAAATGTTAAGTTTTATATTTTTTCATGTCCTTGGTTGATGGCACACGCAGCGTAGTTATCTTTACAACATTATATTCTAATTATAAAAAAACCCACAGTAAAAGAAAAAAAATGTAAACAATTGAAATTAGAACTTACAAGTGAGTTGGCGCCAATAGTTATTTTGTTCGACACGACGTTTCGTTGATTACTACAAACTGTTATCAATCCTGTGTGTTCTATCTATTTTATCAAAAATTAACTCTTTCCTTTAGTTCGCTGTATGTCATCACTTCCCAGAATTTGATCCTTAATCGCGACGCTTTCGAAGGTTGTATAAACAACCTGTTGTGTGTTGTTGTGGTTGTTGGTTGTTGTGTGGTTGTGTTTTTTTACAAAATCGATGAGTTCGGTTCCTGGCTAGAAATATTTATTTTTCAAACCTCTAATGATGCAATTTTAGTTTTCATCAAAATCGGGTCCTAAACTCTTTTTAGTATTTTTTGCTATTCCTCATAGTCAGGAACGGTTTTGGCCCACTTGAAAAATTAATCCTGTATATCGTTTTTCATCGGTGAAAATTTTGACAACAATGATAAGTTTCGTCTGTAAATGTGTTACGGACAATTTTCGGAATATCGAATACTAGAATTTGTTATTAAGTACCACCACTGCCATCTTATTTATCACACCAAATAGGTAGGTACCTACAACTAAATTACTCCATCGCCAAGATTTTGCGATTGATCATACTTAAAAAGGTTCAGGTCAACAATTTTAAAGTACCTATTACCTTTTTTTGCGTAACAGAGAAGACGTTGTAAGGTTCAACTGTTTAGACTTAAGAGCGGTCTGAATACCATCCTAAATTAATCATAGAACAGTTCGACGTCTTGTTAATGCATCGAAGCTTTCACTAAACCTGTTTCGACAACCTAAGATATACTAAGAATGCGATTGCTATGTGCAGAGACTCATCAGGCATAACCGTGAATGTTAAGCTTGAATGACCTCAAAATCGATAATAGTGCCCAAACATCCTTCATCAGATTCACGTCTGTCTATAAAACTACAATCGATGTATTGACGCCAGCACATCAAGCTAAGTTACAATCTATCAAATTTGTTTAATAGATTTTCAACTGTATCACTAAAGCATTAGGTTCAAGGTTCATTGGGAAAATTTGACAGTTTCGGGTAGCTTGATGTGCCGTCTGTACCTATTGAAATGTCAGGCAATATATTATTTTGTCGTCTCGACTGAGTCATTAGAGTGAAACATCCCATTATCATAATTGTAGGCAATGACAAACAGAAAATATCCGACCTACAATGTGAACTTTTGAAACGTTATTTGTATAGAAGCTACAACTTCTACTTATGTATTTTATACAACATAACATTGGCACTGCTTCCGATTTCGGATCAAACGAATCGATGAACATAAAAGGCTCAGAAAATCGAATCAAAAGTCAGCGTCGTATTAGAATACACACAGGGCTTTACGTTGAATCAAACTGTCGATATCTCAATATTGATATACCTAGCGCCATATTTATAAATTAACTTAATATTAAATAAGGAGTTACAAAATACAGAATTTTATTTTAAACTGATTAAGTACTATGAATAATCATTTTATTTGAAAACGAAGTATACTTTTATACAAAAGTATTCGTTTTCATACGTTCACGATCATTCTCTCAGGACATGTAGGTATGGTATGATAATATATAAATATTTTCTGTCTTTAAAGTTATTACGCTCATTACTTATAGCCGTCATTATTTTTATCTTGATTCACAGTAAATATAATTTAGGACTTACAATGTCTGACTCAATTGACATTAAAAATGTAAAGTTAATAATGCGAAAACATTATTCACTAAAGGTATTATTTTGTTTAGGTCGAACAATGATACTCACAACACATTTCATGGATGAAGCAGACATTCTGGGCGACCGTATAGCTATCATGTCCGGGGGCCGCCTGCAGTGTGTCGGAACACCCTACTTCCTGAAGAAACATTACGGGATAGGCTACAAAATGACCATTGTGAAGGGGGAAAACTGTGTCACCGATGATGTCACCAAATTTTTTAGACATTACGTACCTGATATCAAAGAAAATACCAACATAGGTAAGAAAATAATATGGCAAAATTAAACCTTTCGTCTGTGTAAAAAAATCGTATTTCAATTCTGCCTAGTTATAACTTAGGTAACCTTTAATTACTTAATTCATGTCCGTAACCTAAGTATCAGCTATTTCGTTTCAACAATTAGAGTTCGTTGCCCGTATTATGTATTACCTCTCTCCAAGGTCACTTTGTGTGATTTTACTTTATGATTTGCTCGTATACAGCCAGTGTTTATTTTCAGGTTCGGAATTAACATACATCTTGCCGAGTGACAATGTTAGTAAATTCCCAGAAATGCTCAAAGAATTTGAAGCTAAACGGGAGTCATTGCGTGTTTCTAGCTATGGACTATCTGTTACTAGTTTGGAAGAAGTTTTTATGAAGTACGTATTGACAGTCTTTAACATCAATGTCTAAAAACAAGGAGCAAGTAATTAAAGTTAATAAGTAAACTGTTAATAGGGCAGGCGCAGAAGATGTAGAAATCTCGTCAGCGGAAAAGAACAGCCGATCTGCACCGTACAATGACTGTGCCATAGCACCTCTGGCTATTACTCAAAATTCAGGTTTAGTAAAACGACGTAGTCTTTTTACCTAAGCGTAAACACGTTAGATTTTTACAATAGTTCTTTTCTTTTCAGTGGACAATGAACCGATACAAAAAGTGCGCGGTTTTAAACTACTCAGGAACCACATTAAAGCGATGTTTTTGAAACTGGCCTACAACGCGATAAGGAATAAATTGACTGCTATAATACAGTTCGTGACGCCTATAATTAACATATCAATATCTGTGGCTATAGCAAGATCTTGGAAGTTTTTGTCCCAACTGCCACCATTGACGTTAAGTCTAGAGAGCGGTTTTCCGAAGACGCAGACTTTGATGTCTCAAGCAAACGTAACTGACGGAAGTATTGAAGCTAAGACTATGAATGTGTATAAGAATTACTTCAAAAGCTCTACGTACCCTAAAATGTCGCTGACTGACTTAGGCACGTCTAATTTAGGGAAATTTTATTTAAAACTGGTAAGTATTTAGTTTATCCATATTCAAAACCACGATGAAACTAATAAAATTTATTAGAATATTTTTTTAGAATAAAAGCTCGTCACTAACTATATTTTTATGTGGCCATAGAATTACTTAATAACTGGACTGAACTGTCTTAAGTAACATAAACAAACAATATGTCGTCTAATAAAGAAACTTTTTGTTAGAGCGAATCTGACAGCGGCAGGGTGAGAGACGAAATTCCAATCGGTGCAACGTTTGGCGCGCACAACATCACCGCTTGGTTCAGCAACTACGGGTACCATGACTCGGCAATATCCCTCGCGCATGTCAACAACGCTATCATGGGAGCTCTATCGCCTGGAAGCACCTTGAAGGTTGTCAACCATCCACTGCCGTACTCTATCGTGAATTTGGTAAGTGACATTACTGAAGTCCAGGGGTCCGCAAGGGCCGATGCCTGCGAGGGCTGCGGGACTGTTCGAAAGAGATACCGCGGCCCTGGAACACAAAGGGCAAAGAAGGAACATGGATGATGGTTTTGGTCAGTAGAAGTCTGACACTTTTTGACGTTACATTAAGATTGCTGTTGGGCTAGTGCTGCGTAATTGAAGTACAAACATTTATTTTTTTAAATCCCATTATAACTTGTATAAAATACAAAAATATTTATTTCATCTCAAAACATTGTGTCATACATAAACTGAAGCAGCCCCAGTAAGTTACAATAGTACTTGTGTCGGGGCAAAAATTTGAACTAGATATTATTTCTACCAAGCCAAAATGATTGTACTTTTTACTATCAAATTTCGAGTGTATCTTCTCTTTTAGTGACACAGAGAAACCGTCTTAGAGCCTTAATTATTGTGCATACAATACACCAATTGTCGTCCAATTGGGACGCGTGTTCAATACACTGCATTGTGAACGTTAAAGCGGCGCAATAGGAGCCCCTCTTCGATCAATTGTGTTTAATTAAAACTACACGCCTTTACCCTATTGAATGTATTTGGGTCAGACTTTAATAAAACGTCATTCTATTGTCTCAATATTGGTTCGATTAGTGGTACCTTGATTAGTGTATATCTTTCATAAGCAGAAGAGGCATACATGTTTACATGCCATTGTAAATGTTATCAATAAAAGTTCTATATAATTGGTTTCAGGTCAAGGTGATGGCTTCCGGCGGCAGTATGGGATTTCAGTTTGCATTTAACATCGGATTTTGTATGGCTTTCGTCACTGCCTTCCTCGTACTTTTTGTTATTAAGGTAACGTCGATATTGATTATTAATTACCAAACACACAAGTAATTTAATTATACTTACGTAAAACCGTATTTCTTGAAAGGTCAATCTCGATCGATAAAGTCTGTCCTAGTTCTAACTGTCATCACCTCCAATTAAGAACAGCTGAAATCACACGACAACTGCGCTATTAGGCCTGATAGGACTTCTAGGCCGAAATCTAAAATGATAAGGGATAATGTTAAAACGGTATCACAATGTCTAATTGACGCGAAATATTCTGCTAAAAAATAATTGGATTGACCATCATGACCATGCCAGACCGAAGTAGACTTGGCACGTTTTCATGTTAGAACAAATAACAATACATTTTTTTTTGCCGAAAATAATTAATAACCTACATCCAGAGTGAGAATATTCAGCGAAGCCCTAAGAATATAGGTCCTGTTTTCCATTTTTGCAAGTGACTAATGAAAATTATATCGATAACTATAAAAAAACAAATGTTTAGAAGCATCGCCCTCTTAACCATGTCACTCAGACGCCAAAAAAACATGCAGCACCATGTCGTCATTTTGCCGCCTTTTTCCACCTTTATTGAGGTCGGCTTTCAGTCTTACCGGATGCAACTGAATACCAGTATTTTACCATGCAGCACTTTATGTTATCGATTTAATTTGCTTTATTCTCTTACCAAACACACAAGTAAGTATGTCAAACAAACCATCATTAAACATTATGTGAAACTGTATGTTACCAGGAGCGCATAAGCGGCGCGAAGCTTCTTCAGCAAGTGTCGGGCGTGAGGCCCGCGGTCATGTGGGTCACGGCGTTCGTTTGGGACTGGTTGTGGCTGCTACTGGTCTACCTCTGTGTTGTGTTCACTCTTGCGTGCTTTCAAGAAAGCACCCTATCTACCCCTTCTGAATTAGGTCAGTTCGATGAAAGTATTCGATTCCTAATTAAAAAGGGAATGTATTATAAAATATTACGTTTCATTCAGACTACTTTAATTGACTATTTATTGATTACAGGCCGAGTACTTCTAGTCTTAATGGTGTTCTCTGTAGCGACGATACCACTACATTACCTTGCATCATTCTATTTCGAAGCCTCCGCAACGGGTTTCTCGAAAATGTGTTTCATGAATATATTTACGGGTGAGTATATAAAATATTCGAGAGAAAAGTAACGGTAAAACATGAACAGCTTATTTGAATTTAGTTTACACAACATCAAGAAACCGATCTTGAAAATCATTCTTGTATTTTGGGAATGGCACAGACTTCACAAGCTGTTTTAATTTTCAAGCGAATAATATACTCATTGTTTTTATTTCATCAGGTTGCATGCCATTTTTAATCACCGAATTATTGAGATTACCAGAAGTAGGCAGTCCGTTTTACGCTCATCTGTTCGACTGGGTTTTTTCTCCGTTGCCCATTTACTGCATCAGTAGAAGTTTCAGGTAATCAATTTGATATTTTAGTGTTAATAAGTATTATGGTCATCCACTTACTGGGATAAATGCTTCTAACAAATCCAAAACACGCCTTGTTCACGCTGTATGAAAGCTAAAATAAAAGTAGCTGATGTTTTATTCGCACCAGTAGTAAAATTCTAAAATAAAGTTTTACTTCTGCACAGCTTTAGTTTTATTGCATTGCACTTGGTCGCTTAAGCGCGGTAAAGATCAATTACTTGTATAAATTAATTATGACTATCAAGAAAACTAACAGTCAACAGAAGTGAATTTATGCTTCACAAGGCGAGTTTGAGTGTGTTTCATACTAACAAACTATTATAAGTTGCAGATCTGTCTCACTTGTATCCTTATTCCGTAGGGACATGAGCGTGTCTGCGTTCCAAGCGCTGGCTTGCGACGGTCTGTGCGACCAGCTCCACATCCAAAACTGTACGCGCAAAACGATCTGCCAGCAACTCAACCTCACCGTGTGTTGTAGTAAGTGAGTCTTGTGGGTGCGTGTTATGTACTGTAGTTCTTAAATAAGCTTACAACTATATTATCGTTTTCTTATGCTTTTTCCGCGTATTAAAGTCGCAGTCGCGAAATGAGATTTTTCGGACGGTTTTTCTATGACTCAACTCGACACGAATCTGTCTGCAGCATACGTTTTGATAACAATCAAGACTGTGATCCCGAATTGGCTACTTGTACTTGCAGTACTGGTGTATAACATCACAACATCATGCCAAGAAGTGTTCAAACTTGAACTGTACCTGGAAAGGACCAAAAATAACAATTTGTTATTGCTACCAGTTTATAGATTCGAAATAAGATATCATTTAAAGATAATTTTACATGTATTCACGTGTCACTTATTGAACTATTTACTGTTTGTTTATGTAGGTTTAGGTAATTTTGATTATATATTGAAATAAATCACGACTGTCGTGGAATTCGATCCTGGCCGTGAATGTGAATCACATAATGTGGTATATAGTTTGCCATGTTAATTTTTTTTTTCTTTTAGTAGTGTTTTTAAAACTTGATAATTATCCGATATTTTTTAATTTAAGTATACTCTGATTTAATAGTAATTTTAAAGATAATACTAAAGGTCACTTACATTTGCTCCAAAAATTACTAAATGCGTTTAGCGCCAACATAAACGTATTGGTTTATTAATAGTGCAATGATAAACCGACTTCGTTGGCTTGAATGGTGCTTTGTATGTTGTCACTTCGTCGTAACTTCTTAACTAAAATCAATGCAACATACTGTATTTAATGTATAAATGACAATTTACTCGTATTTCTCAGTCGAAGGCGACCCTTATATGCAGTGGAGTGAGCCCGGCATCGGAAGATATCTGTTCATGATGAGCATGGTTGGCATAATATCGTTCACTCTGCTGATGATCAAGGAATACGAGCTTGTGAATAAGGTTTGTACGCTGAGTGTAGTCACAATGAGTTGAAGTAAAAGCAACCCGGAGTCAGAATGTATGATTGGTTGATAGCAATAATAGGTTCGCCCCATATTATTTGGGACTTAACATCACTGGCGAAATGTGGGTACTAAAGGTACACCTCTGCAACACCCTTCAGGGATTAATGGTGTGATGATGTTGTGTTGTGCTTTGCTTTGTAAACGACTTGAGCTTATTACTAAAAACGTGATCTCAATTAGAGATCCTAGTTTACAATTTATCGAGTAGATCTAATCTTCCCGCGGTAAAAATGAAACTAAACTCTTAAATGCTGTTTCACTTACCAATTTCTGTTCCAATCAGGTGTTCTACTCCACGAAGGAGCAACCGTCGCGAGCTCTAGTGGAGGAAGACAGCGATGTGGCCGCGGAACGCCGCACCGTTGAAGCGTGGACTAGAGCACAGATATCGCAGCAGAGCCTCGTGTGCAGGGACCTCACCAAGTTCTTTAAAAACTTCCTTGCAACCGACAGACTCACTTTTGGTTAGTAAAAGGAAATGGGAGAAAAAAATATTATTACTATTACACTGGGTGACCGAAGAGTCGACTTCCAAAAGTGGAGTTTAGAAACCGCTTTCCAAGGTCTTCCCGGAACACCTGTATGTTCCCCGATTATTATTATATATATTTATTTTATAATAAAAACGTTGCCCCATTTATAGTTTAGGCGCTGACGATTGGTGTCTTAATTGTTTCTTATTTTATAAATTTCTTAAAATATGGTCTGCAATCGAAAAACTGTTAGATACTACTTTTCTTTAATAATGGTGGGGCCTATCTTAGGAGATATTATGATGATGATCATCACAATACATGCTTATCAAGGTCAATTTAGTAAATTTGTAGACTCGCAATTATAATCATCACTTCGATTTCAGCGGTGCACAAGGGGGAATGCTTCGGGCTCCTGGGTATAAACGGCGCGGGAAAGACGACCACGTTCCGTATGCTGACCGGCGACGTCCACATCTCCGCCGGCGACGCGTACGTGCACGGTCTCTCCATCAAAACTCGTCTGCGAGACGTCCATGCGCACATCGGTCAGTCAAACTTCATTATTGATTTAAATCTTTGTTATTTTCTGCAACTACCGCAACAGCTTACATGACATTAACTATTAATAACTATTCAGAGACTTGATCGTGCTAAAGGGACATTTTCACGCGTGACCTTATTCGTAAAAAACCGGCCAAGTGCGAGTCGGAGTCGCGCATGAAGAGTTCCGTACCATCGTAGTAGGCGAGCCCCCTTTAATTTTTAATTTATGTTTTGTTGTTATAGCTTTCTTATAAGAGTTATAGGTTTTCCTATAATCTATAGGCAAAAACCAATTTCTTTTACTTTTTTTTAAAAATTTTCGGCGCTGTTGTTTCGGAGTTAAGGGGGGCGGGGAATGGTTAATTTTCGCCTATTTTCTTAAATAACTGCAAAACTATTTATATTAAAATTATAAAAAAAAAAAATTAGATGCGACACGATATAGTTTGCAAAGCTTTTTTTTTTATTTTCTAATTTACCCCCAAAAGTAGCCCCCATGTTTAAAACACGTCCGTCTTTGAGTCACCGAGTTTCATATGTGTACCAAATTTCAACTCAATCGGTCCAGTAGTTTCGGAGTAAATTGCCTGTGACTGACGGACAGACGGACACGCGCGTGATCCTATAATGGTTCCGTTTTTTCCTTTTGAGGTACGGAACCCTTAAAATGTGAAATTGTCCACAGACGGCTACAATTATTTCTAATTTTGTCATTCAAGTGCCAAAAGAATCATAAAACACTTTATTTAAATCTTATGTTAAGTGTTTCAATTGGCTTTTGTTAATTGCTGTGAACTAAACAAACACAACAAGCCACAAAACATATATTATATTATACACACCAACACCTGATCATCATATTATGCTAGGGCGTTTGCCTAACGTATACTTGGAATCTGATTTCGGGATATACAACGTGTAATATTTAGTTTCCACTGCAGTGCTGCTGTTTCAATGTTAATTCTGAAATCAACTTTTTTTTAACACGGTAGTGAAGTTTATTGAAATAGAACAAATAACATGTACATTGTGGTGTCGCAGGCTACTGCCCGCAATTCGACGCGTTGTTCGACAACCTGACGGG
The DNA here is from genome assembly GCA_963082995.1 of Noctua comes. Classification (NCBI taxonomy): domain Eukaryota; kingdom Metazoa; phylum Arthropoda; class Insecta; order Lepidoptera; family Noctuidae; genus Noctua; species Noctua comes. The sequence continues at coordinate 9,323,718 of OY720273.1, forward strand.
GCGCGAGACGCTGCGCATCTTCTGCCTGCTGCGCGGCATCCCGGCCGCCGTGGGCAGTGCGCGCGCGCTGCACCTCGCCACCACTCTCGGCTTCCTGCGGCACTATGACAAAAAGGTCAGTCGTACGAGTGAACATTATACATACGACTAGCGTGGAAACACTGGAAGGGAACGCCCTAGATTTAGAAGGACATACACTGGCCTCTTTAGTGATGTTCTTCAGAGAAGTGCATATTACTCGCAACCGGCGTGAGTGTATGAACGTGGACAAAGCAAAAGGAGTATGTAAGGATCGTAGCAGATGGCATTCTTTAGTTTCTGCCCACCCCCATGGGAAAAAGGATTCTGTTTTAGACCTATGATTAAACATATGGCAGAAACGTTAATCTATATTTTGATTTTCATCTTTTACCTGCCCCAGTCTTACGTCACTTGGAGTTGGAACAATATCTTAATTTGTAGTACTTTTTTCTTACAGGTATATGAATGCAGTGGTGGAACTAAAAGAAAAATCAGCACAGCTGTTTCCTTGCTTGGCGATTCCTCGCTGGTGTTTCTCGATGAACCAACTACAGGTAAAGTTGATCAAATAACTTAAAAGATATAAATAAAATTGTTTTACGATTAACCAGTATATAACAAAATATAAACATCTTCCGGATTTGCATTCGCATCTGTTGTTGATCTGGCGTAGACGCACTTCAAACGTTTTCGCTACGAAGGTGTTGCGCTATCGTGATGTATTTTCGATACAATCACGTCAACGCGACGTTAGTGCAACGTATATGCGTAGTAAAACGGCACCGGAAAACAAAAAATATTTTTCACAAAGAGAAAGTGCCACAACTTTCTCGAACCTTCTTTACAAATCAATAGTGGAACATTCTAGACTCGGACGTAACTAGAGACTGGTTTAGATTTTTTTTCATCTCGTAAAAGAACCTTCGTAGCAATATTTTAACACAAGTTCCTTTGAGCAGGTATGGACCCAGCATCGAAACGCTTGGTGTGGTCGTGTATCAGCGATGCCGTGATCTCCGGGCGCAGCGTGGTGCTAACGTCACACAGCATGGAGGAGTGCGAGGCGCTGTGCTCGCGACTCACCATCATGGTCAACGGGCGCCTCTACTGCCTCGGACCGCTGCAGCATTTGAAGAACAAGTTCTCGCAAGGTAAGGCTCATTTCTACTCTCAAAACGGTGAAGGGAGACATCGTGAAGAAACAGGCATGTCCTAAGAACCAAAAATTCAAACGCATGTGACATCTACCATCCCTGGACTGGACTTGCGTGGTGAATTACAGTGTAGTCCATCTCTTAGAGAGTAGGCCCGTGTTCCAGCAATAGGAACATAATAGGCCGATTATGCTTATACTAAGGTGAGGTTACGCCCGTATAGCTGCTGTATGTAAATCGATCGAACACATCACCGCAAAGATCGATAAAGTGCTGGTACATGACAACCAGATTTTGGTCGATCGGTGTCATCCGTTTTTATTCGATTTCTACAAATCGATCTATGACTTATGTTTTTATTCTACGTCGGCCCAGCTATTTGCCATGCCTGAGGTGGATCCATATCGATCGATAGCTGTTGTATTTAGTTTTGATGTGATCAATAACGACAGGTCGCTATCGATAGGCCACAATCTAGTTGCACATCATTACTGATCAACAAAAACGCCAACAAAACTTTTTTTTTTAACTTTCAGGTTATACCTTAATAGTCAAAATCAAATCCGGTACAGAGAGAGATAACGACGTGGTTAGAATACATCATTACGTTGCTGAAAATTTCAGTGAATCCCGACTTATGTAAGTACTTTTTACCTCCAATAATTCCTCTGTATTCGCCCTGAATGTGAACCGAATCAATCATCTTCAGCGAAATATCGGCACTGCTGCTAACTCCTCTGGAGAGTTAGGCGTAATAAGAATTTTAAATATTGACGTTAATACTTTTTTGCAGTGAATCATATATGGGTATCAGTACATATTACATCAATGACACCGGGTTGCCGTGGTGGCGCATTTTCGACGTAATGGAAAACGCCCGGAAGCAGTACCCCATCGAAGATTACTCCGTCACACAAACCACACTTGAACAGGTATTTTTACAATTTACGAGAGCGCAAGGCAACGCTGAGGTTTGAAATTGAACATTAACTTAAGCATCAGGGTTAACTACGGAGTAAATAGATATTAATCGAATTTCTAGTAGCCTAATCGAATATAAAAATGTTTCATCATTGTTGTTTTTGTAAAACACACCTATTATTATGGTGTATGGTATTATTGTCTGACAGTTATAACTGAATATACAGATGACTATTGTTAACTAATGCTGACTATACTTAAGCGTACATTTCTACTTAACAAGTTGTTCGCGTTTTGATCTGTTGTCGGTAAAGGGATACGATCTAAATGGTCCAAAATCCAAAGATTTTGTAAGATTATTTGGATATGTGAGACTCAATTTAGTACTTAACAATAAGTAGTTGTATGCGTAGTTAAAAACGACACAACCATTTTGAATGTTCAATATTTTACATGTGAAAATAAACTTATAAATTAATATTAAGGTATAGTTAGTGTATTGCAACTGTATCGTTAAATGTTGTTGTTGATGTGTTTGACTGTGTACCCAATGCATACAAATTAAATGTATACGCAATGCAGCAGTTCTGCTAACAATTTTCAGAAGCCTTTACAGTTAAAAACTTTCCGAAAGTGTCACGAATGCTTCTAGATATCCTTTGAAGTTAAAGCACGCTCTTGATATTATAAATCAACAATCGGAAAACATTGTACTTATCGTCTCATTCGAGAAGCCCAATATAAATCGCTATGTAGTGTTTCACCTCGCATTTAGTTAGTACATGTTGTTCTTGTAAGTTTTTTAAACGAAATCTCAGTAAGAAATTGTTCAAAGAACAGTAGAATTTTCATTTTGCCATTCCATATGATTTTCCTATAATAAGTAGTACAGATAGATCTGAAGCGATCTGAACATTCACAAACATAATGTCAAGATGTATAACATCTTTACTGTATAGTTTTGTTACTGTTGTTTTTTTTAAGTTAATATCGAATACCTCCTAATAACAAACTTGACTTAAGCTATTGTAAACCCCATTTGTTTGGAAGAAAAATAGAATCTAACTCGAACGAAAATGCAGTATTTCAAATAACGTGCCTATTCAGTACTTATTAAAGTGAGATAATTAAAATGGTGCTTGTTCTTTTAGGGAAGAAGGTCGTGTAATTGTGTGAAAATAATCGAGTGACACTTTTATTTGGTCGATCGTATAGCTCTTTTTGCTCAATAATGAACTACGTATAAACAAATTTTGGACAAATAATAAGTTGTTATTTTGAAATTCGAATTTCTTATTAGCAGCCCGGAGTCTGCTCACCGCATAACATAGCTCTCCAACACATAACATCACGCCTTGTAATTCCTGAATGTTATGCAGAGCTGTACTTAACAAGTACACCCACATTTCACCAGATGTTTTAAGTCCCATGTAATAAGGGGCACCCTATTGCCATCAACCGGGCACAAATCCCGATTCCGTGGCAGCTACTGAGAAATTCCTGATGGAAAAACCCAACAACCCTGTGCCCGACCCTGGAATCGAACCCAGGGCCAGCGAGGCAGTCTCTCAGCCCTCGAGCATAACTGTTGAATAGGCTAACCCTTCGGGAAATACGGGCGTTATTTTAAACTATGCTATGTTATGTTTTAAATAGTTCAAATTATGGAGCAGTAACTGTAACTTGCTTTGTAACACGACCTATAAATCCTAAAATTATGTATCTATGTCTTATTAATTTATGCTTATAAAACTTAATTTCAAGTAACTAAAACAAGCAGCTAAGCAGCAGCAGCGGCGTAAGTAGCTTAAACATTGATGATTAGCAAAACTGTGCTAAATCTTGTAGCATATAAAAACAGTCAGCCTAACAAATCGGGTAAGACAAAGCATTACATACAAAATAATCATCGAAAGAACTATACGCACACGCGCATACTCTTTTGGATGTGTCCAGTGACGCCCGCCCGATGAACGTCGCGATAGGCGCGTTGTCTTGTGTTATTATGACACAAGTCCTTGCTTTGTCACGTCACACTTTGTCTTTCCTTTCCAATGCTGTATTGATCGTTGTGACGATCCTCAGTATTGCAGAGTGTTTACACACTTTTTTCAACGGTAGATAGATAGGCAATCATGTAAGATACGCTCTCTTATTTATCATATTGTTTTTTTTAATAGCTGTATTATGGCAACTCCGATATTACTATTGTTGGCTATGTCATGAAGAGAGCGACACAATTGCTATTATTTATTAAAAAATACATTGTACAATGTGTGAATTTGTGTGATATGATTTGTGATCTATATTTATTGTTTTATTGCCATTAGCAAAATATATACTTATTTAAGAATATGCGCCATGATAATGTTATAAGCTGATGCCACTTTAAAATCATGGCTAGTTTAAATTTTTATTTTATTTTAACAAGTGTCTTTGAACATAAGTATTATGAAAGATCTTTTTGCATGCAGCTTTCAATGGCTGCTTAATTATTACGCTTCATCAGTATAATATATAACTTATGCAACATTCTGGCTTTAAATTATTGCTGTACCTCTCGATGTTTTGAATATTATAGTCGTAAGGACGGTGTTTGTATGTGTAGTGTTTATAGACAATTTTTAATAAAAACTAAGGATATTTTATCACGATTTGTTTTATTTTACTCTGCATCATCATAATCCCGCCGCCCTAGTCCCAAAGTGTTTTAAATCCTTAGGTGATTCTAGACCCCTGTTGGGGGATGGTGTGTTTGGCTCTTCAATCAAACTAAGTGGACTGTATAAATGATGCTGTATTAGGTACTGCATTGGTTGGGAGCACAGAATAATAGAATAACAGTATGCCCGCTCGCTTGCGAGATCAAAACAGACACTCGTGGGCGGCCGGGCGGTGCACGGTGGCGCGCGCGAGCTCCGCGTCGCCGTTCCGCGCGCCGCACCCTCCCGCTCTCGTCTGCCGCGACACCATGCGCTCGTTCGTGAACAACCCCCTAGATTAGAAACTTTTCGTCGAATATTAAACAAATTGTGATGATCCATACAAAATAATAATACCAGCACGGTTAAAATATATAGAGCAACTACAGGAGAGGAGATGTGTTTTGTTGTAAACCACCAGATAATTAAGCAAAGTATGGAATATATTTTATTTATACTTCGACTGAACGTTTTAGGTATTCTACAAAATAACTTGGTGTTCTATAGAACATCGGATTATACAGGGTGTAACAGAAAGGGTACCAGGGTTGGACCCATGGAGAAAGTTGTTCAGTTTGATGGTCTACCGCGTAACCTTTCATATGACTATACCCTTTCTGTTACACCCTGTATAGATTGCCGATAACAGATATTTTAAACTTCAGACAAATCGCCTTCAATAAAATTTATATAGGTTAGGAGTAGAAGGGTGGTGTTATGTTAAGTTAGGATTCCTAACCCCTCTAATCCTTTAAAATACCTGTTATAATAAAAATATCTATACCATTCTCGTTTGAGTCTTTTGTCTTTGTCTTTGGCAAACAAAGCGCCAAACTAATAGCTCAGTTCTGGGCCTACAATTTAGATTGCCACCATGACACGCTTTGAAGAAAAAAAATTAAAATATCGGCAATCTCACTATCAATATCAAGATCATTCTAACTTAGCATGCTTGCTTAACGATACAGGTTTCCAGTACGGACAAGTCGGGACGAATCGGTATTTTACTTGAATCCTGTATCCTTTTGAAAGCACCCTAACACGAATGCATAACAGGAAAACAAATTAACCGCTCAGTTATTATGTTCGTACACCGATTTCAATGACATTTTGTGAATGTGTATGGTTGGGGTCAGCTTGAAAGATTGAATTGAAGTTTTGAACCCGATAGATGGCGCCGTGCGAAACAGGGGCGGGTCGCTAGTATAACGTACCTATAGAGGTTGCCCTCTCCACGCACATCCTAATGTAGCAGTGTACGCACGACTTTTAATAACTGATAAATAATTGCAGATACGATACTTTATATCGGTTATAGTCACTTTTCGAAAGCAGATGAGAGAGTTAACAAATTAGCGAGGGTTTGTCGTCTGTGGAAAACAGCTGGGTACTAAATTTCACTAATAATCAATGTGTACGTAGATATATAACACGTGACGACAAATATAAAATCGGGTTTACCAAAATCATATTTTGTAGAAGGGCCTACTCATCACCGTATCAGAAGTATTCTGATATAGATTCTTATTGTTATTCTTTATTGCACACAAAAATAAGAGATATACATAATTACAACATATAGCTTATGTACAAAGGCGAGCTTAACCCAGAATTGGGTTTTCTTACAGCAAACCTTACTTGGATTGCGAGATTTTACAGAGGAGGATATACTTATGTGCATAAACAGGCGATTTTACGAACTTAACTAATAAATACCATAAAATATACGTAATGCATACAATATACATAGATAAACATACATATAAAATACTATATACATACTATTATCACGTTGACAGGAAATGTTCTCTTATTCCTTTCTTGAACACATCTAAAACGAAGGGCTAATCCCGCAAGGAGTGTGGAAGTGAATTCCAAAGGCGCACAGCGCGAACAGTAAATGAACCATCATACCGACTTGAGGAGTGGGGAGGGAAACGATGAAGAGATGATGATGAGCGACAAGGTTTACCTCTAGGTACAAGATATTTGAAAAACTTGAAATTGACAAAAGTGGAATGTAATAGTTGTAGATTTCGCCGTCCATGTTATCGTGGTGCAGCTACGGCGTAGCGAGGATCGTGCTACGCGCTACGGGAAGCGAATGGGGGCGCGCAACGGTGCGACACTATCTATACTGCTGTGCTGTAGCGGTGACAGAAAGTTGACGGCAGAGTTTTCTGGTATTCTCTGCATAATGGAGGTAATATTGCTATTTTATTACTTTAGTAGTCGACGCAAACGATCATTACTAATCCAGCCCTGTCCTTTCGAGGTATGTGAATCTCGACATTTCTAAGTTGCATGTGAATTGCTACGAACATTGGGCAATTGAGGCCATATGTCGTAGGCATAGCTCCGGATGGGAAAAGTAAAAGTTCACGTATCAGGCTATGAAAATCTATTAATTATTCCATTATTCTTACTCACAAATGTATCTACCTAGGTAGGTAAACCAAGTTGCCAAATATCATTAACAATATACGAGTACTATCCACTATTTTACCTACTCCAGGCAGCGTTTTATTGCAATAATGTTGATATTGATAAATAAACAAATTCTCTATCAGCCGACGCAAATGCGTCACACGATAACGTGGTGACTAACCATATTTTTATCACTTCATATCTGATATGCCAAGTATTTATTTTAGGGCTTTTTATCAAAGTAAATAAAAAACCTTGTACGCACACGAACGTTATTAAGTAATTAGGTGAATCAGCCCCTTTTTACGTATCAGATCTCAACTATTTTGCTTTCGCTAATTATTGTAAGTAGCGATAGCGACATTGTTCGAAATTATCATTTTAGATTAATCATTAGGTACATTTCTTGGTAGGGTTTTTTCATGAATAACGATGGCGTAAGATTATAAATATGTTTAATGGACTTCTTAACTGTTTGATCACACATGTAACACTAATAAAATATACCTAAACCTAAGTTGTGGTGACAAAGTATGTACATTATGATATTACAATTAAATGCTAAATAAAGCTTTTTGGTATTAAAGTAAAAAATATATTTTTGGTTAAATCACATAAGTAATTAAATATTACAAAATAGTATTTTCACTCAATTTCATTTTTACATCTAATTATAAACGAATAAAAACAGGCGCATGCGAAGCGCTTGAGCTTGTGTACAAATAAATAAATTTATTATAAACCTTAATATAAGATAAATAAATATGTGGACGTCATTTCTTTTATTTTTTACTCTTAGGCAGGAGCGAATCCTCATTTCAAAAATAAAGGCAAAAAAGTATTTTTTTTTCATTAATCTGTAAGCTTTAAAATGAATTAAAGTCATGGAATGTCGCTATAATTAAAACAATGCCTATTATACATTACGCGCATTTGTAAGTATTTCGTAATACACTTACAAAGTAGGTACAATAAGGTACATTGTCCTCAAGTAGGCACCGACTTCTAACGTAACAAGGGCGAAGGCGACCATTGCAAGCTAGGCCATAGCACCATTTACTTAAAAAATATCACATTGAAAACGCATGAAAAACATGTTTTTTTCCGGACAGACCCGAGTGTTTTCCTTTAAGTAAACAAAAATATCCTGAATTTCTCCTTTAGCTTCAATCGACAAGATATTGGTAGGAAAATACACAATATCTTTTGAATGCCAAATTCTAATGACATCAAACCAGTCAGGTACAAGCGCAAGAGAGTACTTCCCCGACGTACCTAATATTTAACCGAGATTAGCAATTTTCTATCTAAACTACTAATGAACTATTCGCTATAGTGTGGCGCCCTGTCGCTGGTACTTTGTGAACTGCAGGAATATTTGTTCAAGTGTCGTCTGCGAGATGCTGTAGTCCTCGATCTCCAGGTCCTGCTTGGCGCGCTCCATGATGCCGAACATGCGTGACCACGCCACGCTGCGGTCCGGAAGGTAGTACGTCAAGAGACCCTCATACTCCTCCCTGGAAAAGAACAGCGAAATTTAAGAAGGACGAAGTGAAGGCGTAGCCATTTGAGATGGAGAAGACTAAGCTTTAAGTGACAGTTTCAGAGTTATATCTGTCGTGTCTTTTAATCGTCAATGTGATAGACGAGAATGTGACTTCTGTTCGAATCGAAGCATAGCATAGTTAAACTGTTTAAGCACAATGTAATCAGCCAATAACGCAGGCTCCTTTAGTCAGATAGTTTTGGAACTGAAGTGTCTAGACACCAGGTGAAGATTATATTATAAGACTTAAACTTACATTATCCGTGGATTAGCAAAATTATTATTAACATATTCTTTGACAAGGTCAGTCACACTGCATGAGCTTTTTATGGAAGCTGTTTCACTGTCTCCCTCTTCAAGTTTCATTTTGATTATTAACGTGAAACCTGAAACAATTTTTACACATTTAAAACATTAGGTAGGTACCTACATAAACTAATACATTACCCACATCTTGATATCTTTGTTGTAAGTGTGCAAACTTTGTCACTGCGCTCCGAGGTCGTGAAAACGAGGGCTAAACAGAGCCGAGGTTGCAACATATGACTATATGTTCACGCGTATCAAACGATTTTCGGCACACTTACAAAAATACAATATTATAGAGAGAATTTTAGAGAAACCCAATATCGATTGGTATCTGATCTATCTCTCACGTGAGCGATTAAGTATTATCATGTTACTCACGAGAATCGACGTATTATAAGTTCATGATTGAAATTCGAGAACAGCTTATGATAACGATAGGACAGATACATTGATAACATCTTATCTAAATCTATGTTAGTAATCATGTTCTATTCAAGAGAATTAACGAGCTATACAATGAAATAAGCTAAGCTAGATCGTATTATTTGTCAATCTTGTAAAGCTCAGCGTCCCTGGCAAAGTGAAAAGAAAACAGAGCCCAGTTCCGTACGTAGCGGTAGGTCCGATCAGGTCGCTCCTTGGCAGGAAAGGACGCTGTTCAAGCAACAAGTGATGATTCTCTACCGTTTTTAGAATAAAATATGGAAGTAAATCATACACAAAAAAAACGGTTTTAGGGAAAGCGAGTCTCGGCGTTGAGAGAGGAATACGATTTCAGGAGGATGAAACTTTGTACCTTCAGAAAACTTATTCTTGAGATGTTGTGGTGTGCCGAGGCACTGGAAGCGTCCGTTGACCATGATGGTGAGTCGCGAGCACAGCGCCTCGCACTCCTCCATGCTGTGTGATGTCAGCACTACGCCACGCCCAGCTCGCTGCACGCCACGCGTCGCACGCCACACCTGCACAAATCATAACCTTAATTCGTCGCGATAGATGGGAAGCAATGTTTCCGGTTCCAGTAAACGGTAAGGGCATACACTAAAACCCACGCAGGTGCGGCTGCGGGTGCGCGTTCGCATTTTTGTATTTACAATTAGTATGAGGAGCGCTAACTGGTGCCGATGCCGTCGCGTGCGGCGGGTTTTCTATGGATAATTTTAACTGCGGACACTCGCTCCGTGCAGCCGCCCTAAGACCCTAACCATGTCTTGCTTACAGTTACTATATTTCGACAACTCTGCTTAACGAAGATCCATGAAATAAGAAGTTATAATTATAATACCTAATCTATTTAGCTGATTCAACTTCTAAGCATTTTATTCTTTTCCCCAACTATGAACTGCATTCAATGGGTACATATATTAGATACTTACATGTCGTTTGGCGGCGGGATCGACACCGGTAGTAGGCTCATCGACGAACACAAGCCGCGTCCGGCCCATAAATGCTATCGCCGTATTCAGTTTGCGTTTCGTGCCGCCTGAATACTGGTGCACCTGCGAGAGATCAACAGAACACAATTATTACGACTGTAGTGTGAAAGTAGACTTATACCTACATATCCACCGCCCCTAAGACGACCCACTGACCAAAAATATGTTTTTCCCTTTCCTACTCGTATCTGCTTCGTGATAGCCTATTAATTATACGGTCAATAAATAAGTTAAAATAAAAAGTATTTAAGTTTCACCTTTTTGTCCAGATGTTTGAAGAAGCCGAGCGCGTTTGCGAGCGTCTCAGCGGTGGGAGCGGCAGCGCGCATGCGCAGCCCTCGCATCAACGCGAACATGTGTAGCGTCTCGCGACCCGTCAGCTCACCGAATAACGCATCAAACTGCGGACAGTAGCCTGGAACATACCGAAGTAAACATAAAGTACCTACCTAGTAGCTACTAATAACAGGGTCCGTAAAGAACCATCAAAAAATTTCATTTGAAACATTAAGAAACTGATTGAAAACACAACCTATAAAATAGTAAGAGCTGAGCAACTGACCAATATTCTCGTGCACTTTGTCGAGGTTCCTCTGCACGGAGTGTCCGCTGACAAACGCCTCGCCACTTGAGATAGACTCGTCGCCCATCAGCATTTTGAAGGTGGTAGTCTTGCCGGCGCCATTCACACCCAAAAGACCGAAGCATTCACCGTCGCCAACACCTTAAAAAGGAGGTTTAGGTTAGCTATATTTTGTGCTGAACTTGCTTTCCAGTAACTTAGATGCTACGCCGACCACGCTACGATGACCAATTAACTGTTGTAGTTACTAAAGAGTAGCAGGTTCCTACATGAGCACTCTTAGTCAGCTAGTTTGGTATTAGTAGAATATCTATCGAAGTAAATAGGTAACAGCTAATGTCTACCTGTACCTAGGTACTTTTTTTATTTGTTCCATACAATTATTGAACAAAAATTTAAACACTTACTAAATGAGACCTGGTCCACGGCGAGATGTTTCCCGTAGTACTTGGCGAGATCGTTGGCGAGCAGAGCGTGTTCGACGCGGCCGGGTTGCGGCACGAGCCTTGCCCGCTCAGCTTCACGCCGCACGTCTTCGTCTAACGTGCTCTCGTCCAATGGAGGCGGAGCCTTTTTCCACGTGAACAGCTACAGTAAAAAGGCCAAAAGTTAGTCGAAGTAAGAAGTGTTAGCCAGCTAAATAAATTAGCAAAAAATATAAAATGGGCAGGGTAGGTATTCGAAATAGCTATTGATGAAGACCAAAATAATCTATGCACTCTTTGTGATATTGTGAGTCAATGTTGCAATCTTATGGCTGAGGTACAGATCACAGGCTACAAATTCAACTATCCCTCTGGCTCAATACTTCAATACACAGTCACTGACTAAGTAAAAGTGCAAGAGAATCTATCTAATCATAAAACTGCAAGAGAGCCTAGACCGATCAGTTCGTCAATACTGTTCTGCAGAGGAATGATAAGTACCTGTAATGCAATTTTAGATTCGAATATGGTTGTAGAAAGTAGATATACTTAAAATTTCAAATATTACCTTCTGTAGCAGTCTGTACTCGATGGCCATGAGAATAGACCAGAATAATACGCAGGAAAAGCACAGACTGAACAAATACCGCAGGATACCGGGAGTTTTCCATTGAAAGAACGGGTTTTCCTCCACTGCAAACAAAAACCATGAATAAATACTAACACTGAAAGCTAGAGTAACTTCAAGTTGTTACTGAGCAAATAATAGCACTTACTGCAGCAGCTGTCGGTGCGCTCGCACAAGTTCGCCATGGTGCACTCGAAGTTGGGATAGACCGCCAGCAAATACTCGCAGCCTTGGAGGCAAGTGTACTCGCGTAAGCCGATCTGATTCAAAAACCTGAACAACAAACACGTTTCATGTTGCATTTAAGTAAGGTACTGGAGGGTAGCCATAATATGGAATGCCACTGAGAAAACCACACGAGGCCGTAAGAAAAAGAAATTCCGACACACTTGGAAGATTTAGGCCGTATCCCAATATAAATGACTGTCGCACCAATATCGCGTGTTCATTCGTCACTCTTTTGTTAGGAAAACAAAAGAGTTCATAGCGGCAACACGTTTGACACGGGTACTTTGGAACAGATCTGTATTCTGTTTGTGTGCTGGTAATTTAAGATGCTCACGTAAGAAATGATTCCTACCTGACTCCAGTGACGAGGCTATATAGCGGGAAGAACTGCAGTATGTTGTCAAGAATATGAGCAGCTTGCTCGGTGTCCAGCATAGGATTAGATAACGCCTCCACCACCTGCGCGCCCATCATACCTGCCATAGACAATGAACGTCAATGAATGAATAGAACAATAATATTAAGACTAATGTATAACAATAATGATCAGTCAATAGAGGTTAATAAGCTCCATTATACCCATAATTCCATAGGTAAAGCAACTACTTTACCTATGGAACTATTACTAGAAGTCCACACATAATGCTTTAAGCAAATAAACAGACGGACCAAAAAATGTTCATATCGCTTTACAGGTAACGCATTCACTGATTCTTCTTCTTTTCGAATCGATGACTCAGATTTTGTCCGACCATCGTAGCGACCTGGACAACTCTGTCGTTTGCCTCATTCAAGTCTTGAAGGGTGCAATTAGTTGTGCACGATGGGTTGGAGAGAAGGTCTGGCATGTCCTATGTTGGGACTCCACACTCGCATTGTGTCCAAGATGGGTCGATTATACCTTATTTAGCCAAATTGGATCGGTAGGGGCCAACTTGAGCCCGCAGTCAGTTTAAAGATTTCCATATCGGCCAATGCGATAAGTGTGGAGGTAAGGAATATTTGTTTCTCCACAGTGTGCTTCGTTCGTCTGCCGCGCTGTCTTCCGAAGAGATGGTGAGTCTGAAAAACCTTTTTCGGCTCTTCAAACGGGTTTGTAGTAGTTAGTGTTCAGACAGGGGGTGACGACTGTATCTTTCTTGTTTACTTGTTTACCCTTCTCAGTACGAGTCGCTATTTCCTGACGCCCGACTGGAGGAGCTACACCCGTGATCCTCCCCAGCTGGTGGACGTAAGAAGGTGAAGTGTGTTATGACGGGAAATAATTTTCTTGGTCTTCAGTGATGTTTATTTAAAGACCTATACAAAGTAATGCCCAGGTAGCGCGGTTGAGAGCAGCGCTAGATGCCACATACATCGAAGACTTAATTCTCATATTTAGATTTATTTATTTATTTTTTCCTTACCGAAAAGTACATTTATGAAGTAGAAGCCAACGAAGCCAACAGCAGGTCCCTTGAACACTAGCGACATGAGGTATGTCAACGGCAACATCGCAGCACCGTACAGCATGATCACCAAGTACATTCGTCCTGAAGCAAAAGACGGAAACTGTGTATTAAGTAAATATCAACCACATTATATTATGACGATTTGTGACGGAGATAAAAGCAGAAGACTAAAATGAATATGAGATAAGATAAGATAAGAATAAAATTTTGAATAGGTACCTAATTCTTGGACAGTGGACAACCCGATGACTTGGAAGGCGGCGCACGAGACGATGATGGAGACGCTCGTTACGAGGAACCACGTCCAGTTGAACGTGGCGGCGCCGCCCCACAGCACGGCCGGCTGCACGCCCGCTGCCTTCTGAAGCAGTTTTGCTCCGGACATGCGCTCCTGTAACGATTAGTAAAACCCAGTAGTAGTATCTGTAGTCTTTTGTGGACAGTTAATGCAGCAATCGATTGCAATAATAGTATCGACTTATCGACTCACTAAAGTCATGGCTTACGCGGGGTCGCGCGCATGGGGGTCGGTATGTAGACGCTACAGAACTCTGCACACATTTACATAATTACTTACTTTGATATAGAACATGATGAATACAGCGCTAACGATGCTCACACTGCTGCCGATACCCGATGACACCTGCATGGACAGCATGGTTATCATCATCTGCATGTCGGTCTGAAATAAATTTAATTACTTTTTGCAATTATTTTACTTTACAAACAGAGTATAGGGAAGTGTTTGCAAGATATCAATGAAAAACAAAAAAAAAACGTAGGAAGTACCGTGCGTTATGTATGTAGGTAATAATTACGAATTTCCTGAAACTAAATAAAAATTTTCACTGACGCGAAATCTACTAATAGATGAAAGTTACCTGATCTGTATAAGTGGCCTCTAAAGGATGATTGTACACTTTGAGTACGGCAGTAGAGTTTCTGGTGCGGAGAATAGCTGCGTGGACGGCGGCTAGGGATGTGGCTACGTCGTGAAAACCGAAGTTACTGAACCAGGCTGTCGCAGAAGTGTCGTCAAACGTGGAACCGATCAACATCTGGTGACGCATTGTGCCCATCGCTGTTGCCGTTGCTTCTGACTAAGTAAACAATAGAATCAATTTAAAATATAAGTATCTACTCTTGTCCAAACTAGAGGGGTGATTGTTTTTAATGAATGAGGGTAATATTGTTTTGGTGGCTTCGTTATAAGTAGTCTAACTTCTCTTTCTACTCTATCTTTAATTACTATATGTAAAACTTAATACGTGTCAACCGCTTAACTTGGTCAGGTTATGCTCTGTTTTAAATTTAAACAGAAGAGTAATAAAAAAATGTAATCTAAGATTAGTTGAGCTTGAGAACGGAACCCTGAGCACAGGATTCCGACTTGCATTCGGATGGATTTTTTAACACGTGCATTGTGCAAGCAGACACGTCATTTAGGATAATGTTAATCACAATCTTTATGACGTCCGGAAAATATGATAAGTGAGCAGCGTTCCGATAATTGCCTTTCGAACAACTAACATTTAATCTCAAAATGTTAATAAGTATCTTAATCATAATATTATTATTATCATCGACAATTTTATATGTAATTTATTATTGCAAATGACTTACTCTATTTAGATAATATGTTTCAACAGGTACACGGCCAATGTCATTAAGCACCATGTTGATAGCATCAGAAGAGCCAAACTGTTCAGGATATGCGGTCGCCGCGAGAGCGCCCAGTGACGCTGTGAGAGTGCCGTTGAAGCTTAACAGAGTTTCTGTACTCGAATATCTGAAAAAATAATGTTGTTCTTTATTAAGCCTAAATGCTTTTGATAGGCTAGACTCAATCGCGTCATCCGTTGGTTAGATCCTATATTTAACTGTTTAATTCGACCGAGTCACATGGGTAATGTCAGTCACCCAGTATGTAAACTTTGAACGTCGATAAATCAGGCAAGCATTGATCATCCATCATTTATTCTCTGAGTAATGAAAACCGCATCCAAAGGCGATCCCTCACTCAATGCTCGAACCTGAACTGTTACAGCTATTATAGGTGAATCCTCTGGTCAGAGAGTGCGTTAACGCCTCGTCAGAAGAGAGGGGGCTCAAAAGGTAAAGTATAGAGCTTAAGGAATGTCGGAGTACAGATGCACCATGTTTTTTTTTTTTTTTAAACCCTTTGCCGCGCACTATGGATTTCTCCCGTATCGTGGGTGCATTTACAAACATTTAAACTCACATACACAAACAGCCAGACCCGGAACAACTACCAGTAGGCCATACAATTTGTTCTGTGAGGGAATCGAACCCGCGGAACGCAGCGCAGCAATCTATCGCTCAGCCACTGCGCCAACCGCGCCGTCAAATACTAGAATGAATATGTGAATGTGTGTGTTGCAGTGGCGAAGGTTCCATACAAGCCGATTCCTACCGGCTTCCCTTTGAAAAATGGCACAGTCAGTGTTCTGTAGCCAATAATATTCTATACAGTAAAGATATGTATTCCGGCTTACCTCTTACAAAAACTGACCCTTCGCCACTGGTGTGTTGAATGTTGCTGGTTTATATAGGAATAAAACCGTTTCTAGGCATACCTATAAAAGTATTTGACTTACCCTTCTGTTAGCATCAAGAGTCTCGCGCGTATGGTTGGCGTTAAAGACAAGACATAATTGAGCACTCCGAGCGTGGTGTTGATGAGTACGATGGGCGCGAAGAACTGTAGTATCATAAGCCAGGGCGAGCGGATCAGCACCAGCCACTGCTTCATCCACACCGCCAGCACCTGCCGGCACAGCAGGCGGAAGCCCGACACGCTGCTCTCGTCTCTGTCCACTAGAAAATAACACCACAGCGTTATATCAGTTGGTTCGTTGATGAAATATAGTGAAACTAGCCTATATTAAAATGAAACGAATTCGTTACTCATGGCTAATTAGTACCTAAGCTAATAGAAGAATTAAGTTCTGTTCTGTAAAAGATTTTTTCTGTACTCTAGTCAAGTTTTACTATTTATAAGAGCAGGGCTGGGTGTAGAGCTCGTAAAAATATAACCGCTGCCCCTGGTCAAGGTCCCATTTTACTCATGATTTTTAAAGAAATACATATTTAATTTGACCTTTTAACAACGCAAAAGTAACATTGAGAGCAGATGTTATTTTATACATTTTAAATACTTAATTAAACTTACATTCTTCTAAAGACGAATCAAGTTCGTTTTTCAACGTATCATCTATAGTTGAATCCGTCGTAGTCGTCATAACGTCATCAGTTTCTGAACTTACAGGTGACAAGTCCGAACCGACACTGTAATACAAGATATTATGATTTATATAAATTTTTAACTATTTAGGAAAAAAAAAACCTAAAAAATATATTAATATACATAATTATGTATGTTAAATATATTATTTACTTACGACATAAAAACATCTTCTAATGTGGTAGCGACTAATCCATAGTTTTTGAATTTAATTCTATCAATATTCCTCTCCAAATCATTCAACATATGTTCAAATGCATGTGAATAGTCATTGAGTAAATTATACGTGATTTCCGTGCCTACAAAACAAATAATTTATTATTTAAAAAAACGTTCTTTAAAACACAACTTTGATACACACCCGCATTAAGTAGAAATAACTTACCGCGATCTTCCTTTACTGTAGTGCCCGGAATATAATTATTTATAATTATAGAGCATTCATGGAAATCAAAGTCATCTTCTTTAACAATCACGAGAGTGTATCCAACGCCGTAATGACGTTTGAGGAAGTAAGGAGAGCCCACGCACTGCAGACGACCGTGTGCCATTATAGCCACTCTGTCGCCCAGAATGTCTGCCTCGTCCATGAAATGAGTCGTCAAAATCATGGAACGACCTAAATGAAGGAAACGAATTATGAATAATTTTAAAACAAACTTGTAAATTATGTCATGTAGGTGACTGACCTAACGTTATATTTATATATGGTATATATTTTATATAACCGTATCAAAAGAGATTCAAAATAAATAATTAATAAAGTAGGTACCTTTTTTTTCTTTCTGCAGGAGATCCCATAGAGCCCGGCGAGAAGAAGGATCCATGCCAGACGTAGGTTCATCTAGTAATACCACACGTGCTCCTCCGCTAAGAGCAATGCCTACACACAAACGTCTCTTTTGACCTCCAGAAAGACCCTTTGAAGGATAGTCACGCTGTAAAAAAGAAACAAATAAGTACAAATGCATTCTGAAACATTCTGGGAATCATAAAGTAAGTACACTGAAGTCAATTAGCCAACCTTTTCTTGTAGTTCTAATTTTTCAATGAGATCATCTATTTCATTATAAAGCTCTTTGCCTTTATATCCTTTCAGCCTGGCGAAAAATTCCAAATGTTCCTTGACCGTGAGTTCGTTAAATAGCACATTATGCTGTGGACACAACCCGATATGAGAACGAGCCGAGGAGCCCTGACTGGTCATATCAAATCCAGCAACGGTCACAGATCCGCTGGTTACCTTTACGTTGCCTGTAAAACAAAAATAACCATCAGGCTAAAAAACCAATGACATGACCAAATATGATTTAGAATCCGATAAACATTCTCGACGGTCGTACCTAATAATCTAAATCAATGTGGCAACTTATATTAAACAGTTTCCGCATACCTCTGAAAATACATTTGTTTAAGCCGTTTATCAGAGGAATGTTTGAAGAACCTTCAACTCTTGTTTAGATAGATTATCACATTGCTTGGCATCATTATATCTCTATCTGAAGTCTGTAGCCCACTTGACAATAACAAAATTGCGCAACGGTTCCGTTGCCTACCAGAAGACAAGTGCATGTTTCAATTGAGCTGCTGCACCCACTCCTCAACGTCATTTTACTATTAACCTATTCTACTGCTCCCTAAACTTCTGTGTGAAAACTGTGTAAAGATCGCTTATTAATATAGCAGATCAGGAAAATAGATTGTAAATAATTTGTTACTACCAATTTCCTTCTTAAGAAAGTCATCACTTATCTCGATTGAAAATAGATAAATAAATATAAATACAAACCCGTCAACATGGATATTGTGGTAGATTTCCCAGCACCGTTATGTCCAAGTAAAACTGTTATTTGATCGTCATATATATTCAAAGATAAATTATTAACTGCTATGTTGTTCTCAAAGACTTTTGTTAATTTCTGAAAGAAAACACGTCCAGTTACTGATATTACTTATACCTATATAATTAAAACATAGCATGTAATTCATAAAGTTAATATTTTGAAAAACTGTAATATTTATAAATTGTATTTTTATATAAATTATGTTTAAACACTTACATGCATTTGCACACCAATCATGCGGTCCGTGGGATCCTTTTCTTTTATGATATCATCATGTTCACTATTTTCCAAAATATGAATAGCTCCTGAAAAACAATGCATAAAATTAATCAAGTACCTATGCATAAATGCATGACATGTTCTTTATTGTTTGTTTTAAATAACGTAATTTGTTGTCTAGGATTTATGAGGACGTGCACGCGCGCGGGACTCAAAACCGCCTGAAGTCATTCATAAAAACTATGTTCGCTGACAGTTGAGAGCAGCGGTGGCCCAGTGGTGGCGGTCGCGACTTACGAGCAGTAAGTCGTGGTTTCGAACCCAAACAGGCGCATTACTTTGTGTATTTCATTAACATTGCTCTCAAAACAGTGAAAGAAAACATCGTAAGGAAACCGGCATGTCCTAGAACCAAAATTTCGAAGATATGTGGCATCTACCAACTAGCACTGGGCCCGCGTGGTGGATTAGCATATTCTGACTCCTAAGTCACAGGTATTCCTAGTTTAGAAGTCAGGGTTTCAACTTCTGTGAGCCTTTAAATATTGTGAACTTTAGCTAGATAGTAAGCATATTGTAAAGAATTGTATCAATCAAGTATATTATATATTATTCCCTCTCATAGAGAGGAGGCCTGTGTCCCAGCAATAGAAACGATATTAGGCTGATTATGCACGTTCGCTGTCCTACGCTAGACATAATACTTATATGGCCACCTCACTAAGACATAATTCAACTTACTAACTTTACAAACAAGTGACGGTGAGTCAGGTTCTTTTTATTTTCTTCTTTTTTCTTTTTCCCGACACAGTTATATGTATAAGCAGATTTTTTTCTCAACCTTCAGTTACATGTATGGAGGAGGGCCACCCCTATTTTTTTTGTTCGAAACTTCTCGTCACTTTTGTGTAGGGTTTCATAAAATACTCTAGTCTCGTACTAAACAGCTGTGGCATACGAATGGACAGACGGATAGGACGATTCTATAAGGGATCCGGTCTTATCAACGGAACCCTAAAAATAATTGTAATGACGCGACGGTAAGAACACTTGCCTTTCGGCTGCGTTAAGGATAATTACCTGATTTATAATTAGGGAACCAAAATCGCACCTGGAACGGAAAGTACCAGGGTTTGGGTGTGCCATAAGGTCCTGGTAGCACTTGTTCAAGGTAGAGAGTGACCAGCATGTATAGGACGCAGTCCACTGACAGCATGAGGACCACATGTCCGAATACGAAGCGATTAGTCTCCGTCTCGGGTGACGACATGAAGTCGCCCCACTGCAAGCCTAATTGAAGGAATACGATTAGTGAAGCAATTTAGCATTTAGACGGTCGCTATGTAAGAATTTATTCTCCTACGCTCTTGTGCTACGTCGAATTCAATTAGATACTCCCCGTACGTAATTGAAGTCGACGTAATTCGTCGCTATTCTATTTTGAGTATTTATCAGACTCGTGTTCTGTAACTTAGCACAAATCAAAAACCCCATTATTGAAACCAATTTTAAATAAAAAAGATAAACGTGGAAATGCAATTTGAAAATGTTTTTGTAGATTATTAGGTGATTCGATGGTATTCGATATTAGAATATTTTTCTGGTGTGCGGTTAATAATTCCCGTTTGCAAGTTACAACAATTATTTTATTTTTTCATTGAAA
The DNA here is from genome assembly GCA_963082995.1 of Noctua comes. Taxonomy (NCBI): domain Eukaryota; kingdom Metazoa; phylum Arthropoda; class Insecta; order Lepidoptera; family Noctuidae; genus Noctua; species Noctua comes. The sequence continues at coordinate 9,344,540 of OY720273.1, forward strand.
AAAAAAAAGTACTTTAATCATGTTAATTACATGATTTTGATTTGGACCAGTATATATGGCAACTTAAGGAAGTGTCGGACTTATCGACCCGGCATTAGCCGATCACGTTCTTCTGATGGTAGCTTGACAGCAGAACTGCGGCGCGGTGCTGTACTACGGCACAGTACAGCGCGCGACACGCGGACTTATTTTTAAGACTAGAAAACGTCTGTCGGGTCAGCTAGTAGCTTAAATAAATTACCTCCAGTGCTTTCCTTCGCAAGCATCAGTTGGAAACCATAAGACATCGCTGAGTTAATACTAAGGCATGTGACGGCCTGCACCGCAGTGGACATGTTGACGTCCACAGCTAGGAGGAAGGCAGGGATGTAAGTCAGGAACCAGGCCACCGCCGTAAACAACGCAGCTGTACTACCTAAATTACAAAAAGAAAAGGAAAATTAGATAATAGGTGAGCAGGAATCGTAAACAAATAACAAATAGGAAGGAAGCATACCTTTTGAAAATATACTGCTTATCATGAAAGCGAAAAATATCGTGCAAGTTAAGTACAGTACCAAAAAAAATAGCAAAACTGTCCAAGGCGTATTAGTAAATACAGCGTAATCACTGAAGCCAGCTTCGGTAGTAAACCAATTTACCTAAAAATAATACAAAAGTTTAATAAGATTAATACGCACAGTAACAAACTATTATAATAAATAAATGAAATAATTTATTTATCCTGCGGTCTTACCTTCAAAAGTACAACAGTAAGAAGCCCAGTCACTAATAGAAAAACAAACTGCTTGCAAAACCACGCAGTCCAGTGTAGCCATGTAGGGAGACCCATAATTTTCATTGTTTCCTGAAATTGGATAACCACAACACAAAAATAGTAACACAATTTCTTACCATTGTATGTAAAAGTTGATAGAGGATAAAAAAAAATACCTTTAATTGTAATTCCTTTTCTACGGCAACTGCTCTTGCAATGTTGACAGCAGTGTAACTGAAGCTCAACATGATGAACATGGGGAACATGAACTGCAGCAGGTCTACTGCCATGTCCCTCACGTAGGGTGGGTGAGGATATCTCTGTATGTTTATCCTGAACGACTTCAAGTCTAATCCAGTTACCCTTGTTATCAACTCAGTTGAAATAACTTGTTGTAGTGCTACAAACATTTCGTTAACATAACCTGTACAAAAAAACATTAATAAATAAATGAATTTAAAAAAAAACATCACATGAGAAAATCTGTGCACAGATTTGCGTGCACAAGCAAAATGGCTTGGCTTGTCAGGTGCACCGACGTCGGTGCATAACAAGACTGCAGCTACTGGTCACACATATTTTTTCCGTTTTTTGACACTAGCAACACGAACTGGCTGTATCCATTTATTAAATTCGGTCTTCATCTACTGCTTAGTCTTTGCCCACCTATTTTGGGGCGGCTTCCAGTCTGACCGGATGCAACTGAATACCCGTACTTTACATGGAGCGTCTACCTATCTGACCTCCACAACCAACTGGGTAATACGATACCCCTTGGTAAGATTGACCATTATTGACCATTTATTAAATCGGTACCGTTACAAAAAAATATTTTAGCAAACTGTAAGTTACCTGGGTCGTTGCCACCTTCCCAAGAGCTCGAAAATCTAGGCCCAGGCGTCTCAAACGCAGGGAATATCGCATCAGTTTTCCAAGTGCGCCCTCCGGTTTGGTAAAATGAATTAAGGCGTGGCCTCTCAGGAAAACGTAGAGAATATGTTAAATTATTCGTCAATCTCTGTGCTCCTGAAACAAATAAATAACCATTGACACTCATATATAAAAACAGGCTAAATGTAAATGGAAAACGGGTGAAAAGTAATTCAATACTGACCATAAAGCTTATCGTCAAACTCGACGGCTGCAATAACCTTACGAGTAGTTGCTTCGTCAATGTATATTCCTCTCATTAGAGTACTGTTCTGATAAGGAACTATCCTTATACGAGACTTTACGAAGTCAATAATTTCTGTCGAATTCAAATCAATATCTGGTGGAAATTCTATAATTGGAAAGCCTTCAGGTATTTTTTCAAGAAAAATCGGAATCACGTCATTCATGTTTTTTACCAATAAGTTAGTAATAGCACTTCTCATAACGTCATCCAACACTTCACTTTCAGGCGAGTACGCAACAGCTAATTCGCTGAAATTCATGCCTCCTCTGAAACAAACAAGGCCAACATATAAAACACGTAATTAAATGGTAGTTCTTCTTAGCACTACAATTTGCCTTATATTGGCTTATAGGGAAGCTAAGTATGACACATAATTGGCTAAGTTAAGCTGGAAGCGCCAGGGTAAACCGATAAATTCAAATTTTCTTACAATTTACGTTAATCTAATTTACTTACAACTTACGTTTTTTTGCCATTTACTGGTCAGTGTCACGTTTATGTTCATTAAAATAAGATTCGCGACCGTAACACGTATTAATTTACAGAATTATAATCATTACAATCACAGTTGCCAACGTGTATCAAACGACATTTTTCAATACACTTACGAAGAAATAACATAACATTACACCGAAGGATGAGGCAGAGATGTACCTAACAAGTACACCCACATTTCGCCAGTTATGTCCCATGTAATAGGGGGCGATCCTATTGCCATCAACCGGGCACAAATCCAACCTCCATGGCTGCTACTGAGAAATTTCTGATGGAAAACCCTATATCACGTTGCCTGACCCGAGAATCGAACCCAAACAAAATAATAGGAAGAAAAGTATTTTTGTCATTAGGAAACTATGATTTAATTTTCTTTTTTTCCGCACTTTGCCTTCGCAGGCTGAAGAAGGAGCAACTTGCCCACTTGTATCAAAATGTACTATTTTGCCAAGAAACAAAAATCCTGTCTATTTCTCCAGGATTAATTCAAATTTGTAATAGCAGAACAAACTACTCATAGAGAATGACTTAAAATGTAACTATTTAACTCTATTTGTACAAAATGTTAAAAAGCCAAGATTGTACTTTTTTTCTGATCCTACATACAGTTTCATACTATTAGTACGGAAGGTACCTTTAATCTGACGAAGTCTTTTCATACCAGCTGGAAATCATATCAAATAACAGAGAAGAGATATGAATATCGAGATATATAATAATATATATATATCGTCATCATCCATAATATATAATTATATATATTATGGATGATGACGATGAGCGATAGACACGAACGTCGAACGTACAAGTAATAACGTAAAAGTAATATTTTAGGAAAACTCACAGTACTCTTATAGAATAATTGAGTGTGTGGGCAGGCAACGATGGGTAGGTGAGTGTATCACGTTCGACAGGTGATATCTGCCATCGAAGAATGAGCACCAGGGTCATGGTGATGACTGGCAACATCAGCTCTGCGACAGTCTGCAAGCGATGCCTCCATTGCTGTAGGAAGTTCTTCCACATCAGCAGCCGGAACTTGGTGGCGGCGCCAGCGTGCCTCACTTCTAACTTCATCTTCTTGCTGTCGGTTTACGTCCTGCGCGTTACAAAATACTCGTAGTTAATATTGTATTCACATTGTTTAGCGACGGAACATTTGTATCCAATCGTTCTTTCATTGTTATCACACAATTCGATAAGCTTAATTTTCTTCCAGATTAGGAATAAATTAAAGATAAAAAAATTAAGATAGATATGGCTAAGTACGAAGAAACTATAGCTGGCAAACTGAAAACTGTTGTTATTTAGGTGCACGTGTTTTAAAGTGGTCATAACATAGTGTGCTGTGTGATAAAGGCTGCGAGGCTACGTCAAAAATTTCAAGTTTATCTAATTATCTCTACGCAGTATAAAATAAAGTCGCATTTTGTGCCTATCTATGTGACCGTTTACTTCTTCAAACTACACCATGAATTTTGATTCGGTCAATCTACGCAAGTTTACATAAATAGCCTAATAGGGTACACTAATTAACAATGAAATCGATCCACGACAGAACCACAATGGCCCCTGAAGTTCAGCCGTAATTTTCTATTACTTTAAAGCAAATTATATTAGAAGCATGTCATGGTTAAATAAACCTAAACAATATTATTTGTTATACAGCTACGAGCTCAAATTAAAGAGAAAACTTAAAACATCTTCAGTAAAAACCGTTATGGCTCCCAATTGTACTGTCCCTTACTGCTCTACTAATGTTATCATTTTGTAATGAAAGTTTCTAACTTTTGACTATAACTCTTTTTAGGCTGTCCGTTTGTTAGTTCCTTTTTTCTCAGGTCCGAACAAAATTGAAATTAATAACTAACTTATTAGTAACTTACTAGGTAACGAAAGCGACCAGTAAAAAAAATTTAGAAAGTAACGTTGTCTAGAGATAATACCTCGGATGATTTTCAGCACTTTTCAGCATTAAAACTGGCAAGTAGCATACCACACGTACGAGACAACATGTTTTGTTGTACGCACGGCATGTCTTATTTGCATGCAGAATATTGGGAGATTCCCCATTTAATTTTTCAAATTAACAATTTTCGGATTGTTTCCTTTACTTCTGCTGTAAGACCTTGTGTCGTACCAAATTCCATGATTCTAAGTCAGTCAATGGGAAGTACCCCATGGATTTTGGTTTGCAAGCGATCGTCAAAATATTCGGCATAAATAGCACAAAAACCCATATAACTTTTCACTGCCTTGACTTAGAAGGCTGATTTTTATATAGTGGAGCTATTCGCACCTTAGTATTTAATTGTACGAGTATATTTCAACTTGATACCTCAACGCGTTCTTAAGAAAAAGGGTCAGGATCCTATAAGGCTTCCCGTCTTTTCCTTTTGAGGTACGGAACCCCAAAACGATACCGAAAAGTTAAACATTACGATATCGAAAACGACATGTGGCTCGATTTCAATGACCTTGCAGAACTAGTTCCACGAAAGAAAACCAAAACATCGTGCAAAAATTATAAATTTATAAGACACTCGTGCCACACAGTCTTCGGTCATTGTCGTAATTACTAAAGAATGCACTCACAATGCACCGAGTAAAAACAATAGTAAAACCACTTCATGGAGTACAATGAGTGCATACTAGTTAGTGCATCAAGTGCCATTGTGTTCATAAAACTAAACACTTAAAACTTAATAACGAAAACGTGATATTTATTTAGGGACTTCTTAGTAATCCTAGATCATAGCTACTGCTTGCAAGTCGTGTATTGGTGTACCAGGAGTATAGGACCTACGGGTATATTTATAGGACTACTTACTAACCTGTCATTGACTCCTCATATCACATCAAAATGTTCATGGACGTATCTCTCACATATAAAATTTATTATTTTCATTAACGAATAATTTTCTAGCATTCTCATCGCTAATTTCAGGAAGCGTTGATTAAAATGACAGACGTCTTCAAAGAACGTCAGCGAAGAAATAGATTGAAGATCTTAATGGTACGTATTTCATAGGAAAAAGTTCCAAACTGATGCAAAAAGTTATTTTGAAAATAAGCATTGTCTAACTGTTAAAACAATATTTCATTATATTTCTTACTTTACTTAGTTACATAAGATAGAGGCGAAATTAGCTATGCATTGAACTTTATGTAAGTTTAACAATTTAATGAAAACGAATTAAATCAAAGTGTTAAAAAAGGAACTCACCGACTAAAAAGAATCTTCAACCAAAACTTTCAATGATCCATTCAAGGAGAACACTCTTCTATCTTTTTGTTTCAATATTAAGGTATTATTCGCGAAAATATGAACTCGAAAGCACTGAACTAATTGCGAGTCCGCTTCTAGGTAGTTGTGAGGAGTGTTGAAGAACACAATCATATCGAACTATGTATAACGACTTAAGCATGCGTCAAACTTGTTCGTGGACGCATACAGAAGTAACGTCTGACTCTAATTAAAATTCGACATGAACATTATTCACTACCAGACAAGGAAAGTGCTGCTCGATTCATAGCCTAAATGATTGATGTCCAGCCACAGGTCACATTATTGTAATAACTTTAATACAATCGTTTGTTCAAGTAGCTAATCAATATATCATTCGGCACATGTTGATCGCTGGTGTAAATATTTATGACTCGTGTGTTATGTGCACGTAATCACCGATGGAGGACTACAAAAATACGGGGCGTTCGGTACATAAAAAGATTCGATACCCTTCTCAAACAAACTGTCTAAATTTCCTATCAGAAAATATTAGTTTTCTGATAGGCAAATCTTAGTATAATCCTCGAATTTAAATTATGCCCGATAAATAGCAATAAATGACTAAGCATTGTTATTGATTCTCTATAAAGTCATGTTCATACTCAAAGCATTATCCCTGTATAAGATTTTAAACTATCATGGTCACTAACTTTATTATTAATACTCGAAACGGGATATTTACCATGTTTACTGTTTTTTAACCGGGAGGATGGGTTTCAACTGTCGAGAGCCTGGAATCCAGTGGTCCAGCTGTGCAAAAAGCGGAAAAGTGCCGAAAAAACTTCGCGAGTGGACACAGTGAGTTTCGTGTGTCGGGAGCAGAATCGAGTTGCGAGTGACAGTGGTAGCGGTGTTGAGTGCAAAAAACGAACAAGAAAGAGGGTAGACCGATTTGTCTGCTCATAAACCCCCACCCGCAATAACTTCAGTTTATCCGCGGTCATGGTGCTTGCAACAGCGCCGAAATATCGGGAAATCATAAAAAATAGTAAACATGGTAAATATCCTGTTTCGAGTTTCATTATCCCTGTGTTTTAAAAAGAGTAACCGTGCAGATTCTTGCCGATTGTTCTCCATATGAAACGCCCAATTGTTTTGTACCTACATAACTCCATCTTTGACAATCGTCTTCATGATATCCCGTCCCTTCTCTCAATTAATTTGAGGTCGGATCAACATGTCGACCAATACGTGTCCGTCAGCGGGAAAATCCAACTTGCACTTTTTGATATTTAGGTATTGATTACAGTAATTTAGCCATAGGTACATAACTGATTTAGTAAGGATTATTGTTATCTATTAGATATTGCAGATTAATTATCCGTGATATGAATACGATGGGACTCTTTTTTAACAGATTTTTTTAGACCTTAAAATGACTTAATGATTTAACTTCAGAAAAGTATTAAGTTCGATTTTAGGTACAACCAAGGTCCGATAGGTTTCCCGTAGGTTTCTTTCTACATAAGTAGTATGCTCGTTTGACTGTAAAAACTACACTTTTAACGTTGGGCTTTTGCAAATATTACGTGTTTCCAATAATTCGTCAAGAGACGAATGGGAGGGCCCATTCGTCTCCCCGACTGCAGCTGCATGGCTGCTCCTCGGGCAAAGAATCGAATAGTAGTAGTTTTAAATTTAGTAGACCGGTATTTTATATTGATCAACAACCGATTCTAGCAGTCATTGCAAAGAAGGAAAATTGCGTCATAGAAGCTTTATGTGACGAAAAACTAACTTCTACAATTATTTTTGTGTTTATAAATAAATATTTACCACTATAATTTTAAAGACATTTAAAAGGTCTTAAACACGTAAGATTGAACACACTCTTACCTATTTTGGTTTATCAATCTATATAACTACTATCAATAAGTAAATTGTCACTCAATAATATTACAACTGTTACTACATGTTCACTCGTCAAAACTGTACTGGCTTGGAGGTATAATATACCTGATATCTACATAAAAGATAAGGAATCTGCTAAAGATAATGGCCCCCTAATCAATACGCGTAGCATGCGTACCGACGTATTGCTATTATTTCGATTATTAAGTACTTTATCGTTTGTGCCAAAATTGTTTACTTCACACAACAGATTGATTTGAAAACAGTTATTATGTTTTATTTTAGTTTTTATGTAAGTTTTTGCCTATTCACTTTAAACATTTCATAAAGTGGACTGTAGCATGAAGTCATGAACAATTTAATGTGAATGACTTCATTCCGTACATTATGTAATTTAGTGCTGAGCTACGGTACGGTTACGGTAGGAATTACGTGCCTTAGTTCGAGACTTGACGAGCAAAGACTGTTGTTTGAACAGTACTAGTTTGCCATAAACAGGGCTTGCTCGCTTAACTTGGTTTTTTGTACTGGGCACAATTTTACAGAGTACAAACATGACATAAAAACCTACGACACAATTTTCTCGAAGCAGATTATACCAATGTACGTAACTGAACTAGACATTGTTTCATGTGACCGTGTTCCGGCCGTCATCTACGAAAATTGTGAAAATTTTCGGTGATTAACTAAGATTTATGCAGTCATGAAGAAAATACTAACAAAAATATCTAAAAGTGAGTTAAATTACATAGGGATTCTGTCGGAGCCAAGTCTGAAAGAGAATATTAGCGAATCCTCTAGCTTCTCGATCTTTGACTGCGATATAAAGATGTATACGTGTGACATAGAATAATAAACAGGTGACCTGCTAGGATATTGCGCCTTGACTGCAATGAATACATGATGTAGGTTAATGAGTTTCATTAAAAACTCGACACGTTCCCTGCAACAGAGGCAAAAATCGCTGCTCTTTTGAATAGATCATTGTGCAAGTACTTCGACATTATAATCAGGTATAGGTAATTATTACTTTTATCGAAGTATTAGTAGGTAGGTACGTCATTATAATCATAAGTTCCGGTTTCGGTGAATAGAATTTTGCGATCGATCTAACAATAATTCCTTGACCTTTCTCAGCCTAACTTTTTAAAGCACCAGCTGTTTTAAAAACTTGAATTGGGAAAGTCTGCGAAATGATACTCAGCATCAACATTGATTTGTTTATTAGGCAGCTATACGGGGTGGAAGGAACACCGACGCGAAAACGGGAACGCGAAAATGTATCGGACAGCTGTTTTTTTTTTAATAACCGATTAATAATTTCTATGTAGGGGGGCTCAGAATGATTGACTGAATACATGGCAACCGTTTTCGCGTCGGTGTCCCTTCCACCCCTTACAATGTGTGATATTAGGAATGACGGGCAGAGTGTCGTCTTGGGGGCACTATGAAAAAAATACTTAGAAAAATTTCGCGACCAATTTTGGGGTAGCGCTCGCCGGCCGCTGATTGTTGGTCACAGTTCTAACCTAACCTAACCTATGGATTCCTTCCACATCGTTTTTACGACAAACGGTTAGTCGGAGACAAAAAACACCAAGACACTTTTAGCCTTATATTTAGGTGTTTTATACGATAGAATCGATAAACGATTTGCAAAAATAACACTTTTTTGGCTAAATTTTTCTAAGTCCTCGCGCCGTAGCGCCCCCAAGGTAACACTCCAACCGGAATGACATGCCCGCCCTGATTGCTGGATTTATCTTGATAAGTTTATGACAATCAGTAAAGCTATGTTTAATTATTACATAAAGGTCTTTAGTTAATGTTATGATAAGTAAGCTTACTGCACGCTTCGGTGTAAATTGTAAGTGCAACAAGCAACTGTTTAAATATGATTGTAAATAAATATGGTAGGTAGGTACCTATATCCATTGTTGCCTTAATGCTAATCTTTGCCGCTAGATTCAGAATTAAATGAAAGAATTAAATTATTTTGAATGGGTACTCTTTCCCATACGTAATATGTATTGATTGATTGATAGTAATCAATACTCCATCTCTAAAATTAATACCTAATGTAATCGTACTGTTCATAGTTCGACGATTAGTAAGTTTAGGTAGGTACTTTTATCATACAAAATATATGACTAACGCACTTTTGATATTACTGCAGGGGTACTTGAAACTATGTATAGACAGAAGTGTTTGCCAAGATTACAAAACGGTTGCTGAAAGTATGAATCATCTCTAAGGGTAACTAGGTATTACTTGATTTTCCTAAGATTATCGCACTTATTATTTTGATAAAGTTACCTACCTTTATCTTTTGATAATCCTATATCTACACAATTATGCACAAAATTTAATATGGCGATTTGGCGATTGTGATTAGGTGCACCAACACCTCTAAAGTAGTAAAACTGAACAAAATATAGTTTACACATGTACTTACTTTAATTTTACTCGCACCTCCTCTCTGAACCACTACAACACTATCCAGTAATGCAAAAATGTTACAGTCAAATACTTATGAAATCGCAAAATATTAACGGCGCGTGAATTCCACTCGGTACAATGATAATACAATGATAAGCCGCCGTTTGAGAGGTACCTACATACACTAATAGTACGCGCTATTATTCATCAACACTGCTGTTCCGCGGCCACGTCCAACAGAAGTGTTCTATTTGAAGTTAATATGTAAACGCTCTAACACAGTTCTGAGTTCCGTCGACTTCTGCCTGCCAGTTAAGATGCACTAGGAAGGAAATATTAACGACGAGGTGTAGTTTTACTCTTGGCCATGTTAATTCATGACGCCTACTAAACGCACTCGTATTGCTGGGTCACCTGTTCATAAATAGATAGCTACATAAACGGCATCTTATATCTTATCTAAACTAATGCTAAATGTGCGTAAGTTTGTGAGGATAAATGGCTGGATGTTTGTTACACCTTCATGCAAAAACTACTGCACGGATTTCGATAAAACTTTACAGTAATATAGCTTATACATTAGAATAACACATGGTTATAATTTAAAAGATATTATCGTATAAAAACAAAATTTACGCGGGCGAAGCTGCGTGCGGAAGCAAGTAAAATTCATTTTCCCGAAGACCTTGATTTTGGTGAATTTCAAATAGCTTTTCCGACATGGCTCTACATTTTATCTCAGAATACAAAATCATCGTTGATTACGAGTTACGACATTTTATTTTTGATAGTGACATAGACGGACATTACCCCATCGCAAAGGATAACAGAGAGGTAAAATAATTCGCGTCATTAATAAAAATCGAGGACTATATTGTTAATATTGTTTCTGATTCTGTGCTGCCTAGAAGCTTTGAAGCGAGAAAAAATAGTACATTTTGATACAAGTGGGGAAACTTTGTCGTTGCAGCCGAGGCGGGACTTACTGTTTTGCGGTTTCATACATTTGGTTTTTCGGTCCTATTATTTTATTTCTTCGTAAGTGTAATATAAAATCGACGTTTGATACACGTGAGCACTGCAGTTCTCGGCTCCATAACACGAAATTTGGTGAATTCTGTCTCGGCTGCAATGTTTGCCCAAACTACTAAATTGAGCGATAGCCACTCCGTGTCTTTCACGTTCTAATCAATAGAAAATAAAGTAGTTTTATTATCTTAGTACCTACAGTAAGTACATGAAATGCTAACCTTTAAAGTGGGAATCCCGGCTGACCAAGGTTTTCCTCGTCAAATTCAAAAGGCAGTGGTTCAATCCTGGTTCCATGTATGTGTAGGTACCTACAAAACATAGCAAATGAAAAAAACAATTTCGAAACCTAACCAAGAATTTAATCCGAGTTATAGTTACATAGGTACACGCACTTCATATTTATAATGTCTTTATTGTGAGCAGTAGGGGGATTGCTTCGAGGCGTCAAGGCCAAACCACCCAATTCATCAATTATTGTAAATAGGTAGTACATTATGTTATTAACGACAATAATGTAACACTTCCATGTAGCATACATCCGTAGGTAACCTAACAACACGGTACTTTGATTTTTTCTGCTATCATAACCATTTTGTTCGTGTGCTATTTTATCGCAAATTAACAGGTTATAATACTGGATTTTACAAATATAGGTATCCTAAAATATCTTATAAAACCCGGCTAATGAACTGTCACTTTCGAGCTCACTCCGACTTGCATCCAATATTTTACTAATTTAATAAGTTAAGTACTAATTTTTCTATTTCAGTATGTTTGCAAAAAGAACCTAACCTATCCGAGGTGTGGTGCCCGCGGGTGAAGAAGTGTTAAAAAATTTGAGCTCGCTTTGTGGAACTGAAGATGCAACCTCTTGGAAATAATTCTGCCAGCGCCCACGGACGCCGAAAACATCAAAAACCATCCAAGCCAACCATCAAAATATAGAGCTGGCAATAGCAGGCAATAGCACCTGCAGGCATTGAAGTATTTGCCTATTCTGTTTTATAAAAATATGTACATACATGTATATAAGCAAAAAATTCGTCGACATCGCTGTCAACGGGAATAGCGCTCAGAAGGCTGGCAGCATTGCATTGCCACGTTATACTTTAGCCAAAAAATAGGCCAGCCCTCTGGTCCCGGGAAGAGTCGACTTACGACTAACTGCTTGGCAAATGTCCCGAAAAACTACGAGGACACTCAGACCCAAGTGTTTCAACCCTCCGACTCAAATACATAAACCATGAGGTTATTGTATTTGCGACGTTCGAGGTGTTCAGCACCTGCAGCAGCCGCCCCAGCAGAGTCCACCGTGCCAGGAAGACGAGATGGCGCAAGGGTGTCGACACATGTTGCACCAAAGGTCTTCTATATTATCATCATCATCATCATCATCATCATTTCAGCCGAAAGACGTCCACTGCTGGACATAGGCCTCCCCCAAGTGTCGCCACATTGACCGGTCCCGTGCGTCTCGCATCCAGCTGATCCCTGCAACCTTTACGAGGTCATCGGTCCACCTAGTGGGAGGCCTTCCAACGCAGCGTCTTCCGGTTCGCGGTCGCCACTCCAGAACTTTTCGGCCCCATCGGCCATCCGTTCTGCGAGCAATGTGCCCTGCCCACTGCCACTTAAGTTTGGCTATTCTTCGGGCTACGTCGGTAACCTTGGTTCTCTTGCGGATCTCCTCATTTCTGATTTGATCACGCAAGGAAACTCCGAGCATAGCCCTCTCCAATGCCCTTTGGGTGACTTCTATATTATTGGTAGCTAGAAAATTGTATGTGGATTGTTTTCTTTAATAAATATTCTATTCTATTCTCTGCAATTCCCAAAAAGAGTGACTGATCTCGCGGTGACACCGTAAGTAACCCGACAGAGAAAAAACATTATATAGGTACAGGTATTTTGTTACCGACACCAGATTTTGATCATAGTTTATTTAATTTAGGTACATAGCTCTGACAGGCACAGGAGAAATCCTACAAAACCTTTATGAGTTAGTTTGAGTGAAGTGAGATCTCTATTTCAACTTTGTCTTTGGAATGGCAACGTACAGAGACGTGGCTTCTGTCTTACAGAATAGTGTTCTAATTACAAGTATAACCGCACCGGTAGCTTGGCACACACAACATAAACATTATTATGATCAAACTAGTAATCTTATTATGATAATAAATTTGATTAGGTATAACTATAAGTGTATTAAGATATTATTTCAAGGCAATAGGTAGTAATTGGGTTTGGGTGCAAGTAATCAAATAAAGGCACATACTAAAACGAAATACGAACTTACTAATAGTATTTTATTAATAGCACCTTCAGCAATATACTTTATGACCCGCGACTTTGGTTTCCGTAATTTCCCATACAAATTTTAACAGTCTACTATAATTCATCGTTCGGAAGTTGTTCAGTTTGATGGTCTGCAGGCTCTGCAGCATATGCTTTCATATGACTATGGGTCCTTTCTGTTACATCCTGTATAGATTTTGTAACCTCACCTTTGGGTCAAGTATCGACAGATGACAAACGCAATCATCACATTTAACGTAATATTGATACCATTTGAAATTATTTAAAGTGTGGTTGTGACTCACGCAATTATCTTATCCTGACTCAAACATCTTATCAAGAAAGGCAACTTCAGATTGCCTGAGTCATGTTTATCTAGTCTTATTTTGAATAACACATGAGCTCAGCATGAGGTCTTGGGTTCGATTTCAAGATCGGGCAACGTGTAGTTAGGGTTTTGCCATCAGGAATTGGTAACAGCCGGTAAATTGGATTTCTGCCTGGTTGATAGCAATTGGCTCGCCCCCTATACATTGGATTTAATTTACGTAAATAGAAACTAAGTTAAGTATCAACTTTTCCTTAAAGGCGCCACTTTCCAACTTGCTATATAATACGTGGCGCGTGCCTTTTAAGTTTTGTCGTTAGAACATAAAAAACAACTAGAACCTTATAGTAGGTACTTTTAATGTTTTTCAAAGTAGGTACTATAAAGTCCACGTAGTTTAATACACTTTTCCATTCGCTCGACCCAGTTATTAAAACATTTATTCCACTCCAAAGTAGGGGTGTTCAATATGGCTGATTTGAAAGAGTCGACTGCTCCTTCACCGGATTGGACCTTTGACCACGAAGAATTTTTTTAATTTTAAGAAATGTAAAGAAATCTTTAGGGCTTAGGTAGGACTGTATCCTGCCAGGGCTGCCGGACTGTTCGAAAGAGATACCGTGGCCCTGGAACACAAAGGGCAAAGAAGGAACATGGATGGGTTTTAGTCAGTACAAGTCTGACACTCCCTTCCGCTCCGCCCAGAGGAGGATGGTCAAGAATTTCTAAGTTTTCCTGCTTCAAATACCACTCTTTGAGAGCGAACAACTTTAGTAGGCTTGGGGTCGTCTTGAAAGACCCAGATTGTGGATTGTTGTTTGGAATCAGGATCGTAGGTGTAGATCCAAGATTAGTCACCACTGATGATGTTGTAAACGTGATTTGATTCTCCACGGTTGAACCTTTGAAGAGTTTTCTTACAGCAACTGACGCGGGCCGCCTTATGATTGTCAGAAAGCAATTGCGGGATCCAACGGGAAACTAGCTTTCTCACACCAAGCGCCTAATGCAAAATCTTCTGAATGGTTGTCCCTGAGATGCCTAATAATGCCTCTATCTCCCGATATGTCACATGATGATCTTCGAGGATCAGTTGTCTCACATCAACGATGTTCTCTTGAGTGAAGGCGAATTTTGGACGTCCTTCACGAGATTTGTCACTAAGACAAACTTATGTCCACGCTGAAATTCTACATACCAGCGTTCGACAGTCCGCAGACATGGGGCTTCGTCATGGAACACAAATGTTAGCTCTTCGATTTCTTCGAAACACTGAAGTCGTGTTACTGTGTTAGGCCTCTTCGGAAGTTATATAAAATGATTACACGACCATTTTCCTTAGTGAGATTCATTTTCGTGCGTGACCGGACAGATTCAAAACAACGCTGTGACTAAACAATTGCATTAATCCTAATTCCTTTATTATTTTTATTAATTCCTTTATTATTATTATTGATATTCTAAATTCCCACAAAGAATATTGAACAGTTCTAAATTCAAAATTGGCGGCAAGTATGTAAACCATGCCTCGTATAGGTACCTCCCTACTCATTTCTTACTGTCTATTCTCGTTACTCCACACATCCATCTCCAAGTTCTCGTCGTCGCTACCTGCCGACTTTTTTGACCTGGTCATCATCTTCACAGGTCATGCCACTATATCGTCGCCCTAATTTTATTTTTCCTAGCCTGCTCTGTCCCACTCCTGTCTTCTACTTCTCCCGAACCTACGCGTCCTAATAACGATGAAAAATGAAGAATTCTTTAAAAAAAATCACTTTCTATTACTCGTGACTTTGGCCGCGTTTGGCCAGAAATTATCACAAGGAAACGTAGGTAAGAAGGGATAAAAACTTATGCGGGATCCTATGTCCGACCAAGATCATGGTCTAACAGTGAGCCATCGAAATCCGATCAGCTGCAAGAGCGTGTAAAAGTAACAGTCAGAGATGGTTACATACTTTCACATTTATAATATGTATGGATTATTTGCAAACTGGGAAAAATCAAGTTCAATCAAGACGAGGTCGCTATCGCTATTTATGGTTTTGAGTTCAAGACTTCGACACGTGACGTGATTTGATACCTTCGAAACAAACTCGATAGCAAAAATCGTGAATATTGATGAACATTTCGCAACTTCAAAATGTTATGATTACAACTACTTAAGGAGAAGGCACCGATACGGGATTAATAAAATATCCGGCTATGACTCCTCTTGCTAATTAGATTAAAATTATAGTGATAAGTACATTGATTAGAGCACCGTGCAATCTGATTGTTAATATCAATGCTTTTTTATCATTTAAATGAGCGTTTTTGGGGACTCCGCGGAAGTTGTTCACTTTGCCTTTGCTTTTTGTACGCAACTATTGAAAGAGTAAAAGAAATATAATGTCACACACGTAGTCACGGCAGAAGTTACAGTATATACAGTATAAGCAACAGCATATATATATTACCACAGCTGGGCCACTCGCATCCTCTCTATGAGCGACTGTGAGTTGGTAGTAGTTACAGCAATTCATAATTATTATAACCGATAAAAGAGCTAATGGTCTCTATGAGTGATGCCGGTGCTATGTGTCTTCGTAGCAAAGCGAGCATTTCGAGGCGCCAAGTCAGCGTATAGGTACAATACGGTGTCGCAACGCAACACTGCTTACTCCGATGTCGCTTCACAGCGTCTGCCCCCGTCAATACTATTAAGATGTTTCGCAACAGGTTTGCATGGATGATGCAACTCCCGGAATATTACAAAAGTGTTGAGTCTCTGTAGGCACAATTTAGTTCGATAGGAATATTACGATGAAATAAAACGTGACGCGGAGCCACATCGCAGACGATAACCCTTCTGTCCATCTCCGCGTGCAACTCCATCCGCACCTTGAGGGATCTGTCCGGGGCCACTACTAAACGCTATTGAGGTGGCACAGTTCTGTTCGAAGCGCATACAACTTTTAACTAATCGAACGACACGACGAAGAAGAAGTAGACGTTATTAGATTTAATATCACTCGTATTGCCTGAATCTCGTAAAATCCAATGCGCCTTTGGCATGAATTATCCAGTCATAACTATTCTAAAGAGAAAAGTAGCGCATCGTAAAATTACAGAGCGGCATGGGAACACGCCATGCCACTTACAATAATTTTACGTTACACAATTGATACACCAGGCAATAAATGAGAACTAACGACATCAGTACAAAAAAGACGGCTGCAGGAACTAACGGCCAGAATGTAATAAAGGTGTTGGGAACACAGCCAATACACAATACAGTGTTTATGCGGCGTGTGCGCATTATCCAGGCAGAGTATGTGTGTTTGAGCAGTATAATTATGTATGTATGTGCCGCCAGTCTGAGACATAGGCTGCACATCTGCTACGTGCGGTAATGCGTCTGCTAAGAACCTGCTACACGTCGTTTTCACGCCCGCTACTCATTTGCAACACGTCCGCTACGCATACTACGAGTCTACTACGCGTCCTGCTACGAGTCTGCTACGCGTTTTGTTACGAGACCGCTACATGTATTTCTACGAATCGACTACGCGTCCTACTACGAGTCTGCTACGCGTATTGTAACGAGTTCGCTACGCGTATTTCTACGAGTCTGCTACGCGTATTGCTTGCTTGAGTCTGCTACTCATTGCAGGTATTAGAAATAGGGCCAACACGGATCTATTTTTAGAGATTCGTACCTAAGCCGGCAAAAACGGAACCCTTATCACTTTGTTGTCCGTCTGTCAAGACCCTTTTTCTCAGGAACGCGTGGAGGTATCAAGCTATAATTAATTTCAAATACTTACCTACATAGGTCTGCTAGCCCTTGGAGCAAAGAAAAAATCAAATTTGTAAGTGAACGTGATTAAAAGATATGACCGTTTATGCCGCATATTTTCCGATTTCACGAGGGAATCAAAACCTATAAATTTTGATTCCCTTGAGGGTGTGTGATATACGCTTTTTGCGGCATAAACGCACGTATCTTTTTTTTACCTTAACTTAGAAGTTTGATTTTATAACAGCTTCAAGGGACTGTAGACCTGAGTAGGGTCATTGCGCCGGTTAGCGACCAGTTAGTTGAGTTGCCCACATTAGATGAGGAAAAAAAAATGTTGTCTACACGCAAAATAGTATATGTTAATGTGAATTGGTCCCAAATATAGTCTAGTTTGGATGCAAAACATAAAATAAAATACATTAGTACAAAAATATTTATAAAATGCTGAAAAAGTGAAAATATAGCGAAAACGTCGGTTAGCGACCACTTTCATCAGTTTACGACCACCATGAGCCGGTTTGCGACCGCCCTTTTTAATATGAAAAATATGCTATTAAAACAATTATAATCGCTTTGAAAATATTTTAATTTTTGCCTCTTAATAAAAACAAATATGGTAATCCTTTGGTGTAATGTTTTCTTATAATTAAAAAATAACAATCTTACATTTCGTAGGAACTTAGTCATAGCTGTAATAGAATTAACAATCATTAGTCAAACAATATCCTTAATATGTAGTATAACATTTAAAAATAATCAATATCAATATTTTCAAGTCATCTGGTTTTTAAAATTATTTTAGGAATCGTATTCCGCGTTTCAATAAGTTGTTGCTAGAAGAAGCCATACCTGACGAGTGGTGCAACACTTCGCTGGTGCCCATCTTTACAAATAAAGGTGATGTGCTGGAGTGCAATAACTATAGAGGAATAAACCTAATGGCGCATATGATGAAAGTTTGGGAGAAAGTTATTGAAAGACGACTGAGAGAAGAGTGAAATTTCACGAAACCAATTCGGTTTTATGCCTGGTCGGAGAACGATGGATGCCATTTTTGCCACCCGCCAGCTGTGCGAGAAATACAGAAGTGCGCACAAAAACTTGGACATGGTGTTCATCGACCTCGAAAAGGCATACGACCGGGTACCTCGTGAGGTTTTGTGGTGGGCCCTTAAAGGGAAAGCTATGCCTGGGAAGTATGTGCAGTTGATCCGAGCGATGTACAGTCGGTGTAGTACCCAAGTCCGGTCTACAGCGGGCACTACCGACAGCTTCAATATGGCTGTCGGCTTGCACCAAGGGTCGGCTCTAAGCGCTTACCTCTTCCTGGTGATAATGGACGCACTTACGTCGGACATCCAGGAAAAGGCTCCCTGGTGTATGCTGTTTGCCGATGACATTCTGTTGGTTGCCGAGAGTGGCCTAGAGGTCCAGAGCAGATTGGAGGTGTGGTGGCAAAGACTGGAGAATGTTGTCCTGAAAGTCAGTAGGACCAAAACAGAATACTTATTCTGTGATTTCGGCGGTCTCTCCAGTCCTGTGCCCATAACACTTGCCGGAACGCCCATACCGATCTATTCCGATTTTCGGTACCTCGGGTCGCTTGTCCAAGGGGATGGCGAAGTAGACCGAGACGTAACGCACCGGATCAACTCAGGATGGATGAAATGGCGACGGGTCACTGGAACAACTTGTGACCCACGGATGCCCCTCAAGTTAAAGGAGACAATATACAAATCCGTGATTAGACCTGTCGTAGTGTATGGATCGGAATGCTGCACTGTGAAGAAGATGGATGAAAGGAGATTGCATGTAGCGGAGATGAGAATGTTGAGGTGGATGTGTGGTGTGACAAGAATGGATAAGATAAGGAACGAGTATATTAGAGGAAGTTTAAAAGTTGCGCCACTTACAGAAAAATTGAAAGGTAATCGACTGTCTTGGTATGGACATGTGATGAGGAGGGACGAATCGCATGTGACTAAAAGAGTGATGAATATAAACGTTGATGGATGGAGAGGGAGAGGAAGACCAAAGAAACGATGGATGGATTGAGTGAGGAATGATATGAAAGTTAAAGGAGTAAATGATAGCGGGACGGTTGACAGAGGAGATTGGAAGAAAAAAACGTGTTGCGCCGACCCCAAATAACATGGGATAAGGGCAGGAAGATGATGATGATATTCCACGTTTCTTATTCAGAATTAAGCCAATCTTGTGTCGTGGTCCTTGGGATCTGATACAGTCTACATGTTTCTCTTATTCCCTTCCCTTCTATTCGGATATCATCGAGAGCTTTTTTCAGGGCTTCTTCAGTGTACTGGATAGTCTTTTTCTTTTTTTTTTGTTTACTCTATATTATTTGGGAGCTCCATCTAAAAAAAAGTAATATATAAAATAGTTTATTGTTGTTTTTATGACTAATTTTGTTTTAAACTGAAAAATAATAATATTTAGGTTTCGACAGATTATGTACAACCACATGGTTGCTTGTTAAAATAATTTTTAAACGGACGTGGTGGCATACTTAATGAACTTTCATACTTATTTCTGTTAGCGACCGTTATTTCTCTCATACTAAATTATAGTGGTCGCAAACCAATGTCTATATTTCGATTATTTTGGTTTGCGACCACCTGTTTAGCACCCAATTTTGTACGTAAATTAAACTAAGTTCTTTCAAAGAAACTGGTGGTCGCTTACTAAAGAACTACATAGAAAAACGTTTACAATGCTACATTCAAAATTGTAACAGTCCTGTATGAAGCATTAGGATCATATTAATCAAAATAAAATAATGCAGTTCTCGTCGGTTTGCGACCATGCGGTCGCTAACTAACGTTTTTGATAAATAAGCATTTCGGTTACCGACCACTTGATTTTATCTTAATAATAGGTTTAAAAATAGCAAAATACAACTAAATAATAAGCAAAACTTATCGATTGTACAATTTAACATCTAACTTGTGTGTAAAACATGAATTATGTAATAATACTTACCTTTGAGCGCCGCGCGCCGTGTTATTTTTTCTCTAACTCGCCGTACGTTTACTCACCACTGAATCAAGACGCGCACTGAGAAATTTATTTTCGGAGCTGGGTTAACCCATTTGTTTCAAACTGTGTAAATTCTTATTTCATAATCACTTATAAAGCACGTTAGATTTATTTTTTATTTATGTTATCTCTACAAATACTATTATCTTGATTTAAAGAAACTTAGTCCGTCAAATGGTCGCCTACTGAAGGTGGTCGCGCTACCGGCGCAACGCCTATATGGTTTTAATTTCATACCTCCACGCGTTCCTGAGATAAAGGCTTCATGCCAAATTACAGCTTTCTAGTACTAAGTCTTTGAGCTAAACTGCGAACAGACAGACGGACATGGCGAAACTATAAGGGTTCCTTTCCTTGTTGACTACGGAACCCGAAAAAATGTATTTCTTAACTGAGTAGGTACTCATTAGTAAATACTTTTAAATGATAATGCCAGTTTTTGGAAGCGCGGCAAAGTCATAGAAAAGTCTATTGTTCATTTTCATGAACTAAATTTTAAATAAAATGTTATATTGAAGCGCCACGCCAGGGTAAATAAAAACTGTACCTACATAAATTGTAAAATAATCTTGTGTATTGCATTTAATTTAGACCAAAATTGCCCTTTCCACCATTTAATTTAGGCGAATCTCTTAAGAAATATTACAGAATTAAAATTATTTGCTTAGCGAAATAATATCTTGACTACGATTACGATGCATAACAGCGCAACGCGTCGAACGCACTCTTCTTCATCTCAAATCGATAACGCTATCCTACCAGTACGTAGCAATGTGGACAGCAGTGGCGAAGGTTCCATTCAACTCGATTCCTACCGGCTTCCCTTTGAAAAATGGTACAGACAGTATTCTATTGACAAATTATATAATCACATTAAAGATATGTACTTCGGCTTACCTCATACAAAAATTGACCCTTCGCTACTGGTGGACAGCTTAGACATTTGCTTCATGTAAGTTCTAGAGGGTGCAGATAGTTGGCACGATGGGCAGGAAGGAAGATGCGGCACACCCTGTGTCGGGATTTCATACTCACAGTGTGTTCGACATGAGATAATTGTTACTACATTTTTTAATTGTTACGACATTCAAAGAAGTGTGTCTCAGGAAGCATTTTCGTCTCCTCAAACGGACTCGGGGAAGTCGATGTTCATACAGTGGATGACGATTGTCTCAATGCTGTTTTCCCTTTTCGCACGACTGTTGGAGCTATACCCAGCAGTAGGTACAACATTGTAACGAGGGCAGGTTATAAGCAACCCATTACGATGCGGCAGGTTTACTTAGCACTATGTCGACTTCTTTAGCGTGGGCGGAACAATGCCCATGAAGTCCCATATAATAGGGAAGTGCCGATTGCCATTAACCAAGCACAGATCTAGGGCTACTACTGAGTGACTCCTGATGTAAAACCCAATAACACTTAGCCTGACTTGGGAATCGAACCCATGACCAACAAGACAGTTGTTCCTGAGAATATTGCATTAAAACCGTAGAAATTACTCAACTCTACACTATTATAGTAGAAACTAGTTTCTCTCTCACTCATATAACGCGAAATAAAGGTTGATATCGAAGTAGAATGCTATTTCTGTGATTTGCTGACCACTGTTATATATCTAATATGTAGATTACTCCTAAAACTTCTTCACATGACCCCATCCATCCACCAGGAGTCATCTGGTTATAAATTACTACTGCTACCCGTACCCGTGCCAAGCCCCGGGCAGGGTGCTAGTTCAAAATAAAACAAATTACAATTATGTAATCTACAATGTAATACTTATATCCAAAAAAAATTTTTACCACACAATAGGCACACGTCATGTACTAAACATTAAAAACAACTGATAACTAATTTGAAGCAGCTTCGTACTTATGTTTATTGCCACCTATAGTGAGCATATGCCCTGTTCGCTTCGCACAAGCGATGTAAGTCTTGTTTCCGTTTAACAACTTTCCCAGTATTGTTGGCAGCATCAAGGACTTCCCAAGCAAATTGTTTTGGGAAATGGACTGTTCTTTCCTTTTCATAAGTAGCTTCTAACAGCCATTTAATTGCCAAGAACAAAGATCTCTTCTCAGTAATGGGGCCTGGAACCTGAAGAGCAAATATAAATTAAAATTCAAACACACATAATTCCGACGATTACCTCCTAGATCCAAACTTACAAACAAATTTTACCTCTTTATAATATTAGTATAGATAGGCCTATTATAAGCATAAAAAAAATTCTGCAAAGATGAAAACACCCCAAAATACTTTAACCCATATTGGGTGAGTTTGTCCTTTAATTAAATCATAATCATTTCAAAAGAACACTACACTTGATAGTGAGTGAACCAGCGCTGAGTAAAAATAGAAACCATGAGTCAATCACAATAGTGCACCTCAATCCTGCCATCACAATTTTCATCAAACTATTTCTTTTATGCTTCATTTTCATATGGCATAAGAAAATGTCTTATAGACAATGTTTACCTGATATGTAATACCTCCTCTCTTAATAGGTTGAAGTTGCAGAAGTGGCTTTGAGTTCTCAATAGCTTTGTGCAGGATTTTCTTTGGATCTAGCTCTATGTTAGCCTTTGCTTCAGGTGTTGTTGCCAAATGGTAGCGTTCAATCTGTGACCTTTTGATATTTTCAAATGCTTTCTCAACAAGACTGCGAGCCAACTGTTTTTTTCCCATTTCCATGACATGGTTGATAAGTTTGCTGGAATAAACAGACAACATCTATTAGCAAATTAAGTAAGTATTGATAGAATTTGTATAAATATTAGTGGAAATGTATAAATCATACCACCAATACTTACTTTACCAATGGATCATGGTACACAGAACTGGTTTCATATGCAGCTGGTGGCCTCACAGGTAAGGCAGCTATCTTACTCAACTCTGAACTTTCTATAAGTTTTGCCTGATCTTCTTTCCTAAAGACTGGATTTTGAAAAAAATCCGGGAATGTGGTGGGTCTTGAATATTCTCTGGATTGCAGTATTCCTGAAATTCTATAGTTCAAAGATGAATATAGTGATGATGAAGTGGACTCACTTTCGACTGAATTGTTACTATGTGATAAATCATATACTTACCTAGGAAGCAAATAAGAAGACGGGTACCATGACACACATTTATTTAAAATCCTTATATTATTGGCCATGTTTCTTGTTGTATTTAGTCTAAAAATACAAAAAATTCAGACGACTTCGGAATCATAACCCTACTTTTGGTGAAGTTTTTCGAATTGACTTGTTTGACAGTAAAGTTGTCAAATGTCAATATCAATCAAATCAACAAAACTGATGTTTTACTTCAGGTAGATCTAGTCTTTTGAGCCTCAAAAAAATAAAAGCCACAAGAATTTATTATGGCTATTAATGATATTTTGAATCTTACTACTAAAGGGTCTTTCAAATAGGGCGGGTCGATGTTGACAGTTTGTAGCGGCCATGTTGTTTTGGCGGCATCTGTCAAATGCATTGTTATTTCTTCAGTTACTTATGCCAAATCACCATGGCAAGTTACACGATTGAGCAGCACGTCCAAATGATAAAAATTTATTATCAAAATGAGTGTTCGTTAGTGCAAACGTTGCGCGCATTACGTCCATTTTACGGCAAACGCAGTGGCCCTTCAAAGTCGACTCTCCAACGTTTGGTGACCAAATTCGAGACGACTGGTTCGGTAAACAACCAACCAACATCCTTACGTCAAAGGAACGCCAGACCGGCCGAGAACATCGCTGTTGTCCGTGAGAGTGTGCAGGAGACTCCGAGGCAGTCGATTTCTCGCCGTGCACAAGAACTCGGCCTTTCGCAGACTTCAAGTTGGCGAATTTTGCGTCGGGCCTTGGGCCTAAACCCGTGGACAACATGTGGTGGAACCACATGTTGTCCACGACGTTACAAGACGGCGCTACGTGCCACACAGCGAGCGACACAATAGACATTCTGCATGAACGGTTCGAGGGTAGGGTTATCTCTCGCAGAGGTGACGTGAATTGGCCACCAAGATCGTGCGATTTGACCCCGCTAGACTTTTTCTTGTGGGGTTTTCTCAAGTCGCAGGTCTATGCCAATAATCCGCAATCTACCGATGCCCTGAAAGTCAACATAACGCAGGCCATCGCTCAGATTCAGCCGGATCTATGCAGTAGAGTAATTGAAAATTGGACCTCTCGGATCCGTGCCACCGTTCGAAGCCGCGGTGGACATTTAAACGATGTCATATTTCATAAATAATGGCATAAATGGGCCTTTCAAATAAAAAAATAATTTCTTTAATATCTCACATACAGCTTGTTTTATTTAATTTCAACATCGACCTGTCCTTGTTGAAAGACCCTTTATTATAAATGCGAAAGTATGGATGGATGTTTGTTACTCTTTCACGCAAAAACTACTAAACGGATTTGGATGAAATTTAGCACACCGATAGTTTATAACCTGGATTAACACATAGGATACTTTATATCCCATTAGTATGATCCCGTGGGAAAATTATCGAACTCCACGCGGGCGAAGCTGTGGGCATAAACTAGTATTACATAAATTGATGCTCTGTGAATATGCGCTTTTGGACACTCCATGACAATCTACAACAAGCAAGTAAGTACTATTTAGGCGGCATTTAAATAAAAAAAGAGGACCGATATAATTAAAAACCGTGACCTTTAAAATTAACTGGCATTATTTTTTTTATTTAATGTAAAAAATACATAAAACTCATAAAAAACCAAACTGAACTCAAAAAATATCGAAACACCCCTGAGGTGTTTCGTTGAGAAGTGTATTTATCTATCTTTCGGGTAGATGGCTGCGAGATCACTATAGTTATTTCTATAAACATTAATTTATTTTCACTATTGAAAATAGTCCTTTTTGATTTATGACGGTATTTTTTTGTATCCTATCGTTAGTTTACCTTCAGACCTTAGTCCATATGGGTAGGCACTGTTAATTTTGCAATGTTTAATTTTGCCACAATGAGTCACGCCAATGCATGTTATCAGCATGTCTAAAAATAGGTAACTCGAGAAAAAAGAATGTTTTTTTTTCCTATCTTCAAAAATGACAGATTTTAAACGTTAAAGTACGGCCTGCGCAGCAAAATCCGACTAAGCGACCGAGCTGATGTGTGACGTCACGCCGCGAGCTGCGAGTCGGCGCACAGTGGGTCGAAACTATGATTTTAGTGACTTAGGGATCAACTTTGTTTTTTTAATTTTTTTTTTATGCGGATGGATAGAGCTCATTAATCTAAAAATAATATTGCCTTGACGTTTTTTCCTAAACTTTATACTTTGGGTAGAAAAATGTGTTTTGTTATTTTTTTGTATGGAGCGGATCAAATTAAATTAAATTCCTGCTAAGTAGCGTGTGATCCCGCTTTGAAACTTTATTTATCTTATACCTTGTCTAGTCTACTATCATTTGATACCATGAACATTTGCATAAGTTTGCAACTCTGCCAAATAAATGGATCGTAAAAATTGAAAAAATACATAGAATAAAAAGCTTCAAATTTTATTTTCGTAAGTTCTTTTAAGTTAAATTTGATATGGATTAGTAGGTAAGTAAAAGCACGTAGTAATATAAATAATTACTTAACAACTAACAACAATACTACTGAAGCTGTGAATACTGAACAGGAAAGGCTCGAGATTTGTAATACTGAAGATGTTAAAAATCTACCACCACCACCACCATCTACTACAGAAGCTTCAACATCTACATTTACACCTCGAAAACCTTTCGAAGAATTGGGCTCCAGGCAAAAACGAAGACGCGTTGAACACATTAACCAATCGCTTTCGTTATCCCCGGATGAACTAAAAGCTACTACAATTGCTAGTTTAAGAAACACTGGAAATAAGGATGTAGGAAAAATAATGAACTATTTGCTAAATCACCCCGAAGATCTAGAAAAAGTTAAGGAGTGTTTAAGTGCAAGTAAAACGAAGAGTAGTTCACCCGATGAGGCACTGTCTTTATTAGTTTCACTTAAATTAACAAGTGGCAGTATACAAGCCTAAGAGAAGCAGCAACAAGCGAAGTCAAAATGTTATCCAGGGAAAGAAGACATAATTATAACTGAAGAAGGAGCTGCTATTAAACTGCAAGCATTACTCAACTTGACGGTATCTAGGCTTTTGGATGTGATTGCTTTGGATATGGACTCGGCAACAGAGTTACTGCCTATAAGCAAATGGGGCTTTGATGGAGCCTCAAGTCAAAGTAATTATAAACAAAAGACTGAAACAGAGTTTGATGATTCAACTATTTTCATTTTCAACGATGTGATGGAACAATTGTTTGGGAAAACGACCAACCCTCATCAAATTTCTATTGCCGTCCGATAATGTTCAAATTTACTAAAGAAACGCAGTCAACAGTGGCAACTATAAAAGCTAGCATCACATAAGAAATGGAAAGACTTCAGCCATCAATTGCACATGATGATGATAGAAGGCAAAATAACGTCATATCTGTCAGACACATCTTCAGCTGTCTGTGATATTTGCAAGCAAAACCGTAATAGATGAACAATTTAGAGTCACTTGCTCAAAAAGAAAATAACGAAGAAATATTCCAGTATGGAATGTCATCTTTACATGCCTGGATAACATGCATGGAGTGCATACTTCATTTCGGTAATTATAATTTTATTACTTCATAAATTTTTTCATGTTAAGTAGTTTCCTGTGAGATTATTTTTTAAGTGACATTTTTTTTGTTTCTAGCTTATCGTTTGGACTTCAAAAAATGGAAGTTCAGGGCGGGCGATGACAAAGAAAAAATGTCACTGAGAATGTAACTGAGAAAGAGCGCTATACAGCAAGCGTTTAAAAAGGAATGCAGTTTACTTATCGACATAGTCAAGCAAGGAGTAGGCACAACCAATGATGGCAATACTGCCAGAATATTTTTCAGGGATGCAGAAACAACAGCCCGCATAACAGGGAAAGGTTTCACATAATTCTTCAGACTGTTGCATCTGGAGAGCGCGTGGACCTTTCTAAGTTTTCCGAATTTTGTAGAGATACTGCAGAATTGTATGTTCGCTTATATCCCTGGTATTATGTGCCTTCCAGTATATATAAATTGTTGGTACATGGGAGGGATATAATTAAGCACTTTGGTGCCATACCTATAGGTAAACTGTCGGAAGAGGCAGCGGAAGCTCGCAATAAAGATATCCGGAAATAGAGAGAATCATTCTAGAAAGGTAAGTAGAACGGCGACAAATGAGGATATTTTACACAAACTTCTTTTGTCTTCTGATCCAAAGATCACAAGTCTAAGACCTAGAATAAATTTAACTTAAAAGAACATTTTACACACTAATTAAAGTCATTAAACAAACAAACTGAAATTCATAGATCCATATTTTTAAATAATGTACTAAACTAATTCTATTAGAGACCTTTTAAATGTACTGTTGTTAGATGTTAAGTAAATATGTGTATTACTATGTGCTTTTACTTACTAATCCATATCAAATTTAACTTAAAAGAACTTACGAAAATAAAATTTGAAGCTTTTTATTCTATGTATTTTTTCAATTTTTACGATCCATTTATTTGGCAGAGTTGCAAACTTATGCACATGTTCATGGTATCAAATGATAGTAGACTAGACAAGGTATAAGAAAAATAAAGTGTCAAAGCGGGATCACACGCTACTTAGCAGGAATTTAATTTAATTTGATCCACTCCATACAAAAAAATAACAAAACACATTTTTCTACCCAAAGTATAAAGTTTAGGAAAAAACGTCAAGGCAATATTATTTTTAGATTAATGAGCTCTATCCATCCGCATAAAGAAAAAATTAAAAAAACGAAGTTGGTCCCTAAGTCACTAAAATCATAGTTTCGACCCACTGTGCGGCGCTTGCGTACACCTACATACTTTGACTCGTTGGGCTCTCGCGGTTTCGCTACAAATTTAATTGTTTTTCTTATATCTGGATCACTAAAATGGTTAAGAAAGTATTGTGCCTATGTACTCCACTGAAAAAACACCCAAAAAATATTTTTTCTCTTTTTACAAAACCCTCTTCCATCACTATGTTAATTTAGTAACAATAATATTTAAAGTAACCGCTAACAAAAACAATAAGTGCAAACCACTTTACAAATCAAATATGAACGTAAACACTCCGCATCACCCGCAATCGTACATGACACTCACGGCGTGACGTCATCGCAATAGCCCGCGAAGGAACGCAAATTTAAAAGAGCGGTGCAACCACATTTACTCATGTGGTGCAACTTTACAATGCTGTAACTTTGGAAATCCTGGCCCAATTTCGATGAAACTATTATTGTTTGCAAGAGTATGCGCATTAAATGCAATTTATAGTAATATTTTGATGGGTTGGTGTGACTCAGTGTCCATACAGCACTATTAAAAATAAAGTAATAGTGAATACATTTTCTCCGAGTAGATTTATTATCAAATAATTTCTATTACACCACTTAAGATTACTATTGAGAAAATTACTTTTAAATTAATAACAAAATTCATTCTAACGAAAAGGAAAATGATTAAATTAACATACAAAATTAATTCATTTTAATTGTATAATAAAATAAAAATAAGTACTCTGAAATTTTACAATAGGTAAAACTTGAATTAAAATTCTTTACAAAGTCATTAAATATCTCGTTTGTGCTTTTTGGATGGTTTGGAGATGGGAGCCTCTGGTTGCTTTTGCTCAGACTCAAATATTCTACTCTGCCTCTTAATTTTGTTTTTATCTGACACACTAATTTCACTTTCAACATTCTTTGTTTTTGTCAAACCAGATTTTCCATTTACTGCCTGATTATGATTGTCTACCACTGGTAATTTTGAATTATGTTTTGAAGCTGACTGTGGAGGCCCATCGCCAATTTGTTTTGGACTGTATGGTTTAGTCTTGTCAAAATCAACATATGATACAGTGGTCGAGTGTGCTACTTTTTTTTCCACATCTTCGTCATCATCCCCATCAGGACCCAACTTAGTACATCTAAAATGAAAATAAAATAAAGAAATCAATCAAACCTTTTTGCATTGAAAATAGGCCTTATGAGAGAATAAATGCCAATCATATTTTCAGGTCATTGACCTAGCTTTCCTTAGGTTAATGACCTGCTAGTCTATTCCCATTCCCAGCTCACATAAGTCTACTCCCTTTTAAGCTTTCCAAAACTCTCAATAACTAATTGATATTATCATGTAACTTATGTATATTTAAAACCTCTTTAATAAGTTATCGACATGCGGGGGTCTACATAACAGATAAATAGGTATATACCTCTCATCCAGCTCTCCTCTTATATATGGCAGGGCTCCATAAAGATCTAACACAACTATACTGAATGTGACCTCTTGTCCTTCCTGGATATTTGAGCCAACCCACATATTTCCTGGCTCTTCAGTTGGTCTTGGAATGACTACATTAAACACCCTGAAATATAAAAATTGCATAACATTTTAAAAAACCTTAGACATGCATTTGTGTACTAGTGATTACACCACTTTTGCAATGCAAGATTCACAATAGTTTGATGAAAATAGGACTAAGTACATCAAATACATTCAAGACTTTTGATACTGTAGGCAAATTCTTAATTAAATTAAATTTGAAAGTCTTACCTGTGCACAAGAACGGTTAAGTGTGTGGTACTTTTTTTATTAACAATTCCTGTCAATGTTGCCCCCACAAAAGGCCGAAAAATGAAATAGTCTGCCTGAACTTGAAAGTGGATATCTGCATTATCATTTCTGATGGTTCCAACATTCTGCAAGATTCTGAGGTTTTTGTAACATAAAAGGATTCCATTGAACCTGTAATATAAAATTATTTTTTATATTGGGATTACGATAATACGGTCGTAGAGTCAACTTAGGGCCATCTGATTTCCTTATGCAGGTTTTACTGCAGAAGAGCTGAAGCTTTTAAAAGACTAGACGTATATAGGTTTAAAAATGTTTTAGTAGAAACTTTTACAATTGACTGTAAATAATGACTTACTCTTTATCAAACTTTCCTATTTTGTAGTCCAACAAGTTTTTAATAGATTTTTTGAGGTTTCCTAGACACCAGGGTTGAAGAGCCAGGTTTTGTGTCACTTTTTTTTCAATAATACATGAATTCTTATCATTTGCAAAATTTTTTAATTCTTTGATATCAAATTTTATAATAGTTGACATTTTATTACCCGCATATATAAGTTTTACTTTAATTTATTAATATTATAGTCCCAAAATAACCAAAGAAAATAATATTTTGCAAGAAATTATTTTGACATCACCTTACAAAATCACAAAATTTATTTGTTTTTTTAGCACTACAACCATCGAGATCAAAAAATAGCCATAGACGATAGATTTCAACAAAGTAGTGGAGTTCAATAGGCGATTTATCTATCTCATTAGACGATTTTAATTCACTTTACCTCCATTAAGATTCAGATCAGATCATACCATTTTTTCTGAGGAACGATGAGAATGGAACGATGGGAGTGCCTTGCTGTTTAGTAACGCACTAACACAATTTGTGACAGAACTAAGGGCGCCTTCAAATTAGAAGTGTGAAGAAGCACTGCAGTGGCGCTACTGCGGCGCGCTAGATATGCCACTTGTAATTTTCATACATTTAGAAGCGTACTTGCAGAACCACTATCATGAATTTATGACACGCGTTTATTTTTGCATGGTGAAGTAACATGTTTCTGAAGAAACTGTCTTCTCGATGCATGTAAGGCCGCTTCTATGTTGATGTATCTCGGTAAATGTGGTACACTAATCCTCCGGGTATTACAGGCGTGGAGTTATTTTATGTTAATTTGGTAGACTGGTTCATTTTGAACATTTGATCACTATAATGGCGTATTTTATAATATCACTACAGTTGTCGACTTTAATTTTTTACTTTTATTCAATATGGCGGGCGTCTGCTTGTCGCCAAATTGAAATTTGGCTATTGTCATCTTTAGTGACACTCGCAAGATTAAGACAAATCGATTGATGTAAGAATCACAAAATCGGCTCTTGCGCCACATACATAGGCTGAAAATCACATTACCCTCCTTTGCGTCGCTCAGTCGGGTAATAAAAAAAATTAATTGACCACAGAGCCGTCCCACAGATTATAGGTATACAAGGCAGCTGTCAAACGTGTGCCATCGTTGAACGAATCGTATGTTGTCGATTGGTACGAACTACGATGCTTACATTCGACAATATATTTACATGGCATATTATGAAAACGTGACCAATTTTTCGTAATTTAAACCTTCAAATGGAGAATTTGGAAGCTGTAATTTGCACCAAAGAATAGTGAAAACATTATATTTAACACATTCGTATAAGATAAAAATGTCGAAGAATGGCGAAGTGTCATCAAATCAAGGCAAGCAAATTTAATCGTTGAAATACGTGCATTTTACTGTGTTAAGTGATAACATTCGTGAAAATTTATAAATTAACATGTTATAATTCTTTAGGCCCAAGTAGACCGACAATGCCGAAGCCTGAGTTGAATTTATTTGGTTTGGAGAAGCGCAAAGGTTTAAACCTTCAGATAGCCGGAGGTCCATCGGGTGATGGGGCAGCATTTATGCCGTTTCCTGCCAATCCTCCTCCAGTGCAGAGACCTCGAGTCCCGTCACGAACTATAAGAGATGTATTGCCCGAAAACGCTAGGTAATTGTGTTTATTGATTGTCTATTATCTAATAATGTTTTAAAGTCCACTTTTTGTTTCATTTTTGCATAAATGCTATACATTTATTGGATAATACATGACTAGTCAGTTATGTAAAAATATAATTTAAAATTATGGTTTTAAGCTGATGTTTTTATTATTTAGTAAACAACTATCCCTCAATATTTCAGAGACAGATGTAGAATATATCCGTCCATGCAGTCATCAGGAAAGTTGCAGTTTTCTGCAACAGAAGTGTATGACTTCACATCTGATGACCTGCAGGATCTTGGTGAAATAGGCAGAGGTGCATTTGGAGCTGTAAACAAAATGGTCCACAGAAAGTAAGGCTATCAGCATTACATTAATGTACACATCTAAAATCTCACAAAAGCTCTTCTTAATCTACATTATTTTGTTATAGATACAATTTGTAACATTACCTATTATCATTACACACTTTCAAGATTATCATACAATTTTGATAAATTTTGTGTTCTAACACTATAATGTATGATTATTGATATTACGAGATACAATGATTTATAAACATGTCAAGACATTAGCATTGCATGCATTTCTGTTCTTCCCCATAGTGCTCATTAAAACTGGACAGATTTTTTGCAAAAAGTTGTGACCATCTGTAATAATTAACATTTCCTATGGAGTTTCTTTACACTTTTATTGATTCACAAAATTACAGAACAAACCGTGTGATGGCTGTGAAGCGTATCCGCTCCACTGTTGATGAAAAGGAACAAAAACAACTGCTGATGGATCTCGAGGTTGTCATGAAGAGCAACGACTGTGTTTATATTGTGCAGTTCTATGGAGCACTTTTTAAAGAGGTAACTTTGTTATTTATATAAGGTAAGGTATTTCATAACTATAAAATCCAAATTAAGTATTGGTACCATAATATATATTGTGTTTAACTACTTAATTTACCTAAAAATGTAGAAAGTATTGGTTTAGACAAAACTTTTAATAGTTCATTATTAATTTACTGTGATTGTGCTCATTTTGTTTTGCACTCAAACATTCTACCAACTTAAATTAATGATTCTAAATAACTATGACCTTCATCCTGAATTAAGGATTTAAAATCTCCTTATGTCCTATGTACACATACTGCAAAAGTAGTGGACAGGTTCTCAACTTCAAATCTTCTCTATAAATAAGAATAAATGATTGTTTGGTATGCATTCCTAAACCTTTGATCCAATTGAGATACTGGTAGGTCCCTCTGTGAACACCTGCAAACATTCCTGGCCCAAATGTCTATATATTTACATGGCATTGCAATGCATGCCAAGTACAGCTAGTTCTTAATAAAATTCAGAAAAAACAACTAATCTGTGAACAGAATTGTGGGCTGCAATTTTTTCTAAATTATTTGTGTATTTCTTGTTTCTGTGCTTTATATTGTAGCTGTCTGTTGTCCCTTTTGAATAAAATAAAAGACAGTAAAATTTTTGAGCAACAATGAAAGTTGAACTAGCTATTTTATCCAAGTGTCTGATTTAATTTGATGTGATTTATACATTTCAGGGTGATTGCTGGATTTGTATGGAGTTAATGGACACTTCATTAGACAAATATTATAAGTTTATATGTGAACGGATGCAAACTCGAATACCTGAAACCATTTTAGCTAAAATAACTCTTGCAACAGTGAAAGCTTTAAATTATTTAAAAGAAAAATTAAAAATAATACACAGGTGAGGTTTAAAATTCCTCTCTTTACTTGCCTACCTTCTTTATTGGTTAAATAGTATTAGAATATTTACATTTGTTTTCAGGGATGTGAAACCATCTAATATTTTATTGGACCGAAGAGGAAACATAAAACTTTGTGATTTTGGTATATCTGGGAAGCTAGTGGACTCAATAGCGCGCACGCGCGATGCTGGATGCAGACCATATATGGCTGTAAGTTCTCTTTCGTATATTTTAATTCTATTCCGCATTATTATTTGAAGCAGTGCTTTTTTATGTTGTAGCATGTGTTCCATTTGTTCTACGTGACTATGTCTTTGTAATATTGCGTCATTTACCGTGCGTGTGGTATCTTACGTACTTTCACGATATTCATGACTGGCATGTCAAATGAAATCTTAATTAAAAACATTATAATCTGTAATGTTACAATTTTTTTTCTTGTATTGTTTGAAACAATTTGGAAAAGACTAGCTTGTAATAGTACATTTGCCTGCCTTACACACAGCCGGAGCGCATAGATCCTGGTCGAGCTCGGGGCTACGACGTGCGGTCGGACGTGTGGTCGCTCGGCATCACGCTCATGGAGGTCGCCACCGGCGCCTTCCCGTATCCGCGCTGGGGCTCGGTTTTCGAGCAGTTGCAGCAAGTCGTGCAGGGCGACCCGCCGCGTCTCACTAATGCCAACAATGCATTCTCCAATAACTTCGTTAACTTCGTCAATACTTGGTAAGCCATTCATATTTTGTGTGAAAACCTTAGAATGTAGTACCCTTGCGAATCTTAACACCAAATTATATTTTTTTACAGCCTCATTAAAGAAGAAAATCAGCGACCTAAATATAACAGGTTATTGGAACACCCATTTATCAAAGGTATTGATCAGAATCGGGCTGAAGTTGCTGAACATGTTGGTGAAATTTTAGAAGCCATGGAGCGCAATGGCGTCAGTCCTTTCACAACAGACCAACCTGCACAAGCTTGGGTCGATTAAATGTCTAAAATGATTTTGTGGGATATTTGCTTAATATAAACTTAATAACACCAGTACACACTTGCAATAATTTGCCATAAATTTTGATAAATCCGAATTCTGCTCAAGGGATCTAAATTATTTGTTAGGAAGATACTAAATTGATGGAGCCTGAGCATTGGTTGTGTTTCTATCAGCAGGATCTAAGCAGAAAGCGTTCAAAATAGTATGTGAGTGCAAAGTTTGACATTGCACTTGAGGCGGGATTGCAGGCCACTCGAAAAGCGACGACTGAGTGGAGCCAAGAGTGCAATGACAAACTTTGCTTGACGGTTTTCAACACACTTGGATGGATAAAATAACAAATATTTATGAAGAATGGCTTCGCCTATTGAAAAATAAAGCACCAACAAAAGCCACTAAACAGTCTAAGTTAAAAAAAGAATCATATTGGAACAATAATGCTTATTTGGTGACAGAAATACTTTCCCGCGATAGTGCGGAAATGCAAGGTATAAAGCATGCGTGTTCACTGTTCAATACACTGCAATGTTAACCTAATAGCAGTGCAATAAGAGCTACTTTTACAGTGTGTTGAAAATATCTTTACATGTCGAGCAAAATGTTGAATAATTTTACTGACGAAAACACCACTACTGTACACATGGCGACACATCAAGCTATACATGTCCAGTATAACATGGCTTCGCTTTGTTTTGGTTTCCCGACCAATAAGAGATCCGCATATACTGGTTTTGTATAGCTTGATTGATCGTCGTGCGTACATGATACGGTTGTTGTTTCACCATAATATGTATAGTATCTTTTTAACAATAAGCTTTAAAATTTTAGCAAAATATTAGTCACTTTCAGGTAAACTTGCACTGCTAGTTCGGTGTTTTTAACTCATGTTAAAAGATCCTGCCTTCAACAAGATTGAGTATCATGTTCAGGAGTCAAGACTGAATGTGACTAAAATAATAGGCACCAAAACAGTTACTGTGTAGTACATTAGGGCAACTAGGAAAATTGTTAATTGCCAGTGATTTGTCATAAATAAAATGTGATTGTGTTTTTTAGAAGTGTAACATAACTAAGATAATATTAACTTTGCAAAATTTGTGTAAAATCCTAAATATGAATACTACCATAAATGCTGATTCTGTAGATGTTGAGGTCACAAACAAAACGGGGCAGTGGCTGCGGCGGTTGTTACTGAACCAAGAAACTTGTGGCTTCAGAGACTCTTGAATTATTTAAGGCACCAGCATCGGTAACAAAAGATAGCCTACCGAATTTACAGTCTCAACATTTATGGTGACATTATAATTTTCTTTAATTTCAGCTAAGTATTCTATAATGTACGTAGGTACACTTTCACCTAATGCAAGAGCACATCACATAAAGACAGATGATTATAATTTTTAAAGTGTTCTGATATTTTTTCTTGCAATAATGAATTTATATGCAGCAGCGATTACTTTTGCAAGCAATAACGGTAGAGTTGGATAAGCCAGACTAGAAAAGTTTTTGATTAAAAAAACATGGAGATGTTGGTGGTGACAATAATTTCTCAAAATAATTTTACAGGTGATCTAGATTTTAATTCAACTGGTGATGTTAGATAGATATAAAGTTTGATCTAAATCGAAGTTGAAATTTATATTAGTACTGATATCATTCTTAAAAAAATAATAATTTATATCTACTTAATGCCACTAACACTGCTGCTTCTGCATTTAAATTTGTCTTATTTTATACAATGAAACAGCCTTAAGTTTCTATTGTAATGCAAAAGTATGTAACCAGCTCATGATATGAAATACGGTCAAATATGTTCATATTTATTAAATATTGTACTCTTTTATCGTTTTGTTCAAGTTTCAATCATAAGTGTTAAATCTTGTAATTTCAATTCCTTTTCACAATTTATGAATTCATGTATCGAAAGCTCCTTTAGCTTTATCCTTGCAATGGGAAAGATTGTTGAAAAATAACACGCTTTCGCATTTAAGACGAAATCCTGTACTAAAACTCTTACATTGTAAATGTTGCAGGCGTTAAGACTAGTCTGTTAGAAAATATACGGGGTGAAAAGGACATCGACGCACAAACAACACGCGGTAACCGTTTGTCCCTTCCATCCTGATAAACGCCTAGGTAAATGACGCGGTGGGTTGCCCCACCTCTAACGATTTAAAACTTGGTTCATTAGTTTGATTCTTGTGGGAGTATTTATTAGTAAATTATTATTGTTATAAACGGCAATTAATGCCATGGGAATTTTGGTGTTGGGCAATTTAATTACTTCTCTATGAACTATTCATTGTTTTCAGCAAATTTTCAGTATAATGTTTGTTTATTTTGCAGCATTACTAGTATTTTTAGTTAAAATACTACTTGTAATGTTTTTCTAAATCTCTGCAACATTTACAAAAAGCGATTAAAAGGTCGTTTCAGCGACCTTTTAATCGCTTTTTGAGCTGGCCTTGCGTAATATCGAGTTTCGGTGAAAAAACGAGAACGAGACAAGGTGAATGTTTTGTTTAACATGCTGTTGACTGTACCTACATTTCTTACAGTAATCTTCTTTCGGCTGGCTGAGTAAGATGTTTGGGTTAGGAATGGATCATTAAATATACATATAGGTGATTTTATAAATTTGTAAATATCAACTAAATAATGATTATGAATTTTATGATTGTATGTTATTGTTGAGCATAGCTGGGTTAAATATTGCCTACAGGTTTGATAATATTTGTTGCTTCTCTGCTTAATAATTATTTATGCCAAAATGAACAGCTTATGGTTTGCTTCATTACTGGAGTTGAAATCATAATTTTATAAAAGGCAACTGTGACTGCCACAATTCAATGGCAAGTGTTATTTTAATTTAATTTATGTTAATCTATCAAGTCTACACTTAATTAAAAATGATGCTGAAGTATTTTATTCACTATCTTAGAAACACATGGATGAGAATTGTTTAAAAAAATTAAGAAAAAAGTCACTTGCAAATTGTTTTAACAGTGTATTTAATCTAAATTCACCTATTTATAAGATTTGGTTCTCAATACTACTGTATGTTTAAGAAGTAGATTGGTAACATTATGAATTTGTTGTTTCTTTTACACTCCCAACTTTACCATAATTATAATTATTAAGTTATCAATATCATTCTAACAATTCGCCTATTTTTTTTGCATTTAAAACATTTCCAAACTTAACAAACAATTTGTACTTTGTTCCATCAGCAAGTATTGGTGTTAGATATAAAGCATCTGTGGTTTTTGGAGGCACATCAAGTAATGGAAACCAATCATCCACTTTCACTATTCTATCATTTCTTTTTCCCCAGAAATCTACTGAAGATATCTTGACTTTCTGATCATCTACTCTTATGTATAAATATCCAATAATGTTCCGGAGTGGTAAACTAGCTAGTGATAGGAGAGCTGTTCCAGTGATACCTGTAACAGATGAAACAAAATAAGTTAAAGAAATGTAACACCTTAAAAATACATGTAGCTTCCAAATCATGGTTGGTGGCTTCAAAATTTTATATTGGCATTGGCCTCTGCAACTGAGGTGACTCTACTGTTATCATTTAGCTGAGGTGGTGTCTGAGACATCATTTAAAATGGGGTAAGTAAATTTTATAGATTTCATGTTTAATTATGTTTATGCATTATTTTTTTTAAGTGGTTCCTATACTGTTAAAATAAACAAACAGGATAAATAAAAGAACGATAGAATGTTAGTTATTAAGTAACTTTTATTCATAACAAATTCTTACAAATTTGGTTACTAACCTCACTAATTATTTTAAACATGCACAACAGCAACTCTAATGAAAAAATCACCAAAACATACCTATCATACGTTTTGGTGATTTAGGCACAAAGTGTTTTCAAGTTTGTGTATATAAGTGTTTGACAGCGTTTTACTCACCACCACATCAGTTCATCATCAGCCTACTGCTGGACATAGGCCTCCTCAATCGCACGCCATTCAAGTCGACTCTCAGCAACTCAACCAGTTGCTACCAGCCACCACGCGAAGATCGCCACCGAGCCTCCCACCTTACGATTGCCGATTCGCGGTGAGCGACCTTCAATTTATGGGCCAGCCGTACCGTGAGTGTCCACGTTTCGGCCCCGTAAGTCATAACAGGTAGGGCGCGCTAGTTGAAGACCTTAGGTTTTTAGGCTCTGTAGAATAGGCGACGAGACGACCCAACGAAGATTCCAAAAAGAGGAATTTTTTTTTGGTTTCTTTATTCTTTACTTTCAATCAAAATGTATGGGAAAAGTTTTTTTGCGATTTATGACGTTTTAGTCAACGATGGTTGATCCGATAGAAGTTTTTGTTCAGTATTAGAAACAGGATCAATTGGCATCAAAAAAATGTTTTGTGTAAAATGGCTATTTTCTTGCTAACTGGACATTTTTTTGAAAATCTGTGAATGGTGATCAAAATTTCACGAAGAATTATGGATAGTCTCCTAAGACCATTTTCATGTAGCTGCAACGGTTAAGGTAGTTCCCCTTACTGCCCGGTTGAATGTATCCACCCTGTATTTCAAGGTATTTTTAAAATAGGAAGGTAAGGCCCTGTCGTAACATCCACTGCTGAAAATGAGCTTCCTTGTTAGTGTGTTATAAGCTAATACCAATTTTTTTTATGCTACTGCAAAGCCACAGTTGCTTTTTTGAAACGCAATATCAGTTTACTTAGTACTGAAAAACATGGATTAAAATCTCCAGAATTTAGTAAAAGTTCATTGCTTTTAGTCAGGATTTTTTTAAATTTTGGATTCTGGACGAGACATCAGGATTTTGATGCCCCTGGAGCCTCCATGTTGCTATGTTGGCTTCAGGTTAAATATACTTAGAAATTCCTCATGGAAAAGCAAGAAATTGATCAGTTATTAGAATGCTCAATTTTGCAAATATTGTGAGTCTTCACACTCAGAAAAGTTAATGGTTGATTAGACAGGTGGCTCACCTATGTATGCTGCTGTAAAAACAGCACCTTGTGGTAGGACTTCTAATATTTCCATTAGAGCACAACCAGGCACAGCTAATGATGTTCCCGCTAAGTGGTACACTTTAAGTCTATTAAATGCTGCAATATATTTTACGAAAGGAAACGAAAATACAGTTTCATAAATACTGGAACTTGGTTCCGATTTTGATTGTATTACATTTTCCTTTGCAGTTGAACAACATCTTCCATTGCTAATATTGTACTTTTTGCTGTTTAATGTGCCTAATAATTTCAACATTTCTATAAATAATAAACTGCTTCAATTAGTGCATTAACACACAAAGGAGTTTTACTTAATTGAATGAGTTTTACTTTTATTATATAGTTAAAACCCAGCAGAAAGAAATCAGATGCAAAGTAGTACTTATACCAAAATCAGATGTTTCTGACATTACTTTGAAGTTTGACGTAACATGTTGTTGACATTGAACACCGCACAGACTAGATCATAATATGATCGTCTCTACATGATTTAAGTTTAGTAGGAACACAGAACATATATACCCTAACTAATAGGAAAGTACACCACCAGTCCAGTTACTGGACTGGAACTTTCACTGTATCCAGTGCATTCCAATGACGGAAACACCTGCCCTCCCCCCCTTCTAGTGGCTCAGTTATTGTGAAGTTATATTTTTTTTCACCTGAAAAATAGAACAGAATTAGTAAATACGTAATAAATTGTAGCGTTCAGTAGAACCACACTCTCACTATTATATTTTTTAAGGCTAAAAATGAGCCTCTAAGTAATGTACTGCCTCTACAAACTCCTTTTTCTGCCTCTGGGTTGGCATTCCTGTAGGATTTTCGCATGATCTACCGTATAGTCAGAGGCTGAAATAAATTAGAAGCCCCTTGCCCCTAGGCCTTAGATATTTTGATCTCAAATTAAATATCTGTATTAATTCAAGGCATGATGGAAAAAAAATTGTACTCGCTTCGCTCGCTCTTGCGGCCTACTTTCTCTTGAATCTTATCTTTGTCTATAAGTCGCCCATGTAACTCCTGTATGAAGAATCGAAACAATTTTAACTTGGCCAAGGTAGTTTTCAAATTGAGCTCGCTACGCTCGCTCTTCCTCCTCGCAGCCTACTTCTTCTTGAATTTTGTCTTGGTCTTTATGTCGACCAAGTAACTCCTTTATGTAGGATCAAAACCAATCGCAGTCTTCATGTCCAGTTACAGTGCTAAAATTATCTTGCTCGCCTCGCTCGCTCTTGGAACCTTAGGTCTTTTATTCTCAAAATTGTCTCCCTAAGTCAATAAAATAACATCTATGTTTGAATAAAAGGACTTATGAATAGTAAACTATTCTGGAGTGAAGGTGTAAATATTTTATTTCTTAGACTATTCAAATAACTCGACAAAATTAGTAACTTCTACTTCTAAATGTATAGAAAATGTAACCAATCCGAAGTTCAAAGGTTTTTTTTAAGGTGGCTATTGTATTTTAGTTTCTTAAAGGATTTTAGCTTCACAAAATCAGTTTTTTTTCTCATCTTTCTGTTAGCTCAAAAGCTGGCGACGCCCTTGGATCAGATCACTGTGCTGGAATGCTAATGGAATCATGTGTACCGGGCGTAAAGTAAATGCTTCAACTTTTAAGAAATTAAAAGATGACGCGCGGACACGTCCTACCTAATCAAGAACGGACGACGCGACGGCCCGTTGCATCTTGTCGATCGCCAGTTTGGTCAAACACGCTTATCAAGTGAGCAATAAACAGCACGCCTAGCTGTCTGACTGGGAAACCTCTATAAGGACGCGCCCACTCACAACCCCGCTGCACGCACTCGCTCCCACCTGGGCCGGGCGCGCACTAATGCTTATTCCACACAAACGTAAGAAGACACAGACAATAAAATTATGTCGTCGTCTCCGTTTTTTATGCATGGCAATTAGTATCGATAATGTCAAAGTAGGCCACCCAGTGCTGCCAATCGCGGGGAAAATCCCCGATTTGCGGGGAATAGAGGGTTAGCGCAGGGAGAGAGTGGGGAATTACAAAAATCGGGGAATCCAGGCCAATTTTATGTCACGTATTACTTCCACCTAAAAAATGGACTTGGCAGAAACAGCTCGACATTACTAACATAAGTTTAAATGGCAACACCACTCAAATGCCTGCACAACTGTCATTTGAACACGATTTCGTATTTCTGAACGCATCCATTTCTACATCATTAACTAATTGTTCATGGTTGTCGATTTTTTAAATTAGTGCGAACGGTTGAAATTTTCAATAAAATTATGCAAAAGTGGTTAAAAAGTGCTGCTACTATTAAAAAACAGGTAAATTGCATGTTCAGCATAAGTTAACTGGAACCCAGAATTTGAGTTTGTCGACTGTAAAGCACTAAGCTTTCCGCTTCACGTTCGAGGTATGCAATACGGTTTCCTTGAGAGCCGCCCTTGTTCCGCAAGAAGTAAGATTAAACAAATTTTGTATAAAAAGCGTTTTTATTCCAAAAATATCATTTTGGGGACTTTGTAGGGAAATAAAAAAAAAGAAGCGGGGAATTTCGGGGAAGTGACAACACTGACGCGGGGAATCGAGAATTTTTTATTGGCAACACCAGCACCAAAGGTCCAAGCATGGAAATGTTATTTATTTTTCATCTAAATAATACAGACAAGGGGATATAAATCGTTTTTTTCCGGCTACTACGTCTAGTATTTAGAAATAAGGAATCACTTAGTTCAACTCCTGTAGTGTACAGATTAATTAAATATTTGTAGAAAACTATCGATAGGTTAAGTACTGCAGTATTGGATTAATAAACAATAAGATGACCAGTTTATTGAAAGAAATGTGAGTATCAGCATCAGCTATCAGTACGAATTCATAACTAATGAACGTTTTAAATTATTCGGGTTAGTTGAGTAGTTGCCAATTTTGCAGGTTTTACTAAGCATTACGTGTTTGTATTTTTATGTATAGAAAACTGACTTTTGACCGCGGTTTCGCCCGCATGGATTTCAGAAATTAACCCATGGAAACGTATTACTGTTACTTTTTTATTAGACTGCTGGGGAATGACCTATCCCCATGACTTTCAGTTCTTTCTATCCAAGAAAAGTACCGAGTTAAAAAAGTAACCTGTCCTAACCCTGTCTTCAGCCCTAAAATAAACAAAGTCACTTTCACATTTATAATATTAGTGAATATACTGTACTGTGAGTGTTATCTTAGGGACAGGTTATTTAAAATCTGTTGTGGGTTACAAAACAGCTCACGGCTACCCCTACTGGATACATTACAGTAACAGTACAGTCTAGCAAATATTGAATGAAAATAATAGCCATAGTAGTGACTTAATTTTGTTTTATAAAATAATTGAATTACGAAGTATTCATATTATTTTAACATTACAGATATGAGAAAACTGCAGAATATACTGCATTTTACACCGGCGGGGATGTCCAATGGACAACAGACGGAGTACATCTCTTGTGCCAGTGTGAAGATGTAATTAAAGTAGTTGATGTCAACACATTCTCTACAACATACACTATTGGACAGACCGAAGAAGATGCAGAACCAGATCAGATTTATACTTTCCAAATGTCACATAACAACAAAATGGTTGTTACAGCACACAAAAGTGGATTGATGAAATTGTGGGACCAAGAAACTGGCATACAACAGAAGATTTGGAGATGTGGTCATAAAGGACCTGTTGCCAAATTAGCATTTGAATATACAGATGAAAATATTGCTTCAGGTGGTTCTGATGGCAACATAAGGTTATGGGATTTAGCACACAACACATGTACAAGTAGTCTAAGAGGCGCAATGGGTGTTTTCTCTGTTTTGAAGTATCACCCAGATTCCAACCAACAGTTGATATTTGGAGCAGCTGATGACACCAAAATAAGATCGTGGAACTCCAAAACTGGCAAAGAACATCTAATCTATTCAGGACATTTCAGTAAAATCACTTCTTTGCAATTTACTTCTGATGGTGAATATATGATCAGTTCTGGTAGAGACCGTGTCTTAATCTTGTGGAGCTTAAATGAGAGTAAGGCTCTTCGAGTAGTTCCTGTATATGAAAGCATAGAATCCACAATTTTATTACCTGCAACATTTAGAATACCAAATTTTAAGAAGAAACTAGAAACAGAAGGAATATATGTTGCTTGCGCTGGTGAGAAGGGTGTTGTCAAAGTGTGGAATGTATTGATGAGCAGGCTCATGTATGAGCAGGACAACAGTCTTGTGTCTCCTGCATCAGAGGAGGGGGGCTTAGCTGTAACACATTTGATTTTTAATGACTTAAGGAATGTTTTATCTGTAGTTACAGCAGACCACAACATTATCATACATGATCTTGAAACATTTGAATGTAAGAAGCAGTTAATTGGGTTTACAGATGAAGTTCTAGATATTATATTTGTGGGAAAAGAAGAAAAGCACTTGGTGGTAGCTACAAATAGCCCAGATTTGAAATACTATGAAATTGAAAGTATGAATTGCCAGATCATTAAGGGGCACACTGATATAGTATTAGCTTTAGCTTGCTTCCCAACAAAACCTGAAATGTTTGTATCTTCAGGCAAAGATAACTCTGTTAGAATTTGGCTACAAAACACTGATCATACAATATCTTGTGTTGGAGTTGGAGCTAGGCACACAGCATCTGTTGGGTCAGTGTTTGCTTCTCAAACATCAAATGATTTCTTTGCTTCTGTCAGTCAAGACAGCTGCTTAAAAGTCTGGAGTGTTCCTAAGGAGCTCACAACAAGTGATCAAAAGATCAAATCTACTTACACTGAGTTAGCCCACCAGATGGATATAAACTGTGTATCTGTTTCGCCTAATGAT
Organism: Noctua comes; assembly: GCA_963082995.1. Classification (NCBI taxonomy): domain Eukaryota; kingdom Metazoa; phylum Arthropoda; class Insecta; order Lepidoptera; family Noctuidae; genus Noctua; species Noctua comes. Next base: position 9,389,317 of record OY720273.1, read on the forward strand.
AAAATGATTGCTACTGGCTCTCAGGATAAAACTGCCAAACTATGGTCAGAAGAACTGACATTATTGGGTATACTAAAAGGGCACAGAAGAGGTGTGTGGTGTGTGACATTTTCACCTGTGGATCAAGTTGTATTGACATCGTCAGCAGACAGCACAATAAAGTTATGGTCTATAGCAGACTTGAGCTGCTTAAAGACCTTTGAAGGACATGAGAGCTCAGTTCTGAAAATTGAATTTGTGAGCAGAGGTCAACAAATACTGTCAAGCGGAGCAGATGGACTTCTCAAACTATGGAATATAAAAACATCAGAGAGCAAAATGTCTCTAGATAATCATGAGGGCAAAGTGTGGTCCTTAGCAGTCAATAAGAACGAATCTATCATAATCACTGGTGGTTCTGATTCGAAGTTAGTAAAACTGAAGGATGTTACAGCAGAAAGAAGAGAACAGTTAGCAAAAGAAAGAGAAGAAATGATATTACAAGAACAAGAATTGATGAATTTGTTGCATGAAAAGCAACTGATTAAAGCTCTGAAATTAGCATTGCGGATGCAAAGACCAATGCATGTATTAAAAATAGTTAATGAGGTACTGGCTGGTGGCAATGAAAAACTTTATGAAACACTCAAACAAATCAACCACACTCAAAAGGAGACATTGTTGAAGTTTGCAGCGGAATGGAATACAAATAACAAGAACTGTCATGCAGCACAACTCGTATTTAACATATTAGCGCCCGAAATTATAGCTGGAAATTTAAAAGTTCCTGCTTTAGCTAGTTTCATTGAAGGTGCATTACCTTACACAGAAAGACATTTTGAAAGACTAACAAATCTTTTACAGGATCTTAACTTTATAACATACACTGTAAATTGCATGCAACCTCATGCTGTTAACAATGTTTGAATGAGAAATAAAGATCTATGCTCCAAATTCTAACATTTGTTTAAAAAATGTTTAATTTGCCTTTGTGTACTCGCATAAACACCGGTGACCGTATTTATCTGGTTTAGACCATAACTATGACGCATGTAAATATTTCTTCTCAAACAAAGCTTGTGAAATTTTAATTTACTTGTTATGTGTGTAAAAGCTCAGATATTAGAGCGTCAGCGCCCGCGCAGCCTTTTTCCGCGGAGAGCAAGTTCAAGCTGCGTGCACGCAGTAGTAGTGAATCGATCACGCGAAGCGGACTGCTCGCAGATTCGCGCTTCTATTTTCCGCGAGTCGCAAATGTTTAGTTGTTAAATCATGGATATAAAAATCTCAATTATTTTTACCTTACTTTTAATGTACTGCAATCATGCACAAGGACAGAAGTCGCAAGTGTAAGTTTTTACTTAATACTTTTATCTCATTAGGTTTTTTTACTTAGAAATTAAAAGTCATTACTTAAAACTATATATTATTAAATTAAATAAACTCGCTTTTCGTGTCTGCCTGTGTGACCGTTTAAATCTTCTAAACATCATAATATATCTTGATGCGGTTTTCATCAGCATAATATAATAGAGCATTTGTTCCAGAAGGTTTATGTGTTTAAAAAAAATATTTTATTTAGATATTGCAGGCAGGTCTGTAATATTAAATAATTAACCAACTAATACTTAGTCACCGGGAGAGACCGGTACGTCAATTGGTCATTATGTGATTCAGGGATTTAATAAGAATTTGACTTGCTATCATTCTTGCTAGAGAGAAATGTTATAATATTTTTGTATGACATAAACCTTATAAGCTCTCGGAGGCATTATTAAACATTAATTACCTATAATAATAAATAAGACTTCGTCACGAATATGGCAACGGCAATCTAATCCACGTTGAAATAATTCGATCACCTCAATTTTCGATTACTTCAGGACTTCCTGTAAACTACTATGACGCGCGTGTTTTAAGTGCCCACAACACTTCGGTATAATTAGCAGTAGCTGATGACGATTTCGTTGAGACAAGTGCTAAGATAATTAATATGGGCCATAGACAGCACACGCGGCCACGATTTTAACAATATTTTCAATCATACGTATCTACAGACTCACGTTACCTACGAAACTAATTTTAAATATGTTATGAACAATGGGCCGTAGAAATACATATAAGTATATCTGCAGTTACTAGTAACCAATGCTGATAATACAATGGCTAAATAATAATGTTGTTATGATGTTAAGTACATAAGTACTTATTGATTTGTAATGGTGCTCCAAAATTAAGATCAAACTACCCTGCAAATTAATTATTCGTACATTGCAAAATAAGGTTCTGTTTAGGATTCCCGAGACGTGAAGACGTCGAAATGTCGTCAACCAGCCTTGGCCGCGGCCCTCAAATGCTTTCGACCTCGATTGAACGATTGAGCACTTACTAGTCTGAATAAGAAAAACTTATTAGCAGTAGCTTAAACAAGAGATAATTTACGTACATTATACGAACGAGGTGAATTAAACTGCACGACATCGTCGAAATAAGGTCAGCTCATCGCTGAGGGGTAGACAGGGTTACATAACCGACCGCCGACATAGTTATTTTAAAGATTTAAGTAAGTGTTGTAGAATTTGCAGGATTTACTTATTATAAGCTTTTTATAACATTGTATCTATCTTAGGGGGTAGGGAGTTTGCCTGTAGCGCCTTCAGGCTTTCAACTATATTCTCAACAAGTCTAGGTTTCTTTGTAGGAGATCCCAAGTATGAATTTAATTCCGAGACAACAGATTAAGAGGGCCCTTCCCAGTCCGTCTATCGTCATCGGAACATGGTCGAAAAGCTTATTGTTTCATCCAGAGCCACAGCGGCGATGTTTTTTCAACTCCCCCGTCTCAGAGGGCCCCGACCCCGCACGAATCGTCTCTCGCGCACCTCATACCGCCTAATGCGACAACATTGAACGAAAAATAGTGTTCGAAAATTTCATAAACTTGTTCCAGGAGATACGTGTTTTTGAATAAGGCTTACAAGTTTGTGAAATTAATATTTGTCATTTAAAATCTCCATTACATTTGCAAGGTTTCTATCACAATGTTTTCTTTACTTTTACAATTTATGAGTACAATATGAACGGCCAAAGTTTAGGTAAATATGTGCAAAATAGCAGATTTTTGGAGGCTTATACTGAATTTGTTTCTCCAAATTTTTACTTTTTGCTTTGATAGAAACCTAGATATAGTGCACAAGATACCTATCAGTAAAAAAAAACAAAGATAGATGTGTTACCACGGCATAATCAAGTAAGAGCGTTTGTATGAAAAGTATGACGGGTTGGCCGCTCTTAAGTTTAATTCATAAAATACAAACATATAATCTATGATATGAAGATGAAATGCTGAAAATAGTTCAGGTATATCTGGAAATACTTTTCAGAAGGGTCTATTTAGGACTTTAGAACTCATAAAAAACAGTAAACATAGTAAATAACCCGTTTCGAGTATTAATAATAAACTTTAGTTCAAATGTAAAAGTAAGAGTCGAAATGTGATGCTGACTGTAGTTAACTTCGCCGTACCTATATACACATATTCCTAGGTACTATGGGCATAATGTACCTGCCTAGATATCTAGGTACCTAATAGAAATTTCAAAAGAAGTGCCTAAGGATACACAGGACGTAGATAGAAATTGTACCTCCCTCAATGCAACCTGACGGTGCTGAACATTTATTTATATTTCCATTAATTAAATTCAAATTGCACGTTGTAACCTGCCCATACCTAAGTAAATAAGCATCATTTGAAACTTTATTGTCCCATTTTCCTTATTCTTATAACCGCACTTGAGAAGTGCCATGCCTATCTACCTACTGTACGTCTGATGCAGACATACCTACTATGCATTCGGCAGACTATTGTTATCGTTGTCTTAGTGGTCGCAACTCGCAACCGCGACTAGTGAGCTGCGGGTCCTGGGTTCGATCCCAGGTCGGGTGCAGTCTTATTGGGGTAATTGGGTTTTTCCATCAGGAATTTCTCAGTAATAGACACGGAGTCTGGATGAGCAGCGAAGGCCCGGTGGTGGCGATCGCGACTTACGAACAGTAAGTCGTGGGTTCGAACCTAGGCAGGCGCATTACTTTGTGTAATTTATTTCATCACCACTGCTCTCAAAACATCGTCAGGAAACCGGCATGTCCTGGAACCTAAAATTCGAAGACATGTGACATCTACCAACTCGCACTGCCGGGCCCGCGTGGTGGATTATAATCTTTCCCTTTCATGGAGAGGTGGCCGTGTGTCCCAGCAGTGTGAACATTATAGGCTGATTATGCTAATGCTGCTGGATTTGTGCCCGGTTGATGGCAATAGACTCACTCCCTATTACCTACATCACCTACATGAGACTCAAACATAACTGGCGAATTGGGTGTTCTATTAGGTACACCTCTGATGACCTCTGCCTAACCTTTCGGGGATTACAGGCGAGATGTTATGTAGGTATACATTGCAGTCTCTATGGCCCATAAAAGCACCATATAAAAGCCGTTACTAAATTAGCTATTTGCTATACTTAATTAGATGAGTATTTATTTGTATTGTTTTACATTCAATAGCAAAACTAAATTTGTTTTTCATAGTATGTACATAAGTTAATGAAAAACAAAGTTACTGCTGCAGTTTGGTGAAAAAGTCCTATATCTCAAAAGCTAAACATCAAATCTTATTGAAACCAATTTTAGTTGTAACTTTTTTTACGTTCTACAATCCTACATTTTTCAGAACTTTCCTCCTCTTTTGAAAAGAGAGGGGGGGGGGACATATTTTACCACTTTGGAAGTGTCTATCTTTCAAACGATTGACTTTCAGAATTTTTTTTTTGTAATTTTTAATAGTCGCCCCGCACGTAGAGGTTTTGTTTTTTTTTTTTTAATTACAGTTCCATGTATGGGGAGCCCCCTTAATCTTTTAATTTTTGTATTAAAATCGTAAAGCGGTTCACAGAATCTATCTACCTACCAAGTTTCAACTGTGTAGTTCTAATAATTTCGGAATAATGTGGCTGTGACATAGACGGACAGACAGACAGACATGACGAATCTATAAGGGTTCCGTTTTTTGCCATTCGGCTACGGAACCCAAACAACAGTAATTTCGGCTGTAGGTAGATGTATTACTTTATGCGTAAGAGATGCAACACATTGTTCATGTCGGCACATTCAAATTTCAAAGCTAACCAAAGCTATTACTACACAAATATCGGGCTCACGCCGATCGGCAAAATGATCGGCTTCTCCTCTCGCTGACCTATGTTCGACGCGGCTTACCATAATTCGGGCTTTTTCCCGAACATTATGCACGATGTATCAAGCTGAGGTCATATTTAAGGGTGTAGTACAGACCATCAAACTGAACAAAAAGATATCTCCATGGGAACCACATCGTAATCCCGAAAAAATAATCAATCTTGAAATATGGTGCATAGTTATATTTGATTTTGCCACCCGGTCGCACCGAACCGGAAAGTGAAGCACGCCTAACAATTTATAGTGATTAGTAGTACCTATGACATTCAGCTTTTATTCATAAAAAACCTATACAAATGCTATTGTAGGCACCACAGTATAGTCCTAGTCCAGTAGTAGGTACCTATATGTAGCAGCCGAAAGACGTCCACTACCTATATAGCAAAACCCTTCCCCTAGCGTCGACAACTGTACCTACTACAGTTATGTGATGAATGGGCTTATAAGTAAACAGTAGGTACCTAAGCACCTGAATAGGTAGTTGACGATTATAACAGATTTATAGATGATATTACCTACCTTCGTAGATACCTACATCTACTCGCGAATTGATAATAATTCTACTCAAATCGATATCACTTCATAGAAACACATCAGGATTTTTCCTTGATTTCTGGAAGTGTACCTACCTACGTCAAAACCAGCAGTCATTCATTGGTACAGACACCTGTTACACCTACCTACAAGGTATAATTTAAATCATTGGTGACCTGAAAAACGATAAGGTACAGCAGCGTTTTCAATCTTGGTCTCATAGTACAAAGAAGTTGTGTCTAAAAATAACTGAAGCCGCTGAAAAGGTCACCACCTTTTCAGGCTTTGAGTTACCTATTTTAATAGGTACCTATACACTTAACACCTACAACCGTCATGCGTCAGTAAGTGTAGTATGTACGACTATTTATTGGAAGCTCGAATGCTAATCGCAGTATCTTTATTATTCTTTAACATGGTGTTCGCAAGAGTACCTACTGCTGAGCTTCGGGTAGGTGTTAAGTTCGAGCCCCTGGTCGGGCTGTGTTCGGTATAAGAACATTCTCAATGTCTTCCCGATGTTTGGCTTTGAATCCGGTGAATTTGATTGAATCTTGTAGATAAATGTTATAGTGCGTTCATTCGTATCATTGGAATAATTCGAAAATTTTAACTACTTCTAACCTAACTACGTTCTTAAGTACGGACATACAAATATTAGCTAAATGAACTTAACAGGATAGGGATGCCTAGTTTCTCTATCTGCCTAACTTGAATCACTCATAGATATAGCTTACAGGCCAAATGAAGGCCCACTTACACATGTACATATATGTTGTAGGCGTAAGCAAACATATACCACTGGTTTACACAAACGGTTAGTTAGCATCACTACCTCTATCCTAGGGGATGGCCTTCGTATAAAGTGGTCGAGCGACATTGTCCACAGATATCTGCACCACTCGAGCGCAGGAAAAGTGCCTGTTTTCTGTCGTGCCGGCTGTCTGTGTTTGTTCCTATTGTAATAATAACGATCCGTAGTCACGAAGGCTACCCTACTCATTAACAGATTCATAATGAACGGGCAGTTATTACTATTCCAACAAAATAAAACTAACTAGACGACGATATTTACGTTTTCCTTAATTGCACTGTTGTTAAGCCTAAATAGATTTTAAACACTTCATAACAACCATTGTTATGAATATCTCTACTGTTTGTAAGGTGAAATTCTTTTTGTTGAAACTTTATCCTCGGATTAATTTCCTCGCTTGTTAATCAGATTATCTGTACCTACATCATGAGGTGCACTAAGCTCTTAATTACGTATATCTCTACTAACGTTGCCGACGTCCCCTAATGACCGCAATGTTTTATTAACCGATGGTTAATTACGAATCATGTAAGTGTCTCGAAGTGTAGTTTTAAACGAAGACAAGCGAAAAGTAGAGTCACTAATATATCAGAAGAAATTGCTTGTAAATTAATGTGTCGACTTTGAAGTCGTCACGAACAACATCATCGTGACGAAATGCTGAACGGCATATTAGGTATGAATATAATTTTTTCAGTCGAATTGGTAAACCCTATTTGTCTGCAATTACTTCAAGGCAAATAAGCAATGTCGGTGAACATTAGATCTACCTGTTTTGATTTGTAGTAGGTACCTATTTAATGTTCTTTCTGAGTTCCCTTTAAAGTAGGAGCTAGCGGACTGAAATGAGGTCCAATCTAAAACAACTTAAAGAGGAACCTAAGTAACTAATTTTGAGACGCGCTAAACAACAAACAGACTTGTGAACCTCCTCTATCTTAGCTAAATGCGACGGCCCAAAGTACTGAGTACGTACACTGGGTACTTAGTAACGATCACCGTCACAGTTAGCATTATTTTGAAGATGATGTTTATTATGCACCTGCATTTCTTGGGTAAATATGTGACGACAGAGATAACGTTTTCAAGTATTCTGACAGACAGTTGATATCAAGATTGTAGAACTAAGTAATCATTCTTAGAAGTCAAAAAAATTATAATAATTACCCTACATGATGAAACAATTATAGAAATGGCTGGGAGTCTGGGACTTATAAACTGCATTTCAGGGTAGTGGAACTCCTCCACCCTGAGTTCGGTGAGGGGATCCGGCCCGGGGCTCCGTCTCTGGAGCGTATGAACAGTCTAACTAAAGAAATGTGACCTTTCACACTCGGGGTAGTAAAATTTTTGCCCGTCTCTCCTCTTTAAGTAAAGAGAGGAGCCATGGGCGCCGGTTGTGCTGAATCCTGCGCTTGGTGAAAGACAACATCATGTTCATGACATTGACCGTAAAATGAAAGGCATGCCTTTACCACTGCACTTTCTTCAGATGAACCTGAACCAGTCTAAGTTGTAACTAAGTATATTTATTTGCATAAAATGTAGTATAATATACAGGATGTTATTAAAATGTTATAGAGCAGGACACATGCCGCCGTAATAGCATGCAAATTTAAAATATTTGGTAGGTACATTAAAATGAACAACAAAGGTAGGTTTCTATTTAACATAGATTTATCTATACATACAGTTATGTAAGTACGTTTGAATAATTTAAACACTAAGCAGACCATCATTAAACAAAATAATAATAATTAATACGAAAAAAAACATTACATCAAAATACATGCATCTAAAGCTAAAACCATCAAACACAACAATAATACCAGCCAGTAGAACAGCTACCTTGGGTTAGGTCTGTGTATGCCCGAGTTACTGAGAGTCCCATGTAGGAATTACGTTGATCACTGTAAGGGCCACTGCTGGGACAAACGGTCTCCTCTCTTTGAGAGGGAATGGGCTGCAATCAACCACGCGGGCCCAGTGCGGACTGGTAGATGTCACATGTCTTCGAATTTTTGGTTCTAGGACATGCCGGTTTCCTCACGATGTTTTCCTTCACCGTTTTTGAGAGCAGTGGTGATGAAATAAATTACACAAAGTAATTTGCCTGCCTGGGTTCGAACCCACGACTTACTGTTCGTAAGTCATAGTCGCCACCACAAGGCCACCGCTGCTCTAAAGGTAAGGGCCAGGGGTGAGCTAAACGCCTTTAATTGGTAAATTTTTATCACCTACTTTCATTCAGCCCATTCGTCTTTGATTTACACGCACTACATCGAACTTTGTCGTGTAAAATATAAGAGCGTCATTGATACATTAAAGAAGAACTACACGCACTACATCGAACTTTGTCGTGTAAAATCTAAGAGCGTCATCGATACGTTAAAGAAGAACAAACTAACAATACCCAGACTATTTACTTTAACTCAAAGAAGATATTTTGATCATTACCTATTATTTGCTTGATAAAAAGTTACAATGAGTTACAAGAACAGCTCTATGACACGGTCCGATAATTGACCGTGACCGCGCGTTAGACATTGTCTATAAATTCCGTGTTTAGATAAAATATAACAGGTTACAATATTGTTATAAGTACTTCCTAAACAAACATTACCTACTGTGATCTTCAATACAAATATATTTTTTACAAAACAGCGGCCATTACCAACTTATTTATTATCCTGTAGAGTCCATCTTTGTAGTTCCGTGCCTATCGTTTAGGCACAGTCCCAAGCAGGCACATCATTTTCCCTTTTTTGAGGATTTGGCAATATCTTGGGTATTAGGAGAGGGATAAGTGGAGTAGTCATAGATAATAGACAATATAATAGTTACCTTACTTAACCCTCACCGGAAACTTCAACAAAGTGTCATAAACCGTAGACCTGCGGTTTCGTGTGCTCTACGGCGTACACGACAACGTCGCGTTCACCAGTTAAAACTACAAGCAAGAGGGGATTTCAGATAAGTTAAGAAAAAAACAATTTTAAACATGTTGATAATACACCTGAAGAATAATGTCTTTGAAGAATTACTTTCGGAAAGAAAAGTATCATCTGTATTAATCCAGGTTATAAACTATCTGTGTGCCAAAATTCATCCAAATCCGTTCAGTAGTTTTCGCGTGAAAGAGTAACAAGCATACTCACAAACTTTCGCATTTGAGATTTGTAGTGTAGAGAAATTGAAGAAAAGTGAAAAATATGAATTTATATTTTATAACTTTCAATTCAAAAGTCTGTGTTGACTATTATATAAACGACTTATAAATCGAAATTATTAAACTTATCTTGCAATTTGTCAAAAATAATAATACGTTGTGCACGTCGCCACATCCATCGCGCTCTCGCGCATTTATTATAAATTATGTATATTTAGTTCCTTAAATTTCGGTGCTTGCTAGAAACCTTCGACTTTGGCCAAAACTTCGGCCTATTTTGGCCGAAGTCGAAGATTTGGCTGATGGTGGCAGACACTACAGATTTGGAAAATCTACTAAAAATCTTTAGCCCGCGGCGTCACTCGGCATTAGAAAAATATCTCACATCCTACCGTGATAAAAAATATATCCTGTGTCCTGTGTCCTCCTCCTAGTCCAGGATCATGACCTATATCCGAATTTAGAAAAGGCACTTGTTCTCCCCGTCTTTGCGATCATTTTTTTGTTCTAGACCATACCTGATGTAAGATTTTTACTTATACACCTTCACGACCCCCGTACTATTCAATCCATCCATCAGCACAATGCTTTGAGTGCTTTGCATCGAGTCCTACCGTAAAACGTGATTTTTCACCCCAAAAAAAAAGTCGATTCCCAGCAATAATTTTTGCGTAAAGTTACTTAGTTTGATATACAGAATGATTGGTTGACGGCTATGTGAAGGGTCTGTTTACACCCTGTATTTGCTCTACATTAGATGACAATTCATCTTGTTGTCCTATGATTATTTATTTCAATGTCAGCCTTTTTTCCGAGTCGAAGTCAGTCGAGACACTAAAGTAAGCAAAAAGTTGGATAATTGACTACTAGGAAAGTAAGGAATACAATCTAAATCAGCACATGAAAGTGTGCCGACCTACCTATCCTTGATGAAGACATGATATATGGTGTCATCCGAATCACCAGCCCGTACTTAGCCCGCATGATAGGTAATTAATGACATTATTCGACACTTATATTCGTTTTTTTAACCAATATGTTACATTCGGCCAGTATCTCTTTTTTCATTTATGTACACCGATTTCTCCGTGATTTCTGGTCCTATTTAAGTGACTCTCTTTTCATTTGGTAGAGGAAGCTCTCGCGGTGGTCCCATACAAATTTTATTACTTTGTCTCGGTACTTTATGAGCTATCCTCTTTAAAATGCATTTTCTTCTTCGTCTATGTGGATGGTGTGCAAATAACTTTTAATTACAATGTAAAATTGATACTTGACGGATTAGTGTGAGATACCACAACTAAAAAGAGTAAAATAAAAACTTTTTTTGCAAATTAATCGTCTTCCAAAAAAAAACACTATAAATTGGAAAATTACTTTACTTTCGGAAGTCGGTGGTAAAAAAGTCAATGAAACAAACAAAAGTCATCGACTTACGAAAGTAAAGTTATTATCCACGTTTTACTCGACTGTTAGTGTTTTTTTTTTGCTATCCCTTTTTATTCAAATGCTGACATTTTTAATTAAACCTAATGCTTGAAGCTAGAACATTGGAGAAAAAAACTAAGTATGTAGGTACCTACTAACTTAACCAGTTACAAGCCATTCTCTATTTTTTGCTGAAAACAATTTTGACCAAACACTTTCACGTATTTAAGTCAATAATAGTTTTTATGGGTGATAAAACCAATTACGACCCAACTAATTGTCGTGATAGAGCGAGGAAGCGGTGACTTGACCTTTTTCCAAGTTTTTTATCGCTCAAGGCGCCGAGCTAATGGATCACTATAGTTTAACAGTGTTTTCCATCAAATATTATCACATTCTAAGTAGGTACGTAACCATAAAATGTTAAAAAGTTTTTCAAGAGGTGAAAAACCTCGCATCATTATAAGTCAATTAAAACAGTCTAGAATTTGAGCATTAAGAGCACATTTTACAGTAGAATAACCACGTCGTTCAATCTGCTAAGTCATGATCAGTTGATGACTCATTTGAATTAGAACATTTTACTTAGCTGTAAGTACTTAGATTGATGAATCGATCAAGTTCTTTGAAAATCCGCGTGGCGGTCGGGAATCCCACGAAAACGTATACCGGGATAGTAACCATCCCTTGTCCTAATCCAAGTCAGATCCTAAACCTGTGTGCTAAGGTTAAGGAGGTCAAAATCCGTTCCACCGATTAAGCGTGAAAGGGGTACCTGACTGACAGAGTTAGGATACTCTTACGTAGAGTCGGGTTGTCATCGCGGTGGAGATGCACTGATGGTTCTTGTTGTGTCATAAGAATGTTAACGATATTTTCTTTATTATTTTCATATACTTTCTATACTTATATTTGGGAAAAAGTTAGCCTAAAATGTTAGTTATTTTGTGAAGATATAAGTTAGTTAATCCTTCGAAATAACTATGTACATAGACACTGCCGTTAAATAAGATTTTCGAATAGATCATTCAGTTTTAACTTCGTAATGATATATTTAAGAACTTAAGTAAATATAGCCTGCTTCCAATAACATTTCGGTTCAGATAGGTAAGCACTTAGGCACTGGCACTTGAGTCCATGAATTAGTGGGATAACTAGAAATACAATGTCAAACAACGTACCCATTATGCAAAATATGTGTGTGTCCATATATCAGATTATTACTGGTGATTATATGCCATTATGTCGCCTAACCTTACTAGCACAACCCTTGTGCATAAGGACCTAAATGACATTGACCTTTTATTATAATCATCGTTGTAGTTTTAATAATAGGTGTTAATAGTGGTGGATATGATATTGTGCCTCTAAATATAATCATTTTAGTTCTAGTAGAATTACTATTCAGATACATACAGAGATCCCTTTGTATGGAATAATTTCTTATGAGAGGCAGACTAAAACTATCGAATAAATTGAGGTAAAAAGAAAGAAATATCATTCATTTATCCTTTTTATTAACCTACTTCTCTTAGGTCCAACTGTTTCAAAATCTAGTTTTGCTAAATGTATTTTTTTAATACAATAAATAAGGAGGGAATAGGTGCTCGACAGTGCATTTGGAAATTGTGAGAATGTTTAGGGCATCATGTCTTCAATCAGACATTACAAAAAATCGTGACCTCGACTGCCACCCGTCAGTTTCTAGTGTTGTGCAATTCATTTGAAGCAGTCCGATTGTATTCTAGATTTGTCGAAGGAACAGGAAAATACAATCAAATCAGCCCAATGCACTCAACACAAGTTTTGTCCCTTCTCCTCTTTGATAAACACTGCTTTTGACTTCAGCCACTTGACTCTGAAGGTGGTAAGTACGTAAACTGCACTTAAAATTGATTATTTGCGAATTTTATCAACAACTAAAAATTTAAGTCAAAAAGGAAACTCCGGAATGTGTTTGCTTATCAAATAACTATCTAGTAGTTCTAAGTTTAAGTTAGTCATTCTAAGTGGTTAACCCAATTAATCACGAAAAACTCCTGACACGTTAAGTTCTAGATGTTTTTAACCCCGACGCAAAAAGAGGGGTGTTATAAGTTTGACCGCAATGTGTGTATGTGTCCATCTCTGGGACCGTAGCTCTTAAACGAGTGAACCGATTTGGATGCAGTTTTTTTTATTTGAAAGCTAGTTTCTTGGCGATGGTTCTTAGATACGTTTTATCAAAATCGGTGCAGCCATTTACTAGTTATGGGGGATGAAAGTGGGTATGAAAAATCGAATATGAGCACGATGTTTATATTACAATTAGACATGTTTTATCAAAACCGGCTCAGCCATTTTATTGAATTTCCAAATGTTTGTTCGCTTTTCTTTGTTGTGATGGAGGTTTTTAAAATTTAAAATTACTTTTTTTATTAACGAACATCGTAGCTAAACCACCGTAGAAATGATAGACAAAAATATGACATGTTTGGCGTATTGTAAAAAGATTTCTACGGTGCAATAAGATAAGATGCGCTTCCCTGGTGCGCCGGGTGCGGGCCAGCCCCAACATTATACTGCAGTTTGTTGCGAGTAGACTGGTCTGTTTGTGTGTGAATCGTTGTTGCAAGCTTTCTACATCGGTGTTGAGCTTTTAGCAGGGATCCTCATACATCTATAAGGCAGGTTTGTAGGTTAAGTTTACTAACATAGTTGTATGGAAATATTGTTACTAACATTTTGAGTCCTGTTACTTGTTGATTAAATCTAAATAAATAAATAAGGATTACTGATTGAACTGCAATGTCAAAAAACAACAAAATGAATGTCACTTTGTCATCGTAAAACAGAGATAGAAGTCGCCATGCCAAGCAAGCCGGTGGTTCCGAGCGGAACCGGGCACCGATGTTTTATGCAACTCCAAAAGTCAAGCTTCAAGTCTAACGATTTCCTGAAAACTGCGTGTTGCTGTCTTGATGTACTAGTTGTAGGAAACGTCATCTTATAAAACAAGTTTAAATGAATATACAAACTCGACTAAAGTCTGTTTTCCTGTGAAATGTATTTGACGAATATTTGGGATTTTGTTGAGATCATCTCAGGCTAAGATTCGCTAATTTCACTATCAGGTAAAAATCTTCGGGTCCACATTCCTCAGGATAAGGCTCATTCAAATAGCATTTGAAAACTTATGAATTGTGATTAAGCATTTAGCATCTCTGCACACATTTTTGTGTGATCATACGTGATTACCTTCTGATTATTATGTGAATTTCAAAAAACGCCCATTTTTATCTATTGTAGACCCGCATTTTAATCTCGTGATAAAAATGCTGATTATGCCAACGTTTTCCTCCTATGGTTATCGAACGATGATCTTTTCAATAGGTTTACGAAGCTAGGTCGTCACGTGATTAACTTGTTTTTTTTTAGTATAAATGAAATAGTTGCAGATTATGTAGACACCAAGTATATTATATTCTAAATGAACTTACCTACTTACTCATTGAATGGGAAGCGAAGTAATTGACGCGCTCTTGGTCATCAGTCACATGACTTAGATTCAAGGTGGACCGACCATTGCCAATTAAACACTTGCCGAAAACAACATATTTCTATTGCCTAATTACCATATTTGATGTAAAATGCTGTCGAATGTCTCAATAATAAATCGTTAATATTTTTTTTTTGGAAAAAATATATTAAAATTCCACGGACCTACTTCTTCAATAAGTGTGGTTTCCATGATGTGGTAATTCAATGATAACTTGATTATAAGTGATGCTTCTATTCTTATAGTATAATTGTTACATCATTATTTTTAAACAGTTAACTTTGACGAGGATGTACACGTCAGTTATTTTCGTGATTTTAACTCACGATTCTAAACGTGGCTACTGAATAATAATGACGAGAGGAAGCTGCAGTATCATTTATAATTATTGACATCTGTTATCTACTTGACAATGAGCGTGGCGAAGTGCCGTCTATTCTGATGCAGATGGGTGCGCGTGCGCCGGCACTGGCGCCTCGCTAGTCCGACCTTACGCCGCGCCGCGAACCCTCACTGCGGTATTGTTAAAGACTACATGAAATGTAAATAAATGAATGCTATTTCCGAATCGAATTTCCTCTATTGTGTCCGTAACCTTATGGTTGAGGTAAATGTGCTGCACAGATCATCTTATTGACAACCGATTTAGCAATGTCGGTTTAAGGTAGAGTTTTGTAGTTGCGCTGGCCGCCACCGTATCCAATCAACGATATACGCTCGTATTATTTCTGTAATGTGCCTAATACTCAAAAACTGAGCTCTGACGAAATTACGAAATAACATTCATGTCACGTTTATTTTATATTAATAAGTATTATTTTAAATTAATAAGTTTTATTGATTTGTGTCCGGTTGATGGCAAAATAGGCTCGCCCCCTATTACATGGGACTTAAACATACCTGGTGAAATGTGGGTGTACTGTAATTGGGTACACCCCTTCGGGGATTACAGGTGTGATGTTATGTTACGTATTACGTACACACACTACACACACACACATACACTACTATTTTGTATCTGGCAGGCCTGTCGTGAGGAAAATTTTGAGAATGAATGTGGGGGAAGACGAAGAAACGATGAATGGACCGCGTGAAAGATGACTGAGACGGAGTTCTACTGAATTGCCGGCTAATAGAGAGTACTGAAGAAGAAGACATGCTGCGCCGACCCCGAAACATCATTGATGATGAATTCGATGCATACCTACCTAATACATACTTAGTACCTACATGTAAATATATACTAGTGTATCATTATGTAAGATGAAGAGGTAGAGTATCATAGCGTGTCGTATTCTTATACTAGTTCTATGTGAATACGTGATATTCATCTTTGTTGTTTTCTGTGAATCAGTCTCTGAGCAGCTGGATGAATTTTTTTTTGAGTTTCGCTTGTTTCGAAGACATAGTTCAGTTTTCAGTGATAACTATTGGTAACCTAGATATATTTAAGTATGTGCTTGATGTCACGTAGCATAGAACTTAATAGGTACATCTTTAATCATTATTTGCTGTAATTTCCTTTTAAGCAGCAAAGGAAGGATTTGAATTATCAGTCTCAGTGTAAGTACTTACTCAACGAAAAGCCCGTGAAATGTACTTTTTTCTCTGGGGTAAGCCCTTTGTATGCTTTCCGTCCGGGGAAACGGGGTTATACGTAAAGGCCTTCGACTGACTACGATCCTACCTTTTATGCCTATCCGGCCTATCCGTGGCAGTTGCAATTCTATTTTTCCCATTTGTCACCTCTGGACCACCAGGATGCGACAGTCGTTACTAACACTACTACTAACTATTCCATTGACGAGCACTATTGACATCACTCTATTAGACGTTTTTAAGTTAGAATATTTAAATTACCATTTAATATAATTATTATTTTTGTAATTTCCCCTTCCTACCTGCTAAAAAAATCAGCTGTTCCATTCTTTTTTACCGTGTAGGAATCGCTCTTTTGTAGGAAACAGCAGATTTAAAAATAAAGATCTATGAAAAGTTTCTATGTGGCCCGATTCGGAATGATGTAGGTAGCAGTAGCAAAGGGTCAATTTTTGTAAAAGGTACGCCGGAGTCCATATCTTTAATATGATTATATTATTTGTCTATTGAATACTGACTATGCCAATATTCAAAGGGAATCCGGTAGGAATCGACTTGTATGGAACCTTCGCCACTGGTAGGTAGGTGCATGGTAATCGTTTGTGCATTCGATGACGATGTCCCTGTCATTATCTAGATAAGAGTTAAGTATTGCATAAATTAGCCACATATCTTTTATTATTCTTTGTTTTCCGAGACCGAACTTTGTAGGTACATGATCCTGAGTTCAACAATAAAGGGATAAAGCTTACTCGTTAGCTTGAGAACACTTCCGATAGTTCTGATTCTCGAATGGGAAATGCGCGTGGCCACATGCTACAAAGGCTTGAAAGCTCTACGCTTGCCACGCTAAGAATCAAATCTGTACTTTTCGCAGGTCTATCAACATATATAAAAAATGCCGTCCATAGAAAATAAAAAGTACCGCTTAATTACTGCATAATCACTACCTATTTACTTACGTATTTCATGAAATATTAATTGTTCAGCAAACGCATGACACTGGTCAACGTCTAGCCCGTATTGTAATGAACTGCTAATTATGTTAATACGAGAGTTAATAACTAATAGACTTTTTCGTGACTAATCGAGCGTGACTCCTAGCTAATTCATTGTGAATTATTTGCGAACTATATTATCGACAATTATTAGCGCACAAACAGGAAATATAATGACACACGTAGGAACAAAATTATTATTTGTGTGATTTGCAATGATTTGTGTGAGATTCGTAACTGTTACTTACGTAGGCAATCGAGGTAACGACATCATCACAATTTGATGTTCGTGAAGTGTACATTATCTACTTACCTACCTATTATGTAGGTATTTAACAATTTGAAAAATATCCTGTGGTTTTGGTACTAGTTAATGTGTAGTAAGTCATTGATTAGTAACTAAGTAGTTAGTACTAGTTAGGATCTGTCTTTAGTATAGTGATCGCAAGCACTACCGTTGACCATGGTCGTTGGTGTCCCTGATTTCGATTCTTAGATTAAGCAAAGTGCTCTTGAGATTTCCGTCAGAAATGTCTCAGTAGTAGCCCGAAGTCCTGTGCACGATTGATGGCAATAGGCTTACCCTTGATTACATGGGACTTGGAAACTGTAAATATGGGTTTTGTCTGTTTTCTTTGGGGATGTAGGCTAGGCACGTGTCGTAGTCATGGACGAGTTTGAATTTAAAAACAGAATTGGATTTATTACCTAGCAGTAGGTGAGAAAAGTGGAGTATTTTCCTCGGGGAGTTTGGCGCCTTCGTCTTGGCCATAGAGCTCGCCACGTAAGACAATACTTCGTTCTAAAACTTAAGGTGTTTTGGAAGTTTAGGTACCTGCAGCACAGTTTAAACAGCTGAAGTTGATGTAGGTACATTATACTAGGTACTAGACAGCTAATTGATATGCCTACACACAACTTTATGGAGTGTTCGAGGTCAGCAACCGCGAGAACAGTGTCAATTTGTTTGACAAACAAGTGAAGACAGATCGTTGTTAATTAATTTTGGGAAAAGGTCGCAGGAAAAATGTCGAAAATTATCAAAAACCATGTTGAAAATTGCTATTGAAATCTAACATTATTCCGGAATTTAATTGGGTGTTAACATTGTCATTGTGGTTTAATTTTAATAATAAATTTCTTTATTGCCATAAAAACAGGGTATAGAAAAATGGCTCCAGAGCTAGGTTAGAGTACATCGAGTTTCTATATTTATAACAAAACAAACAATACATGGATGTCTTCCTACATTATGTTAACATCATCGGATAGTTAACAGTTTGCATAGAGGATTTTGGAAGAATAATGTTTTTTTGAAACCTATGTTTAGATTACTAGTAGTTCTTGCGATATGATAACATTACTGTTAGTAAGTAGCTACTTAGCTAGGTACTTACTATAGGCCTCTTTTGACCTTCTTAATATCATATATCTATGCAGAAGCTAAGCTTTAACTCTCTATTTAATTATACGCTATCTTGAAAATTCACTGATTAACATTGAAACTTTGTAACTGGTAATTCATTCATAATCCCATCTTAATAACAACTGCATCAGTTTAGTCACATTTGTTTGAGCGCAATAAAGTAAATGTATGTAAATACAATAAGCTATAATATTAACAAGCTAAGCTTAATTAAACTAACACCCGTTTATAAAAGGCTTTTCTTAGAAAACAGCAACATTAGATGCACACTTATATACTTTATTTACTTTGACTAATTCGCTGCGTTTGATAGTACACAGTAGTCTCTGATAAAATCTTAATTATCGCTTTGTGTATTATTCATGATAGTTGTGTTTGTTTAATGTCTCACAATCTATTAGGTACTTATTCTGCTCAAGCAGAAACTATTGCACAAATACCGAATGCATTTCCTTGAAAACGATGCTACGTCGTCACCGGTCGGCGTGAGTCTTTCAGAGCGCCTACGCACGTAGCCCGTAGCACCGACCAAATAGAAATTAGGTACCTATTTGATTATTTCATAAGTTTTTTCATGTCAACATAACAAAGTTTATGATATGTCATAAGACTTAGTCATAAGTCATAAAGCAAAAGCATAAGTTTCATGTTACCGATATTAGTGACGTGTAAACATTGTTGCAGTTTGTTGACGCCATGACGCTTCAATAATTGTAAGCTTAGTGATATTTTTCTTTGTAATGTCCTGGTTTTTGAATTAAAGACTCCACATTAACTATTGTAGGTTCGTAATTGCAGTGATTTCTGTAGATGACCGAACATTTAAATAAATTCTAGTAGCAGGACATAAAACGTAACTAGCAGCAGTAACTGATATGTCGCCGCCATTTAAAATACATAATTCAGCTAATTCTTACAACTTTATGGTTGGCAGGTGAATGATGTCACCTTACATTTAGTATTTATCATCAAGTCTGGAAAAACAAATTGCCGTTTCTGCTCGCTGAAAGTTTATACTATACGATGACATTTTTACTCCTTTTGAAAAGTAAGTAAGACTATTATCTACTTACCTAAAGCTAGTTATCCGTTTACTTTAAAAGTCTATGTGCTACTGTTATCTTTTATCAGAACAAAATTTATATTAGTTGCGTAAATTCTTAGATAGTGTGTGCTCAGATTAACATATAAGTAAGTGCCGCTGAACAAATTTAATTAAGCCGAGGTACTTAGAAACGAAAGCTAAAGTAAGTAAATAAACAAGAAGATTTAACAAAAAAGGGGTCAGACACTGTTTGTTTTGACAATTATTGTTCCGAACCTCATACGTGAGCGTTGTCACGTTGACATACTTGAACCTGCAGGATTTTTTTTTTTTTTTCTAAATTATTGCATGAGTGTAGACTGTGTGTTATTACCCTACCGCATTTGACAATAAACTACTTTCAGTCTGCATAAGAATGTGAAACATATTTAATGTACACGTAGCGGGCAGCTTAGCCGTAATCTAAGAGTAAATCTTGTTGATATCTCTCAGAATTGGTTCATAATGTTATCAGGCACCACAAATATTAGCATCGTTGTCGTTAGCAGCTCCCACTCCGACCTTGCCGCACCATGCGTCCATATATTAAACTGATACTACATCGTCTTTCAGTAAACAATTAGGTATTGTTATTGAAAAGAGAGTTTGTTCAACGCGCAATCGCTGTCACAGCGTGTAGACGTGATCGAGCATAGATAAAATGATGATGAACTACATAACGCCGGTAAGGTTACGTTATTACTTTGTTTCCGCTGAAGTAAAGGCACACATTCAGATCTAGGTGAACGTTTTACAATCATTCAACGTGTTGTTCTTTGTGGAGACGATGCATCATTACAGTTGAAAAAGTAACAAGTGCTTAATTGTTTTGTATGTACCTAGGTAGCCATCTATATAAACGATTTTCTTTTTACTAAAAGGACGGCTTTCAGACAAGTTTAGAAGCTAACTTAAGGGATGGTAGGAAGATTATTAACTCTCATCAAAAGCAGATTTTGCCAATCATTCAATTGATAAACCCTCGAAAAAAGAGACATGTTCTATATCCTAAAATGCCAACATGCTAGGGGTATTTGAACCAGACTGTTTGCAAGAGTCATACAACTTTTGAATTGTATGCAAGAAAAAATAGATAAAACAATACTTAGTAGACAGTGCAAAAAGAGAAAAACATCAGATATCGTTTTAAATGATGACGTTCTATTGTTAACATGACAAACGGTAGTCAGACTATGAATTTCGCTAAGATCGGTAGCTGAATTTTAACAATGACAATCTATTATGGCCTTCATTACGATTTAATGCTTCCTTATTGTTCACTTAAACAGGATAATTATGTTGTCCATTTCTTTAACTGTGCCATTTATTATGTTACGATTTTTGGCTTCAGAATTTTTCATTTTCTCATAATAATATAGATCTACATAATACCAATAATACTAGAATAAAGAAACATATTGTAAGGTTCAATAGAAATTTAACCACAATGTTTGACCACGAGATAGACGGTACTTAGTTGTAAGAAATTCCTTGCTTTTATTGTAGTAATGATGATCTACTTTTGCGTACGACGCGACGGCCTCGTTTGAGACTATTGTAACACCAAGAATCCATTTTATATACCTAGGTACACTGTTGCCACACATGGTATGATCCAAACTCGTGATCGTGCAGATTCTCACAGAAGTTTACTTTACTCAAATACTCACAGTACTTCTGCTTTTAAGCAGAAGCTCTACACGCTCTCTCTCTTTTTGGTCAGACACTTCCATTTCTATTATTCTATCAGAAATATTATATAAATATTCAGCAGCATCCAATTTTGAAGTATCAAACTAAACCACTGAGCTCATTACCTGGGTATCAGTGGCGAAGGTTCCTTACAACTCGATTCCTACCGGCTTCCCTTTGAAAACTGGCACAGTCCAGTATTCTATAGACAAATAATATAATCACATCGAAGATTATGTACTCCGGCTTACCTCTTACAAAAATTGACCCTTCGCTACTGCTGGGTATGGTATAATGGCAGCTAATGCCAGTCACTATGTTTGCTTTAATTACCTGCCGACATACTGCTATCCTGTTCTCATGAATCACGTGACACGTAGACAGCGTAGCTAACTTGAAACGAGCAGATATTAATTATTGATGAGGTGTCGCACATTAGCACTAATAGCCACTTTTACCGTGACCTTTACAACACGTATTATCAATAGACCAGGAATCGGGATAAGGAAAACCATTCGCTAGCTTAAAAATCAATGATACAATTTTTGCGTGTTGCCCTCGAGTAAGGCCGCTAATAGCGCGCGTGATTTAACAGTCTGCACAAGTGGACGTATGTGTAGTATCGCTACGTGATGAGAAGACGAATGATCTATTATTGTCAAACTGTCATAAAAATAAAATAATTGTTTTTTTTTTGTTTCAGAGCAAGCTTAGCTGATTGTCCTGGGCTCGCTGATGGCGACAACTACACGCAGTCAGAATTCCTCTCGCGTCTGGCCCACCAGTGCCGCTACGACCGGCTGCTGCTACCTACGTACACATCCGGAGAAATAGTGTATGTGCACGCGAGCGCCTATGTCTACTTCATACAGCCCGCTGAGGCCCACGATTTGGTGAGTTTCTTGTACATTTAAAATACTTTCCGTAGGTACTTCGTCGATATTGGAAGTAGAGATTCACTCAATTACCTACTGTCACTCAGCCTATGCTTATACCATTTCATACGTCCCCATATCTCTTGTCGTTAGTCTTCGTCAGACGTGTTCGTAAAAGGGTGTTGAGTAGAGACCTTTACTTGTAAGTTTCCTAACGACGGCCATGCAAATTAAGGGGTCTTCCGCTTTTTGGGGCCTGTGTTGCAGCTCAGAACGTTTTATCTAATCATACGATCCTGCCCTTCATTTAATTTCCGTCGTGAGCAGTTTTGTGGTGTGATAGATTTACTCGTTTACATTGCCTTCTTTATTTGCTTTAATATAAAACAATATCATGCTTTCAGAACTTCAAACTCCACTTCCTCCTCCAACTACGATGGACTGATCCACGGTTAGCGTATCGATTGTTTTCGCCAGAGAGGTTGAAGATTATTGGTGAGAATGATTTGAGAGAACGTGTATGGGTGCCACATCTATACATGTCAAACGAGCAGTCGTCAAGCTTGATGGGTACGGACAGCAAAGATGTGCTGATATCTATAGCACCCAACGGTGAGGTACTATTCAGTCGACGTATGCAAGCTGTACTTTACTGCTGGATGAATCTACAAAAATTCCCATTTGACGATCAAACCTGCTCAATGAACTTGGAAAGCTGTAAGTAACGCTTCATTTGACCTCTACATACTTGTTTATTTGGAAACCACATTTGTTGTCTCACACATGAGTCACAAATCTGCAAAATGTGACTTTCCTGCAGAGGATATTAACAATTTTCCTTCTAAACCATTTTTAGGGAAATACAACGCATCCATCTTGCGACTAATGTGGGAAAAGGACAGCCCAGTTCGTTTATCATCCGAGCTGCATCTCACGGAGTACTCGCTTCTGGATTTTTGGACGAATGAGTCAGTTGTACGTGGGGATATTGTCAATATGCGTCTCGGTGAAGGTAGATGTAATGTCGTTTTTCTGTCTATGACGTCAATGTAATTTAATTACATATTGCTCCGGCAAAAATTAATAATTTACGTATTGTTTCGCAGCGGGAAACTACAGCGCCCTCAAATTCACGTTCAAGCTAGGTCGTGAAGTGGGCTACTACCTAATGGATTATTTTATTCCTTCGATGATGATCGTCGCCATGTCATGGGTAACATTTTGGCTGCAAGCAGACGCTTCAGCTCCTAGGATAACGCTAGGTATGATTTCAAAAGTGTAAAATATTTATTTTTGTTATTGAAAATGGATATGAAACAAGTTTAGTTATTATATTGTCTGATTTCAGGAACGAGCACTATGTTATCGTTCATCACACTGGCGTCCTCTCAGGCGAAAACGTTACCGAAGGTGTCCTACATTAAAGCTAGTGAAATATGGTTCTTGGGCTGCATCGGTTTTATCTTCTCTGCACTAGTTGAATTCGCTTTCGTCAACACTATTTGGCGAAGAAAGTACGTTGAATTTCTTAAGTTCTGAAAACGTTACTAGTGGTAATATATGAATAATTTCTCAATTTGTTTTATTTTAAAGGAAAGCGGTGAGCTTGAAGAAGGTGAACAGCAAATATATATTGAAGAGTACATTGACGCCGCGGCTTGCTCGCAAAGAGTTACAGAAGGAGTTGCAGTCGTCGCCACAGCTGAGCAAGTCCCGCTCCTGTTCCTCGCTCAACCAGGAGACCAGCACCGACCCCGCGGGGCCGGGATACAACAACTACTTGACCGTACACGTAAGTTTCTGTTTACGTTTGAACCGCGTGGATCTAGAAATGCTTTCTTCAACTTCTATCCATACATTCACGTTGTTCATACTACCAGCAGGACCTGATTGAGTTGATACCTGTTTCCACATTCACCATGCTTGCATTTCAGTTCTATACACACAACAATAGTGGTTAGATACTGGTATCAATGCGTAGATCTATTGCTATTAGCCTGGCAGTAAACAGGATCCATCAACAATGATCTCTAAACCCATCGTGCATACAATCGTATCTTGTGACATGCGTGTGACATAATAAAATAGTTACAATATTAAATTTGCATAATTGTAATTATACCACAATGGCGTGACAAGGTAAATTAGAATTAATTGTTATCAATGGTAGTTCACAAATAATGAATAGGTACATATTGATTCAGCACGTGCATCATGATTCAATTCAACAGTAATTTTATTTTACCTAAATAGGGAGACTGAATGAAAACAGTCAACCAATGAGCGTATGAAATTCCTATTACTAAAAATGTCAGTCAGCATGCGGAAGCAGGAATAATCTTTCTATATTGAGATATTACACACCTGTGTGATTATGCTGGAAGCCGCCGAGTCATCTTTAGCCTTCCTTTGGCCTACCTTGCCTAGGACCTAAGTTGACATTATCTAAGACCATTGATCATTCGATATTAAACTACCTACCTAAAAACAAGGAGATAAAACGAACAGTATTTAAAATCAGCGTAACTTGATGTTTCAGAGCTTCCCATCCGCGATGAACCTGCCAACCATCACGACGCAGAGCTTCGACGAGCTGATCGGGCAGGGCAAGCAGCCGCGTGGCGGCAGCGAGGGCTCGGACGAGCCGCCCAAGCACAACTGGACCACCATGACGCCGCAGGAGATCGCCATGTGGATCGACAAACGTTCCCGCATACTCTTCCCACTCATGTTTATCGTCTTCAACATTTTCTATTGGACTTTTGTCTACTGCCTATAATAGCTCAAATACACCAGTGCAGCGGTGTTTCCATTCATCAGAATTTCGGGCGATCAAATATGTCATAATCTAAGCTTTATCAGATTTTGTTTCATGTGGAAAAACCCTTCTCAAAAGGAAACAAGTCGTGTTTTTTGTTTGAAGAGGCAAAACATAAACTTAATTCTAGTTGGTAGTTACTTAGGTAACTTTAGTGGCCATAATAATATTTGATGATGAAATTAAGAGTAGCTTTCGTCTTTTGCCAATCCGCGGAACTTGCCTATTAATATCCTAGTAACGCGAGGTTGTATCGAGTCCTACTTATACATATATATATATATCTTTTAATCTTTTGGGTGCCACCATTAGCACCCACGGATGTGATATCTCGAGAGTATGTGAAAAAATACAGCAAAGGAATATTTATTGCAAATAGTTTATTTATTATATTACATACGTACAATTATTCGCGACCCTATTACATTTTGTAGTGGAACGTTGCTTTTGTAACGGTTTTGAGTGTGTGTGTTGATAATAGTATTGCGATAATTGGTCGTTTCGAAACTAGGGACCAATTAGGTGCTTAAGTACCTACTTTAGATAATTCTGATTTGCTTTACGCATATCACAAGATTTCTTTCGATTCGCATTTATGTAAAAACTATATCAAATGAGATTAGTCGATTTTAGTCAAACAAAATATTGTAAGAGAATAGGTAATTATTTTAAGTTGTAATCTACCTTAGTTAAGTGTATGTCAACACCGGGGTCACGATCAAATTAAATTATACTATTGTTAGTCTTATTACGGTACGGATATGTTTAACTGTCTGTATTTGAATGTATGTGAGCCCCATTTACATTAAATTATTTTTTTGTAACTTGTAATTTATTATTAAAGGCGGAGTTCTTATAATACCTAGGTTTGAATTGTTGGAAAACATCACATTGTACATAATATGCATATAGATTATATTTTATTTTCTTGATTTTCTAAACTAATTAAGTGCCTTCAAGAGATTATTTTAGATAACGTAAGAAAACTTGTCTAATATTAGATAAGTCCTGTTTGTAATCTCAGTAATATAAACTCGAATCATCATTGTTGTACCTATTTATTGCTTGCTTGCATTCATTTAATGTTTATTTTCCCTTACGAGGTAAATGCAGATGGTTATTCACCTCGTTATTATTCATGCGCCGTGTCGTCTGTTGCTATTCTCAGGACATCACCCTCGACAAGATGTTTTGCGCACGTGGATATACCTATGTGTCTTTATGATCACTATGAGTTAGGTATAACTTTTATCAAGATTACCAAAACTTTCATTAATTCAAGCTTGGAATGTTTTAAGCAATATAAAACGCTTAGGGTTAAAATTAAGTAGCTAGGTAGCTTTAGGACTGTATTTCTGTAATATACATATGTTAGCATGTCAAAAATGTGCATTTGTTTAAGCATTTCCGTTTAGTCTCTATACATAATATTATAGACATGTATCTTTACAGGCGAATTTTACAGCAAGTTTTCACAAAATGTTAGGTACTGTTTTTCCAAGGACAAATAAACATCTATTGGAAAACAACAAAAATAACTGTTTTATGCCAAGCTAGTGGCGATTATATTTATTGGATATTTACAAAACCAATTCACACACAACACAAGCTGAAGGGGAGCAAACTGACACAAATCCACAACACCACTAAAGTGATCTACACGCAACATCAACTTGTAAGACCATTCACAAAACGTAAATGCTGTACCTAACCACCTTCACATAAAGCCGAAATCAAGTGAGGGCTCAAACTTACGACCGACAACATTCTTGTAATCAATAAAATATTTATAGACTAATCCAACGAAGAACTTATTTACCGTTTGGTCTGTAGGTCCGAGCCCAAAAAGTCAACTTCGGCTTTAGAAAAATGCCTACTGAATTTAGCCATACATTCTGACAATACAAGATTGTTTAGTGCGAGAGCACGCGAAGCTGGAGCCGTATGCGCGAGGAGTTCGGAGTCAAGGCTCCGGCTCGTCCTCACCGCGGTGTACTGCTGTCACCAGGCTGTCATCACTCGCGTAACGCTTCAGAGCCGATGCACTTGCTTGACTGAAAACAATCAACATAACATTAATCTTTTTGATTTTTGAAGAGAGCTCACCATTTCTATGATTCAATATCCGTATTGCAAGCATGAGGTATGGAGGATGTCAGATTACGACAATTGAGGCTTCTTGTTATTGAATCAAGTAACATTTAAAAGCTTTTATTGTAAATGGATATCCTCAAATAGCTAGCTCACATCCTGCAATGCACAAACTCCTATCAATAACTAAGTTAAGAACGAGCCAACTCTGATGAATACTATCAATCGATCAATCAATCAATCTTTATTTGTGAACACAGGTATTAATTAGGTCTCATGCATACATTTTAGTCGAGACCTATGTCCTACTAATGTAATTTGGTGTCCAAGTATATTAGTTTTTTTTTGTAATAAATCTGAATTCATACAATACAATTTAGTCAAGTTCGATTAAATAATGTCAATTAAATGTATTATTTTAATAAATAATCAATATATTATAATTTGTTTTTTCATGCATGTCAATGGTAAATTTTATTAACGGGCTAGTAATATCATATTTATCATATTGTAAATAATGTCAATTAATAACAATTTATTTTCACATGCATGTCAATGATGGTAAATTATATTAAAAGGCTGTTCATGTCATATACTATCATTTAAAAATTCTTCAATGGAGTCTTCAATACTTGACCACTGATGGAGTTCCTGCTGCTTGATTGATTGTTTCTTTCATATACAATATGATTTGTTAAGTTCCTTTCATATACAAGTGAGGTACATACTTTAACTGGTTACTTATTAAAATGATCAACTCTCATTATGGGAAAAAATCTCAAATCGGGGTTAAAAATCAATTTCTCCATGTTCGCCGAGTAAGGTGTAAGTCGAACAAAATGTAAAAAAAAGCCGATTATTTCGATTTTTTTCATGTGTCAGAACTTATAGTCCCATATAGTGCCTAGCCTCTTTACACGAGGATTACCTCCACACTCCCTCAAAGTATTCCCTCGTTTAACCAGTTACAGTGTAGATAACAGACAATAATACCCTTATCAAGTTAAAGTAATTACTTAAGCAAACATTTTTTTGCAATAGACAAGAATTGAAACGAAGTAAGAACCGTCAAAGAAAAGCTAAGAATTATATCTTATGACAGTTCTAACTTCAAGAAATTACTTAACTACAGGATAAAATCGTATCTTAAATAGTGACTTTTACTCAAGTAATCACTTTGACTTGTTTATAGATATGGGTGTTAGTGGTTCTGTGTTGAGTTGCCTCGAGATGTATTTCCGTACTTTACTATCTAAGCTACGATTCTACCTGTATCTAGTCCGGGGGCGCGGGGTAGGAGCGAGGCGCGGCAGGCGGTAGTCAAGCGCGAGCGTGCCGCCGGAGCCCGAGCTGGAGCCGCGCCCCGAGCCGCTCGAGCTCTCCGACCACGTCAGCTCCGACAGGCTGTCAAGTTACGTATATCAAATTCAGCTGCATCCAGTCAGACTGGAAGCCCACTCCAACATTGTTCTCCTTCCTTATCCCAATTTACTTAGGGTCGGTGAAGCGTGTCTTCTTCTTCCATATTTCTCTATTAGTCGTAATTTAATGAGTCCCCCCTTTCGAGACAATGATCTGTCACATAGTCCAGCCATCGTTTCTTTGGCCTGCCCTTACTTGCCAGTCATCCACATTCATACTCAAACTCTCCTCACGACATTTTTCTCATTCCTTCGCTTGCCGACCGAATGGAAACCGACCCCATCATAGTTAGGAAAAGGGTAGGCAGATCATGAACATGATCTGGCCAGTGTTACGTAGGTATAGGTACGCCATAAAGTTTCAAGACGAGAGATTTAAAGATACCTAGACTTTACCAACCAAAATATTCTGTCTTCTTCAAATATTTACAGGCTAACAGGAAACATTGTTAATTAATATTTTGAAAATGTCGATGCTCCGAAATGCGGTAACACCGAACAAAAACAATATATGGCTGTTATTTAAACATCGACAGATACTGGAAGATTCGCAGTCGTCTGTAAATTCAACAAGCAAGCTTTTTGATGGCTTCCAATACCTGGTAGAGATAGGCGGCAGGCGGTATGGCGGCGTGTAGATGTCGTTGCTCTCCGTGTAGGTGGACGCGTGGATCTCCTGCTGGTACAGCTCGTACAGCTGGGCCAGCTCGGGAGGCACGCCTACGCCTACGTCTGTACACGAGCAATAAGCTGCTGTATTGACAAGATGATTTCTGATAACAACTAATAGCAGTATGCTTCGAATGCGATCGAACAGGTACAAAAACACGCTCTCGGATTGTTCACTGGGCTTTTTTAGGCACTGTCCTGCGTGGAATACTTGACTGTTAAACGACTTTATCGTACCTTGAAGAGCGCGCCTTTGTCTAGTGATGATCTCGTCGGAGAGTCTCCTTTGTGCGTCTCGTCGTTGCAGCGCGAGGTCTCGTCTGCGCAGCTCATGCGCCCGCGCCGCTCGCTCTCCCTGCAGGGCCAGCTTATCGGCCTCCAGTTCGTGTACACGGCACACTAGGGCCAGCACTTCGCGTTCCGGACCACTGCTGATGGTGGCTGGTAACTCCTGCAATACATTATTGAACTACATTTACCTTGGCTGCTTAAAGGCCAATCAACCTACTATCACCATGACACCGGCAGATTGTCGAACTCTTGTTTACTGCTATGATTGGATTGTCTGACTAAATTAACAACATCCAATCAAATCACTTGACTTGAATTTGATAATCTGTCAGCAAACGCCTTTCAGAAACCGGCAAGTAGATTACTATTGTGCATCGTCCTTTGGACGCGTGGCCATAGTCTGAACAAACGCTACCATCTTGTTTTTAGATTTTACATATTCAAGCGCAAAAACAACCATACTCCACCTTAAATAACGTTACAAAAACTGGGGTACCTGTTCCAGCTGAGCTCCTCTCAGTCGGACCTGCTCCAACTGCCTCTCAACGCGTTCTCTCTCGGTGCGCGCGGACTCCTGCTCCCGCTCCACGGCGGCGAGCTCGGACCACGCTTGCTCCACGGCAACCTCGGCTTCGGCGCGCTCGCTGCTGCTGGACGATAGCCCCGTACCGCCCCTGGACATACGTCTCTCATGATCTCGCAAGTAAAAGGGGAGTTCTATGGCATTTTGGAGAGCTAGGTAAACACCACTCAAGGTTACTTTTACTCTGTCAGTCGAACCTTGCTGATTTCTATGGACGATTTCGTGAAAACATTTTTTTATTTTTCTTGGAAACTTCTGAACCGATTATGTATGATGCAATTGCAAAAGTTAGACTGAAAAAAAACTGCGTTGCACTGCGTTTCTTACATTCTCAAAACACAGTCTATGACTAAATGAAATATACCTACTTGAAGTAGTGAAACCGACGGCACATTGAAACAAGTGTTTTGACACACTACCCTATAAGATAATTGCAACTACTAGTACGGTTTTTAAAGTCTAAAAGCTACATTATTTAAAAATAATTAAGAAAAAATATAACAATACGTCAAAGTTACAACCAGAAAAAATGTGAGAAAAAACGGCAATGTTAAAGTTAAAGACCTATTATTACAAACCATTTCTAGAGATTACAGGCGGTAGTCTCTGAAGGGTTATACAGTAGTGTGTTATAAATTAACATTTCGCTAGTTACGTTTAAGATCATCCATGTAATAGGGAGCGAGCCTTTTTTCACCAATCTAGCACAAATCTTGACTCTGGGCTACTACTGGGAAATTCGTGTTGGAAAAGCCCAATGATACTCTGAGTTACCTAGGAATCGAACTTAAGAAGTCATGTTGAGCAATAGCGCACCTGTACCATAGCTACGAAATGGCATTTTTCAATGTCGTACCTGTAACTCTGCTGCGTACTCAATCTTGATCCAGGAATGTTGATAGGTTTGTAGAGGCGGTTGAACCTCGCCTCCCAATGTGAGATGGCCGCATGTTGCCGCTCTGCGTCTAATGCTAAGCCCAGCAGATGGCTGTCCAGTTCCATGAGCCGTCGACGTAGGCGCATCTGTTGCTTAAATGTGGACACGATAGCTTCGCGTAAAGATTTCAGATGCGCTGCGTTCTCCGCTGCTTCCTCTTTGCTCACCTCCTCTTCGACCCTTACGAACTCTTTTGGTTTACTGTTCAAAATAAAACGGGATTTAACATCTACCTAGCCTTTTCCCAACTATATTAGGGTCGGCTTCCAGTCTAACAGGATGCAGCTGAATACCAGTATTTTACATGGAGTGACTGCCTATCTGACCTCCACAACCCAGTTAGTACTAGGTAATACGATACCCCTTGGTAAGACTGGTTGTTAGACTTTTTGGGCCACTGACTACCTACAACGACTGTCAAAGATCTACAAATGACAGCCGGGACCAACGGCTTAACGTGCTTTCCGAGGCACGGAGGAAACTCGGTATGTAATGGGTGGTCACCCATCCACTGACCAACCTAGGCAAGCACGGCTTAACCTAAAGATCGACCCGAGCGGCTGTTATTATTTGGCCACGAGCTCCTCTTGTGTGCGCTATTCTTATATACTTAAATA
Source organism: Noctua comes (assembly GCA_963082995.1). Classification (NCBI taxonomy): domain Eukaryota; kingdom Metazoa; phylum Arthropoda; class Insecta; order Lepidoptera; family Noctuidae; genus Noctua; species Noctua comes. Next base: position 9,421,136 of record OY720273.1, read on the forward strand.
CCGAGTATATACCTACATTATTCAGCAAAAAACCTACATTGTTCTGTCGTCCTTCATTTTAAGTTTCAGTCGAGCGATTTCCTCGCGCAGCTCGTTGATGACTGTTCGATACTGCGACAGAGGCATCGGAGTTTCCACTAAATCTCTCTCCACCTGAAAGTATGTAACATTTCGAGCTTTGTTAAATTTAAATCTCTTCAAATAAAATAATGTGAAAAATCCAGCATTTTTTAAGTTATTGCCTTATTTGAACATACGTGTTTTGATTTTCCATCCTAGTCTCAACTTTTTAGAGAAACCGGCGCGCAAATTGTTTGTAGTCCCACCGTTGACTTTTCACAAAAATCCACACAGTTTTCCCATACATATATTTTGAAAGCGCAGGTATGAAACAACTGTTTGTTTTTTTATAATAATAAGCAACGAAAAACGCTGATAAATCTAGAATCATGTTCCAAATTAATGATAGTAGTTTGTTGGTCGATGTGCCTGCCTTCCTCCCTAAATGAAAGTACTTGCCTTATTGGTGATGGATGAAGCCTTCTGGGCATAGTGCAACGTGGAGCGCGTGGTGTCGCGGTACGCGGTGCCGGGGGCCACGTGCGCCACCATGGCGGTCCGGCAGCGCCCACCCAGCACCTCGCGCAGCAGCCGCGTCAGCTTCGAGTCGCGGTAGTTCACGTACCTGTCACCCAGCAAGCATGATACTATTGCAGATTAAAGATCAACGTATGTCATAAGCACCGTTACGGAATCGCCTCAACTCGAGCCTTTCGGAATTCATTATGACATGCACAATTTAGGCAACGTTACCGCATCGTCTCGGACATCTCGGATTAGATCAAAAACCTAGTAGAAATGAGATGAGCTGATGCTGACCCGTTCCAGTGCTAATAAGTGTGCTGTAGGCCTGTAGTAGGTGCAGGTGCAAGCACATCATCTTGGTTAGCTTTTCTGAATTTATCTATCTATAATGTATTCATGAGTACTTGTTGTTAAAAGAAGGTAGTACTTGTGTACGTGTACTGGTAGTAATATCAGAACCGAGTTCCTGAAAACGTTGAAATCATATAGCAACTGATAGCACATCCTTGTATTGTGTATTGTAACTGTTTTCAAAACAAACGGAATATACTGCGTGGAATACACTGTATAATAAATGTGAAGGTGGTGAATTACGAGAAAGGTTATTGATGAGATACTTTACGAAACGTGATTTCTGATCCTTGTAAGTAATATATCAAGGAATTCTCAATTTTGCTGTTGACTGCGCCATCGTCTGTAGCAACTGCGCGACTCATTGCGATAACAATATCTAAAGGCGTCTTATCATCAATGACATCCATCATCGTCAATTCGTCAGCCTCATCCATCTAGGAGAAAAGTGAAAAAAAAATCTCGCTAACCTAGCTCCTCCAGACAGAGCCATGATGCAGTTTCCAAGTGCTAGAAGTGAGCGGTTGATGTGCGCGCCCTCTAGGCGTCGCGAGCGCAGTCCTGCGCGCTCCGAACCAGCCAGGTCAATGAGGAAAAGGCGCCCGCGCTGGGTGCCTTTCTCCACTTGCTGGCTAACCGTCACACTGTAACACAGATGGGTCTCACTCGTTACGAATGTAGGGCTAAAATGTTCTCCTTCTAGACCTTTTAGTACATTGCCATCTTCTACTAAATATTCAATAAATCACAAAATTTCTGGCTGGAATCAAAACTATAATTTGATTAGTGCTAGCTAATCCATTATACCCATATCCATATATCGGGAACTGTCTCTAATGCGAAAATATTAATCTCATTAGGTGCTCGATATTTTATGAGATACAAGCATCAGTGGCTGTTTATAGAAATCGCAGTAAAAAATTACATGCTGTCTTAGCTGTTCAACAAAAACACCAGGCCTGTAATCCCCCCTCGAAATATAAGGCAGTGGTGTGTACCTATAGTCACCCCAATTTCACTAGTTGTAATAGCGGGTGAACCTATTGCCATCTACCGGGCCCAAATCCAGGCTCCGTGGCTGCTACTATTCCTGATGGACAAGCTCAAGCTTTGCGGACCTGGGAATCACAAACAGTAGCTAATGCTCAGCAGTAGCGCTTCCGACCATTAGACCAACGAGACATTTTGCTGTACAAATATATTTAAAATACCTAAGGAGAGCGTGTCCCCTCGAAGAATGTTGGTTAGCATGCGTGGGCTCAGCGGTGCGGGAGCGGTCGCCGCGCGCGAGCAGCTCAGCCACGTGCGCGGCGCTGTTGGCGCGTAGCTCGCTGAGCCCGGCCACCACAGGGGCCCCGCTGCCTCCCTCGTCGCGCAGCTCCAGCGGCCCGGCGCTAGGGTTCAGGAGGTCCCGGATGATCTCGTTGTATATCTCGATGTACGACATTTTTACCTGTAATGTATAAGGTTCCCACAACCAATAACAAGAGTCGTGTTGTACCTACTTAAGATAAGTTATTATTAAATTCATAACGATACTTGAAAATGTGGGTAACCTCTGTCAGAACTCGAGCACTTGAGGCTTACTATCATTTTCAGTGCGAACTGTAAGTGCACTTCATCTTCTTAAGCGATTTGTTGACAGTAAATGCGACATAATACCCACAACATATTATTTACAAACTCATCAGTTTAATGTAGCTAAACCACTGTAAGTGGTATCATCGCAGCTACTGTGTAGTTAATTGAAACCCATCATGTCAATTACCGCTGCTATCAAAATTAACAGTGAGTGGATAAAAACCAGGCCAACTTTATAAACAAGTACATTCAACGGATACGAGTTATTATTTTGATAATGTACTTTAGGTACCTTCATGTTTTGAAACGGTTTGTAACTTCACCTTTAAAGGTCCCATGATCGAGTTGAGTGGAGAAAGGAAAGAGAAAGCTTGGCCCTGCAGCACAGCACAGGCCAACAGAAACCGTAGTTATGATGAGTAAGCATTAAATTAAAGAGACTTGCATTAAAATCGATTAACGTAAAGATAGATAGTCGATTTGTAAAATTCCGAACAGTCATGTAAATCAAATATGGCCGTGGACAGTAGGTAAGTTAAGTATAACTCTTTCGTGTGTATTTTTTTTCCATTAAAACTGTAATGTCTCATCGCTGAACTGTTTGTTTCTCGCACATGACAAACATCGATGACCATTAGGTGATCGTTAGCGTACCGTCCGGTATACTTACGCCACCCACCCCTATTGATTGCACGCTTCGATGTACAGCAAACATCCATTTCGGTCTTTATGAATATCAAATATCTATGAAATGTACACAGCCGGACAGTGTACCCAGCAAACAACAATTCCGACCAACTTCAACGATAAGATCGATGGAAAATTTATCAAGTGTACAATTCATGAAATGTATAATTCAAAACTCTAGGGGCACTTTGAATATTATATTGACGCTAAAGTAGAATTTACTAAATTGGGGTATTAAACCCAAACCATTATGAAAACAAATTCATCATCTTTTAAATTAAAAGAATTTAAGTGCATTAATGACGTTGTGAAAATATTCGATAAAAATAACTTAATGTAGGTAAGTTGAGAGCAAAGAGCAATAGGTGCGCCCCGGCAAGCCGACGACGGCGCTGACGCATCTTCTCCGTGTTCTATAGTCGAGAGCCTATTTGAGAAAAATATAAATAAATAACATATTAAAGGCCCGCCAACAAGAACAAAGATAAATAATGTTAAATAAGCGTGCAATGTTATTTTGTAAGGTGTAATTGTTATTACATTTCTGGCGCAATTTCACTTCTGCTAGCTACTTGGCGGATAACTGACTTGATTTTATATATTCGTGATCCTATCCAAATGGCGATATGGGCGAGTAATGATTTATTGAGAAACGTTATTTAATAATATCTTACAAATTAAACAGCGCAGCGCGCGGCGACTACGAAGCCTACGGGTGCTACGGAGTCCTGCTACGCCAAAAATGTTAATTCCTGGACTTTCTCTACAGGCTACGAAATCTCGTAGCGGTCTACGAATGCTACGCGACCCACGCATGCTTAATTTCGGAACATGACATTCTGACTGCAAAGGCTACGAATTTTCGTTTCTAACGTGCTTGCTTAGACCTACCCCTTTGCCCTTAGCCCTCATTCATTACAATACAACAAAATTACAATAAATTCATAATTAATTTATTCTGTCTACTAAAAATGTTTTGTTTATTCTTCACGTCTGCCATAATATTGTTTACTTCCTAATTTTATTACTATTTTTTATTTTTTATTCTGATTTTTATGTTCAACGAATAACTTGTGTGTGTGGTGTAAACTGTAAGTATAAGTTGGTTATAAATAAATAAAATACAATACAACAATAAAATTAAAATAAAAAAACGGCATAATTGTTATGCAGTAGTGAATTTGTGATTGAGAAATAAGTGTTTTGTGATTAATAAAGATATAAATATTTGGTGTTTAATCGGTAATGCTTTGATTTATCCTATACCTACCCAGCTCCCCTCCCGGCTCGTAACATTCTTAACATTTTTTTTTTCAATTATTTGTTTTATACTAAACTCTGCATTATTGCAGGTGCATTCTAGAATATTCCGTGCAGCAACTCACTGTAATTTTACAACTCCAGCTAATGCCAGTTGGCAGAATTATTTATTACCTATCTAAAAGCTAATGACGAACCGATGTATTTGAACTCGAAATAGGATCATGGCTTCATACCCGCAATTACTAAAGTTCATACAATCAATAATTGACTAGGACATGTAACCCTGGATGACCTTCGTAAAGAGGCTTTCAATGATTAAGCTTATTATGCCACCTCCTTCTACGAACGAACGAACTATTATCAGGTCACGATATCAAACCAATTTCTGTGTAATTAGTCAGTTAGAGAAACAATACATTGTTCATTTCAAACATAAAGAGCTTTTTAGCTGCTTTTGGCATATTTTCGCTTGGCAGAATGTCATAGTTGTAAAAATTATGATTATTAAAAGCTTTTATTTAACTTGCCTTGTTAGATATTTTGTATTGGTCAAATCTAATAACTGAATTTCAGACCAGTTCCTCCCAACTGATTGAGCTGAAATTTTACACACATTTTTGGTTCTGGTGACACTACATTTTTGGAAGAGACATGACTTGATCCTGGCTGCAGGATCGCCTCCTCACAAGAGAACTCCCCAACGGTTAATAGCACGGACACGAAACTTTGTATACGCGTTCAATGTTGATAGATTTTTAAGAAAAAAATCCTTTTTTTTAAATAAAAGTTTAATTTATTTATGACCAAGAATGCATGTTATTTGTACCTATTGTGACGTTTCGTTGGCAGGTAAATAACAAACACAAAAACGTAGTTTCCTCAGAGCGAGAGGTATTTTTCTATGTCAATTAAATTATTATTTAATAGGGAAGTTTACATATTTATCCTTATTATAAGCCTGTGGTTACTAAACTTATGACTGAACACCACATTACATTCATGCAGAGTAGGTAAACATAGTGATGATTAACTGTCCACTTTCTGTGCGTATAATGTGCGTCTGTATTGTGAAATATAAACTGTTTCTCTTCTTTCATTTCTATAAAAGTATGAATGAATTACATAGCTTGGGATATCTGAACGGCAATAATAAAACTACAGGAATTTACATTCCAAATTAATAGCCACGAAACCGCCGTCAGAGAATTAAGGACCCAGTTCCGTAATAAATGGGCTCGACCACGAGTACACAATGCGGCAAGAAATAAACATTAATGCAGCGTGTTGTTATCAGATGAAACACACAAAGCGAACGTTTCACTGAAGCGCAAAACTGCCTCGATACTTCATTACCAGCCTTTCCTGTGTTTATCGGACGATCGCCACCTATCTACACATTTGATCGGGCCGAAAGGCTTCTTCGAAACGAAGTCAATTCGATATAGAATAACAAACTAAACTTTACCTACTGAACCGAATTAACCTTGCATTTTAGAGTCAGTTATGTAATTTAGCAACGGAATAGAGTATATATAGGTCATGAAATGGATAAAAATGATACATGAAAGACGAATGGCGGTTTAGTAACAGCAAGTTTTGAAATCGCATTCAAGAATTTCTGTGCAACGCTTGTTAGCTTGGAACAATCTAATACTCAGGAAACCTAATATCCTGACTATAGTGCTATAGCTAGAGCACTATAGTCAGTATGTTAGATTTAGGTTAGGTTTTAATGATAAAGATCAAATCAGTATGATGTTCATTATTTCAGTCAAATATTCATTGCGCTAGGACGCGCCACTAAATATAAAATCCAATAAACAATTTTAAGTTTACTCTAATTTTCTCGGTTTAATGAACAAACAAATTACATTATAGTGCTATTTATTAACCACGATTTCCGCTAACCAGCTCACCGAACTAGGTAAAGGCCACAGAGTCTGGCTTGTCCTAGAATGTCGCCCCACAAATGGCAAGCCTTATTAAAAACGGTCTTAATTGAGGCCAGCCCTTAAAAAAGTTTTTAATGTGAAACGTTAAAATTAAAATTATATTGGTCAAACTCAATAACATTACTGAATGAGGTTCGCTGGTGATCATTAGTTATGTTGATACACGTGTTTGTAACTCGTTACCTATGGTTATTATCACTGTCCGCTGGTCACGCTAACGTGCTCAGGTTAATAGAATGCCTCGTCTCACGATAACCTTGAATATTTTATAACTGCTTTCTTATATTGACTACTGACGAGTGACGTAGTGCCGTAGCTAGGCTAATTTCATGGCCTGCGGGCTGCGAGTGAACTTGAATTGCCACGCCATCTCGACATGAGATGGAGGGCGGCCACAAATAGACGGGTGGCATTACCATGGTATCACGGTATTCACGGTGGAATATACAATATTATTCGCAGACTGTGCTTTGATTGTATGGCTATACTTACTACAAAACTTTTGTTTTTGTAAAACGTAATTAGACCCATGCAAGCATTTTTCATTGCTCTTTTTTTTGCATCAAATCTTTTGTAAATCCTAACTAATATTATAAATGCGAAAGTAAGTTTGTTTGTTACCTTTTCACGCCACTGAACCGATCATCCTGAAATTTTACATACAGATAAGTTGTCAGGTGTACAGAAACGGACCTACCTTTCAATCCGAAAAAAATACTGTTCCCGAGGAAAACAACAATACGGTCTTATGATAATAGATGGCGCCACGTGTCTTTCGAATCATGATTGAATTATATTATTACAAGCTGACTACAACCCGAATTGATTGTCGAATTCTAAATTAACGCGAGCGAAGCCGCGGGCAAAAGCTAGTAAATTATAATGACTCACTTTCCTTGCAGACTGTTTCCCTAAATGCTAAATGCCAATGTAAATACCTGCTCTAAGGTATACTTTAATTACAGTGCCTACAAACTTTAAACATTGACAAATGACTCAAACTTTCTTTGGCCTAGATTGTAACGATACCAAAAATTGAAAGAAGTAAATTCTTTGTTAAGTATTTTCTATCAAATAATGGGTGTTAATGACACATACGTATGTTAAAACGGTGTATAGCTTGTAAGCACATAAGTGTATTGAAGAAAGCATCGTCATAGGTTAATGGTAGCGATGGTGTCAATCACGCGAGTCGAGGCGCCACGCTCCGACAGTGACCTTGCGGCCGGTGGCCTACAGGGCAACAGGGCTGCCGCCCACTTTACACCACTAACGTATATTTGATTGTTATTGTCATTTAGCTGAAACCCCTCCACTCTACATATCTGTAGATTAATCGATAAGATAACTCCTGCCATGTTTGTCTTGTCTCACTCAAGAGTCGCACGTGTTGTTTTAGGGATTGCATAATCGTAATGGCGTTCTGGAACTAATGCAAATCTGCTATTTGCGTACTTGGAAATGAAATCTTTGCTCTCGAAATAGATCCGGATAGTTTCCAACTCCAACAAAAGGTCAAATTCATTAGTATTAGTAGTATTTACTAACTTTGTTACAATTTTTTTTTGTAAATTCTTTATTGTGCATCCTACAGTGTCAATCTGCTGGGAAACAGTCTCCTCCAAGGCCTTTAACACTTCCCGGCTGTGTGTTGTTTTTCAGGCCTAAAGACTAAGACTAAATAATAATAATATGTAGAGTTGTAGACCGACGTACTCGTGCAGGCTCTATATAGCCCTTAAGTTTACCTTGAGTTTGGACTTCTAAGACTTTATTCGGTTCGGAATCAAATTGGAGCACCGTTGTTTAGTTGGTAAATTACGTAAAAGCGTTACCTACATCTCTATATGTTTAACGTTTTGGATATAAAGGAGACCAGTCGGTCTTCCAGACATTCTCGACACGACACGTCGACGGTCGATTTCCTTATCTATGTAACTTCACCTTTTTTTTAATTTTCTAAACAATATCATCAATCTAATGGATAGCACATTTATCTACTACTCGGATCTTGAGTCCACCGAGGTCAGTCGAAGAACAGATGGAGGGTTTGTTGGAAAATTCCAAGTTAAAAGAGTATGTAAAACTAATAATAACATATAAGATTTTAAACTATCATGGTCACTAACATTACTACAAGAAAGAGCGTAGACCGATTTGTCTGCTCATAAACACCCACCCGCAACAGCGCCGAAATATCGGGAACTCATAACAAACAGTAAACATGGTAAATATCCCGTTAGTGTTAATAGTAATAATGACATGCTCATGACCACTACTAAACAATACTATATACCTACAATACTAGCACATCGCCCGCGACTTCGTCCGCAGAAACTGTGATAGCTCGGCTAATATGCATGATATAAATATAATTTATAGCCTATAGCACCTACGTTTAATGTAGCTTTCAACCAGTGAAACAATTTTTAAAATTGGTTTGTTACTTCTGGAGATTACCTCCTACATACAAACAAATTTTACCTCTTTATAATATTAGTATAGAGTATAGACTAGCTGTGCCCGTGCGTGCAATGCACCTTTTTTAACCTACCTTACCACCTACCCTAGCGGTATGAAAAATAGATAGTAGCCGATTCTCAGACCTACTGAATATGCATATAAAATTTCATAAAAATCGGTCAAGCCGATTCGGAGGAGTATGGTAGCTAACTTTGTGACACGAGAATTTTATATATAAGATAAGATAATAATTATAGACAAAAAATCATAAATAATGTAACCTACCGCTTGAACCTTCCCGTGACCCTAAGCGAAGCTAGAAACATTGTGTACCTACTTATATGTAGGTAACATGTGGTATACACATAGTCTCGTCAGTAGTAACGTTAAAGTTAAGTAAGTTTGTCAAAGCAATGCATTTCAGTCTCAAGGACATTATTCATTCATTTTACGGACTTCCCATGTTATTCATCTGTCCCTTCGCCTGGGAAAGTTTCATTATGTGACTAGGCACCATAATTATGAATAAATATACGTACCTCATAAGCTTAGCAGGAAGGTTAAAACATAAAATAATTTATGTACCATACTAATTAAAGTTTTTAACCAAGCTGATTTCGTAATTAAATAATAAAGTAAGTACCAGTCGAAAGAATGTAAATAAAAAAAAACAACGATGGATTTCATGGCTCGTGCAATTTCAGCTTGGTTCGTAAATATGCATGAAAAACAGTAAAGCACTTCCGTTTGGTCAAGGTCGCGGGTGCTGGCTTGCGGTCAGCTCGCCACATTTACATACTACCCACGTACCCACATCACCCAGTCACCCGCGCCCGCTTGGCTCCTACCAATCTCCTCACTAAAATTTTTAGTTTTTTGTCCCGTAGTGAAGTGAACAGAGCTCAACTATTCACTTCTGCACGACCTCTACGAAGTATTGAACTTGGTCGTTATCTTTACTGACGGGTCGTATCCGATACCAGATAAATATCGCTTATAGGTGACCAACGGACCTATTCAGTATTTCAATATAGCATAGTACCTAGGTAGTTCGAGTGCATAGATAAATAGAGGTCTAAAGTTGAGAATATAGTAAAAGATTCTGTGACAGATATATTATGTTTGGTAACAATTTACTAATATGAAGCATGCATTGTTTTCATTCTAGCTCCACTAAAATGACAGATTTTCTTAAAAATGTTGCAGCAAACACAAGCTGAAAGAGAGACCAACGCTCAAAATGGTCGGTACCATGAATTCAGCACATGATTCTTGACCCGCAATAGTTTGCGCGTCGATGGCCCTTACTCCTTACTTGCTTATTTTTAGACACCAGGAATTATAAATAGTTAATTGAATGAATGAAATGCCGATCATCGCGATGTATTTGGCACTCGTTGTATCCATGGTGTCAATGTGCCAGCGGGAAGAGTAAATGAGTCGAATACATAGTTTAGTTAGGTAGTTATTTATTACGGACTGTTCATAGTGTTCATATAGAGTCGATATTTACCTAATGTAAAGCATGCTAAGTGCGTAACGATGTTGAAGCTAGCACAATAATAATACATGCAGTTTCATGTTTGTAACACAAGGTCTGAAACATCACGCCATTTAATTCTGTTTATTTTATGTAGGTTTAACTAATTAGTAATTATATAGATTATACAGTACCTACCTACCAATTATACACCTAGTATGCGATGGAAAGTGAAATGGTACATTCGAATGCAAATGTGCAATGACAAAGTGAACACGCGGGTATCAAACGTCGTTTTTCCACAATGACGGAAATAAATCAAATAATCAATAATGCAATCCCGGCTCGATTGTAATGAAAAACTTGGCACTCTTGCATCAAGTTGTATTATTTCATACTTAATTTATTAACAGCTATTAACATACTAAACCATAGCCAGGTTTATTAGAATTTTACGATCACGTTTGACACAAGTGGACAGACCACGAGGCAGACAGAACAGACGTGTTTTATAAATGTAGGAATTATTGGCAGACTTCCAATAGATAGGTTGAAACTGCCCACACATAATTTATTAAATTCCAAACTTGGTTTGTGCTTTGGCACTCCTTTTTTCTAGTATCGATGATTCCCATAGTTTTGACCAAAACTCTGCCACATTTAGATCGTTGGTAGTGGCTTCAGACAAGTCCCTCAAGGTGCAGGTGGAATTGCACAAACAGGTAGGACAGGAGGTGGGTCATTGTTTGTGATGAAACCCCGCAGTCGCAGTTTGTTTCATCGGAATACCCCCAGAACTAAGTTTTACCTCGCCTCGAAAGCTATTCTGAAGCTCTGAGACATCGACAAGCCCCGAACAGGAAAACTCTATAATAGACTTTTTGCTGGAGATGTGTATTATTTAGAAGAAATCAGTTATAATAAACGCGTTTTTGTACATTAGTAAGATAATCTATTATAAGTTTCATTCTAAAATTTCACTGTTTCATAACTTTTCATTCGTCTCTTATGTAACACACATGGCAAAGAGTACAAATGTAGTGCCAAGAAATTAACATAAATAACACAAGACTAATGACAATTCCGAGCTATTTAGTAGGTGTAAATCTTCCAGTAATATCATAGTCATATATCTTCATAATATTTACACTACCCAAGTCGTGACTTTTAGAATTGAACTAACCTTTTACGAAACATGATTGATACTAATTGATAAAAGCTTAGTTTGAGTATTACACCCCAACTATCTGTGATTTCCCGACTAAAAGCTACTAAACTATAACATGTTGAAGAGTATTTAATCGTTTAACACAACAATAGAGAAGAGTGATTGTGGAAACCCCATAACAAAAGCCGCTGCATAAGAAAGTAACAAAAGAATCGGTAATAGAGATTTGCAAGACGACCCTGGCGACGAAGCTTCTATTTTACCTAAAACCCACAATGATGGTGCGATTCGACCTCGAAAGTAAAGGGGGTTAATGAAACGTCTTTTCAACACTATTCACCGAAAGTCCCCACAGTCAAGCCATTTTATGTTTTGGTAAAATGAGAAATGTAATCTTTATAACATAATATTTAAGCGATGTGGATTTAGATAAGTACCAAGCCAACGTCAAGCGAGATAGTCACAAACCAACAAATCAGGTAAGGTTCTCTAATTAGGTTTGTATCCGCACCTGATAACCAAATTATCTCATCCTTGAAGGTTTCTATTTAGGACAGCAACGACAGTAAGTATTCTTCTTCTTTTCGAGTCTATGGTCAATCAGTTGGGTCCAATAGGTGGCCACGTCAATAACAGAGTCAGTAGCCCTCAACGACAGTACTTTTAAGCATCTAGTTTCTATAAAGTTTGAATCACTTACCTCGTACGACTGAGGATCCTCGCTCTCAGCAATGGTAGCGAAGAGGTGGCTGAGAGCCCGGGACATCAGGCCGGTCATAGTGTAGGTCTTGCCGGCGCCGGTAGCTCCGTACGCGAACACAGCCCCGGCAAACCCCTTCAACGTGTCACCTACCAGGGGGGCACACACTGCATCGTACACGTCTTCCTAATGGACAGGGAAAAGGTTTAGTAGATAGATACTATGTCTTCCATTAATTAAGTGAGACCCTTTCACCGAGAGGCCTGTGTACCAATAGTAGGTAAGAACGTTAAGATGATTATGGTGCTGATTATGCTAATGTGAGCAATAGAGCAGTTGCATTCTCTCAATGCTGATGGAATAAAAACTTCAACCAACTGTCTATGTTGCTGCGACATGCTACATTTATGCTGTCTCTACTTCTTCGTTAGCCCACCACCAAGTGATTCAAACTGACATTCCTTAGTATTCTTTGCTATGGATATAAATTTATTACCGAAGTCTATCATGTGTATGAAAATAATATGCACGAAGAGAGAGATAGCACTCCAATTACGTAACACACTTTTCTATTGCATTCCCATAGACTTTTTGCGAAATTCGTACGATATTCATAATGTTCTAAAAATCATCTGCTCAACTACATACAGAACGCAATGCTGTTGAATTGTCAAAATAAATAGCATTGGGAATATGAGTGTGTTAAACAAAATAAAAACTGGTCAGGCTATGCACGGAAACTTGGTCCACCCCAGTCCCCATCACCGTCAAAGAACTGAATAATGTAGCTAGATGTACTTTAGAGTGGCGAAACACCTCTGACTAACCTTTCACGAATTACAGACTAGATGTTTTGTTATTTTAGTCTTATAACTAGGCTAACTTTACAAGACACTTTTTTTTTTCGGATTGGAAATCATCAAATGACCCCCTCCACTCTGGGCGGAGCGGAAGGGAGTGTCAGACTTGTACTGACTAAAACCCATCCATGTTCCTTCTTTGCCCTTTGTGTTACAGGGCCACGGTATCTCATTCGAACAGTCCCGCAGCCCTGGCAGGTTTCGAACAGTCCCGCAGCCCTGGCAGGACACGCAGACAATTCTGGTTAGGTCTTTGAGTTATGGCTGCAAAGACGGGTGAATTTGGCACCGGCCACAAAACTACTTATTATTTTCATGTAAACTTTGTAACTGAGATTACGACACCGAAGTCTCACGAAAATAGATTGTCAACGTCATAATGTTTGTAGGTATCATATTTACCCTGATATTTGGTATCTTGGTGTTAGTTAATTTCAAATATTTACTTTTAAATAATAGTTTTCGTAACGACACGTCTGAAGGAATTCACGAACCTAGTTATTCTTTCCATGCAAAATGGCACACAGAATCTGTAGTTTTACATTATTTTACTGATTTTATAAGCAAAAGTTATCAGAATTGCCCTTTTATAGGTGCCTATCTCAATTATGATAGCTTTTAATAAAAATAACTATTGATTGTTAAACATAATTCTTATTTAGGTAATAAATAATCCGAAAGCATTGGCGTGCTGCCTTTGCCAAACACGTAGCCAGTGTGTTTGGCTTGGAGTCGCCACAGACATTGTAACAATATCCGACTGCTCCTACACCAGACTACGGCAGATACTTACAATGTTACGGAGCAGTGCCCCCGCCGCTATTGCACCTGAGGCCCTACCACGAACTGGTGTTGGGGCTGGTGTAAAAGTAAAGTAAATACGTCGATTTTTACCGAAAATACGATTACCCTATAATAGCATTTCCTATAGTTAAATTGTTTGCAACAATCACAATCATAGATCTATATGAATACATTCTTAAAGTTATGAAAATAGGTTAATTATGTGAAACGGGTATTTTTAATTTTAAAATCGACTTATTTACATACGTAACGTTTACACCGCGCGCTCGTGCTAAGGCCTCGGATCTCTCCCCGGTCTCGGCTGATTACCGTCCCACCGGAATACGAGAGTAGAGGAACAGAGTGCACCTGTGTTTGCGCATATAATATACTTGAGGTGCATAGCCGCATAGGTATCTCCTGCGTATGCGCTGGTCTCCGTTGAGGTGGTCCACCGTGAACGAAATTCCCTATTGGATTAGAAGAAGCTGTGAGCATTACGCACTTGAGTGCTGCCTTCTCCAAACACGCGGTCGTACACGTAGTGCTTGTCGTTGAGCCGGCGCTGACGCAGCACATCCCGCCGGCTGTCCGCTTCCTCCGCCAGCACCAGCATCTGATAAGAGATAACACACGTTATCTTGTCCGTAACCGTCACACGATAGGGTTTAAATGTGAAATGAATCGGTAACTGATAAAGTATGTTGTTTTGGCTGTTATCTTATATTTCTGTGATAACGCGGATCGATATGGAGAAAATGTAAAAATGACAGGTGCTTTTATTAATTGTAATAGTGTATAGTGTAGTGTGTAGGGCAAGCCGGGTTTCTGATGAAATAGGTGTCGCTCAAAAAAAATGTTTAAAACGGCCTATAAGGCACCAAATAGCTAAAACAAAGGTTGTGTCCGTTTTCAAACACTAGGCGATACTAAAATAGAATGTACTAGTGGCCCGTCCCGGCTTCGCACGGGTGCCTATGTTACTCAGAGATAATGTAGCATTCTAATGGTGAAAGAATTTGAAATGAAATCGGTCTAGTAGTTTTTGAGTTAATTCGTTACAAACATAACAAAATACAAATCTTTCTTCTTTATGATATTCTAATAGATCAACAAAATACATACTTAGCGCAAAAAACATTGTTGCCAACCACTAAGCATGACATGACAAAAGTTACGACACCGGTTCACCGATGCACACATTGCACACTCAACTCTTGCGCATTGCCAAGACACAAACTTCTACATTACACCGATTACATGGAACATACATGAACTCACGCTTTTTTCCCGTGGGGGCAGGCAGAAACCACAAAACGCCATCTGCTACCATCCTTAAATACTCGTTTTCCTTGTCCACGTTCATACACCCACACTCGGTTGCGAGTACTACGCGCCTGATCTTTTTTTACTTACATTAAAAAACCTAGTCATTTGTAAATAATTTGTGTAAAAGTAGGGTTTAACGAAGCCGAAAGGCACTTATTGTTCTCCCCGTCATTGCGATATTTTTTTTTTGTTCTAGAACATACCTGGGAACCTTCTAGTTATGGAGATATTGGGGGTCAAAACTTTCCAACTTTTTAACATTTTTCTTGTTTTTAAGGTTAATTACTAATAAATACCTTCATGACCCGCTTACTATTCAATGCATCCATCAGCACAATGTTTTGAGTTCCTTACATTGAGTTTTACCGTAAAACGTGATTTTTCACCCAAAAAAAAGTCGTTTTCCAGCAATAATTTTTGCGTAGAGTTACTTAGTTTGGTGTATCTACAGAATGCTTGGTTGACGGCTTCGTGAACGGTCTGTTTACACCTTGTATATCAGTCTAATGGAGAAACCCATTCAGAGATAAAATGTAAATTACCTTCCTTCTAACACAGTCGGGTAAAAATTGATAAAATTATCTATCAATGGGAATCTAACTATTTTAATATAGCTAGGGGGAATATGCAAATGCTTGCAGCAGTTCCATAGAAACACTTATGTTTAAGAAATAGTGAAATTTTAATGGCGTATTGTGATGCATGGCTGCATGCTATAAACTTATTATAATTACTTATGACAAACAGCATGGCCATGGTATAAGTTTAAAACCACTTTTCATGTGTACTTAATGTATTTTCATCAATAATAAAATGGAGGTTAGCATTGATTTAAATAAACTTTGTGTAACACGCTTAATATGATAATGGTATATAGTAAAATCGTAAGTGAAGGTAACTAGCTACCTACCTACTCGTATTAGATATATCAAACGCAACATCTCTGCATTGGTTATGTAGCGTAACTATTTCACGAATGAACTTTCCTGAGTGCTAGCTACAAAACCAAATCAATAAAAAGCAGAAATAATTCACAGAACACGGTGGCTTGGATTTTGCAGATCTTGCAGATATCTATTGTTCCATAACACCTATTGCTGCAAATTGTGTTTCTATTATTCCAAACATCTACCGGAAACTATGGAGTAGATGTTATGGAATGGACGCCCGAGGTCTCCATAAAAAATGCTAATTAACTTTTACGGTTATCATCATCAACCCATCTAACAATCTTCTCTTCTTAGCGTGTCAAATCGTCGATGGCAATCTAAATTGAGTCGGCCCAGAACTAGGTCACGAGTTTGGACCCTTCAGTAGAATTCATTGATGTCTGGCCGGTTTTCGGTTTCATCTAAACCCATCATAAAAGTGCAACAGTAAAGGTATTTGTCTTATTATAATGTAGGTAGCTTGCTATAGCTACATACACTACACTAGGTATAGGTGTCGGTCAACTTATGAGTACCTACCTACCTCATAAGTTTACCGGCATAGCTCGTAGTGCCTTGAGGATCTTTCTTTCTTTTTCGTGTCATCGTATAGTTAGTGCCTAACCTGGTGTCCAGAATTTCTATGTCTCCATGGCCCTCTTCACTTGGCTTGGCTTTACATGCCGTCGAGAAATATCTCTCAGGCATGCTGGTTTCCTCCCGATGTTTTCCTTCACCGAACCAAGTGATAATTATACAAGACGCACATGATCCCGACCCGAGACCAATGACTTGGCGTTCACACCACTAGGCTATCACTGCCTACGTCAACCTTGAGGATGAGAGTGTAGTTAATTTACGAACAAGATTACCTACCCATTTACCTATCGTTTGTTTATCACCTATTGTTCTTTAATACATGTTCAGAACAGCAGGTTTTTTAGATATAACTATCTCTATTATGTGGGTGTATTAGGTAATACAAGCAACCTTGTCAGAGTAACTAGAGTGATAGACGTATGGGTGTATTAGGTAATGCAGTAACCTTATCGCTGACCACGTGCACGATCCGGGGACCTTCATCAGCGCGCTGCGGCCGCACGCGCACCGCCACCTGTTGCAAATAAACTGGGATTATAAATTTTAATTTAAGCCTTAAAGCTCTCGTACTTATATGTAACAACTAAATGTACACATGAATGCAATAAAGACTTTGAGTTGTTTGGTGGCAAACAATCAGGCGTTACCCATAACATGTCCATGGGTGGTTACCAAATAAAACGTTAGCTCGTCTACTAAAACCACTACGATCTTCTTAGGTAGGCTATGTTGGTACTCATACGTATCTCTCAGTACCGGTACGATAGAGTAAGGACATGCTTTATGACTGAGGAACCCACAATCAGCTTTTAATTTCATCTAACCTACTTAAAGTTTTTTAGGGAGAAGAAACCCAACAAACTAATTTTTAAAATTAATGGATTATCCAATTAGACACTTATCAGTCAAGAAAAGCAATAATTACAATCCTACCTATCTAAGATGTACCTATCCACAGTCTTTGTTGCATGAACTCGATCTTTGTATTTATCTTAGATATGTGTTATAGTTGTATAAGAAATTATAATCTGTTTACATAACATATTATCTATAACTTTGTGCATTTGTTGCACCCATAGCATGCGTGACGAATGTTCCACTTGCAATGTACCTATGCAGTCAATTTATGCTCTTGCACACCGAGACTAGGGTACATGGATTTTATTAGCGACATCCTTTTCATTGAAGTCAGATCCGTCAAATATAATAGATGTAGAGCCATTCCCCTAGATCTAGATTGCCTACCACACTGAACCAGCAGCGTAATTCACACCACTGTTCACTGTTCCTAAATTAGGTTCACAGACTGATAAAATTTTCGTTTTTCCTAAATCATGTAAATACTCGTATTAGTATCGGTTTCCTCCGAAGGGGAAAAGGCCGTGCTCCGCCATCCGCACAGCCTTGTAAGGCCCGTATTAGGTATAGCCAATTACTTCTTGCTTGCTTGCCAGCAGTGGGACAATAGGTAGGTCATTGGCTGATTATCCATCTCGTGCGTAAGATAACATAACAAAAGACACCACATCAAACCCGTGTCAGGATTGTTCCCGTGTCTCGACCACTCTATGCACGGAGTTCCTGAAATGATCTTAAACTTATTTAGGTCGTAGCTCTTCTACTACTGTAAACGCTTATTTCTGATTGAGATCAGAAATAAGCGTTAATAACGGTGGTCGAGATCCAAGATCCATCAGAAAAACACAAAAAAATCCATTGAAAACGGATATTACGATTCCAGGGCTCAATAGGTGGTAGGACCAGAGTAGTCTTCGTGGAACAAAGACTGTCTTTTTGCAAACGATTTCTAGTCTGGGATCGGGTCTGAGTTTGGAGGTGAAATAAATAAGGCATGTATTTAACGCAGCGACAAACTAATCTGATTTAGGGTTTTAAAAATAATTAAAATGGGCAGCACAAATAATAGGTTGGCAGCTACAGTGAAGTAGCATTTTAAGTAAAAAGTAGCATGAAAATACAAATTTGAGTAACTAGTCGTTCAATACAATCAGTGTGATAATTCAAGGACTCTGAAAAGAACCTAAAACAAGGTTATTAACCACTACATTGTAGATAAGGCGTAGTCAACGTAGCCCCGCTGCGCGGGGCTCCTATTTCTGTTTGCAGGGTCTAAAGTAACCTAACACGAAGGGGATTCCGGGGTCTTAGTTCGCTCACTTCGCTTGCTCACTAGACCCCGCCATCCCCTTCGAACCAAACCTGTCCGAGTCGGGGTGCCACAAGCCTCTCTCAGCCTTCGCTCGCTCTTGCTTCCTATATTCTCCTTGCCGCAATGACCGAATAAATAGTTACTTACTTGGTACAATAATCGCCCATTCAGTATATTGGTCGCCAATTAATTTTTTATTCGCCCGATTAATAATTTCCCAATAAATAATTGCACTCTGCCTAGCCACACCATAAGTGATCTTCCTACATTCATATATTTTTGTTATACTTATGGCTCTGATCAAGACGTGCTAAATCTTTCGCCCAAGTGATGTCTTCCCTTCACGATAGCGTTCATTAGTATCGATTGGATTCAAAGTGTGGCAGGAATGAAATTACACAAATTGAGTCTAAACCTTTTACACAATTCTATTGGAACACTATTTCACAAGAGAAATTCATCTTTTCAAATAACAAAATTCTAAAAATATTAGATTTATTTGAGAATTATTTGCAGAAAACGCACACGAGATAGATTCTTTTGAGTTCTTGCCTTTCGGAACCGACGTCCTAGATATGGTCATCTATACATATAAAATTCAAAGTCCTGACTGACTGACTGACTGACTGACTGACTGACTGACTGACTGACTGACTTATATATCAACGCACAGCCCAAACCACTGGTCCTAGAGACATGAAATTTGGACAGTGTACTCTTTGTAAAGATTAGGTATCCACTAAGAAAGGGTTTTTCGAAATTTCACCCCTAAGAGGGTGAAATGGGGTGTTGAATTTTCTATGAAACTTTTTATTCTCTGAGTCGATTGACTTGAAATTGTGTCTACATATACTTCAATTAAAATGATGAGATACGTGTATCACAGTTTTTCCAAAATCATCCCCCAATTTAAAATTCAATCTCCTGACTGGCTGACTGATATATCAACGCACAGCCCAAACCGCTGGTTCTAGAGACATGAAATTTGGAGAATGTACTTTGTGGAGAGTAGGTATCCACTAAGAAAGGGTTTTTGAAATTCCACCCCTAAGAGGGTGAAATGGGCTGTTGAATTTTCTGTGAAACTCTCTCGGGGTCGATTGACTTGAAAATGTATCTACATAATATACTTCAGTTAAAATGATGAGATACGTGTATCACAAAATCATCCCCCAATTTAAAATTCCATGTCCTGACTGGCTGACTGATATACCAACGCACAGCCCAAACCGCGGGTCCCAGAGATATGAAAATTGGAGGGTGTATTCTTTGTGAAGAGTTAGTATCAGTTTTTCGAAATTCCTACCCCTTATAGGGTGAAATGGGGTGTTGAATTTTCTGTGAAACTTTTTACTCTCGGGGTCGATTGACTTGAAAATTTGTTTACATACTCTTCAGATAAAATCCAGTAAATCCGATGTCCAATCTCAAACCAGGGTATCAATATTTCACGTTTCTAATTTAATTGATATAACATTATAATAATAATTGCAAGTTATAAGCAAGTACATGTAAATCTATGTATGTATGTATTATAGATAGATACATAGATTACTTATTATTCCAGAAGTAAGATCCCGTGGGCAATTCCCTAACTCCACGCGGGCGAAGCCGCGGGCATAAGCTAGTCGTCTATACAAATACCTAACTGCTAAGTGCATATTTCCACAAAGTTTAATAGTAAATATAGGATCCACTAAGTATCTCCATAAGTAGGTAATTGCTCGTTACTATGACTATAGATTAACTCCCTACCGACTTCAAATTGGAACCAGTTTACCTACAAACTAAGTAAAAATACCTGGGTTAGCTACAGTACCTACCTAAGTGTATAAAAGTAATTTGTAGACAAGCATCATCTTGTTTATCAACTGTATGGCTGATGACTGGGCTGCTTTTGACAGGACTTTAACAGACAGACAAGTAAAAAAAATATTTGCCTATCTGTAAAAGTCCTGTCAAAGTCGACCCAGCCGTTTCGGAGATTAGCCGGAACAATCTCCAAAACGGATGACTTTTACTAACAGATAGCTGATGTTATTAGGAGTAACTTAGGCTTAACTTACTTTTATTAGGTTTCCGTGCAAATAAAAAACCCTTGAAATTTTTAACAAAATCCGATTCAAATTTTGAATCGTATTTTGTTAACAATTTCAAAATCATTATTTCCGTTTAATATGGAAGTTATATTTTATAGTAATTTATTGCGGACGAAGGTCGCTGGCATCAGCTAGTTAATTTAATAAAACGTTTTTATTAGAAAAATTGTGATAAATGGCTTATTAGCTGTCATAATAGGTGGAATTTACCATTAGTTTCTCCTCGGAGACGGTACGGATGCTGCCGTGTGATCTCTCGGAGGCAGCCAGAGTGCTCTGAGTCATGGCATCACTTCGTCCATACAAACGCATCCAAGTACAATGTAGTCTCTTAGCTTCTGTGTTGAACTATTTAGGCAAATACACTCGCAATGTTAGTCCACTATTAAGGAGTACATTTTAAATAATGAATCAGGGTAAATATTTTTAAAGAAAAAAACTCCGTTAATTATTCAGTTTCAAGGATTAAACGTTATTTTTTAAGGGTATGAATATTCATAGGGAAGGTACGAAGTCAAACGTTCTCCGCCCGCGTCGCTTCACGTGGACTGAACGCCTGGTCAAAATACAGCCTTCGCTTTGGGCGGTCGCTGGGGCAACAGCTAATCACCACAAATAAGTTCATGCGCCGTCATGTAGGCAGTTATTAATTTTACACCTTCCTATTTATACGAAATGCATACAAATATTAAGTTACATGGGCCACTATTAATCGTAGATGGTTGAATCAACAACCAACAGTTTACAGCTAAGTACCTAACTACAATACAGCGAGAGCTCGTGGTAAAGTAATAACCGCGCGCGTTTGTTGAGGTCGCGCCGTGGATGGGTAACCCATTACATAGGTGGTAGAGGTATCGAAACCGCTCGGAACCGCTCGCATTGACAGCCTCTGAGCTAAATGTCATCTAGGAGGGTATATACCTACTTCTTTCGCTTCGCCTGGTAGGTCTGTGAAGTGGTAGCGGTCGCCGTTGCCGAGCCTGAGTGGTTCGATTCCCATTAAAATCTTACGAGTTCTTACGTTGGTTTCTTTATCAACAAATTATATTACCGTGGGTCATATGCCTAGTCAATTGGTAGTGTCCGACTGAATGTCGATTTCTGGTTTAATGACCCTAAGGAATTCAGTTCAAAAATGGATAAAAGCGAATAATAGGTACAATGATTTTTAAACTTATAGTATAAAATTATGTTAACTGTTTACAAGGTGGAACGGGCACAGACATTAATAGCACGTATTCGTAAGAAAGAAGAAGAAAAGAAAGAAAGATCATGTACATCATTCTGAATCTGAACAGAGAAAGTTTTCGTTGCTTAATAAAAAACAACTGTTGTGTGCTGTTTTCTACAAAACTGAAATACCTACGCTACGGTCAAAATGAATGGAACAGCTGATGCTAACAGTTCGAAATGTGTGACACCTGTCCCCTGCGCGTCGTGTCTTCCATTGCGCTCTCACGCATTCGTAATAGTAGGTCCAAAATGGTTCTTGGCCGAAGGAAGGTGGCCGAAGCCGAAGCCGAAGCTTCGGTCGGACACTATTAATTGGTAATACGAACACAAAAAAAAAGCTAGAATGTCCGTGCTGGAATACGAAGAAAAATAACTTTAAACATAGGCTTTTGAAGTGTTGATTAGTACCTCTTTTTCGTCACTCTCTTGTTTCATAGTCAAAACCCAATGTAGGTACCTACCTAATAGTTTTTTTTATTCCGAAACGACAGCGATGTCTTCAAAACTGCTTCCTCACTGGGAGCATTCGCCTGTAATGTAACAGTTCAGTGGCGGGTATCAGCGTTTATTTGCACCTACCTATCGTAATGTTCAAAATAGAATCATGGATTTGTTATATTGCAGGCAAACGCTCCGGCGAGGGAGCGCCTCAAGGCACGTATGAGATGAGGTGTCAGCTGTCCCACCACCAAGTTCCTAACTTAATAGTGAACCTCCTTACTGACCCGCGGCCATCGTTTTTGCTAGCCACTAGATGTCAAAATGACAAAACCACTGATGTAAAGATCTGCGTGACGCGCAGGAAACGTGAAACCGGTTTGAATTAGATGGCCGGCCTAACTTCCGCCATTTTTTTTTTTTTTCAAAATACCTGCCAGGCATACAATCTATATTAATCAATAGCTGGTATCAATACAAACAAGTTTTGTATGAGACAAAATATTCTAAAGTGACACGTTTCCGAGATATGAGCTATCCAAGTTTAAGTCCATTCACTTTTGGCATCTTCAGCACAACTTCGATTTGATTAGCCACACATAAAACCTGTATCAATCTCAATCAATAGCTGATATCAATACAAACAAGTATTGTATGAAATTAGGTTTCAATTTCAACTCTCAATTAATTAACATAATTGAATTACTATTGTAAAATAATTTCCGGCTAATACGAGAGCGAAGCCGCGGACAAAAGCATCTCATAATAAAACACGAAGATAATTTGATAGTGTTTATTTTTTATAATAATATGTATATATTAAACTTATGTAGGTAATGATTTTTTACAAACTCAGTAATATTTATTTACAAACTCAAACCGTACCTGGGGCGAACAATTTAACACCCCTATCAAATAATTTGAAAAGATATCGAGATGGCTTATTGTCCATAATATACAAGTGCTCATTGTCATATTTCAAACCTGGATACTTTATAGTCAGATGTCCTGACACATCTGTGCTCCAACCAGAAGGTAAATTCTCCACCTCCAACACTGTGTGAGCTTTATGTGACAGCAGATTTGCCATAACACATGAAACATCATCCTCAATAGCCTCATTGCAGTGACAAAGAATAAATGAATTATTGTAACTAGTAACAAATGGAATCAACTCTTTACATAACATGTTGACTTCTTTGAGTGTGTAATTTAAATCAAACAAGTGTGAAATGCCATCTAATATAACATTAACCACATCATGCTTCTGCCGCATTGATAATACTTTTTCTCTCAGTTTAGGAAATAATTGTGGTAAATTATTGTCAGAAAGTAAACTATTTATACAATAATCTCCCATGTTAAAATAGTCTACAAGTCCTGTATCCACATATCTCTGCAAGTTGTAATTCATCTTGAGACCCACATTCTGGTAGTGCTGCAAAGAATTGTGTGTTGACACTATGATAACAGCCGTCTTATTCTTGATGCAAAAGTTTAAAACACAGCTTGTGATAAATGAACTGTCACATCTATTGATTTCTTTTACAACAACTACTCTACTAGATAAAGCTTTACCCAGCTGAAGCAATGTCACTATATCTGATGACATTCTGGAACAAAATAAATTAATTACAACTCACTTTTATTAAAGAAGTGATGGATAAAAAGAATTTTAGCAAGATATCATGAAATCGGTTTCACTGAACACTGTAGCGGACGATAAGCGTAACGCAGTCATTACTGGGTGTTTTAAAACAAGCCGCGTGTTCATATGAAAGGCAAACTCCGCACGACCTTAGCCAGTAGTTGCTCGTTGGTTCACCGGTATTAACATTTCTCGGCTGGATTTTGGTCTACAACGTACAGTTTATAGTTATTTATGTAATAGGCGTTCCTAGTCACAATTTAAAAATATCGCGCAGTGGCACAGTTAACTTTATTTACTTACACGAAGAACGAACTGAGAAGCAAGAAAAGTAAGTACCTACCTTCAAAATTATTCATATAATTATTTTATATCAAAAGTTCAGAAAGATGAAATACAGGGAAATGTGCCAATATAATTATAGTTCACCAAACACAACAACCTTGAAAATAATAAATGATGACCGCTTTGAAGGTTGGCAGAGATTTAGAGGTTATGTTGTTACGTCAACTCTTATTTTCTCGTGTTGTGTGTGTTTGATAAGACTTCCATATAATGTCCTCTGCGAGAGTGAGACTTCGTTTTGTGCCTGATGAACTCAAAAAGTAATAGATGAACTTGTGAAAGAAGTAGGTACTTGTCAGTCAAAAGAAGACATGTCAGAGACAGTCACGAAAGACTGATTTTAAAAAAAACGGGGCTTATTCTCACTTTGTGTAAAATTAGTGGTATACGATAAGTAAATTTAGCATATTTTTTAAATTGGTAACGCTAGTTTTCATAAATATTATTTTATCGTAACTAGTGTGTCATGTGGTTAAAAACGATGGAATATCTTTTTTTTTTGCAAAAAATCTATCCGTGCTTAATTCTGTTCTCTCGTTGGCAACACTTCTATTTTTTCTCTATGGCTAAAGCGCCAGAGTGCCCGCAAAATTCAAAGTTTTCTTACGTTGAATGGTAGGGCTTGGGTAGGGAAGATAATATATAGGCAGGTCCTTTCGTACTCTCAGGTTGAATGTAGGTGATTTACAAATTGGCAACCGCAACAAATATATCATCATCATCTGCCTAGACTTTCCCCACCTATGTTGGGGTCGGCTTCTAGTCTAACCGGATATAGCTGAAAACCAGTATTTTACATGGAGCGACTGCCAATTAAAATACTATCAGAATTATAATCATGTAAAATCATAAATTGCCATGCGTAACGTAAGGTTCGTGCAGACCGAGCTGCAATTACTGTACCAGCACATTCCGCCAGCAAACCCTACGAATGTTCGAATATCTTCGCTACTGCTCTCGTGGATGCGCTTGTAAATGTGAGTGGTATGTCATCAAACAGAATTTTAAAGCCAAGAATCTTTGTGCCTATAAGTATTTACTTGTCGGATCGGGGTCATTAGTATGGACATGAAATGAATTGGAAAGCGCGCCAGTGTGCAGTGTTGACATCACGCGATCTACTTACCAGTCTACCCACAACACACCGTGCTTATACAGAGTCGGGCGAGCTCGTTAGTACGAGAGGGAGTCTCTGATCGCGGCGGAGTTCAGACGTCCCGAAACTATCCGATTCATTGTGCCCCATATAAGGCTGAGCGCAGACTTGAGTCACGATAGTTTGAAGACAGACTATTGCTTCACAAAAAATATGAAGCCTCGCAAACTTCAAACAAAACGTCTCATAGACAAAATTGTTTAATGCCTACAAGAACTGCCACACACAAGTCACAAGTCTGAATAACGATTGTCGGCTTCTCTTTTGTATGTATATATTTTGCATGTATGCACGCACATCAACGACAAAACAGTCTAGCGACGTACCTTCTCTGATCTCTTGTAGTCTCGTCGTTTCACTATATATGGGATGCACCCAATATTTACGTCTGAGTCGTTTTGCGAGTGCGCGCGTAACTAGGATACTTATAAGAACAGTATCGATGAAGTCCATTTTGATACTGAGAAAGAATTGAACGGTAAGCGCCACGTCGTCGTAGTACACAAAACAGTTCGACTTAGGTGCGCGACGTGTCGTAGGCAAAACAGTTTCGTTTTAGCTTTAAGGAAGACTTGTCTATCTGAGGAAAGTCTGTCTTAGAACTGTCGCGACTCAAGTCTGCGCTCAGCCTTATTGTGTTAAGTTGTTATCTCAAGTAATGTTAGTTTTGCTAGAAACAGTGTATCGCACACCCAGTGTGTTTTCATAGTACGAAATCCATCGTCTGCTCACATGATGTACGAGCCTAAGGAGTAAATGCTAACAACCCGACATACTCATGTCCTGTGATGCGGTGTCTTTCCTCTTTCCGGAAGCATCGACACGCGCACGTTCAATACTCAATACTCAATACTTTATTGCATTCCATAATGTATACAAGGCTGGTAGGTAAATTATAGAGAAACAATTATGGACCCTGTCGGGCACAGCAAGTTAGTTTTTAGAGGAGAGGATGAAGCGCTTTTTGTTTAAAAACATAATAATATGAGGATGAGGAGAGAGGAGGATGAGGTTCGATGAGGATGAGGATGAGGAACATTAAAATGGACTGAAATACAATGAAAACTGCACGCGCCGCTACACAAAAGTGATATGAAATCATGAAAAAAATAAAATTATGAATGGACCAGCCATATTTTGCTCTACTGGCAACCCCGACCCGACTTTTGACTTTGACATTATTTGAAAGACAGACTGATATGACTGAATTGACTGACGGTCAATCAATGAAATAGTGGCAATGGCAAAACTCAGGTCGTTGAAGATGGACGTAACTTTTGTTCTGGAAGGACTCTCATTTATAAGTTTTAAAATTAGTGCTTTATATTTCTTCACATAAGTTACCGCTTGAAATATATTATCTAACAAGTAAGGCTATTTTAATCTTTATACCACTGTCAAACCTAAATCATATTGCAGTGATAACAGTAAAATAAAACCGATGACAAGCTCAAAAAGTAAATAATACAGTGATAACGTTAACAACTTGAGCAGCAATGGATATAATGGATATTCAAAGTTACTCCGACATGAATTTCTTTGGTATATAACTTGTTTACTTTGACTGCTGAACTGAAAAAACGTAAACATCCCTTGGTTTTCAGACTACACAATGAAGAATATACAAAGTGGAGCTCGAGGTACGAAGGAAGTAAAAGTATCAAGATGGTATTTTGGAGGGTTGGCTTCAGCGGGAGCAGCATGTCTTACACACCCATTGGATTTGCTAAAAGTTCAGATGCAAACACAGAAGGGAAAGAACATCTCTTTGGCGCAACTTGTTGGAATTGTTGTCAAAAATCAAGGTAAATACTATAAGCATTTTAGTTAAAATTGATCTCATAAATTACTTTTTAGGAACAATTAATGAATTTTTAAAAGGCATAACATGCATGGCTGGCATTGGTTTTTAAGGGGGTATTTTATTTGCAGCCTGCAAATAAAATCTATAGAAGCCTTTTAATAAAATTATACATCAAAACAGATTAAATTTAGTTCTGTTTATTTAAAAGATTTACCTAAAAAGAAAAGAATTTAAACCATTGCTTTACTGATAAATAACTCTTGTTGTGAAAAGACTTTAAAAAACGAAAACATTATTCTCTGAATTTATTGATTTTTTTGTTGAAGTGGTGTAGGTTTTTTCACAATTATTGATAGAATGAAATTATACTAAAATGTGTTATTTTTAGGTATCATGGGTCTGTACAATGGTATTTCGGCTTCTGTGCTAAGACAGCTAACATACTCAACGGCAAGATTTGGAATATATGAGGTGGCTAAACAACATTTTACTCCTAAAGATGTAAGTGTTTGCTTTTAATATTAAAATCTTTATAAAATTAAATACACATTAATATTTCCATTCCAAATACAAACCTATGTAACAAAATTAAATTTTATATAAGAGTAGTACATAAAGAACCACAACTATAGTAGATAGATAGATGATTGGTTGATAGTTCCAAACTCAAACAATGGATTAAGTAGTAAGAAGAGTGAGCATTAGCATAATTCCTTCTCTCTCAAAAACCTCAAAAATAACATTGTAACAAATATTATTATTTCAATGGTAATTTGTATGTAGCTTATTTTCTTGTAAAGTCACAGATGTTCAAAAGCAGCCCTAGTTGAAATAAATCTTTTGACTTTGACTTTTTTCTGTAGTACCAAATAATTGTATCCCCTTTATATTTTTCAGGGTCGTCCCCTAGCATTTTATATGTCGGCATTTATAGCTGGACTTGGAGGATTTGCTGGCGGATTTGTAGGAAATCCTGCAGATTTAGTCAATGTGCGAATGCAAAATGACGTCAAACTGCCACCAGAGCAAAGAAGGAAGTACGTAATGATTTTAGATCGTGTTTTAGATATTTACAGCCTCATCATATACAGGGTGTAAACAGACCCTTCACATAGCCGTCAACCAAGCATTCTGTACATCAAACTAAGTAACTTTGCGCAAAAATTATTGCTGGGAATCGACTTTTTTTTTTGGGTGAAAAATCATGTTTCACGGTAGGACTCAATGGAAAGCACTCAAAGCATTGTGCTGATGGATGGATTGAATAGTACGGGGGTCGTGGAGGTGTATAAAAATCTTACATCAAAAACATATATTTAAAAAAAAACTTGTGAAAAAGTTGGAACTTTGACCCCCAAATTCTCCTTAACTAGAAGGTTTCCAGGTATGGTCTAGAACAAAAAAATTATCGCAAAGACGGGGAGAACAAATGCCTTTCGGTTATATTAAGGGTCTATTTACACCCTTTATATTATTACTCTATTTATTCGGTTTAGATGTTTGTATCTGAAAAACAATGAATAAGAAGTAATTGAGAGCACTAATCATGAGAAATAGTACTAAAAGGAGTTCTACATTTTATACTTGTTTGTTTATATTTACCTACCGAAAATGTGGTGCTCCATTTCCAGAAATTATGTTTAAAACTAATTTTTACTGTTATACCATATAAAATATACAATAATAAATTACTAGCTATTATTTAAATTGGAAAATCCAAATCGGGGTAGATTTGGATTTTCCTTTTTGGAGAACATACTTAGAAAAGGTTTCAATTCCGAATTTATTTCAGCTACAAAAATGCTTTTCATGGCTTATATCGCGTAGCAGCAAGTGAAGGTATAACTCGACTTTGGGCCGGAGCCAGCATGACGTGCAGCCGTGCAGCCCTCATGACAATAGGACAATTAGCCTTCTATGATCAGATCAAGACATTACTTCTCAGCACTTCATATTTTGAAGATAATGTAGTAACGCACGTCACATCGAGTTTATTAGCGGTAAGGTTATTTTAACCTGAATTTGTGTAAACTTATCTTCTAGTTTCAGTTGTTTCGCTAGATTGACGTATTTGTTTAATATTTCCAGGGAGGTGTAGCAACAACTATGACACAACCAGTGGACGTCCTCAAAACACGTGCGATGAACGCCAAGCCAGGTGAATTTACTGGCGTATTCAATCTCGTCGCCAATACGGCCAGGGAAGGCCCCCTTGCATTCTTTAAAGGATACATTCCAGCATTCGTTAGACTTGCGCCTCATACTATTCTTACATTCGTATTTCTAGAACAAATGAGAATGTCATTTGGTTCAGTCAAACAGGAGAAATTACAAATGTAGATTTTACTGTAGGAAACATATACTTTTGAATAGTTTTGTAGAATGGTTTTAGACAATGTGTGATGACTAGACTTTAGGTGCATTTAGTTTTTCAAGTTAAGGAATTTGATCATCTTGTATGTATATTTTACAACACAAATAATGTAGTTGCTTGCGTAGATGTTATAATCAAATCTATACATGGTTAATGCTGTTACTAGGCTTCACTGGTCCATAAAACGACAGACTAGGTCTATCATGTTATGTGTGGAAGACTGATAGCAAGGATTTTCCGAAGGCTGCGTGGTTAATCCTAAGGGTAACGATGCCAAAAGAAGACGCCCTAATTAGCCTGAATTATTTTTTTTTAATAAAGAAAGAAGAACTGCACTGACCAACTGGAAATAAATCCTTTCGAGCACTAATTATATTTTTCCAGATATTAATACTCTCTTTCTTGACTACTGAACTCTTTCTGATACTACTCTGAATAACGGATAAGATGCATCTATCGTCTTTAGGATTGACCTACAGTAATCGGGAAGTATGTTATAAATTTCAGTCCATTCACAGTTATTTTACCTCTGACAGCAGTCCACGCAGCAAGCCAATAGCAACCATATTGTAACAAAAATAAAGATCATGCTGATTTGGATAATGATGTAAAATCAAAGGTTAAATAACTGTGAAAGGACTGTACTCACTGTTCATGTGAGTTTTAATAGTTACCATTTTTTGGTTTCTAAAGTTTAACAAATAATTTGTTTTTGCGATAGTTATAAATGTTATTGGGCACGTTATTTTAGGTTACCTACATAATCAATGGTTATTAAATGATCAATGATCTATCAATGAGATTGAGCGGCTTTGCTGCCCCATTTAGCAGTATACGGTCACCTTACGAATGCCTTTATGAAACTTTGGTCATACCTGGATCGACTTCGTCGGACATACGTCTTGCCAATAAATCGTTATAAAAAATCCATCCAAAGGTTCGTCTGGAAAATATCGCCATCAGCGATAAGACCACCGTTGAATCCATTAATTAGCAATATTGTAAAATAGCTGTTTAATCGTTTGGGTGTACAATAAAGTATATTCTATTTATCTATGTAATCATAACGAAAAGTAAAAGAAACCCCAATGAAAAAAAAAAACATCTATGTAATTGAATTAACAAGTATTGGCATCCACAATTCCACAGGCATGTTTTCTGATCCAAATGAATACATTTTACATTTTCATAAAATAATTCTGGACCAGAGTATAAATAGGTACACTTAACCAATAATGTATAAGACACTAAGCCATATTGTTGTCCTGTTTACTGTAATTGGGTACAAAACGACAGTTATCCAACCCCGCGTTTACAAGTCTTACTTGTCAAAAACATGTGTATAAAATATGTGTAATACATGGTCGTTGTTTCAGACTTGTATTGAACGAAATTAGTAGGCACAATAATATGTAGAACTCATGTTGTATACTTTAAATGCGGGGTGGTTGTAAGTCACTGAATATGAAAAGCCAATGACCAAAATTGGTGCTTTTTTTTCGGCTGCCTATAACTGTATTCGTGTAGGAGAAGATAACATAAACAAAATTTTGTACGTCGGCAAAGCTCGAGACTTAGTACGGACAGTTGTGCTGGCTATGTTATTTCCTCCTAGATGTATGTACATAATTAGTTTACATTTGGTCATTACCCTTTAAAAAATGACGCGATTTTTAGAATAATAATAACATGATCTGTTAGTTTTTAAACATTAACTTAAACACTGGTGTCATGTGATCTTGATATTTTAATTGTTGGCTTGGCACATAGGTTTGTACCCGCAAGGGGCCAAACAAGATATTTTTTACTTTTTAGATGCGCTATATTCTGGGCTGTGTTGTTAAGAAAATATTTTATGTTTATATTGTGCCAAAATTATATCTTTAACAAAATAGGAATTTCATGGTTTTTAAAACTTTATTCCATTATAATACGACAGTGGTTGCAAACTACTTTTTTAGAATTTATTTTTGGATGTATTTTTTGATCATTTGAGATACATACATTCCTCAAAAAGTTATATAGAAACAGTATTCAAATACACAATATAATTATGTAGGTACTGTTATTTACGTGTTTCTTATATAATTGGCGGCCTGTTGTAAATCGTTTACAGACATGAAGTCTGTAAACAAACAAGTCATCGTGGTATGGCATCGGACAAAAATCCAATAGCCTTTTCTTACACCTTGTGACATTCCAGAGCCGAATGTGTAAATTAAGGGAATATTATTCGTCTTAATACCAATCGCATATTAAATGGCTTGAACAGTATCTGTTTAAGCTAAGCTAAGGAGTGTTCAATATCATAAGTAGAACAGCCCTAAGGTCAGCGAGGTAGTTTATCTCTAATTATTTTATATAATAATTACCTACTTATGTAACCATACATAATACTTACTACACACTGTAGCTACCTATAACACGACTAGCCAGTCTGAAAAGTTTTGTTATAAGTTGAATATGGCAGCTGGTGCGTGTTATTGGTGGGATCAGGAATGATAAGGATATTACACTTTTATTCTACATACTACAAAGAATTCTTCCATTTAAGTGTCCTAAAAGTGACCGATGCGGTTGCAAATCTTATCTTAAAACATTTTATATAATATAACTATTTTTTTTAGATTTTGACATACCTGTTATAGCCTTAAACAAACTTAGGTTTTGTTTACCCTAAACCTCTTAAGGGGACACTGTGCTCATCATCTTGACATGTTTTCTTCCTCCATTTTCATACGTCAAATGTTGCCTGCTAGAGAATGGCTTATGGCATTAAGTCCGCCTATGTACCACTGTTGTGCATGAAGTATATAAATAAAATAATTCATTAACCGGAATAGAACATTTGGAGAAATCTTGTATCCCAGGAGG
The DNA here is from genome assembly GCA_963082995.1 of Noctua comes. Taxonomy (NCBI): domain Eukaryota; kingdom Metazoa; phylum Arthropoda; class Insecta; order Lepidoptera; family Noctuidae; genus Noctua; species Noctua comes. The sequence continues at coordinate 9,454,011 of OY720273.1, forward strand.
TTGAACATTAATCCTAGAGGGCCTTCCCGAGCGAATTTCAGGGATGGTCCCATAGTAAAACGTGTTTTAAATGTTAAGTACAATGACCCCTATGATAATTAGGGTATAATAAACTATAAGTATTGCGTAAGTAAATTATTATAATGAATGTTATACAAATTGTAGGTAAAACGTGTAAGTTCATAATACCCAAGGTATTAATGTTTGACATTTCACATTAGACTTAGCTAATAGGTTCCCCAAAAATATTAGGTAATTTATTTATAAAAGGTTGTTTTTTTAGGCGTGGAACTTCAAATTGTAATAATTGAAATTGGCTTTATTTGAATGATAATTTTGTGCCATTTATGGTTAAATATGACTTCGGGTTTGTGGCAGGCGCGTACCTACAAGGCGTAATCTGGAGAAACAATTTGAACATTAATTTATTCTACGCAGTAGGCTGTATTTCAGCAATAATGCGTTGAATGTTGACTTCCAAGTGCTCAATTGTTTCTGATTTATCAGTGGACACATGTCCCTAGAGAAAATAATCTAATAGCGTCAAATTCCACTAGCGAGGTTAGGGTAACAGGTTAATTTTGTGAAATTTATCGTACGTCAAAGATTCAAAAATGAAGGTAATCGGAACGTTATAGTCAACGGTGGGGCGGTACAGAGATATGATTACTAATTTTTCGTGCCTCTAAGGTATTAATGTTGCAGGCACATGGTTTGAACATGACGGCGCCTCATGCCAGGCGCTATATGATTAATTTACTTAACGAAACCAGCCGCAGTGGCCACATGCCCGAAATTATATTCAAATTTAAATGGCATAAAATAATCAATGAAATAAAAGCAATTTCATAAATATTAAACATAGTTCTCCGCCTCTAAAAAAAATACCCGTTAATACTCGTATAAATTCGTGTCTTCAATTGTTTTGTATGAATTTATTTGATGTATGTTATATTGTTGTTAAGTGTTGTATGCTGTAAAGGGAAATAAAAAACCTTATTAGTAAAATTATCGAAATAAATAAATTTGTCCAGTCATGGTACTGTAGATTTCGAACAATTTGAGAATTCCATTTTGGTTAATGGTTGTGTATTAAAATAATTGTTGTTACTTACTTAAAATTCTGTTTTATTCATCATATCCCCACCCCTCCCCCTCTCCTCCGGTGCAACACTGGCACAGGTGACAAAAATATTTTTCAAAAGACTTCTATTGTTTAATATTATAACACTTTCTCTTACGGAAACTATGTAAGTATACCATATCAGTGAAACTTTTGTAAGGCGCTCCTTCACCGGGAGCATTGGCCTGTAATGTAACAGTTCAGATTCGAGCATAACATTGTGTGAGGATTGCAGTGCAACGATACATTGTGACAATCATTATTTGTTTCAGTACAAAATTAAATCTTGACTTGTTACATTACAGGTGAATGCACTCTCACTGGGAGCTTCTATTTATGTGTACGTTACCCCAGCAGGAAAGTGTCTCCTAGAGTGATATGAGTGGAACGTATAATTAGTGTATAATCTGCTGTGAATGTGCACCACATAAAAAATTGGTGCGCTTTGTCGTTTTGGAAAAAAACGGAAAAAACGATTCCTGCTAGGGTAACGTTCTTCCAGCAAGAAAATTCTAAACGAATGATCAGAGAGAGAAATATTGTGCATGGCCAGAGAGCTTATATTTGTGTAAAAAAGTGCACCGAAAATGGAGGTTGTGCGTCTTCAGGTTTTCGAGATATTGCATTTCCTGCTAGGGTAACGTTTTGCAGAATCGTGTACCTCTAAAACCATTGCATGTGCGCGTGTAGAATAAACTTACACGAGTAGCTCTTAATTTGTGTAAATTTGTGACAGAATAAGTTTTAAGAAAATATTTATAATTTTCAAATAATTGCGGTTTTTTGAAAACTCGAAAAAAAATCGCAGCGCCTAAATGAGAAAACGTAGAAGCTCGCTGAAAACTGTATTCGGACCTTCTTGACGCTTATAATAACCATAAAAAGTTTCAAAAGTGTAGATGCATGCGTTATTGAATAATATTGGTAAAAGTCAAAACGACGGTGTCATAAGTTTGACGGCAAATACAAGAAACCGGCTCAACCCAAGACGTGTAGGTGCAAAACCAAAAATTAGTGTATTTAGTTAAAAATATATAGTGAAAATATTCAGCTTGGAATGTTTCGCATTAAGTAAATATAAACAAAACACAAAACATGTAAACAACGGCTGGTTATCCGACCAAATTTGAAAGACTACAAAAAAGCGACGGATTCATACATATCTATGACCTTCTTTACTTACTCACGAGTCGGTTGAAACGTGTTTTGCCTGAGTACACTGAAGTAGAAAAGAAGTAATAAAATAAAGTTGTTATTGGATTATATTCTTCTAACTGTTTCTGTGACTATTATTATGTGTTTAAATAAAACGTAAAACAAATTGTACAATTGCAAGTATTTGCCGTTGAACTTGGATATAATAAATACTAAAGGTATCAACCACCTTCAAGAAGCTTGCGAATCATGTTTGAGAAGAGAATTTACTCCAGAGTGTTATATTTGTCGCAGTGGAAATGTGTCATTCATTATACGATGTTAAAGACATTATCATTTTTGAACTTCGTGACGTGTCGCCTTGTTGGATGATCTGCTTTTTATCATTGAAATAAATAATAAGGTCTACTCAATTCTGTCTTTAATAGAATATAAACCCGCTTGAAAACCCGAAAGCATTGGAAATTACAGGGCTCACTGCTACAGAAAAATAGTAATTATATATAATAGTAATTTATTTGAATGTTATGATGACCTATATGGTAAAATCCAACGACGCGGGAAATATAATGCCACATGTAATAGTTCTACATGGTAGAATAGACAAAATTGTATAGGGTTAAGCAAAGAAATTTTGGTACAATTTTGAGAAATGTATTTAGTGTATACATTGTCAACCGCACAAAGATATGTGTTGCAACAACGTGTTTCCATTATCGTATTACGTATGTGGGATATTATAACCTACGATTTTAATATTAAAGCTAGTTAAGTCTTATCACATAATTTTGATTGGTGGCGTTTTATCAGTGATTTAAAATTTAATTTGAAAAACTGATCCGTGATTTTAAATAATAATGGCTACACAAGGTACAAATAATTTGATAGCACTATTTGTGTTCTAATATTTACAGGTAGGTAATTTGATCTGTGATTTGTTGCTATAATTACTTTAAGAATCAAAATTAAGGGAATAAAAATAATCTTTTTCATTTGATATGGTCTCAAGGTGCATTTAATATAATTTTTATTATCCTCCAAAATTAGGTCATATAATTGCCAACAACCGTTTGAACGCGACTGTACGGACAACAGCCTAGGTTTAATACGTCCGATAAAGAAGGTCATAGATATGTATGAATCCGTCGCTTTTTTGTAGTCTTTCGAATTTGGTCGGATAACCAGCTGTTGTTTACATATTTTGTGTTTTGTTTATATTTACTTAATGCGAAACATTCCAAGCTGAATATTTTCACTATATACATATTTTTGACTAAATACACTAATTTTTGGTTTACACCTACATATCTTGGGTTGAACCGGTTTCTTGTATTTTGCCGTCAAACTTATGACACCGTCGTTTTGACTTTTACCAATATTATTCAATAACGCATGCATCTACACTTTTGAAACTTTTTATGGTTATTATAAGCGTCAAGAAGGTCCGAATACAGTTTTCAGCGAGCTTCTACGTTTTCTCATTTAGGCGCTGCGATTTTTTTTCGAGTTTTCAAAAAACCGCAATTATTTGAAAATTATAAGTATTTTCTTAAAACTTATTCTGTCACAAATTTACACAAATTAAGAGCTACTCGTGTAAGTTTATTCTACACGCGCACATGGAATGGTTTTAGAGGTACACGATTCTGCAAAACGTTACCCTAGCAGGAAATGCAATATCTCGAAAACCTGAAGACGCACAACCTCCATTTTCGGTGCACTTTTTTACACAAATATAAGCTCTCTGGCCATGCACAATATTTCTCTCTCTGATCATTCGTTTAGAATTTTCTTGCTGGAAGAACGTTACCCTAGCAGGAATCGTTTTTTCCGTTTTTTTCCAAAACGACAAAGCGCACCAATTTTTTATGTGGTGCACATTCACAGCAGATTATACACTAATTATACGTTCCACTCATATCACTCTAGGAGACACTTTCCTGCTGGGGTAACGTACACTCTATTTATACCTCAATGCTTGCTTTTTGCGTTCACAAGGGGGTCATATGTTTCAAATTCATTGTAGCCTTCACTCAAGGTGAACTTATGGTGATCAGTTGAGGGACCACCTTCCGCATGTTCTAGTTCTTTTTATTCTGTGAACAGCAAGAGTTGATATTCAATAAATTCGTTTTTAAAATTTTTTTACTAAAAGTAGTCAGTTATAGAAGTTGGAAATTTTAACTAGGATTTGAGATATGGATACCTGTCAGTCACGACTGATGAACCACATTTCACCGATTGTAAGTTTTAAGAGACTACTTTTACAAACTAGAGGCTGATTGAGATGTTTTACTAAAGGCTGATAATTATATTCAAAAGCTCAAAATTCAAATGTGGTTCCTCAATGGGAACGCAAATTTTTCATTTTGTTCATTACTAAATTGATGTATATCAGAACGTTGCAAATTGCACCACAGCGTAGCCGCTAACGGCGGCGGGTAGTAAGTTTTAAAAAAAAATTAAAGAGGGACAGTGTTGCACCAGAGGAGTTGCGATATATCCTTTGCTTAGACCCGTTTCTTTGACGGTGATTACCAGGTAGTGGTCCTAGACATCAGTTTGGCAATCACATGCACGTCCAACTTTCATGTAGTTGTTGGTTCGGATTTCGTTTTGTTACGACTTAATAAAAATACACGTCATATAATATCATACCATTTATTATAACGTTTGTGAAAACTCATAATGACGAGTGCATCAAACATTGGCACTGAAATGAGTGGTGGGATTTTGTCATTTAAAATCGTAACTATAAATTATTATTACACGTAAGTCCTAACGATAAGTTGTACCATACAGTGATAAAGCCAAATGAGACTCGTTCAAAATACTGCATATTATCTGTGTGTATTATGCTAGATCAATCACTCCGCCGCTGTTTCCCGCTTGCTCGTAGCATAAGGCTCTGGCCAGCGGGTTCCATCAATATTGTTGCAGGGCCTTGCATCCACGGCTCGCCGTCCACTTGCATAGCACAAGATCCTTCCAATTCAATCTGAAATAAATAAATAAATCATGAACAATTTAACTCTATCGAGTACACAGGTGCGGCAACGCCTGCCCGGAAGCGTCGACACATATAAGCTGAAGCCTCATCGAGCTCGCGCGGCCTGCGAGACTGCAAAGAACATACGCGAGCGCATGCTGCACGTCATTCCAAAAGATTTCAGTTTCGTAGTTGATTATCTATTATTGAATCAAAACTGCTCCTGCGTCTTGCTGCTTGGCTGTCTGCGCGGACCGTTAAAGGCACTGTACATATTTGTAAGCCTAATTATTGTATTCTGTAATATTATTTGTATTAATTACCTTAAGGCTAGAAGCCTGAGCAAAACGGTAAGGTTCTGCCAACCCGCACTGCAATCTCGCTATGTGGAATGATGATGAAATTCCAACTACCTGTAATTGTGTATTACAGTACATTTTAAAATGTGTCATTGCACTCGAAGCTGGATAATGCAGTTCATTATGTTTTATACCTCAAGTTTTCCGTCGTGAATGCTCTGTTCGCCCACGTCTTCTTCATTGCCCATACCTACAATACAAAAAGGTTTTTACTTAGGAAGTATTTTACGTATTCAAGTACAAACAGGCAATCTAGTGAGTTGGCTTGGGGTAACTAGCAACCAAGGAATGGTTGGCTTTCTCGTGCAAATCTTTCAAGTCGACACTTTCATTTTGAGTGCCTTATTAGTGACGTCCTTAGACTTCATTTTAAACGCTAAACGCTACTGACGCTGCGATAAACGTGTTCACCTACTAAGCCCAATTATTTTGATTAGTACGTCTATCCATGGTGTGGCACGAGCCTTTTGCCACCTGGTTTCAAAGTCTACTGCAGCAACACATAGGCAAACATACAAAAAAAAAAAAATTGCGACATCTATGACGCAAGATACAAACTAAAAATCTTGCATTGCGCAATCAAAGGTATCAGCGAGATAAGGACAGCGACAACAACTGCGCAGTAGCCCACCAGATACAAAACCTGTCTGGTCGAAGGATCCTTCCTTTCCTACGGAGTGTGAGGACCCTTAGACCCTGTTCCGCTAAACTACATTAAGATGTACAATCAATAGGACAGAATAAGAAAAAGATAATTCAGAGTATAAGTTAGAACGGTGGCAAGGTACTGACTCCAGAGGTCCACGCCGGCGCCCCAGGAGGGGATGTTGAGTGCCACGAGCGCCTGCAGCGGCGGCAGCGCCAGTGCGTCGCGCGCGCCGCCCACGTGCACGCGCAGGCGCCGCTCCAGCCCGCCGCAGCCGCCGTCGTCCAGCGCGCGCCCCACGCCCAGGAACGCGTACGCCATCTGGGAACACAATAAATTCACATTACTTACTGCTATGCGACACTTAAAAATCACTCAAATTTTTACCTCAATAATGTTCAAATTCAGCTAAGCACTAAATTTGTATTGGTTGTTTTCAGCAAGAAGCAACATGGCAGCCATCAAATCTAAATAGTACGCGTAACCTCCAGTAATTATAACATGTAGTGCAGCATGGTTCTTTTGGTGCATTAATGTCATTTTTAGGAGGATGTTACCGGTAAACGTGTAAAATTGTCAGGCTTGTAATTAGCAATCAGGTTGATTGTTACTATGATGTTATAAGTCTGCAAATCTTTACATAATTGAGCGTCCGACTAGCGTATCTGTAGAGGAACTGCGCGCGCGCGTGATGGAAGTCCAGCGCCACCTGTGCGTCCACGCCGATACTCGCGTAGTTGTACGCGTACAACACGCGCGGCTGCCGGTAACGAATAAGTCTGTTGCGCTTCGGTTTAATCGTCACCTTCCATCTGTTAAAGGAATAAAGACAAATATTTATTCGCTCTGAACATTACGCACACAAAATATAAAACACAAAAAAAACATTTGTTGGCGGGAAATATGTGTCACATTCAGGCACGTCGGCTGAGGAGGGGCGAATTGCTTGTGACTAAACGGGTGATGAATATATATGTTGATGGATGGAGAGGGCGAGGATGACCAAGGAAACGATAGATGGATTGTGCGATATGAAAGAAAAAGGAGTAGAGGGGAAAATGGAAGTAATGTGGGACAAGGGCAGGAAGATGATGATTCACGAACAAGAACGGCTATCGCTTAGCAAAAGCTGTTTCACCAATAACCATGCGCCACAGACGCAGCGCTGGTTTACAAAACCTTCTTATCACTATCACATCAAGAGTTGGAACTGTTTCTATAACCATGCTATGTGGAAAGTTGAAGCGATCCCTGGATGTATGGGAAGTAACCTAAATATTGATGCTACCAATTTAAAATCAAAGGAAAATATTGAAATTATAGGCATTTGAGTTGGTGCTTCGAATATTTCTATATTGGAAGCAGGTTTTCTGACTTTTGAAAAAAAGATTAAGGTTTTTTCTTCCTAATCACGCGACACGCGCGTTTTCATTAACTCCAGGGTTTATTTTCTTCTTTTTAGTGTTTTTATTTAATCCTATTTAGCTTTCTAAGTTAGAACAATCCAGGGCTGATTAGTTTTGCACAATCCAGTTCTTCAATTGTATGCATATACAAAGTTTCGTGTCCGTGAGATCTCATCATCATCCGAGAATGAATGCCTAGAAACTTTATTAATCTTTGATATTTATATAATACCTGTCCAGTGGTTGCGGGCTGGCTTGTCTGACGGTGTTGATGATGGTGTGCGCGTCCAGTGTAGTGTGGCCACCGGCGCCCCAGCCCAGCACGCGAGACAGATCATTGCCCGTGCCCATGGGTAAGATCGCAACTGCCGCCTAAACCAACAGAAGATTCAATACCTAATTCATTAGTTTTAATAAACCTACCATTCTTGGTTTAGTTTCAGAGTTCTACCTCACCAACAGCTTGCCTGTAATGCTGATTCCGGCAGTGCTGACGTGGTTACAGGCACTTGAGAGGTTTAAGCTTTGAGATGGCTACACATCTGCATTTTTTTTTCACTATATATTTTACAATTATAAATAAAAATTTATCTCTTACCTCTCTTAAATGTGAGAAAGAGAACAATGAGTTCATAACCCACGCCACGGTTCCGTCTCCGCCGGCCACGAGGATGCGACATCTCGGCGGCAACCACCGCACCACACTTTCTGGGGAAGTTGAGCTAATATCCACCACCTAGTATAAATTCACATTTAGTCTTGAATTTGAAATATATATTTTTCAATTCAAATTATTCATTGATGAAAAATTATTATTTTAATAGTCAATAACAATAACTCACTTGAATAGGATTTAGGAGCCCTCTAAACAAAGAAAGTACTTCATCACTTCTATTGCTTCCAGACTTCGGATTTGCTGAAACATTGTGAATACTAATAAATAACAGATTTTGCCATACTACATTCATTGTTCAAGATTTTTTTTTTTCTATTGCTCATTTTGATTAGAATTGCAAATAAACATGTGTTGTCATGCAAAGGTGTTGACAGAGGTTAACTGTGTCTATTAATTAACTATGCTATGTGAATCTTTATAAAATATATTATTATTTATTAAAACAGTGTCATTATAATAATACTATACCATACTGCCTCATACTGGGGAACACAGTGTGGTATTATATTAAAACATGCAGAGGGCATACTGTAATAATATTGAGCTTTAGCCAGTGATACTATTCGGCAGTAGCTAAAGACTATTAGACTAAGAGCCAGTGACCTCATACAAAACAAACTTTAGTGCAATTATGTTTGGATCCCTGAATATTTTTAAAGGTGTATTAAATATTAATCTGTTCAAACATGTCTTCTAAAGATTTAGACTAATTACAAGCAAGCAGCTAGTATTTTCTTACAAAATGCTTATTTTTTTTCATCTTACCTCTATTCTCTACGCAAATAAAAATGAAAATCCAGCATATTCCACTGGCTGCCATTTTTTTTTGGTAATCTCAACTTTTTGGTATATTTAAAAGCTAGCCAGAATAGGTATGCAGTAGAGGCCACTAGGTCTAAATCTAGCTGTGAAATAACTTGAAAAGAATATAGTTTTCATTCAGGATGGAAACATACCTAAAATTATGAATGGTTCCCAGTCATTGTCACCTGGATGCTTTATATTAGAAATAAGTCCTTTTTCTAACTGTACACATGCAGGTGGAATTATTACATTCCTGTACTTTTGAAAGTCACAGTGCTGCAAAATGTTATTCAAAATAGACATTTGTAGTAAAATATTAGTTTTAGATAAATGTATTAGCCCTGTCATATCTTTTATTTGATAGGTCTTCTTACAAACTTGGTAAACAACATCAATAATTTGTTAGATAATTGCTTAGATCTTAGGGTCTCACATTTTTTCTTTTATGTTTTTTGACAACTTACTGGTAAGCCTGAAAGGTATGGCTTACAATCTAATTGAAACAGAATGGTATTATGATTATTAAGCACATGAAAAATAAAAGCCAGTTCAGCTGTTTACCAGTTAACAAAATCCATTGTGTTTGTTTTCATAGAATTGTAAACAATACTACTCACTCCATTTGCAGTAAAACAAGCATCAATAAAGCCAATGATAAAATTCAATCATTATTGATAACTATGTAATGGATTATAGCCTAATTGAATAATAAAATTACCTCATTATCATTAGCAAGTGAGTGAGCCCACAATTTTGTTCTTTGACACCATGCACAGAAGTATCTTCGCAGGCCTTCCTCCTGATGATCTATAGTATCAGTTTGACTTGTTCCCACTATTAAACATTAAATTTGATAGAGCAATGTAACAAAATAACCTTTTAATATCCATACAATTTTGGGTTCTCAGAAAACATACCATGAACCCAATGATGAAAGAATGGCTTGTCCCCGGGCCATGTGACAGGTTTGCATCTAAACTTTCTATCTATAACTCTGTGGCATCTTTTGCATGCACTTACAGCACAGCATTCGCAAAAAAGTCCCACTATAGGTAACATGAGTTTACCACAATTTGTGCACTGTAATAAATTCGAATTAAGTTAGAATTTCAGTCAAACTGAATAAGCAACCAGAAACAGAAAGTATTGGCCTGCGGGCTATGAAAGCCAGTGCTCATCATGTGCAAGCACAGTGAAAATAGCTCGTAGAACCAAAGATAAATAAGTTTCAATTTTAGTCTAGCTAGTACATTTAGGAGCTCCATACACCAAGAGCAGTGCTATGCGGCGCGGTGAGGTTTATGTACATTGATTTTCATCACTATACCTAGGACATCCAATTTGTAGAAAAAACAGCGCCGCGCCGCTCGGCACCTCAAATCGTTCTCCACACACCAAATTCGTTTGGAGTTCCTAAAATCTACTTACATAAATATTAAAAGGTAGTGATTTGTTACATTGAATGCTTCTCCAAGTGTGACCTCGGCTTCTGTACCGTGTCTGCATGTAATTATTATCAGTAAAAAGAGAATGCAGAATGCGATAAACCAAATAAAAGAGAAACACACCGCCTACTAAGAAATAGTGATTGCAGAAAACGTCATTCAAATTCAAAAAGGCTTCCATTTTTAATACGAGATTGCTTAGACACTGCTTAATTAGTATTTTGAACGTTCTTATCAAAACAAAGTTACAATTTTTATCAAAGGAGAGAAAATCGATAATTTATTGCAATGTTTATTTTTTGATGCGTGCTGTGCCACCAATCAAATAGTAAAATAGATAACCAAGCACCAATCAATGTCGACAAACAAATTGAAAATGACAGCCATGAAAATTTGACAATTTTGATGGCTGACATGACAAATGTCAAATTGACAATCTATAATAATCATTAGCAAAAAGCCCTTGCCAAGGAACTTATATACTAACTGGAATGATTACGAACTAAATTTTGACACCAAAAAACTGTTTGAAAATGAACTTTATCTCATACACATAGAGTTCGTATTAGTTTAATTAATTCAAAGGGGGAAGCAAAACTTCAGAGCGAGAAAGCGACCTAGAGTGCATTGTGTCCTTGTCTAACAATTGCCAGTAAACAAAAAATACAAATATTTTTTTTTTTATATAGTGATCGGAAATCACGTTGATAGCTAAACTAACACATAAATCGTAAGGGGATTAATTTAATATTCAAATACTAAACATTAAAATCATAATTCTTGCGAAATAAAGTAAGATTAATATATATTATTTATGAGTCAAGTTATTTCTGAATAACAACATAGAAGACACTCATATAAACAAACAATATGGCTGATTTAATTTCGCGCTGAAGTCATATTTTTGCGTTATCAAGTTCGAAGCTTCCAGACGTACCAATTTGGCTGGACCGTCGGCTTTTCGGCTGCGCCGGCGAGCCGTCTACGTCCAACCAGTCTTAATAATAATTATGTCGGACCGACCACCCAATACACTCCGATTTGGTCGCGTTCGGGTGGTCGGCGCCAGCCAAATTGGAGCGTCTGTTAATAGTTTTATACTTAATTCATCTTTTCTCTTATCAATTACATTTTAAATTATTGTATAATACAAAAGTACACAAAACTTAAAAATTATAAAAAATAGATCGCCCATTGGCATCAGGCACAAGGTCCAGGCTGCCGGTGGTCAGGGCTCCAGAGAAAGGAACCTCCTCACTATGAAAGAAAGAAAGAAAAGATTATATACTATTAATCGTAACGACTATCGGTACAATGATTGCAGAGTCCACGTCCCACATGTCGACAACCTCGTGTGCTAAATCAAGATACTTAATTTTTTTTTCATTCTCAGCTTTCACGAGATTCTCGTCATGATGGACAGTGGTGTCAACAATCACTGCACGGTGCTCTCGGCGGTTTATCACTATAATATTAGGTTTATTTGCTAAAATAGTGACGATAGATCGATCCCAATTGATATAATGTGGCTGGCAGGATACGGACGCCAAGAGGTCTACATCAGTCCCATATTATGTAGGCTCCTTGCTCTCCCACACCTCTCTGCGGTCTTTAGTATCCAATAGCACTGGTTTGAGCCACTTCTCGTTAGCCAAGGAGAGCGGGGTGAGGCCCTTGCCCACTGAGACCACATCTCGGTGCATCCCCACGTCGGATTTCGAGAAAGTATTCCCTGAGACTGCATTAAAATTCCGCACTTCCGCGGGATATACAGTCCCAAGCCCAACACCAATGACCGTGGGTGATGCATCTGGTTTGCGGTCCCTAGTGTGAGACTCGTTGGTAACCCTTCGGATAAGAAACGCTAAAAATCACCCTGTATAAACTGCCATACAAAATTCAATATTTTATGTTATTTACTCTTTTAAAATAAAATTATTGTTCGATAGTTAAGTAGTGTGGTCATCGGCTTTTCGAGCTCGTTCTTCCATTGTCTTATTTCATAAGTATATCTGGAATTGCTCTTGTTTACAGCATGAGTGGACAAACGAAAACCTAGCCCCCGAGATAGGGGTACAAAAATTTTTAACGACGCTTTGTGGATCTGTAGTTGCACTCCTTTGAAAATAATTCTGACTCCGCCCTTAGGTGCATCTTGTTCACCAGTTCACCACAGACCATGTAAGTTGAGCATGTAAAGGAGTGAGATACATTTATGTGGTGGGCAGACTAAGCGTGGTGCGTGAATTACTGGACTATCTCAATATGTGTATGTTATGATACTTACGCAATAGTAACTACCGGTACCCTGTGCTTTTGTTTGGGGCAATAGAGCAGGAAGAAAAAAAAGTCGAAGTCTCAATCAGTTGTTTATTTTAAGAAAGTACGTAAAATATTTCTCAACTTAACAGAACTCAAATCAAGTGGTGTCTTCTTATCTTTATTAGCTAATTCCAAATTAGCTCCAGCTTTCACCAACATACAAGCTACTGCTTCCCTGTCTTCTTCACAAGCAGCGTGACTATAAAAAAGATGAGATCACAAAATTGTAAAATTACTAGGAGAACAGAGATTTAACGAAGATAATATAGGGGGGCCAAAACTTCACTGAATAGTCTCCAAGTGAAATGACTGTGTCACTTGCCAATGGACAGGTAAACAGGCAGGATAAACTTATAAACTCATCCAGCATATAGAACAACCAGGTAACATAAGGCCCTGGTTCATAAGGGTCCAGCTAGTTATTGCTTTAAGCAGTCTTACAATATACTTACAGAGGTGTTGAGCCAGTCGAATCAAAAACATCTACTTTAATTTGTGGTGCAGCTAGCAGAAGATCCACTATATTATTCCTGCCTTGAGCAGCAGCACGGTGCAGAGGTGTTGCACCCAATACATCTGCATCATTAACATCTGCGTCAAAGCTTATTAACAACTTTGCAACCTGCAAAAAACGTAAAATTTTTTAAGTAACATTATTAAACTTTTTTTTTTGTGGTCTCTATATCTCTGTTATTATCCTTTTGACCACCAGAGTAGTGACGGGACTTTCATAAAAGCCTAAAAGCTTGTCTTGCCCTTGTATCCCACTACTCTTGATGATGTTAGGGTTTCTGAACAGTCTTATGGACTTGCCGTATTATTGGCCCCTAGGCACGCCACTGCGCCAGAGCATAAACGCAGGCGCGTGCCCTCCACGCCAAGCCACAATTTCACCTACCATTTTGTCACATATTTATGTTGTTTAGCGTACATGGCACACTTGCTTGTCAAGTATATGTGACAATGGCGGTCAAAAGATTAAAATACCTGTTGAAGTTCTTATAGTCCGTCGTTTGTCAATTACAGCAAGAAATAATCATTAAAATTACCTCCAAATGGCCTTTTGAGCAAGCATAATGTAAAGATGATTGTCCTCGAATTGTCTTTTTATTGACATCAGCTCCTTTGCTTAACAGCAGTTTCACTACTTCTACTCTTCCAGCTGAAGAGGATAATAACAAAGGAGTTGAATTTGTGTCATCCAGTGGATTAATGGGACTTCCCAAATCTAGCAAAAAGTCCACTAAATTTTCATTTCCACCAAGTGCAGCCCAATGAATTAGGAGACGTTGATTCTGAAATATTATGTTACAAAATATTTACAAAATCCGATTTGTAAGCTTCAAGCTAAACAAAGAGAAAAGTAGTAGTAGTAGTATAGTCTGCGTGCAAGTGCTAGTCACTACCTGAGGTATGTGAGTGCTGAGACAGGGGAGTGCGCGATTGACAAGATGCACATCAGCACATGAGGTACTTTTTGTGAGCAGATAAATCTCAGAGTAATGTTAGAAGCTATCTTAATTAATGTAATGTGTAATTGTAATATAACATTCTCAATTTAAACAAAAATAAAAGCATAATTATTTAAAAGTATTTATTACATTTATTATTATTCCTTTTTTTATTTTCATACAAATCTTATTCATTTTTAAATATTTCTTAAAATAAAAACAATATAAAAAACGTTTAAAAATATAAAAAATTGAACCCCACCGGTATCGGGAACAGGGTCCAAGCTAACGGCGGTCAGGGCTCCAGAGAGAGGAACCTCCTAACAATAAGAGCCGTGCCCAGAAGTACCGCTTTCTGAATCAAGCCCTTGATCCAGCTGCCTAACGAGAGCCTCCCTAGGTATTGGTCGAGGCTCTTGGCAATTAAGTCATGGGCTGATACAACTATAGGCACAATGACTGCTGAGTCCACATCCCACATGTCGACAACCTCGCGAGCCAAGTCAAGATACTTGATTTGCTTATCTTTCTCGGCTTTCACGTGGTTCTCATCATGCGGGACGTTTATATCAACAATCATTGCGCGCCGCTCTGATCGATCCACCACCACTATATCAGGCGTATTGGCTACAACAGTCCTGTCAGTGATGATGGATCGATCCCAGTACAATGTGATATTGCCATTTTCGAAATTTATTGTAATGTATTTATTATTTGTGTAACAATAAAAATGTAAACGGATCGAAGGAGCGTAGAACTCACGACACAGGGTATCCTAGTGTGAGTTTTAGGAATCAACGCATTGAATGTAATTTCTTAAACAATAAATTATTCCTATTCTTAGTTATCATAGTTGGAGACTACTATTTCTTGACTATTTTTTTAAACCAAATTCAAAAACGTAAAAATTCTGCGGTAATCAGGTGATGATTGTGGCGAGAAACGCTCACCACGTAATCCTCACCAAGACTCTTTTATTGACCCTCTTTAACCTCTCTATTCTCTCTCTCGACTTGACTTGACTCTGAAATTCTTAATGACTATTTTCGAGATTTGGCATAGCCTCATGGGCGTATCCACAGTGGGGCACTTGCCGCACCCTGCTCTCTGACCCGAAGCTAAGAATTTTTAGGCAAAATTAATATAATGACAAACTTAAATATTCATTTGGGTACTTCTTTTAACATTAAAATAAAAACTTGGTTAAGGTTAACAATGACGGAAACCGTCTCGTCGGCCTCTGTATGACGACTGTGCATAGAAAGAGGGTTCTGGAAGCACAACTACATTTGAAAACGAAATTTCAGCTAGATTTAGCCAGAAACCTCGCAGGTTCTTATTGAAATATGGTGTAATGCAGTCAATAAAATGTATCAGTCAGTACATAAAAAGCATTTTTAACTTCCTACTATTTAATTTATTTACTTAGTTTATTTACTTCTGCCCCACCTCTTAAAAAATATGCCCATGCATAGCCTTACGAATATTGTTTGACAATTTGTCAGAAACCAAGTCGATACTACCAGCCTCTCAGCCGTTTGCTTGCACTGAGGTGAAGATTGTGTGGCGACATTCACCCCACAATCCTACCTAACCAACACATAGCTTTAGCTTCGGAATCATAATGCGACTATATTTTTAACCTTGGTGACTTAAACTATTTCTTGACTATTTTTTTACGTAGGTACTCAAAATTGATTTTCATTAAGTTTTCAAAGGTGAGGATTGTGTGGTGAAGGACACAAAATAAAAGGTAAACTTACTGAATCCGGTGTTTTTATTAAAGCATCATCTTCATCAACCTTTACTTTAACTTGATTAAAGTCGCCTCTGTAAGCGGTTTCATAAACTGAACCTATAGACATTTTGAGATGGATAATAATTGATTTAAAAGTACTTCAACTGGAATGAAAACTTCAACTTTCGATGTCAACAATGAAATGCTAAAATTGCCGTGTTGATTTGTGTTTCGAAGTCTGTCACTGTCAACTGTCAAGTGTCATTACGTCAAAAATCTCATGGCAGTACTTACTACTGCATAGATTATGGAATTATTATGTACTAAAATTTTCCTAGGATTCAAATAATGTCTCTCAGTACAGTAAGTCTTAAATAGACCCTAAACTGAGTTTATGGCATATTATTTACAATAATCAAAACCCTATTCGCATTCGCAGTTTATTACACGCCAAGGAACTTATATGCTAACTGGAATGATGACGTGCAACGGAAAGACGTTCCGAGCGAGAAAAATTCTGTAGTGGATGTCATCTCTTTCTAATAGGGTATCCAATATTTGTACTTACATTTGGGACAGTCATTCTGTTCTATCTTACTAACACCCCGCTCCCCGCTTAGCATGGGTAGCAGTTTATTGAAAATTACGGGTTATAAAAAGACAGTCCGAAGGATCTAAAATGCAATAGACACTTCAAAAATATCAGCACCTCGGTGACCTTGGATTAGTTGGATTTTCCATACTTGTTTGTATAGAAGTAGAAGTTACTAATTTTGAAGAGTCAATTGAAAAGCATAGGAACTAAATTTACCTTGTGCAATTAGCCTCGAATAAATTCAGAAAATAATGTAATTTCAGATCAAAATGTCCACATGCTCCACTTCTTCCAACCTTGTGTACAGAGGCCGTATTTACCTATTAAGTATTATTTTATTATAGCTTCGGGGCAAAGGGCTAATTTATTTCAGCCTCTGTCTATAACGGTCGATCATGCAAAAATCCAATTGCAGTTCCAGAAAAAAGGAGCCTTTGTGGTAAAAGTTATTTAGCAGAGTTCAAAGTACGAACCGCGCGCGTTTGTTTAAAGGTTCTTCGAGGCTCCGAGACGATTCTACTAAACGCTAGAATTAATTACGTGCTTACTAATTCTGTGGCTTCAAGCGGAAAATTTATAACTTTTAAAAATCCTGAGCTTCTTCAGGCAGCTGCCCTGCTATTCACAATAAAATTCTGCATTGCACTTCGGCTCTCAAGCAGCCTTGCAGTCCCTGCTCCAATCAAACTAAATGGGAGCCGGAGGCGGTGGCAGTGGCGCCAGTATGGCAACACTACGCTACATCTTACTTTTGTACATACAGTCCTTTACAGTTGTCATAACTCTAATTTCACAAAACGGTCAAGATCACAGAGGTCTTTAAAACAGGTCCAAATAAGGTTGCTTTCAGCGGTAAAATAACTGTGAAGGGACTGTACTGCAATTGTATTCCCATTGTTGCTTGTATGGTGTGATATTTCTGGGATAAGGATGTCAAAGGAGACAAAAAGTATCGATACCTAATGTTTAATATTTATTATCAAAACTAGGTCGTGCTGCTTAAAAATTCGATCCGTCTCTAAAATCTCTCATTTTTTTGTACATTATGATCTATACTCGAGATTAGGTCATTTAACTATAGGAAATATAATGTAAGGTCTATCTTTTACACACGAAATATTTTAAGAGTAACTTCTATAAGTCGTAAAGTCGCCATAGCAACGAAAAAAAAAATATTTGAATGTTTTTTTTTACGAAATTATTATAATAATTCTAAAATTTTTTAAGACTTTTTGTATAAAAGCTTTACTCCATATTCTAAAATGACAGTAGGTAAATACGACGTAGCAAGCTGGCATAATGGATGTTCAAAAATAAGGAGCTAGTATTTATTTTGTGGGTCAAGTAATTTTTTTTTTTTTTTTTTTCATAAAAATGTACTCAGATAAAAAGAAAATAATCCCTTGAAATGGCTTCGTTATAGCTGTTAGATGATTCCCTGAAAATATTTCGTGTATGAATAGTTAGACCTTATTAGTTCTAATGACGACTGATGCAGTATGAAAGATGAAGACGGGGGACAGGAACGGAGAGTGGTGATCATTGATGAAAATGGTTTTGATACGTTTTCGACACGAGTTATTTAAAATTGAAATTAACAGTACATCGGAAAAATATTTTTTTAAGTTTTTATCGATAAATCGCTACACTAGGGTGGTATGATGCCGAAGCCGTCAAGCCGTCAATTGAAACGAATGACGTTTGTAATCGACACAACTTTACAAAATTGAAAAATATACATTGTTACGAATCTCTTTTATATACTATATTGAATGGGTAATTGGGTAGTTACGTAGTTGGCGCTATATAAGCCGATTGTTTAAAGGTTCTATAGAAAAGAAGTGATAAATGGGTGATAGTGAAACAATAAAGCCATAAAGTGTTTCAGGTTCAAGAATTTAAATTACTGTTAAACTAGCTTTATTGTTAGCCTGGCGAAGGTAAGAAAATAAACATAATGGTTTAAAAGTGTGATATTAACTAGTGGTGCTCCCAGTAACTAATATTTTATAAACTTAATGTTTATTTACAGTAAATACCCTGGAATGACGACGACGTATTATGATTACTATGATGGCAGTAGAATATTCCTGTTCTTAGCAAATAGAATTGGTCTTCCGCTAGATCTAGTAAGTATATCTCCATTCAGTAATTTGTTTGATAAACCTGAATCATTTAATTGCAAAACACCTACAAATCTATTAAAAATGTAGAAAAATCACCAGAGACAGAAAGATTTGGACAAACTGAAGATGCTATAGATATTAGATGGTTTGCATGACACATTCTCTATGATGTGTTTTATAATGTTGTTTTTACCCCTAAAAATATAAATTGTTTTCTAAACGCTTTAATAGGTAATGTTATCACCTAATTTAATTGCTTAAGTGTTTTGAACAGCTATACAATTGTGTAATGTTATAAAAAGGAACTGGTTTTGCCACAAATAATTTAAAAATAAAATGAAATTTATTATCATGTTCACACCCTCACTGGTTATAATTATACAGCACAGTATTTTCTGCAAAAATAAATCCGCTGAATTCTTAGTAAAAACTGCTTAAATTTAATTGTATTATACAATAAGTTTTAGTATGTGCAAAACCTGAAATACGTGTCTAGTATTTTTATGTAAAGAATCTATGTACAAAATAACAAAACTGTATCATGAAAAATCACAAAGTTATAAGCTTGTTCTGTTATCTGGTTGTCTGCACTACAACTTGGTCACCACGCGGCACAGCCGCGCACGCCCCTCCAGCGTCGTCTTGAGCTCATTGATAATAATATTTTTTGCAGTAGGTACCTAAATTATTGCGATAGGTACTTAGTGTCGCTCAGTATCCAACTTGTAACCTTTTTTAAATATTTTTGGGACAACATATAACGTGGTTTAAAAATTATTGCAATTGATTCAGTAACTTATTCTGAACTAACTATATTCAGGTATCGCATATACTAAAAATAATGTTGTATAATTATTTATTAAATTGAAATAAAACCTGAATTCAGATTTATAGCCACATTCTCTTCACTCTTAGGAGTGCATCTTGTGCATGCTACTGTGTAGCCAGTGGTTTTTCACACAAAAAATAAAAATTGTGTACTAGCAATTATTTTTGATCATAGTTTGTACAGAAAACTTTATGCCTTGATATTTTTTATCATTTCAAATGAAATAATGTTATTGTAAGAGTTAGGTAGACAGGTAATACACTGATGTTCTTTATGTTCATGATAGATGATACATTTGTTTATTTAGTGGAAATTCCTTCCTACTACAATTTAAAACAATACACAATAAATTCTCTACTCATGTTGTTTCATAATGTTTGAAATATCATTTATTATTATTACAAAAAAACATTATAGAACAAGAGGAAGGAATTTGTTATGCTATAAATCTTATCTTATCACTATTATAAATGTGAAAAGAGGATGAGAGGATGGATGGATGATTGTTATTCTATCATGCAAAAACTACTGAACAGATTTGGATGAAATTTAGCACACGGATTGTTTATAACCTTGGTTTACCACATAGTAATAGAATAGAATATTCTTCATTATGTACACCATAGAAATAACATTCATAAAAGAAATCATTTTTTTATTTTATTTTTTATCCCAGTAGTACAATTAACGATATCCACGTGGGCGAAGCCACAGGCATAAGCTAGTAGTTTTATAAGTAGACTATTAGTATGTAAAAATAATTAAATTTCTCACTTCAAAGCATTCAGGATTATTGTAATTTTTGCTATGCTAAATAGGTGTTGTTTGATGTTAAATTATTTATTTATTTGCCAAGAAAATGCATATACCTACCTGTAAATATACATAATCATAATATTACAAACACTAAAAAAAGATTGTAGGCAAATATTCTAAGTAGCTACTGACATACATGTTTTGAAATTTTCACATAGGACAGTTGTAGGATACTTCATGTTTCAAGGTGGAGTTCATTCACATATCATTACAAACAACCAGTTATTGTGGATAAGATAAGTTTATTAGCAGCTAATATGATTCATCGAAAATAATACCTTCTTAATTGATAGTGGAATGGTTTTGAAACCCATTCGGCCATTCCTGATGGCTTTCGGTTTTGATCTACTTACTAAACAGGCTTTTTTATACTATTGGTCATCAGATTGTTAGTTTAATAATATAATTAATTTAACTGGTGCAACTTCACAGTCCTGCCGTGTTTGTTGGTATCTATGCATCAATCACAGGCATCTATCTTGACAAGTAATTAAACTGTGGTCAGGTCACAGACCCAAAAAAAACATTAATTATTTTTTGTTTTATCTTGTTTTGGTATCAATACCCGTCGCGACTGCGGGAGTTTTGCTAGATAATTTTGAACCCTGTATATTTTATTGTGACGACGTTATTAAAAGGGCGTGTGTTCAGTACACCTATTGTGAACCGAAGGACAGTGCAATAAGAGTCACTATTCGAGCAATTGTCCTTACTGGATTTACAAAGGCTAAGTAGCCTAGTTTTTATTTATGTTAATGTAAGTTATAGGTAATTTGTAAGATTGCAAGTGATTAAGTTACCATCATCTGTAGTTAGCTCTGTTTAGCTGTACGGCCACAATCTCACCAGCAAGTAATCTTAGACAGACCATCATCATCATCTGCCTAGCCTAGTAGATCACGCTTCGTACCTACACTTATGAAATTCAATCGCGGAATCAGTGGCATTTTTGGCAATACTATTGTAAGTTGCTGTATGAGTCTGGAACAGTATTTTGCATGCGGCCTTAAAGACTGACATTCATCGGTATCTTATTAATGTATTTTACACACGCTTTAGTACATAATATATTTGCATTGCAAAAAGATACAAATTAGATTATGCATATGATTTCCCTACTGTGTTAAGCGTGCCACTGCCGTAGTCTGCAAGCAGTTGTAGATTTATAAATCAACATTAGTAATTTATCAAGTAGATAGTTAAGTGGTTGCTGGTTGCTTATTTAAGTTCGTGAGAACAACAGTATAAACGTGCGTTAATATGACACATCAGGCCAGTGGCGTAGCGTGGGGGGGGGGGCAGGGGTGGGCCGTTTCAGGGGGCGGCAGAGCAGAGCCAGGAGGCGGAGTTAGGTGGCAGCGTCAGGTCATAGTTATCCAGGTAATTACTACTTTCATCGGGACATGTTGTAAAAACAAAGACGACCATGCATACGCATCTGGTCCGGAGCGGCTTTTCATACAAGCTTCACGTTTAATCCGGTCTGCCGCCCTGTATTTTCTAGAAACAAACACTATATCGTCTAGCCTGCTGCGACCTTTTTTAATCTGTATGCATGGTAAAAAGAAAATCTAACCTATCTGGGATGCAAACATAACTCGTTTCGCTCGCTCTTACAGCTAAGTTTTCTTAATTGTTCCAAATCTTTAATGCAGTAGTGGAAAAACTGTTACCTAGCCGAGGCGGGGTGCTAAAATTTTCGAACTCGCTTCGCTCGCTCTTGTATCCTAAATGCTCTCAAGTCTGAAGCGTTGATGTATCGATACGTCGATAAAAAACTTATTTATCTCTAAAATAAAACGTAATTTATCCGACGTGCTAAAAATATTTATTAAGCTCGCTATATTTGTAATTTCCGCATTTTTTTTATTAGCTACTAGCGACCCGCCCCGGCTTCGCACGGGTTCAATATACATTAAACCTTTCTCTTGAACCACTATCTATTGTTGAAAACTGCATTAAAATCTGTTGCGTGGTTTAAAAGATCTAAACGTACAAACAGCGGGAGCGTCTTTGTTTTATACTATGTAATGATAAAGATATTGGCAATTGAACATGACATATCTACATTCATACCAACAAATGATACTAAAAAAAGTTTTTGCTTTGAAAAATAAACACAAAGAATAACAGTTTTAAATAGTTTAAAAAAATGCTTTGTATTTTGTTTTTTGCTAGGATACTTGACTATTATGAAAAGAGAGGAGGCGGCCAAAATTACGGTCGGCACCGGGCGGCAAAACCCCACGCTACGCCACGGCATCAGCTTAGAACGGCACTTATACTTGTACCTGCCTATGAATGGAAGCACTAGAACTATTCCGAAAATTGATCTGCCTTGTTAACAGCAGCGAATTTTACAAATAAAAGGTCAACGCACAAGTAAAAGCACTGCACAAGATTAGCATCGCCTCAACCCGAGCCATTCATGGTTTTTTTCTTTAAAACTCCATATTGCGACACACTGCTATAAGCATCGCGTGGACATCGTCTCGGTTCGGGGTCAGCTAGTAAACGATACGTCGCCTCGCTTGCGGCGAGCCTTCGCCCCACTCGCCAAGGGTCATCGCCAGCTTCACGCATCCAAATGCGACGTCTAGCCGCAAGCGCGGCATTGTGATGCTGAGCCGATACGGTTACGAAAATTCGTTACAATGCTTATAAGTGTGAGTTGACCTGCTTATAAGTGTGAGTTGACCTTTACACCTACACAATTTTCTTTTAAATGCTGCACATTATTCATTAGTTTTTTTTTTTTTCAATAGGTAAATTTTTTGATCGCACAAGTAGCTGCACTATGCCTGGCAAGACTGTTTCGAAAACCATTGAGATCTGCTTCGCCGGAATTTCGACATTCTGTGTGCCTTGTTATAGGTTTAACAATGGGGTATTTCTGTTTTGGAAGGTAATTATTTGTTTTCAGTTTCATTTATAAGTTTTGAGTTTGCATGTTTTAATTTATTTAGGTATTTACTTAACGCCTACGTTACCTAAGTACCGAGGTACTACGGTTGTGTGTTAGGGCAAAGGTCGAAGCTAATTCATTTGAATTATTTAGACATCTGAATCTCAGCTTAGACTGATTTTTAAGCTTTGCTGCACTACGCAATACAAAATTTGTTTTCTTATGCTATTTTCTATAAAGGGTGTAACATGCGTTTATTATGTTACACCTTGTATAATTTATTAAGTTTTGTGTATAGCCGCCGAAATACCTAAGTCACCAATTTTGCTTTTCCATAATCTTTCAAGTTAGCTAAAGGCGACGAATTGTGTAGACTCTGACTAACTAACAACTGGCAGTTGTCGCGGGCGACAGTGTAGGTACTTATCTCGAGCGGTAAGTATTTACCAGTACAAGAGGATTGATACAATAAGCATATAAACCATACCCTAGCAAACAGATTAGGTACCGGTAACTAGTGTCCGACTGATGATTCTTCGTCGGCTTCGGCCATCTTCGTCCAAAGCTGAAGTTAGTTAATCTAAAGGTGGCTGTTACAGTCGGCTTCAGCTTTCCTTCCGCCAGAAATCGACCTTCGGTCGGAAACAGGTGACGTAACGTTCAAGAGTTAATTAAAAGAAAATCGTGGTCAAAGTGCGCAAACTTCTCTTACTCCTCTAGCGAATGACCATTTGATTTATTTACAAGCCATGAACCCCATAAAGTTTTCCTTCGTCAATCACAGCGAAATAACAGAAAAATATATCGGCAATTCGTTCCCCTATTTAAACCCTATGCTTCTAGGGGAAGAATTTGAAAGAATACTTCTTTAGTAGTCACTATTGCTATACCTCGTAAGAAGACGTTTTTCTATTCATTTGAGAACTTACAAAAAACGGAAAGCCAAATACGCGCCCCGGGCGGCTGAAACTCACGCCGATGCAACTCCACTGAATCATGATCCCATAATATAATAATAAAAATCCACGAAGTCGAGTGCAGGCAAAGTTCAATGTTGAACAAAGTTTATAGCGGTCGGATTTCTATGGGACCTTTATTTATTTGTTGAATTCCTGTAAATTTCATACCACCTTACAACTAATCGGCATGATTAGTTCAGTTACGAAACGGGCAGACTATTGCGAAATATGCAAGTGATTGTTTAATTTAAATAGAACAGCAGTCAACCAGTTATTACACACTTTTCAAAGTATGTTTGACATGACAGCTTGGTGGGTTCGATTTTTAGGGTTCCGTACCTCAAAAGGAAAAAACGGAACCGAACCGGGTCAATCGCGTATTTGTCTGCCACAGCCAATTTAGTCCGAAACTACTGGACCGATTGAGTTGAAATTTGTTACACATAATAATGTAAATCAGTGACCCAATTTCGGACCGTATAACGTAAATTAATGAATTTGAAACTTGGGGCCATTTTTGGGCGATAAATTAGAAAATGAAAAAAGTAATTTTGCAAACTACCTATGTCGTGTTACATATAAAATGAAAGGGCTCATTGTATTGTGAGCATCTGAAATATTTTTTTTTTATAATTTTAAGATTTATATAGAAAAATTACCATTCCCCCCTTAACTCCGAAACTACGGGTCAGAAAATTTGGAAAAAAATAAAAAAGTAGTTCTTTGCCTATAGATTACAGGAAAACCTATAAAAAAAAAAAAAAAAATTAAATGGGGCTCGCCTACTACGATGGTCCGGAACCCTTCATGCGCGAATCCGACTCGCACTTGGGCGGGTTTTCGGTTCTAAATATTTTTATTTTTGTTCCCTGAATACGGTATAAGTGTAGGGATCTACAGTAACAATACAAATACTACGCTGGGACAACAATAAAAGCCTACGTGAGGTAGGGATCCTTACGAATGATGATGTTGATTTTAATGTAATGTTAGACTGACTATCGCCATAACTACTAACATAGACATTACTACGTTTTTTGAAGCATATAGCAATAAGTATTTATTATTTGTTACTGATGATTAAGGTACCATTGTCTTTTTTCAGACAATCAATCCATTTATCGGTGCTACCTATGCTAACTTACACTTTGCTGAAGAGTGTCTCTCACCAAATTATGGGAAAGTAAGTAAATAATTTCTAAGGTTAATTAGACACCGCTGACTATCAGTGCAGGGAAACATTGTGAGGCAACCCTGGATTGCGGTCTGAAATCAACAACCTGCACGGAGCAAGCGTGGTGAACTGGTGATGAAGCTCAAGCCTGAAGTGGCCCGATATTCGGGGCATCACAGGCAACAAACAAACATAATATAATTTCTTATTATTTTCAGCGTAATTTTGGCAGTATCCATGATATATCTATCATGCCATCATTTACATCGACAGATATATCATACAGATGACTACTCATTAGATATAACAGGTGAGTTATATTGTTCAACAAACACCTCTGTAATATAGTTCCTGATCTCACATTCATATTCACATAATACTTTTCTTTTAGGTCCGTTAATGGTGATCACTCAAAGGGTAACATCATTAGCTTACTCACTTCAAGATAGTTTAGCTGTAAAAGAAATTGAATCTAATGGAGTGACCGAAACCACAGCAAATCGTGTACTAGTGAAAATTGAGAAGATACCTTCGCCGCTCGAATACTTTGCCTTTACATTAGCCTTCCAAACATTAATGTGTGGACCAGTAGTATTTTATTCTGACTATATGAAATTTATTGAAGGTGCTCGTGTCGATGTGGTGAGATCTATTTTTAACTATGATTAAGTCCTAATATTTCGTTTTAACCAAAACAGTATGTTTAGCATGTGTGTCTTACTGAGTATACAAGGTCAAACTAAGTTAGCTGGAGAAAACTCATGCTTCAAGTAAAATCAATATCTGGGTCGTCGACCGACGACCCTTAAACGTTTACATCTGTGGAGTTTCTCTAGGTAATTCAATTTCACTCTGTACAGTAGGTACGAACGACAGAACGAATGTATAGTCTATGGACACTATTACTCTACAGTGCATAGTTTCTTGCAACGCGTGTAATAGCTAGTATAACTTTATTTCGTATCTAAATAGAATTTAATTTTTATTTCAGTGTGAGAAAGGAAGCCATGATGCAAAGGAGGAGCCGTCACCATGTGCAGCTGTGTTCTTTAAAGTTGCTGGTTCTGTGGCTGCCGCTGTATTATATTTAACTCTTGCTAAGAAATATCCATTGACTGCTTTAGAAGGTAATTGATCTTTAGAATTCCGACCTATTATGTTTCTTACTCCATTGTCCGCATTTGACTCACATTCTGTCCGTTTTGCGTGGTGAATCCTGACTAACATAGTCTAGCTCCGTCCAGAAGCACAAAAGCATGCAATTCACACCGGCTACCGGCTGGCATGAGCGCGGACTCGATGAAGGCAGATGTGACTAGAATCGACGAGAGGAGACGCTCGTAGAGCATACACTCAACTCTGACCTTATTGGTGATGTTCTTCATAAAGGATAGGTGCATTAGTGCGTGGTACTCGCAACCAGCACGCGTGTGTTACCAGATGTATGAACGTGCACGAAGTGAAAGGGCTGGGTAATGTAAGGGTCGTAGCAGATGGCGTTCTGTAATTTCTGCCAACCCCCATGAAAAAAGGCGTGAATTAATTTGCCAAGTGTTGTTGTTGTTGATATTTTTAAACAAGCTTATAGTAAAAAAAGCGTTTTAATAAACAAGCTTTTCGCACTCTTTTCAGCAACCTCTTGTAATTGATACCCGTATCATCGTGGCTGAATAATAACAGCCGCTCGGGTCGATCTTAAGGTTAAGCCGTGCTTGCCTAGGTTGGTCTGTGGATGGGTGACCGCCCATTACATACCGAGTTTCCTCCGTGCCTCGGAAAGCACGTTAAGCCGTTGGTCCCGGCTGTCATTTGTAGATCTTTGACAGTCGTTAGGCAGTCAGTGGCCCAAAAAGTCTGACAACCAGTCTTACCAAGGAGTATCGTATTACCCAGTACTAACTGGGTTGTGGAGGTCAGATAGGCAGTCGCTCCATGTAAAATACTGGTATTCAGCTGCATCCGGTTAGACTGGAAGCCGACCCCTATATAGTTGGGAAAAGGCTAGGCAGATGATGATCATGGGGGTGCATAAAAAATAACAAGTCCGACATCTTTGGAGTCCGCCATATTGAATTTAGAATGACGTCACAACGTCACTTAGCTAACCATTCATTGTTCATTTCAACTGAATCGGTTAGGGATAACTGTTTTAAAAGGCAGTTGTAAGATTTGAGCTCGACAAACATGCAAGTTAAATAGAAGCTTGTAAAAAATATCTCTCTTTATTTTTTTTTTATCTTGAATGTTCATTGTCTGGATAAGACGATGTTTAATTTAGGTACTTAAATTTTTAATCATTACTTTCCAATGATATTTTCAAACTTCTCAACACCGATAACATAAATCAAAACTAATGGGTTTGTTACTTTAGAGATAAATAATGACCAGTACTGGGTACACTTACCTGAATTAATGGCATCTCGCCGGATTTACTAGAAGGCTACATCAATCCATCAGATATAATATTATGTTATATGTACATTATATTATTTACTTTTAGGACAAGATACAACAACCCCGGCGAAACAATTTATTCGCCCTGAAAATACTTAAAAAAAAATGATCAGTAATAATTTATTATTTTCTCAAGGTTACTCAACTACGTCAACGTCATAAAAATGACGTCTCCATAATACAGATTTTCAGGGTTAATTACGAGAAGTCGCCTTCAGATGTGTTGTAGCTTCCATTAATTTTATTCATACTCTTAAAAAGTCCCACAATTCTTAATACAATGAGTTATACATTTTTGCTTCGTTCTTTATTTCAAGTTTCTCTAAATACCTAATCGACTTTGACATTAAAATAAGATGAAAAACCTGATCTGCTGATCTCGTGGTTTAAAAGGAACCACATGGTTTTTTTAACAACCTCTAACCATACATGATGTAATAAGTGAAATATCAAGCAAGTTTTCGTTATTTCAGTAATGCATTACTTTTAAAATAACGTCACGTCTGTATGTCCCGGTAGGGTTAGGCAGAGGTGTAGCTAAGCACACTCACATTCCGCCAGTTATGTTTTAGTCCCTTATAAAAGGCCGCGAGCCTACATGAACCGTGCACACAATAATATCCAGACTCCGTGGTTGCTACAGAGAAATTCATAATGAAAAAACCCATCGAACCCAGGACCTCATGTTCAAGTTCAACATTACTAGACCAACCAGGCATTACTTTTAATCTATACAAATACCTAAGTAAACTAACAGTGTCCGTTTAAAACAACAGCTTTTTACTCTATGGTTATGAAAGTTTATACGGTACTCATAACAAAAAAAGCTTTTTGCTTTTTTTAAAAATTTTGTCTGGTGTCTGTTTCGGCTGATACCCGAAACGGCTGGACCGATTTTGACGAGAAAAGTCCCGTCACTGGCAGATAGCTGATGTTATAACTGAGGCTAGGATTAGGATTCCGTGTAAAAAATTGTAAAACCTGAAATTCCTAACAAAATCCGATGCAAGGAAGTAATATTTTATAATACGACAAAGGTCGTGGGCAAGCGCTAGTAGGTATTAACATAAATGTGGTTTAGTATTACAAGTAATGCACTACTTTATTAGTATCCTATTATTGTTTATATTCCCAGAATTGACAGATCCTGCGTCAGAAGTGTCCCGTTCATGGTCTGCGTTGTACTTGCTATGGTACGCATACTTGGCCACTCTAGTGGTAAGGTGCAAATACTATCACGCCTGGCTACTGTCTGAGGCCATCTGCAATAACTGTGGCATGGGATTCAATGGCTACAACAAAAACGGCAAGGCTAAATGGGACAAGATGTCTAATATCGATATATTTGGTTTTGAGGTAAATATTTTATTATACTTTGGTAGAAAAATCATCAACGTTGAGCGACGGCTTGTCGTTTAAATTTGAAGATACTATTAGTAGGTTCCTACAGGGTGTAAACAGACCCTTCACATATCCGTCAACCAAGCATTCTGTACATCAAACTAAGTAACTTTACGCAAAAATTATTGCTGGGAATCGACTTTTTTTTTGGGGTGAAAAATCACGTTTTAAGGTAGGACTCGATGGAAAGCACTCAAAGAATTGTGCTGATGGATGGATTGAATAGTACGGGGGTCGTGGAGGTGTGTAAAGTAAAAATCTTACATTAAAAACATGTATTTAAAAAAAACTTGTGCAAAAGTTGGAACTTTGACCCCCAATATCTCCGTAACTAGAAGGTTCCCATGTATGGTCTAGAACAAAAAAATGATCGCAAAGAGTTGGAGAACAAGTGCCTTTCTTTTATGTTAAGGGTCTTTTTACACCCTTTATACAGCGCGCAGCGTAGTTGCAGTTTTAGCTCAGCAGCGAGTTCTAGTTCTTGTGAGAATTTAAAATTCACATTGGAAAGAGTCCTCACACTCGTTAGTCTTGTGATAATTTTTTTATGATTTAGATCAAATGAATGTCTGATACGTATATTTTTCTTTTTTAGTTCGCACAAAATTTCCGCACAGGTATCGCCAGCTGGAATAAGAATACGAACACTTGGCTTCGTGACGTGGCGTACGAGCGTGGCGGCGCGGCGTGGCGTACTGCCAGAGTGTACACTCTCTCTGCCGTCTGGCACGGCTTCTATCCTGGCTACTACTTGACCTTCTTTGCCGGTGGCCTCTTCACTGTTGCAGCTAGGAAGGTAACTTACATCACAGTTTATGTTAGCTAAGACTCTAAGGGACTACTCTCACTTATTCGGCTCTATTCAGCTTATGCCCATAGAAAACAACGATTTTGTATGGAGACGCACGCATCCGTTCAGCTTTCGCGGTAAACAAGTATAAAATGAGGACAAATGTGTTTTTGTCATGCAAGTGCTATAGATAGAGTTCAGCGCTGTTCTGCCGCGTTCAGCGTCGAACGCAGCGGAACAGTGCTGTACACGAATAGTCCACTACTCCTTGTCGACAAGTTGCGACCTGCATAGATTTGATTTATTATTACATTATGGATGCAAGGATTGAGAAAAAAATAATATTATTTTCTTTTAATTGGGGTACCAATGTCGCGTACTCTCCAACCAAATTTCATTTTATTTCTCCAAAGTGGGTCAACCCACTGCCGTTTGCGTTTTAATTTTTATCTATTTCTTCTGCAAGAAGCGAAACGATAAAAATATCGTACATAGAACTGTGCATGTTGAGGGCATAATACTAAATGAGTAGCTTACCGTCTTCGCAGTATATTCAGCGCCGTACGCAGTAGAACGTTTCAGCGGAGATAACACGCTATGACGGTTTTTCTCATTCTTACGACGCTGTACGCGCCTGATAGAAGAAGAATTGTATAAGTGTGACCTAAATCGTTCAGCGAAAAGCGAATGGACCTGAATAAGTGTGAGTAGTCCCTAATTCAGATCGACTACTACCTATACAACTACAAATTGGGAGGTAAATAAACTCACATTCATGATTAATTCCCCTGTTACATTTAGGCTGCATTCTGAAAGTTTGGAACAATGCAAATAGCTGTCAAATATATCGCTATTATGATAAATGAAAATGGAATATCGCTGTGTAGTACTAGAAGTTATTGAGTTATTGATTATAAATTGCAATAACTAATATAGTTAATTAGTTACACTAAATATTTAGTTTTAGGTGCAAAAAAGCATTTGGAAATGTTCCAAAGACTTTTTTAACGTCTAAAACTGTAGTATTGCAACACAGAGCGATATTTCTTCCTTTTGGTATAAGTATTCTATTCTTGTTTCATTCAGTAATATTGATGAAATAATCATCAAATAATATAATTAATCAAAACACCGAAATATTTGCGAAGTTGTTTACTTTCAGAATGTACAGCCTTAGTCTATTTTACTTATTCTAATCTTCTAAATTGTGTTCAGGTAAGGGTTGTGGCTCGTCCAATGTTTCTCGACAGTCCACCCAAGAAGATGTTCTACGATTCGGTATCATTCATCACCACGAGGGTTGCGATGACGTACGCTACGGTGCCATTTGTTCTTCTTCATCTCACACCTAGTCTCGCCTTCTATGGGTTCGTATATTTTATTAATAACAAATAACAAAAAAAAATGTAGAAAAATCAGTCGGCCAGAGAGAATTGATCTCGCAGAATTGAAAACATTTACTAATATCTAGGTATAAATTTTTAATTTAAATTAAATCTAAAAATAAGATAGCCTTTTTTTTTGTTTTAATGTTTACATTTAAAAAGAAAATGTTTGTTCTGTACCAAACAGACGACCTGTTCAGTTTATTTCGGGTATCAAATCATAACATAACATCACGCCTGTAATCCCCGAAGGGAATCCAGGACCTCACACTCAGCAGTCGCGCTTGCGACCACTCGACCAACGAGATAGAATACAAAAAATGTTTTAATTTTCTTTTTCAGAAAACTTTATTACTCGCTCCATTTCATCGCGTTGGGAGCTTTGCTTTTACCGGAACAATCTAAACGACCTACGGACATACAAACACCACAAGCAACTCCAACAGAAACATTGAATGGTAAACTAAAAGTAAAATAATTCGTAATTGTAACATCATTAGGCACGCCATTGACGGGTCCAATGGCTCTATCTCACATGTTCTTTAATCTTCACCATCACAACATCCACAGAAAGAGCAATATTGTTATCTCTTCAAGAGCCTGAATTTAACCCGAGCTGCCATTAAAAATGAAATTTTCTTTGTAACGTTGACAAAACCGCAACTTGCAAGTTGCAACAAGTAAGATGTAAACTTGTTATTTTTTTAACTTCCTTGACTTATCATACAGTACAAGAAAATCGGTTGAGTTGTCCATATCAATTGTAGCGCCTTAGTTATACAGGGTGTCTTGGAATTCGTGTCATTCCTTGTTAGGCTAGCGAAATTTTGTGACCATGGCACTTCCGAATTTGTTTTATAAATTGCCATTTCGACATTGACTCATTTGCGCTCTAGCCTTATCTTGAATTCGTGATCTGTTTTTATTATTTATGCATTTAACTAACTTTACATTTAAAAAACAAAACTGTTAATTTTGTTTTGCTATGTTGGTTATTTAAAGTTTATTTTTGGTTAAGATGACCATTACATTTACCACCATTAAACCAGTTTTATAACAGGCTAAAAGAATAAAAAAAAAAAAAAACAGAATATAGCTAAGGTTTAGTAGGCACATGTTGGCGGGGCCGGCGCGCTGCGTTTGGGGGCACAAACTAGTTAACATAATGTAGGTAAACGAACGACGCATTTATTTTCTCACGAAAGGCAGAATGTCCGATTCGCAAAATGTCAAGTTGGTTATATTCACAAGAATCTCGTTAATAAATTTAATCGGTTACAGCAATTAGCGCATGTATTGTAAACAACGCACCGCAGTGAATTTATACTTTTCACCGCCACGGACTTCAATAGAAGTTCCAGATTTCCGTGCCACCAGCGCCCACTGAAGTAGTGGGCGCTGGTGGCACGATTAGAAGCTCTTAATTTTTAATTACCTATAAAAAAACATAAAAGTACTGTATTTAAAAGCTTCGTTTGATTTTATTATTTAATATAACACGGTCTTATACCCTGTTTTTTACTTTTCACACAAAAGTAGCTCTTATTTGTCTTAAAATCGGCAAAAACATTTATAGCTTGGCGCTGACGAGGCATCGCGTTATGTGTACGTTGGCGGTGAAAAGGTTAATTGGTGCTATAGTCGACCAACCCATATTGGTGCTATTGGTAATGTAGTCTACGGTAGGCGCGCGCTCGTTTTTGATCCGATCCAGCCTGTCAGGGTGAACAGCGCGATGCAAATAAAAAAAAATCGCGGTGACAGAACTACAAAAACGGAACTAACGCCACTTTCAATAAAATTCAAGCGCCAAACTTACCATGCAGCACCTAACTATAGATACAAAAGTCAGTGCTGGTTTTCGTAAACGAAACTAATTATTGATTGCATTACGATAAACGCGTTCAGTGCGTTGCCGCGTTGATAATATTCTTCACGCGGTGAGATATAGCAGAGCGTCAGGTATGATTAAGCAAACACAGAGCGTCAGGTATGATTAAGCAAACAATGTGTTTTTTGAACCTTTTAAGCTTTAGCTATTTATGTTCTGTGATATAAAAACATCTACCTTTTATACCCATGTGTTTTTATATTATATTTTTTATATTAAATTTTATGTCAAACAGTATTATAGTGAAAGTGCTGATTTAAGATACTTTAATTGAAACCACACAAGTTTATTTTACAGTCAAGGCTCAACTAAAAATCATGGCTGCTTTTATGCCAGAAGTATAGGCAATAAGCAGGTATTGTGTTTAAAATTTTTCGTTGAACAATTTAGGCACAGATTAAAAGTAGCATGCACACAAACTCTATACTCATTATTTTTGTCGGAGTATTATATCATTCATTATAATTTAATTAATGTTTTTGAATATTAAAAGAAACAAAGTAAAGACTCAAGTCAGTCAAATCATACACCCTAAAAATGGATTGGTACGCACCTCTTTTGTCGACTGAACAAATAAGTTAAACAGTTTTCGAATACTTACAGGAATTCTTAATTAATATTCTCTATTTTTATAGTAGGTACTAAAGTAAATTTATTTAAAAATAACATATCTTTAAAGTTCTATTGAATTAATGGTAATATAATTTCATTGCTTTTACGAAACTAACTAAATACAATTAATTATAAAGTCATTCTGTCTCTATGAACCGATTTTATAGAAATACAAAACATTTGTGTTAACTGTAAAACTGTTTTATTGATAATTTGGGCGTTTTCAAAACCCATAACCTTAGAAATTAAAAAAAATATTAAGGGATTTACATTAAAGATAGAAGCGCAATGGAAAGGACGTGAGGGCACGACAGTAAAATTTCCACTTTTTACTTTTCTGTTGAGATAAAAACCTTCAACTAAGAGGAAAGATAGAGAAATAAAGATTTTAACGTTTTACTAATGGTAAAATTTGACGTGATCATTTAAAAATATCAAATCAACGCAGGCGGTAACCACGTTCTGTTGCGCGTCCGACACAACAATACAAATATTAAGTAACAAAAAATGAATAAGTTAAACTGAAAATAGAAATAATAAAATCGGGCAATAAAAAAAACCTTTAACTTGATTATCGATTCTGAAATTGGTAAAACTCATGAAACAACTTTTATAAAAAACGCCAATTTACATGGAGCATGATAATTATTTTCAATTTTGAATCAACTAAAATAGTTTATTTTTAAATTTATTAAATAAATCTTAATAATTTGTGTTATTCATTTTTATATTTCTTACTACTAATTATAGAAAAATAAGTGAATAAAAATTGTTAGACGTTATCTCAGTTGAAATTAATTAAAGCTGAATGTTTCAGAGTGCTTTTGCATAGGTACATATTAAGAGAGAATATATTATAGTATTGTGAGCAGTCACATGTACATTTTGACAACATTGCATTTGCAGAATAACCATCGGAAAGAGAAGGGTAATTGACTTATTGTTAATGTTTTGTCCGAAGTTGCATTAAAATGTAGGTGTTCGAATATCGAAAATCTTGGTTGCATCAATTTGTGCATGAGGACCAATGGGTAATACCTCAAACATGGAATTGTATTTATTTTTGTTACAAATTAATTTTATATTTAACGTATTTTATATTATGGTTAATAAAAATATATTTTACGTGACTGATTTGATTTCTTATTACAAGCTTTTATTTAACTTGCAATGTATGTAACTATGTTTGTTCGGGTGGAAGTGGAATCTTGCAACTCAATTTTGAAGCAGATATCTTCAACCGATTGAGCTGAAATTTTGCACGCATATGTATATCGCGTGACAATGCAATATTATGATGACATGGAGCTGATCTGATGATGGTGCTGGAAGGTAGCCATAGGGTCTCTGTAATGAAACGACGCAACCCCATCGAGTTTGGACTCGTTTGATTCGTCTTGACGAGTACTTTGTCTTTAAGTCTCCAGGGTCTGATGATGGAGCTGGAAGGTGTATGTTGAAACTCCGTAATAAAACGACGTAACCGCATCGAGTTTGGGCTCGTTTGATTCGTCTTGATGAGTACTTTGGTCCTAGATTATATCCATATGCAACCCCATCAGATTTTTCGTTCCATTTGTTATGAATGTGAATTCTATCTGATTAGATAGATGACCCAATGCCAAGGTGTGCACGTGCCGAGGGCTGAATGGTATGAGGGTGTATAAACATATCGCTAACGTCGCGCCTACTGAAGCCCTTATCCCCCTCTTGCCGTCAAAATGTAACAAACTTTTTATTTTTATGTAAACCTTCACTGGGTGTGGTATAACACAAATGTAAAACTATGTGTAGCTTATTTCTCCTCTAGACTATTCAGTTACAAAACTGGGCAAGTAGCAATATGCCTCACAATAATTATGAACCTTGGTTTATCTACTTACACTGAGAGAAAGCATTGTGAGGAAACATAGACTTACAACTGATTAAGGATAAAATTGCCAATCATTCTTGAACAAGCATGGTCAACAATACTCATGCACTCTCTGCATGAGACTGCCCTACAGTGGGATGATAACAGTCACAGGTTTTACTTATTAATGTATTTAACTTAATTTATTAGGTTATATTCTCGTTACTCATTTTAAGTTATACAAATATGTAAAGTAAGGACACATGATTACATACTACATTGGAACACTTCTACACATTATTTTTTATTCTTTTTAATATTCATAAATGCTTGTCGTAAGCAACACAGTGCGCCAGGTACATCGTTAGTTTCTTGTAATCTTTTCTGCACTTCCTTGAATACATTTAGCTTTGGTATGACACTGGATACTGAAATGAGAGAAATAAGGTTACACTAAAATTTATTATTGAGAGAGGCTTGATTGCTAGGGTAAGGTTTAACTTGTTGGCAAGTAAGCAAGGGATAGGTAGTTTCATTGAGATGGGTTGTTAATACTTATGGTATCAGGGGTGTCCAACATAATTTTATGAAGGGCCAAGTTTAGTATTTTTGTAACCGTAGCGGGCCAAAAGAAATGCAAAGTGTTGTTTTAAGCTTTCACTTTTTATTTTGAGCTCCCGAGTGAGCATTATCGAGAGCTCAAAATAATGAAGAACAATCACAGAAGATATCCCATAAGTGACAGTATAAGTTTAAATACTAAGTGATCTCTAAATTTAAATAAAACAATGAAGTGCAGTCGTGGGTAGTCTAGATGGGGCGGGTAGGTGAATAGGTACGGCACGGGAATAACTGACTTATGGGCATTTTTAAAAATGTTCGTGCAATATTTATTGATGTCCTATGAAGTTATGAATATCTCGCAGGCCGGATGAAAGACCTAGGTGGCCCAGGGGCCATATTTTGGACAGGCCTGTATAAAATATATAGTTACCATCAAGTTATGGCAATGTAAATCACACTTACAATGATAGCATCCTGTTTTTGTGTCTCTTATTAGGCGGGCAGAATAATTTTCAGATTCCTTTTTAGCTTCTGTAAAAAACTGCACAAACACTGTTTGTGTTCCGTCACTTTTAGATTCAATTGTGTAGTACATTTTCAAGAACTTCTTATAATATTTCTTTGCCATTAGAAAAGCTTCATGCGTTTCTTTAATTTCTTGAGACAACAGCTTTTGGTCTGTAATAAATTAGTATATTACTTTATATTTCTGCTGCATCTGTTTAGACTGGAAGACAACCCGATCATTAATAGTTGGAGTAATAATAATGTGTGAAATGTGAATTTGTTATAAAGAGCATGATCAAAGGGTTAGTCAGCGAAATTTAAAATAACATCAGAATTATTCGAATAATATGCTACATACTAAAAAAAGATGCAGTTGAAATAGTTTAAGAATAGTCATTTACATAAGTACTTATTCATATATAACAAGGCACAACAACATGATCAAACTTTTAATTACAACAACGGCAATAATTTAAATTTGGTTACACGATGGATAGTACAACAAGGTAAGTATTTGGGTACCTTTTTTGTACTTTTCATACTGAATCTTTTGTTGTGAGAGCTCTTCAAGTTTCATGTCAATATCGTTTCGCAGCTGCTTATTACGTTCTATTAAAGTTTTCAGTTCATCATCATGATTTAGGGCTACAATGTTGTTGCAATTAAATTTCTTAACTCTGAAACCGTTTTCGATAACATTGACGACATGTTCATGTAATGATGCCACTTTAGCTTCAAACTCCGTGTAACTGTTTTCTTCAGTCAGGTCTAAATTAATTTGAATGTTCCAATTTTCTTCAATTATACTCATTTTTGAACATTAATCACCCGCAACTTTGGTTTATCTTTTAAGAAATATTTTGAATTCAAAGTAACTGACGACGTTTGACATTAACAAAGTGACGCGTGAGTAACCACAGAGTATATTTTGACACCCACAACCCACAAAGTCTGTGGTCGTCAAAATAATTATACTCTATAATAATCACCATCATGTAGCACTCTAGGCGATTACCTATTAGAATAAAATTAATAAATGCTAAGTGTGTAATCGAAACAGATAGTATGAAACCCATTAAGCATATATTATTTGTTGTTTATATATTTTTTAAGTTTTATTTTTTTATTGTAACATATAATTTATTTATAACTAAATAATATTTAAATTATATACAGACTACAAATAGAACTAACCTAATGAAAAAAAAGAATTAAAGTAAGAAAACATAAACAAATAAAAAACGACGACAAAAGGACACTTTAAAGTGCGTCAATACATATTATACACATTATTTGTTATTTATATATTTTTTAAGTTTTATTTTTTTATTGTAACATATAATTTAATTAAAACTAAATAATATTTACATTATATACAGACTACAAATAGAACTAACCTAATGAAAAAAAAGAATTAAAGTAAGAAAACATAAACAAATAAAAAACGACGACAAAAGGACACTTTAAAGTGCGTCAAAGTACTCCTCCGCATCGCTGTCAACTGGAAACGTACCCAGAAGACTGGCAGCATTGCCACGCTGAATGGCAATGCTAATTCTTTGGCCAAAGAAAGAGCCAGCCCTCTCTTAATAAATTTATAATTATAGTTTTATTTATATCAAATAAAATAAACCCTACAAAAAAAATTAAAGTATTTGTATTTAAACAAATACAATATGAAGACATGGTGCGTTTTTTGTCTCACTCCCATCACACCTTAGCGCTTCTTTCTTCTCTAAACTTAAATAAAATCATGTTAGTGCATATTTAGTACAAACTTACATGTGATACGAAACCATGATGGTTTTGCAGATTTGAAGTGACCGATGGTTTTTACAACAGGAAACTTCATAATTAACCATGTTTAGAGAGCCGAGTGTTTATCGGCGAATAAACTAGTTATAAATAACGTCAATGGTCTTATGGCCAGCCAATGTACTTTCAGAGAGGTAAATCCAGCTATGTCAACTCTAGATCCTATTGCTCTGTGTGGAATCACAACGCGCACCTCTACTAAGTGATTGAAAATGCTGTTGCTGCAATCTCTAGTTGGTGCTTTATGGCCTGTGGGTTGAAAACCTGATATGTCAAATTGTCAATGAAGATCGTGAATAGAAAATATATTTGTTTTAAACGAGAAATTTCATATTATTGGAACTATCTTATAATTGTAGTAGAAGTTAAATGAATACGCTGTCATGCAAAACTCTTTGTTTACGAATAATTTATTTCGTGTCTGTTTGCGGTTAGTTTAAAAAGGATATGAATTTCTGGTAAGCAAATCAATGGGCAGATTTTATCAGTATGTCATGTGTTTATTTTAGTTTTCTTTCAATAATTTGTTTATCTCAGGTTTTCGGCGAAAAATCTTAAGAGGTCACATCAGCGGACTGTTTTTATCATTATGTTTTATTGCATTTATGATGAAAAACTTGTAAAGTCTGTTTCTGTGCTTACTAAAAGTTTTATGACTTTCAAGATATTCGAGCAGAATTTGTCCAATGGGCCATTGTCTAAGCTGTTTCAAAAACCAAGCTAATGCAGATATTACGACTTCTCCTCACAGAAGGAAAGATGGTTAGTGAAATGATTTTTACTTTACATGAATATAATTGACATTCTTTGTACCCTACAGATTTTATAATCTTTGATTTTGCCTTTTCAGAGATGACAGAAATAGCAGTCACAGTTTCTGTTTATCCACAACAGGAACCACTTCTTCATGACAATCAAAATAGTATTAACAACTTTAGAAACACAAGTAGTTCACAACTTTCAAGCACACTGTCTGGAGAGCAGAGCCCAGTAGAGTTACTCAATACTCAAAAAACGACTTTGGCTTCAGAGAGACTACCGAAACCATTTTATCAAAAGCTGCCAACCATACCCCGGACTATGTCTTCTTTAGGTACTTATGACTCACGCATATCTGAATCTAAAATTAATCAGCTTTTTGACCAATACAAAGACTCATTAGAAGATGCTATATTGGCAGAAGGAATAGAAAACCTATGTAATGATCTGCAGTTAAACCCTGATGACTTTAAAGTTTTGGTTTTGGCATGGAAATTGAATGCTAGTCAAATGTGTAGGTTTACAAAATCTGAATTTATACTGGGCTTGAAGAATATGAAAACGGAATCAATTAAGGGTATACAATACAAATTAAATGAGATAACAAGTGAGCTCAAGAGAGATACTGAAAACTTTAAGGATTTGTATAGATTTACCTTTAAATTTGGTTTAGATGTGACCACTGGCCAGAGAATACTGCCTACAGATATTGCTATCCTGTTGTGGCGTCTAGTCTTCACTAATAATGAGCCTCCTCTTTTAGACAGATGGTTGTTGTATTTAGAAAAGAATCCACACATAAGAGGCATTCCAAAAGACACTTGGTATATGTTTTTAAATTTCTGTGAATTCATTGGGGATGATCTCAGTAGTTACGATGACACTGAGGCTTGGCCTAGTCTCTTTGACGATTTTGTGGAGTATGAAAATGATCAAATGAATCAAAATGTCAAAAGGAATGATGTCAAAACACAGGATTAAAGTCCATTGCCAAATTTTAGCTTCTGTAGGTACTTAATTAAGATATTGAGACTGATAATCTGATAATGAATGTTCAATGATGTTAGTCTTGTATCTCTGGTGAAGTTAAGTGTTAATAAGGTAAATGAATGTATTATTAGTACTACGTACTGAACAAAATTGCGTAGATACATATTGTGAGATTTAAAAATGTACATAAAGTACTTTTATATTTTATAAATGTTTATCTTTAGGTTTATTTTTTAAAATTATTTAACATTCCAGTGATGGAATTAGACAAAAATTGTGTAAATATTGTTCTTAGTTGCATCAAAGGTATCTTTTATTTCTTTCATGCTGTATATTTTCTTTTACCTTTCTTCATCGCTACTTTGAGTCTAAATCTTGCACAAAAAAAATATTGCCTGAAAAATAATAGAATAATTATATTAAAGAAGTTTTATTTAATTAATCAACACTACAGGATATAGAAATGCAATGGGAATGATGAATAAAAGCGATAATATGTTAAAGCATCAAGTAGCCTACCTTTATTCTCCTAAAATAATATTCTGACTTTATTTAGATCATCTAGTTTTAAAGTGATCCAAAACTTTGCTTAAGTTGAGCACCAGTCTATTATTATTTTCCGTTGTTGGTGAGTGTAGTACACCATGCTTGGATCCAGGACATTCTAGGGTGTTGGTCAAGGAGGTGCAACTATTGCGCTGTTTCCTCATGGTCATACTACTGGGGAGTAGAATCCTCCCTCCAAAGAGTGTACATTACCCTAGCAGGAAAGTGTCTCCTAGAGTGATATGAGTGGAACGTATAATTTGTATATAATCTGCTGTGAATGTGCACCACATAAAAAATTGGTGCGCTTTGTCTTTTTGGACAAAAACGGAAAAAACGATTCCTGCTAGGGTAACGTTTTGCCAGCAGGAAAATTCTAAACGAATGATCGGAGAGAAATATTGTGCATGGCCCGAGAGAGCTTATATTTGTGTTAAAAAGTGCACCGAAAATGGAGGTTGTGCGTCTTCAGGTTTTCGAGATATTGCATTTCCTGCTATGGTAACGTTATGCAGAATCGTGTACCTCTAAAACCATTGTATGTGCGCCTATAAAATGAACATAAACGTGTAGCTCTTAATTTGTGTATATTTGCGACAAATTTAGATTTAAGAAAATATTTATAATTTTCAAGTAATCGCAGTTTTTTGAAAACCCGAAAAAAAATCGCAGCGCCTAAATGAGAAAACGTATAAGCTCGCTGAAAGCTGTATTCGGACCTTCTTGACGCTTATAATAACCAGATTTTTTTTCAAAACTGTACATGCATGCGTTATCTATACATATAATAAAATCGTAGACTTTCCGTGTCTGTACATTACAGATTTTTACAAAAAAATCACTGGGAGGTGCGAGAAATAAGTAATAGAAAGTAAAATCATATTTTTTTAAATTTTTGTCTGTTTGTCGGTTTGTCTGTTCGTTTGTGCGCGCATCACGCATAAACCCCTCATTGTATTCAAAATCGAAATATTACAAAATAAGAAGCATTTTTCTGGGTATTATTTAGCGTTTATTTCATCAAAATCGACCAACAGATGCAAAAGATATTAATATTTAAAATTTAGTTGGTAACCTCATGCGCGATTTCTATGATAAAAATAATTTACGTAAATAGGTTTTAGCAGTCGTAGTGTTGTCGGAATGAATGAAAATTAATTTAGTTTTATTTTTCCTTTTGTCTTTTCTCTTTGCACTAAAAATTTGGCACCGAAAGAGAGGTTTAAATATGAAAAATCCATCTAAATATATGAAAGCGAAAGGTCACTCACTCACTCATCAAGAAATATCGAAAACCGCTTGATGTATAAAGATGAAATTTGGCAGGGAGATAGTTTAAGTTAGTAGACGTCCGCTAAGAACGGATTTTGCGACAGGGCCAGATTAAGAAGGTCTAAGGGCTCTCGCAAGTTTGTATGAAAGTCCTTCATTTTTTGTGCTACAAACTTGAAATTTGGCAGGGAGGTAGTTAATAGTTAGTAGACGATCTCTAAGAACGGATTTTGCAACAGGGCCGGATTAAGGAGATCTAAGGGCTCTCGCAAGTTTGTATGAAAGTGCGTCATTTTTTGTGCTCCAAACTTGATATTGGGCAGTGAGGTAGTTTATAGTTAGTAGACGTTCGCTAAGAACGGATTTTGCGACAGGGCCGAATTAAGGAGGTCTAAGGGCTCTGAAAAACGGTGAAGGAAAACATCGTGAGGAAACCGGCATGTCTTAGAACCAAAAATTCAAAGACACGTGCCAACTACCAACCCGCACTGGGCCCGCGTGGTGGATTATAGCCCATTCCCTCTCATAGAGAGGAGGCCGGTGTCCCAGCAGTGGGAAAATTATAGGCTGATTATGCTATACTTATGAAGGGCTCTCGCAAAAAGTAATTTAATGTTGTATACAGAACGGTATTAGAATAAAAGCGCTAAACAAGGTTCACTTTGAAAAAAAGTTGTATAGCGCCAAAATACACCGATTTTTAAAGCCATATCGTCGCATCAAAGCCATTTAATTTTGTTTTGGACCTCTGCCGCTCAGAATTACAGCACCCAAAAGGACGCCTTTTGTAGTCATCAGTACATTATCACCTTTTGATCTGGCAGTCAGTTCTCACACATAACATAACGTCACGCCTTAAAGCCCCGAAGGGTTGGGCAGACGTGCACCTAATCGTACACACACATTTCGCCAGTTATATTGAAGTCCTATGTAGTAGGGGGTGAGACTATTGCCATCAACCGGGCACAAATCCAGATTCGTGCCAAATAACACCCAATCTTATTTTGATAAATCTCACGTGAGATTAGGAGGGAGACGAGGGGGTCAAGCCAAATCTCACGACATCCCACCAGAGGGGAGGGGCGTTGAAAAATAGCCTCACGTAATTAATAGACGCCCCCTAACACAAGCATCTGCTTAAAAGGTGATCATCATGGGGATCGGTGGTGATGGTGATCGTGAATCATGTGTGTGATAACTTTATGTAATTGAAATAAACATTTTTTTAACACTGCCCGACCCGGTAATCGTTCCCCACGCTTAGTAGTCGCGCTTGCGACCACTAGACCAACGAGGCAGTCTCACATATGCACACCAAAATTTCCACGCGAACGAAGTCGCGGGCAACAGCTAGTTGAATAATATAGCTAAAAGTCAAAACGACGGTGTCATAAGTTTGACCTTAAAATACAAGAAACCGGCTCAACCCAAGATATGTCAACTACACATCTTGGGTTGAGCCGGTTTCTTTGTAGTCATTCGAATTTGGACGGATAACCAGCCGTTGTTTACATGTTTTGTGTTTTGTTTATATTTACTCAATGCGAAACATTCCAAGCTGAATATACTATTTATTTCACTACATATTTTTGACTAAATACACTAATTTTTGGTTTACATCTTGGGTTGACCCGGTTTCTTGTATTTTGCCGTCAAAGTTATGACACCGTCGCGTCATTCATTTTGACTTTTAGCAATATTATTCAATAACGCATGCATGTACACTTTTTAAACTTTTTCTGGTTATTGTAAGCGTCAAGAAGGTTCGAATAAAGTTTTCAGCGAACTTATACGATTTCTCATTTAGGCGCTGCGATGTTTTTTCGGGTTTTCAAAACCGCGATTACTTGAAAATTATAAATATTTTCTTAAATCTAATTCTGTCACAAATATACACAAATTAAGAGCTACTCGTGTATGTTGATTCTACAGGCGCACATACAATGGTTTTAGAGGTAGGTACGCGATTCTGCATAACGTTACCATAGCAGGAAATGCAATATCTCGAAAGCCTGAGGACGCACAACCTCCATTTTCGGTGCACTTTTTAACACAAATATAAGCTCTCTCTGACCATGCACAATATTT
Source organism: Noctua comes (assembly GCA_963082995.1). Taxonomy (NCBI): domain Eukaryota; kingdom Metazoa; phylum Arthropoda; class Insecta; order Lepidoptera; family Noctuidae; genus Noctua; species Noctua comes. Next base: position 9,498,455 of record OY720273.1, read on the forward strand.
CTCTCTCCGATCATTCTTTTAGAATTTTCCTGCTGGCAAAACGTTACCCTAGCAGGAATCGTTTTTTTCCAAAACGACAAAGCGCACCAATTTTTATGTGGGGCACATTCACAGCAGATTATACACTACTTATACGTTCCACTTATATCACTCTAGGGGACACTTTCCTGCTAGGGTAACGTACACCTCCAAAGAGCTTTTTGACGACTTGCTGCACAACACCTATGAATTTTCACATGATAGCTTTCAGTGCCAAAATAATGAGACCCAGTGATTTCACTAACGATAATGCAAAACCGAGCTGGAGTGCGTCATCGTTCTTTTGGCTTTTGCATGGTATTGCCAAGAGCTTTGAGAGTTGGTAAACATTTCCGAAATTATTCTGTGAAATTATATTGAAAAACAAGATATGACCGACCGGCCGACTATGGCCATACGCGAATAGAATCACGACGCACTCAAGCGTTTCTGTCACTCCTGTAGGTTTTGACTGTGGCGGCATGTGCGCAATCAAAGTTATCCTGAGCCTCTAAGTATGCCGTTCAAAGTGGCGCTGCTAGGCAAGAAAAAAATGTGTTGATATGTCAAACTTAGTAAGTTTATTGTGTTTTCCCGTCTGCATAGATACTTTGGTTTAAGTATAACAGTCCCGGTGGGAGTGGGTGCGGGCAGCGGGGCGGCGAGCGGGCGCGTCCTTACAGAGTGCTGCAATCGGACAGTGGGGGCGAGCTGCTCATTGCTCACCGCGTAAATGAAACTGTCGAGACAAAACGGCGGACCGCTGTCCGCTCTAGTTGCCGCTCGACACACGCTCTTGATTAGGACGCGTCCGTGAATCTACTTAATTCCTTCCAATGAAGTGTTTTGTTTTACACGCACCGCTGCCAGCACGTCCTCCCACCTGGGCCGCCCGACAATAACGTATAACACAACTCCTGTATCTGAATACTATAGAGGATGTAACAGATTAAGCGCAATAGATCCTAGGTGATGATTCAGACCATCAAGCTGGAAAAAATTTACAAGGAAAGTGGGTCGATAAAATTAATTTAAACTTCCCATACCAAAATATCGCATCGGCTGACGCAATTAGAGAAAAGAAAGAGAGAGTTCAATACTTTTTTTCGACCCATGTTCCTTATAGATATTTGTCTAGTTTGAAGATGGGAATCACCACTTAAGAGATATTGCGCTTATTTTGTTACACCGTGTTTAAAACCATTCATGCGGATAATGAAGCTACCGACTTAGGCCCGGGAAATAATACAAATATTAACATGATCTAGGAAAAACGAACATTTTATCAGCTAAGGTGGATTGAGGAACAGTCAGGTCATTTGTACGAGAACAGTCTGTTCGTTCTCGGCGTTATATAGAAACCGGCTTCGGCAAAAATTTCAGCCCAGGTGTACCGCTTTTTGAATCCAACTGCCTAACGAGAGCCTCCTCAGGTAGGGTCGAGGCTCTTGGCAATTATTTTGGCCGAAGGCGATTGCTGAACGGAAGGTTCGGTCGGACACGTGAAAGTTTATTATATTAGAAAGCTAGCTGTTTCTTATTGAAAACGATTTTGGCAAACTTAATGAAAACTGACATTAATTTTTTTTTGCGACTGTTTCGTGTAAGGATCATTTCATCAGGTATCGGAACTGGCATCAGTAGATGGTAAACTGCGATGCCGCGAGAATCTGCTCTGCATGGTGGCTCTTGATGGCAGTGGAAGCTAGTATGCTGCTCGTGCGACCAGTATAGCGCTTCGCCGAGGAACCCGCAAGAGGGCGCTGTTGGTTGCATTTGTGAAACTACAGAGTCCGTCAACCCGTCTTTTTTGCCATGGGCATACGATATCATTTTAACCAGTAATCAGATAGGCAGTCGCTCAATGTAAATACTGGTATTTAGCTACATCCAGTTACATAAATGTATAAAGGCGGATATCCAGTCGATAAAGTTTATAACATCATGTAACGCTCCACCCACCTGCCGCCTTTCACTACGCCAACTCATGACCGTAAAGCAGCGACGCGGCGGGTATGTTTTAAAATATTAAAAAAAAATAAGAATGAGTGTAAATAGTTTTGGGTAAAAAGTAAGTGCAGAGTGTAGTATTAATAAAATTTTATTTTAAACAAAATAATATAGTCGCAGCCTGCCAGTGCTCGGTCGGTGTCGAGGCCCGCGCGAGGCTCACGCGGCCCCCCGCCTCAACTCAAAGGCACTACGACGCGGACCGGCGGGCAGCCCGCGGCCTCTCCGCGCCCTAACTTCCCTCTACAAAAGCATGTCGACGAAAACAAAAGCATGAGGTGAACCGGCTCGGGGGACTACGTGTGCCTCACATCTTGTCCTGATATACACAAAATATGACATTATACAAACGCCCTTAAATGTAAATCTGATTATATTAAAAAAGCTGACAATTTATAAATTCATAATATACATTATCATAACGATTCGGAGTTGGGCCGACGTTTTAAGAAATATTATTCGCAAATCGAACCACTTTACACATCTTTCCATAAGTACTCTCATTATGTTTCTACATATTAATACTTAATGTATAAGTAAAATTGTGGGCGTTTCCAAATATTGATTAAGTCTGTATTGTATATCGTTATTTAGGAGACGTCCGATACCAATTGTTCTAAAATATAATGATGTCTATTTAGTTTGCAAGAAATCAGCCGCATTTATGTCAAAGACATTTCCACGGCTGTTTTATATAATAAAACATTGCCGAATCACTCGGACGAAATTAGATTTTTGTAAAATTATAATCTATTATCATAATCAGATAAAAATAAATACGAGCCAAACTAATATACGCTACACAAAAAAAAAAAAAAAAAACGTTGAGTTGAAACTGAAACGAGAAAAGTATAAATAATGTACTGTAATATCATAGCAAACTATTTTTATAAAACATAATTTTGTTTTAAAATATGAAATAGTATATTATATTAACCATTATATCCGTAATTTGAAAAATTATTATCAATAGCGTAAAACTGTTACAGTGATCACCACATTGTAAGCAAACTAATTCGAGTATGCTGTACCATTAATCAATCGAGTAGGTATTTAAAGGTAAGGTACAAAAAATATGTTCACTACCCTTTAGCGACCCTGGATGATCATTATAACAATTTACATGAGAGCCTTTTCCATCGGAACCACATCGGTCTTTATGATATGATAATAGAAGTGATACAGTAAAATAATTGCGGCTTTTCCATTGACAAAATTATATAGCATTTTATAATAACTTACAAACGTTGTTTAAGCGTCTCGATACTAAAATTCTACGCGATGCTCGACGGGAATGGACGAATGATACTAGGTTTTACAATCAAAACCGAGGCAGGACGTTATATACTTATATAACTTCATAAAATGTACAGAATACATAGTTGCAATAAAGGAAGTACATTCTTAAAATATGACCTTGGAAGAAACGGAATCTAGTGTAATAACTTAAAAAAAAGTTAATGCAACTTTTACATTGATAGCAACAAAAATGTTGTACAAAATAAGTTAGAGCTTAAACATTAAAGCAAATATTCACTTGAATGATAAGAAGTATTAACAACACGTAAGAGCATCGTGAGGAATTCAGTATAAATGTGTCGCTTTATGGCTGTGACTGTAAGTATTCTTATATAAAGCCTAGCTGTTCTATGATATTGAGAAAATGGGAAATGATTATTTAGTGACCATGATGAAGCAATACACTCGAGCTCTCACAGGATACAGATCCCAAAGTTCAGGATTACATATTACATGCATTCTCTGTTGATATAGGTTTTGGAAAGGCCTATCCTAGCTAAATTACAAATTGTAGTGCCAAATTACTCGATCACCTTCAGGACTTTACCGATTGCAATCGTTTTATCTGAAACAAAAAAAATACAAAATTCATTATTATGAATTGTGTGATTGACGTAAAAAAATGTATTAATGTCCGTAGGCTGAATCAAAAGCTATTAATTAAGCAAGCTAAACTCCGTAGACATGATGGGTATACTTATTTAACGATCAACATTTAACACCAGAACGAAACTTTTGAACGCCAGAGTATAAACGCATGCGCGTGTTCTCCACGCCAAGCCACAATTTCACCTATCATTTTGTTACATATTTGTGTTCGTTGGCGTACAGGACACGTGCTTGCTTGTCACGTATATGTGACAATGACGTTCAAAAGGTTAAGTCTAAGGATCTCTGTTTTTTTTTTTTTATCGTGGTAAAATCATCAAATGAGTCCTCCCACCCAGGGCAGAGTGGGAGGAACTGTCAGACTTGTACTGACTAAAATCCACGGTGTCCTTCAATAGCCCTTTATGATCCAGGGTCACGGTAATTCTATAAGTCCCGCGACCCCGGCAGGCTTTGGCCCTCTAGAGGGGGGCCTCGTCATAATGCTGACACTCTTTGAGGCGCGCGTGGAACACAACGCGCCGTCGACCCGGGCATGGTCCATGGTCGGACAGCGAGTCGCCCATTACTCGCCGCCCGCAAGCCCGCGCCTACGGTGGCCGGAGATCGTCTGCCGACGTCCGGCGCCGTGGGCGTCTACCACTGCGGCTGGGGTGGCGGGAGGACGCTGTCCTCTCCCTCACGCGGCCCGCCTCCTCCTTCGCGAGCATGACTGCTTCGCAGAAGGAGGCGACCGCTTCCCACTCCGTCTCGCCCCGCAGCCCCCGGGCGCGAGAGGTCTCCGCCTATCGCCGCCGTGAGGACACGGCGGTGCTCTGCCCAAGCGGGGCAGTCCTGCACCGTATGCTCCACCGTGTCCTCCGGGCGGTCCTCGCAGTGGTGACACCCAGGCGTTTCCTCCTTCCCCATCAGACACAGGTACCTCCCGAAGCTTCCGTGTCCGGTGAGGACCTGTGTCATGCGGTAGGTCAGGACGCCGTGACGCCTATCCAGCCACTCCTCAAAGAGGGGTCTTACCGCAGCGATTGCGATGTGCCCGGAAGGATCTCTGTTTGATTCTCAGAGTTGGGCAATACGTAATTCGATTTTATTTATTAAGAGTTCCTCGTCTGGATTTTGACTGGTTTATCGTCTTATTATATGTGACTGAAACATAACTAGTGAAATGTGGGTGTACACCTCAACCTAGTGTGACGTTATGTTACAGAATATGATTAATTAATTAGTCGACTTAGTAAGTTGGTAATTTATATTCATCAGCTTCGATTGGAATCACTGATATTACCCAGATTTATTTTTTGTTATTCCTAAAAAGTAACTGCTGGACGAAACTTGAAAAAAAAATGGTGTACTACTCACTCTCGTCTCTTAGTGTAAATCTGCCCATTTGAGCAAACTTTTTGAATGGTTCTAAACATATAATTCCTGCGCATTCTATCCTCATGATAGCAACTTGATCTTGTTTCACAAAGCGCGGCCGCGTCTTTGACTTGTCGCCAGTCTTTTTGTCCACCAAACAGATGAGTGCCTGCAAAACCGAAATGATTATATTTTATGTTGTACTAGCCGCACAATCCTTGGCCCTTGCTTAGTACGGTTTTTACAACATGACAAAACATCGAGTTTTTATTGTTTGTAACCTATACTAATACGTATTATAAAGCTGAAGAGTTTCGCGCTAATCTCAGGAACTACTGGTTCGAAAAAAATATTTTGTTGCGTAGCCCATTTATCGAGGAAGGCTATATTATATAAAATCATGCTACGACCAATAGGAGCGGAGCATCAATGAAAAATGTTGCCAAAAACGGGGAAAATTTATTCTTTTTGAGAGCTTCCATTGCGTGCGCTGCATAGACGGTTAAAGTAAGGCAACAATTACATATCTATGACGCAATTGTTCCTCTTAAAACGTTCTCAAAAAAAGTCTGCAATAGTATGCCTATCTTTTAAGGTTGACACATTGTACTCTTGTTTATGGTAATAAAATTTGTTCTAAAATAATGCATTATTTGCGAAGATGTTTTTATGAACATGGTATTAATCCTTATCCAAATAAATTTTATATACTTTTTCATCACAAGTATTTCTTTTTGAACAAAATTGCCCTTGCATCATTTGATTTCAATGAATATCTTAGGAGATATCACAGTTTTAAAATAACTCCGCAGCAAAATAATGATCAAGTACCGCGCGCGCATTGTTATTATGCGGAATAATGCAACAGCTAGTTTTAATATAAATGTACTGCTGTGGCTGCTAGCAATCTTTTTTCAATAAGGTATCTAATGAACATTAAATAATCAGCTCTATCTTTTATTCAACTTTATAATAATGAAGAAGAATAATTTACCTTAACCGTGATTTCTTCTGCTGCACAATGTATGTGCATCACTGCCGAGTATCCTGCACAAATGATTGATTTGTGTTCGAGGATTACGACTTGAGCGTCAAACACCTGTAAATTAACATTTTCTCTTTGTTAGCACAGTGTAAAATTCATTATTCAACATTGAAAAGGATATTACAAGTCTGTGGACAGCCAGAGCCTATATTGTTTGTACTGGTAGTGTCACAAGGTCACCACATCTCCAGTTTTGTCAGAACATACTTGGACGAAATAAGGTCTCCTAAGAAACGGTGGTTCATTGTTTTCAATATTTTTTTTAAGTGCTGATCTATACTAATATTTTAAAGAAGAAAGATTTTTTTGTTTGTTCGTTTGAATCGAATAGGCTCCGAAACTACTGGATCGATTTTAACCATTTTTTCACCAAAAGAAAGCTGAATTATCAGGAAGTTACATAGGCTATATTTTTTTTTAAATATAGCCTATGTTACTTCCTATGTAAAAATTGCAATAATGTAACCCAAGCCAAATGTTGCCTATAAAATTCATTATCTGGTGCTGAGAAAACTATTGATGATACTTAAAAATTATGTACTACATGATTAAAGTAGTCAGCATTACCTAAAAAATTCCGCGAGAGAATATATCTAACTATCATAGTTTAGTCCCAATAGCACCCTGTAGAGTGTGTGTTCGATCGCTTTTCATGCATTTTAATTTAGCAGTTTAACTTTGTGCTCGATAGAGGCAGTTGCAAGAGGTCCGCAACAGTTTACAGCAGCTTTATCGTGTCTCGGCTGATTTCATGCACCTTGATGAGAACTTTCGAACTAGCTGGGGTATAACAGAACTGTCATCGAGTGTCTAAGGATTAAGATGTAAGGCTGTCGAGGGAATCCCGCCCTTATTTGGGAAAACATAAGTAGAATATTTTAGCGATTAAAGTAAATATTTCTGAGAAATTAAATTTTTACCAACTTGAATCTATACTAAGTACTGAAATCCGCGACAGCATATGTCTATCTTTTAAGGTTGACTGACACTCTGTCTAACCCTCTCTCTCTTATGTGACGCAGACGAAGTTGCGCGGGTCAGCTAGTGTATAATATAAAGATAGGCGCAAGTCACATTTTGTATTGACACAAAAATGCAAGAATGGACAGCCTTGGACAAAAAATTACAGACCTATTAGTCTATCAGTTCTGAACATTATTAAATGTTTTTTCAACCGAATGTTCGGTACGTGAACCGAACATACGGGTCCATGAACCAAATTCCGTCCGAATACCAAAATTCGGTAAAAGCGGCCGTATTTAGGTATTACCGAAAGTAAAACGAATTTCGGTCCATCTCTAGTATCAATATTACTGCTGCTTAAATCAAAACTTACCTTTCCAGTGGTGATGGGTTCCGCAGTGTCACAAAGAACAAAGCCAGGAGAAACATCTTCTTCCTCAATTCCTTTGAGCTTGACTTTCACATTTTCACCAGGACCAATGGACGTAACTTCGATGTCGTCAGACCATAACTGGTCTACAGTAACTTGTACCTGCATTCAGAACATACATGTTGCTGTATACATTTTAAACTTCTTGAATCTCTTAAAATAACAACTATTGTCTATTACATAAATTAATTCCATGCTATTTATTACTGTAGTTTGATTGAATTGTTGCACATATTATTATGAAGTAAATGTATACAGGTGATTTTTTTAAGTGGGCGTGGATGGGCAAATCCGAAACTACGAGGAATAGCGAAAAATGCTCAAAGGAGTCTCGAGCCCGATTTTGATGAAAGCTAACACAGCACCATAAAATTTTTGGAAAATCAATATTCCTAGTCAGGAATCGAAACCGTTGATTTTGAAAAAATACATCACATACTGTATTATGACATCATTCGATAGTGTCGCTAATAGGAATCAAATTCTGGGAAGTAATGACATGCTCATTATTTTGAGCTCCCGATATTTTGACGCTGTTGCAAGCCCCATGATCGCGGTTGAACAATCACGGAAGATATCCCGTAAGTGACAGTATAAGTTTAGTTGTAAACCGTGAAAGCTTAAAACAGTGTTTAATAAAAAAATCTGTTGATGTATTCAAAAAATCTTAGCTGTCAAAGTAGCCAATGGAAAAACAGCAAGAAAAAAAATTTAATCTAAGAATAAGTAATAAAATAGGAAGTTTCTTACCCTATTAGGCATTAGGAATAGGGCAGCGCCCTTACGAGTAACACCTGCTTCCACTTTCCCCATGAGTACAGTGCCCATGTCCTTGTATTTGTCGACCACCGGCATAATAAAGGGTCCGTCCATCTTGCGGTTCAGCGAAGGAAGTTCGTCAATCAGTTGTATGAAAGACGGCCCACGATACCATGGACAGATTTCTTCAGTTACCTGAATTGTAAACATATTTGATGTTAGTTCTTCATGGAAAAATTCATACCAAACGAAAGGTTTTACAAACTCGAGTTATTTCAGAGTGCGACAGACGCCGGTCGCGTGCGCTGCAGACCGTTCGTATAAATAACATGCGCGCACTGGTGGTTTTCAGTTATGGAAATTAGTGTACACGTCTCGCTCTGAACACTTCCTAAGCCATTGTGGCCGTCGCGTCTACCGGCGCACGGTGCATGCGCAGGAGCCGCGTGCCGATCGAACTTTCCGCCGGCCGAAAGTGTCCTAACTTGTCGGCCGGTGTACGTTGAACATTGAACGAACGCTATCGCCCACGGACATCGAAACGCGCCAGTCGCGTTCTGAAATAGGCCTTAAGTGGATTGATTTAAGTTAAAATGTGCTTACTCTTTGAAGTAACCCTTGTCCTGTTTGGCCAGAAACAGGAAGGAATGACAGATCCTTTGCTGGGTTGAAGCCCAACTTTTTGAGGTAAGGCATGATCTTGTCTCTACATTCATTGTATCTGGAATTTGAAAAATAAGAAACTTTAGAAAAGTTTTATGAATTCCTACCATCACTTCTTTTTCGAAGAGGTGAACTTATTTAAAAAGAACAAGTAACTTGTTGCGGGATTAGCAGAAGTCTATCTCATGATTGGAGATCGCTACAGTAGTAGTTGACGCAATTTATCGCCTCAGCCGAACCCACAGCACAATCGCCGCGCAGGAGTTAACAGACGTCCGTACTACTACTATAAAATTCGTGATTGTGACACCAAAAGTTCATTGCGCACACCTTCAATAGCAGACCACCTTCACAGCCATCACTTTCTAAGATACGTCATTACTTCCGTAGTGTGAGTAAACAGTGACACGGTGGGTTTGTACGGAAAGTTTGACAGTGACGCCTATAGCAGCGACGCCGGCGCCGAGGCGTCCCCGGGCTCTGAGGTAGAAAGCATCATCTCGGGTTTGGGTCAGTCTTTTTTGTTTATTAATCTATGATAATTAATTATTATTATATTGCAGTCTGTATTTTTATTTTAAACTGGTATTCAGCTGCATCAGGTTAGACTAGAAGCCGACCCCAACATAGTTGGGAAAAGGCTAGGCAGATGATGATGATTTTTATTTTAAGCAACTAGCTTAACCCACGGCTTCGTCCCCGTGAAGTTCGACAATTGTCCCACGAGATCATACTACGGGAATAAAAAGTATCTTATGTGTTAATCCAGGTTATAAACTATCTATTTGCAAAATTTCATCCAAATCCGTTCAGTGGTTTTTGTGTGAAAGAGTAACAAACATACATCCATCCTCGCATACTTTCGCATTTATAATATTAGTAGGATTAATAAACCTGCCTGCTCTTGGTTTTATCCGCCTGGTGGATAGCGAAAGTTTATTTATAAGGTAAAAAGGATTTAAAATTATCTAAGTTACCTTTTCTCATCCCAGTTAACAGTTGGGTCATCCATCTTGTTAACTAGGGCCACTAAATGCTTCACACCTGCAGTTTTAGCCAACATCGCATGCTCTCGAGTTTGGCCTCCTCTGTCGAAGCCAGTTTCGAATTCTCCTTTACGCGCAGATATTACCTGAGTGACAGACATTTTCAGAAATTCAAATCATACAACAGATTGGCCTAGGTATCTTCAAGACAAACGTAACTGTTAAGGCAGTTACAGATTAGCGTACGTATTTTTGGCGCGTATAAGCTCGTTTTCTGAAGCGTGTGTAAGAACGTTTCCACGCTCCTTAGCCACACGCGCAACTCGTTCACTCACTGGCGCGATTAAAAGCGCGTGGTATTAGCGCGAGCCGCGAGAGATAGACATATTGATACAGACTGAACCCACCCACTCGTTCGGGCAAACACACTGGAATAAGGGCGTTCGGTTTTTCATAAGCCGATACAAGCAGAAAAGTAAGCTACTCTGAAACTCTTAGGCCAGGTTTAATATAAAAATTGTGTAGAATTCATATTGTTAAAGAGATAAATATTTTAAACATACCAGGACGGCGAGATCAGCCTGAGCGGCGCCTCCAATCATGTTTGGCACGAAACTCTTATGGCCAGGAGCGTCAAGGATTGTGAAATGCTTCTTGTCAGTCTCAAAGTATGCTCTACCCACTTCAACAGTCTTACCCTTGTCACGTTCTGAATTAGAAACAAAAATATATTATTTTCTATGAAATAACATTAATTGATTGATATTATGAATTTATGAAAAAACGAGGTTGAATACCTTCTTGATTAGTGTCGAGTGCCCACGATAAGTACCAGGACTCCCTAGATTTCTCTCGCGCCTCTCTTTCATATTTTTCCAGTGTTCTCTTGTCCACCATTCCAGTTAGTGACATAATTTGACCTCCAATTGTAGACTTTCCAGCGTCTGTTAAAAAAAAATTATTAATGTTAACATGAACCTTATTTATTATAACAATAAATTAAGAAGATTTGTAGGCAGTACAACATTACTTCACTTACCTACATGTCCTATGAATACAACGTTTACATGTTCCTTTTTGCTACAAGTGTCCTCCACTCTTGGCGGCTTCTTCTTGGGAATTTTCTTTGTTGCCTCGCCATCCTCCTGAACGACAATAACATACAAATTATTTAACCATGATAGCAAATGTTACCAAAAAATAGAGGGTACAATAATTGAATGGAATCATTATTCACTTGAATTCATATGGGGTTGGTGCAGCATGTATTCTTCTTCCGTCCTTCTCTATTACTCATCAGTCCATCCATTATTTCTGTGACCTTCCTATAGCCATCCACATTCATACTCAAAACTTTTCTCACCAGATTGTCCTCAGTCCATCTCATCACAAGGCCCATACTATTTGAATTGAATATCACATTTATTTTTATCAAGTCGCGACAACTTATACAATTTTTACCTTGATCGTCATTTTGAAATAAAATGTGTTAACGAAGCGATCACTGTTGGAGCACCTTAATCTGTGCCTATCATCGTAACAAAAACTAAACTGTAGACTTTTAGTGATGTATGAACACCATATCAGTTTATGGTATCTGCACGTAAGCGATATTTACCTTACAAACACTAGCTAACAATATCAAAGTAGATGACTAGGAAGCAAATCAATTATTGATGAATCATCTAAAATTCTAAAATGTTGAGTAAGGCCACGTCACACTGCCGCTTTTTAAACGTCACGTTATTTTACCGGGCCCTGGATATGCAGCCAACTGAGTGTTTAGAATCCCATAGAGTGAATTCAAGCATTCCAGGCGAGTTCAAAAAGCGCACCGTCGAATTCTCAACATTTGCTCAACGCCAACGGAGTAAACGTTAATAAAGCACCCATGCGAATATGGCCTAATAGTAAAAAGTCCAACAGCATGGAAGCTGTCCAGAAAGCAACATTATTTTTATTTATTTGCTCTTTCCTCGGTAAAATAGGCTTCCTTCCACTCTTTCCAAATTTCACGACCCCGCGTGTCTTCCTTCCCATTTTCGCCATCTCGTTCGTGCCCTGCCCATTCCTCATATATCTGTATGTATAAAATATTCCTCATGTATGTATGTATATGCGGCAGATATGTCCTGTGCCCAGTCACATTTAAGCTGGGCAGCATTTAGAGCCACGTCAGTTGTATTTGTTTTGGAGTGCAGTATTGGGTTTCAAGCATGATTTATTACACTGTGCTTCATTGCTCGTTGGCAAACCATAGTTTGCCAAACAACATTAGTAATGTGATTTTTAATATGTAAGTATTTCAAGGACAGACTAAACAAAATCTTAGCACTAGTCGTTTCCCCATCTACTCACCTGTTGTTCATTTTCCTCATCATCAGCTTCGTTGTTATCTTCAGGGGTAAGAAGGGCATCGTCTGCTTCTACTTCCCAGCTATCAGCAGTGGGGGAGACATCAGTTGGTACAGGTAGTGCGGCACTGGGGACTGAGGGTGCAGAGGCACTGTCAGGCGTGCCTGCAGCAGGGGACCCATCAACCGGTGTACCAGAGGCAGGAGTTCCAGTGCCTGGCGAAGCTACGGCAGGGCTACCTGCGGCAGGAGGCACGGGAGGCGGCTCCTCCACCCGGGGCGAGGCCGACGCAGCCCCAGCATCACCACTTTCTCCGCCGCCATCGCCGCAACCTATTGTCATAGTGAATTAATATGATAGCCCCTCACAGACTACCCAAATTATCCATCCGTATCCATACTAATGCCAAAGTAATGGTTAACGGAGGTAAACCACTGAACCAAGTATTATGAAATTTGACAGATAGAATGAAAGGGAAGTACGAGTCCCATTCGGTAAGTCAGTTGTGCATGTTTAGCAGAAAGAAAATTATTAGATTTCCTATCAGTTTGTCAGGGTGACGCACGGGTGGTCCAATGCAAAGTCATACATGATAAAAATAAAGTAACTAAATTATAACGAAGTTCGAAGTTATTTATCATCATCTGCCTAGCTTTTTCCAACTATGTTGGTGTCGGCTTGCAGTCTAATCGGATGCACCTGAATACCAGTACTTTACATGGAGCGACTGCCTATCTAACCTTCACAACCCAATTAGTACTGGGTAATACGATACCCCTTGGTAAGACTGGTTGTTAGACTTTTTGGGCCACTGACTACCAAACGACTGTAAAGGTCTAAAAATGACACCCGGGACCAATGGCTTAACATGCTTTCCGAGGCATGGAGGAAACTCGATATGTAATGGGTGGTCACCCATCCACAGACCAACCTAGGCAAGCACGGTTTAACCTAAAGATCGATCCGAGCAGCTGTTATTATTTAGCCACAAGCTCCTCTGAAGTTATTTATCACTTTAAAAATATTTCTCAAATAACACACCTTAGCCAATGATATTGGTAACAAGTTTTTGAGTTATTACTGGATAATTTTTACTGCTACTAAATGGTATGAATTGCAAAATTGTTATGAGTCATAAAAATTACATAAATGACACAAAGATTGGTTTAGTTATAATTTTGCACCTGCATTATATACGAATTTGTGCCAACAAGAGAGACAAAGAGTAGAATAAATATCAATATAGAATATAGCTAAAAGAATGAGACATTCATTGTCTTGTACCACGTTTTAAAGAAGTCCCCATTAGCAAAAACTACACTTTCAATCAATATTGAACCAATGGAAAATAAAATTAATTTCCAAAACTCCTCAGCACTTGCTTTCATTATAGAAGGAACTCCTGTACAAAATTTCATGCTTCTAGCCAAGCTGTTTAGGTTGTGCATTGTCTGACTGTGAATTTAAGATTTGGGGGATCTCTTGTAATACACGCTGACTAGCAGCCTTATTTAAACGTGACTTTTCATTTTAGTTGTTTTTACTATTTAAGTTGATTACACTTCAAGTTTTTGCTTATGAACAGTCTGAAAGATGCGAATACAACACTTATATTTTTAAGCTTCAAAAATATTATTTATACAATGATTCAATAAAATGGGTACTAACCATACTATGGTAAGGTTATACTGAGGTATGAAGCCTCAAGTAGGTTAGAACTATGAAATAGGATGCAACATACTGAACAGATGATCTGTAGTAAAATGTTTATTGAAAAACAATTTTAGATGTACTTCCTACAGGAACAGAAAAATTGTCTTGGTTATAGACTTAGATCAAAGATATTTATCACTGACTGAATCATCCCTAACCAAGTCAAAAAAATGTTCAAACATATGACAGAGAAATAACTTGTTTCATTATTAAAAGAATGATAGGAAATTATACACACCTTTAACCATTATCCTCCTTATTATTGGAGAATCTTTTTGTTTGATATCGGTATTTAACCAAGAGAAAGTTATGAAATAGCGAATACACGGTATATAGATATAAAGTCGCGCGCCGCGTGTCGAGAAATAACCCGTTAGAACTGGATTCAGAAAAAAAATAAAGTCATCGAACGTATGTTCCGCTTTAGTAACCGTTTGATTTTCAGTTTGTGTACTGGTACAGTGAAGGTGATAGCTTTGTAATAACAATCAATTCTGACAAATTCGAACACGAAAAGCTTCACTGCAGATAGTTATGACAAGACATCTGACTTACCGTTCAAGACAGGACTCCCTACAGATTTTGTTGATCCACTTTCAGATTTTTGTGGAGTAGTGGGGGATTCGGAATCGTCAGAAGCCTGTGAAGGCTTACAAAAAGAAGGCACGAACTCCGTGGCATTAACGTTCAACGTGGAAAATTTTGCAGACACATCGTCCGAATCTTTTGCACCTTGTTCACTTATGACATCAGCTTGACTTTCCCAAGAGTCCGGAGCACCGTTATTGGACATATTAAAAACAGACAATGTAAATTTACTAAATAAGTCTCTCTTTTCAAGTTATTTTTATGATAATTCGCGTTTTTTTCTCGATAGATCCGCGTGTGTCTTTATCTGAAACCGGAAGTTCATGGCAATTTGCCAAATAAGTAGAGAAACAATCACTTGTTACTTTACATTTTATCAAAGCTAGATAATTTATAAGCTATGAATTTAAAGTTCATTAATTTAAAGTTCTTTTTCTATCGTAACTTAATAAAAGTACCATTTAATTTGAAATACTTTAATTAACCAATATATTTTATGATTATTTCCGGTTAAATGCTGCCATAGAGAAGTATGTAATTGTTTCGTATGGTCTTGCCATTCGAATGAAATACCGATCATACTAATCCAATTTTCTTGAAAAGCCTATCTATTTAGTTTATTATTATTTTGTTTTAATTTGGGCCTTACTTCTTCGTGTCGCTGGCAAGACATTACACTTATTGAGCTCAAAACTGTGCCACTTCCATAGCTTCGTCTGTGGCTTGGCTGCATGTTTTGGGATTCAGAAAAAAATGCATTTTGTAGCCTGTGTTCAAGACGAGCATTATGAGCCATACTGGTTCATACATATTGCAGAAATATGTTAATAACAATTTATTCAAAAATTTTTTTGAATGGCTGTTTTATTAATGAGCATCAAAATGTTTTTGTGATGGCTGATGGCCGGAAATATTGTAGCCCCATATTGTAGATAAAATAATAAGGGGCTCCCAAATGGGCAACATTTTTATGCAATATGAAGCTACAATTTTGTTGAATATAATCCGGCCATCACAAAAAAAAATTGATGCCGATTATGTCTGAAAAATATACATCCCGGCAATAAGTTTGTACTTGTATGGCCCATTTGTTTGTCTTGTAAGTAGTATAGCTTATGTACAGATATACAACATCCCTTTCTTAAGTCATGAAGGTTGCCGTGAGTGAGACGCCGGGATTTATTAGGGTGCTATATTCTGTTGTGTCTCACTGCAACGCAGATGATTTTGACAGACGTTGTAGCCGGATTTTATAGTCCGTGTACGGTGACACGTTAAGAAGTACCCATGAAGCACCTTTATTGCTGGCCATGTAGCAATGTTGCAGTCAACTGTATTGCAGAAAAAAAAATGCCTATTTAGACGCACCTTTAATTTTAAATTGCCTTGTTTTCGTTGACATAGTGTTTACAAGCACTAAGGCCCGATATCCATTGGTCAAAGAAATTGGCGAGTAGCAAATACAAGTATGTGTGCACAATAGCGAGTGGCGAAAACCTAGACAATGACTGTTGACTCGCTCCTGCCTGCCCAATCGATTTACATCGCTGGTCTTTACTTATTTATTTCGCTAGACACTTGAACAAATTGTAAATCAGGCTTTACCACTGTCCGGCTGTCAGGTCTGAGGCCCTAGCACGATCGCGCGGTGTAAACGTAACGTAAAAACGTCGATTTTAAAATTAAAAATACTCGTTCCAGACATAATATTTTCATAATATTATAATTGTATTCATATCTATGGATGATACTGATTAGGCTTGTTGCAAACAATGTAACTAAAATAATAAAGGATAATTGAATTTTCGATAAAAAAATTAACGAAATACGTTACGTTTATACCGCGAGCTCGGGCCAGGGCGACTAATCGCTGCGAATGCCTACTCGCAGCGAGTATTCGCTGTATGTGACAGGTTATTCGCTGCGAATAGATTCACTCGCCGCGAGTTCAATTCGCGCGGTTGGAATTGAGCATGTTCAATTTTACTCTCTGCGAATGCGCACTAGCCGCGAGTATTCGCTGTGTATGACCGAGGCTTTAGCGCGCGCGCCATATCTGGCAGTGGCAACACTTAACGCTTCACGCTTATCAAAAATTTAAAATGGCGGTCATTCAGTTTCGGTTTTGATAGGAAATACAAATTCACAAAACCAAGCAACTTGATCGCTTTGTAACCTTGTGTACGAAATAAAATACATTATTATTTTTAAGGGACAAATAATTGAAGTCTAGAAGTGGTAGATAGTATGTACTCTTTTATTTTTTAATTTAAAGTTTTTAGTGTTAATAATTTTGCATTTGCAAGAGTGATGAACTCGTGAAGTGAAATCTTACTTTGGTAAACGTGATTTCATGATTTGTCATGTTGTTTATCGTATTTGAAAAACTGAAATGTCTGTACATTACAAATTCAAAAGTGCGTTGGATTACGACACGGTTACTTTTGATGGATTACATATATCAGTAGGGGATTTGAAATCTGCCATATCACAACAGAAAAGAATTGGAAAGACGTCAGATTTTGATCTTCAAATAACTAATGCTCAAACAAAAGAAGGTAAGTAGTCGAAAAATACAGAAATACTTGCTTAACGAGTAGAAATAAAATCGTGCGAACATATTATGCAGCTGGAAGCAGTCATCAATGACTGGCTAGCTACCACTGTCATACATAGCAGTCTAAAATGTTCTATTGATTGACATACACACTCAATAACCACTATAGGAGGTCAGCAGGTACCGTGATTCAAGTGGGTCTGAAATTGCATGTTCTATTTTGGAAGTGTCTTTTAGGTAGGCAAAATGACAAGTAAGCATACCTTGTTTTTAAATCAGTGTGGCCAAGAACAGACTGATTGAGAATATTAATTAAAAGTAGTAGTTGTAAGGATGTTAGGGTAATTCTTTCCTAGAGATCTAGATGTATTTTATTGAGTATTTTTTTTACGTTTTGCAGTTTACGTGGATGACAACACTCTAATACCAAAGAATACATCACTTCTCGTTGCTAGAGTGCCACTCTCTCAACAACCTAAAAAGCAGTGGGAAGGATCTAATAGTAATCAGTCATTACACAAAGATGTCGCTCCTAACAAAGGATTGGCTGATCTGTCTCGCATGGAAGGTAGCGAACAGGATAAAATAAATGCTATGATTTCACAATCCACTTTTGACTACGACCCTAGCAAGTAAGATAAAACAGGAATTTTTTTTTCAATATTTTGCTATGCCCAACATCTCACACATATGATGTTGATGTCTTAATAATTGAAATGTACCTTCTACTGTTTATAAAGAGCTGTTTATTTTGTTAAGCCATTTTATAACCAATTTCACTTCAATAATGTTTTAACTTGTTAACCTATTGACCGCCATGGACATCTATGGACGTCAAATCAAAAAGTGCTCACAACGCCAGGGGACGGCATGGCTCATGGAAAATATCATTTTTTTTAAAGAGCTTGGCGTAGAGAACACAGATTTTCGTTATTGACGTGGCGGTCAAAAGGTTAAATACATAGCAGGTGACAAACTGTACACCATCCAGATGTGAATGGACAAACTTCTCTTATAGCATGTTTTAGTTTTTATGTTATACTGATACATTTAATTTTGTTATGCTACAGTGGTAAAATAAAGTACAGGATAGGTTATTTTTGAAGGCAACTGTCACTTCTGAAATCTCATAAACCCATTTTTTATTTTAGTTATCAGAAAATTAGAGGACAGAATCAGAGAGGTCTTGTTCCTAGTAATTATATCTGTTATAAGTGTCAAAAGCGTGGACACTGGATTAAGGATTGCCCAGCAGCAATTGCGGTATGTATTATGTATTATTTAAGACAAAGATGTTGAAGTAGGGATACTTCTTATTATTTGATTAAATAAAAGTTTTAATGGGGCTTAGACCAGGGTTTTAAGATGGCTAGCAGACTGGAAGGATGGCCAAATAGCCAGACATGTAGGGTAAAATCTAATCTTGAACTGATCCTGCCGAGTAAAATTGTTGATTTCTGGTATTCGCATTGCAAATGTTACAATGGTTTTATTTTGCTTGCAATGGTTCAGGGTTACACATTTATTAAAATCAAGCTTTTTCTTTTGAAGATATAACTGAAAGTGACAATGTTGCAAATAGTTGTCAAATTCTATTTATTAAACTTTACTCAGAAATGGTAACAAATATAGATTTTTCAAATATTCAGTTTTAACACTTCCACTAACTAGCTCTGTTCTTGATTGGTTTGCACTAAAATGAGTACAAATTTCAATGATAACACTGGATTAGCCGATTATTATAGTATAGTAAAAACCATCTAGAAGGTTTGACAATGGATATGATTACGAATAATTAGTATAGCATAATAGGGTAAAAATCACCAAAGTGGAGAATTCCAAGTCTGGTTTCATGACTAAAAATGTTACGAGTCATAATTATTATGATAGTTACATAGTTAATATTACTGTGATGAAGTTTTGGTTCTAGAACATTACAAATAGATCAATAATAAAACCAAATACTTTTTTTTTTTGTTGTAGGGTGACCCAACAGAGATAAGGCGGAGTACAGGAATCCCTCGAAGTTTTATGGTACCTGTTGAAGGTCCAAAAGCTCCTGGTGCCATGATGACTCCTAATGGAAATTTTGCCGTCCCAGCTGTTGATCGGTAAGTGCTACAGAAGGATGGCAACGCCCTACGAAATCTGGGGACCACACTTAGAGCTCGCGTACATTCGTAAAAATACTCCTAAAAGATAGGTTTCGGTCAAATTAAGATAAAAGGTAATCACAGCATATTTTATAATGTTGGATTTGGCTAGAATAACAATTTTTTAAACAGACTTGTCCCGTGGGCAAAATCCGAACTAACGCCGCCGTCTTATTTTTTCAATACATTTCACAAATGTTTAGCAACAGCGCTCCTGTCCACCTCAAGGGAGCGTCAAAAGATCCATGTAACACTGTAGGATAGACAACTACGTCAGCCGTAATGTCATTCAAAAATATTTTCATTATTATATAATCCAATATACCATATATTTTATTATAAGTACGTAGAATTTAAGGACTGTCATTTCGCATTGCCATCGTAAAACTATTTGCCGAACAAAACTCGGTTGATACACAACACTATACCAACTGAATACAACACATAACCACAATGTACAAACAACACACAACACATACAGGGGGTCTGATAAATAATGGATAACCTTGAAATGGTGCATCATAAAACTAATGGCCAATCAGAAAAAAAAAACCCATAACAGACTACCCATTTTGTATTCGTTAAAATATTTTTTTGGCGATTGTTAGGCGTAAGCTGGTTTTGGGCTTTATTTCATTATTGCTATGCAATACTAACGTCTATTACTTTTATTTAAACTCCAATGACAATTTTCACTTTTGAACTCACTTTTCACGTTAGGTACAATAATGAATAACACCATTTTGAAATCGGCTAGCACATGTTATTTTAAAATTATTGGTCACTTTGGTTTCAATACTTTTTATACCATGCTATACTAACTTTGTCAAAATGATTTATTTTTACAAATTTTTCACTAGAACAGTAATTCTAGTATTTTAAAAAAAAGTCGTGACTTAGGAGACATACTATTTATTGCTTAACTGTCAGGTTAGTTAACGTTCGTTACTATAACAATAAAAAACCGATGGAATTAATTAATTTGTGGTCTTGGTGTACAAGAATGTAAAATAATGTAACAAAAAACATCGATTATTATTTAAAAAAAATATCTTTGCTACTACTTGTTTTTTTAATAGTATTTTTTTTTAGAATGGCTCTTAGTTCTATGATGACTATTGATGACCCTTTTTAAGGTTATCCATTAATTACCGGACCCCCTGTATACAAAATGTTAATGGATTTTTTCTAAAATATTATTTTACCGACATCAGACAAGGTGTTTGACATTGACGTTTCATTCGTTCGTTTTCTTTTAGAAATATCATTTTCGTTCAGAAATTTATTTTTATAGTTCGATTTATTTCTAAATTTAAATAACTATAGTGAATTTATGCTTCAATAATTATCATAAAATTAAACTAAAAAATGAGAATAAATTCGAAATTAAAACCGAAAAACAAAAAATTCTATTTTCATAGACAACATAATTTTGAATGTTGCCGTTTAAGTTTTTATACCAGCAGTTATTTAATAACATGATTATTTAGTAACATAAAACATGTTCACGACTCGAATATGAGGTTGGCTTAAAAGCAAAGAATACATGACGTGTTTCCAAAGATAGGAGGAGTCTTACTCAATGTAGGAATCCTACAATATTAACTGGCAATACTAAACTAAACTAATAACTACTAATACTTACTAAATTGATTGTTAATTGTCCATTCGTTCTAAAAACCACTTCCTTTTACCATTTTCTGTATGCAAGCAATCATTTATTGTATTCCGTGAAAATTATAAAAATAAATAGTTCTTGTGTGTTTCACTATAAACGACCTACAAAAAAAACTACAGTCCACGCTCTAACACTCAAAATGGCTTAGATTAGATGGCGCAAAACATATAAGATATCGTAGCAATGTAAATGGCTTGCCTTGTAATACTAGGTAGCAGACGTCTCATGATACTTACTATTACTACCATCAAAATAATCAATTGGTATAATTATAGAAATTCCATATTCTGTTAAATATGGTAACTTCATTGCTTCCGTCACTGTTTCTACGTTTCGATATTTCAAATGATTGCGTTTAGATGTTCAGATTTAGTCAAATATTTGTTTCTTTTTTTATACTTTGTGCAGCTTAATAAAAAAAAGATATTACATGGCCCCGTAATTGCTTCATATAATGTACATGCTTTAATTGATGAACGCTTCTGAAATTAACAGAGCCCCAAACAGCCGATCTGCTTTATTGCACACTGTATTCAAGGAAGCAAACATCAAAAGTATTGTTAGTAATACAATATTGGGCTCATTTATAACCAATCACTTAAGGTGGGGATAGGCATGGGGGTATTTATATACCCACTCTTGTTCCGTTATGGTATTCTGCCATGGTCTCCTTTATGTGTATCTTAATTTGGCTTAATTAGTATGTTTCTTTGTTAGTGAAGCATATTTGGCTTCCGAGAGCGCTGGTGGTGCGGACACACCGACGAACGCGCCGGCCGCGCCCGAACCTAACGTACCTGACGAACTGATCTGCAGCTTGTGTCGGGACTTACTCACAGATGCTGTTATGATACCATGTTGTGGCAACTCGTTTTGCGATGAATGTGAGTACTACTTCTCGGTGAAGTATTTCTTTTGTAAAATAGTATCATTTTTTTTTCACTAAGAGAGGTTGAAGAAATCTGTGTTCTTTTTGTTTCAATTTTCACGCGCTAGTTTCCCATGGTGATATTTTTGTCTCTTTTAATTTTCAGGCATACGAGGAGCACTATTGGAATCGGAAGATCACGAATGTCCGGACTGCCGTGAAAAAGAAATTGCCCCAACAACATTAATTCCTAATAGGTAGGTAAATATTTGTAATGAAATTCCCAGTCTTATTTTTCCTAGTTATGAAACAGTTCAAAAGATTCGAGGCATCTCAACCCGAAATCCATTTTTAACCATTATGCACGACAATATTTTGACACATGACACATCAGCTGAATCGGCGGGGCGATGCTGCATCACTGATGCAAATTGTCATGTAATTCAATAATTTTCGTGAACTTTCAGCATTCGATTGTATTATGAAAACTATGTCACAGCAACACCACCCTTCTAAAAAATATTTAACTTAGATGCGCTGGAAATAATGTATTTAGAAAAGTTTCTCGTTTGCTAAAAAAACTCGAAAGGGGCAAAATAAAGACAGTAACATTCTATCTGCGTTCTTATTTATGCCATTATTTAAAAATAATTTCATAAAACACGATCAGTCTTGGCACATATTATTACTGAAAATTATGTTGTAACTAGAACATCCCGCATCAAAACCGCGATCCCGCAAGCCTGCGGGATTTGCGGGATTGACAATTTTATAAATATTCTTTTGTTTTGAGTAGTTATTTAAAAAAAAATAAAGACAAGTTAATTTAATTTTTTAGTATCATTATTAATATTAAGTAGAGTTATGACTTATTACTAATCAACAATTGAATTTTAATGGTGCTTTAGAGGTAAAAATTTAGTAAAATAGGTAAATACCGGGTACTTACCTATTAGTAGTGATGGTAATTAATGCGATTTCGCATAAATTTCATTAGCATGCGAATTCTTGAGTCTTAGCATGTTAATTGCTATTGCTATGCTATTTGCTAATATAACGATAATTGATAATAAATAATTATATGAATTTTGTTATTATACGAATTAAAAGAATTAATTATCACCATCACTTGCCAAAACGTACTGAACTTTGTTTGACTCAATAAATTACAATAAGACGCGCGCCACGCACGTGTCACACAAATTATTATTAAATAATCGCACGCATTTATTCAATATACGATCTTAAATACGAGCAAATCAATGTTAATAAGGTAATAGTTTGCTTAATCCCATTCTTCGCATCACCCTGCTAATAATTTTAACGAATTAAACGATCACACGCATTCATTTCTCGCTGAGTGCCGCGAAATTATCGTGCATCAATAGCATGAACCATGAATTCACTTCGCACTTCACAGAATTTCGCAACTACATTTCATTTGCTAAATGCTAAATGAGCATTCGCATGCTAATAATGAATGCTAATGCTAATTAATCCATCACTACCTATTAGTGTAGACGTTTCTGTAAATATATGTGAAATCCCGATTTTCGCATTGGCATAAATATGCCAATGCGACAAACTTTCGTATCTATATAGATACGAAAGTTTGTGAGGATGGATGGAGGGATGGATGTTTGTTACTTGGATGAAATTTAGCACACAGATAGTTTATATTCTGTATTAATACAAACATATATTTATTAGTATGATTCCGGGGGATATTATCGAACTCCACGCGTGCGAAGCCGCGGGCTTAAGCTAGTAAATAATAAGGGTGACGTATGACTTAAATGCTAGCCGGTTTCGGGGCCAATACCAAGCCAGCGGAGGTTTATGTGTCGAGCCCCCAAAGGGGCCCGTAGTGAACTTTATGGTTAAACCAACCCTCCTTAGGGCCAGCACATATAGAACAGGAAAGACGCTTGGGAACTTTACCTTGATAAAACTTTAAAAAAAAAGAGTTGACGATGGCGTGCAAGATATAGGTCTATCTTTTCATACACGAAATATTTAAAGGGTACCTTCTATAAGTAGTAAAGAGGCCATAGCAACGAAAAATTTTGTTGTTTTTTTTTTACGAAATTATTATAATTCTAAATTTTTTTGAGACTTTTTGCATAAAACCTTTACTCCCATATTCTAACAATGACAGTAGGTAAATACGACGTAGAAAACTAGCGTAATGGATGTTCAAAAATAAGGAGCTAGTATTTATTTTGTGGGTCAAGTAACTTTAAATTATTTATTTTTTATAAAAATATACTCAGATAAAAAAAAAATCCCCTGAAATGACTTCGTTATAGCCGTTACATCATTCCCTGAAAATATTTCGTGTATGAACAGTTAGACCCTATAAATCCGCGCGTATGGTCTTCGCAGCTACGTGGTATATCGCGGTACAGTATTAGAATGTAATTTTAAATTGATTGAAGATTTAAATTGTCACCATAATTAATGTTTAGTCAATTTATCCTTAGTTTAAAGGTAATGCTTTATTATATTATACACTAACTTTTGCTCGCGGCTTCGCTAGTGTATAATAACTTCAATTATGTACGGAAATTAACCTACGGGAACGTTTTAACTGTGGCCTATAACACTAGGGTAATGTAGCTTCCCGTTAATGAAAGAATTTTCGGAATCGATTCAGTAGTTCTTAAGATTACCCCCTACATACAAACTTACATACAAATTTTACATCTTTATAATAAAGAAGATATGTTTTTGTGACTGATGAGTATGACATCCTGGGTTCGATTCCCGGGTCGGGCAAACTGTTATTGGGTTTTTTCGTCAGGAATTTCTCAGTAGCAGCCCCGGAGTCTGGATTTGTGCCGGTTGATGGCAATAGGCTCGCGCCCCCTATTACATCGGAATTAAACATAACTAGCGAAATGTGGGTTGTACTATTAGGTATACCTCTACCCAACCTTTCGGGGATTACAGACGTGATTTTATGTATATGTTTTTGTTTAGGTTTTTAAGGAATTCGGTGTCGTCTTTCCGTAATCAAACGGGCTATAATCGACGAATGCCTCATCGGCCTGCCGCAGCCCCCATTCAACAACGCCCGCCGATATTAGGTAATTGTATTTTATTTAACTACACTTCTCATCAAAAAAATCGAAACACCTCTGAAGTTTGGTTTTGTATGAATTTTATGTATTTTTTACCTAAAACAAAAAAAAAAAAAATGCCAGCTAATTGCGGATATTCAGCGAATATTAATTTTTCAAATTAAATTTCTTAAGCTATCGTGTTTTGTTCAACAGGTATGCTTTTACCCTTTAAGAAGAATTTTTAAAATGTTAGAAACAAGACGTAAAAGAAAAAAAATATGTTTAAAAAAAGTTCATTCAGTATCTTGTATTTATTCCCCGGGCTCTAATAACTGCTCACTCATAGTCTTTGAGCTAAGCTGCGGACAGACGGACGAACATGGCGAAACTATTAGGGTTCCTTTCCTTGTTGACTACGGAACCCTAAAAACGATATTTTTGAATAGTAATGCCACATGATACACATTGAATATTTAAATTCAAATTTGGAATTTTATTGGCGTATTTCTTTTAATGATATGTCGTCTTTTAATTTAAATGCCGCCTACATAGTAATTGCAGTACTAATTGTTTCCATTTTTTTGATGAGAAGTGTAGTTTCATTTTAAGGTGATGCATTTATTTACTAAATATTTTTATTGTTAAAACAATGTTATAGAAACAAGTGAATCTGAACTGTTACATTACAGGCGAATGCTCCCGGTCAGGGAGCGCCGTTATAGTAGTTTAAAAAACTGTTGCATACGAAGGGTTTTGTTAGCGGAAGGAAGAAAAAAGAACTTTAAATGCTTTTATTTGTGTTTCTCATGGACAAGTCTAAAGTCTTTATGACCATTATTGTCTTCAAGTTATTATATTTTTGAATTCTTAATTAGAAATTGAGAGAACAGTCCTTCCACAGTTATTTTATTTCTGACTAGCTGTGCCCCGCGACCTTCGTTCGCGTAAATTATGATAAAAATAACTTTGTTATAGGGACTGGAAAAAATATTTTTCGTTGTTTTCAGAACCTCCTCCGATTGCACAAGTCCTGCCGCCGCCGAGCGGTCCGGTGCAGCCTGGTTCAAGTGGTGGTTAGTATTCTTTACATGTTTTTGGTTTTACTTTTTTTTGTGCACTAATTTTGATTGGGCAGAGCGTTGAGAGTCTACAATTTAAAAACTAATATCTTTGAAGTTTGAGATGTGACTCCTAATGCATGTTTATGTTTAAATAATAACGTGTTTTTCTTTAATTACAAATTCACCTCCTTAACGCACGTGCGCGATTTACAGATCTCGCGTTATTTGGTTTAATAATTATAAACTGTTAGTATTTCGACCGCGGTTTTTTTGCGATCAATGTTAACCTGTATCTGCTAATAGAATATACTATTATATGTCCCATTAGATCATCTATCGTTCGTCTTTTTAGAAGTCTGTTCAATAACGAATCCTTTTAATGGGCGCAAATGCTATGTTATGCTGCTTCATACAATTATTAAGGATCCAACAAAACAAAACAGCCAAAGTCGATGAGCCGTTCTCAAGTGAAAACACGGTACATCAAACATAATTGCTTTGTAATACTCGACAATTTTGGTTTGAATAATTTCCTCCGGAATATTTGAATAATTAAAACAAAATTAAAACTGCGTGGGAATACTTTTAATAGTCTTCCTTTAATCGAAACATTATTTTCTGTTAAAGTTGATAAATAGTTCCGTTCCACATCAACGAAATAACTAAATAAGCAGTTTTGCAAATTCTCACCACACCTACATAAAATAGAAATTCGCAATATTGGATTGTATAAACATTAAAAATAGTATTTCTAAAGTAAAGTATTTCATTAGCAATGCGCGTTGCCACTTGCCAGTAAGGACTTCGGCACTGATATACAAGAAGGTGTCGATGGTCGCTCACTATTCGCTAAAAGCCACAAATTCACCTTTCGGGCCATGGAAAGGACTATGCTCGGAGGTAACATAATCGAATTAAGAAGGAGAATCTCATGAGAATCCGCAATTTTTATTTGTAGTATCACGGAAGATGTAGTGACAAAATTCAAAAGAGTGTGCTTAGATGGTTTGGTCGTGTTGAGAGGATGAGTGAAAGGCGGATAACAAAAAGTATTTACAAGGCAGATGTGAGTGGCAACGCCGGAAGGGGACGCCCTTGAAGTACATACACCTTAATTGATGAAAGGTCAGATGCATAGTACTAGCATCCAGCGTGCTTGTATGATCAGAAGTAACGGGTTTAGTTTTTGAGACGGAGAACTTTGAATTGAAATAAAACCCAAACCCATTTAAAATGTTTTATATCTATGAAATTGGCTTTATTTAATTGATAATATTATGCCATTTATGGTTGAATATGATTTCGGGTATGTAGCCTGTAGTTTCTGCCTTCCTCCAAGGGAATAAGGTGTGAGTATGTATGTATGATTAAAAACTCGTGCTATTTCGAATTATGACAGCGCAAAGATGATAGCATCTGTCTTAGTGTTGCGTTGGCTTCTGTATTAAAGAAGGTGGGGTCGGGGCGAGCGGGGTGTCCGGCGCCGGGTGCGGCGCGGCGGGCGACGAGTCGGACGGCTCGGCCGACGACAACATCACGCTGACGCTGCCGGCCGCGAGCCGCGCCGTGCCGCCTCCTAACATCGACCGCCATCATCGACACCCGCGCTACGGTACATAACGCCGAGCTCGCATGACGCACATATGTCTGCATGCTTTTGTGGAGCCTTACCACCGACACGTTTGTTAACGACAGCGTGGTTGCCGACCTTCCAACTCGACTGACTCCGCTAAATCATGCCTGCAGATGCTTCCTTTTAAAAGTAGCTATTAAACCTTGGTACATCTCAATTACGCGTGGTTTAGCGAAGTAAAGAAAGGCGGCTAAAAAAAGTTACCAATTGATCACCGAGGTTAAAACTGAATGCTAAAAAGAGTTCCTAGTAACACCCATGTTGGATCGTTTTAGTTGTTGCTTCGTTGTGTTTTATGTTTTTACTAACTCTGCTAGTAACATAGGAATCCTGCTTGTTTCATTCGGTTATGTGATTTTGTAGGTGTTGCTTGAAACTAAAATTATGTGCATGTTGTCTCAACTTCATCAAACTTGATTTAAAAAAGCTGTTACATTATTAGGTGCAAGAGGGCTGTCAATACAACTTACTTATAATACATAGCTCAAAATATATCAATACAAGGTGGAAGAGAAACCGACGTTAAAACGGTTGCCACGTATTTAGTACATCATTCCCCCCCACATAGAAATATTTCATCAGTAATTAAAAAGAAAACACCTGTTCCATGCATTTTAACCGTATAGGTATTGGAGTTTTGTAGGAAACAGCTGAAATAACCGTTTAGCGTCGGTGTCCCTTCCACCATGTTTACTTAGTTTAATTTAATGACGTCGAAAATTAATGTTTCTGCCTTACTTGGGATATTAGGGACAGGAGTTAGTCGCACCTAATATTGTCACACTATATATAGCAAAAATTGTGTTTTAATTTAATGTTTTGTTTGTTTCAGGACCACCACCCGGCTTAAAACCTCCTGGACTAGACACACCACCAACAATTCCTTTGAACGTAAGTTTTTAATTGTCTACGCCAAACTAACGAAAGATTTGATAGTAAATTGTGTGGTTATGAATTACTTTTTTTTTAGATGCCTCGGATTGATGAGCAAAGAGCCAGTACGCCAACTATTGATGAAAGAAGAGATCCCTTGTCATCCCAGGTATTTTATTTATTCGCTTCACATCAGGCGAGTTGCGGCCAAACGCAAGCATATTTAGATTAAAAAAACTCGCACTCACACGCACGCAGGGTTCCGTAGTACCAAACAATATCATAAAAATATTTTGAAGGCTCATTACGTTACGTTTTTTGCCATTCGGCTACGGAACCTTAAAAAATGGATTTATTTTGAAAAGAATTTAATTTTCTCACGATCACGAGTTCGTCGATCCGATCAAGTTATTCTGTTCAAAATTTTTTTGTATTAAACTACCACTTCGCCCGTGATATTATTCACGTTGATTTCGTGCTTAAAAAAACCCATTTTTAAATATTTCTGCGATAATACTCTTATAAATGCTTGTCTTGTGAGTGCCGGCGCACAAGCATTTGTATACGTGTTACGCATAGACTAATTTTATTGTCGTGAATCACGCACGGTGAACTTATTATGTAACCTATTTTTGCTAAGTTTTAGTGGCTGTTTCGCGTAATACTTATAATTCTTTCGACCTTAATGACAATAAAATTACGATTAATCTTGCTTACCAATCTGATTATTTTATATGCACCAAGGACTAACCCCCCTAAATGATACTTAAACCTGAACCATGTTAAGGTTCAAATTCAGTAATATTCCCTGTCGGTCATATAATTTCGATCACCAAATTTGCGTTAAAAGTATCAGCATCGAGGCCGATCTATGGTGAAATGTATGTAAAATATGGATCATATTTTATTATTGCAGGTAGTGTTTAATCGTGGACCTCCACCATTCATGCCCGGCCCACCGCCGTCGCGGCGTTATAAGTAAGTTATGTTTTGTTCATAGGTAAAGATAATCCAATTTAAAATTGCGCACTCCTCCACTGCGTGTCATTTGTAGAAAATTTACTAAAGGAGTTCGCAATTTTATGCCAGACGATCTATACTTATAAGGAATAAAATACAATATTAAATGTTATATCACGTATTCTACCAGTTCACCATTCAGCAGAACATTGGGACCCGCGGGGCCGCGGCCGTTCAACGAGCGTTTTCCTCCGGAACCTTACCAGCCGCCTCCGCCTGGCATAAAAGACTCGCCCACTAACGGGTACAGTATTCAAATAATCTATTACTATGCCCTCGCGGTTTTAACATCGAATCGGAGACTACAGTCGTGATTTGTTATTTCTACATTGGTTTCTAATTCTAATGGAATGAATATCCTGGTTTTCTACTTTTTCAATTCATGAAGCCCACTAAAGCCTCCAAAAATAAATAAATGGAAAGGCTTAGCCATGGACTTCTTCAGACTCATAATGATCATCACCTGGGGTAAATGTTAATCATTTTAGTTGTAGGTATGGATAATTTCATGATATTTTTGAAATTTATATAGCTTTGATATTGAACTTTCAATTTTGATTTACTTGTTAATGAAAATTGACGGTCGTCTCTCTCGATGGATAAAACTCGCTCGTAGACCAGTTCGGGCTAAATTGTTCGGCTAAGGACCGTTGCTATGTTGTCGTAGGCACGGCGAGGATCCTCTCGAGGCTTTCAACCGAATGATTCGCGAGAAAGAGATGCGGGCAAAGCGGCGAGAGGAGGAACGCAGACGAGCGCAGTCCGGCTCGCGTAGCACGCGCTCGCGCACGCCGCGCTCGCCCCGCTCCCCGCGCTCGCCCCGACCGCCGCGGGCGTCCCGCTCGCCCCGACCGCCGAGGGCGTCCCGCTCGCCCCGACCACCGCGGGCGTCCCGCTCGCCCCGCCCGCCGCGTGCGTCCCGCTCGCCCCGCCCGCCGCATGCGTCCCGCTCGCCGCGCCCGCCCCGCTCGTCTCGCTCGCCCCGCCTGCCACGTTCGCCCCGCTCGCCACGACTGCCACGGTCGCCTCGCTCTCCACGATCACCGCGCTCGCCGCGCCTTCGACCCCGTAGTCGAGGTTCCAGCCGTCTCCGGTACTCTAGGTTCGTTGATAGTAATTTTGCATGTTCTACTTGAATAAAAATTTGGTTTATGTTTGTTTATCGTCGCTTCATATTTGTATGCATGTGCTTGATTATTTTGTATGCATTTGTTGTTATGCAGTCTCTGTAGTCACCTGTCATTTTTCCCACAGTCTAGACGATTTCAAAATATTCACACAATTTTCAATACGCAATAATAGTACACTGTCTAGCAATTAAGTTGATGTGATATGTTAGATAATAATATGTTTAGTCTGGCTGATTTTAATTTGTCATCAATTGTTTTATTTTCGCGTTTTATAATGTCTGTTGATTTGATTTTACCCAAAGGCGCCTTACAATGTGGTCTGTGTTCAGTGGCATATTTTAAGATTTAATGCCCTAGGCCAAATTGCCAAAATAAGGGTGCTCGCATGTCTTGAGCACGCTCATTTCCTTTTTAACTGATTTCCAAAAAGGAGGAGGTTCTCAATTCGGCTATTTTTTTTTTAATGTTTAGTACCTCAAAACTCCATGATTACTGGTCTGATTTACGTGATTGTATTTCATTTGGTAGAGGAAGCTCGCGCGGTGGATCCATATTAAAATGTAGTATTCACACAGCTTGGGTAGTTTATGAGTTATCTTCAATAATATTTTTTTCTGTCTGTGGATGATCTGCTAATAACTTTTAGTAACAATGGAAAATTAAAACTTAACTAGAATTTCTGTGAGATACCATCATACCACAACTAAAAAGACTGAAAAAAAAAAACACTTATATGCAAAAAAAAATAACTGACTTAAAAAAAAAAAAACACTAAAAAGTCGGTATAAAATCGCGTTGTAAAAAAAACTTTACTTTCGGAAATCAATGACTTTTGTTTGTTTCATTAACTTTTTTGGCGGCGACTTTCGGAAGCAAAGTTATTTTCCAATTTTTAGCTCAAAAATTGAGAGAAGAGAAGAATTTGATTGAAAAGTCAATTAAAATCGCGTACCCTAACGCGATTTTAATTGACTTTTCAAACAAATACAGGGTGTAAGGGACAGCCCTGCACAAACTGACAGGGTGCATTCAGCTCCTTATTTTGAATCATATTCCACCTGAATTTTTGTCGGAATTTTAAAAAAGTTTCCTTTATTTCAATGTAAAATTACATTCCCTGTACGCAGCACTCCATTTATGTAAATAATACAGCTAACATAAATAATCCAACAAAGGACGTTGAAATACTCTAATGAACGACGCGTGAAATCAGCTGTTCACTTCCTGCCTAGCTACAGAGTTCATCGAACTCGTCGTCGCGCTTACCGTTCGCACGTGCGTTTTGCCACGGTAACGATACATTGCATATGAGGAAAAAAAACAAATCCAATTTATTGCATTTCCATAACATTCCTGAAATAATTTCTTGTACCGATCATCTAAGTATGATAAACTGAATTCACCCCATCAGTTTGTGAAGGGCTGTCCCTTACACCCTGTATACATACAGCAGGTATCAAAAATGTATAATGTGTATTTCGCTTTTTTATGTTATGCGCAACTTTAATAGTGAATCTGAATTGAATTTTCCTGTAGTGCTTTAGGTCTGCATGTTCATGTGATTAATGTAGCTTCAATATTATTCTTTCCTCTCACAACTTTAGAAAACGGAAACAGAATTTTGACTTGGGTAGTACCCACAATTGTTTTAATGTAGTCTTATGATATTCAAATTTTTATATTGCAGATCTCGTTCCTTATCACGCGGGCGGCTGCGCAGGTCGCCTTGGTCGCCGCGACGTCGGCGAACTCGCGAAAGGACATTGTCGCTGACTAGGTCAGTGCCAACCCCTAAACGAACGAAACATTGAATCATCGAAAAATTCCGCAACAAAAAAATTATTTAACAGTAATATTTAATAAACAGGAACAATATTGCCTTTAATGAGAAACTAAAAAAAATGGATTTGACAAAATGGAGCGCCACCTTCGCTCAGAACATCCAGTTCATTTATTGTTGTTTAGCATTTAATTAATTTTATTCAGCTTTTACAGTACTTTGGTGATGTGTATAACGTTAGTGTAAACAGCCCCCTCTGATAGCAGCAACCCCATAGGGACCTTATTGTCACGACAATAAAGAAGATTGTGATTGTGATAGTGTTGCAAAATACCTGAAAGGACTTCCATGGCCCTACCACCATTTGTAATAGTGGCCGAAACATGGGGCGGCAGACGACATAACTCGCTTGGCCATCTTATTTTTACGGTCCGCAGGTGTTTCTTCATCCCTTACGAATTAGGCTCTGTGTCACCCTGTAGACTCTTCCCTTAGCAGCCCCGACATGTACACTTACACTCGATAAACTCGATACCTGAAAGGACCGCAGTGAATGTTTGCTCCGTATCAGGTCGCCTTCCCCGCGGCGCCGCCACCGCTCGCCGCTGCGCTACCGCTCGCCGCTGCGCTCGCCGCCGCGCTCCCCGTTGCGCACGCCGCTGCGCTCGCCGCCGCGCTCACCGCCGCGCTCGCTGCCGCGCTCCCCGCCGCGCTCCCCGTTGCGCCCGCCCATGCGCGAGCTGCCGCCGTCGCGCAATATGTCTCCACATCGGTGAGTCTAGCTCTATAAGTAGGCTGAGGCGGTGAGGCACTCTTACCTACCGACTGAAGTGATGAACCAGATCAGATGTCGGGTACTTTGTCTGAGGCGTATGGGTTGGAGTGTGGGGTGAGTCAGGGAGGTTTGACTTCCCCGGCGCTCTTCAATCTATACGTCAATCAGTTGATCGAGGAGCTATCGGATGCTCTATTGATGGCAAGATTGTAAATAGTATAATAATTTATGAAGATGATATGGTGCTGCTGAGTCCCTCGATTGATGGACTCGGACGGATGCTTGTGATATGTGAGAGATACGCTACGTCTCATGGTTTTTTGTATAATGTACGGAAGAGTGAGCTTGTGGTGTTTAGGTTAGCTACTAAAAAGCCTAGGGAAGTTCCTCCGGTATGCCTTTATGGGGTACCACTAAAAAGTGTGACACATTTAAAGTACCTTGGCCACATAGTGAACAAATATCGAAATGACGATTGACATAGAAAGGAAGGTTTGCACGATATATTAAAGAGGGCCTTTTCAAGGCGTTTATCCAGTCATTCTACGTGTCGACTGTGGGTTAGACAAGGGGCAGAGGGGCACAACGTTTATCGCGAGTACAATAACGCTTTTAGGGTGCTGTTGGGGCTCCCGCGGTTCTGTAGTGCATCAGGCACGCTTGCTGCGTCGGATACGGATAGCTTCCAAGCTATTATGCGAAAAAGAACAGCATCCCAGATGGAGCACCAACAGCATTTTAAAAGTGATTTTAAGCCAGATTATCCTTTCCTGGGGCACTGGACCCGTATGCACAGCTGCAGGATACTCCTTGATACGGCCCGCACTGTGACAGGGTTCCTGTCTCTGAAGCCCTAACCACCGGTAGTTTGGACCCTGTTCCCGACAACGGCGTACCACATTTTTTTTAAGGCTAATGTCGCGTTGTGCAAAACTCAGAAATTCCCAAAACAAAAATACAGACACGAAGGAAGGTAATAGTTATGCTGCTGTTTTTTTATTCTTGATTTTAATGAGTGACAACTTCAGTGTTTTCCAAAATGAAAATCCAAGATGACGGCCATAAAATTTTTCAGCTTTTTGGTCATAGGTGTCATTTCATGGTTTTCGGGGTCGCTCATAACGAAAATGATGTTAGAGTGAATATCCAAGAAGGCGTCAACGAAAATTTTCAGTTTTTCCTTCATAAGTGTCCTTTACATGGCTTTCGGGGCCGCCGATAACGAAAATCGATGTCAGAATGAAAATCGAAGATGTCCCCGATGAAACTTTCCGAATTTTTTATTTATGGGTGTCATAATGGTTTTCGGGGTTGATGAAAACGAAAATACTCAAATTGAAAATCGAAGAAAGCACCGATGCAAATAATGAAAATTGAAATGACACTCATGACGAAAAAATCTTCACTTTTCGTAGCCGCCATCTTTGATGTTGATCTAATATTCGTTTAGAGCTCCTTCGATTACCATGGACGGTGACACCCATGACGACAAATTCGATAATTTTCGTATCCGCCGTCTCTGATTTTGATTTCGATTCATCGTAAGGAATCTTATTTCCCGCCAGTATCCGTTCGCGCTAGTGTCTTCCGCGCATGTGTAAAAAACTAAAAAAATCATAGATAAAAACGTAACCCTTCTTTTCTTTGTAGTCGGTTAAAATAATTAAGTAGAGCAGCCTGCATGACAACATGAGCGCGATAGATTGTGCGAGTAAGTAGTAAAAAACAATTGACGATATTCCGACATCCTTCTACCACATGAGTAAGTAAACGGAACAGAGTTAAAGCTTCTAAAGAACGTTCAAAATTGTTACCTATTTTGGTAGGGTTGTCACAATATGTTAAGACAAATTAAACAAAACATTTGTTATATAGTTTTATTATTGAGTATGATACAGTCCAGTGGCGAAGGGTGAAAACTCAGTCAGGGGAACCCGAAGAAAAAAAATGAGAATTACCTTTTTTTTTGTTTTTTATCTCTGTTTACTTTGACCTTATTTTCGTTATCAGTGACCCCGAAAACCATGAAAATGATACCCATGACGAAAAAAACAAAAAAAAAAATGTTGTTGCCATCGAATTTTCATTTTGACCTCATTTTTGTTATCAACGACCCCGAAAACCACGAAAATGACACCCATGACGACAAAACCGAAAATTTTCGTCGGCGCCATCTTGGATTTTCATTTTGACCTAATTTTAGTTATCAGCGACCCCAAAAACCATGAAAATGACACCCATGAAGAAAAAACTGAAAATTTTCGTCGACGCCATCTTGAATTTTCATTTTGACCTAATTTTAGTTATCAACGACCCCAAAAACCACGAAAATGACACCCATGACAAGAAAGCCGAAAATAAAGTGAAGCATAAAATGCAGGGGGAGTAAAATAAAAAAATGTAAATAAGTCAACAAAATAAAAAAACTAGTTGGTACCAAATACGATATAGACCATTACTCAATCTATCTTGTTCTCCCATACATACTTTCTTTTTCTGTCCTTGTCGTAACTCGATAATCTTCGGCTTACCGGGCTCCTTAACTCCTTAGTTACGAGGGAACATAAAAACAGACATTACATACATACAGGTCAAAGACATAACCCTCCTTTTGGGCTTCGCCGCAGTCGGGTAAAAACACACCGAGTAGTATCCTCTTCTTATTAAAAAAAAAGGATCATACAATAAAATATAGGTACTTACTTGAAAAAGTAATAGTCAAATATTTACTTACCTATTGTACTCCTTGGGATAGTTAAAGTATGATAAATTTTTGTTTTTTCTACTATTATTCATACACACAATACAATAAACAAACATTTTAATTTTAATATTCAAACTTGCAACCAATCTTGCAACTGACAAAACAAACAACGTGCTCCTTGGTTGCCATGGCACCGTGCCGTGCTGACCCTGAGATTGTCCACTGGCTGTGCCAGCGTAAACCGGTTTTTTCCAGTCTCGCCGCGTACGCGACAAGCGGCCAGTGGTCACGCACACATGCTCCGCGTGCTTGTAATAGTGCAACCGATTTGCGCGGTTGTATGAAGCTTTAACTCTGTTCCGTTTTCCTACTCATGTGCTTCTACCTCGACCGCCATGCGGTCACCGAGGAAATATGGTAAACGTTTCCGCATATAAACTGTAATTTTATGTGTATTTTGGTATATTAATAATTTTCAGTTTACGTTAATTTTAATGACTTTTTATTTTGTTGTGTGGCCCTTCGGTAAAATCGAATAATAACACAAATCGATTGACAGAAACTACATATTTGTTGAGGGCAAAAATCGAGAAATTTGGCTAGATTATCGTAATCAGATTAAGAAAATAAAAGATTTTTACAAAAAGTAACAAGCCAATTTTGAAGACAAGGATGTAAAGGTATTTATTGGCTCGATAGATTTTGCGATTTAGCCTCTGTTGCCTCGGAAGAAGTGCGGAAACAGGACTCGGACTCGCGTTGGGCGCGAGAGACCTCTTTTCAACGCTTGATTTACGCAACAAGAAAAGGCATTATGAACTTTAAAAAATACGTAGTTATTAAGCATATAACCAATACTATGTTGCACTAAAAACAATTGCAATTCATTAATAACTTTAGTCAAAAAAACATTGTGAACCTGCGCGAATATTTCGATGCGCTGTCAATGTTGGTAGACTGGGCCCTTAATGTTTTAGTATAGATTTTTTAAGAAATGTTTAAAAATGAGACGAATAAATGGATAATAATAAAAAAAAACTATAACTAGATTTAAATTGTTTTTTTCGAAAGATGGTGAAGTTGATGTTCAGCCTATGTGGAATGATGTTTCAGGGATAAAAGAGACATTTCGATCATTCAAGATTTTTGTTTTCAGATATGCTGGTGTTTACGACGAACTGTTGTCCCCGCCCCGACGAACTGTTGAGCCGCCCTACGGAGCCAGGTACGATTGTAACAGTCTAAATAGTGTCTTCATGCGCCCTTTTACGACACCTAAGAGAATGCGTTTGTTCGTTGACGTTATGAAATTGCTGAGCGGATTGAACCTGTGTTCGCGTTTCGGTGTACGAACTTGGTCAGTACCCGTTGTTGCGCTACGTATTTTAAATTGTATTAACGTAAGCTGTTGAAATGTTATTACTTGTTTAATGTATGACATTTTCATTAAGCAAATAAAATAAGTTCCTAACTGCAAATATGTTGGTGAGATGTAAAGGTTTGTCAGCATTGTGGTAAGTATTATTATGCGAAAGTTAACAACAATAGTTGTTAACACGGACGAGTATCTTGACGTCATTTCAACTCCGAAGCTGTGATAAAGTAATTTAAGGTTTTAGTGGTTTATGTAGTAGTAGGTTAATTTTATTGTAAAACACGATTTCAAGCATTATACTTGAAACTTTTTGAATATACGCAATTTTTTTTTGAAGTAAGATTCCTTCATAATAAGCCTAGTACTCATTAAATGATCAAGTATGCAAAGTCGAAATCAAAACTGCTTGAAATCGTCTGTTTGTGGTGTGTACTCGACACTGACTGAAGCTGCTGAATATGTAAAATTAATGTGATGTGGTATGTACAGTCAACCGTACGGCACCGCCTCTATTTTGTATCTGTTAAGGCAGTTTTCATGATTCAAGTATTACTGACGTACGGGTGACTCTTCTCACTTTTCTTGTTTTACGAATTGTAAACATAACTCTTATGTAGTAAGTACTCATTTGTTCAGAAAACTGAAAGGCGCCCTTTGTTAGCGCTACGATGCGATCAGGTTCGCTGAACAAAATCTCCGTGGCCTAATCAAAGCAATCGGACGCACTCATATTTCACTCATTTGTTCGGTTAACCGGAAGGCGCCCTCGGTCGGTGGCGTGACGATGCTTTCAGGTTCGCCAAGCAAATCGCTTTGGTTAGGAGGTGGCCTTCTCATTTTTAGTTTTTTTCTTTGATTTTGTACATTATCAACGAACCCAATTATTATATGAAAATCACGAAAACTAGTTTTAAAGTATTCTATACCTATACAAAAAATTGTATACAATATATTGAAAAAAAAAGTACCTAATTCAACCACAATGACGTAATTGTAAGTACAATTACGTCATTATAGAGAATAGAATTACTTTTGAAGTAATTTGTACATTGCTTACATTGTGTGCATTGCTGGGCTTGTCAATATTTGTTATATTTAATTAAAAATTACAGGCAAATTATTTAACTGATACATTTAAATAAAAAATGCCGACTGTACTATTGTCTTTTTATTTCTTGTTATAAGATTTTTCTAATTGTTAGTTTCGATATTTTAAGGCATTGATGTGTATTGTTGATAAAACTGTGATATTTGAATTGTATTATTTTGTGAATTTATTAATGCTAATTTATTAATGTTAATCTAGTATTGCGTTACCGACTCATCGAGTTAATTGTTAGTTTATTTGAATATTTTTGTATCTGGCCTGCCTAACTTTTATTATATTTTCAAAATAGCAATTTTATTTTATTTTCAAAATAGCAAGCAGGCGTAAAATTGTATTAACCAATAGCTGTATACAAACAAGTATTGTATGACATAAAATCTTGTAAAGGTTCACGGTTCATATACCTAAGCTATTTATATAAGTTAGAATGTATTTACTAACGAGATGTGACGCTTTAGTGTGCTATAATATGCGCGTAATTTAGTCTTAACGAAGACCAGGTGGTCTGACTGTAAATTTAAAACCAATTGCCAAGTCAAAAATCAAATCGCCGCAATTTGTAAAAATCGGTCTTGTCTGGCGGTGACTACCCGAATATTCCCAATGCCGCTCAGCCACCTCACCAGTATCCCGATAGCGAGACCACAATCTGGATATGAGGCTTTGACTGGTACCATTACATCAGCAATCTTGCTCTAACATGCGCCTGCTTCCAGCATGCCTATTGCTTTCAACATCCCTTTTCTAGTTAAATGCCGACGTTCCATAGTATAAATAAACCCAGCAGTATTGATTTTGTGCGAAAAATCTTTGTTTTTGTTAAAAACAGTAAAATCTTTAACACACGTAGGTAAGAAAATTTGTACCAAGAACAAAATTGCGTTTAAATCTTTTTGAAATGTCCAGTACTTTTAAAGTTAGCCCGTAAATGTACAATATCCTTAGACACTTTTGATGTGTGCGTATATATCGGTAAAAACACGTTATAACTTGTAACTTTAAATTATTCACGCAGGGCATGCCGTGGAAGCTCTTAAGATGCAACATTTTTTCCGACTTTGTTGACGAATGTCATACCTCAAACCCGATATCAGGCTAAACTATTCATCCTAGGCCAACGGCGCGCGAACCGACTTCGTGACTTGGGGCACCCCGACTCGGGATAGGTCAGGTTCGAAGGGGATGGCGGGGTCTAGACCACGCCATCGCGTTTATTCTGTTACACGTTGTATAAGACTATGACCATCCGGAATAATGTACCTTTCAAATGGTGAAAGAATTTTTCAATCGGGTAACGTAGTTCAAGAGATTACTTTTCGCATACACTAACTTAAAAATCGCCCTATCGCTTTATAATAATAGGGTGAAAGTAGAGTGCGGTGGGTTTTCTACGGATATTTTGACAGCGAACACTAGCTCTGTGCACCCGCGCGAGTTTTAGTGAACGCCCTTAGAAGATTTTGGGTCATGCAATAGTTGTTTGTATTGATATTAAGCGGTATGAAATATAAAGATGGCGGAAAGTTAGACAGGCTTAAATATGTAAACCAATTTGTATAAAAAATTAATTTCATTTTGTTTACTTCTGTGAATACAATGTTATGTGCTAAAATAATTACTCTTGACAGTTGTAATGTAATTATTTAAGGTGCTGTAGGATCGTATGTCGAGCGACATGGTTTTTTTGGCGCTTGAAAGACATTGTCAGTGGGTAAACATTTGTGAAATTGTCTGTGGAAATTGTATTGAAAAAAACAAGATGGTGGCAGTAGTTCTGACGAGTTCGAAAACAACCATGACGCTAATTATTGCCACGATATATTTCGGTAGCTGGGCAATCTGGGCTTAAGTGTGTGTCCGTAATTATTTATGTAGATCATACAACGGAATAGGAGTTACTGTTACTATACATATCACGTGAATGGATTACGAGTAATAGAGAAGTATGGAAGAAGAAGACATGCTGCGCCGACCCGAAATAAATTGGGATAAGGGCAGGCAAGTTAATGATGATGGATTTGATTAAAAACACATCAAACCCGCAGAATAAAAGTACTGCAGCTTGTGCATATTACGATTTCTGACCTTTCTAAGTGATGTTGTTCAATAATTGTAAACAAAATATAAATGACAATATTTTACGACCTTACTAAACTTCGTTATATATAATGTTTCATAATTATTTACTCTGGGACAGTATACGCAAAACAAGGTTGATAACTGGCGCCACCTGAACAACGAAAACAGAACGTTCATGAGGAGATGATCATGTCACGCTTTTAGGCCAGAGCTGACCGGATGCATGTGCGTGACGTGATGATGCGTGCGCACCGGTTGTAATTATGAAACTGTGTGTTGCATCAGACCGGCTACTTGGTGAGTACGTAGCATTCGCGTGCCATCGGTCTGACATCTTCATTATGCTACGAGCGCACTGACAGGTGGATAGCTTAGTGTCTTGAGCTTAACGAATCACCTTGCGAGTAGCGAAGTGAAACGATCGATCTAGAATCCTCGCAACCGGCCACACTGCGCGTTCGGCGCCTTCGCTAGTCGCATTGCGTATATCGAAGTAGCGTCGAGATTGTAATGTTTGAAACTAAGGTTACGTACGCGCTGAGCAAAGTGACTTAACATCTAGCTACTTGCCAGCGAAAGCGCCAAGCGCGCAGTGCGGCCGGATGCAAATATTTTAGAGCGTTCGTTTCACTACTCGCTAGGCTCTAGGCACTAAGCAAGACACCTATCCGTTCGTACGTAATCTTAGTTTCAAACATTACAAACTATGGAAGATGTCTGAACAGTTGCCACGCGCTCGCCACGCAGCCGGTTTGCCATATTCTATAGAGTTTCATACATTACAACCGGTGCATGCACGTACTACCGAGTTCCTTGACGGTTG
The DNA here is from genome assembly GCA_963082995.1 of Noctua comes. NCBI lineage: Eukaryota > Metazoa > Arthropoda > Insecta > Lepidoptera > Noctuidae > Noctua > Noctua comes. The sequence goes on from OY720273.1 coordinate 9,539,934, forward strand.
AGCACTTTTCACCCTTATTCCCCGAGTAATATGGTTGAAAAGTGTTCGAACGTCAGTGAGCGTGGTAGTACACACGGCGGCACATGAAGCTGTAGTATAACTTAGCCTCGCTTTGTATAGATTTCCTAAACAATGAGAGATCCGCATAAACTGGTTTTGTATAGCTTGATTGGCCGCCGTGCGTACATGCCACTCACACGCATTTGGTCTGCTCCAACCTTTTATTGACCTGCAATATTTGCTTATAGTTTGTACTGTTAGCGCCACTATTTGTAAACTTGGCTTGGCTGATCTAGTAATGGCGTCAACTAAATATACAAATATGTATTTTAAAGTCCCATTTTTTATTGATTGATTTGTAAAGAAATAACTATTGTTAACTCGATAAAGCGAGTAAATGTAACAGTTTATTTTTGTAATTAAATGTAATTGCTTAATATAAAATCAGTAAAATATAATTATTTGTTCATATTATTTTCGTTTAAATGGATGTAAAAACTTAAACTATGCTTGAACTTTGTTTTGTTGACACACTGTATGGCTCTATGCTGTCCTCTTTGCCGTAACCTGACGACACCAGATTCTTAAAGTCTTAAAACCTGCAATAGCCAGCAGTAGCGAAGGGTTAATTTTTGTAATAAGCCGGAAGACATATCTTTAATATGATTATATTATTTATCTATAGAATACTGACTGTGCCATTTTTCAAAGGGAATCCGGCAGGAATCGGGTTGTATGGAACCTTCGCCACTGATAGCCAGAATGGTTCCTAAAATGACTTTTAGGAGAGAGTGTCAGTTATCCCTTTGCTGGAACAGGTTTTTTTTTTTACAAATGGCATTATTTTGTACTTTACTTTTCTTTCCTCATGCGTTTCGTGTGTACATAAATGGTGAAATAATATAAATAAAAACTTCTAAGATTCTTTGCCGGTAAGACAATATAATAGGAATTGGGCACAATGTCAATCGGGCTAATATTATAAAATAAGCCTGTATGTTACATAGTGACGCCTGAACCGATCGTTTTGAAAGGCGTTTGAATATTTTGGCATGCCTACTCGTCCGCTGTTTTATTTTTTTTCCAAATTGCAGCCACTCTCAATGGCTGGCATCAATACACACAAATATGGTACGACTCAAAATCTTTGAAAACGCCAGCCTTTTAGATATAATCTATCAAAGTTAGAATTGATTCATTGGCTTTGTTGGCCGAAATGGTGGCCTCTGACCACGGTAATTATCTGTTTATATCACTAGCTCGCGTCTATACAAACAGTTATTGTACGAGACAAAATTTTATTATGAATATAAAATTAAATGGCGGGCAGTAAGACAGGCCAGTCTACACACAAAAATATTCCAACCCCTTTAACTTTGTTGACCTATCTGTTAGTATTAATGCTAGTAAATATTAATGATTGTATTGACGATTATAATAAACATGTGCTCAGCTTTTGATAATTTAGTAGTAAGTGCCAGATTGTTTTGAAAATGTCAACAAGTAAAAAAATAAATATGTTACAAAGTAAAAGTATATCTTTTAAGCCTTTTTTTAATATCAAAGAAATATAATGTAACGATAATTATCCATTTAATTGAAATGGTTCAGAACTATTAAATTGTCACTTTGCTATTTTAAGGCAGCTTCATCTGAAATACTTTTCTAGCGAAGAAGATGACTTGTTACGCCAAGATGCTGAAAGAATTCGTCTACATGCCAGGGATGGATGCTCCAACACCTACAACAGACTGCTGGTAAACTAATTCTCAATATGAAAAGAAATGTTACTTGTACTAATACTGATTTCTTACAGGTAATTACAGCTGAGTCCCTATATTTTTCTTTAACTTAGCATTATTACCCGTTTTTTTCCATTTTTCAATAGGTATTAACAAAGTGTGGGAAAGAGATGGAGCCATGTAGGACGTGTCGCTTCATATCTTGCCCACGCTGAAGTAAGACTAATGGTAGGCCCCCAGTTTTTATCGATAACGCGGAAGGCAAAAAAAAACAGCATCTGAGTAGATTAATTTAATTGTTAATGTTAAAGAAAAACGTTTGAAATATTCACTTAATTTAACTTTCTGTTGTACTTTTGTTGTTACAGATAATTCACCATTTAATTAAAACTGCATTACAAAAGTTTTTTCCTCTTAGGTAATCTTATTAAGATTTTTATAAGTTCCTGCGTTCCTGAATTGAAGTTAGCTCATTTTTTCAACTTCAGACTGAAAATTGTATAGGTAGGCCATCGCATTAACAGCACTCATCCTACCAAATGTAAAGCAAATAGGGTTAGTTATTAAAATTAAGTACAGGGAATACAGTAGCTTATATCTCGGAAACGTGACACTTCAGAACATTTTGTCTCATACAAAACTTGTTTGTATCGATACCAACTATCGATTAATGTAGGTGTTATGCGTGGCCGCAATATTGAAAAAAAAAATAATGGCGGTAGTCAAGCCGGCCAGGCCTCATACAAAAATCTTCTAAGCCCTTTCCATAGTTATTTATAGAACATTGATGACTGTATCTGCACAAATTCAATAAAGCGTAAAGGGCTTTGAATTATTTGGCCCGCCTAAGTTCCGCCATATTATTTTATTTTCAGAATAGAGGCCACGCATTAAACCTATATTAATCAATAGTTGGCATCGATACATTTGTGCGTAGCCACTAGTTTGAAAATACAATAAAATGGCTGAAGTTATGCCGGCCACGGTCGTTGCATAAAGAAAACCAAGCGTGTCAACGAGGTGTTATGATAAAAACATGTATTTCATATTAAAGCTTGAACATTTACGTAGCCATGGATTTAAATGTTTGAGTTGGGCTAAAAAAAGAAATATTTTGTAACTTCAATTGCCCCATTTAAAATATTGGCATTCAGCTGCATCCAGCGCACTGGAAGCTGATCCCACGTGTTTGGGATAGGCTAGGGGCGAGATGATGATGTCTTCTTCAATTCGAAAGGTGCAATGCATATAGAAGTCAGCTCAGCCTTAAAAAATGGTTTGTTCCCACAAACAAGTACCTTGAAACAAGGATAGTAAAGTCTCACAAACCACCAGGAGGCCAGAATAATGACGAAGTATTATGGATGGGAAATGAGAATTTTTGTCCCCACTAGTTCTTGTAACACTTGATATCGTAGGACTACTGGGAAGAAAACATTCGCAGTTCGTAGTTTTGGAGGTGCGGAGGCGTGTGTGATGGTGAATGTGTGAGATATGTGAAGGGATGAAGAAAACTCCGAACTACACAAGAAGAAAGAAAGTTTATTGCATAGACACAGGTTACAGTTCCTCACACACAAGAGTTCCACTAAGAAGGAATGGTAGAAATAGAATAGATAGCACGGAAATAAACAAACAACAGTCAATCTTAAGCGCAGCGAAGCTATGTTTTACAATCACAATGGTCGCTATAAGTTTCGTGAACACACTGCCGAGGCGGCGCGCGCGCATGCGGAGCGCATCGCAACGCTGACCGCTAGAACAAAAGACGCGTCATAGCTGCGCCGCCGGCTAGCTGATAAGAAATTATCTACTAATACGAAATATGTGTTTGTATGTTGAATTAAATTCTTACAAAGGTTATGTTTTGATTTTATACAGTGTTTTTGGGTACCGGTTACAGATACTTTAAGGGCATATTATATACTCATTTCTATCAACAAATACACGTTTAAGAATATTCCTAACCCCGCTAATGGCAGCCATCTTGTTTTATAATCGTTTGTTCTAGGGTATGTTCAATGAAATGCTAATATCTCTGAAAGAGACCTATAGGCGTGCAAATTATCTTATTAGATAAACGATAAACGCATAGGCTATCGAATTAGTATTCTTTTTTGTTGTAAATAATATGTAAATAGCGATTAAAAAAGAGAATATACAAAATTTTACACAACATTAACCATTTTTTTTACATTTTCTACTCTCTCTCTCTCATTTTTATGTTTGATTAGAAGTATTTGAGTCAACTTGCAAAATGATATTAAAATATTGATTCAACACCAATAATTTAAGAGTTATAGTCACATAGCCCTGTCGCAGCGCATAGACTTCACAATGTTAACTTCTAACGTCTTCACGAGTTATTTTTCAGGAAAATTTATTTAAGAATTTAATAGCCGCGGCGTTTATCCTTGCAATAAGATCATTTGCACGTCTCTAGGTCTCTTAAATTCAAAGATAATAGCACTTCATTGAACATACCCTAGATAGAAAAAAACAAGATGGCTACCATTCGCGGGGTGTGGGGTTAGGAATATTTATAAACATGTATTTGTCCATAGAAATAAGTATATAATATACCCTTAAACTGTCGGTAACCGGTAGCCAAACACACTGTATAATACGAGTTGTTAAGTTTCTTTGTAAATATGTACACAAATTTTATTATCGATTCTAATTTTAAGTAATTACATAGTTTATATTTGATTCTAAAGTATTAGGTATAATATATTAGAGTAGGTCACTACATCACCCTCTTCCAAAGACCGTCAAGGGTAATAATAGTCGGGAAACCTAACGCGACGTCCTGACCGCGTTCTGACGACGTCATCATCAGCAGAAGGCAAGTTTCGGAGTGCGGTGTATACCATGTGGGCGGGTGATATCGGGAAATTCCCGTAGTATGTGGATGTATGCGGAATCACCAAGACTTACTTTCACCAAAGAGACGACGTCAGAACGACCGTCAGGCGACGCCGCGGTGTAGAGCGTAGTATGATTGTCGATGAGGTATTGGTTCCTGCACTACAAAGAGTACTGCAGCAATATAGAACAAAAAGTACTACAGCGCCATCTATGAGACAGAAGATGAACTAAACATCAAAATACACCTAAATTCTACATCGTGCAAGTTATCCGCGACTTAAGACCATATAGAAGAACCCGACGACGACTGTGCAGTAGCCCACCAGACAACACCCGTCTGGTCGGTGGATCCTCCCTTTTCTATGGGGGATGAAGAACTTTCACCCTGTTCTCCATCCCCCCAAAGTTCTACCGTAGAACTGTTTAGTGGGAACAAACCAAAAACAATTGATATCCTACCTGCTGTAGAAGTAAATATCCTAAAACGTATTTGGCTCAAACAGACATCAAAACTCAAATTATGTTTTTAATTCAAAATATAAAAATTTGTCTATTAGAGTACATATTTCAAGGGCCCCTTATATTATATATCAAGTTCCCAGTTATACCGGAAAACTTTTCTCCCACATTATTGGATTTTTTTATGTAAATAAGTAAGTCAAATATCTTTTATTTTCAGATATGGACCTAGAAGCAGTGCACCACCGCCTGGGTACCCACCGATGGGTGTGAAACAGATGCCTCCAGTGGGAAATATACCTGTGCAATCTGAACAACCGGGATATCGAGGTCGCTACGATGCTCCTCCATTTGAAGAAATTCCTCCTGGTGTCGAACCACCAGTTCCCGGGTTTGAGCCATCGCCTTTCGAAAAACCACCATTTGGTCCATCTGGTCCAATTGAGCGCGATCGTTTGCCACCGCCTAATTATAGGGATCCGTATAGACCGCCGCCGTACGGTGAAGGGCCTAATAATTATAGGGACTTGTCAATACCTCCTCCTGTCCAAAACGAGATTCCTGTTCATGTAGGAGAGCAACCGCCGCGCTATAGAGATAATTATAGACCAGGTCATTATCGCGATCAAGGGCCCATGCCGTTCAGAGACGGTCAACCTTATCGGGATCCTGGCCCACCTGGGCCATATCGGGACCCTAACTTCAGAGGAGGTCCACCTCCATTCCGTGATAACAGTTACAGAAACGTTCCATACAGGGATGGTGGGTTCCGAGATAATCCACCTCATAATAGTTTTCGGGAACCAGCTGTTCCCTTCAGACCACCTAGTGCAGATCCCCGGGAGCCAGTTCCACTTGGTTATCATGATCCAAATTACCGCGATAATTTCCGAGATGAAAGTGCTGTACTTCGAGATCATTCTCGACCTGGATACAGACCTAACGTTCGTAACCGGGGTGGACCCAGACGCAACACTAATGTTGAACACGATAGACTCAGAGAAAGAGGAGAGGGTCGAGATCGGGAAAGATATAATGATAGCCGAGAGCCGATAGACAAAGCAGAAAGAACCCGGGATCCTGACAGAAGAACGGGATACGACAAAAATCGAGATACGCGTGAAAGTCGTGAAGATCGCTCTAGAGATTACGAAAGACCCCGTGATTATGAAAAAGAACGTGAGCATGCAAAGACTTCTCCGGAAAAGAAAGTACGTACCTCGCCAAAACGTAGTAGAGAAGCAAGAGAGAAAAAACGTAGTGAATCCAAAGGTCGTTCTCGCGACCGAGATTTCAGAAGGGAAAAGAAAGAAGAAAGGGCTCGAGATAAATCTTCAGCTGATAGAAACAGAGACCATAAAGATAAAGAAAAAGAGAAGAAGATTAAAGATCGAAAGAAGAAGAAAAGGGAGAAGGAAAAAGACACTGAAAAGAAGAAGAAACGTGAGAAAAAGGATAAGAAAGATAAAGACCATGTTAAAAAAGAGGGTGAAGAGCATGAAAAAGAAGAAGTTAAAACTGATGAGAAAGAAACAGATAAAATAGAAGCGGAAACTCCAGTTGTCGCTAAAATAGAAAATAAGAGCGCTGGAGTAGTTTCTATTAAAAAAGAAAACTCCCCTAAAGTAGAATCCCCAGAGAAACCCACTGATGATTTGTATGGTGATGAGGCATTGGGAGCTGTGGATAAAGAAATTATAGAAAATTATGTTAAAACTGAAGACAAAGACCTGTCCACGGAAAATAAAATTACAGAGAGTTTAAATAATTCTAAAGAAGAACCATTTGACGGTATCGAACTTCAAGCGAGTGCTGAGGAATTAGATCTAAAATCTGAGATAGAAATTAGCAACCCATCTAACAAAGAAATGTTGGCAACTTTACCAGAGTTATCAAAGTGGGAAGTAGACGAGGATCACGCTGAGAAGGCCAAAGAACCAGGAGAGATTACTTCTCCAGATGAAGAAGAAGATGGAAGTAAAGTTACATCGGATGTTATTAAACGAGCTGAAAATGCCATATTTGCTAAAGCAATAAATTCTCTGAGACCTATAGAAATTAAGAAAATCAGCAGTGATCGTCTCAAACTTTACGGTGATGAAGTGCAAAAGCCTCCTATGAATAATATTCAAATCACGGTTCCAGTAATTGATTCCGAACCAAGGTCAATTGAAATAAACGAAAGAAAAAGAAGATTTTCTAAAACACCACCGCCGAGATTATCCGTTAAAGATCGACTTGGTGGGAAAGTAGAAGAAACACGTAGAGGTAGAGAGCCGAGAGTTGTTCAAAGTACCGTAGAGCGTGTTAAATCTAGATCAAAAACTCCAAAGCGTGAACAACCTTACAGACGCGTGACCGTTGAAAAAGAAAGGGGTCGAAAACAGGATACCATTAGAACAGAACCATCTAAGAGTGATAGGCGCGTAATGTCTGAAGCTGTAAAGACTGGAGAGAAGCATCGAGCGCGAAGTCCTACTGAAAAGAAAAACACTGAAAAATACACTAAAGACGAAAAAAAACCAAGCACTTATGAAGTCGCCACACGAGATCGTGGTCAGGAGAAAAATATGCCAGGTGAAACAAAAAGTACACATACGGATCGTGAGAGGAAAAAATCTACTTTGGACGAAGCACATTTTGAGCCAGATTATGATGAAACTGTAGAATCTGATCATGAAAATAAAGAAGAAAACGTTAAGAAACGGGAACGTTCAGCATCACCCATCGGATTTAACGAAACGAAAAAAGCTAAACTTGATAACGAAACTATAAAATTGGATCTGACTAATGTCAAAAAGAAGCCTGATTCCGACAGTGAATCCACTAGTGGCTCTGAATATTCGTCATCATCATCTTCATCAGATGCTCGCAAACGCAAGAAAAAGAAGAAACGCAGCAAGAAAAAGAAAAAACGAGCTGCAAGTGAAAGCGATAGCGAGTCCGAGTCTAGTTCTGACGATCATAAGAAAAAGAAAAAGAAACGTAAGCATAAGAAGAAATCTAGTAAGAAGAAGAAGAAATCTAAACACAAGTAAATCTTTTTTTTGCTTGTATGTGTAATACATTTTATTGTTCATTATAACTTACAAATATAAAATGTAATATGGTGTTTTGATCAGTTTCAAAGGCATAAGTTAGCTCTAAAGTAGAGTAAGCAATTTTATTTTTAAAAAAAATTGTACTATCCAATTCTTAAAAATAAAATGAGTAATTCAAATTTTTTGTTTTAATAATAATATGGCTAATTCACATCGAGATGTCAGGGACCCGCGTACTTCGCGTAGCTTTCGTAATAGGTAGTTTCCTATCGACAAGTAAAGTGCAGGGGAAAAGTCGATAGGTAGCTATCGGCACAGCGTGGTTTTCTAGCCTCGACTATACTATCTGCATATTATAAGTAACAAAGATAAAACCCACCCCTCTTGCGAAGTTGTATCCTTTGGCAGGTATAGCTTCTCCAGACGTTCTGTGCGACGAAATAGCTTGTCTCATCGAGAAGGCAAAACAGGAACGAGATAACGGCCACCCTCAGTACGGGCATCACCTACCACCTTCATACTTAAAAAGCCTTGAAAGCTTCCGCTTCGTGAGACGTACGAATCTCCTCAGCAGACAGGGCGTCAAATGAAAGATGTGAATTGTGGAGGAACAGGCACACCACCCCTCCTCACTTCTTCAATCCAACAGAACAACTTCCTCCCGGACAGAACTGCAGCGGCCAATCTGGAAATATCTTAATCATTTCTGGGCCCAGGTTGGTCGCTATAGAAATAATCTGGCCAAATGGTATATCCTCGACTCGTCCTTAATACAATGCCAGTGTGGGGAGCTCCTCAGCAGCATATGCCCAGTATGCCCACCTCCTTTCTTGCCCATCCTGCGCAACCACTTGCACCTTCCAGGATGATGATGAGAAAGATGTACAGAACAGAACAGATTTAAGGGTTACATTAACGGATGCAGCTGAAATTCTAAGAATCTAAAATGCAATAGCCACCAGTAGAAGTTACTAATTTTGTCGAGTTATTTGATTGAAAAGTCGAGGAACTAAAAGAAAGTGTAAACTCTTCACTCCAGAAAAGTTAGCTTTTCTCTAGTCCTTTTGTTCAGAAACAACAAATAATCATAACATTACGCCTGTAATCTTCGAAGGGTCAGGCAGAGGTGTACCTTATAGTTGTACACCCACATTTCACCAGTTATGTTAAGTCCCATGTAATAAGGGGCGAGCCTATTGCCATCAACCGGACTCAAATCCAGACTCCGTGGCTGCTACTGAGAAATTCCTGATGGAAAAACCTAATAATTTTTTAGACACTGCCTTGGACAGGTTAAAATTTGTTACGATCCTTCATACAGGAGTTAACTTGGTGGACTTTTATACAATTCAAGAGAAAGAAGGCTGCAAGAGCGAGCGAAGCGAGCACGAAACTTTTTACATTATGCCTTGAATTAATTCAGATATTTTATTTGAGATCAAAATGTCTACATGCTTTTGCAACCTTATGTATGACATAATTGCCTATGCAAGGGGCTTCTAATTTATTATCAGCCTCTGTTTATATCGGGCGACCATGCTAAAATCCAACAGGAGTGCCAAACCAGAGGCAGAAAAAAGGAGCTTCTGTGATAAAAGTTTTTTCGCAGGGTTAAAGTATGGACCACGCGCGTTAGTCCAAAGAAAATGTGTTATTTTGTTCAGGCAGTAAGATTACCTACTCAGAGGCTCATTACTCTGTCTCGTATGTACTTACTAATTCTGTGGCATCAGGCAGGAAAAGTTGAGAGGAGCTTGTGGCTAAAATAACGCCGCTCGGGTTGATCTTTAGGTTAATCCGTGCTTGGCTAGGTTGGTCTGTGGATGGGTGACCGCCCATTACATACCGAGTTTCCTCCGTGCCTCGGAAAGCAGGTTAAGGTGGAAGAACCAGGGTAGCCCGCGTAATTCCAATTTTCTTAGGTTTTTTGCAATTTGCATGTGAAACAAAATATGATTCGTGACCGTAACACGTGTAATACCATAAGTTTATTTAATCTCATTTAATGACTATTTGATGAAAATGTCATTAAATGGGATTATATGAACTTAATGGGTTGAATTGATGAGTTTAATGACTATAACTCTGTAAAGCCATATTTGTTACGGTCGCGAATCATTTCTTAATCAATATACGACCTGACACTGACCTGTAAATTGCGAAAAAACGTAAGAAAATTTAAATTTCGCGGGCTGTTGGTCCCGGCTGTCATCTGTAGATTTTTGACAGTAGTTACAGGTAGTCAGTGGGCCAAAAAGTCTGACAACCAGTCTTACGTCGTCGGGGTATCGTATTACCCAGTACTAACTGGGTTGTGGAGGTCAGATAGGCAGTCGCTCCATGTAAAATACTGGTATTCAGCTGCATCCGTTTAGACTGGAAGCCGACCCCAACATAGTTGGGGAAAAGGCTAGGCAAATGATGAGGCAGGAAAAGTTATAACTTTTAAAAAATCCCGTGCCTCGCCCACCATGGACATGCTGCTACTTTGTATTCCCCCTTACAACATAATTCGTCGCACAAATCTAGATGTACCTACCCGGTTATTATAAGTTTTGTAATAGTGGACAATATTTTGAACATTTGGAGTGCGTTATGGTAGTTTGGGCGCGGCCTTAATTAGAACTAACGCCGCGCCATCTTGTTTTTTCAAAGAAATTACCATAGACAATTTCTCAAATGTTTTCCTCTGTTGTCATTCAATGTGCTGTTGGTAAACATTGGATGGAGTAAATTCCGATTAAGACCACGCCGCGACAAAAGCACCAAGCAGCACTAAAATGCTTGTTTATGCTGGCTGACCCATGTAATAGCACTTTGCCGGGGACTGTTGATGACTTCATTCACTCGCTTTCTGTAGCACCAGTAATCCCCTTCGAACCTAATCTCTCCATTCCGGGGTGCCCCAAGTTCGAGCTTGCTCTACTTTAGGCCTTTATTTTTAAGCCCTCTAGATTGATTAGTCGCTTGTCAGTCCAACCCAGTTTGTTACCTAGTAACTGACTTGCGGAGGTCAGATAGTCAGACGCTCTATGTACTTAAGATAACAGTATGTTAAGTACATGGAGCGTCTGACTATCTAAATAACAGTAGGTATTTAGCCCCAACCTAGTTGGGAGTGGGCTAGGCAGGTAGCGTTGCCCGATCAAGGAATCGAACCCAGGTCGTCTAGCTTAGCAGTTGCGCTTTCGACCACGAGATCAACAAGGCAGTTATAAAGACCCGAACATAGTGAAATTATGAGGCAGAAGCATTAAGTAATATTTTAATGTCTTTATTTTAAGTTATTAGTATACTTAATACAAAATAACACAGCTTAAATACAACTATAAAGTAATAAATAATATCGAGATAAAAATATTCAAGTCGTTTAAATTTATTTGCGCCCTCGGCGGTATCCTCCTATCAAACTTAATCCTATATGGTGCCACCAATTTTTGCGTTTGAGTTTCCGTTCATACTTGGCATTACGACGGAACTCCCGCCACTCTTCGCGCTTCTGGGGTATATTGGGCCCATATGTTTTCTTCGGCCTGAACGAAGCCTTTACAGTCTGTAAACAAAGATTGACGTTATTATCATGATAGTTAATAACTTATTGCACAGGGTTAAAATCCAGAAGCTTTTAGATTATGAAATAAGAATGTTGCATGACATTATACTTTTACACAATCTAAAAGTTAAAAAAATGCTCTTTTGGTATCCGTCTGTGTGACCACTAAGTTGATTCCCATACGACACTGCTTATCCGCGCGGTCGGTCGGAGGCGGCGAAGTGAATGTATAGAATATGGGCAGAGCGTCGCGCGCGGAGGCGATGAGCGCCGCTCGACAGCGCAGTCGGGTAGTGTACATGTGTAAGGCATCAATAGATTTCATACAAGCCAAATGCAACGAGAGATCCGCTTCACCGCCCGACCGCTTGGACGAGCGGTGTCGTGTGATACCCAACCGTCTTCTTTTCAACTGCACAGTGCTCATAAATAGGTAAACGAATAAAATAAGCTGAAAATTTTTGGAATAGTCTACTAACCTCGACAAAAGTAGCAGATTTGTATTTCCAGAGTGTTGCTAACATAAATATGGGAATCAATGCAATTCCGAAATATTGAAGAAGCGCGCCAGCAACTGAAAAAAATCATTAATATAGTTTGTGTAAAATTGTAAATAAACATTCTTAAGGGTAATGTAATGATAAATTAAGAAGTATATTGTAGCATGGTTATTTCAGTGCGTGCCAGTAGTTGGAACTAACGCAGCCATCTTGTTTTTTTAAATTAAACCACATAAAACACAAATGGGCTCCCCTGATAATGCCATTGAAGCGCCAAAACAACCATGACACTATGTGCACATATACAAGCAAGGTAAGATAGGTAATATAGGACAATACGCACCATAAGCGCCATTCGGATAAACATATGTTCCACCGAACAATAATTGTTCTGTTGTAATCAGAGAATAGAAGAATACGACCATCATCATGAGTGGAGTAATAATTCCCCAGCACATGCGCCAGTAAAATGAGGTCTTCAAACCCAGCATAAATTCAATGTCCAGGCACATGTTTTCCAAACCTGGAATGTTGAATCAGTTATTAAAAAGTTTAAAAAAATTCATGGATTGAATAAAACCATGACCCGTTGTGCTTGTCATGTTAATGTCGTAAGTGGAATCCTTTTGGCAAAGTGGTTTTGATTATCATTAATCATTAACCGCAACGAATTGTGGCATCTCAAACATTTTGAGTTAACAACAAAAAAAAACGTAATAGAGAATACCATAGCAAAGATCAGTAACATTAATTAAATATTACCGTAAATCCAAAATACTCCCATGGTCTCAATGATTGCGGCAAACAATCTCATGAAAGTTCCACCGTAGTAATCTACTATTTCCAGAATGTACTGCCCTCCCTAAAACATTAAAAAGGTAATGGATAGCATGAAAAAATGTTAAGACAAAGTTGGTGGTACTGTAAGGTCCCGTAGTAGTTGGTACCTTACACTTGTAGCTTTAAGTGAGAAGTGGTAAGTCAGTACTTGGAGTTAGGCGAGTTGATGTAAACACACACAGATTTGGTAACACTAAAGGTTTATTAGAGTACCGATCACAACAAAGTAAAAGTGGGTTGGATGCTAATCCGCGGTGTTCGCGTAAGTATGTAATTCGTCAACTAACTCAAAATCATATTAAACATTGTTTTAAATACCAAAGAGAAAAGTAGGTTGCTGCGTTTGCAGCCTGACGGAATGTACGTAAACCGTACATGCTCCCGAGGGAAAAGGCGGGATGAGCATCCAGTACATAAAACGTTTTAAAGTAAAAATTCCAAAACGCAATAATAAAAAAGTATAGTAGGTTAAGTAAGTAAAAATATAAAAGTAAGACATCCCAGAACGTCACAATAAAAAGTAAAGACAGTAAAGTAAACATTAGTAAGTAAGTAAAATTAAACATGTACACATAAAAACAATAAGCTTTACTGCTCCTCAAAGTGAAACAGTTGTTTCGGCCTCGCGTCGCTGTATAGTGGCTCCGGCGGTGTCGAATGGCGTATTTCTTGCATCTCGATTTCGACTTTGTTGTCGATTCCTGTAGGTTGTCTTGTAGGTGGCCTTTTAGTTTTCTTATGCCATAGTCTCCTAATCCAAATGTAGACAGCAAACGAAGCAGCTCCTCCCAACAGCAGAGAAGTCACAGAGTAGAGATATATGTCGTGACTCGATATATCTATCCCTTGTGGTAGTCTTTCCTGCTCTTTCTGCTGAATTATTTGCTTATCTATGTTTCTGATATTTATTGCAGATGTATCCAGTTCTGTCATATTCAGCTGTGCGTTTTTCCTACTTAGATCAAATAAATTGTTGATAGTCGTGTTAAGTGTAGGTACTTCAATATCCGCCTCCATGTGAAATTTGCTTCCTAAGTGGTTATAGGTGAATATTGTCGCATCTTTCTTTTGTAGTATGCATTTTGGTTTCAAGGCAATCACCCCAGTACCGTTGATGACTGCTGGCGTAACTTGATCGCTACATATGACGCGCATCAGCTGTCTGTCGCATAATGTAAACAACCACCAGTTAGGTTTATGTAATTGGATCCAAGTTTCTTTGCAAGTTACATCATTGATGACACAGGATAATGAAGTTTGTTGACTGAATACCTTGGCCTCGCAAGGTGCGTCCTTGTCTTGTAAGCTAAATACCGGCTGACGTGAAATGCATGTGTACTCTCCGTATCTTCGTACCGTGTCTTCTCCGTATGGCGTGCATTGGCGCATGTCTTGCTCTTCCATAGTGATGTACGAATTTTTCACGAAGTTTATGGCGATATAATTGGAGAAAGGCTGCACGATTCTCAATTGTCCTTGTTTCTGGAATGGTATAGGTATTACCCGGTATATTTTGTAGTCCTCATCGCTCAAAAGTGGAATATGCAATTCGAAAAGTAGAAAGTTGTTTGTAATCCGAGCCTTGACATGGATTAGTTCGTAGATGTCACGGAAATCTTTTTGTATGTCCTTTATCGGTAAGGCTAGTCCCTGTGGAAGTTTTCCAGAGATGATGTTCAGCTGTTCTATTATTTGAGATGCAGGAAACAAGTGTGTATCCAAATGACCTCGATAAATGTTGGCGAGAGCATTCATTAGCATTTCTTGAATTCTATGCAAGTCGCTCAAAATTAAAGTTGATGATAAAGCGGCAGAGTTCACGTCATTTGCTGTGTATAAAATTTGTGCTCTGTTCTCAATTCTTGTGATTATGTTGCAAGTCTGATTTATGTAGGTTTGTATTGCGTGAAATTGTTTGTCCATAAATTCCGTATTGTTTTTAATTAAATTGTTTTCAGCCTCTATGATCAAAGTTTGATTCTTCATCAACTGTAACAAGTAATTATCGTTGATTTGCAAGTTTTGGATATCCTTCTCGTACTTTTGCGCAAAGTCTTCATCCAAAACCCCGAAAAGTGTTCTGGCTAATTTTCCGATTCCATCAAAGTAGCCTCGTTTTTGTCGCGAATGCTGAGAAAGTAACTTAGTGTTATAATTCTCAAGGTGATGCATTTCATGACGTAGGTGTCTGACAACTGCTTCGCATGGTGTAAACTCGTGCGCGATTCTTTGACAGAGTTTATCAATTTGGTTTATGTAGTCGTTCATGTTATTCGCAGCTTGCCAGTAGGACGTTAGGTTGTAATAGATCAGTAGAGTCCATTCATCATGTATAAGTTGCAGTTTTCCGGCTTCATCGAAATAAATAGGTTGATTGTTGGGTATAGAGGTCACCTTATAGTTGTTTGTTACTGGTGACGATTGTGCAGTTCCTAACATTCCTATTAAAGTTATAAGAGCGAAAGTCAGGAAACTGTACTTGTTGGTTCGCGTGCTCCTTTTTCTTCTTTGGTTTTCAGTTATTGTATCTTCTTCTCTTTTGTTATTTGTTGTTTCTTCGGTAGGTAGCAGTGTTTCTTGCTGTGGTAATGGAGTTAGTTTAACAGTGGGTCGTTTTATCACTCCAGTTTTTGTTTTAAGGGTGGCCACTCGTACTAGACCATCCTTACCGGGATGAGTTTCCATCACTCGTCCCATGGCCCATTTGCCAGGAGGTAAGTTTGTTTCCTTGATTAGGACCACGTCGTTTAGTTTGAGGTTTTGTACAGTTCTGTTCCACTTGCTTCTAGACTGTAAGGTGTTCAGGTAGTCATTGGACCAAGCTTTCCAGAATTGATCCAGCATGTGCTCCGTTAGTTGCCAACGTTTTCTCAGATCCATCTTTCTGTTGTCAGGCTCCGGTTGAGGTAGAGACAACGTAGCACTGCCAGTTAGAAAGTGGCCAGGAGTGAGAGTGCTGTAAAATTCCTCCGGATCTTCTGTTAGCTGACATAGAGGCCTCGAGTTTAGGCAGGCTTCTATTTTCGCCAGTAACGTAGTGAATTCTTCCCAGGTCAGTTTTTGATCCCCAAGAACCCGCTTCAAGTGGTGTTTTAATGATTTGACGGCTGCTTCGAATATCCCCCCCGCACTAGGCCAAGCAGGGGCGTTGAAGTGCCAATGAATTTCTAGTTTCCCAATCTCGTCAAAGAACTCAGGAGAGAGTAGCTTCTTGAAGTTACTGAAATCCTCTCTCAGTACTTTGGATGCTCCAACGAAGTTCGTGCCGTTGTCTGAGTACATGTGAGCAGGCGTTCCGCGCCTCGCGCACATTCTCTGAAGGGCCGCAATAAACGCTTCCGTGCTTAGTTCTGAGACTAATTCGATATGTACAGCTTTCGTAGCCATACAGACGAAGACCGCGATGTATGCTTTTGAGGTCTTCACTCCTCTTCCTTTGTTAAGTTTCACGTCTACGTGACCAGTAAAGTCAACACCAGTGTGAGTGAATGGACGGCTTGGTGTTACTCTTTGTTTTGGCAGATCGGCCATTAGTTGAGCATTGTCCGTAGAATTGTAACGATGACATTTCACACAGCGTCGTATTTTACCGCCCGATTTCCAGAGACTATCCAGTATCGTTGCCGTATGTAAGTAAGGGTCAGACGGGCTCCTCCATGAAGCGTCATCGAATGTGCTTGGTCGATCAGTAGTTCAGTGAAGCGGCTGGAGTAGGGTACCACTGCGGGATTCTTCATATTTGCAGGAAGATCAGAGTGCTGTAGTCTTCCGCCTACGCGAATGATTCCCTTGCTATCCAGATAAGGTTTGAGGTTTGAGTTTGTAAATGTTGCTTTTTGGTGACACAGTTTTATTTTGTTTCAACTGTTTGTGTTCTTGCGCAAACTCGCTTTGTTGAACATATTTTATTATATATTCTGCTGCGTATTGTAGGTCAGTTGTTGTTAGGTAAGTAGCGCTTGGTCGTAATTTTTGCTTTAGTGATGCAATATATCGCACAATTCGAGCAGTAATTCTTATTACTGAAGTCAGCGAACTGTGGTTCTTCAACAACTTGTAAACAATATTTTCAGTGTTGTAGTTTTTCGAACTGACGTCATTGGGTTCGACCCTGTTTGCTTCGCTTGTAGTAAAGTGGCAATTCACATTATGAGGTGTTTCTGTTTCTGCAAAGTTTTTCAGAAACATAGGTCCGTTCCACCATAAGTTGAACTTGACTACTTTGCTCGGTAGCAAGCCTCTCGAAGCGCAGTCAGCTGGATTAAGTTCCGATCGTACATAACACCATTGTTGAGGTGGAATTACGTCTTTTATTTTCCCCACTCTGTTAGCTACGTATCTTTCCCATCTTGAGAGGTCTCCCTGAATCCAAGCTAGGACCACCTTGGAGTCACACCAACCATAAGCTGATATCTCATGCTCCGTTAGTGATTTCTTCACTTTTTCCATGAGTTGGGAGAGTAGTAGTGCTCCGCATAGCTCAAGTCTGGGCAATGAAGTTTTTTGAGTAATCGGCACTACCCTAGTTTTTGATACTAGTAATGTGATCCTTGGGTCGCCCTTTTCGTCGATTACTCGGCTGTATATGACGCAAGCGTATGCCTTTTCGCTTGCGTCACAAAATCCATGTAGTTGGATATTTTTCTGCGTACTGCCAATCCATCTGTTTATTTTAATGTTTTTAATTAGATGTAGTTCTTTGTTTAGATGCCGCCATTCGTCTTGTAACTCAGTAGGTAGTTCAGCATCCCAGTTTATTTTAGTTAGCCACACCCTTTGGAATAGTAGTTTAGCTGACACAGTTATAGGCGCCAGCCAACCCAAGGGGTCGTATAGTTTGGATATTTGTGATAGCAGGTTTCTTTTAGTTAGCGTTGTTGTAGTCGTCTACGGACCAGTTGAATATGAAAACGTCATCTTTTGGATTCCAACTCAACCCCAACGTTTTCATTGATTCGTCGCCTCTCGTTCAAGTAATACATTGTGTCTATTGCCAAAGTCTTGCCAGAGGTTTTCCAATGACACTAACCTTTGAGTCAGGTACTCCTTTCCTTTCCGAGACGCGCTGTCCTTTTGGTAGTTAGTACAGTGACGTTTGATTGACTCGAAGACTTCGTTTTGTGCAGTGATTTCGCTCATCTTGATGTAGTCGTTTCGGTAATCGAAAGTAGTAGTAGTAGTAAGATGTAGTAGTAAAGTAGGTATTGAAGAACACGTAGTTCGGTGTCTTCTAGTTTGTAGGCCTCGTATTACCCGCAGTTCACGTTGTAGTCCGGAAGCTGTAGTAGCAGTAGTCGTAGTAGTAGTTGGCTTGTTGCCGCAGTTGAGTCTTGTTTTTCCGCTTGATTCACGAAGAAGTTCCAAAGTATCCCCTCTTCGTTGATTGCTCAGAGCTCTTGTACTCTTTTTACGAATATGCGCGCTTTCTCAACTTGACTGGTGAGCTCCGCTTGTGGAAGGCCAGCCAAGCCGATTCGCTGTCGTTCCAAGAGATACAATTACCCCAAACTGTGAAATACTCGAAGGACCATTAAATGTAAGGTCCCGTAGTAGTTGGTACCTTACACTTGTAGCTTTAAGTGAGAAGTGGTAAGTCAGTACTTGGAGTTAGGCGAGTTGATGTAAACACACACAGATTTGGTAACACTAAAGGTTTATTAGAGTACCGATCACAACAAAGTAAAAGTGGGTTGGATGCTAATCCGCGGTGTTCGCGTAAGTATGTAATTCGTCAACTAACTCAAAATCATATTAAACATTGTTTTAAATACCAAAGAGAAAAGTAGGTTGCTGCGTTTGCAGCCTGACGGAATGTACGTAAACCGTACAGGTACAGTTTTCAGTTTTAAGATGAAAATTTTAGGAGTATTTATCTACCTCATCTCTAATCTGTAATTTCACTCTTCGTTAGCCTTATTTAGGACCAGCACTTCGCCCGCGACTTCGTCCGCAAAAATTGTGACAGCTCGGCTAATGCATCATCTGCCTAGCCTTTTCCCAACTATATTGGGGTCAGCTTCCAGATTAACCGGATGCAGCTGAATACCAGTATTTTGCATGGAGCGACTGCTTATCTGTCCTCCACAACCCAGTTAGTACTGGGTAATGCGATACCCCTTGGTAAGACTGGTTGTCAGACTTTTTGGGCCACTGACTACCTAACAACTGTCAATGATCTATATAGGTATAATTTACAGCCCCACCCAAAAATAACTTTTTATCAGTGAAAACATTTTTAGAATTGAATCATTATATCCGGAGATTACCCCCTACATATAAACTAACAAACTTAAAAACAAATTTTACCTCTTTATAATATTAGTATACCTAGATATATTATAGTACTAGTTTTTGCTCGCGGCTTCACTTCCGTTATGTACGGAAATAAACCCACGGGAACGTTTTAAATGTAGCCTATGACACTTGGGTATAATGTAGGTTCCCATTAGTGAAATAATTTTCGGAATCGGATCAGTAGTGATCCGATTCCGAACAGTCTTCCGAAGATTGCTTTAAAATTTGTTCATAAGGTTGTAAGTTTGAATGTAGGGGACATTCAAACTTACAACCTTATGAACAAATTTTACCTACCTCTTTATTAGTTTATATAAACATAAATATATTTTTTTCCTTTTCTATTTATTTCCTCGATTATATTACGAAAATATGAAAGTACGGAATTGTAAATGAAAAAACTTACCGGTGTAACATACACAAGCCCAACTAAAAAGCATGCCGAAGATGTAATCGCGGACATGTATACAGTGGGCACCTTCGGGAAAGCGTCGAGAAAAATTGTGTTAACTGTTGAATATAAGGCTACTCCTGAGCCGACACCAAGCACCGCCATCATCAAGAAAAACAAGGCTGCAAAGAGCTGAAAAAAAAAAGATTTGTTAGAATAGGGACAACCTAATTTATGTTTGGTAAGTTATTTTAATATAATTAAAGAAACTGAAGTAATTCTGTCTGTATGTGAAGATTTACTGACTATTTGATGTTGACTGGTCAAACTCTACACACGATTAAAAATTGAATTTCGCGGGCTACAATCACCTTATTGATACGGTCTAAGTACAGTTTGACAAGTTCTCAGAGAAATCAATGAGAAACCAGACACTGTTTTGGTTGACGCTATCATGCACCTATGGCCTACGTACAGACAGCACATCAAGCTACTACACAACTTTATAGCTAAAGGTAGAGTTTCGAGCCAAGCGTCACAGACGCAGCGTCTATAGCGTCACCGACGCCGTATCACTAACGCCGCGACAGTGACACTTTGGTGACTTTGGATACCGACGACAGACGCATAGTCAAAACATTATGGATTGACCCTAAAAATACAGCGACACTGCAAGTGCGGCCGAACGACTGAAGCGGGCGTCTGACAACGCGGTCACAGCGACACTGACGCCGCGTTAGTGTCGCTGCGCTCGAATGATGTTCCCTAGAATTTCATACATTTGAATAGAATATCTATCTGTCGCTCTGTCGCGGCGTCGCAGATGCAGCGCCACTGACGCTACAGACGCTCGCTTCCAAAGTCTACCTTAAAGCATTAGGTTCAAGCTTGATTGGGAAAATGTGTCAGTTTCGAGTAGCTTGTTGTGCTGGCGTCTGTACGATACCTACAGTTCGATACAAGTTATTTCAAGTTTTTAAAACTGTTGCTAAGTTAGATGTGTCGCGATGCAATTACTTACTTGCGGTACAAACGGTGACTGTGCAATAGCGTCTGGGTAAGAGATGAAAGCAAGACTAGAGCCACCAGAATTACTACCGATAACTTGATTGATATTGTCGTAGCCAAGTTGATGCGCGAGGTTCCCCAATATACCGAAAATAGTGATACCCGAGATTAAACTTGTGAACGTGTCTAATGTGGTAACAATCATCGAGTCTCTGAAATTAAAAGAAAAGTTGTTATGAACGTAACGAAGGTATTTTTAATGTAGTCTGGAATCTTAATTAAGTACCACTATTTATCTAGATGGTTTGATCAGTAAATGCGGAATTGGAGCAAAGGTTCTTTGTACGTTTGACAAGACACGATATAATTAAGAATGGCCAAATTGTACCACTCGTGCGTAAAGGTGTAAGTAGGTAAGCACAGCCTCACCGCTTGGGCGCTTAGCCACGAGCTGCACGCTCAAGCGACAGGCAATTTCTTTCATTTGTCTACTCCACAATCACTGTTGCATCAGATGGAATCGACCTGGTCTGTATTTAATACCTACTGATAAATTTATCCTTTATATATCTTACCTGTAAACATTTTGCGAAAACTTGTTGAAAGACGAAAACATGATAAGTGCTCCTGAGCAAGCGGAGAGAGAGAAGAACACTTGTGTCACTGCCGCATACCACACCTGAAAGTAAATACGCTTTTAATCCTGGTTTCTTAAACATAAAGTCCTTTTCTTTACATTACAAAGTTTAAATTATACTTACTCTCATTTCTAAGATTTTTTGCCAATTTGGTGTAATAAAGAACAATATTCCCATGCCAGCGCCGGGTAGAGTGACAGCCCTGGAAACAAAAGTAACGAATCCATAATGTGTGCGTTATAACTTCATGCACTAATGCCTGCCTGCCTTGCTACAAAAATATTGCGAATGCTACGACAACTGCTACGCGGATTTCATAATAGCTATACGCGTATGTTACGATAGCTTTTACGCAAGCGTTAATGTTGTTTTTGAGCGATAAAGCGAAGCAGTCAGTAGGTAGGTACAGTATAGTACCGAGTACTCCGAGAGCTCACGGGCAGTAGGTCAGGTATTTATTATTGACAACTCCCGTGCTACGTGACGCTATAACCGTCATAAAGCCCTCGTAGCACGTCGCACAGAGCGAGTTGCGACAAACACCTATGTAGGCGTAGACTGTTGAAGGCCTGCGCAAACTAGGAACAATTTGTAGGCGAACAATTTGCAACAACCAATAGATGAAAAAACAACACAATAACCAATGAACAGGAACTGTCCTTTCTATCCCGCAGACACAAGTCCCTCGCCTGCGCAGTACCTAATGGCTGTAAAAAGACCCTTAAGCTAGCTGCTACGCGTGTGCTACGTGTGTACTACACCACCTGCTACGCGCGTGCTACGATAGTTGCTACGCGATCCTATGACAACTGCTACGACCGCTACTACTCGCGTTTTACAAAAGGCTACGCAACTACTATGGTAGCTACGACGCGATTGCTATGATAGTTGCTATACTCCGGTCGCGCAGTAGGAAGAAATTCGTACAATGACCTGTCATAACTTGTGCTATGGCAATACGTTTATTCGCGAGCGACAGACACAAGTTATGACAGGTGAGTGTACGAATTACTTCCTGCTCTTCGACCGGAGTATACACGAAGCATAAAAAAGCTGCTACGCTATTACTTCGACAGCTACTAAGCACGTTTACGGGTCTCTGCTGAACAAACACTAACACAGTTGCTTCGTGTGGCGACCGTCGTAGAATAAATCGAATTTTCGACGACGGATGCAACAGTTCCTACTCATATACTATTGCTACACTAATTCATTACAAAACTGATACGCAAAAACTTAGTCAGCTGCCACACTTGCTTTTTGTACACACAGCATAGCTTGTTACGAATTGATCGATGATTTGTTGACGCCGTCAACAATAACTGGTTGCCGCAGGCGGCTATCGCAAAGTCAGGACTTTACGATAGCTGCTAAGTAGGAAGAAGCGCTCTCTCTCTAAAACCACCTTTAGTATTATTCTAGGAAAGTTAGGACTCTGAAATAAGCACTTACCTGATTAGCAATATGAGCATAACGACATATGGGAACAAAGCTAGGAAGTAGGAAGCTTTTCCGGAACTTTTGATACCTCGAGCGACAATCAAGAAGATTATTACCCAGGATATGAACAAACTGAGTGTAAGATCCCACAATGGCAAACCTGTGAAGAAATCACAAAGAGCTGTATTAGAACTGGGGTGGTAAAAATATAAACAACATTATTTGCTAAATCAATATACAGGGTGTTATTTTAAACGTGGGCAATACTTTAGGGGCCTGTAGTACTCTTGAAAATAAGCAACTTTTACTATTGGACCGACCATGAAATAGCGAAAAAAATATCAGCTGCTCCACACATTATTGGTCGCGTAACTCGAAAAAATGTAGGCAACAGCAGATTTTTTAAATCATATTTCATGGTTAGCCCCATGAGTTGCTCATGTTTATGAGTACTTCACTCCCTTAAAGTATTGCCCACGTTTAACCAAACACCCTGTATAAACACAGCACAGTATTCTGTTTGTCTCCAGTTTTGAAACTTTCGCTCGTTTTAAATTAACAAGAATTAATAACATTAATTTTGATTGGTCTGTGCGATTATGGATGAAATTATCATGACGACCAATTATCGCAAATACATTGTCAAGGACGGTACGGTTGATATCTGTCGGGCATGCTACCGTCCCGGTGAATAGATCCGTCATATTGTTTCCGGTTGTTCTCGTCTTGCTAACGGCGAGTACTTGCATAGACACAAACTAGTACCTAGGATTATTCGCCAGCAACTTGCCTTGCAGTACAATCTTGTGTATTCAGAAGTACCATCCTACAAGTATGTGCCCGACCCAGTTCTCGAGGACGGTCATGTCACTATGTAAGTATTGGGATCGACCTACGATCACGGACAGGACTATTGTACCCAATAAGCCTGATATTGTGGTGATAGATCGCCGGGAGCGCCATGCAATCATTATTGACATCACTGTCCCTCATTATGAGAATCGCGTGAAAGCGGAGAATAATAGAAAAATCAATCTTGTATTATCAATATCTTGATTTAACATACAAGGTTGCCGACATGTGGGAGGTGCACTCTACACGATCACTGTACCGATAATCATTACGGTTAATGGACATATAGCAAAGAACCTCGACCAACACCTTAGAGGGCTCTCATTGCGCAGATGTAAATGGATGTTAAAGAGCAATAAACGAGATAATAATTTTGATTGAGACCCAGTTTATTCTGACTGCAAGTATATAAGGTGTAAACGGACCCACCCAAAATCACGTTTTGTGGTAGGACTCAATGTAACGCACTCAAAACATTGTGCTGACGGATGCATTGAATTGTACGGGGTCGTGAAGGTATTTAAAGTAAAGTTACAACATTAAAAACCTGTATTAAAAAAAAAACCTTTTTTAAGTTGGAACTTTGACCACCAATATCTCCGTAACTAGAAGGTATGGTCTAGAACAAAAAACAATACTGCAATGACAAGTGCCTTTTAGCTTCGTTAAGGGTAGGTACTTTCACCTACAACCATTATTTGACGAGCAACCCGACACGACGTGGCTCTATTAGTTTGCTTACCAATTCCATCGTGGATCCCGTCTGATCGCCGCAGAATGGTTCGCCTGTTAACAAAAAAGAACTTTTATTGTAATTAACCTTCAATAAAAGAAAGGCAATCTCGAGCGCTTTGGAAATCTTGACTTTTTAACAGTGACAGTAGGAATTGAATCGTTTCAGATGATGCTAGTACATTTATAGATAGCATCATTTATCGGGCGTTACGGCAGGGCTAAACAGTTCTAACAACTGTAGCTTCGGCGGGGTGACCGTTATAAACTGTCAAAGTTCCTTATCCAGTGTCAATGGAGGTTTGAGCATACACTACACGCGCACACGTGACTTTCTTTGTCTTGGATACGAGATTGTCATACCCTTTTGTACTATATCTGCTTAATTATCATATCTTATCTGCGAAATAATTAATCGAAATTACCGATATACGCATATCAGCGTAAGTACGCAGCGTAAACATTGTCATGACAGATTTTATCGGGTGTTTGTTGATTATTAAATATCTAATGATTAGATTAACTCTAATGTTCAATTCCTACACAAAATGTTTTATTTATTTACGTGGCAGCCAATTTTTTCAACTAGTGACACATCTCTCACTATTTTATTATATGGGTATAGGTACCTAGTCTAATTACTCAGTAAAGATAATGCATAAATATTGTTTAGGTACCCTAAGGCGCCAGCCCTAAGGTGGCTATGTTTCTCTCGTTGTTAAACAGGACAAAGTGGCTTACGTGACAGATAACTACTTAAAATTGCGTGACGTTATGCCACAAATCCGTTTCGTCCGTTTAAATATTTCCATGTTTTCGAAGAAGTGGTCGCAGAGGCAAAGCTAAGCAAATTCGGTTCAGTACAAAGTATTAAATGTATTGTAGGTCATTTTCTTATTCCTCTTCCTGGTTTTAGTGTTGTGCTTCTTCTACTATTTATATTTTTATTAAACACTAGCTGCTAGCTACCTGTTGCCTGCGACCTTCGTCCATGTGAAATTCTTAATCTTTTGTAAGGCTATGAGCTCAAATTGATATTGTGGGAGGCGGCAAACGGCAAAGGAAGACATGACTTTACGGCCCATTTACTCTCACTGGGAGGAAGCCTGTGTCCGAGCAGACGAAAAGTCTTGGGCTGTTTTGCCTATCGGCTTTTTGTGTCGAATTTATTAAGAAAGAAACTCGATGAAGCATGAGCAATTGACGTAAACCCCATAATTTACTAAATTCACGTAAAAACATAACCGGGAACTTTAACAGTACTTTTTCAGCAGTTCATTGCTGAAACAGGGAGTTTTTGGAGATTTTTCATAACTTTACTTATATTTAACAAATGTATGTGGTCACGTATCTCTATATGTGTTACTCACGTGAAATATAACTCAGCACTGCTTACTGGCTTTCCAGTCATTTCAGTCATATTAGCGGTCTGTCCAGATGGAACACAGTTTTCCCAATCGTCTTGGCAGAGAGCCCACGGTAGTGTTTTGTTAAAACTCATGATTAAATAGTACAAGCATAGTCCCACGATTGACATGTAGTAGGAGACCACGTAGAGAGCACTAAGAGCTTGAGCGTAGCCCGTTCCTGAAAAAAATATTGAAGTCAGATAAAGTCATTAAGATAGAACTAATGAGTCAAAGAAAAGATTTTTGCATTGTGTGAGGAATTACATGAAAGAACAAGGAGTAAATGATAGCGTGGCGGCTGCTGGAGGGTGGAAGAAAAAAATGTGTTGTGAATACCCCAAGTATCAAGAGACCAAAGAGCAGGAGAATGATGATGATAGGACTAACGAACTGACCTTTCATTGCTGGTGACAGAGCCCACACTTTAACACAATTACTACTGCTGAACTGTCCAAGCGAGGTTTCTAGGTAGTACATAGGTTTTCCTATAAGTATAAGTACGATAATGTACGGGATGAGGAACGCGCCGCCTCCGTTCTGGTACGCAACGAACGGGAACCTCCATACGTTGCCCAGACCCACCGATGTGGCGATGCATGACATGAGGAACTGGTACTGATTGTCCCATTGTGGTCTTGCAGTTTCTGGATTAGCTTCATCCTGAAGTGAAA
This sequence comes from Noctua comes, assembly GCA_963082995.1. Lineage (NCBI taxonomy): Eukaryota > Metazoa > Arthropoda > Insecta > Lepidoptera > Noctuidae > Noctua > Noctua comes. Next base: position 9,566,372 of record OY720273.1, read on the forward strand.
AAAAGTATTATTCGTATCATAAAAATATTATGAGCTTTCTGTCTTTGAGTGGGGTCCTCTATCGATGCGGAAATAACTCTGTTTGTAACCTTTTCACATTTAAACGACTGCTCGTTATAAAATTTTAGTTTGGTACTTTGGAAGGCTACTTTTTGTCCTGAATATTTAATTCTAAAGGTGCTCCCTCACCGGGAGCATTCGCGTAATGTAACAGTTCAGATTCACTTGTTTCCATACAAAATCGAATCTTGGACTGTTACATTTTTCCTACTCATGTGGTTACATTACTGGCAAATGCTCGCGGTGAGGGGCAAAGGAATGCAAAAAATACCGCAGACAATATGGGCAACTGCTAGTACCGTATAATAATGGCAAAAAAACCGCACGCAAAATACGCGCTATGACGTGGAGTTGCGGACACCAGCCCGTTATACAATACAGTGGCAAAAAAAATAATGCAACTTTATTATTAATCTGCTACGATACCAAAGTGTAGTTATTTAAATGAATTGGTAAATTAATATATTTGAATAAAGACTAGAGTCGAAACTTTGCATTTCATTTTTATGCATGTGGGATGAATATTATTATATTTTTTTTAGTGATGAATTTAAAAAAAATTAGGTAGGTACGTAAAAATTTTTATCTGTAATCTGTTCAAGGTCTGAAATACGCAAAAGGAAAAAAGCAATTTAGGTTTTTATGACACACTATCATAAACAGCTTTTGTTGTAAATAACAAACTTTTACCTAGAATAATAAATTATTTATGCTTCCAAATTGATTCATAAATTCGTTTTATCGCGTATCTAAATAGTATCAATGACACATAACATAACATCATGCGAAGGCTGAAGGGTGCTCTAAACTAAATAGAAAAACGGAATAAAACTTTCTCAACCTGGGTTTCAGACCTAAGACCTCATTCATGCCTATCAGCAGCGGTTCGCGACCACAAGACCACCGAGGCAGTGTCACACTGGGTTTCGGGAATAATATAATTTAGGGCATATCAAAAGAAAATAATCTTTTTTTTTAATATCTAATCTCTTAACATTTTCCTTAATAACAAATTGGCATTGATACATTCAGCCTTGTATCGTAAACTATTATCCGGGAAATGACCTGCTTCAAGGTTAGTAGGACCGCAGCCGCGTCCTGCAGGGAATGAATCTGAATATCATCCGCACCTACCCATTATGGGTGATCCAACACAATGGATAGATACATCATAATTTCAAAGGCGTCTGATGATGGCACATCTTTAATTATAATAATGACGATTTATTAATGTTAAGCAACAACTGCTAAAGAAGTTATATAACATTAGCTTTCGCCCGTGGTTTCGCCCGCGTGTATTTCGACGGGATCTCACATCGGGATTAAGAAGAACCTCTGTCTTAACTCATGTCATGGTTTATCCGTTCCAAAGAGTGGTGGGAAAGAGACATAGCTACTTCTCATTTATAATAAAAACACAAAGCAAGCAAAAAAAAAAAAATACTAAGCATGTATAAATTAGGAAAATCACTTGTTTTGCCAGCTGATCGCAATCGTTCTAAAACATCCGTTGACACACCAGTTTTTGGTTTCTCCAAGTAGATCATAACTTGGTTTATCAACAGGTAGTGGTACATATTAGCTGATTTGATAATGAATGAAATAATGAATTAAAACACCCAGCATATTGTTTACAAACTACGTAGGTACAATGCTTACGAGTAAGTAGGTACGTTTGTAAACGGATGTTATTTATGTATAAGGTTTATGTTATGAAAGATTCCCCTATTAGAATTTAATAAATAAACAAAGCAAGTTAAATAACAGCTTGTTAAAAGAAAGCGTCGATAGCAAGAAAAAAAGTTTTTGAACAAATTGGAAATGTAGAACCAGAATGTATAAATCAGCACGCAGAATAAGCATGACGACATAATTTATCAATTAATTTCAGGGCCTCATTGATATCACCCACTTACCTACGCAGAATTAGATCATATTTCTTAGTGCTAATTAACCTACATCAATAATTATGAAATTTTAGAAACGGTCCTACACCATTACCGTAGGGGGAGCCCCGAGGGTTTTCAGCATATTTTTTTCTTTTTTTTTAAATAAATCGTTGCCCCACACTAGGAATTTCTCCTGTATCGTGGGTGCGTTTACAAACATTTAAAATCACATACACAAACAACCAGACCCGGAACAACTAATTGTAATTGGAATCGAACCCACGACACGCAGCGCACCAGTCAATCGCTCAGCCACTGCGCCAACCGTGCCGTCAACATATTCAGCATGAAGACTTGTAAGTCGAGTAGGTAGGGCGTAATGAGAGAACGCTAAAACTATAACACTAACAACAACAACAACAACTAAGGTTGAGTTTCTTTTGTGTTTTATAGCATTTTTTAACTTAATTTTTCCCGATGACAGTGAGGCTGATAACTTAAACTTTTTTTTTGTAATTGTGTCATCGTGTATATGCCTATTATGTAGTTTCAGTGTACAAAAAACGTTTAGGATATGGTCCAACTATCAGCTTGTCGAAATACATACCTACAAGGAAATGTTGGTTTCTTTTATCAAAAACTCATTAACACAACATCCGCTCGAAATACCAACGAAAGTAGGTTGGTAATCATTTTTTATCAATGTTGTGAAACATGGGAGGTCCGATTAGCTCAACATAATGCAATGTTTGTGGTAATTACAATTAGACAACAATCTATTGTCCACTACTATCTCGTTCGCCTATCTTTTAATATTTTTTGATATCACGGACCTAGACCTCAAAATAAGAGCTAAGTACAGCAGAAATTAAAAAAAGTGGGTTGGTAAAATGGTTATTTTCTCGTCGATTTATAGTCAAGTCAGATGCCGCTGATTGCTTAAACATCTGTCTAGTGGTAGAGCTACATTATCACAAGTAGGTCCTGTTTACAGTATAATTATCAAATTACTTACGATGGGTTTTTCAGGCAAGGCTGAAGACAGATCAATTTTCTTTGTGCTCAACCCAGACGACCGTTTCTTCGGAAAGGAATCCTCTTCATTCTCCGGTGAAGCGGTGAACGCTGGATTCTCACGACTTCCATTTTCAAACGCGTTTACGTCGTTTGACTCCTATGTAAAAAATTAACAAAATTAATTGAATGCTTTTAAAATGAAAAAAAAATAGTTATTTATATTTTGAAGCCTTTGTTTAAAACAGTATTTATTTACCATTTACACAGTATTTGTGATGTACTTAAAAATAAACGTGCCACCACAACATACGTGATTGAAGTGACCGTTGGTTTAATTCTTAGTCCTAATAAAATATGTAAATACGATAAACATTAATTTACTGTGATAGGCTAATCTCAGTATCTATCGATAATTTATGTATCTAAATCTTATAATAGTACTATTAATGATGTTTTATGATGTCGAAAATAATGTTCATGAAAGTTTTTTTTTCTAAGAATTTCAATTTATTGTCAGAAGGATCGCAAGTTTTGCATGTATGTATCTTTCAGCTTCTCTAATTTAGAAATGGCTCCTACGTTATGTGTTACTCATTTATAGTGTCAATTAGAGTATTTTCTAGCGACTTATTATAAGCACTTTAAGTTTACGGAAAAATGTCGCGTGGTAAGCTGCATGGCTGGCTTCCATACTAACTTTGTAGGTACTTAAATCCCGCAGCCATGCTCTCTACCCACTATTGCAGTTTATTTATAATTCCACTCTTGAACAACAAATCTTCCCTGAGGTATAGAATTGCGCTAGAATCGTCCAGATTTAAAAAAAGGAGATTCTGTTAATATAAAAAATGTGGATAGCACGATGAAATGAGATGGCGTGCAGCTGGTTAAGCTATGACATTTTTTCGTCCTTTCAAAATATGTTGCAGCCTCAGTGTCACTCACCACATTGATATAAAAATATCTGACCTGTCAATACGGTTTTGATTCTAAAACACCAGATTCAAAACTTGACAAGGTTGTACGTGACGTACCTAACCCCTACTATCAAAAGATTAGAAGTAGATGTCGTGTGCACGGACTTCAATGCGTTTGATAAAATTGACGATTCTCAGCTACTGGCGAAATAAGAATAATGTTACGTCGCCGCGTCGGCTGTTTTACGAACATGTGAAAAACAACCCAAAATTTGTTTCTACAGACTTTGGGTTCAATCACTCCCTGCAAAAACTGCATTTCTAAGAAAAAGTGTAATCTGCATGGCCCCATTAATATACAATAAAATTCCCAATTCCCATAAGATATTAAATATTAATTCATTCAAGAGAGAACTAAAAAAAATCCTTATTGCTAAGGGACTGTTACGGAGTTTTTGAATGACTTTTGAATTTAGATAATTTAATATGTGATTTTAGTTTTATTAATTTCATTATTTAAATTATTCCTTTTTGACTATATTTTTGTATTGACTGTAATATTTTACTTGAATTTATTGAATTTTGACTATATGCAACTAATTTAATTATTTCTTAAATTTTAATTTGGAATTAAGTATTATAAACTATTTTGTACGCCGAATATGGCAAAACATGTTGAACCAGCAATCTTAAACTCGTTTCCATCCACATGTTTAAATAAATAAATGCATCTTTATCTTTTTCCTTTATTTATATTTTTACAAATTTTTATTTTTTTTCATCTTTATCTTATCTTTACGAAAACAATCTAGATTAATAACGAGTCTACAATGTTCCACTATAGAACTGTTTAGAAGATTCGAGAATAATCCTAAAATGTTGTGCATGCATTATTGAACTGTGAAGAAGGTCCAAGAAAGTTGTAGAACTTTTTCGTAAGTTAACTTGAAAAATAATATTGTATGTTTTAAACATCTGCATCGTCGTCACTAAATCAGCACAGTTAGGTACTTGGATTTCTTAAATAGAAGCAAGTAAAATTTTATTATAGGTTCTACTCTGTCAAGAAAGTACCGGGAAACGATCAATAATACACAAAATGTTAGTTATTCATACAAAGTTATTTTATCGCCTTCAAAGTATGCTCCTTCAGAAATGATACACTTACACTAAAGAATAATCCAATCATCAAAACATTTTTTTAAACGCTTTTCCGGAATTGTTCAGTTCTCGCCGCAAATTCTCTTTTATGTCTCCTACCGAGTGAAAACGGGTGCCACGAAGTGATAAAGGTGCTAAAACTGATCCAGGCAATTACAGGCCCATTTCATTGTTACCGGTTCTATCCAAACTTTTTGAAAAAGTGATCAAATCTCGGCTTTTGACTAGTCTAAAAATAATTAACCGTAACCAGTTTGGATACCAAAAAAGTAAAGGGACACTAGATGCAATAGACTCGTTAGTTATTATAATAACGTGGTAAATAAGCTGAACAATAAACTTAAAGTTGTTGGCTTATTCCTAGACTTAAGTTCGGCGTTTGATACTGTAGAACATTGCATTCTAATTGATAAGTTAGAGCATTACGGAGTAAGAGAAAAAGTTTAAAAAAATTTGAATTCTTATTTGACCAATAGGAAATAGTACGTCGAAATTAAATCACTTCACGAAGGTGTGAAAGAAATTCATAAATCGAAATCATTTACTGTAACTAGAGGTGTTCCGCAGGGTTCGGTGTTGGGCCCCATTTTCTTTATAATATTTCTTAACGATCTAACTGAATACATTAAAAACATTTTATCAGATGCTGACTTGATAATATTTGCTGACGATACGAGTGCTGTTATAGCTGATGATAATGTAGAGACCCTAAAATGTGAATTAAATTTATTAATGCTTGTGAAAGCTGGTTTTCTATGAATAATCTTAAATTGAATGTAAGTAAGACAAAACGTATGATATTTAGATCTACAGTTAGGAACAAAGTTTTAGTAAACGTAGAATCCTTGGGCAGGAAAATCGATATAGTAGAAAGTTTAAAATTTTTTGAGTACAAATTGATTGTTTACTCAACTGGAAGCAAGAACTAGAGTCAATTACGAATACAACAAGTAGTGCGTGTTATGCTATCAGGTCTCTCAGGGATATTTTATCTATTGCCCAACTTCGTACCGTCTATTTTGCTCTAGTTGAATCTAAACTTAGTTATAGCATTACATTTTGGGGAAACAGCTATAAATATAATATTAAGGCAGCCTTTACTATACAAAAGCGAGTGTATTAAGAAACAAAATTACGGTACTTACTTTTAACGAAAAAACATTTTTTTTAATTGTATTAGTGAAATACTTTCATGTGCATTCTGTAAAAAACATAGTGAGGAAACCAGTATGATGTACTAAAACTAAAAAATCGAAGACAGGTGACATCTACCAATTCACAATGGTGGTGAATTTGGGTAATTTGATGAGAAGATTTGCCAGCGTGATGTGGGAGCCGTACTATGCGGTACACTCATAAAAAGAGTTTAAATTATCTGGAGGGCCTTCACTAAAACAGTTATCATATGAATAGCCCATTCCCTCTCATAGAGAGGAGGGCTGTGTCACAGCAGTGGGAACATTATAGGCTGATTATGCAACGTACGAGTAAAGATTTTATTTGCAACCAATTACTATGTTACTGGCAACCAATAGTCATAAGATATACATTATTGGATAGACCTTTCAAAAACAACTTTTGCTACTAGCACCATTTTTGGTAATTCGTAGTCTGTTCGGAATTATTGTGCCTAAATGTGTGTCTAATTGGACACCGAAGATAAAATTTTCTGGGTAACTAAGAGCAATACCCATTTGAAGGAGCTTTTCAATCAGAACATTTTGATTGAGTATCGAACTGTAGTTCCTCTCTGACTCTGAATCGAGAAAAATTGTCAAAGCAAGAAATATTCTTCGAAGAAGCTGGGGCAGAATTAACGATCAGTTCAACCTACTGTTAAAATGATTTATTTTGTTCCTAATAACGCGTGTAAGATGTCAGTGTTTTGAAAAGGACGTTTTCAATACACTTTCTCGAAAACTGGTCCTTATCGCACTACGATTAGGTTCCACATGCAATGTATTTCCTCTAGTAGCAGTAGTTCGGTTGTTAGTCCGGTTGACCGAACTACTGAAACTTTCAGTTGCGATAGTTCGGTTCTAACAAAGCACCGAACTACTGAAACTTAAATATGTACCCCTTTGGTTCGGCAAATAAACTAGGCATATAATGTAAACAAACTATATCCTAATTTAAATAAAATTAAGATATTGTTTGTAGGCATATGTAAACAAACTATATCCTAATTTAAATAAAATTAAGATATTGTTTGTAGGCATATGTAAACAAACTATATGTATATTAATTTAAATGATTCTTTTTTTTTTTAAATTTGGCAAAGAGATATGCATCTTTACGGTGTACCTAAATATTTTTTGAGTATTTAAATTGTGTTTATAAATAGAACATAAACATGATTATTTAAAACAAATATTTACTTTAATGAACAAATTAACATTTATTTGTGTTCTAAATTCCAAAATATTTGAATTTTCTATTTTTCATATTAGGCTGTTTAGCGGCATCATACCTTTGCTTCTTCTTCAACCTAGCGAAAGCAAAGCACGGAAAAAAGCAAATTAAATCGTAGTTTCCTAATAATTCCTGACAAAAATACTTTTCGGTCTAATATTTTATTGTATTGCAATACTTCGTCTGATACGCGTGGGGATTTGTTACTGCAGTTCTTGGTTCCATAACAACGTCGCCTGTAGCTCGGTTATGTGAATTCCGCCTCGAATATAATAACAAAGTTTCCCCACTTATATCAAAATGTCTCTATTATAGACTTATAATATGATGTTAAAAAGTAAAGTATCAATGAAAGTCAGTAAATTGACGAAATAACACTATATTATTTTACTTAATTACTTACATTTAGTTAGAGCTCTGTAGCTTCTCTCTGACTCTGATTCGTGAAAAGTAGCCATAATAATAAATGTTCTTCTTAAAGAGATCTATCCAAAACTCGGTTGGTGGATCTTGCTTTTGGTTGTTTTGGTTGGATATTTATTTAAATAATCATTACTTACCTACAACTATTTTTACAGGCACAACCCAATGCAATAGAGAAGCAAACTAACAACTTAATATTATCTATAACTGATTACATGTAATGTTATCCTTGTGATATCACTCAGTGTACAAGCAAAAACGTCTACCTCTGTCTAATGATGTTTTTATGCGTACGGGCCAGGTTGTCTACGAAGGGGGTCTGGAAACTTCAGGGCCTAAGTCCTACTCGCACTTCCCGCTTTTTATTTATTTTTTGTTATCACTTGTTTTTGAACAAGCTGGTTAACTAAGGTTTAAGATCATTAAATTGTTCACAGGAGCTGTTGGTAAACTTTTTTAATAAAAAATATGCCTCGTCATAATCATTATACCATAAGAACTTTGAACAGAATTATTCATACATTGACATCATTGACATCGATAATATCAGTCAAACGATTCTGCAATAGGTATAATTAACTTTGAATAAGCAGTAGGTATCATTAATGCGGGCATAATGGATTATGTTTATCTAGAGCTTATCAAGTTGACGCCGCTTGAAGCCGATGCGATCAAAATCATAATTCACCGACACGTGCTTTTGTTTATCTTCTACTAATTCTTTGGTTTCTGCGAACATGTCCTGTTGGGACTTCCCATTCTAACTTTTACCACAACAGCTTTGAAGCCAAGGATTAACACTAGTGATGTAAGTAGGTACGTATCAAAATGTACCTAGTAGTTCAACTGATAGAGGTATCGAATCATTGTCTGATTGCTAAAATCAAAAATGGCAGGCAGCTCTCGTTTGAAGTTGATGTTAGTAACTATCCATTGTAATTTGGCAGTCTGGATACCAACTCAAATTAATCGCCTTCGCCAAGCCGCCAATTAAAACCAACTCCTAAGATTCTCATCTTGATTGAGAGACTGATATAAACATGTGTCGTAGAAAACTGTATTACATAACAGAACTATAAAGCAGAAGGTACTTAGTTTCCGTAAAATGTCTACCATAAGACGTGGAATCGTATTTTGCTTACTAAGTAGTTTTTAGGTTAGGAAAACGTGCGGTGCGATTTGATAATTAAAAATGCTCAAGTTAATCTTTTTTTATAAAAATGTATTTTAAGATAGTATAAAAGGTTCACAACATATTTGAAATTAACTTAATAAATAGAATACCCTGATATAATTATAATACAACATCGTAATAATTTATTACTATTTAAATAACATCATTTTGGCAACTAGTTACACAATTTAAGTAATGACAACTACAACAAATCTTCAGGCATCAGCATTAAGGTACGTAGTAGTTATTTTTACCCTATATCTATAGTAAATTCTAGAGTTAAAGCTATTGACTAGTGGTTTATACTCTTCTCCGGTATCCGCCGGTGAGGATGTACCAGATGTGCCTCGGCAGCGTCGTGTTTTGCCTCTCGCGGTGTTCGTTCGCTTCTACCTTGAACTGTTCCCAGTCGGCTTTGTCCGTCGGGTTGCGGGGTCCCCACGAAGCCTTCGGACTGAAGGAACGCCTCACATTCTGTGAAGAATTATAAGTGCGTTGTTAGAACATTGCTTGTGCTTTTATAAGACAGTCATAAGAACAGTGACATCTATTGTAAAGCATTTTATTGTTCGTAATACTTCCATATTATCTACTTACTGAGTATTAGATAATGATTCAATCTGATTCCAACAAAATTTTCTAAATCTTACCTCCACGAAGCTTCCGCCGCCTCTATTTTTGTACATCGTTAGCGAGATCGAAATCGGCACGAACAGAATACCAATGACGAGCATCATGTATCCCGATACTGAAAACAAATGATAGTATGATTAGTCTTGCATAATACGCAGTAGGTATCTACTTACATAATAAGTATTTATAAATTAATGTTTTCATCGGTTTATAAAAATAATGTTGCATTAATTCTCAATTTAACCGTACATACAAAAATATTTTTGTATGTAAAATGATATCTAATTTCTGATCGTTGTCTCATATGGCAAAACCCTTTTTGATCTACTAACCATATCCAGCTGTTGGGTAGGTGTAGTCGTCACCGAACGTCAGGGCTTCAGAAGTAACAATAGCGTAGATAAACACGGTGGTCATCATAGCAGGCATGATAATGCCCCAGCATATTCTCCAATAGAAGCCAGTCTTGATGCCCAACATGAATTCGATGTCCACGCACAATCTCTCCAGACCTGTAGAATAGGAAACATTTTTCAAGCTTGATGACACAACTATTACGTATAAGTTGAGTCAAAACAGTTAACCGATCAAAAACAGTTTTGGTGTCGGTCAAAACCGTCAATGTTAAAACGCAATCTTCAATTAAAAAATCTGTTTTACGGAACACCTTAGTTTAAAAAACGGTTTTGACAGGGTCAAAAAAACCTACCCACCTAATAAGTTTCTAAGCAAATGTTAGGAATTGTTAAAATGGTTGTAACTGGATCAAAGAAGTGTTGACTGTGACATATTATTACACAGACGTATCTAAAGATCCCAATTCTATTCAAAGGACTTACCGTAAATCCAGATAACTCCTACAATTTCGGCGATAGCGCAGAAGAGAATCAGGAAAGTCCCGCCAAAGTGATCGACCAAATCTAGGATATATTGACCACCCTGTAAAATAAAAATATATTGAGTAATTGAAATATGTTTTAATTCTTCACGTCTAATGTGTGCTTCTATTTCTTATTTATGCCCGGTTCACATTATTCCAATCTATTGGACTCTATTAGTTAATCTAGCCCAGTGCTGAACTGGATCCTATCGTCTGCATTATTCCATTATTAGAAATGAAGTGCGTATACTGCGTATTCACAAAAAAAACAACAATCTGTGTACACTGTTTAACGTTTAATCCAGCACTGGATTGGCCGTCTACACTATTCTAGTTGCGCTGGAACTGGCGCGCTGGTTTAAAATCAAGACTGCCAATCGTGGACTGGATCTCTCACTGGATCCAGCATGGCATTCCAGTGACGGTTTAGATCATCCCAGTAGAATTCCAGCGCTGGTTTCGACCGTTGGACTGGAATGCTTCTGGAATAATGTGAACCGGGCATTATTGCGAAGCTCACAAAAATTGCTTACTTAATCAAAGAAAAAACTTACAGGTGTAACGTAAACGAGTCCGACGCCGAATCCGATAGTGCAGCAGAAAGCGGACATGAAGACGGTACGGATGCGCGGGAAGGCGTCCAACATGACCGTGTTGATGGTGGACAGCAGCGCAACCGCCGAGCCGATACCGAGCACAGTCATCATCAAGAAGAACAACACTGAGAACAACTGAAAAACAAATGTGTTGATAAACTTTATATTAAGTTATACATATGGATACTTATGAGACGTCGAAAAGAAAAAAAAACGAACCCGAACCTTGCACCTATGCAAGGTTCGGGTTCGTTTCCTATGGAGAAGAACCGGCAAGAAACTCCATGGTTACTATTAAAGCAACAACACACGCAAACAATTAGTTGCGACCCAAGGACTGACGTTTATGTCGGCCGGAGGCTTAGCATTGTCATACAACTTGGAAATTAATACCGTCACTCTCTTTAGCACGTTACCAGTTGACAGTGATGAGGAGAATATTTCGATGCTAAGTTTCTTTTTAGTTAGTTTTTTTTTTCATCTGGCTTAAGTCCAAGGTAGAAACAGATTTGTCTTTTAACTTTGTTTATTATATAAGCATTAAGATGTACATACCTGTGGCAAGAAAGTTTTGGAAATGGCATCTGGATAGGAGACGAAGGCGAGCCCAGTACCACCAGAGCCTACGACCCCTGAGACAGGCTGGTCCAGCTCATACGCCAAGTTTCCCAGGATACCGAAGATTGTGATACCCGACAGCAAACTTGTGAACGTGTCCAACGTCGTCACAATCATAGCATCCCTACGACACAATATAATTTCTTGAATAATGTAGTTAATTAAAAGTAGTTGCCGGCAGATTAACAGACCTGTTTGCACAAGGCCAGTTTGCACCCCAAATCACTGTTTAAGTGATTTGTGGCGCAGTGAATGCTCAAAACAAATCACAAATCCAGACTCCATGGCTGATACTGGATAGGCTAGAAATCAAACCCAGGAAGGACCTAATGCTAAGCAGTCGCGATAACGACCATCATATCTCTTGGCATTCTGGACTTAGGCGTCGGTCGGTCAATAATAAGAGCGTTAATTTTACTGACGGCTGATGTCTCTCTAAGAGAAAGAACTCCAGCTCGGTATATAAAAGTAATACATTTACGCACACTTTGTGTATGTAGTCATTCTCCTGCCGTTATCATAATTTATTTTGTGTCTGTAGTCTTCGACAAAAATAAAATCACAACACAAGACGGAGTATTGTGACACTTCTAAAAGGGTATTCTTACAATGCCACAATATATGTATAAAATAATAATTCATACCAGTGGCGTGCCGCTAGGTCATAATGGAGGCAAGCCCAGTTAGTCAGCTACCGATGTTCTGGGATACAATTTTATAAGTTATAGTTTTTCAATTAATTTCTAGTCTCGATATCTTAATACGCTTGCATAATTGACAAAGGCGCCATCTATACGTACGAATCGTGACACCAAAGTAAGTTCGCTACGCTGTTTACAATTCAGACGTGCAAAATATTTCATTCAAAATGGCCACTAGATGGCATTTACACTATTGATTTGTTATTTTATTGCCGTACACACTATTTTATTAATTCAATATAGTGTGGATTAAAATGATAATATTTGATATTACATAAATATTAATGATCTCACAAAATCATTATAAATCACTAATAAATAATAGCCAATTTTATTTACTTATTCTATTCTTCAGAACGACTCTTTAAGTACCTAAACTCATATTTACGTATTTTCTTATTTCAAAGAGATATAATATTACGATGATGGTTCTTTATTTGGAAGAACTTTATCAAATAACTACAAAATGATATGTATTTTTGTCGCTTTTCGCAAAAGCGACAAAAATACATTGCCGAGAAAAACTATCATTAGGACTTCTTTAACAGTGAAGTAAAGAGCTAACTCAACGTATTTAAATACCTTTTCGACGGTAATATCCGAATTCACATTCACAGACCACTTTATAACAATCAATTAATAAATTGCAAAATCATTGGTATAAATCACATCGTGCTAATAACTTTCACACAATTACAATAACAGAACAAAACCTAACTTTAGAATATTGTTCTCAAAATTTTCAAAACAGCATTCATTAGTAATAATTAACGCGTGCTACTGGCATAATTCCTAGGTCAAAACAATACGAACTAACTTGAAATCGTACTTTGTATCAAAATTCGCACGAAACGTATAGCCGCGCAAATCATCGGCGCGAACACACACGTTCTCTCTCAAACTTACACAGACTTACACGCACACATTCAAAGAAAAGCCTAGCTTTAAACTCGATACAAATTCTCACATGAGTACATAAAAATTTTGTCAAAAACGGATACATTTTGCTAGGAAACATGAGAGGTCATAGAAGCCACGTAAAAGCCAGTGGGTGTGAAAGAGAAAGCGTTAGCTAGCACTGGGTCACTGACCGTAGGCCGTATTACGCACTAAACTTCAACTTTTCAACTCTTCTTTTGTATAGTGTTAGAGCGAGCCGAGTATCGCGGCCGGCATATCAGAATTTAAGCGCGCGAATTTAAAATAATTTCTGTTATGGATTGATAGTTGTGTGGAAACCGAATGTTATTATTGTTTGACAAAAAATTACTAAGTATTATTTTGTTTTTGTAGGAATGTTATTTTTAAACACATTAAATACATTTTAAATATTCCATTATAAAACAATATAAAAAAACATTTAAAAATATAAAAAATAGATGGCCCATCGGCATCAGGGAGAGTAATTTTTTTTTTTTTTTTGTTTATCGTTAGGCAAGCCAGGCTTTTTGGCTTGTATGAGAGGTCCGCCACTGATTCATACCTGTAAACGTTTTGCCTGAATCCGTTGTATGAAGAGAACATAATAATAGCACCGGTGCACACTGAGAGGGAGAAGAACACTTGTGTCACGGCTGCGTACCACACCTGGAATGAAAACGATACATAACATTTATTGTAATGTTTTCAATTATAATTACATATTTTAGCTTAATTTCATACTACATTCATCATCTGCCTAGCCGTCGGCTTCTTGTCTAATCGAATGCAGCTGAATGCCAGTATTTTACATGGAGCGACTGCCTATTTGACCTTATTCAGCACGGAGCTGTTCGCTGCTGATGTCATACTACTTACATTACACCGGATAAACTATGCTACTATATACTCTAAGGTTTTATTATACCTTACAACCAACATTAAATTATCAGGCTGTCTATTTATGGGATGGTGGCATTCGGATTCTCAAACGATTTTGAATTAAAATAATTTAGAAAAAGTGGTTGCTTTTCATGATGATATCAGTTCAGTTGTAGTCATGTGAAAGTGTGGACCATAACTTAAAATTTTGGCCAAAGGTTTTGCAAGGTCTTTTTTAAAAAAAAAAGTAGATCGTGTACAGGTACTTTACAGTACTTACATCAAGTTCTATTAGCTTGTCCCACTGTGGCGTCAAAAAGAAGAGAATACCATCGCCAGCTCCGGGCAGGATCACGGTTCTGAAATTGTAAATAATTAATTGTTATAATTAAGTATAACTGAATGATGAATGAGAATAAGAAGCTGATTTTTTGCATGATTGATTATTATGTATAAGACAAAATTAAATCTTACGAGGGCTTAATTTAAATTGTTATAATCAATGTATAAATAAAACACCCAAGAATGTGTAGCACCGTAGGTGACAAATAGCACCAACAGTAGTATGACAGTATACTGTGCAATTGCACAAAAAATACTATTTAAAATGTACCTATGCGAATGGGAACAAACTTACGTTATAAGCAGAATAATCATCACAACGTAGGGGAATAGGGCCAAGAAGTACGCGGCTTTGCCGGAACTCTTGACACCCTGGGCGACAATGATGAAGATAACAAACCACGAGGCGAAGAGACACAACACCAAGTACCAAATAGGTAGACCTGTAACCAGAAACAATATTGTTACGTCGGCTGCTTTACGAGAACGTCGGCTGCTTTCGAGGCTGGGATGTTCCACTACTGAGCTGTGAAGAAGGTTCGGGAAACCTGTGGAACTTTCTCAAAGGATGGGTCGGCGTATAAATAACCCTCGGGTTTGCCGGAGCAGTTGCCTGACTTTGGCTAAACAACGAAGCGAATCGAAAGAACTACAAGTGCAATATCTAAGTGAAAAGTGATCAGTAGTGAATTTGTGATTGAGTTATAAGTGTTTTGTGATTAATAAACATATTTGTCGTTTAACCTGTATTGTTTTTATTTATCCCATACCCAGCTCGTAACAATAACATCAATTCTGTTTAACAGTACGTAACGTGGTCAGAGGAAATCAATGGACCCAATATTTAAGAAGGACAATCCAAAATAGATCGTACTCGTATAACTCGCTTAGTTTGCCAAAGATCGGGAGACCAATACTGATCACATACCTAATTCTTGTTTAAGTAATACTTGATGTAAATTACACTAAGCAGCCCAAGTACCTATATGGTTATTTGTGCACAGCCTTAACTTTAAATAAAGAGGCTCGCAGTTGTGCAAATAAAGATCGCTTTTAGATGCTCAAAAATAATTGACGCTCGTATCAGATGTTCGAAAAAGATGTCAGATGAGAAAACAACAAAAATATTTATTTATGATCTTACCAAGACCTCCTTCAATACCATCCTTCTGCTGGAGCACTGTTTGGCTGCAAAATAGAAAAATACCTTCATTTATACATACACAGTATGGATACGCTAACGGATGTGGGAAAAAAAGTAATGTCTATTGAAACTTCTTATCATACGGCGTACGATTTGAAAGCCAGATGTCAGTGGGTGCACGAATATATACCAAATATGGGATTTGAACTCTGTAAAAACTTTTACTTTTTAACATTATTACTAAACCTTTAACTTTCCGATCTGTCTACAAGGTGTAAACGGACCCTTCACCAAGAATTCTGTATTTCAAACTAAGTTAAACTGCACAAAAATTATTGCTGGGATACCACTTTTTTTGGTACATTTCAACAAACATGGTAAATATCCCGTTTTTAGTGTTAATGATATGTGTTACTGACCAATGACCATGTCAGTTTAAACTTATATACAGTGTGTTTGGCTACCGGTTATATACTTTAAGGGCATGTTATATACTCAATTTTATTGATAAATACACGTTTATAAATACTCCTAACCCCACACCCCGCGAATGGCAGCCATCTTGTTTTTTTAATCGATTGTTCTAGGGTATATTCAATGAAATGCATATCTTTGAATCTAACAGACCCAGAGACGTGCAAATGATCTTATTGCAACTCACAAAGTTCAAATTATAAAGAAAATATTGAAAGGAAGAGGAAATATTGAGTATAATTACGTGAAATATAACTCGGCGCTGCTAACGGGTGTTCCTACTGGTGTGGTAGGCGGTTGGTCCGGATCCGAAGGGACGCAGTTCTTCCACTCGTCTAGGCAGACCCCCCAAGGCAGCGTGGACTGAAAGCTCATACATAGGTAGTATACACAGAGCGCGACGATTGATACGTAGTACGACAGAATGTAACTGCAACCTAGGGCTGTGGCGTAGCCGGCACCTGAAAAATAATTATAAAAGACTTTAAATACGAAGAGTTTTGTAGATATACTTTGAACCTGCCTAACCTAGAGTAATTATTTAAATGCCAAACGTATCTAAATGACCTATCTTAATTGGTGAATATTATACTCCCCAGGAAATAAGAGGAATTTTTTGTAAATCGAATACCACTCCAAATCTATTTAATAACAAGCTTACCTTTCATTGCTGGAGACAGTGACCAGACCGACACTGAGTTCCTGGAACTAAACTGTCCCAAGGCACACTCGAGGTAGTACATAGGTTTTCCGATGAGTAACAGTACAATAATGTAAGGGATGAGGAACGCGCCGCCTCCATTCTCGTAGGCGACAAAGGGGAACCGCCACACGTTGCCCAGACCCACTGATGTGGCGATGCATGACATCAGGAACTCGAGTTGATTGTCCCATACTGCACGCTGGGGTTCGCTTTTTTCCGGGTCGACCTGAAAATTTGTATATTTCTTTATGACCATTGGAAAAAAATTTATGGTGAGTGTAAGTAGTTGAAGTTAAAATAATAAAGAAGACGTGAGTATTATTTGAGTACCTAATCACCCAGTCGATGATTTTAAGGGCTGTTGGTCTATTTTACTTGTTCAATTATTGTCAGACATGAATACAGATTGTATTTTTTTAAATATTTATCTACTTTGCACTTCTATCCGTAAGTATTTTATCTTGTTTTAAACTTAAACACGTTTGCTATGAGTATCATCTACATACATTGTATTATTGCTGTCGCTTGTTTGCATAGGTTGGAAAACAAGGCAAGGCGCTTCACCCTATTATTGCTCATCCTAAAGAATGCAAAAAAGATTATAGGAACTATCTTATCTGCACCAATGTAAATAACAGGAAGGTTGCAATAAACCAAGCCTACGCGGATATAATACGATTGTTTATGAATATGTGTGAATTTCACGTCATATTCAAGCGTCAAAGCGCTAAAGTTCCTAAATAGTTACTTCATCAATTTATTCACAGCAAATATTTTGGGGGCGAATTCTTTACAAACGAGTCAACTTTTAAATCGGGAAATACAATATCATTTATAACATGGGTAGGTACCTATTGCATTTTTGTGAAATAGGTGATAAAACTTACGATAACTTCTAGATATTTTTTGGACTTGGAGTTTTCCGATAGGAGCATGGGCGAAATCGTTTTCTTTTTAATATAAGTAATTAGTGTAATTACCCTAGAGCCCACTAAAAACATATTATCAAATGCAACACTCACCGTTTTCTTGTTAGCTCCCTCAATAGCAGCTTTTTCAGACGTCGGCTGGAAAGCTGCCGCTTTATCCTCCGCTATGTCGAAGGCATTATTGTCTTCACCACTCTGAAAACATATGCATAACATAAGTGTTGTTCCTTCTTTTATTTTCATTTCAAATTTTGCTGTACTTTGCTATTTTGTTTGTACCTATATTTAATTTGTGTTATAATTGTCTCTTTTATTTTTATTGTTTTGGTTACTGTAATTGGTTGTATTCACAGCCGTTGTAATTAAATAAATAAATAAGCATAAGTACAATCTATCTATAATGTTCCCACTGCTGGGACACAGGCCTCGTTTCTATAACAGGCCGAGAGGAAATGGGTTGAAATCCACCACGCGGGCCCAGTGCGGGTTGGTGGGTGCCACATGTCTTTTTCACACGTATTTTTGGTTCTAGGACATGCCATGCCGGTTTCCTCACAACGTTATTCTTCACTGAAACCATAATTATGGGAATAATTTAATCAAACTTTCCTAAGGAGATCATAAATCTTTATTCATGAGATTACGTCGAATTTGATAAACCGGTGCATTCCTTTATAAATATTTCGGATATTTTATTGTACTTGGCGGGTGACTGAAATATGGCTTAGATAAAACTAGATTAATTTAACAGAAGGCTGATTTAATAACATCGTTGTCTATTTGTTCTAAATTAATCATAGATATTATTTTGAGACTTTGGGGTCACCAACTTTCTTACATCAAGTTAGATTAAATTTTGATATTTTGAAATGATGGTCTGCTTCAACGACCTTCGTCGATTTACTGATGCAAAGTAGAAATAAAATAAAATGCATTTTGCAATTCTTTTAATGAACTCTTGATTATTTATTGCCTTTTGTTTTCTCACCTGTGAATTGAGATAAGTACCGTAGGTACCCATTGATAGTGAGTCTTATATCGCTCGATGGAATTAGCAACAAGCACATTTTGCATGATATAAAAGGTACCTATAGATAATAACATAACTCATTGATTTGCTTATAAAATTAATTCTCTGTAATCGTTCGAACGAAGAATCGCTCTGCACTACCCAACCAATTATAAGAAGAAAGAATGAATTTAACCCAGATAACGAACGTTTAAATACCAAGTAGACACGTCATGAACAACGACCTTATTGATTTCAATTCAATGCAGCATTTCAAGAACAACTTTTAATAACATGAATAATTTTCATGTTTTTTATATCTAGCTGGCTACCTAATTGTATGATAACGATCGACCTCGCTTTTTATGTTAGTAAGTAGGTAGTAGTTGGTTGGCTTACTGCACACAACAATTAGAATAAATTGTTCCCTAATTATTTAAACTGAACTATAAAATAAGGTTTTATATCATTTGCAAATCTTAGTTATCTCACCAACTCAGCCGTATTTCAGAACTATACACAGACTGTAATCATAATATTGTAAATATACTGAAGAAGATGAGTGGTCATAAGATGACTCCCTAAGGGACACCTTCAGCCAGAGTCAGATATTGATGGAGGTACCATCAGTTGGGAAAATAAATGTAAGTGACCAAGACTCAAGCTTGTTCTAATTTAGCAAGATGCAAGATTTAGCACATTTCTGAAGGAAAAAAAACTGTCAAAACCCACACAAATGCATCGCAAATTTTATAGAGAACACGAATCTAAAGTAAGATGGTCTCTATAGTGTTTTTAATATAATTATTTTGTACTGATACGACCCTAAAGAAACTTTGATGAATCTTACTAATATTATACATGCGAAAGTTTGTGAGGATGGATGGATGGATGGATGTATCTTACTCTTTCACGCGAAAACTATTTAACGGATTTGGATGAAATTTGTCACAAATATAGTTCATATTTTTATCCCGGTAGCATGATCCCGTGGGTCAGTTACCGACATTCACGCGGCAAGCCGCTCCATTAGCTAGTAATAAATTTAAAAAACCATGTCATAATAACACAAATTGATAACAGGTAAAAAGTATAATGGATGACAACTGAACATTCTCATATACACATGTGATATTTTGATCATATAGACGAAATAAAGAGCTCATGTAATAAATATAGGTGAGTATATTTTCGCAAAACATTTTTCACGATAATACAACGTAAAGTGTGTGATATTGCCTTGAAAACGGTTTGACCACTCACCATGTAATTGGTAAATAAAACTCACGTGGCATTATGGTCATAAATACCATATCTCATCATTCATAAACACATTGCCGAAGATTCGATATCTTTGGTAACGATAGGACGTTATCTAATCCTTCAGCATAATTTCGGAGATTAAGATATCAGCAGGATAAATGGTAATAAAAGTTAATGATTCTAATAAGGATTAGGCAATTAAAATAAAAAAAAGCAGGAATAATGAGACTTTTCCCAATGTTAAGCATTGCAGAAGGGTAACTAGAAAAATATTTAGTCTGGTTAGAATTATCTAACTCTTTTTAGTTTCCACTATTATTAGGGTCCCGAACCAAAAACGGAACCCATATGGTGCGACTTCTTATAATTGTGTGTTTGTCGCAGCTGATTATTTCAGGAACTCCTAAGCATTAGTAGGGCTAATGCCAGCTGTAGCTATCCTCTTTATCTAATGTTATCGATTTGTTTGGAACTATTATGAAAATGTATGAAAAAAAAATTGTTATTTTCATTGCAGTAGGAGTCGAAATGAGGTTTTAATCTACAAAATCATAAAAAATACTAGTACAAAAACAAAAACGACAAAAACCAAACGCGAATTTATGTTTTACAGCAATACAATTGGGGGCAATGGAATGGATGCTTTTTTTAAGAGAAGTGGGCTATCCCATGAAACAGTTTCATTTCATTTATGACGCATAAATCACACACTACACACCCGAAGCCTGATTCACTCCGAAGTTTGCAAAGCAAAAGCAAAAGCTGAACTAAACTAGTTAATGGAGCTAAAATGTACCTACTTGAATTTTTCAAAACGGTCCTTAATAATGGATTTTTTTTTCCTAGGAAGGTATGAAACCCTTGAGGAGAATGTTGAGTATGAATGTAGATGGCTATTAGAGTAGAGGAAGAAGCGATGGATGGACTGTGTGAAAGATGATACGGCTAGAAAGGAGGTGACTGCTGAGATAACGAATAATAGAGAAAGGGAAGAAGACATGCTGCGCCGACACCAGATAAATTGGGATAAGCGCAGGAGAATGATGATGATGTTGTATGAAACCCTTCATTGGCTTCAATTTCAAATATTATAATTCGCACTTGATCGGCTTGTTAGGATGTGTCCACATTAATAACATAACATGTTATAAAACATGATTCAATAGAGAGACTAGCAAAGTTGTTTAAATTAGACGTGTTATATAGCAAAAGAATTGTAAAATGTTATTTAATCTGGACGCACCTTTATTCTACCATCGAAATAATTGTAAGTAATTCATTTCAACAGTTCTAATAAAAACTTACCTATTATATGCAAAATATTAATATTAAAAAAAAGTAAACAAACCTATTTTACGTTTACGTTATGTGCCGCTTCACACGTTTTGCGTACGCTTTATTTAGTTATCGTATATTAACTATGCCGATGGATATCAAAAAAACTGATACGTCATGATCATCAATTAAAGGCTGATCAGTTAGTGGTCATTAAGAATGATAATGAATTTTATGTGATTAAAATTTGTCAAGAATTTAAGTATTGTGAAGAAACCGTTTAACATAGTATCGGTCAGCATTTTATCTACATATTGTATTATACCTATGGCTGTTGTCTGCAAATCCACTTCCAAAGCGCGAGTATAATATGTAAAAGAAAATTAAAACGAATATGTTGATTTGTCACAATCACAGGACATGAAATGTTTGTTCAACCGCTAGACTTTATCAACTTGGCATGTTTTGATTGGATTTTAGCCCGGCGCGCGGCGGATCATAATCTACGTATCACTACATAATATAGGTACCTAAACTTACATGCTTATTATTCATCGATATTTATTATTTTGGAAAGCAGGGTTACTCACCATCCTTAAGCGGTTTTTTTTTCATATCAGCTGATCATAGAGACGATAAACTAGTATGACAATATACTAATAGGTATATTATATATAATTTATTTTGTTAAAACTAATGCGTAGGCTCGAATGTTGTGTCGTATGAACGATAGACTATCTAATGTTCGATCATCTTTTTTAATAATAACTTTACCTATCGAGCTTTGAAGTATGTGTTAAATATTTACCAATTTGTTTGATAGGGATTTATCAATGTTGTTATGTTATGTTGGAACCGGGAAAGCGAAAGTGCCGGCTGATAAGATGCATGGATATGCCACCGTGATCGTGCCAAGGTTGAAAATTTTCTAGACTTACTGACTGAAGTCTACAAAATTCACAATCGTTTTAACTACATAATGACTTTGAGAATAAACAAACTGAACTAATAAAAAACAAAGTTGCAAAGAAATACAATATCCACGTAATGATTGATGTCGACAAACGAAGAATAAGCAATTTATGTTAACTTGTGCTTTGTGACAAATTTGTTGCGCTTTTATTTAGTTTAATTTACTATTCAGAATTAGGGGTCGCTTAGTATTGGTGAAAACGGGTAACTAAGTTGACAAAGTAAACAAAGTTGACTTCTTGTTTGAGGATTCTATTCTTTCGGGAAAATATAGAGGGGTTTTACAAGTAAAGCTACTCCTAACCACCAGGACTTTTCAGAAGTTTTAAATTAACGAACACTTGAATTAAGTTTATAATTGTTATCATTTGCTTGGCATAACCACTTGGCCAGTTATAAATAGTTGCACTCAACCATAGTATGGTATTGCCTAGCAAGTCATTATCAAATGTGTAAGGGAGTCCCCTCATGAATGGCGCACATAGGTAGGCTTATCGTCTAACTTTCGTATTCACCTTTTTACTTCGACCCACCCACCATTTTTCATTTTCCATTGCATTATACAAAATTTTATCTACTCGTTCAATAAGTAGGTTAAGAAACAATGAAAGAGACAAGTTAGTGATCACTGAAAAAGACGAGAGTGTTAACAAAAGCGTATTTAAAACGTATTGTTAACATAATGTAGTTTTGTTAATATGTCCTTTTCAATGTCATGTTGTTGTTTATGTTGACAAACAAAACCTTATGGCAAAAATAAATGTAAATTATTAAATCAATTTGAGACACTGAAAAAACTATCCAACTGAATGTTTCACGAACAGAAAAAATATGGTACTTAAGTTACTTGTGGAATTACCGCATTTTTAGTCTGTTATCCTCAGTCAAGTATCTACAGTTATTATGTATGATAGCTAGGTAGTGGCCAATATTATCGTATTTTAAGCATAATTTAAAATCAAATTTATAAAAGGTAAAAAATTCCAAAAAAATCCAATAATCACCTGTAATAAAATTAAAAGGAATACCTGGTGGTTCCATTATTTGGGCAAGGGCTGTTGAATAACAAAAAAATAATTAAAAATTCTTCTCACCATTTTCACAGATCACTTTGTGGTTTGTTCATTAAACAATCAGCTGATCACTAATAGGAGAGGTTTGTGCGGGTAAACAGCTAGGCTACGCACACCTGCCGTTCGCGAGTGACACGTTGTGGCGGCTATTCGCCACTTTTTATACAAATACGACGTATCAGACGTCGAGCACCGGCTGCCTCGATGACTGATCTTCTGTTATCTTTAATTAAATAAAAATAGCCAACACTTCTGCAAGTACCACAAAGACGGTAAATGGACTGCACCACTTAACCCAACGCAACCTTGCATACTGAACGAAGTTTGAGAGTTAAACTAACCGTCCGCATTGACGTTAGACTACCTTGAAATAATTCGACTACAATTTAAAGGCTACCTTTCTACGTCAGTTAATCTATGAATATTTTGTGCAATCATGTGTTCATAAGGTCGCAAAAATCTAATTGGTTACTTAATGTGTTCCGATCTATCATAGTTTTGTGGTTTATTAATTCAGTATAAAAACATCAATCAATCGCAAACTGTCATCATTTATTGAAATAGATCTATTACTTGACGAACACGGTTAAACTCTATTGTTTGATAATTAATTAATAAAAACATCGAATTAATTTAAATTCATGCATCTCAATTTGAAACTGGCATTGACCTACTAAAGGATGCAATCATCGAAATCGGTAGCATGTTCTATCCTGTGTTAAAATATTCGTATCACATGTTGCTCGTTTATTTTAGGGTTTTTCTTGGGATGTAACCTTTTTCAAGTTGCAACTGCTAACGATATTGAGGTAGAACTACAATGAGGAAATTGCTGTTTTTCGAAAAAAGTCGACCGTAAGACATTCGCCGATGATATGATGACATCGTGAAATATTGGTTTATTTATTTTACTTTAATTTTTATTTCACTTTGGCCATTGCAGGCTGTAACTACCAATGATTTTCACAAGGCTTTTCAAACTTAAGTGTAGGTTATGCTTAAATCCACGTCAATTCTAATTTTGGGATTTTGTTTCGGTCCTTGTCTAACTTTATAGATGATTGATCTAATCATCTAAAGTTCTTACCTACCTGGAATTTATTAGGTAAGCCGTAGTTGAACCCGTGGTCAATGTAATATTTTTTTATGAACCTGTGGTCAATGTAATATTTTTTATGAACCCGTGGACAATGTAATGTTTTTTATGAATCCTAAATAGATACTTTATGCCTGTACCAAATGCACTTATGAACAATTCGAAAATGATGACTTCATTCATAGTTCCGAATGGAAAAACGTGATCTGTTCAAATTCTTTGCAGCAGGTTGCCATTGAAGTTGACAGTAAATCGTGGAGAAGAACAATATAGAAAGACGTGTGGAGTTGGCGTTGTATAGAAACGTATGCTTGAATGATGATTCATATCATAATAGGAGTAGGTACGTTTGCAAATCATGCAAATAAGTAGGTTATATTTAACTTTTCGCACCTGGGTGTGTTAAGTACACTAAGTTTTAAATATCTAATCTATGGAAATATAACTTTACCTACTGATAACAGCCCTGTAACTTGATCGCGTTTTCATATACCATCGCCAAAACTCGACCCGTTCAAGATTTTAACTACGAAAAAACATACTGCGAACGCGGACTATGACTATTATGTAAATGAATACGTTCTGTGATCTATTTATTTACATGAGCAAACAATCTGCATGAATCTAGAAAAAAATGCAGGTACCCACTGCATGTCTGACTCCTGACCTGCCAGTAATTAGGATCTAAATATAGTAAGTAGTCTGAATACTTACATAGAGTAGAAAAACATGTATGCAATGTGAACTCTGCATTTGCACTGGGCGAAGGTTCTTCCGCAGACATTTCCTTACTCAGCAGGTAAATAGTATACTGCAGTTGTACCGTTTGCGACTCATTGGAGATCAAGTGAAGATTTACATAACTCTCTGTCTATACCTTCATGTAGTTTGCGTGGTAACATTGAAATAATCGATGTCACCTCGGTGGCGCTATGTACGTATTTATCATAATAGTTACAATTCCATTCGATAAATCTACTAATGTGTTTTCCTTAGCAATATAACAATGTTTTTCGATAATTTTAGGATACGATTTTGATAATAATCTAAGATAAACTTCTAATTAAAATATATATCTCTTGTCTACATAGTTATAGTTGTCTTGATATAGAAAGATAGCGTAACGGTTAGTTATACACTTCCATTAACAGCCACTCGGGTCGATCTTAAGGTTAAGCCGCGCTTGCCTAGGTTGGTTCGTGGATGGGTGACCGCCCATTACATACCGAGTTTCCTCCGTGCCTCGGAAAGCATGTTAAGCCGTTGGTCCCAGCTGTCATTTGTACAACTTTGACAGTCGCTGCAGGTAGTCAGTGGCCCGAAAGTCCGACAACCAATCTCACCAATGGGTACCGTATTACCCAGTACTAACTGGGTTCATGGGTTGTTGGGGTCAGATAGGCAGTCGCTCCATGTAAAATACTGGTATCTGGCTGCATCCGGTTAGACTGGAAGTCGACCCCAACATAGTTGGGAAAAGGCTAGGCAGATGATGAGTTATCTAATTTGGATAGGTTCTTACCTAATACTTACGGATTCTTCTGAAAATACGAGTACAACGCACGGGATGAGCGTACCTAGAGCATGCTTGGCAGTAGATAATTATTAAGCTTGATTAGCAGTCGTGCGTACTATTAGGTACACGGTACCTCTGCCGAACTCCTCCAGCCTCCATACAAATAACTGAAGGTTGAAAAAAAATAATTCTACTTATGTAACTGTGTGGGGCGTCTATGGACCACAAGTTTTTTTACCAAATCACATTACAACAATCCCATTAATTCTGTGTTACCAAGTTATACGTAATGTAACACCTGTACTACGACTTACATATTTTTATCAACACATGGGTTTCCTATAACCATCTTTCAAAAAGATAAAATTCCTTGTGCCATTGACCGATACTATAGGTGCAATTTGAAACAATCCAACACATTTGTTAGGCAAAGAACAAAACCACGACAGACAAGCATAATAATTAGTCTGCATTGTAAGTAGTTGATGCACTGTATGGGACTCATTTAGCGCAGACTTTTCGCACATGGATAGAACTCTGTATTTACAATATAAATATGTCGTAAATGGTGAGGAAAGAGGAGCTCGTGGCTAAATAATAAACGCCGCACGGCGCGATCGCGATCATTAAGGTTGGTTATGCCGCGCTTGCGCAGGTTGGTCTATAGATAGGTGCCCATCCATTGCATACCGAGTTCCCGGTTGTCATTTGTAGATCCTTGACAGTCGTTATAGGTAGTCAGTGGCCCGAAAGTCTGACAACTAGTCTTACCAATTGGTATCGTATATGTCGGCGACTCATGGCCGTCGTCGTCAGAGTCGCACAACATGTTGGTTTGCACCAATATATTCACACAGTTAAACAATTACTCAGCAAATAGAAAACAGCAGGATATAGCAGCACAAGTTTAATGAAAATACCTTACTCCAGTTTAGGGTGTTTATTCCATGATAAGCGAATTAAGAATCTCCCTTCTTTCACAGTACAACGACTTTTATACGCCGAAAATCAAACAGAGGTTGGTAGCAACAGGTAGAATAAAAATAACAATATTTAATTTGCAAGGCGGGAGAGATCAAAATAACTACTGAATAATCATAGCTTTAGACTATGACTTTCAAATAATTCTAGACATATCAAAATAAATTCATACTAATAAAGCAAACAGAAGTAACCACATTTTACGTAAATCAAACATAAATCCTTATTATGAAACAAACGGAAATCAAAATTACTTTAAATTAAATAGACGGAAATACGAATTTAGTTCAGTAAATCAACACATGTCAAATAAAAAACCAACTACCCTTAAATTATAAAATAACTTGAAATTGCATTCAAATTATTGTTTTGCGCCCACACGGCCATTCTGATTCAGCGCGCTCTCTGCGCTAAAAATATTTTACATAATAACGGCATCAACCACTTAGGGTTTAGCCTAAATGACACGGCATCACCCACCCAGGGTTTAGCCCCCTAACACGGTATCACCCGCCTTGGATCTAGCCATATTCAATTATGGCATCACCCGCCTTGGATCTAGCCGTCTAAGACCGGGAAAAAGGATACGCATGGAGTCAGCGTAATAGGTAGGAAAGGTGGAGTAGCTAATACAATATTATTTCAATAATTTCAATAAAGGTTTCATAAACTAAAAATAGAGTGACATACAATTATTCACACGGCATCACCCGCTTTGGATCTAGCCATACTTCATGGCATCACCCGCCTGGGATATAGCCCCCCTAACACGGTATCACCCGCCTTGGATCTAGCCATATTCATTCATGGCATCACCCGCCTTGGATCAACCGTCTAAGACCGGGAAAAAGGATACGCATGGTGGCCAGCCAGCGTAATAGGGAGGAAGGTGGAGCAGTTAATACAAACATTTTATGATGATAAATCATCCGCCCACACGGTCGGTTCATTTTCATTGTCATTGTCATTCATAAATGGATCATTTCGAGCCAGAGGTGCTGGCCTCAAAAAAAAAAAAAAAATCATGTCAAGCGATCTATTCGACACAACCCTTCAAATTAACATGCTTTACTTTGTAGCGATTATTAGACAAATCCTCAAGAACTTTAGTGGGACCTTCATATTTAGGACCAAGTTTAGTAGTTTTTCATTCATGCTTATACTTTAGAACTAAATCACTCTTTTTCAAAGGGTTTGATTTGAGCTTTGCCTTTGTCAAACCTTAATTTTTCCCGAAATGATCGCTCGTCCATCCTTAATTTACATGATGATATAATAGTATTATAATAGAATAAATTAAATGAGCTCAAGCATGAGTCAAGCTCCATACTACATACGAAATAAAACAATCTATTCTCAGTGTCATTTGTGGAATGACCAAGTAACTAGAATATTAATATAGTGATGAAAGCTATTTTTATAAGCCAAGCTTCAAAAAATATCCACCATTTAGATATTATCTTCAATTTTATCATCTCATTAATTTAATTATTACATTAAGCTTTTAACAGAAGCTTAAGTTTCAAAGACAATAACTTATCAAATAATTTAAGTTAATAAATTTAGAGTATTTTCTTCAGGATCTTTTAACTCTTACTTTTCAGATACCAACATATCAAAACACAGCCTCTAAAGGCCTTACCGACATTAGCTATTTCGTACTGTTGCTCAAGTTTCATCAACGGCATGGCTTTGAAGCTGTCCCAGCAGCTTTTCAGTCCCGCTATCAGAGTAGTCAGCACGTCGTCAGTCCTCGTTTAAATCGAGCCGGTAACCCGCAGACGTCACAGCTTTCGGCATCACACCAATAGCTCGAACATTGACCATGAAAATATCAAAATGAAGACCATTAGTAATCATAACTTACGGCAGAGCACAACATGGTTTTCTTAAAAATCCTGCAGTCATAATATCTAAACAGATAAAGTGACACGCTTTACCTAATCTATCATTCTGATCGGCAATTGATGACCAATTCACCACACATGCGTTACGCGGCCATGTTTGGTGGTCACATGGTTTATTTTGTGTGCAATAAAAAAAATAAGAATAATACTAATGGAAAGTTATCCCTAACTATGTTTGAATTCAATTCTCGGAAGGCGACGCATAGTAGGTCGGTTCCATCCCCAACTAAAGAAATAGTACTGCTCAATGGGGATAAACTATCTCCGATTATACCGTTGTTTAAGATCGTTTATAATATCTTTCGACTTTCCATTGGCGACCGTCTGTAACACTTCTATTGTTGAAATTTCCATTTTGGAGACTTTAAATTTTAAAATGGAATTTAGAGGTCATCATGGTCGGTACCTATTTAATTTTATTTCCGACTTTGCTAAAGAACACTCATAAATAATCATATTTCTCGATACAGATATCAAAAGATCATCAATCAACGAGATTGCTAGGCCTGGATTTTGACCACAAAAAGTTTAATTTCAGACTAAATTAATAGATCTCAACTAGTCAAAATACTCACGGAACACGTGACATTTACACTGTCTATTCCATTGAAAACCGTATTGACATTTTTTCTTTTACCTGGAATCTAACCAGAAGAACTTTTTCTAACTCAAAAAACAATGTACGCCAGAATCAAATAGGCAAAGTGTATGCATTCCTTTCATTTTTAACTGTTGTCATGCAACGATTTATATGACTACAAAAATTTACGTAGTTTTAATCAGTTGACCTACATTTTTCGTCATTTTGTTAACGGAAACAAGTTTTCTCGGAATTACCCTTCTTATAGCGATATTTACATGTTTCCGAAAGCAGAGGCTTTTTGTTATGATTTTTGCCTGTATTATCAGAGTTCGGTCGATCCCGTTTACGAAAAATTTTAAGAACAGAATTTGGGGTGAAGAGTCAGGCATATTACGTAACAATTCACATCACAAAATCAAGAGTAGATCCCAGTGATAAGAGAATCAATTACCTCAGCATCTGGCTTCGGGAGGAATCCTCTCGGAACAGAGCCCATCCTGTGGTTGCTTAATCCGCATAGCTGCCCGCCTGCTCTGACGTGTAGTTGCGCCAGCGCTTGACGTCGTCAGCATACCGGAACTCTTCGCGAATGTCTGGATCAGGTCCTTCTCAACTTCATCCTAGGTGGTGGATTGCAGGGTCCACGTATCTGCCCATGACTTTGCTCTTCCTTTCAGCTGCAGTATTGCCTTCATGCGGTGATATGCCAATAGTCGCAATAGTTTGATCGACATTGGCACACCAGTCCCTCACGTCGTAGGGGCGCACATCGGGAACGAACGGCGGTAGGTAAAAATCGCCACGATCCCGAGATGTCGGCGGTGTAGCGGACAGCACTGCAGCCACGGCGCATGTTGTAGCTTGCTTCGTGATTGACGTCATCATCACTTGTTCCATGGAGAAACTTGGGTCTGGCTGGACTCGGGATCCAGGCTTCAGTAGGGGCGAGTTGGATCCCACCGCTGCTGTCGGCGACTCATGGCCGTCGTCGTCAGAGTCGCACAACATATTGGTTTGCACCAATATATTCACACAGTTAAACAATTACTCAGCAAATAGAAAACAGCAGGATATAGCAGCACAAGTTTAATGAAAATACCTTACTCCAGTTTAGGGTGTTTATTCCATGATAAGCGAATTAAGAATCTCCCTTCTTTCACAGTACAACGACTTTTATACGCCGAAAATCAAACAGAGGTTGGTAGCAACAGGTAGAATAAAAATAACAATATTTAATTTGCAAGGCGGGAGAGATCAAAATAACTACTGAATAATCATAGCTTTAGACTATGACTTTCAAATAATTCTAGACATATCAAAATAAATTCATACTAATAAAGCAAACAGAAGTAACCACATTTTACGTAAATCAAACATAAATCCTTATTATGAAACAAACGGAAATCAAAATTACTTTTAAATTAAATAGACGGAAATACAAATTTAGTTCAGTAAATCAACACATGTCAAATAAAAAACCAACTACCCTTAAATTATAAAATAACTTGAAATTGCAATCAAATTATTGTTTTGCGCCCACATATACCTAGTAATAACTGCGTTGAGGAGGTCAGATAGGCAGTCACTCCATGTAAAATACTGATATTCAGCTGCATCCGGTAAGACTGAAAGCCGACTCCAATTAAGTTGGGAAAAGGCTGCTGATGATGAAATATGTAGAAAAACTAATAATAAATATATTCTATTAACGCCTTTATGCCCCGAAGGACGAGTCGATTGGTTGGTTTCATCTGTCCTGGCTCCCGGGGCAAGGCCTCTTACGTTTTCGATTTTAACATTCAAGGACATGTCGGTTGCCATTATTGTTTTAAGAGCAGCGATAATCCTATAAGTACTATTCATCCTATATTTATAAGTGCGCAATGTTTGTATATCCTATCCTATACCATTAAATGAGCAATTATAAATATTATAATATATGTAATCACGTTCTCGATAATGGCTCTTACGGCTTGGTGTTACGGGTGCGAAAAATCGACCTAGCTAGGTCCTGGATAAATTCGCTACCTCTATTTCCACTGGTCGCCCAAGCACTAATGAAATAAATACACGAAGTGTAAAGTGCCTGCTTGACTTCGAACCTATGACCTAGGACAGTTAAGTCTCTTTATTCTTACTTTGAATTCAATTATCGATATCTACAGATATTTATAAATAAATGCTTCGCAGAAAGACAAATTGCTAATAGTTATGTCATGTTATGTTCCGTCTTTTGTTGATCGTTTCTGTTCAAGCTAAACATACGATACATGCACAAACCATTACGTACGTACTCGTATTCTACTTAAATTAGTAACATTAGCAACCATTGTGTTTTCCTTGTAAAGACGTTAAAGTCAAGAATGTACATTTAAAGTGCATGAAAATGTGTGCTCCAAACTGTAAAATACTTGGTTAACCATACAAATAATATCTCTAAAAACGTTAGCGCCAACTTGTTAAATAACACAGTTTTAAAAATCTTATGGTGAGACTACACTTGGCAGATCTGGGCAAATATTCGCCCAATAACATTATAACAAAGTGAAGTTTAAAGCAATAAGCATCTAAAGAGCATACACTCCAACTCACGCCTGTTACCCATGGGGGTAGGCAGCACTCACAGATCATTTTGTATTAATCAAATAACGCGAAAATGTTAACATAATATACGCCATAGAGTGCCAGGAATTCAGCATATCGTAAAACCCCTGACTCCTGAGTCTAAAAGCAAGTACAACAAAGGTGAAACTAAGGGTAAAGGAATTATTATAAGTAGGTGGTAGATGGTTAAAGTTCGTTTAAAGAAGTTTACTATTTTGACCAATGGGAAATACCAACGGGCACATTGTAGACTAATAAGTAAATACCAAGCGTGAAGAAAAGATAAGTAAGTGGTAAGTGCACTCCACTCGATTTTGAAGTGGAAAAATTGAAGGTAACCAAATACCAAAGCCAAGAAGTCAATGAAGAGATGTTCCGTTTAAACAAGTCATATTCTCAATAGGTAAATGCAATTTCTGATTGTCTTATTGAACATTCAAGTTTTAAAAGTAGGCAGTTAGTAGCCCGCATATCGCAATACTGGAGCCCTCTTCTTTCTATATCGTGTGGTTAATGCCTAACCTGGTGTCAGAGTTTTTATGCCGCTCATGGGCCTCTGACTTGGCTTTACATGCCGTCGAGAAATATCTCGCAGGCCTGCTGGTCCAGTAACACCGAAGCAAGTGATAAGTATTGTATAATTATCACTCATTGTCAATCATTCGGTGGTACTGGAGTTAGACGGGGTCACGGCAGACCGAGCCTTGGATGGCTTTCTCGTGAATTGGCGAGAAGAGGCGCAACATCGAGAAAGTGGAATGAATGGGGGACAACTTTGCCCAGGAGTGAGACAGTTCCGGCCAACAAAACAAAAAAAAAGTATTATGCAATTTGATGTTGCCATGACGAATACTATACATATCTTCGATTATCTTATTTACAATCAAAGAGATCTATAGTCTAGACTAGACTCATATCAGCAATATTCTTTTATTATAAGCGGATTTTAATTACCAACGACTACACGTAAACATCTCTACTGTACAGGCTGTTTTTTTATTGAGGAATTCTTTCTTTCAATTTTAGGTGATTTTATTGTTGATGATTTGATAAATCTAAAATAGGTAATAAGGAAATATAATAAAAACCTGCATTTTGATTCAGCATTGGGGCTCGTTGATAAATAATAACAGGCCGGGATAAGTCTAGACCGCGTCTGTGCTTCGGAAAGTGGTCCAGGCTATCTTTTGTAGATGTTTGACCTTTCCAGTTTATGAGGCGACTGTACCTGTCCAGATGACTTGAAGCATCGCCGTGCTTAAGTAATTGAAGGGTCAATTTCAATTATATTTGCAGAATGTTAGATGATGGTTAACGATAAAAAAAAACTTTTAAGCTTCTAAAGTCGGTGAGTTTTGTTTGTTTGATTTAGGTTGTTTCTCACCGACTTTTGAAGCTAAAGTTATTTTCACTTTTTTGTGTTTTTGAACTCGGTTTTATTTTTTGCAAAAAAGTTTTTTTATTTTTCCATTTTTTTTTAATATTTGCTATGCTGTTATTTTACATTGTTAACAATATATTTCATGGTCATAGGCTTATCTGTACATATAATAAAATTGTAACAGGCCGATGACCGACATTGAAGATATTGAAAAAAAAATTATATGGATTAATTGTATTTTAGGGTCTTTATTAGAGCAACAGAAGCCAAAACAATAGTTTTTAGATTTTTTCTGTCTATCAGCCTATCTTTCTGTCTGTGTGTTTGTACGCGCATCACGCAAAAACCACTACATGGATTTGCACGCAGTTTTCCAGTTTTCACCGCTCTATTGCTAGATGCTTAACTTAAAATATAGGCTGCATTAGATATATTTTTGGACCCGATAGGTGGCGCTATGCGAAGCAAGGACGAGTCGCTAACCCCCAATAAAATGAAACTTAACATACCTAACTGTCGAAATGTGGGTGTACTGTACCCATCTGCTTACCCCCTCGGAGCATACAGACGTGATGTCATGTTATGTTATGATGTTATGTTAAACAATAAATATCCAAGCGATTGCAGCAATCACGACAGATTTCCTGTCTATTATTGAAGAGTTCCGTTGCATATCTCCAAACTCCATGATCAGATAATGACAATATTTCTTTGGAACCAACTTGGGAGTATGCTCTTTAAAACAAAAAAATCAAACAAAGAATTTTCCAAATCGGTCCAGGCGTCTTCCAGTAATCGGTGAAAATACATTAAAAAAAAAAGATTCCGACAAGTTGAGAACCTCCTTTTTTGAAGTCGGTTAATAAAATGAAAGCTTTGAATTCTAAGTTTTCCTACTTGTATGCACACATGTTGCACATTTGTTAGTTTGCTAGAAACAGTCTATCGCACCCAGTGTGTTTTCATAGCACGAAACTTACATAAAAACCTCCTTTTTCGAAGTAGGTGAAAAAAGAAATTCAATTGCTTATTGATTAATTTTAAATAAATAAAAAGAAAGACACAAGTCACAACATTATAAATAATAATTATTTTATGTATAAATCCACGATTCATCATTCTTTCAGTTGTCTGAAAAGAGCAGGAACTGCAACATAAGAAAAATCATATAACACGCATCTGGGCTAATTTAGTACACAGCACCCTGTATAACAATTCAGAAATTCGTGTTGAGTACGCCATTACGGATTTTTTGGAGTTGTGCATACCAAAATGTCTAGACAGGTTAAAAGATAAATACAAGGTTGTATTGTTTTGCCGCTAATTTGTCATTTTGTATCTCCATAGTACACTGATAAGGGGTTTAAGTGCGTAAGTTCGCACGAATGTAAGAAGGGCATTGAATACTTGGCTTCATGTAGTGTCGTATTAGCCACTCATGTCGGAGGTTTCTAAATTAACCCTTTACATGCCCTTTACTACCATAAACAAAAAGTAAAAAACAAAAAAAAAAAACAAAATAGAAGAAAAAAACGAAATTAAATATTAGATATGGTTGCAAACCTTTATGCGATTTGGTGTTCCTAAAAGATATCTGTGTATTATGTATTTTATTTATATAAATAAACAAATAGTCATGGTTAACAATTTGCGGTGTTTTTAATTGTTGACAATTTGGTGGTTGATTATTATTTTGATGTAAGTTCCTACTTTAAAGTATTTTGATGGTGTGGGTTTCTATACAAGGTGTAACATAATAAACGCAAGACCTCCCGTGTGGTCTCTCGCACCACGAAACTAAACATCTTTTGTTATACGAGTTCTTGAAACACGCAAAAAAAAAAATACTTTCTATAGGAACTGACGCAATCAGCTGATCCACATGTATGGTAAAACTAAAAAAAAAAGTTATGAATTTCCATAAGTCATAGAACAAAAGTTGTTCAGTTTCATGGTCTGAGACACCACACGAGAGGTCTTGCGTTTATTATGTTACACCTTGTATACTCGTACTTAATTAAAAGTAAATTAAAAGTTTTTATTTAACTTGCTTTGTTTGTATGTTTGTTTTGGTCAAATCTTAACAACTGAATTTTAAAACAGTTATCCCCAACTGATTGAGCTGTATTTTGTATTCACGTTTAGTTTGGATAACAATGCATGGATAAGGTCAGTGACGTCATTCTAAATCCAATATGGCGGACTCCCAAAGATGGCGGGCTATTTATTTTTTATGTACCTGGGGGTACATGACGGGGTGATATGGAATCAATTTAAAGGGTTTGCTGTGAAAAATAAGAAACCAGGAAAAACTTAAAATAAACTATTAAAAATTAACATTTTTAAAAACAAGCTTTTATTTGAATGCTCTAAAAAGAAGAAAATAAACTTAAAAAAATTTAAATCAAAGCAATCAATTTATTACATTGTACAATTTATATGACATAATCGCTAGATTAAACACACATAATCACACAGGTAAATCTCTAAAACATTAATTTATTTTAAAATAAAAAGCAAATAAACAAAAAACATTCTTAAATACACCGTCCTACATCATCACCTGCCTAGCCTTTTCCTAACTATGTAAGGATCGTCTTCCAGTCTAACCGGATGCAGCTGATACCAGTATTTTACATGGACCGACTGCCTATCTAACTTCCACAACCCAGTTTACTAACTGGGTTGTGGGAATAGTTAATACCCTCGTCTCGCGAATAGTTCAGGAGTCAGGTTAAAGAAAAGTAAAGAAGAAATCTACATCTATACTAATATTATAAAGCTAAAGAGTTTGTTTGTTTGTTTGGTTGAACGCCTAATCTCAATCTATTCGCGAGACGAGGGTATTAACTACTGGGAAAAAAATGTCGCGTTCGTCAACACTGTTAACCAGTAGAACGCATCATTCCTAGTAGTTAACCACGGGTATTAACCAGCGGGAATGAGCCCTTGACCGGGTATTTAAAAACAAAGGTCTGGCCAGTCATGTAAGGGTAAGGGTAAAAAATTTCTCCAGGATCGAACGCAAACTTTCTGCTTAGTGCTGTCTCTAGAGTACAGAACTATGACGAAAATTTATCATCAGAATTATATAGCTGTGTATTAAACACGCGCCACACCGCAATTTAAACACGCGCATATTATTTGTTATCTTCTTATTGTAGTAATGAGTAATGCTCATATTTATATAAATTGCTAATACGTTATCTAGCATACTACCCCTGCGACTGTTATTGGTCATTAGAAAGCTTTTCATCATAGCTTGCAAACACGTTGTAGTAAGCTACACACACTGCACGACGAAAAACGACACGAC
This sequence comes from Noctua comes, assembly GCA_963082995.1. Lineage (NCBI taxonomy): Eukaryota > Metazoa > Arthropoda > Insecta > Lepidoptera > Noctuidae > Noctua > Noctua comes. The sequence continues at coordinate 9,603,221 of OY720273.1, forward strand.
ACTACTGAAAAATAAGCTCAAAATAAAATACCTGTACATTACTTATAATAAATAGGTACCTATTTACGGTTTATTGTAAGTATCCAATTTAATTAAACCACTAAAAAAAATTGGAGATTCAGGAGGAGACAAAATGCCATCAAAAACATACTTACGGATGTTCATTTATGTTACCAGCTCAACCCGATTTCAGGCCAAACTAGATTGTCCTAAGCCAAATACAGGTTAAACCCGATACCAGCCCAAACTAGGGCTCATCACAAAAGGACGATTATAGGGCATCCCGCCTACATGAGTTAGGTTAGGTTAGAAGTATGACCAACCACGCTACATCGAAGTTGGTCGCAGTTTTGATTGCATTGTTTGGGTTAGTGACACGACACGATCAACCGGTTTGGCCTGAAATCGGGATGACCGGTAACAGGCCAAACTAGACCGGTAACAGGTCTGAAATCGGGTTGAACTGGTAACACATCGAAAATTACTTGTTTTGTATCATCGTATGACTGTAAACTACCTAATCTATATCTTTCATTATCACAATTGGGTATTTCAAATATCAAAATTACATATTCCTTGTTTCGTGTGAGTGTATGCTAATGGCTATACGCGTATTAAGCGATTAACAACCGTGATATGCGAAGATAGTGGCATGCGGTATCTTAATGCACGCAGGCTTAAGTAATGCATCCATCGTAATGAAAGTAACCTAGTACTTTACTGAATAAAGGGAAATTATTAATCGGGCAAACAAAAATTTGATTGGCGACTAATATACTGAATGGGCGACTATTATACCAAGTAAGTAACTATTTATCTGGTCATTGCGACAAAGGGGAACATAGGAAGCAAGAGCGAGCGAAGCGAGCTCGGTACTTGTGGCACCCCGACTCGGACAAGTTTGGTCCGAAGAGGATGGCGGAGTCTAGTGAGCGGGCGAAGCGCGCGAACTAGGTTAGGCTTTGACTACACCTTATCTACAATATAGTGGTTAATAAGCTTTAGTTTTAGTTTCTTTTTCTGAGTCCTTGAATTATCGTATTGAACAATAGTAACTCTAGTTTGTATTTTCAAGTCGCCGTTTTAAACATTTGTATTCGCCCACTTAGTATTTCCGTATTTTTGGCACCATTAATTTTAATTTATTTTCCCTCGTTTAAATACTACCCCTTCATAAATACATGATCCGTTGCAATTCCAAATTATATCTCGCTGATTAATAAAATGAAAACTAAATGTAAAGCAATTATTGTACATCAAATAACTACCTTTCAGAAGCAAAGTCAGTAGTAATGTAAAGTTAGCTTTCTAACTCTGTCAGTAGTCAGAAAGATGTCTCTGAAAAACTTATTATTTCCAACCACTCATTCATCATTACATTCATTCATTTCATTCTCTCACTTCTCCATGATTAAGTCATGTTTAACCAAACGATGACATAATATCCGTTTAATAAAGGGAGTAAATAGACCCTTAACATATACGAAAGGGACTTGTTGTCCCCGTCTTTGCGATCATTTTTTTGTTCTAGACTATACCTGGGAACGTTATAGTTACGGAGATATTATGATATCTTGACTTGAATGTGCCCTGGCGGTTAGGAGTGTGTCATGCTCACTTAAATGTCTCGCTGATGGTGGCGCGTGTGTCGGATCATTTAGTTCCCTTCAAAATGGTTGAGTTGAATGGTGCTGATACATGCGTCATGTTCGTGAACGGGCGCTGTCAGTTGTGACTGGTCATCTCTTGGTTGCCACGGCTTATTTGAATTGTTTTTTTTTCTTTTTTGAATGGTTTACTATGGACACTTTTAACGTACACATCTTGCTACATCGTTCTCACATAATGTACCATCTCAACATGAATGATGTAACCAAGAGTTTGTAAAAGTATACTGATTTAAAAGAGTGTCCATGGAGTTTCATGCCCGTTCTTCTCCATAGAGATCTACGTTAGGGAATGGGCAACTACAGTACTTTCACAGTTTTTATGCCTTGTGACTGGGACTGTAGCTATTGTTGTCTTTGTTTCGACAATTCAAAAGTGCCTGTAACTGGCCTATTTGAAATAAATGCTTTGATTTTGATTTTGATTTTGATTTTGATATTGGGGTTCAAAGTTCCAACTTTTTCACAAGTTTTTTTTAAATACATGTTTTTAATGTAAGATTTTTACTTTACACACCTCCACGACGTCCGTACTATTCAATCCATCCATCAGCACAATGCTTTGAGTGCATTACATTGAGTCCTACCGTCCAACGTGATTTTTCACCCCCAAAAAAAAAGTCGATTCCCAGCTATAATTTTTGCATAAAGTTACTTAGTTTGATGTACAGACAGAATGCTTGGTTGACGGCTATGTGAAGGGTCTGTTTACACCCTGTATAAGTGTGAGAGGTCGTGGCCGCGTAGTGCACGAGGTCCGTAAAACTTTTTTATTGTTTTGTGAATTAGATGATGAAACTTGCAAACTTGTAATTAATAGCTAAAAGGTAAAGGAAACTCTTTAAGCTAATCTGGGGACGTATAATTAATCGCAAATGTCTAGTACTGATTAAGAGCTTATCAACATCGCCTGTATCTTTAAAAATCTGCATTCCTTAACTGATACAATGGAAAAACACAGAGTATTCCTTAATTGCCTGTGGGCTCTACCCACACAAACTGGACAACTTTCATTATGGGACCAACTCTGGAATCGCGAAAAGAAAAATCAGCTGTTTCATACAAAAGTGCAATACCTACTGACCCGAAATGTATGAAACAGCAGATTTTTGTTTCGCGATTCCAGAGTTGGTCCCATAATGAAAGTTGTTCAGTTTCATGGTCCGAGTTACCACCTAAGAGGTTTAGGGTTAATTTATTAACACCTTTTATATATTTTTTTACGTCTTGTGAGAGATTTCACTGATTATTTACATATGATTGTTCCATGTTATATTATAAGGTAATTTCTGGGTCTTGTGTCTGAAATACCGGATCTTGTCCGGAAAATTCCGGATGTATCGCAACCCAATCTGTACACGGAGCTCAGAGACCCCACATTGTTTTGAATTACTATTATAATTTCCAATTACAGCTGAAAAAATGAAACACCTTAAAATCCTGCACTGGTTGGTTTGTGAGCAGAGGTGATGGAATAAGTTTAAAAAAGTAAAGCGCCTGCATGGGTTCAAATCAACGTCGTACAATTCCTGAATCGAGGCCATTACCACTGGGCCAGCACTGCTCTACCGGCTAACGATAAATATTATCGTCGACTCATGTACTTCGTGCACATGCTTCCAAGAGATTCTTTATCTTCATCATGTCCCGTAATTTTAACTAATCTACATACCTACGTAAGTCTGTATCTATGTGTTTAGATATTTACATCTGATAATGGGCGAGTAAATCGATTAACAGTGGACAAGGTCCGGACAGCGGTATCTTTTTATCGCGTGGCTGTAGTCGGAACTAACGTCACCGTCTTATTTCTATAAATATAATTTCACAAAAATGTTTTACAACAGTCACTTGCTGACAATCCCGGAATGTAAGATTTGACTCTGCATCTTCAGGTATTATAATACAGGCGTCATGATGTATTATTTACTAGCTATGCCCGCGGCTTCACTCGCTTGGAGTTCGGCAATTGCCCACATACAGGATAAAAAACCTTTGTGCTATTCCGGACTATAATCTATCGTTTTCTGAAACAAGCTCTTGATACAGCTGCCTGACGACAGCCTCATAGATTAATACAGCCTTCTCAGATGTCAGTCTAAACCACGGGTCCGCCAGCCATTGGCATCACGACTATCAGCACTATAATCGCTGTGTCCACATCCCACATGTCGACACACGCTTTCTCGAGGTTCTCATCATACGGGTTCGAATAGAGCTGAGTGTCCGTGGTAATTGTTGTCATAACCAACAATCATGGCACGGCGCTCTACCTCTACACGACGTATATCAGACTAGTTCGCTACAATATTTCTGACAGTGATGATGGATCGATCTCAATACACACTGTATTATCATATTGCCATTTCGGAGGACTGATTCCGCTTAATGTTTTAGAGCAAGTTGTTGTATTATCCGATGCTGGCTACAAATACAAGGTTTTCCTTCTATGTCTACAATACATAGTTTTATATTTTAATATTTGAATTTAAAAAAAAATCATTTAAAAATATAAAATAGTAACCCACCAGTAACAGAAACAGGGTCCAAGCAAACAGGGTCAGAGCTCCAGAGAGGAACCTCCTAAAAATACGAGCCGTGTTCAGTAGTATCACCTGCCCAGCAGTATTATTATAGCACACGGCAGTCTAAATTAACGTTGTTATTATAAAAAGATCTTCCAAAAATATTTAATCCGTATTACCGAGGTTACCAAACAAGGCGGTCTCAATGATATTCTCAACGTATTAAATCTGGTGAAAACAAAACAAACTTTCTAAGAAAACTCATTTATTTAAATATAAGTTTAGTGTACATAAAGTTGGTATATGAAAACATAATTATTATTCAAACCATTCATTACTAACTGATACGTACTGTAGTGAGTAAGCAAATAAGCTAGCTTGCTTTAAAAAAATTCAAAAGTTGGCATTTATATTAGGTAAGTACTACCTGCGAGTACAAGCATTGACATAGTGTCATACAGAAGAGTAGAGAATAAACGACCATGAGTTAAAAATACCAATAAGGCTAGCTCTCTTTTAAAACCGTCAATATATCGTTTTCTGAAATCATCACGGAACGACTTTTCATCGCGCGATAAAAGCTACTGACATTCTAATAATAAAATGTACGTTACTTGTAATACCTCAAAAGATGTGGATTTAACCATAGAGTAGAATAACTATAGGAATTATAGTAAGTAAATGTGTCGGACTTGTGGTTGGGGTCGCAGCTGAATGTCGCTGTCTCTCATGTTGCTTCAACACGACAGGATTGGCTGAAATGCCAGGCTCCGTACTTTGAAGTAGTAGAGTATCCGTCGCTGCATAAGCTTCTTGAACCACACGCTGCAAGATAAATAGGTACAGTCAGTGCCTTACATTAGATACTTGCTTGATCTCTCTTAAAAGAAGACGATGAGTAGAGGGGTCAGGTAATGCAATGCACTGGCTATAGGTACATCAAAAAGCCTGCAGATTGTTTTTCATAGTCCCTTCCTGTGTGTAAGTGCGCAACCTACAATTTACTCTCTTATCTTAACTTTATTTGAAACAGATCCATTACAGAATTCCCGTAATCTATCCTGAACTAAAGGTTAGTGCGTACATAACCATTACCATTAACTCGATGCTTTTAGGATTCTTGTTTTTTATGTTATGATAACCAATGATGTGAGTTTTTGGGTTAGCAAGATTGCAAAAATAAGTTGAAATATACCTCAGTTAAAAGTTTGGAGTTGTAAGAATCAGAGGGGCGAAACAACATAATAGTGTATGTGTTGTCGATGCCCACGTGGCCCTCCATCCAGTCTTCTATACCACCGGCGTATAATGCTGAAATGAAAATACATAGTGGTACATAGGAGGACTTAATGCCACAAGCTATTGTCTACCAGTCAACCTTAGGCTTAAATAGGACAATATTATGATACCCTATCACAATATTGTCCTATCTAACAATACAAAAAATGGATGTTTAAAAAACAAAATAAAAGAATTGATAATAGAAACAGCTTTCTGAAACGTAAATAATTAGACCTTTTTTTTTTCTTTTCGGATGGGAAATCAAAGGACCCCCAGCGGAAGGGAGTGTCAGACTTCTACTGACTAAAACCCATCCATGTTCCTTCTTTGCCCTTTGTGTTCCAGGGCCACGGTATCTCTTTCGAACAGTCCCGCAGCCCTGGCAATTAATTAGATCTTGGGATTATGTAAAGATCGTAGCAGGGGGTGCTCTGTAGTTTCCGCCTATACGCACTGAAATACTAATTACATCCATACGAACATAAACTCACGGCAAGTTTATAGGTAAGTAGATCTTCCAAAAAATCTAAAGTTGACTTTGCTTTTGCCCAGGAAAATCATTCTTGATTTTCGAGATTAGTCTAAATCTACTAATAAGAATACAGTCGCTGAAAAATTTCTTGGTAGTACCTACTTAACAATGTGGCAGGCATTATATTTGTGTATTTTGTTGAAAATCTGACTTAAGTAGCGAGAAGACAAAATAAGGCAAATTTTTATTAGAATCTAAATATGGAGTTTCTTGCCGGTTCTTCTCTTTAGGAAATGATGATTTTCGCGACGATTTATAATTGTAGGCCTATGTGAAATAAAATATTTTGATATTGAATCAAAATAATCAAAACCAGCAGTGGACGTCTTTCGGCTGAAATGATGATGATGATGGATAGTCCAAAATGCTGTATGTATAAATGTTTATTGTGAAATCATATTAATACTGCTGGACATAGGCATGTCCAGCAGTGGACGTCTTTCGGCTGATTTCAGCCGAAAGACGATGATGGTGATGATGATATTAATACTAGACTGCACTCTAGTAGGTATAGGAGAACAATCATACTTCCCTACTTCGCACATTTTCACAGAGCATCCGTGCCTAGCCCCCTTGGAGCGACTGCCCATCTGACCTCCACAACCCAGTTTATAGGCATACGATACCCCTTGGTAAAACTGGTAGTCAAACTTTCGGGCCTCTGACTACCTGTAACTCTGTCAAATATCTACAAATGACGTGTTTTATAAAAGAAAACCTCACGTAAGAACTCGGAGGTCTGACCAGCCACGTACGGTCGGTTGCTGATACTGTAGGCTGCCGTGGCCGCTCTTGCAGCACGTTTTCTCTGAAAAGTTATACGACCACTACAGAAACTTGTAAGAGTATGTTTTCAAGTTGACTTGAGTAGGAAGAAAAGAATCCGCCGAATGCGAAAAACTCATACGGTTCCATAAAAAAGTGACTTTCTATCAGCGAGAGTGTCCATCTGATCAAAAGGCTTATTACAACGACATTGATCAAAAATGTTGACCATGTGGCAGTAGCGAAGAGTCAATTTTTGTAAGAGGTAAGCCGGAGTACATATCTTTACTGTATAGAATATTATTTGTCTGTAAAATACTGACTGTGCCATTTTTCAAAGGGAAGCCTGTAGGAATTGGGTTGTATGGAACCTTCGCCACTGCCGTGTGGACGTATCCCAGTGACAAATGTATAGTCTCATCTTTATTTACTTCATTTTACTCCCATAAAAAGCTCTAGCTAGTTTGGTAATATTTTTCTTAGATGCAGGGTTTGTTTTGACTAACAACACACAAACAACAAAATTAAAGTTGAATTTCAATATTTAACAATGTTTACATTTAGAATAACCTGTAGGATATGCATATGACCCTGATCGCTTAGCTTGTATTAGCATGTGCTCGTCACAACGCATCGTATGAGCCCAAATACAAGGTAAATGCCAATTGCCATACACCGTTTAGCAGTTCTTCTAGAGGGCTGGGTATCCTGCATGATCCTGGTGATGCTCGCGCATCAGGTCAAGGTTATCGTACTTTTATAATATGATTCTAGAAAAAAGGTGACAATATTTAAACGTCTGAACAGCTTTTCTTGCCTTCCTTCTTTTCCTTTCAAACTTTTTTTTTAAACCGTATAAACTCAAACAGGTGCCACAGTCAGACACACAGATGTGTTTATCTGTGTGTCTGACTGTGTTCAAACTTATTATATTACCCATCTTTTTTGGTAGAGGGTTAAAAAGCAATGAAAAAATTCAATTTCAAACATTCAAAATATTCAGAAATAAAATTTACTAAAATATCTTTAATCTAGGTTTTTGAATTGCATTGTGTTTTTATGATTTCAAAACGTTCTGAACATTAAAAAAAAAATATATTTCTAAGTAAAAAAAATGTTTTTTGTTTATGATATTCAGAATCCATAGATTCTGAATTATCTTTGAAAATTTGGCCGCTCATTGAAAACTAACCCTGAATGTACTGAAGTAGGAAACAAAGAAAAAAAAAACATACTAACATAAAGTTGATCGTACACTCGCTTCTTCTTGGTGTGCGAATATGGATACATAACACCCTGTAAAGAAATCAGTTAGGTACTGTTAATTAACGGTACACAGGATTATACTATACTACTATCATAACCTCGACTAAAACATGTGATACGACTGTGCTTAGATACTTGCATTCTTGACACTCGCCTCAGAAATTGTCAGTCCAACACACCAACATGTGCAACAAAGGGGTTGGAAGATTTTTGTATGGAACGTGGCCTGCAGCTAACTTCCACCATTTTATTTTATTTTTAAGTTTTTGTCTGATACAAAACTTGTTTGTATCGATGCCAACTATTGATTTATTAATATTATTATACTATGTTAAATACTTAACCGGCATTTTGAAAATAAAATAAAATGGCAGAAGATAGGCAGGCCAAATAATTCAAAACCCTTTATCAGCCCCAAAAGTGTTGAATTGTTTAATTTCCCGTTTATTTTAGATTTGTGATATCTAGCTTAACCCGTTCAGGCCTTGAGGCGTGATGAACAAACAAACTCACTTTGATATTTATATATGTAGGTTAGGCTCAAACACCGAAAACGCTTATTGAGCTAAAAAAAACAACAATTTCCATTTTAGTCGAGTGCAATTAGACAAAAAGGTGGAACGAAGCTTATAGTGGTCGGATTTTCATGGGGCTTTTTTTATTGAGTTCCAGGAAGAGTGGAGAAGAAAGTTAAAAAAAAATTTCACCGCTCGCGACTTTGTTTTTTTTTTAAATATCAAAAATCAAAATCAAAATCAAAGCATTTATTTCAAACTAGCTGTTGCCCGCGACTTCGTTCGCGTGGAAATTTTGGTGTGCATGTGTGAGACTGCAACGTTGGTCTAGTGGTCGCAAGCGCGACAACTAAGCGTGGGGACCGATTCCCGGGTCGGGCAGTGTTAAAAAAAAATTTTTATTTCAATTACATAAAGTTATCACACACATGATTTGGAAGATCACCTTTTAAGCAAGGAGATGCTTGTTTTAGGGGGCATCCATTAATTACGTGAGGCGATTTTTCGAGCCCCTCCTCCCCTGGTGGGATGTCGTGAGATTTGGCTTGACCCCCTCATCTCCCTCCTAATCTCACGTGAGATTTATCAACATGAGATTAGGTGATATTTGGCGCGAATCTGGATTTGTGCCCGGTTGATGGCAATAGGCTCACCCCCTACTACATGGGACTTCAATATAACTGGCGAAATGTGTGTGTACGATTAGGTACACGTCTGCCCAAACCTTCGGGGCTTTAAGGCGTGACGTTATGTTATGTGTGAGAACTGACTGCGAGATCAAAAGGTGATAATACTGATAATGTACTGATGACTACAAAAGGCGTCCTTTTGGGTTCTGTAATTCTGTGCGGCAGAGGTCCGAAACAAAATTAAATGGCGTTGAGGCGACGATATGGCTTCAAAAATCGGTGTATTTTGGCACTATACAACTTTTTTTCAAAGTGAACCTTGTTTAGCGCTTTTTATTCTAATACCGTTCTGTACACAACATTAAATGACTTTTTGCGAGAGTTCTTAGACCTCTTTAATTCGGCCCTGTCGCAAAATCCTATCTTAGCGAACGTCTACTAACTATAAACTACCTCACTGCCAAATAATATCAAGTTTGGAGCACAAAAAGTTAAGGACTTTCATCCAAACTTGCGAGAGCCCTTAGACCTCCTTAATCCGGCCCTGTCGTAAAATGCATTCTTAGCTGCCTGCCAAATTTCATCTTTATACGTCAAGCGGTTTTCGACCTTTCGCTTTCATATATTTAGATAGATTTCTCATAATTAAACCTCTCTTTCAGTACCAAATTTTTAGTGCAAAGAGTAAAGACAAAAGGAAACAAAAACTGAATCAAACAAACAAAGTCACCGACTTCTGAAGCTAAAGTTATTTTTCACTTATTTGTGTTTTTGAAGGCGGTTTTATTTTTTGCAAAAAAGTTTTTTTATTTTTCCATTTTTAGTTGTAATATCCTATACAATTAATATTTGCTATGCATTTATTTTATATTGTCAACAAAAATAAACAAATCTGGTTATACTGCACACATCTGTGTACACCCTCGGAGCATACAGGCGTTATGTTAGGATATTGTGTAAACAATAAACATCTAAGCGATTGCAGCAATCACGGCTGATTTGCTGCCTAATTTTGTTGAGTTCCATTGTACCTATATCTCCGAAGATCAGCATCAGATCTTCACCAAATTTAAACGGGGCCAGCGCCGCCGAATAATTTTCTTCCAAATAAAAAAGAAATCATTGAAATAGGTTCTCTATTGGCAAAGGTATCGCTGAACTTAAACACAATGATGATTACCAGGCATAATGCCTGCGAGTATGTGTGCCTATACAATTTAGAAAATTCCCTTGATTTCTCCAGGATCCCAACATCAGATCCTGACCTGATGACCATGGGACCACCTCAGGAGTATAGACTTTCGAATAAAAAAAGAATTTTCAAAATCGGTCGACGATTGGCGGAGAAATCGGTGTACATTAAAAATACATACAGTCGAACGTAGAACCTCCTCCTTTTTTGAAGTCGGTTAAAATTATCAAAGGAGTTTAGGTGAAACATTAGATAACCGTTAACAATACATGTCATAGTAATAGGCTTATCCCCAACAAAATGGAACTGGGCTTACCTAATTATCAAAATGTGGGTGCACTGTACACATCTGCGTAGCCCCTCAGAGCATACAGGCGTGATATTATGTTATGGTGTTGTGTAAACAATAAACATCCAAGCGATTGCAGCAATCACGACAGATTTGCTGTCTATTATTGAAGAGTTCCATTGATATCTCCGAAGATCACCATCAGATCTTCACCAAATAAAAAATGGGACCATCGCGGAATAATATTCTTCCAAACAAAAAAAGAATCATCAAAATCGGTTCACAATTGGTGAAACTAAAACCTATTTACGTAAATTATTTTTATCATAGAAATCGCGCATGAGGTTACCAACTAAATTTTAAATATTAATATCTTTTGCGTCTGTTGGCCGAATTTGATGAAATAAACGCTAAATAATACCCAGAACAATGCTTCTTATTTTGTAATATTTAGACTTTGAATACAATGAGGGGATTTTACGTGATGCGCGCACAAACGAACAGACAAACCGACAAACCGACAAACCGACAAACCGACAAACAGACAAAAATTTAAAAAAATGTTTTTTTACTTTCTACTACTTATTCCTAGCACCTTCCAGTGATTTTTTTGTAAAAATATGTAATGTACAGACACGGAAAGTCTACGATTTTATTATATGTATAGATAGGCCAGTTACAGGCACTTTTGAATTGTCGAAACAAAGACAACAATAGCTACAGTCCCAGTCACAAGGCATAAAAACTGTGAAAGTACTGTAGTTGCCCATTCCCTAACGTAGATCTCTATGGAGAAGAACGGGCAAGAAACTCCATGGACACTCTTTTAAATCAGTATACTTTTACAAACTCTTGGTTACATCATTCATGTTGAGATGGTACATTATGTGAGAACGATGTAGCAAGATGTGTACGTTAAAAGTGTCCATAGTAAACAATTCAAAAAAAGAAAAAAAAAACAATTCAAATAAGCCGTGGCAACCAAGAGATGACCAGTCACAACTGACAGCGCCCGTTCACGAACATGACGCATGTATCAGCACCATTCAACTCAACCATTTTGAAGGGAACCAAATGATCCGACACACGCGCCACCATCAGCGAGACATTTGAGTGAGCATGACACACTCCTAACCGCCAGGGCACATTCAAGTCAAGAAAAGACGTAGGTTTCCCGCGAATGACAGCTTTCTATTACATAGTAGTCACACAATATGGGCCTTGCGGCTATATAATAATCCAATATCCTTTGGTATATTTTTTTTTCGTTTATGAATAACTTCAAATTCGATGGATTCGTATTATGGCGTAATAGTGTGACCTGCGTGCATCCATTTAAGCCCAATTTGGTATTTTTCTTTGTTCTTTATCCATGTTATGCATATTTCAAGTTTTTTTTTGGAAAATTTCCTATTTTCTTCAATTATTTCTTAAATATCGAATTTTAAGACTAAGATTTCTTTTGAAATTGGTAGCTGTTGTTTTTTCACAGACAACTGGACCAGAAAATATTCATGAAAACCACTTTCATGAGTGTACTTATATTATGTTTACTTATATTTACTTTCTACATCGTGACGCTGCTGTTTGAGAGAAATGCTCAACGTGTTGTGATCGAAAATCAAACCAGCCACGATACGAATTTCGCTTCGTGCTCGTTACGTTTGCCAGAACGCGTTGCGGTCGTTTTTAAAAGAGCCACGACGACGCAAATTTCGTTTAGTGGTCATTTTGAGAATACAGCTGCCGCCGGTCGGTTTTATCGCTCAATAAGCTTTTTCGGTCTTTGAGCCTAACATCTATTTACTACAAAATCAATGCCTGTTCGTCTGTCCGAAGCCTGTAGCCTCCTCAACTTCTGGATCGATTTTGATGAAATTTTGCACAGTTGTTCCTTCATATGCCAGGAAAGGTTTCTGAAGGTGGGTAGGCTAGGCTAGGTAGGTAGGAACGGTATGTAGGAAGGGTAGGTAGGTAGGTAAGGTAGGTAGGTGGGTCGAGTAGTAAAAAGTACAAGGAGGTAGTAGGTAGGAAAAAGTGCATTGCAACGCATGCCGGGTACAGCTAGTCTACAGTAGCGAAGGGTCAATTTTTGTAAGAGGTAAGCCGGAGTATATATCTTTACTGTGAAGAATATTATTGGCTATAGAATACGGACTGTGTCATTTTTCAAAGGGAAGCCGGTAGGAATCGGGTTGTATAGAAGCTTCGCCACTGCTAGTCTATCTATCTATCTATATAAATAAAAAGAAAAGTCCTGACTGACTTATCAACGCCCAGCCCAAACCCTTGGACTATGGACCTAGAAGGGTGAAATTTTGCACATAGGTTCCCTTTATAATGTAGACAAGGAATAAGGAAGGATTTTTCGAAATTCAACCCCTAAGAGGGTGGAATGGGGTGTTGAATTTTCTGTGAAACTTTTTATTCTCGGAGTCGAGTGTGTACATACTCTTCAGTTAAAATTATGAGATGCTTGTTTTCCAAAATCATACCCGAATTTAAAATTCAATGTCTTGACTGGCTGACTGATATATCAACGCACAGCCCAAACCGCTGGTCCTAGAGATGTGAAATTTGGAGGGTGTATTCTTTGTGAAGAGTGGGTATCCAAAATGAAAGAGTTTTTCGAAATTCCACCCCTAATAGGGTGAAATGGGGGGTTGCATTTTCTGTGAAACTTAATATTTTCTGGGTCGATTGACTCGGAAATTGGTGCAAACTCTTCAATTAAAATTATGAGACATGTCTATATCTGATTTATATGTCTCATAATTTTCGTCATATATAAATCTATTGTACGAGTATATACATAGATTGTATGTTAAGGGTATATATGGATAATAAGTAATCTATGTATATATATATACGATATACATACATGCATAGATTACTTATTATCCCAGAAGTAAGATCCCGTTGGCAACACACCACGCGGGCGAAGCCGCGGGCATAAGCTAGTATATAAATAAAAATCAATTGCCACATGTATAACGGAACATCACTTGATTTGGCTCGACCAATTTTTATGATATCTTTTTTGCCAACGGCACTTCTCATTTAGTAAATTACGACCGTGCGATGCCGGGACATCACTAGTATATTATTTAGTACTAGTATTTATAACAAAAACGCAAACCAGAATTTCTCCTTCTTTATAAGCTATGAAGGTGAAGAGCTGAGTTTTCTGCCTGTGCACAAACTGCGTGAACGCGCGCGTCTCCAGCTCGCTGAGCTGGCGCGCGCCCGAGTACAGATTGCCGCACTGTTGCTCGGTGCGCAGCTCCTCCGCTGCAAGTAACGCCTTGTCACACTTCACTACTTGCATCCAACGAAGCTTTCACTCAACAATGAGACATAGAAGAGAATTAGCTCATGAGGACCGGCGCTTTTGTGGGCCTGCGCCTGGGCGGTCTACAGTCATGTATGAAGCACTATGGACGCTTATTGACGCCGCCAGAGCTAGACCCGGTTTATCTTAACGTCGTGCCAGTTTGGCTGTGGCTATTGTGGCTAGGCCTGCCGCACGGTCATGAAGACAATCTATGAGCGCTTATTCACGACGCCGGACATATGCACGGTGCATAAAAACAGAATCTCATCTCTTACTGTCTAGAAACCGGGTACACACAGCGTCAGTAAGTGCTAACCCCTCAAGCTTTAACTTTTTAAAGCTTGAGGGGTTAGCACTTAGTGACGTTGTGTGTACCTACCAACGTGTACAAGTCCGGCGCGGGGCTGGCTAATAACTGGACGTGAGCGAGCACTTTTAAACTGCGATCAAGAGCTGTTAGTCATCATTGCTATGGAAAATTGGCACTCCACTTTTGAACGCGGTTAAGTTACAACGGGCTCGGCCTTTATTATCGGACTTAACTGGTGACATGACTGCGGAGTTAATATAAATAATTAATCGATTTCACATCTCCGCCTTCCACTTCGGGTTATATACCGAGGTGTGTTGCTATATTATGTTAAGTGTATCTACATGACACATAATTCTCACCAGGTATCCACTGATACTCAAAGTTTCTATCAAGATTGACTCCGTAACACGGCTGAATCAAACACCGCAAGCCGTGCTCCTCGCACGACTTATGTGACTCAGGATCTTTAAATTTGTCCCATAGTTGACGCAAGTTCTTGGTCCATTCTCGTCTCTATAAATAATGCGAGTTATAATAATAATTTGAAGGAATCTTCAAACTATTTAAAATATAAACTTGTAGTAAGTAGATTGTACGATCGTAAATTCCATTACTTAAATTACTTACTATTTACAGTACGTAAGAGTAAGTAAGAATAGTAAAACCAGACTATGATGTTTTCACAACAAGGGCACAGGCCTACTGGTGATATAGAGTTGGTATCCTTTTTTTAAATCTTAATTTATTTACGGGGGTTCTTTCTATGAAGAATATGTCACCCCGATGATTGCATACAATTAAATTACATACCTATACTAAACAAGCCTACCCGCAACCTTATAGCAATAATAATAATATTATAAAGTATTCTAGCCTCATCGGACAATGGTGAGGCCAGAACGCTACTATAGACGCCTACATTAAAACGATTGACAAAAGCTTGACGCCTTTGGACTCCCACGCGAGCACACTCCGTTAGGATATGATGCACATCTCCAATGACTCTACAGACGCAAAGTGGATTCACCAAGACACGTCTTTGCGCATCGTAAATCCGAAGCTATTGCGCGGTATGTGACCGGATCACAAAATTGGTTATAATCCACCACGTGGCTGACGTGGGCCCAGTGCGGGTTAGTACAATAAAAACGAAATAAGAATATTACATAAAATCCAGGATTGCCACCTTGAGCAATGCTAATTCTTTAACCAAAGAAAGAGCCAGCCCTCTGGTCACGCGAAGTGTCGACCAGTCGGCGACTTACCTTAAAAAGGAGACGTGACGCTCAAAACTGTAGTTACCAATAATGTTAAAATTTTCAGCTATTTCTATATCGTCTTTTGATGGACAAATAAAATATGAAATAATGTAATAAGATGTACTTGAGGAAACGTCATAGAATAGTCGTATCCATCTGGGTTGAATACCGGGATGACCCAGAAACGATATCTAGATAGCAGGTCAGCATGTGCGCTGCGTCGTTCTATTAGTTGATATAACACGTACATAGCGGCAGCTACCGCATGGTGGTCACGCCCTTGAATACCTGTAAATAATTCATAATAGGCCGGTGAAACTTGTTTCAAACATAACCTGAACGGACAGACAAAAACACATAATATTGAGATAAAGGCACTTACCTGCAACAATCATTACAGTTTGTTTAGCAGTGATTATTTGGCCACTACTAGGGTCATCTACCATCATCATATGAATAGGATTTTCCATAGTAGTGAAATTCCCTTCAGTTATGTCTACCCATTTGGCTACAGGGCTCACTTCTGCCCACTGCTTCAACTGATTCGTTATCTGAAAAACGATTTTATATCGAAAAGTACTTTTTTGTCTCTGCCTAACCCAGGCCTGACCAACATACGGCGCCCGGGCCACCTAGCGGCCCGCATAGGTTATTCATCCGGCCGGCGAGCTATATAAAACGTTATTTTATAAGACATCAATAAATATTGCGCGAACATTGTTTAAAAATGTCCCTAAGTCAGTTATTCCTGCGCCATACCTATTTGCCTACCCGCCCCACTTCACCTACCCGCGAATGCAGACCGCATCATTGCAGTCTAGTCAGGCGAAGCTTGTTTTATTTAAATTTAGAGGTCACTTTGCATTTCTTTTTGCCCGCTACGGTTACAAAAATACTAAACTTGGCCCTCCATAAAATTATGTTGGACTCCGGTGGAAAATTGAGTAGACCTTTGCATCGTAGAGCCCATCCGGAATATTGTAGCACTTTGGTGAGTGTTTCAGATTCTTAAGCCAAATTTTCCTTAATGAAAGAGTAAATGTTGCTTGTAAATTTAGTGGTTGAGATTTCATACGGCGATCGTTAATCGGAAAAATAAAAAAAAAATTGCAAAAAATAAAACCAACTTCAAAAACACAAAAAAGTGAAAAATAACTTCACCAAAAATAGCTTCAGAAGTGGGTGACTTTTGTTTGTTGTAATATCCTGTAAAAATATTTGCTATGCATTTATTTTACATTGTTAACAAAACATTTCATGGTAATAGGCTTATCCCCAATCAAATGGAACTTAACGTACCTATCTGTCGAAATCTGCGTGTACTGTACACATCTGCATATCCTCTCAGAGCATACAGGCGTGATGTTATGTTATGATGTTGTGTAAACAATAAACATCCAAGCGATTGCAGCAATCACGACAGATTTTCTGTCTATTATTGAAGAGTTCCGTTCCATATCTCCGAAGTCTATGATCAGATCATGACAATATTTCTATGGGACCAACTTTGAAGTATACTCTTTCTAACAATTTTTTTAGAATTTTCCAAATCGGTTCAGGCGTCTTCGAGTAATCGGTGAAAATACATTTAAAAAAAGATTCCGACAAGTTGAACCTCCTTTTTGAAGTCGCTTAATAAAATGAAAGCTTTGAATTCTAAGTTTGCCTACTTGTATGCACACATGTTGCACATTTGTTACTTTGCTAGAAACAGTGTATCGCACCCGGTGTGTTTTCATAGCACGAAACCCATTGTCTGCCCACATGATGAGCCTAACGGAATAAATCCTGACATATCCGACATATAAAATATGGGACTATCTAGTATACAGGGTGGAATCCACCGACACCGACAAACGGTTACCACGTATTCAGTACATCATTCACCCCAAATCTGCTGTTTCCTACAAAAGTGCAATACCTACACGGTTAAAATGTATGATACGTTCAGCACGATGTATTTAATACCCGTTTGTGCGTCGGTGCCCCTTCCACCCTGTATAGGACTTGAACATATCTGGCGATGAACCCCTTTACCCTTAGCTAAACCAGATAATATAATAATTTGCATGACGTTGTGCTATATGAAATGAATATAATAACCTCTGCTAACGTTCTTGGTGCATCAAAACTTAATTGCCTCAGTCGAACTAAACTGCAAAATGGACGACGTTTATTCCTTAACGCGTCTTTCGTTTCCTTTAACTTTACTATTTCTCCATCAGGAATACCAATTACACCGCTAGACATTTGAGTCGTGTTGTTATCCGAACCTTCTGGGGAAATAAGGAGGTCTTTAATAAAAGAGGATTTTCTATATTCAGCAATGTCCTCTATTTCGTGTTCTTTGCTATCTGAAGAAACATGTTCTTTTGAATCTTCGAGGTTGTTTTTTTTATCGAAATATGTGTCACTGATATCTTGATCTTCCTTTGTAAAATTAACATTGCTTGCATCTTCCTCGTTATAGAACATCATATTATATGAAGATTCAGAATCCTTCTCGGCGATTTTTTTTAATTCTTCCTCTCGTCTTCTATCAACTTCTACAAGCAATTTTCGTTCACTCGTCGGTTCAAAATCAGCCTCAATTTCGTTTATCAGGTTTACTGCAGTCGGTGTTATTGTTCTCTCCGGAATTAAAAAAGTTATTAGTGGGGATACTTCGTCAAATGAATTTAATGTTCGGAATTCGTCAATTTCACTTGTTCTAATCGGAATATGTGGATAAGGCGACGTTCGGGTTGGAAAAAACTGCTGTGTTTCGAATTCCTGATCCTATAAGAAAGCTCCATGAATATAAATTCATTTATGTCGAAATTGATCTAATAATTGAAAGGACACTTACATCATTATTCGTGGTGGAAGGTGGCTTTACTGGAGTAATACCTGGTCGAGGATTGAATGCGACGGGTGCTATTGGTGCATACTGGCGGCCTGTCAACATTGGCGTCCGCGCTAGGAACTGAGGACTGGCAGGTGGGCTGTCATCACGTTGGGAATTCCGGTTAACGCTTACGCCTAAATTCAATAACAACGATACAGCGCAATGTAAGATATCTTTCACCATGAAAATACAGTTTAAAAATAATGATTATCATCACAAATACTAAACTGAATACACTTCTATCTAATTACTACCAGTACCTACCACTATTTCTATTTGTAACCAATTTATTGGTTGTACATCTTATATTGTTTTTAACAAATGAGTTCGGTGATACACAACGATATTGAGTTACGAAATAAAAAACATCATTGGGCTAAGCAGTAGATTTTAAAAACACTTTACGTACCTTTTGATAGCACTGGCGGCTTAATTGTCACTCGCGGCGGCGGTGACACTGGAGCATGGAGTATATCTCCAGCCCACGTTATGGCTTCTGTAGGAGGTACAGCAAACCGCGTGTAATCTTTCGCGTCGGTGGTAGATAGCGCCATCGGAGATGTCGGAGGAAGGACCTTCGCACCACCTATAATAATCTTCTCACCTCTTGCTGTAAGAGGCTGAATGTTTATAGCAACGACTTTTTGCTTTTTAGTCGTTGTTAAGTCTTCATCTAACACCTTCACTAGGAACTCGTTTGTGGTTAAGTCATTGTTAGCGCGCCATCGTGTGTATTCTGCATTTGATCTTTTCCGGCGGAATGCTAACACAAAAAACAAAGAATATTACTTGAGAAACTTATTATATTGTGGAACACTAAGAACAAAACGAATTCGTAACCCCTGTGTGGAATAAACGGTACTAACAATTAATGGGACAAACAGGGTATGAATCATAGTCAGTAACATTGCTGTCTTGGTTACAGTCGCAGAAAACTAATTGTGTAAAACCGAATAATAACAAAAATACATAAGTTTTCATGTTAACAAATCTTCATATTTTGATATGACATGATGCCTTTCTTGACGTTTGATTAGGAGGAATTTATCATAAAATCTAGAACCTAAGTGGCCAGATCCTTGTCACCCTTTGTGCTTTACGAGTATATTTCAAGAAGCTTGCTTCGTCTATGTCGTCGTCGGTCAAAGATATTTAAATATTTACGACCATCGGTGGTCTCTTTGAATATTATTTGAACAATAGATTTTATTTGACTGATTCTTTGGTCTACTGGTCTAGCGATCGCAACCGCAAGCACTGCTGCTCAGCACAAGGCCTTAGTTTGTTTCGCAGGTAAAACGGGGCAAAACCAAATTGGGTTTTTCGCTTAGCTTCAATAAATACCCACCGTTTGAATCCGACGCCTTTCGAGAATTCGTTATAGTCTCGAATCATCGACCTTTAAGGTAAAAGTGTCGGGGTAGCCCGCAAAATTCAAATTTTCTTGCGTTTTTTGCAATTTGCAGGTCAGTGTCAGGTTGTATGTTGATGAAAAATGAGTCACGCATGTAACACGTATGTAGTTACAGAATTACAATCGAAGTTCATTTAACCCCATTGAATGACTTTTTCATGAATAATCATTGAATGGGGTTACATGACGGGCACGCCGCAATCGCGGCGGTAAGACCCCTCTTTGAGGAGTGGCTGGATAGGCGTCACGGCGTCCTGACCTACCGCATGACGCAGGTCCTCACCGGACACGGAAGCTTCGGGAGGTACCTGTGTCTGATGGGGAAGGAGGAAACGCCTGGGTGTCACCACTGCGAGGACCGCCCGGAGGACACGGTGGAGCATACGGTGCAGGACTGCCCCGCTTGGGCAGGGCACCGCCGTGTCCTCACGGCGGCGATAGGCGGAGACCTCTCGCGCCCGGCATTGGTCGAGGCCATGCTGCGGGGCGAGACGGAGTGGGAAGCGGTCGCCTCCTTCTGCGAAGCAGTCATGCTCGCTAAGGAGGAGGCGGGCCGCGTGAGGGAGAGGACAGCGTCCTCCCTCCACCCCAGCCGCAGTGGTAGACGCCCACGGCGCCGGACGTCGGCAGACGATCTCCGGCCACCGTAGGCGCGGGCTTGCGGGCGGCGAGTAATGGGCGACTCGCTGTCCGACCATGGACCATGCCCGGGTCGACGGCGCGTTGTGTTCCACGCGCGCCTCAAAGAGTGTCAGCATTATGACGGGGCCCCCCTCTAGAGGGCGAAAGCCTGCCGGGGTCGCGGGACTTATAGAATTACCGTGACCTTGGATCATAAAGGGCTATTGAAGGACACCGTGGATTTTAGTCAGTACAAGTCTGACAGTTCCTCCCACTCTGCCCTGGGTGGGAGGACTCATTTGATGATTTTACCACGATAAAAAGAAAAAAAAAAAAAAAAAAAAAAAAAAAAAAAAAAAAAATGGGGTTACATGAACTATATAAGAGGGTTGTTGTTGTTGCGAACTACATGGTGGTATTAGACAACTGAAATAATGGGAAGGGCAGAACAGAAACGACCGGTCTGACCATTTTCTGGCTGCTCCTCGATTCGTTGCGAAGATCAAACATGAACCACCGACTTGACGATTTCTCGCTGATCCTCAATTCGATGTGAAGATCCGGCTCGAAGGACTCATGTTATTTATCGGTGTTTTGGTGTTTGACTCTCTTCAATGAAGACACAAGATTATAGTTTTAAGTCGTATAAGAAAAAAGACAAAGGAATCGCGTGGCTTGCATGAGTGACGAAAGATTCTTCACACTTACGTTGTTCTTCGGTGAGAATATAACCTGAATTTACAACCTCTGAAGAGATTCCCAAAATTGCCAAATTATCCCAAAAAAGCAATTGTGTATCTATGCTCGATTGTTGTATAAAATTACCCTGATTATAGTTTGCGCAAGTTTGATTGAGAATGGGATCTGAAATTAACCATGCCACTTTCGAATTCTGTAGGTTGGACATAGGACAGGTATGTACCAGGACAGGTATAGACCATTGGGTAATCAAATTCGATCCACAACTAACTAATGGGTAAGTAATATTTGATATAATTACAAAATGTCTAATATTTACAAGATATAAAAACTGAATCTATAATAATTTTTATTTCATAATAATGATCAGTTAATATAATAAACTGATAATATAATTTGAAAATAACAAATTTTTACAAGTATAACATACATTGAATATAAAATCGTTTGATATACCACTCAAAAGACAAAACATATTTAGTCTAATATGATAAAAACGTTCTAACCTAACCTAACCCAAAAGATTCACCAACAATAGAGAGGTTCTGGAGAACATTACATCTTGTGAACGTTATTGAAATGAAAATATACCAAATAACTTTTTAAGATGTGATACGTCCGCACCGATAAGTAAATCGATTTCTGACTGTACATTGAACGTAGGATCCGCCAGTCGTAGGTTGTCCGGGATGTGGAGTGTATCATAGATGATATGCGTTGCAGGCAAACTCTTTGTAATGTAATCAAAAACATAACACTTTAATACACAAATATTGTCTATAGTATTTGTCACGTAGCGTAGCTAAAAATGACGTGTTATAAACTTCTGATGCTGTCCGAACATGCTGTCAGATTTATACATCTGATTTATTATATAGCACACACAGCACAGCATCTAATGCCTTTTGTACTAGATTTACTAGAACTTCTCAGGCAACAGCCACTTATAGAGGGTTGAAGTTAATTTACTTGTTTACAAACATGCTTTTACAGATTAAAATATACTTGATAGCTGCCGGATACTTCCTTGGTGGTCTCTTTATGGCCTTATATCCGCCGAGAAATTTTGAACTGTGAGTATTTGAATGTTTCACGAGCTGGTTGGTAATTGGTTTGCTTTGTTGATTTCGTAGTCGCAAACACGCCAACAGACCCTAGGGTTCAGAGTTCGATTCACAGTATCAAGGTCGGGCAAAGTGTTGTTCTGTGAAGAATCAAGAAGAAAGAGATGGTGGTCTAAAAACCGACCAATTGCGAGTCGGAAACGCGAATGAAAGGTTCCGTACCATCGTAGCCTCCTTTAATTTTTAAGTTACTTTAATTCGTTGTTATAGCGGCAACAGAAAAAGACATTCTGTGAAAATTTCAACTGTTTACCTGGCTATTACGGATCGTGAGATACAGCCCGCTGACAGACAGACGGACGGATGGACGGATAGCGGAGGCTTAGTAATAGGCTCCCGTTGTTTACCCTTCGGGTACGGAAAATACTACGGGGAGCAAGCCGTCGTCCGTCCTACACCTGATGTTTCTCCAGTCATGTTGGATTGCCGTCGCATCGGTATATCGGGATGGAACATAAGGCGTTTTTGCGAAGTCTCAGTGCACTATACAGGGTGTTTCTTTTAACTTAGGAAACAAGGGCGAAATCCGAATCCATAAGAAATACCGGGGAACTTTCAGATCTGGAGCTAAACTACGAACGACAAGAAGTGCAGACCGTGACAACACACATTTGAGACGCTACGCTAATCAGAAGGTGGTGATGTCTGCTGCTGACCGGTTCCGACGTCTTGACCCAGAGGTCGTGAGTGTGGTACACTTAACTCCGCGTACTTCTGAAAACCGCAGCATATTGGCTGTGGAGCTGCGCAGTGACAGGCAAACCAGAAAACCTGGCATTCTGATCATCGGAGGTATACTACTAGTCTATTACTTACATTAATCACCCGCGACCGGCGCATTCATGTAGCGTAGGACGCCCCCCCCAGCTAGATGAACGCGCGACCTTAAGAGGTGGGTCAGACTAGATGCGGAAGATGAAGAACAAGGTGATGTTGCGCAACATGGGAGAGCTCTAGGTATGGTCTGGTCCAGTGGTCTGCGATAGGCTGTTTATGCGTACTACATTATGTGCGAAGTGAGCGTGAAATCGAATGCTGTTGATATAAGATTTTAAACTATCATGGTCACTAACATTTCTATTAAAACTAAAGGGATGAAAAAAAAAAAAAAAAAAAAAAATAACCCGTTAGTTTTAATGGGAATGCTGTTGGGCTAAATAATAGTAGAAAGGTATAACTGCACTTGCCACACCCAGCCAGGCCTATAGATATCACCATTCGAATAAAAGAAACGATTTGTAGGAAATAACTAACGCATTTATTTATTACTAAACAGCGTTAAACCCAATGGCTTGGGGGGCCCCAAATGCCATATTGGAGTTATCAGAGAATTTGCTCTATGATGTGAGCTACCAAACACCATTCTTCAACGATTACGACTGGTAAGTACTATTTACTACTACTGCGACAGTGATAATACCAATTAAGAAGTAATTAGGTACCTAGGTAGGTATAGTAGAGATCTTAGGACGCTGAGTAGACGCCGCCGCCTGGTCCTGTGTTTGAGGTCTTTGAGGTCAAATGCTCATTTCACCTCAAAAACCGGTTAAGTCATACTTTATAAAAACATTGAAATAGCATTTTTTTACAAATCGATAACCGTGCTACCATAAAATGGTTTCGACGATAGACGCCATTTATTACACAAATGTTTTTTATTGATACGGTCTTTTTTTGACTAAGTGTCAGTTGGTGTATAAACACCGCTTTAAAATTTTTAAAAGTCAAAGTATCTTAACATCTATACAAATAAATACAATTGAATTGTCTGTTTGTAATATCAAAATAACAGCTTCTTCTTGAATGCATATGAAAGTATATACGGTACTTATAACAAAAACACATTTTATTCAACTTTTGCCTGTCTTTCTGTTTGTTCTGACTTATCACCGAAACGGCTTGACCGATTTTGACGGGACTTTTACTGGGAGATAGCTGATGTTATAAGGTCTAACATAGCTTTTATTTTAGAAAAATAATTAGGGTTCCGTGCAAAACAATTAAAACCCTTGAAATTGTTAACACAATCCGATTAAAAAAGAAAAGTAATATTTTTTATAATAATATCACGCGAACCAAGGTCGTGGGCAACTAGTTTATTCATAGAACAATATGTTTTAATTAATTTATGCATTTTTATTTATCACCACCAAAAAAACTGGATAAATAATTTTGACCGGTTTTTGAGGTCAAATTCTCCTTGGCGTGCCGTCCAATGTCCGGCCGGGCTGGCTCGGACAATATCTGCCACAACCAATTATTGATGAAAAAACAACACGGCATCAAAGGGACAGGATTCATTTCGGCGGTAATTTCTGTCCGACAGACAAAAAGCCCATCGTCTGCTCACAGCCTTATGAAGGAGCTGGTACGGGGAAGTACTTCCACCAAATCTGTTACTGCCGCTGATCAGCGTTGCTGTGTTCAGGGTTTGATGGGTGTGGGTGGCGGTAAATTACAGGCGCGTAGGACTTCACAGCTTTGTCTCTGAAATGGCTTACACGTTTTTGTGTCCGTGTTCCGTGCGTAGTGCAGATGTGCATAGGAGGCAGCCCCAGATCTAGGGGGGCAAGCCGGGGCCCGTGCCCCGGGCGGCAAATTTAGAGGGCGGCAAATTCAAGCTTGGTAGACGAATACACTACTCAGCATTATCGTAACTTTGCGATTACTAACGGGCAGTATAGTAAAATAATAAAATAAACAATTATTTATTCTCCGCGGGGCGCGTAGGCATAGATCGCATCGATCGATCTCAGACCATATATCTTGTCCTATCCTAATTAAAATATATGTCCAACACGTCCATGTATTTTAAAAATATAGGCTTAACAGACTAAGAGCAGCGCTTGACCGGTCGTTGTGGCGTTCTTTGGAGGAGGCCTATGTCCACCAGTGAGCGTGTTATGGCTGAAATGATGATGATGATAAAGGTAAAAATATTGCCAGGCGGGGGCGGCATTTTTCAGGTTTTGCCCCACCTCGAAATAATTCAAGATCCGGGGCTGATAGGAGGCGGTTACAACTTTATCATCTGGTGGGCCGTAGGTGGTTTGCCATACAATAAATAACATTTTAAAAACCTGTTCAAAATTGTCAAGTGACAGCAGTTACAAGCAATCCATTACGTAGCTGTACTAAAAGACTCATAGCTGAAAAACTAAGTTCAGGTTACCAACGAACCACGGCTGCATCCCAAAAGGTACTTATAAATTAGTACATGGAATGGATAACTGTACCAGAACGGCCTTGAGACTCAGACGATAAGTTATCAGGCTTCAGACAGTCTGCCTGTGCCGACTGACGTAAATAATATCATCAGCCGCAGACTGATGTTATCAGGCACGCAATGAGTTTTTTATGACATTTTTGTAATTGAACAGATTGTTGCATCGTCCTTAATGCGGACTACAAAAATACCCGGAATACTTAAATTAGGTGTATAAATTGCAGGACACTCAATGATTGCCCCGGATTACAATTTATCAGGCATTTTGTTTGGCATTTGATTTATTTGCACAGTACACCTACTTCTACCCAACGGAAACACAGCTTCATTCACCGTAGTTACGAAAAGTCTATTTAGGTTGTAACCATAATCGCTCTTATCTACTCGATCATCACTCTCGTATAGTTTAATGTGTCAGCAATCCTCCACGACCGGAGCGAAATCTAGTGCAGGGTTTTATGTACTCACTGAGGCTTAACTCCGAGTTGCTAGTAAGAATTAAACATCCTGTTTTTATCTGAAGGGTTAGGCAGAGGTGTTGCACTAGTTATGTTTAAGTCTCATGTAATAGAAGGCAAGCCAAAGCCAAGAGGACACTAAGGTTTTCTTGATTATTCCTCATACGTTTTTTTGTCCGGAGCGGCTAACGATACTCACTAAGCTGTCCAAACTAAACCACAGAGACAGTACGACGATCAGTACACTGATTTTTACAGTAACCATTAATTTCGCAAAATTATAGGATGGTACCTACCTAAATTTCATTAAAAAAAATGTCTTACCTTCACCGTATATGTTAATTTATTTTATTCACAAAGATTCTCCAATCTTGCATGTCATGTTCAAAATTGAAAATGCTGTAATCTAAAGTACCCACCATAGTACATTCGTTAGCTTTTAACGAATCATCTATCAGCTATCATCTCTTCGATTAGCACAAAAGTGATTACTTTTTAATAATCCATTGCAGTAGACAAGATTTGAAATATGACTGGTCATTGTTGAATAAAATACTTAGGTACATCTCGACAAATGCTAGTATTTATTCCATTATTAGTTGTTAATATAATCGATTAATATATTACCTAATACTTAACAATTAACTCAAAGGGCAAACTTTGCTTTAAGTGAGAGAGAGGTAGAACCGTATAGTCGAAATCTTTGCCCAAAAGTGGGACAATACAGGTAAAATAATAATAAAAAAGAACAACTCACACTGAATGAACCGTTGATAAACCAAACACGAGGGTTGCGACTGCTGAACGCGTTTTCTTGGGATCGATTCCCAGGTCCGGCAGAGTGTTATTGAGTTCTCCATTAGGGGTTTTCACTGGCAGCCCGGGATTTAGAAGTTGGTGGTCTGATACACACGTTCCTCGTTTACCCGTTGGTTCTGCGTCTGACATCTTCCCGGTCCTGTCGGACTACCGTCCCTTCGGATTATGACAGTAAAAGAGTAGATAAGTAGTGCACCTGTGTTTGCGTACACACTTCAGTCTACTATAGGTATCTCCTGCGTAGGTAGGTAGTTGGCTAATCTTCGTTGAAATAGGTCCCCGTGACCGAAATTCGTTCGGGAGGATATTTATAATAACAACATAAAGTGAAAGGAGGTGAGGGTAGGCAGAAGGCTCAGTTTCACTTCTGGATCTGTGCCCGGTTGATGGCAAAGGCTCGCCCCCCGCTACATGGGATTTTAACATAACTTGAGAAATGTGGGTATACTATTAATAGTATACCTACAGACTCCGTAGCTACTACCGAGAAATTCCTGATGGAAAAACCGAATAACACTATGCCCGACCCGAAGATCGAACCCAGGACCTCTTGCTCAGCAGTAGCGCTTGCGACTGCACTAGACCACCGAGGCAGACATATATGTGTCGGATCCGGCCAGACATAAAATGAATCGCAAGTACACCAGTCGTGGCATCACGCGACCTACTTACAAGTCTATCCACCCCACAGCGTGCTTCTACAGAGCCGTAATGTTTACAGCTCGCGGCGAGGACGACATGCAATGTCTGATCGCAGCGGAGTTGAGACGTCCTCGAACTGTACCCGATTTATTGTTCCTCGTGTTATTGTGTTAAATTGTAATTTCAAGTAATTTTTGTTAGTTTAATAGAAACAGTGTATTACACCCAGTGTATTTTCATTGCACGAAACCCATCTTCTGCCCACATGATGTACGAGCCTAACGGAATAAATCCTGACAATCCGACACATGTACTCGTATTTAGTTAATACATATAATTATAGTTATAGTCGTTATAGTAACGAGTTATAAATTACCTACGTCCTTTTTTATACTATACGGGGTGGAAGGGACACCGACGAGAAAACGGTTACCATATTCAGTACATCATGCTGAGCCCCCCCACACAGAAATTTTCCGTCGGTCACAGAATGATGTACTGAATACGTGGTAACCGTTTTCGCGTCGGTGTCCCTGCCACCCCGTATACAGGCTTGCGTTTGGCCGCAACTTGCGCGCATGTGAAGCGAGTATGCTGCCTAGGATGGTGTAGGACGCTTGCCTAGAGGAAACCGATCCACTGGAACTTTGAATAGATCCACATTAGATATAGTAGAACTCTTCGTGAAGCGCGCCCTGGGAAATTCAACATTATAGGTATCTCCATCTCTGACGCCAAGCAGTGTTAACGCGATTTAAAACGCATGGATGCTTGCGCTTACAGGCACTTGCCGCTTTTTGGCATTGCAATTCTGTGTGTCTATGGTGTGATCAGGCCATGTTAGCAGCGGGGGCCACTCTTCATTAGGGCCAAAAAAGCTTGTAAAAGTCAATATACAAAAATGAATTGGATACTAAAACCAACCTCTTTTTCCATGTAAGGTATTTGATACCGCTGGCTAATCCAGATGGCATTGAATACACTCACAGAATTCGCTCGCGGCCACCATTAATTTACGAAGAGTGGGCGCGTAACGTAACTATGAGGCATAGCACTCGCCCAGCTGAGTGGCACAAAAATGTAGATAAGGAAGCTAAAGAAAAGAACTCTACTTGCTTCGGGACAAATATCAATCGCAATTTCGCTTATCATTGGCAAGGTGAGTTGATAATATTAATACATACCTATGAAAATATTGAGATAATTTTAATGGGAAAATCAATACAGTTAGGAAAACCAATGGAAAATCTCCCGTGCTTTCCTATCTCCCGAAGTTAAAAGTAACGATTACAACTTACAAGAGCTTTAAAAGACTACACAGGGTGATACTGTGGAACTACGTAATTTTCTACATAAGTGTTACGAATGATAGTCAAGATACAATTACTCGTCTCAGTGTTTTGTATTGTAGGCAAGAGATAAAAAACTTTTTCAAAAGTTCCATCACATCGACAGTTTCTACGTAATCGTGAAAAACAAAAAAAAACAGATATGATAATGACTTTCTTATCAGATAGTGGTCAGATTGCTTGACCGCCATCGCCATAAGGCCCACGTGCTGTAATAGATAAGCGCCTACTATTTACCTACACCTACCTGCGTATTTCAGATGACGTACACAAAGCTCCACCACGTTGTTGTCAGTATTATCCAGGGCCGAAGCCCTTTTCTACAGCAGAAGCGAAAGCGATTCGGAAATATGTGGATAAACGGGGCGATGATATAAACTTGGCCATACATTTACATGCGAGTTTCTCACCTAAGAAGGTTAGTTACTTTTTGACTGCAAGTTCCTC
Source organism: Noctua comes (assembly GCA_963082995.1). Classification (NCBI taxonomy): domain Eukaryota; kingdom Metazoa; phylum Arthropoda; class Insecta; order Lepidoptera; family Noctuidae; genus Noctua; species Noctua comes. The sequence continues at coordinate 9,632,474 of OY720273.1, forward strand.
ATACGGACATGGAATTGATTCAACCTGCGGAGCTATTCGTAACACGAAAATGTCGATCGCAGTTCGTAGTCTGCTGGGCAGTTAACCCTGCTAACACTTTGCTGACTGGGGAATATTTTTACCAAAGTTCGTTTTTTTTTTTTTTTTTCAAGAGCTATACCTATTCCCACGTCAAGACGTGTATTCAACGTGATGACAGAATAGATTTATAATACATTATGTTGTAGGAGTACATCCTGTATCCATGGCGTTACTCGCTGCGTGCACCAAGCAACTATCGCAATCTGCAAGATATCGGCGAATACGCGGCCAGAAAAGCTCGCTTGCAGAATGGTCGACTATACGAGGTACCTAAATACTATAATAAATATATAATAAACCGTACAAAAGCCAAAGTACTATTTTCTTTTTTTGAAAAAACTGGATGTATGTCAAGTTAATAGTCTCTTAACCATTTCCAGGGACTGTGTTTGACCTTTTTCTTGGAAAACAGGCGTAATAATATACTGTATAATTTCCAGGTCCACCAAAGCAGTAGCGACGAGCGCGTTGCAGGCACACTGAGTGACTATGTGACTGGTGTGGTGGGCATTGACCTCGTGTACCTCATCAAACCGTACCACGAAAAGTTCCCTAACTTCACCGACACTTCCAAACTCGGTACGTATGCAGGGTGGAAGGGACACTGACGTATTCAGTACATCATTCTGCCCCCCCCCCCCTCCCCATACACAGAATTTTTTCAAAGGGTTTTAAAAAAAACCAGCCGTTTCCTACAAAAGTGCAAATGCATGGAATAGCTGCTTTTTTATTATGGACTTTGGAGCGGAAATGGAAATACTCTTGCTTAATTATATAACTGGCGAAATGGCGAGTTACTATTAGGTACAGTCACGAGCACCAATATGTATACACTTTCCTAAATTTAAAATCAATTTTCGCGAGAAATAACGATTGTAAGTTAGAGATAGGATCTTTTTCATAAAAATATGAGTTCCAGAATACTATGTTCGTAATAACGCGACATTCTAATCAGAACAGTAGGAGAAAAACGCCATGTAAAATGTTTACATATTGGTGCTCATGACTGTACACCTCTGCGTAACCCTTCGGGGATTACAGTGGTGATGTTATGTTTCATTGTTTGTTCTCTAATTGCCAGGTATGTACGTAAAGAAGTCAGTTGAAACGATACTGAGTTTGGTGCGTGGTTGGCGAAGCAATACCAAACTAAACACCCTTTCTTTCTTCGGAAGAGATGTCGAGTTTTGATAAATGTGTAGCGAGAATGACTGAATAAATTATTTTGAATAAGACTTCTTTTAGTTATTCAGAATCTGCCCAAATGTTTTGAAAAGAAATATAGATAACAAGAAATGTATGGAAACGAAGTTAAATGCCAAAATGGTATTTTCTTTGATAAATATTCGAGTCTAAGGAAAGGAGTAAATGATGCCGTGACGTCTGACAGGCGAGAATGGAAGAAGAAAACGTGTTGCGCCGACCCCACATAGAATGGGACAAGGGCAGGTATATGACACGGTGGAGCATACGGTGCAGGACTGCCCCGCTTGGGCAGAGCACCGCCGTGTCCTCACGGCGGCGATAGGCGGAGACCTCTCGCGCCCGGCATTGGTCGAGGCCATGCTGCGGGGCGAGACGGAGTGGGAAGCGGTCGCCTCCTTCTGCGAAGCAGTCATGCTCGCGAAGGAGGAGGCGGGCCGCGTGAGGGAGAGGACAGCGTCCTCCCTCCACCCCAGCCGCAGTGGTAGACGCCCACGGCGCCGGACGTCGGCAGACGATCTCCGGCCACCGTAGGCGCGGGCTTGCGGGCGGCGAGTAATGGGCGACTCGCTGTCCGACCATGGACCATGCCCGGGTCGACGGCGCGTTGTGTCCCACGCGCGCCTCAAAGAGTGTCAGCATTATGACGGGGCCCCCCTCTAGAGGGCCAAAGCCTGCTGGGGTCGCGGGACTTATAGAATTACCGTGACCCTGGATCATAAAGGGCTATTGAAGGACACCGTGGATTTTAGTCAGTACAAGTCTGACAGTTCCTCCCACTCTGCCCTGGGTGGGAGGACTCATTTGATGATTTTACCACGATACAAAAAAAAAAAAAAAGGGCAGGTATATGATGAAACAGTCGAGACGAAAATAATTAGTAGGTACTTAAATTCATCTAAATATGATAATATAAATAATAAAATTATAGTCAGTCTTATTTTAAACAAATAAAAGTTTATTAGACTTATTTAGCAAAATATCAGCATAACATGTTCATAGAGTAACAAGATAAAAAAACAAGTAAAATATCTTTGTATTTCAACGTTTAATAGTACTTCGGGCTTCAAAAATAAATATCATAGTTACATATTTCTATATGAGCAATGTACACTATTTACAAAGTTAAATCTAATATCAACTTCTTTTTCGTAGTGATGTGGCCGTCGCATTTTTTCTTAATTCTGAGCCTATGTCCCAGTTCTTCGATAATATACTAAGGGTATTCGATAGTGATGTCTGCTTGGCACTATTAGCACTAAGGTCAGTTATATGGAATAAACTTAAGTCCAACGCAAGTGTGTGTAAATGTTGCAGTCTTTTAAATAAGGCTTCTTTAAGCTCTCTGTCTTCAAACTGTCGCCAGTATTTAAGGTTCCTGCCGATGACTGATGTCACGTGTTCTTTTATGTCTTTTAAACATGTCTTCTTTTCGATGTGACCCTATGAGAGAAAAATAAAATGAATATAGGAGGTGAACATTTAATCTACTGGAACACCTATTCACATAGGTCCAGTCAGAATAAATTATATTCGATAGTTTCCGGCAACCGGCATGGTAGCTAGAGGAACTATACTGTAGGATTGTCGGTAGGTGTGCGACATAATCCTTCGTTCTCCTGAGATGGGCTGCAGTATTAGTATACAAGGCGTGTACCTGCACGGCTGCGCACAGCGAAAGGCGCACGCGCAGGTGTTGCGGTGCGGACAGAGAACGCAGCGCCAGCGCCACCGCGCCCGCTGACGTCATGCGCTCCTCACCCGGGTACGACTGGCTGTCTGCCTCGCCTCGTCTGTAATAAAAAAAAGACAAAAGTTTTTATTAATCGCTAAAACTTCTAGGAGTGTTGCAGCATAAAATGCACGAGTGAAATGATCCATATTATTTAATAAGGCATTACTAAAAACTACCTTGTTGCCTGCCTCGTTGGTAGAAAGCACAATATGTTTGCTTGCGCACACACTAGTGCACTATACTTTCTTCTGCATACTTTATTTTTTAAATCATTTGTTTCTTTGTAAACTTGGGTATATAATTGGTACATAGATGATGGCGTAGAAATTAGTTCTCCATGTTCTGCCGTCACATGTGCATGGAAATCATAATCAATTAATATAATTTTAAATAACAATTACAATATTATTATACTTCCATTTTACAAATTAATGTCAAATCATTTGAATAACAATAAATAGTAAAATGTCATAATTTTACATCAAATGTCACTGGCTACAATATTAGATATGTCAATTAATGGGTACAATACAAGCATGTTAATTTAAATTAGTAAAATTAATTACATTTTAATTATTAATGCAAAGTGTATGTCAGGAATAATAAACTGAAAACAAGATGAGTACCAAGAAGTCGATCATAAAGTCATTTAAACATAACTCTCGAAGCCGAAAGGCACTTGTTCCCCCCGTCATTGCGATCGTTTTATTGTTCAAGACCATAACTGGGAACCTTCTAGTTACGTAGATATTAGGGGTTAAAGTTCCAACTTTTTCACAAGTTTTTTAATAAAAAATTTTAATGTAAGATTTTTACTTTAAAAACCTCCACCCCCGTGGCATCCGATACATATTTAATCGTTTTTCACTTAGCGAATCTCCCCTGTGACCGATATTCTACTACTATTAATCCGTACTATAGGTACTGGTTAATTGGTTCTACCCCACGTTTTGAGGATTGCAGGTGTTATATGTTGAAAGTGTGAAGGTTGCCGCAGTTACCTGTGTGCGGGGAACACGAGTAGCGTGGGGTAGTGGTGCACGGTGTAGTGCCAGGGCAGGTCGTGCCGCAGCGCGTCTAGCCGCGCCACGCGCGCGCGCAGGCCGCACGCCCACAACAGGCGCCGCGCCGTGCACAGCGCGCGCGTCGTCAGAGCGCTACAGGCGCCGCCGCATACTGCTACTAACGTCATCTGTGAGAATAAAAGTGTCTCATTAACATCAGCTCCTTTTTCTTCTTCTTCTTCTCGTGTCGATTCGATTTAATTTCTGTCCGGGCAGTACGTAGGGAATTGGACAGCTCTGTCGTTTGTCTTATTTTAGTCCTGAAGGATGCAGGTGGCTCATACGGTGTTTGGTTTGGATCCCCATTTGGAAAGGTGGGATCTGCAGCGGCCGACTATCAACGATATTTACAATCCCTGTAAACCCAAAGTGGCCGAACTGATTTCCCAAAAAGCCAATAAGAACAACAAAGTATGACTCACAGTGCCTGGTGTCTTCACCATTCTTCTAAAGCTCCTTGAAGTGAGGTCTTCAATGTACACAGAGTTCTGGTTGATGCCCATCTGTTCGGAATCACCGTCAGAGCCGTAGTAGTGCGTATGCGCCGTCTCGTATATGTGCGACCGTAGCGAACGCTTTAGATCCTTGTTTGTGAAATTCGCTATGAACTCCCTTATTGTCTTCGCGTTATAGTCCCCTGATAATAGGTACTGGCTTTCGTGCTGTGAACAAGTTTTTTTTTAATTTTTGTTGTAAAAATGAGTGAAATATATATTTAAGCAGATCAACACACAACGTAAAGCTTAAATAAAGCCATTTCATAGGACTAAAAAAAAATTGCTACCGGCCTAACGCTTAACTCGGGCGATGCCTTAGCAAAACATTTAAACAACCCTTCCGTACCGCGCAGCTGACTCCGGTACGATTTAAATTAAGAAGTAAGCCTATGAAGAATTCGCTTCCCTAATAGGGAAATTGGGAATACTCTAGGTATACATACAAGGTGAAAGCCGTCAACCAAGCATTCTGTACATCAAACTAAGTAACACTACGCAAAAAATATTGCTGGGAAATAATACGTTTTACGGTAGGACTCAATGTAACGTTTTTACACCCATTATGATGATAAGAAAATGGTACGATTGTTATTTACCTTACTATCCAATATAACGACAGCCGTCATATCCTTCTTATTAGTAATATCTATTCCGAGTGATTCAGCGAAGTGATGGTTCCTCTTACTATCGACAGCAATCATGTGTAAACTAAAGTTGCGCTCACAAGATAACCCATCGATATGCGTTACATTCGTGCGTCGCTCGTCGATGTTCGGCTGACCCGAAGGATAGATCGGAGGTCCCCACTCCTGGGCAAATCGATACACCTTACAAAAGTGTTTGACACTATCTTGTAAGAGATTATCTGGTGATAGTGGGTCATCCTCGTATGGTAGCATTGTTGTTCCTATTCTGAAATAAAATATTTTATTGTTTTTTATTCTTTTGATATACCTGACCTGCAAGTTCTGCAATTTCTGCCTAACCACAAAAGAAATAAGGGGTGAGTTAATGTACGTGTGAGAACAATTTGTGTTTGAGGTGCGCGTCACTCTCAATAGCAAACAATTTCAACTTAATTGACATTGTTCTACAGTCCAAAATGTGGAAGCATATTTGTGTTCAGACATACTTCAAGGAAAACAGTTATGGCGACATAGTAGCAATTTCACAACAATTTAGCAATTTAACCAACTTTACATATTATTGAGAACTAGTTTTGCCTGCGGCTTCGCTTGCGTTAATTTAGAATTTGACGATCAATTCGGGTTGTATTATATATAGATACAGAATTTTATAGATACAGATACAGAATTTTTTAGATATAGATACAGAATTTTATAGATCTAGCATTTCAAGAAGATATGTGAATCACTGTAATTAGATCCCTATTACAAGGTCCTAAAATTGAGATGCCTTGTTCAAATCAAATCAAATCAAAGCATTTATTTCAAATAGGCCAGTTACAGGCACTTTTGAATTGTCGAAACAAAGACAAAAATAGCTACAGTCCCAGTCACAAGGCATAAAAACTGTGAAAGTACTGTAGTTGCCCATTCCCTAACGTAGATCTCTATGGAGAAGAACGGGCAAGAAACTCCATGGACACTCTTTTAAATCAGTATACTTTTACAAACTCTTGGTTACATTATTCATGTTGAGATGGTACATTATGTGAGAACGATGTAGCAAGATGTGTACGTTAAAAGTGTCCATAGTAAACAATTCAAAAAAATAAAATAAAAATAATCAATTCAAATAAGCCGTGGCAACCAAGAGATGACCAGTCACAACTGACAGCGCCCGTTCACGAACATGACGCAAGTATCAGCACCGTTCAACTCAACCATTTTGAAGGGAACTAAATGATCCGACACACGCGCCACCATCAGCGAGACATTTGAGTGAGCATGACACACTCCTAACCGCCAGGGCACATTCAAGTCAAGAAAAGACGTAGGTTTCCCGCGAATGACAGCTTTCTATTACATAGTACTCACACAATATGGGCTATGCGGCTATATAATACTAAAGAGATTGAATTTATACAAAGCAAAGATAGTTGTACAATCTTCAGCAGCTCCAACATACTATTTAATGCTTCTTCTTCTTAGCGTTTCGATGGCAAAAAGTTTAAATATGCTTAGCCCAAAACTCAGCCACGTGTACCCCGCTCACTGATGCAGTAAATAAATCATCAAGAGCGCAGGTGATTGGGATATGTAATGCTATTCATTTATGCGCCCCTGTCCTTGTGGAGCAGGACCGGCATTGAGCCAAGCATTTTTATCAACGATATAATCGTCTAACTTGTAATATGCTTGCCTACACAGTGTGCGTTTAATGCATGTTTTAAATTTCGTTTCATTCAGTTCAAGAATACTTTGTGGAATTTTGTTACTAAAATTCTGTTCATATTATAAATAATTTTGGAAACAATGAAAAGTTCCCAAAGTTCTACTTACTCTTCTGCTTCAGGTGTTGCTTCCTGCTCATGACTAAAGTTCTCCTCAAATGACTGACATTGCTCGTAGTGTTCATAGAAACTCCTTTCGGCCGGCAAAGCCTTCATACTGCATTCTTGCAACCAATCCAACGACGCCAGCAAGTGAGAACTCTCCTCTAAACTTTCAACCGCTTTCGATGCAGTAAAACCTCTTTTCAAAAGAAAATTAAAAACTCCATTTTTGTTATTCTTTTGCGTAGTATTATACCAAGGGTATTTATTATTTCGTGATTCTACCTCCTTTTTGTAAAAACGACTTTGTTTTGTAATAGGTTTCTTGAATTTGAATTCGTTACAGAATTTCGTGTAGTTCTTTTGTTGATAAAGGAGTCTCTGAACTTGTTGCAATTTCACTAATTCTGATGTCCATTGGTTACTGTCCTTGTTCTTACAATTGTAGTATTCCATTGCTACTTCACGTAACTGAAAGAAATAGGATGAAATGGTTCATTCAAGTTGAATAAGCGGTGATTGCTTGTGCCACGGTCTACCGTATATCAGAGGTTAAGTTTCTATCTACGAAAACCGCTCTTACAGCAACGAAATAAAGGCGCCGACAATGTCACATTGTTCGTGCAGTTGAATGTAAGAACTGAATTTTAATTTCCTTGTTTAAGTTAACATAAATGCACGACTAGTTTTACACGCTCGGACAAGTGGTCGTTAATTTACGTGTGCCAGCCTTTGAGTCATTAAAAAAAGTCTCATTACTTTTTTTAATGACTCAAAGGCTGGTACACGTAAATTAACCACTGTTTTTTCATAACAACTTTTCTTGTTTATCTATTGTCTTTCGCGAATTACAAAAGATAAACGTACTACATTAGACGAATCGTAAGTAAGGAAAAAATACTCTGCCGCGCTACGATTCTGGTATTCCTATAAAACCATTTGCTACAATCAAATATCCTCTGGTTAGTGTGCGACCTAACCTTCGGCTTCGGTTTCAGCTTCGGCTTCGGCAACCTACGACCATAATACCTTCGGCTTCGGCCAAAGAGGGCAGAAAATTTAGCCGCGATTTGCAGCAAGCGCCGAAATAGAACGAACTGTTAAGAATTCCCGCAAGCTCATGGGAAGAGGCGACGCGTGGGGTGGGGGGGGGGGGGGAATTCTTCTTCATAATAACAATCATAGCAACACTAATATCAATAATCAATTCTCGGCATATTACCTTGTAACTATATTACTTCAACACAATTATTCGCTGTTAGCCAATATTGAACTGAATTTCTTAGGGTTATTTAACCTTCGGCATCAGCCGATAGTAATAGTTGTGGCGATAGTCGATTAATCGGCTTCAGCCAGAAATCGACCTTCGGTCGGACACTACCTCTCGTTCTTAGTCTTTTGTCCAACTTATTATCGCCGTTGTATTTGCATAACTGGTTACTAAGTAAATACAAGATTCGCTAATCTAAAGAACTTACCAAAGCGTACGACGGCAGTTGTTCATACAAGGGATTGAGTGGCGTGAAGAGTATTAATATCGGATTGCCGTCGACATATCTCTCGAAATTGAACGCCTTTCTCCAAAGAGGCATTATCCTCGCTACGGGCTGGGAGAAGTTGTCTAACACCCAGTGAATTAGCGAGGAGTGGTTCCATGCTTGAATGTCGCCGTCCCGCGATATGTATTCCTGTTACGACAATAAATTCATTAAACTGCATGTCAATTAGTTACCAAAACTAATTTATAGGTTATCAAAATTTACTCATTTAACACATTTTCCTGCAACGTATGCATGTTTATAAAACTGACAACTGAAAACAACATTTATAATATAAAGTAATTCTACATTAAATAACAAATTGTATACGAAAAAGATTACAGCCTTGCAATAGACAAAACAAAAAAAAAATGGCTGACGTAGGCTTAGTAATAGGGCCTCGTTGGCACCCTTTGGGTACAGAGCCCTAAAAAAAATAAAGACGATGTAACGTAACAACCTTGGTATCATTCCACAGCATAAGTCGAGCATTCGGAACGCTTTCCACACCCAGCTCCGCTGCTAGCTCCTCTGACGTCACAGCCGCGAAGCATATCTCGCCAAGAATATCCGCTTCTCGCGACTTCAGGGCGACCGTGTACCAAGTGTTATAATACTTTGAAGTGTCTGTTAGCGGTGTGTACCCAACTGCTACAGCCTGTAAACAATGATTCATCAATAAGAGAAACAAAAGACCGGAAAATAACAAATTATATTCATGTCGCTCCACATGATGATTATTTGTTATTTTCCTGTCTTTTTTTTTGATATTGATATTGAGCGCATTTTATCTGCAATCATTTAGGCTATCTTATCTTTTCAGGGGTCAAGTTTTTTCATCTTTTAGGGGCCAAGTTCATTTCTGAGTGTTTTTGAGCTAATTGCAGCTCCAAATAGATTACATAAATAAAGTACTCAAAATAAGTTATGTACCCACATCACAACGCGAGAGTAAATTGACGAGATCCTCCGAGGATGAAACTCTTCTTAAGGGCTTCATCACTATTTCTAAAAAGTTGACCATACTGTGAGCATCACGAGGACCTGAAAAAAATTTGTCATATCTACACAAATATTTTCAAGAAGAAAGATTTGTATTTTTGTAACGAATAAACTCAAAAACTACTGGACCGATTTCATAAATTCTTTCACCATTAGAATGTTACATTATCCCTGAGTAACATAGGCTATATTTATTACTACGTTTATCCCAAAATGTTTAAAAAATAAATATCCACCCGTGCGAAGCCGGGATGGGCCGCTACTTATTATGTGAGAAAACATAATCTATTTCTGTTACGAGGTTTTTACAAAGAAAGCTTAGGAAATGTAGTTTCTTCATCTTAGAAGAATGTCTGGATAAAAAATATTGATGGCTTAGTGCCCTGTAACTTTTTTTTTGTAAATGTGTAATTTGCATGCTGTTTTATCTTAGCAAACATTTTTGTGCCTTTATATTAAATACCTTTGTATACCATGTTTTACGCCAATAAACAATTTTAATTTGAAAAATGGAGTCTATCCTCCACTCATAGACTAAACCTAATCCCTACAATGTCCCAAAGTTAAGTTGGTTGTAAGTTTATTTCATTTTCTGGTTATTTATGTCTTAGTTTCCTATATGACAATTAAATAGCTAAAACCTATATACCTATAGGTTACAACATTATTGTAGTAGTATAACAAAACATGTTCAATAATGTTACTACAACATTGTTGTAGTAACATTATTGAACATGTTTTATCGCATTGATGTATGGCCACTGCTATCGTGTGTAAAACTGACACATTCTTGTTAACAATAATATGTGACACTTGACTGATAGCAATCTTGATACAGTGATAGAAGTAGAGAATTTCTAACCATTTCAGACAGTTTTACTGTATTTCAATTAGTTACAACTATGCAAAAAAATGATGTGTATCATCAAATCAAATGTTCTGTATCATCATCTGCCTAGCCTTTTCCCAACTATGTTAGGGTCGGGTTCCAGTCTAACCGGATGCAGCTGAATACCAGTGTTTTACAAGGAGCGACTGCCTATCTGACCTCCACAACCCAGTTAGTACTAGGTAATACGATACCCCTTGGTAAGACTGGTTGTGAGAATTTTTGGGCCATGGACAACCTGTAATGATTATCAAAGATCTACAAATGACAGCCGGGACCAACGGCTTAACGTGCTTTCCGAGGCACGGAGGAAACTTGGTAAGTAGTGGTCACCTATCCACAGATCAACCTAGGCAAGCACTGCTTAACTTAAAGATCGATCCGAGCGGCTGTTATTATTAAGCAACAAGCTCCTCCTGTATAACAAATTAAAATAAGTAAATACAACAATGTTTAATCTGGTTAACACAAAGAAAGACTGGTACAGCAAACAACACTGTTTTCTCTCAATTGGCAGAGTTGACATCTGCTGAGCCCAATAATTATAATTTTAGCTAGATAATTACTTCATTTGAATTAAACCCATATTCACTAGAGCCATATTATACATCCAATACAAATATACCTACCATAGTACAGTATTCCTGTTGATATGGTTGTATATGCCATTAAAATAGGCCATGATGATATTTTGTTATTGTGTAATCTACATTCACTTCCTGGATTCCAACAGTTTATTGCAGAAAACAGAACCTGAAACAATACATAAATAAGAAACAATACATAAATAATATGTAACAGATGAGGTGGTATACCTATTTGTAACCGTTATGCAAAGTACACAACACAATAATACCTATTCATCATCGCATCATCGAAAGCCTGATTTCACCACCTCCTGGTCATAGACCTCCCTTAGCCTGTACCAAGCTGCTCCTTCCTGTGCCAGCCTCATTCAAGATATACTCCCGATGGCAACAATACAAAACAAGACTACCTACATAATCTCATGGGGGTAGGCTAAGCTGCTGCTGCTCTTTTTGCCTCATCCACATTCATAATCTGGTCATACATGCACACCGGTTGCGTACCGTACAGTACTAGGCACCTCACAAGACTTATTATGTACACAGAATAAGAGTATTCTATTTAACTTTTCTCCAATAACCGAAACAACTCATTTTAAGGTGTACCAAACAAAGAAATGTTTTGGTCAAGAGTTAATAGGTAATAGTAATAAAACATAATTGTTTTTGAATATAATACTTTATCACTAGTAGTTATGAGTCACTTAAAAAGTAATATGATAAATGCTTTACTCTTTGATAATGTTTTAACAAGGCTTTATAATGCATAATAAATTTCTAAAATGAAATAAAATTACAGGCTTCAAAAATACCTAGAAGAAGTAACACACTAGTTTATTTAGACAGTAACTTTAACTACATGAGACAACAACACCTCTGTCTCATTCAATTCATAGAAAGAACAAAAAGAAAAATGCTGTTAACAAAAACAAACAAAATATCACAAAAAAGCCAGACAAAACATAATAATAAACATTAATGCTCACCCGATCTTTAAGGATATAAGCAGCTTTCTCAAACTCGCCTTTTACATACTGAGATTCTGCATCCCACGGTGCATAGTACATGACAAATGACACATCCACACGGTTGACACTGGCCAGAACGTTGGTGAGTTGTCCTCGGTACCAATCCTGGACTATTGAATCTGGTCTGAAGAACCTTATGGCTTGTGGGTGTTTTGAAATCTTTGTTGGTCTGAAACAAGATAGTTTCAAAGAAATGCATACATTGTTTTATTCTTACTTGACAACATCATAATATAAATAAATTTTTATACAATTATAACACAAACCTCTTTATAATTTTGGTATCAGTACTTTAATCTTTTAAAGTACAGTAATCTAACCTGTCATAATATTAATTAAGTGCTCAAAACTAATTGGATATTTAGAATAGTAAGCTATAATGGCCATTAAAATTAAACATATTGCTTAATTATGTATGTTTTGCATTAATCTAGGTCCTTCAGGTGTTTACAAGTTGGAAAATAAACAAATGTGATACTTACGAGTTATGTAGGGCCCCGAACGTGGTCAAAGCCAGGGCCAAGCACAATAACATCTCTTTGAGTAACATATTGAGTGTTAACTCCCTGATGCTCGGTTGTATTGCGACTTGAGTATTTTCAGCCGAGTTTTGGGCATCGCTAGCAGCACCTGACTTTGTTGTTAATGACGTGACCTGCGAAATATCTTCAGCGTCCGCCGTTGGAAACATTACACGTCATTCAAAACCAATAACGATACTGAAATTCTTTCATCGATAACACAGCATTGCAAAAGGACTGTGTAAAATGAGTTGTCACTAACAATACTAAGTGAATTAAATGGAAAATTCATAATAAATTTTCACTTAGTAGGTGTAAAAACGTTTTTATTTATTTCCTAACAATCAATTTTATTCGGGGAGGCTTTTCATGTCAACTTGTCAGCAATGTCAGCTGAGCTAGCTGTCAAACAAAAGTCAAATTCTAGTATCTCCAAGGAAATTATACAAGGTGTTGATTTGCATCCTCGTCAAATTCAAGGAGGTCACTATACTAATGATTCTCGACCCGAATCAATAATAAAATGAGTAGGTATTTTTTTTTCTTATTATCGGAAATAGTAAGTGTAACACCACCCGTATTAAAACGCGACCTGTCTAATACTAGCCCTAAACCGCCAATTCATTTCATTCAATAATTTCGTATTCCCTAAACTCCGCCCAACCGCACCCCGGCCCCGCGGTCAGTGCAATAAAAACCGGCGAGCCGTGTGCATGTGCATGCAAATTACGCTCCCCGTGTACTCGTATGTAGTGCAAGATGACGGACAATTACTCCAATGTTGAGTTGGTGGAAATGGTCCGCTTGTATGCCATCAGCGGAGACAGCCTACGTCGAGCCATCCAGCTGTTCGCGGAACTGTTTCCCAATCGGGAACCCCCATCACAGAGCCTTATGCTGGCTGCTACGCAGAGACTGCGAGATCATCGGCAGTTTGACGTTCCAAGGCATGCTCAAGCTCGCGGCAGCGAAGCCCTGCCTGTCGCCTTCGGCAAGTACGCGAGTACTTGAATGAAAGGTTTGGCAACCAGTGGATCGGCCGCGGTGGACCTGTGGCCTGGCCACCGCGTTCTCCGGACCTGACGCCCCTGGACTTTTATTTGTGGGGAGACGTTAAAAGGTTAGTGTACACGGAGGAAGTCACAAGTGTAACAGAATTACGTGCAAGAGTGATCAGTGCTTTCGACACTTTAAAAACGAATGTGTTAGTGTTGCGTAAACTGAAAGATAATCAGCGACGTCGTGCTAGACTGTGCCTAGAGTGTGGTGGTGGAAACTTTGAACAATACCTCCAGGTAACCTAAGTAGGTAATTTATTTATTTGTACATAAACAATCATTTGTAAATACGTTAGCTAAATCAATCAAATTATTAGTGTAAATAAGTTGATTTCAAATTTTTAACTACGCCAATAATACCTACCTATCAAACAAAATTACCGCCACACGCCTACATAACTAGCACATTTTAGATTTAGTAGATCGGTCTAAGGTGTTTTTGCCGGTCCTAAGCCCGTTAAGTAGGAAGGAAAATTTAAAATCAACCAATTTCAATTTCCAAATTCAATCCACAACTAAAAACAAAATCATAACGGTACGAAAACCTTGGGCTGTGTTTACCTACAATGCGTACTCGGCGCATTTAGGTATTTACGAGCGCGCGGGCTTAGCAACATAGCCAACAAACAGCTGTGCGCCTCAGGTTATAATTACCTAAATCTTACCGGTAGGTAGTAGGATTGTTACATGTTTTTATTATTAAAATCTAAGATTAACAATTTTAGGATTGTTCATTCAGCAGAATTGCAATAAAACGCCATAACAAAACTAACATTTTGTTAATCAGCTGATAACCACCGTACTTACAGTAGGTCAGTGAACTTTTCTTTGGGGCACTAGTACTACTTTTATTAGTAAGATTTCCGCATTCTTATGATACTTAAAAATGAATTAATTATTAAGCGAAATTTATGACAATAACGAAAGTCTTTTTCGAGTTCGAACTAGGATAAAATCATTGCCATTCGGTCACTGTAGGTATAAAGCGCGCACGTGCGTATCCGCATGTTTGTGTGTCGTAGTTGTAAGTGGGCGGTGCCTCGCGCCATGAAAGGCGACGGGTGATTCTCCTCTTTTGCGAAGAGCTTCATTCTGAATTAGTGTCAAATTTAAACAACAAAAAAACACAGCGTTTATTATTATTGATCAGGTTCCGTAATTTATATTGATTATTTACGTCTTTTAAGACAACCTCCTGAATTTTGACGAGGATGCAAAGCAACACCTTGTATACTAACTGGAATGAGTACGAACAAGATTGTGATATCAAAAAACCGTTTGAAAATGAACTTTATCTGAAACACATAGAGTTTATATTACTTTAATTCATTCAAAGGGGGACGAAAACTTCAGTGCGAGAAAGATACCTAGATAGAGTGGATTGTGTCCTTGTCTAACAATTGCCAGTTAACAAAACATATAAAAAAAAAATTCATTTTTTTTAAATTTAGTAATCGGAAATCGAGTTGATAGCTAAAGTAGCACATAAATCGTAACGGGATTAATTTAATATTCAAATACTAAATATTAAAATAATAATTTCTTGCGAAATAAAGTAAGCTTAATATAAATTAAATTGTTTATGAATTAAGTTATTTCTGAATGGCAACATTTGACACTCATATAAACAAACAATATGGCCGATACAGTTTCGCGCTGAAGTCATATTTTTGCGTTATCAAGTTCTTTTTACATTACTTAATTGAAATCTTCCTCTTTAAATATCGTGAAATCGAGTTGTGTGAAGGGGTGTAATAATGACGGGTTTGCTGGATGAAATTTACTTTTTCAGGTTAGTTCTTTTAATTTTGTTTACAAATTACGACTAGGGTGACAATGATCTAGATATATTATGTAAACGGGGATCATGAAAATATTGTAAAGAATACGCCTATTCTATTACCCTATCGGTATTTATAATCTTGTGCAAATGCGTACAAAATTCAAAACATTGTTATTTATAATGCATTAGCAAAACTTAATCAATTACTCAATTTTAAATTAACAAAATAACTTCTTGAAAATAAATATTTGAATTCTATCTTTACTTTTACTTTTTTATATTGCCTAATTTGCAACCGTCTTCCATCATCAGCATCTTGGCACTTATATTTAAGATTACTGACATTATCTAAAAACCAACAATTACATAAAACCATATATTTAATTATGTATAGTGTGATTAATAAATTTATCAAATACTACGTGTTAAGTTGTTTGAATATGCCAGATGCTCATGCTTCATCTATGTAAATATTGCAGCCCTGTACGCTTTAAAATCTCTTTACAAATGAAGGATGTAACCTAACATGTAGACCACCGTGAACGAAAATTAGTGTTACGTATTCTTTACTTTATAGACCTATCCCATTACAGAGTTCTACAGTATGCGTAGGTTTCGGCTTCGCCCTATCTTTTTATACCCCGTAATTTTGAATAATCTGTCACCAAAACGGGGAGCCGAGCAGGGTGCTAGTAAGTTATAACAAAAAAACTGTCCCAAATGTAAGTAAAATATTGGATACCCTATTAGAAAGAGATGCCATCCACTCTAGGTATTTTTCTCGCTCGGAACGGCTTTCCGTTGCTCGTCCTCATTCCAGCTAGTATATAATTTCCTTGAGTATCTATAAAC
Organism: Noctua comes; assembly: GCA_963082995.1. Taxonomy (NCBI): domain Eukaryota; kingdom Metazoa; phylum Arthropoda; class Insecta; order Lepidoptera; family Noctuidae; genus Noctua; species Noctua comes. The sequence continues at coordinate 9,648,770 of OY720273.1, forward strand.
AAAAGTAAATTAAAAAAAAAGTTGTGCTTGGAAATGGTATGTATACACTTTTTATACTTTCATAACAGATGCTAAATCAACGACAATTTTTTTCATCTTTTGTTTTAGCTGTTGGTAATTTGATTTTATCTTTAAATTCAATGATAGTCCCACAGATAGTCTATCTATATCTGTGATTGTATCTCATGCGTGTTATTATAAAGGGTATAAATAGACCCTTAACATAACCGAAAGGCACTTGTTCTCCCCGTCTTTGTGATCATTTTTTTGTTCTAGACCATACCTGGGAACCTTCTAGTTACGGAGATATTGGGGGTCAAAGTTCCAACTTTTTCACAAGTTTTTTTTAAATACTCGTTTTTTATGCAAGATTTTTACTTTACACACCTTCTCGACCCTCGTACTATTCAATCCATCCATCAGCACAATGCTTTGAGTGCTTTCATCGAGTCCTACCGTGAAACGTGATTTTTCACCCCAAAAAAAAAGTCGATTCCCAGCAATAATTTTTGCGTAAAGTTACTTAGTTTGATGTACAGAATGCTTGGTTGACGGCTATTGTTTACACCCTGTATAACAACACTGCGTATAGTAGTATACATATGTGATACATAATATGTATCCGGTTAGACTGGAAGCCGACCCTAACAATGTTGGGAAAAGTTATGCAAAATCAAAATCAAAATCAAAGCATTTATTTCAAATAGGCCAGTTACAGGCACTTTTGAATTGTCGAAACAAAGACAACAATAGCTACAGTCCCAGTCACAAGGCATAAAAACTGTGAAAGTACTGTAGTTGCCCATTCCCTAACGTAGATCTCTATGGAGAAGAACGGGCAAGAAACTCCATGGACACTCTTTTAAATCAGTATACTTTTACAAACTCTTGGTTACATCATTCATGTTGAGATGGTACATTATGTGAGAACGATGTAGCAAGATGTGTACGTTAAAAGTGTCCATAGTAAACAATTCAAAAAAAAAAAAAAAACAATTCAAATAAGCCGTGGCAACCTAGAGATGACCAGTCACAACTGACAGCGCCCGTTCACGAACATGACGCATGTATCAGCACCATTCAACTCAACCATTTTGAAGGGAACTAAATGATCCGACACACGCGCCACCATCAGCGAGACATTTGAGTGAGCATGACACACTCCTAACCGCCAGGGCACATTCAAGTCAAGAAAAGACGTAGGTTTCCCGCGAATGACAGCTTTCTATTACATAGTACTCACACAATATGGGCTATGCGGCTATATAATACTAAAGAGATTGAATTTATACAAAGCAAAGATAGTTGTACAATCTTCAGCAGCTCTAACATACTGTTTAATGCTTCTTCTTCTTAGCGTTTCGATGGCAAAAAGTTTAAATATGCTTAGCTAAAACTCAGCCACGTGTACCCCGCTCACTGATGCAGTAAATAAATCATCAAGAGCGCAGGTGATTGGGATATGTAATGCTATTCATTTATGCGTCCCTGTCCTTGTGGAGCAGGACCGGCATTGAGCCAAGCATTTTTATCAACGATATAATCGTCCAACTTGTAATATGCTTGCCTACACAGTGTGCGTTTAATGCATGTTTTAAATTTCGTTTCATTCAGTTCAAGAATACTTTGTGGAATTTTGTTATAGCATCTCAAACAGTACCCCATGAAAGATGAGTCTACTTTAGCGAGTCTGAAGCCTGGCTGAACTAATTGGTCTCTATTTCTAGTACTGTAATTGTGTCTGTCACCTCTTTTATTAAAAAGATGTAGATTTTTTCTTACATACATTATGTTTTCATAGATGTATTGAGAATGTACCGTCATGATGTTAATTTCCTTAAACAGTTCCCTTAGAGAATCACGCCTACGAAGATTATATATGGCTCTGATGGCTCTTTTTTGCAGAATAAATATAGACTCAATGTCTGCAGCCCGTCCCCATAGTAAAATGCCATAAGACAGTATACTATGAAAGTAACTAAAATAGACCAGTCTAGCGGTATCTACATCAGTATATTGACGGATTTTTCTAATAGCATATGCTGCTGAACTTAGCCGCCCCGCAAGAGATGTTAAATGAGAACCCCATTGTAGCCTTGAATCAAGCGTAATCCCCAGGAAAACTGTTTTATCTACAAATTCAAGCTTCTCTTTATTCAATACTATATCACAATCGCTACTTTTAACATTTGGTAAAGCAAATCTTATGCATTTCGTTTTTTTTCCATTTAACACTAAATTGTTTGCTGTGAACCAGTTATGGACCTGAAGTAGGGCATTATTCACGTCATCTAGATTTTGGACCCGTCTATTTATCTTAAAAATAAGGGAAGTGTCATCAGCGAATAACACCATATTATGAGGTTGGTTTTTCAATAAATAGGGTAGATCATTTATATACACTAAAAAGAGGAAAGGACCCAATATTGAACCTTGCGGAACCCCCATTTTTACTTTTAAACCCTGTGAATTAACACCATTTATTTGATGCCAGATGATGATGATGAATAGTTAAAAAAGTTATTATAGTGGCATCGCATAGCCTAAATAAATACGCATCTAATGAACTAAGCATAATAGCAGTAACTATTTTAAAATATAAAAAAATCCAATAAGCAAAAAAAAACAATCCATAATGATTAAACCAAACTATATTTACAAAACTTCAATTTTCTCGAAATTTTTTCCTTACTAGAGAGTAAGGAAAAAATTTCGAGAAAATTGAGATACAACTTTTGCGTTTAGCACGGAAGTATAATGTGCACATCATGTGGCTGATCTCACATTACACCTCTGCTTGACACCTTCGATAATTATTCTAAGGTAATCGTAATTAAAAGCCTTTTTCTGAGGTAGATAGGTCACTTTATTATTTTATGGCCATGATGTCGATGGTGGCGCCCTCAAAAGATTCACGTTGCCAAAAACCTGGTACGCAATTTTGGTAAAAAGTGACATTTAACTTTTTTCAAATTAATTGTCATTGTCTTTTCGCAGCCATTTTAATTTCAATGGATTTTTACTGTTTTGGATTTTTTGACGACGAAGTTGTGTCAGTTTTTGTGTTTTAACGGCTGAGGTTTAACAAAACGTGAAAATTATTGATCACAACGACTTCGATACGAATAAGTAACAATAATAGTATCTGCGCACTAGTTAGTAGAACCCCTGTAACTTTATTTTGTTATGATTCGTTAAACATCCTTGGAATCTCTTTTATTGAAAGTAGTAGTTTTTGCAAATATGGAATCTCCAAGACAATCAGATTCTGATACTGTCGAGTATTGGAAGAAACAAGCCAAGTACTATGAACAAAAGTAAGTCACAATCTGAAAGAAATGTGAAAACATCTTATCGTATTGCTGGTTTTGCTCATGACAACTATCATGATTCATTATTACTTGATTGTTTTTTTTAGGGTTATCGATATACAACAAGAATTAGATGAATACACTGAAAATTCAGCACAACTTGAAAAAGAATTAGAAGCTTCATTAGTACAAGTTGAGAAACAAAACAGAGATCTGGAACATCAGAATCAACGGCTGAAAAATGAAATTGAAATGTTAAGGGTAAATTATAATCAAAGTTTGCTATCTTTTTTGGTTTTAGTATTTTTTAATGGTCTACAATATTCTCCACTTCCAGAACAAATTGGAAAGAAGTCAGCATGAAACAAATGCTTTAGAGAATGAACTGCAAGCATTAAAAATAGATAAAGATAAACAAGGAGAGTACATCAGAGAGTTGGAGCAAAAAAACGATGATTTAGAGAGAGGTCAGAGGTAAGAGGTTACATAAGCTTTTATTTTTTAAATAATCTTTTGATCTAAGACACTACAGAATTGCGTGGTAGTTATAACTTGTTTGTAATTTATAATTATGATATGATCACTGTAGGTTGTCTTTTCCCAATTACCCCAGAAGGAGGGTATTCTTTTTGACTTATTGGTACAATAATTATATGATATAGCTATTATGCTATCTACTTTACTTCATCAGATATAATGTCCTAGAAATTAAAAAAGATTATTGCACTGGTTTCTTAAGCTGTTTCTTCCAGAAAACCATTAGTAAATTAAGTCATGTTCATTTTTAGAATAATTAAATTACAATCCATTGATGGGTTTCAGCCCCAGAGGTCTTTCACTAGGTTAATAATAATGTCTCAATAATTATCAATACTCGGACTTATTTGTCAATAATTGATGACATCAGTTCTAGAAAGGACAGTATGATGTAAAGAATTAACACATATGTTTACATTTACAGAGTTATATCAGAATCTGTGTCATGCATTGAATCAATGCTAAATCAAGCATACGAAAGAAATGCTGTCCTGGAGAGTGAAGTGGATGAAGTTGAGAATTTGAGGATCAGATTGCAAAGAGCAACAGATGAAGCCAGAGGTAAGAAAATGAAATATTAAATTACCAGGCAGAAAAATGTTGTCTTTTCTGTATGAGAAGAGACCTGCTCTTCTCATGCAGAATAGACAACATTTTTCTTCTTTCTTGATTGCTCAGATAGATACTTGTCCTATTTAACAAGCTTAGCTGTATTCATGTACTGGGGCTTATTGAGGCAGTTGTGGAACACTTGTATAATAAAACTTCTCACGAAATATCTGTTATGTAGGTATTTTCTTATTTGATATCTATATTTTTGTAAATATCACTATAACATAATGTCACATCTATAATCCAGAAGGACACCTACATTTCGCCAGTTTTGTTTAAGTACCATGTAATAGGGGGCGAGCCTATTGCCATCAACCAGGGACAAATCCAGACTCCATGGCTGCTACTTGAAAATTCCTGATGGAAAAACCCAATAACACTTTACCTGACCTGGGAATCCAACCCAGGGTCTCATGCTCAGCAGTCGCACTTGCAAAGTTGTATAAGTAATTCTTAATTCATGTCATATTAAATCTCGGAGTAAAATCTCTTGACTGATTAATTCATATTAATCATAGAAGTCAGAATAAGTTGCTCCAAAGTCCTCAAATAAAACAATTTCAGATCTGAAGCATGAACTGAGAGTAATGGAGAAGGTTCCAAAACCGAAAACAGGAGATGACAGTACAATTGAAACCTCATTAGTCAATGGACATATTCCAAACCCAGCTCGAACTCAAGTTGAGATAGAAACACAAACTTCTCTGCTGACACCACAAAAACGTAAGTTTAAAAACATTTCTCTAAACTCATAACCTGAATTGTTTCAGCAGGTTTAATATAATTTTGGTTTTGTCATGGCCTCCCCTAGCATCGTTCAATTTGGTTTAATTAGGTCACTGTGCAATGGTGACTGAATACCAGTGATGTATATAAATACAAGATAGGATGCATCTGACCTCCTAAATAAAAATACTACATACTATATTTAAGTTAACAACTACAAAAAATTTACTCCTGCTTTAGGAAAACTATATTGATGGGTATAATTATAAAATTCTGGTTTCAGGTGAAATAAACGGCAATGCTATGACACCATCGTCTCGAGTAACCGCCATAAATATAGTCGGTGATTTACTGCGTAAAGTGGGGGTGAGTCAACTAGATATATTCACATTATTCAAAGCTGTATTAGTTTTAATAGTAGCACTAGTCACTTTAGAATGCACCAGATAGTAGGGGACTTGTTAAGGGAAATTATCATATTTATTTAATGTATTTAATTTATGTATATTATGAACTTGTACTATTTATGCTTATATATTGTATTTATTAAGCTGTAGAAAGCACAAATGCCTCAATTTTATAATACATATTTATTTTTATGTATACAGTTAAATCTTCGATAGATGTAAGTGAGTATGGGTTTCAAATAAAGTAAATTTAAGTGGCTCTTATGATTTATTTCTTTATTAGTCAAATATATTGTCAGAATCATCACACTTTTTTAACTTTCAGCAGGGTTGTTACCATTCTAACAAATACCATTTTATATTATTATGTTTCGTGGTATGAGCTCTAAACTAAATATTTTATGTAGGAGGTAAAGAGATTTTTTTTTCACTTTTCTGTGCATTGACTGGCGATTTGGGCCAGCCCATAGAGTTCAGTATTAAATAACTCATGGAACCTCTTTAGTTTCTTCTTACCCCTCTCACATCTTATGATTAGAGAAATTGGTAACTTATTTATTTGATTGGTTATTTTTACATGGTATTTTATTTTAGTAATAGATATGAGTTTTATCTAGTCAATCAATAACATCACAGGGAAAGAAAACATTAGTAGCGGTAGATTCATAACAAAGATGAATTGTAGTTTTTTTCTGATTTTGTATTTGCATGGTTGTGTTGTGTAGTATGCATGAAATTTATGCTTACAGCTTGAAAGGTTTCTTTGCCGTGAATGTGGTAAGGTTAAATGCTCCTGTGAAACGCCTCCAGCTGCTTCCCAAATAACAACACCGAGCAACTCCACTGCAACAGCAAATGGATTGAATGACAAAGATTTAGATAACAGTGACCCTGTAGAGTACAGAAACCCAAGAGTATATGTACGCTCGAATTCAGGATCTGAACATGATTCCTTAGCGAGGAAACCTCCTGCTTTACCACAACGCGCATCAGAAACACCGTTTGTGCGCTCTGCACATGGAGGAAACGGCAAGCTGAGAAGATCATTTGCCGTGCGGTCCCGAGAGGGTTTAGAAAACCTTCTTAGTTTTGCTTCTATCAGAAAAGGGCCTGATCAAACGAAAAAAGTACAAAACCTACGAGATTTTTAGTGTTTTTTATAAATAGAAAACTGTTCAATGCATATGGTAGCTTTACTAGAGATAAATGTTTTTTTTGTTTTGTTTTTCTTTTTTATTGTGAAAATGTTCATGTATTAACTCACAACTATATGATGTAATGTAAATGTAATATCTAGTTGAAATTAATTAGTTAATAGATAATTTAATTAGTCTTTAAACAAGGGTTTTTACAACCGAACTAAACCGACTGCTGCATCATTATTAATATAATTATCTGTATTATATTGCACTAAATTTTATTTAATTAATTATATTTACAGCTTTTCACCCACATCGTTGTACATACTGTACGGCTCGCTTTAAATAATAGGTGTTGGTTATCACCGCACATATCTTCCTATCACCTACTAATCTTTACATCATCATTTACGTGTACTTTTCTTCATTGTAGGCTTTGGAATCAAAGTTAGCGTCGTGTCGCGGTACAGTTAGACCTAAAGAACATTCACCAAATTCAGCTTCGGATGTCAATAAGGACTACAGGTGTGTACTCAAGAACTAATACGTCCCTCATATCATCACATCTGTATCGTGACGTGCCGCCGCAGCCTTTAGCTTTTATCATAGAGTGATACTATATCAAGCGAATCTTTAAACATCGCTTCAAGTTAATCTTGCTGATCATAAAGAATTCAACTCGAGTACTGTGATCGTAATCACATTTTTCCTAATTTTACTAATATCTGTGATGATAATGAAATAGTTAAGTATCGGTATATCTATCAATGTAAATGGTTTTGGCCTACCCACCGGAGAACTAGCACTGTGTGAATCAAATGCCGCACATCATGTAGTTACTAGCTTCACGAAACATGTGTTGTTTCTTTAAAAGATAATAAAAAATTAATAACGCGTCCATCTTTAAAAAAACTTCTATTAAGGGGAATTTTTGCTACCGTGTAGTAAGCGGTAATTTAGGTCTATGTTTTGATTAACTCCAAACATAAATAATAACCGTTGTATTCAGTTATTAATATACTTATCACTTGAGTGCACGAATTCTCGGTGTAAATTTTAGGAGTAATGGACTCACCTTTACATTACTACAATAAATAAATAAGATACTTTAGTCTATTGGTCGACAAAAATATTTTCGAATGATATTTATGTAAATAGTAGGTAAAGAGGTATGTATGAAATTGTTAAAATTAAAGATTAAAATTTATCAGCAGAAATTGCAATGACATGTATAAATTTATGTATTTTGTACTTGCATAATAGTAACATATTTATGTAGATACAATCAGATCTGTGTATTCGACAATACATTGGGATGAGAATATTATTATAGCAATAAATATTTAAGTTAGATTTCTCCGTTAATGTGCTGTGTCATCATGAAATAATATATTTATATTGAAGGTTTTTTTTTTACAATTTGCGACAAGAATAATTTTATAACACCACTAATATTATAATCAGGTGCTCAATACACAATTAGTTAAATACTTAGAACAGAAACAGATTCAATAATAATATTAAGAATTAGTATGATTTTCTATTAGATTTTGGAAACTCTAGGTGTTTCAAAAATAAATTCGTGACTAACCGTTAGTTACTTTTGGGCAATAATTGCATGAGTGTATCACTATGTTGTTCTTAGCATGCACTAATATTATTGTGTTATGTGTTTGTCATTCCCATACTGTATTATATGTATCCTGTTCGAAGCATTCGTCAATTGTCCTTACCAAGTTGATAGAAAATAATTGTGCTCTCCCTAATATTTTTTCGTAGGGTTACAGCTTGGTACAAAATAATTTTATGTTATGACGAGCGGGTCGTGTCTTGCCTTATCAACTCTTATTAGTGTTTGGCAGTAATTTAATTTTCATTATAATTAAGTTACGTTACATTATATCATTGTTAGCTTAATAATATGAGAGAAATTGAAATGAAAACAATATTGACTGTAGGTAGAATTTGTATTTAAATATTTCTGCTATTAAAACACTGCGTTTTATACATATAACATAACATACACTTAATAAAATAGCCCCAAATAAACAGTAATTTAGAAACTCACAATGTAACATACCTCTAAACAATTTGTATTACTTAATAAATAATAATGTATTGAAAATTGTTCTAGTAATGTCTACATTTTTAGTTGGTCAAAACAATGATTTGTTATTTGCGTAATATTACTCAAATATATTTGCCCAGTTTGCTGCAAATAGTTTTAAGTATCTAGCATTTATACGTTCACGCGTGTGGTGACCAAACAACTTTTTATTTTTTACGCAATATTAAATATCGAAGGATAATAAAGTAAGTCAAAACAGACTGGTTTCTTTTCTTAAACTTTCCTTATAATTAGATAATTATATAATTTTATAATACATTTGGTAAAATGGGTGTAAAAAGACCCTTAACGAAGCCAAAATGCATTTGTTCTCCCCGACATTGCGATTTTTTTTTTGCGCTTGGCCGTTTTTGGGATCTAACCTTCTATTTACGGAGATATTGGAAATCAAAGTTCCAACTTACTTTACTTTAAATAAATCCATCAGCACAATGTTTTGAGTGCGTTACATTTAGTCGAACCGCAAACTGTAATTTACAACCGCAAAAAAAAAAAACTTCTCAGCTGTCATTTTTGCGTAGTTTAACTTGATGTAGGTACAGAATGCTTGGTCAACCAACCGGCTTCGTGAAGGGTCCGTGTACACCTTGTACTGAAATAATACAGTCTCAAACTATTTGCTTCCCAACAAGCACATTTGACAGCAGATTAGTCCATTCCACTTGATTAGGAACTTCAACTGGAGGCTTAAATATATTAACCAATTCTGGGATAGATTTATTGAATAATTTTATCCTGAGTATCAATGGTGCATTCTCTTCTTGATTTATCACCTCCATAAGAATGTTACCTGTAAATGAAAGTTATTAATGTAACTGTACTATTTTTTTTTATTGCAAAATGGGCAAATACTCTGGCGATGGATGAGGCCTGTGATGGAACGAGCGTGCCCAGAAGATGCCTGTTCACTCTTGCTTGGTGGTTCAGTGGTTTCAAATTTGTTTACTTAACATTGATGATCAAACATACCTGTTACTTTAGGAGAATGAGTTATCCATAAGGTCACTACATACAAAGGTAATGTTTGTACCACGTAAATCAATTTGGCCAATAAATACTGGACCGACAGAGATAATACTCTGAACTGCAAAAAAAAAAGAAAATACTTTAGCAAGTCAGGCAGAAAATCCATTTAAATGAAGGCAAGTAAGTAATACAAGTATATAATTCGGAATGAGTAATGTATTGTGAGTTTTCAAACTTCTCTTATTAGCATTTTACATAACGGCGACACGCGCAAGACATGATGCGGGTCAAGGCATTCATAATGCATGTGAATGTGAAGACACTATGTACAAACAAATGATGCTTTCACACAGAGTTTACTTGGTCGATTAAATCGCGCGAAACTGAATTAAAATTCAGGCCATGCAAATTAGTCTTGAGGATCACACTTATCGACGCGGAATTGGGTTGAGCCGATCACGTTTCACCACATTAATTGTCGCATTTAGCATATGTGTCAAGTCACATCGTCGGAACCTAAACAGGGCGAATGATGTCTTTTTCGCTTTTATTGCATAAAGATAGCTAAAGCCAATTCCGTGTCGATAATTGTGGTATCTCCAATAACAAGCCTGCCTGGTGCCTTACCACTGTAAATACGATGTAGTACAAAGTTGTTGTAGGCAACAGTAACAGCAATATGGTAAATGCTACAGTGCCTACAAAAAGCTCTTGGTTCGTATATTCGCAGGAATCGATGCCGCCTCGCAGTGGATTATATTTTCTTCCAACAAATAGTCTCAGGAGTGCAATTAGTCCAGATACTTGTATGTTGAATAGTCTGGAAAAAGATATTGCAGTATAAACATAAAAGTAAGATGCAGTTTCCTGCAATTAAAAAGGCAGAGGTCAGCGAAGCGACGTGTGCCCTCGAAACGATAACTCAAAACAATTGAAACTCAACGTTAAGAGCTCAGCCATAGGACTGAAACTAAAAAAAAAATACTGGACAAGAAAAATAAAATCTTACTGGGACCCTCGGAAGGGCATCGTGACCTACAATCATCCTTTTTAAAAGCTTGTAGATGTGTTTGACGTGAAGTGAATAAAACGATATAAGGAAATCCCTATGTGAGGGTAGGTAGAAAATGTAACTTATTGGAATGTCTACTTTCTACTAAGAAAAATATTTTACCTGGCTGCATAAACATAGATGCAATAAGAATGGAATGTGGCAATGCATATCAGATCAGACACTATAGCTGTTTGAAATGTGAATCCCAAATATCCTATGTAGTGGTATACGTGGAGTATAGTGTCCAGTTTCTCCCCAGATACATCTGAAATATAAATATATTTTTGTAGTAAATAAATAATATAAAAGCAAAAGCTTGTGAGAATAGATGGTTGTTTGTTACTCTTTGAAAAAGTACTGAATGGATTTGGATGAAATTTGACACATAATTATAACCAGGATTAACTCATGTTTCTTTTAATCCTGGCAAAAAAGCTAGAAAATCATAGATTTGCCATTTCACACTAAAAACCTTTACATTTCTGTTTTACTGATAATGAGGTTTGAATATTAAGAGAAGACAAAGAGATAAATAGATACTTCAACATGTTTTATCTAAATATTTCACCAGTGGGGACAAATAGTAATGTGTGTGTAGTTATTTTGTGTTGAATTTTACAAAAGTAATGGTATATTTTACCCAAAAACAACCACCATAGTTGTACATGATAAGAGAAGTATTTTCCCAACATTTTATTGAATGCATTATTGAGTTTTAATCCAACTGGAGCACCCATCAGCCATTTTAGTAGAGTGTAAAGGGAATTAATTAATTTCTGCAAAAGAAAAACAGTTAGTTTGTATGTTTACTATTTTATAGTTCAAAAAATAAATTGTGTAAATATTTTAATGACTTGATTTTGAAAATCTACAAAAGCATAAGCATGTGCTTATTGTGTGCTATAATTAAGCTCACTAATAAAACCTTTATGGGTTAAAATAATAAAAAAATCTCCGAAAAAAAACTGACTTCGAGTTTAGTTTTTTATTTTACCCTTTTTACTTGTAGCATACCACACAAATTCTTGTCATGAATTCAATTTTTACATTGTAACTAGAAGTTGTTAAGAGATCTTCATGTCATCAAACAAGCCCAAGGAGAAAAAGTATGTATTAACACATTCATTCCCAAGCCATAATGCTGAACTTACCTAGATGGTCAAAATAAAAAATTCGTTGAACGACTTCCCTAGTGGCCTAAACAAATACCAGAACTCAATATGCTGCAGCCGCTATTTTATGGCTCGTACATAATTGTAAGGCAACTTCATGCGGCGTCGCGTGATGTGGCAATTAACGTAAGGAAAAAAAACCAAATTACTGAACTGATTTTGATGAAATTTCTGTGGGACCAAATCAAAAGAGTAAGTATATCCTTTCATATAAAAGATGAATTTTTCAAATTGGTTAAGAAATGACGGAGTTATGAGGTAACAAACAGGAAAAAAAAAATACAATTGAATTGAGAATGTCCTCCTTTTTTTAACAGTTGTTTAAAAAAAGATTCTCTATTACATATTTACCTCTAGAATTCCCATTAGTGTTATGCTGATATCTGTTTTGTCCTCCGTAAGCAACTGTAGAGTAAGGTATCCTATCAGGATATCCGTTATCACTGCCAGAATTAAATTACCCTGTTTTATTGTTATCTGAAAATGTAGTTAGAGGAGTATTTAAAAAAAAACAGAATAGTCATCATTATTACTGATTTGATGTTCCACACTTTGTTAGAAGTAGATACTTCAAATATAAGGTTTCAGTGCACTTGACTTACTTTTTTGTCCCTTTTGATAGTTGATATTAGCCAGTTGATTAATTTCCAATAATTATAAACATGTTGCAGGAACATAGATGAAGCCAGCCACTGCTGGCTTCTTTTATTTTCTTTATCATTGTTTTCAAATATTTTTCCATGTTCTTCTTGGATCAAATGCACCAATTTAGTAAAATAATTATCCTTGGTATCAGTAATTGCTTGAGAGTCTTTTATACTGTTATAATCATAGAGCATGAGAATACAATTACTGGTAGTGATTACTTGATTTCCATTTATTAACAACTTGTTGATTTTTAGTTTCAAGTTTTGTTCTATGTCCAGAAAATTCAAAAACCTTCTGGACACCTTCTTTGGTAAATAATCCCCACAGTATCCGTATATTTCATTTTCTTGTTGATTCTCGGACCATAGCTCATTACTTGTTGTGTATTTGGTAATATAAACCGTGCGAGTATCATCCGAGATATTAACATAACCCTTGAAAAATATTTCTTTTGTTTTCTGGGGAAATATAGGCAGCAATATTCTTACTGTAGTAGGCATTTTCGCAAAACATTACATTACGGTGTTATTCGTAAGTACTGTATAATTATTAAACAAAATAATTCATGATAAAACTCAAAACAAACCAAACTTGATGATAACACCTGTCAAAACTGTCAAAGTCAATGTCATTGGCTTGACAACTGGAAACAGTCTAATAAACCCTCTTTTTAACTGCCCCATGAAATTAGAGATCAGCCAAAGCCACAACATGCACCACCGCCACCAATTTCTTACCACTAGCTTAGTTCTTAAGTACATACTTTTCCACTAACCCCTAAGGACCTTGTTGAACAATTCGAAATAATTATTTATTTGATTTGATTTGAAAACTTATTGTAGATGGCATGTCTTTAGCTAGATCTTTAATCAGACCAATAAGGTCAAGCTATTTTTAAATGAAATAAACATATTTTAAACCGATAGGCGCTCTTTCATTTTGAGCATTCGCCTGAGAATCGATTTTGTTCTGAAAAAAGTAATTGTTACAAGTTGCACTGTAATGCACGGTTCTTCTGACTTCACAAATATAATGCTGAAATCTGATAGGCATCTCGTCTGGACTTTGGACCACTCACAAAGTTCGGACTATGATGAAAACAATTTGTTATGTCACATATAAAAAAAAAACAAAAGATTCTTAGAGGCCGACGTAAAGTTTTTGTTCTTCAAAACCTGCGATCTCACGCTTGTTGTTGCACTGTCTACCGAGAAGATTGACGAATAGTTTGACTCAAAAAATTTCTCCTATTCAATAGTGGCGAGTAGGAGAGTCATACACGACTAGGAGATTTATACATGACTTGGAGACTCTTCAATGGGTTTCAAATAAAAATAAACTTTTCAAGTGACATTTGGAAGATCGAGTTTTCTCACACTGTACAAATCAAAGAATAGAATACGTATACCAAAAACTGCAAATTGAATATAATAGACGTGAAGGGTAGTAAGGTCATTTTTTAAATCATCCTCATCATTATCTTTCCCTTATCACAATTCATTTGGGGTCGGCGCAGCATGTCTTCTTCCATACTTCGCATACGCCTTGCAAGGCAGCACATAGTGATACATAACTTTTTTTTTATAACACCATGTACAACCTACTTACTTTTACCTGTGTGTCACAAATAAACTTATTTGAATTTGAATTACTCGTTATGTCATCAGATACGTCCTTTCTTGCCATATCATCCTTTACGAATACGAAAGACTTTGAGATTGAGACAATGTTTAACAAAAGTGCGTCTTTATCCGTTTAACGTTTTATTTTACATAAATTGAAAGGAAACTACTTCCATTTTATTTTATGTATCCACAGACTAAGTAGAGTGCAGCTCTGAAAACCAATGCCAAACGACAATGTTCTAGAACTGACAACTTTTAATGTATAAATTCAAAAAAAACAATTGTCGCCATTTTAGTTTCGTAATTTGATTGTTAAGTTGGCTTGTAGTGGCAACTCGAAGTTTTTGAGAATAATTGAAATATGAACCAGTTTGGATAACATATGATATAAGAATATTCTGGCCAGAAAACGAGGATTTCAATATTTATATAGGAACAGGAATTTGTTGGTCGGAAGAGGCAAAATTTCCGATTCAATATGTCAGCACACGAGCAAATGAGGGCAATGTTGGACCAACTGATGGGCACCGCTCGCAATGGTAAGTTTTTTTCTTTATCGTATTTTTTCTTAGAGCTTTCGTATCGTTCTTTTGTATTTGCAAAACAAAACCTCTCAATTTGGACTGAGCAAGTACTGCATAAATTATTTATTATCTATATTTTTCATTAATTTTTTTTTCAGGTGAAACAGACAAACATGGGGTTAAATTTTATGACGATGCAGTGTGCAAATCGTTTTTATTACAATGTTGTCCTCATGAAATCCTATCTTCCACGGTAAGATTATATGTTTTGATAACAACTTGGTAATACATTCTGAGTTTTCATTAAATTTCTGTATTGCGAATCTTTTTTTTTGTTATAATGCTAAAGCAGCAAGATGCTTATGCTAAATATATTCATAAATCTTTCTGTGAAATATTAATGAAATCTCAGTAATTTGATCTTATATTGGGAATTGCAGTGCTTTTTTGGTCCACATACATTAAGATATTAATAATTACATGACTGTGTTTACAACTGATTGCTTCGATTTATTTGAACTACCCACTTGATACTTAATGTATGATCTTAATGTATGTGTTTGATTTTCACTCTCACATCTCTTGCCGAATGATCTTATGAATTTAGTATCGCTGGAGAATTCTTACATCGGAGTGGCATTAACTGTGGTGAAATATGCTTTTCAGAAAATGCCCAACACTAGTCTTTATTGCTCATCACAATACTTAACAGATGAGGGATAGATTGTATGAGTTAGGCTGTTCTGTAAGTACCAAGATGTACGTATAAAAACATTTATAGTTAGCTGATTGTATTATTACTGCTATGCAGTATTTAATTTAATAAGGCTCACGAAACAATTAAATTTTCCAACGGTTACTAATGCTGCTTCGGTGAGTACATGAGAAAATTTTAGGAACATGAAAAACATAAGCCCGGGTGAGAGCAATTTGGTGTCATACATTGTAACTACATTGGGTACGTACTGTGCTGTTTAAATGGCTAGCATATCCAACAAACTATTGCATGAAACATTTTCGAACAAGAAAAAATTTCGAACTATGAATTTGTGAATGTTTTAGTTAAATTGTACTCAATTTTTAAAAATGAATTTGATCTTGACTGGCAAATTCCATCAACAATTGAGAACTATGTAATTATTTGTTATTTGCCTGAATATGTCTATGCAAACAAATACAATTCGTTATTTTGATACATATTTAAAATTATGTTACTATAATCATGTTTTCAACATTTTTAATTTCTGACAAAAACACTGCACAATATTTTCAAAATAAGGTTAGCCTTAAATATTTGACTGATATATAATTTGCAAATATTGAAACTTGCGAAAAACAAAATGTACAAAGAAAACGTCATTCAGATTACTATAAGTTGGTATTTTAATATTTTTTGTAAAGATTGTCCTTTAATTTTGTTCTGTTGTGTCTAAATATGTCTTCAGTCTAGTTAGGATATTCGGGAGGGTGTTTCCTCTAACATTTGTAAGTATTTATGATAAATAACATTATCCTGTGCGTGAACCTGGGCTGTGTGAGCTGTGGTGATGATGTAGTATGTATTTCTTTAAAATATTTTTATGACAGATTTTTGTGTATTGAGAATATAATTATTTTATAAATCTTATTTGTGTCTGTTAGGGAATGATCATAAAATTGTATTATTACTTAGAACTGAAAAATAAATAAAGTTAATCTCATACTGTCTCAGCTAAACTTTTTGTACAAATGGGCACTTAGTATTTATGTGATTTTTTTTTTACAGCGTATGGATTTAGGTGAGTGTCCAAAAATACATGATTTGGCTCTCCGTGCGGATTATGAATTAGCTTCAAAAACCAAAGACTATTTCTACGACATTGATGTAAGTATGATTCATTTATAACAAAAAGTTTTATAACTTTTTGGGACTAACCACACCAGTTGGGTAACTTTGTGATGGTTTCTTTATAAATAATAATTAAAAAAAAAAATTACTTCAAAAATCAGTAAAATACATAAAGTTTGAAAGTACGACTTACGTGTATCAGAAGGTACACTATGGCGAATTACTTAATTGAGAATGTTCATCATCGCGATGTACGGAACTCCGAAAGTTTGCTATGACGAATTACTTCTTTGAGACTGTTCATCATCGAGATTTTGAGAGATACTTTATATAAAGTTATCATACATAAAAGCGAAATACTCTGTAAATCTCGATGGTGTCACGTCATAGCAAACTTAAACTTCGAAGTTCAGTAATACAGTTCAAACATCCAACCGATGGACACAAAAGAATGAATGCCATTTACTAATTGTAATTTTCTTAGAATTTTCAAGTACCTGGAGAAAAAAAAAATATGACTGATCTCGATAAATAATTATAATTTGGTTTATAATGCCTAGGCAACAGATCATTTAGAGGCATTTATAGCCGACTGCGATCGTCGCACAACAGCGGCTAAACAGCGCCTTGCTGAAACTCAGGAAGAACTGTCTGCCGAAGTCACAGAGAAAGCTAATGCTGTGCATGAGCTGGCCGAACAGATCGGTCAAAAACTAGCTCGCGCTGAAGCACTAGGGGAAGAGGGCATGGTGGAAGAAAGTGTAAAACTTATGGGGGAGGTGAGATCTATAAAATCTTGGTTATTAGTGGAATCATATGTCATAGACTATTTTTACTATTTACACGTTATATTCCAGATTGATGAGCTACGCAAAAAGAAGGCTGTAGCTGAACAGGAATACCGCAATTCCATGCCTGCTTCTTCTTATCAACAACAGAAACTACGCGTTTGTGAAGTATGCTCCGCATATCTGGGTATTCATGACAATGATAGACGGTTAGCTGATCATTTTGGAGGAAAACTTCATCTTGGATTTATTACCATTCGTGAGAAACTTTCGGAATTGAAGGTAATACCTGAAAAGGCTATTTTCTTTTCGTTGTCTATCATGTCTTCATGAAGTAGAAACGACACTATTTAATATCTCTTTCGTCTTTCAAGGACTAAAGTTAACTTATTTACATCTTGTGATTCTATAGAAAACTGTAGACAAACGCCGTGAAGAGCGTGGTGCTTCTGAGCGTGAGCGTACGGGCGGTCGTCGCCACTACGTCGGCGGTCGCGAGTTAGACCGGCGTGCGCGACGCCACCGCGAGTCTGCGAGGGACCGCGACCGCAACAAGGAGTCCGATCGTGACCGCGAACGTAAGGACAGGGATCGGCGGGATGGCGAACGAGAACGTGAACGCGGCGAACGAAGGTAAACTTCAATGCTCAAATCAATGTGCAAATTGTAAATTGGTTTTATTTTAGCAGATTTCAACTTCTCCCTCTTCTTCAACCTTTGGCCACCCAATGCTGAGTGTAGGTCTCTTCCAAATCTCTCCACTTTTAGCGATTTTGTGATATGGCTATCCAGTGTCTTCTGGCCATTTAAGCTTAGTGAGGAACTTTCTGATTTCACTGATCTCAATAAAGTCGGAAACACTAGTACAGTTGAATTTAGACAAGATAAATACTTTAACCTCTTTATTATTAATTTTAAAGTAAAAAATATTTAACATAGTAAATAGATTCACTACGCGGTCTTTATTATCGGATAGTAAATATTACGTGAGGCCGTCTAACATCGGCCATATTATATTCACATTTTTTTTTTCTTACAGACGTAGCCGGTCACGCAGTAAAAGTAAACGCGAGGGATCGCGCGAGCGTTCTCGCGGACGCGACCGCGATCGTGAACGTGAACGTGATTCTCGTCGCAGCCGCTCTCATCGCTCCTCCTCTAAAGAACGTAGACGGGACTAACCGTTGCCATTACTGTATAACCTTTATTAATAATTATGATCCTCCTCTCTCAAACTTACCGTGTGGTTGACGCAATCCCACACTTTTATTACCCTTACAATCGAATTTTCTCATGCATAAATTGATTTATTAAAAGTAACAAAGAATGCTTGTATGTTTTTATTAGCTTTTCCTGTAACTCGCATTAACTGAGTTTAATTACATTTAGTTTAATTACATTTACTGAGTTTAACTGAGTTTAATTACATTTAGTTAATCCCAAAGTGTATACTAAAAACGGTTTACGCACTACCAATATTTTAATCATAAACATACACTATTCTTTGTTTAGAATTTTATATGCCTAATGCGTTTTCATCACCAATAGTAGTTGTGTGTAAAGGATATGTTCCAAAAATGGGGCCTGGGCTAGCACTATGTACACTATATGTAAATATCGCTATATAATACAGTAACCATTTTATTGTTAATTTTCTTAAATTTCACTTCATTTCAATGGTGATTCAAATTAACTGGGTCAAGGAGAGCAACACAACATTTTGATAACATTTGATTGACGTGTATCGGAAATCCGTAATATCTGCGATAAATAAACAGAAACCATAAAACAAAGCCAGGATCAACAGAGAAGCACTCAATCAATGTCCGTAGTACACTGGGTCGCAAAACAATAACTAAAAATTCCGAAACACTTCCAATTCAAACTCAAAGCAAAGAAAGACTCAAAGACGTCACTTCTTAAAACTGTCCTGGTTATCTTATTGAAAAACTTCATTGACTTGATCATTTCTGTACGCCTACAGGCGTACTAAAATGATCATTCCAGACCCTTCTTCAACTTAATTTGTTAGTATTTTATGAAAATCCCCCATTTTTTTTCTAGTTATCTATGTAGTGTACATAGTGGTAGCCCAAAATCAAACATCTCCTCGAGTTATATTTTTTGTTTTAATTTAATGTAGATAATTTTATTATTTCTCACCGTGATGTATATTTCTCATTTCTAGTGAGGTTATAAAAGCCGAAAAATTTTGTAGGTTAGTATAAATAATTATAACTAGCACTGCCGACATAGGAGCAATGTATTTTAACGCCTAAACTTTATTTTCATTCTATTTGACTCAATGCTCTGACGATGTAACTAAAATAATGTTCCAGTCTGTATGTGTTATATATTCTGTATTTCTTGGACGATCTTGTAATACTTTTTTTTAAAGAATCGATCTTATATACAGGGTGTTTGGTTAAACGGGCAATACTTTAAGGAAGTGAAGTACTCATAAATATGAACAACTCTTACTATGGGGCTGACTATGAAATATGATTTAAAAAATCTGCTGTTGCCTACATTATTTCGAGTTACGCGACCAGTAATGTGTGGAGCAGCTAGTTGGTCCCCATAGTAAAAGAAGCTTATTTTCATGAGTACTACACGCTCCTAAAGCATTGCCCACGTTTAAAAAAACACCCTGTATAAATACATAAACTGCAATGCATGTAGTAGATACGGAACTGACTTCTACGCTGGATCGTTCAGGCGTTAGCATAGGAGATATAAAGAAGTTATAATTTAGTTTTAGATTCTATGTAAGATTTGTTAGGTTTTAATGTAATATTATTTGGAAAATATGATAAGTATATTTCATGTCGGTATAGGTACCTAGTTCGTTTGCGCTAGTTATATAATGGTATGAATTTATTTTACATATTGCAGAAGCGATAAAAGGTCAATATTTCAGGAACAGTCAAAAAAACATTAGTACTTCATTTTTACATGAAGGTATGATGTAACATGTAGTTTAGTGCATTTCGTTTGTTAAAATTAAAATCCTTATAATTGACTTCCGTGTTTTTTTATCAACGCTGAAGACCTGGGTATGTTAACATTTATCGTACAGTGCGTTCGCACAGGCGTAACATTGACATCAAAACGTTTGATAGCGATAAAGATTTCAACTAAGAAGAGAGAATAAAAATAGAAAACTCAACATGTTTTTTTGTAAATGTTTACCCAACACGCAGAAGGCTCGAATTACAAAGGTAAAAAAAAGATTAATTTCACCTTACACAACGAGTTTTATAGTAATTTTTATTTTTTTCTTAGCATAAACAAGGTGTAAACGGACCCTTCACAAAGCCATCAACCAAGCTTTCTTTGTACATCAAACTAAGTAACTGTACGCAAAAATTATTGCTGGGAAACGACTCTTTTTTTGGGTGAAAAATTACGTTTTACGGTAAAACTCAATGCAATCGATGCATGGAATAGTTCGTGGAGGTATTTAAAGTAGGTACAGTAATAGCATTAAAAACTTGTGAAAAAGTTGACATTTTGACCCCCAATATCTCCGTAAATAGAAGGTTCAGAACAAAAAAATGAAAACGCAATGACGGACAGAACAAGTCCCTTTCGACTTCTTTAAGGGTATTATTACACCCATTATAATCCCACTGCTGGGCAAAGGTTTCCTCCATAGCCTTCCATTATTCTATTCTTCTCTCTGTGCGGTTTTCCGGCTAATCTGTCACAAACGCTTAGTTCTAAGTCGTCACGCCAGCGTTTTCTAGGCCTTCCTCGACGACGACGCCTGTCTTCTGGCACCCACTGCGTGACGAATCTGTCCCAACGGTCCTGATGCATTCTACAGACTTGGCAAAAAATAATGAGCAACTCGAAGCAGAAAAGCCTCAACTCCATAGTTATGGCTTTTCTTGTTACAATTGCCAATAACGCCTTTTCACGTCAGAATCGAAGCTTTTATACTATTATTATTCTATGTAATAAGACCATAATTGGAATATAACGTCTTTTATCGTTAGTATCTTCAAATGAATTCGTGACAACAAAGGTGAAAAGCCATAACCTATAGGATATCGGAATCACGGCAGATAAATGTGCTAATAATTATGAAAAGGCCTAAAAGTGAAGTTGCGGCTTTCCAAGTATGCAAACTATTATTACCAATAAGAAAAGGCGTTTTAAAGAACATCGTTTTCGGGGCTAAATTACGCCTTTTCACCTAAGTGTATCTGTGTCTACGAGTGAATTAGAGCTTTATTACCTAGACAGAAAGATAGATCATTTCTTGCTAAATCCGAATCAATTTTTGATAAAAAATGTTAGTTACGGCCTTTCACCGTACGGCAGTATTGCCCACAGCAGCGATTCGTTTTTGAGCGTATTGTGGTATTACGAATACTGTCGCTGAGTTTAATACCCAATACGCTAGGTTTCATCGCCCTTTGGCAAACTTTGAGATTGGACTTTACTGAACAGCTGTTGTAACTCAGCAGCGGTCGGTGCTAATAGGATGATATCAACAGCGAAACGAAGGTTGGTGAGTTTTTTGCAACAGACTGTTATACCGTTACTGGACCATTAAGATCTGCTAGGTTCTTGGACACCTCCTCAAGGGTGCTTGTAAATAGTTTGGGAGAGAGCGGATCACCATGTTTCACTCCTTTTCTATTTTGAAATTTTGACCAGGAATGACGAGTTTAATGATTGCTGTGCTATTGTTGTAAATTACTTTGAGGATATCGATGTAGGTTTGGTCTAACTGTTGATTTGGTAAAGAGAAAAAATATGTCCTATAATGTTCCACTTTATATCTTCTCTTCTAAAGCGTTCTCTAGTTCTATTAGGCGCTCTTTTCTCATCAGTGTACGGACGTTGTAGGTGAGAATATTAAGATTATCGGAGTCGTTTAGTATTTTAGCCGAAGTCGTTTGACGGTTGGTCGATCTAGCTACCCAACTTCTTTTTATTATTTCCAGTTCATAAGATGTTAAATAAAATAACGATCTAAGTATGTATAGTTCATTTATTTATTTCACTTATTGTTAAGCATTTCATGCTCACATACCTATTTAAAATTACTACAATTCCTACTTGGTATTTAAAAATACCTGTCAGCAATTTAAGAAAGCACCTACGTCTTATTCTTTACAATTTCTAAGATTTTGCAGACTACGACGACAGTAAGAAATTCTATTGGAAACAGTCGACAGTTTTTTAGTTCGGAAACTATTCAACGTGACAAATACATTATAATCTTAACAGAATGCTCTACTAGAACTAAAAATTTGTATCTCTTATGAACATGCATTGTTCTAAAAGGAGTCTATAAAAATAAACACTACGAATGCAGTATGGCCTTTGAGACACCGGTTGCGTGAAGGCATCATGATTTTGTAGCACAGTACCTCCATACCCACAAAACAATTTTTGAAAAGGTCATGGTCAAGGTCAATTTATTGACTATGGTCAATAAATTGACCTTGATTGATTGATTCTATGGATCTGCAGACAAACATCCCGGGGTGGTGTTGTACAAAGAGGTGATGAAAATTTCAGTATTTTTGACCTACGACATCTAGATTTTGGTATATGCGACACGCAACCGGTGTTTAAAATTCAACACGGAATAGGACATACGCACATCTACTAAATTAAATGGGTTTTATACAAGAATCCCCCCTACTATATAATGTCTTTTTGGGAATATTTAAAGACATTGTGATTAGGAACATAGAGTAAAGGTATAAAAATAATGGCATTTTAATTTTAACTAAATACGAATACATTACATCCAGTTATCTGTTCATTACTTCACTTACAAAACATGATTTCTACATAGAATAATTTGTGTGGATATAATAAAATATCTCTTATGCATTTTTTTGTTGTAAAAATATGCATAGGAAATTAAAACCTACTTCAACATTCTTATCAGTTTCATAGTACCTATCTATACTATTGATATTGTGGTAATGTAGTCTCCTATCACATAATTATAATTGCTACTAGTACCTACCTACAGTACCAAAACAAACTGATATTGCGCTATGAAATACGTTTTATTCGTAGCATGTAATAACTGTTTGATACCTACTGTTATATTCCTGTAGAACAGCGAAAAAGATGCAAATAAAATGTGTTTGGTATATGTAACAAAATAACTATGCTGTCAAGCAAAATGGCGTTGTGAATTACAGTGTATTTAATACATATTATAGACTCATTATTACAAAATGTACTTTCTACAATAACAAGTAAACTATGCTTATGTTAGTTATTTATAACTGCCATTGGTAAACGCAACAGGGTTCGAAATTATCAAAATAATTATAAATGCTGATTCATGACTTGAACTCGTTATTTTTTTTGACTTACAAACAGGGACTGAATTACCCAAAAATTAAGGTACCTTTAAATTTCGGTATGACGTCATACCGTTAAATAAGGGTTACCGAAATATTGCGATACCGTTTTTTTTTTCAGTAGCGGAATTTAAAGGTTGGAAATGCGTAACGGTATATTTCGGTAGAAGTACTACAACCGTTATAAATATTTCGGTAGCAGTACCTTAACCTTAATAGATAGGGGTTTTCTTTGACGCACCGCCTCGCCACTCTGTCTGTCTTTCGTTTGCTGGTTGTTGCACATTATTATAGCTCAGTACAGTAAACAAAATGTACAAAATACACAAGTTCTAACGTGTTCTTGCACGTTTTTCGGTACCGAAATTATATAAAGGTTAAATAACGGTTCAGCCCAACCTTTATTTATAAAGGTATCGGTATAGCTCAACCTTTATTTTAAACCGGTACAGGTATGTTTTTGAGGTATAACAACCTTTAACCGTAACCGCTTTCAGTCCCTGCTTACAAATGACAATTTTGTTAATAAAATATTAAGTAAATAATACAATTAATTGTTTTATTCTTTAGTTTTAACACAAATGTACAAACAATTCTGTTTCTTGATTAACTATACACAATAACCGTAACCGTTTTTTTTAAGTTGACACCGTCTTTGCATGGGGTACACGCGGCGACACTTCAAGCTATATATTTCTAGTATAACATGGCCTCGCATTATATAGATTTCCTGAACAATGAGAGATCTGCATAAACTGGTTTTTTATAGCTTGATTGGTCGCCGTATATACGCGCAGAAGCGGCAAATCGCGTTCGAACACATGAAGGTTTATGATTTTTGTTATTTTCAAGGTAAAAAAGATAGGTAGGTTTAATCAAGGTATAATTATCACTTCGAACCCTGAAACGCAAAGACCCATATTAATTTATTGGCTAGGCTATCCGGATATAACGACAACTTAGTCACTTAGACATAACACTGATTTAAAAAGTTTAGGTGCATTTTTGCATATTTAGATGATTAAGCAGGCCTTAATGTGAATTATTTTCACAATTTCATAATAACTAATTTTTTTAATGATAATAGCGCCTTTAAATAATTAATTAACAGCTAAAGGCATTGAGAGATGTTTACAGTCCATACTTACCATCTCAAATTATTCCTGTACCATATAAAATAAAAGAGTAGAAAAAAATATAACTCAGTTTATGGATTAGTTGATAATTCAACAGGTAACACTTATTAAACGTAAATCAGTACAAGGAGGTGAAACAAAACAGTTTCAAACAGATATTATAATAGAAAACCAACTATATATTTAACTACAGTTCAGTATTAAAAGATAAAATAAAACTATGAGTTTAAATGAGATCATAAAATAGTATAGCGTCATATTTTAGTAAAGGAAAAATTGTGTGATTGTATTTGCTAGAAGAGAAAGTACTTATTTATTTAGTTCGTTCATAATTAATGTGCCATTTCTAATGTAACAGTTAAGTAGGAATTGGCTTAGGCTGCTGGCCAAGTGCCAGGAAAGTAATTTTGTTTACAAAATGGTAAACTGTATCTAAAAGAACTCAATCAGTTCTCAACTGCGGTCGTAAAATGTCTGCCAATAGGGATGTTTCCTGAAAAAATCTAATTAGTCCGTCAGATAGATTTTCAAAAAATATTGGACATATTGGATTTTTTCTTTTTTCACGAAAACTAAAAATGAAGACGATAGTGCATCGAAAAC
The DNA here is from genome assembly GCA_963082995.1 of Noctua comes. Lineage (NCBI taxonomy): Eukaryota > Metazoa > Arthropoda > Insecta > Lepidoptera > Noctuidae > Noctua > Noctua comes. The sequence continues at coordinate 9,674,318 of OY720273.1, forward strand.
TCGTGTGACGTCGTACTTGTAAGTAAAGTGTACTGACTTTTTACCGAAAGTCACGTCACAAGCCGACTCATGATCTTTGATGCGTTTTGTCTTCGTCAATTTTTATTGTTTGATAAAACAAAAAATACGTCTCCGATATTTTTCGATAATCTAACTGACGGACTATATAGAATCATATTTTTTTTTACGCAGGAAATATCCCTATTCTCTAAACATAAATTAAGTAGTTTTCTCAAAGATTCTTTTGGCACATAGTACGGAATCTGAATCTTCATTTTCGAAATGATGAAGTTGGTCAATTATTTATTTTTCGTTGTTGTTTCCTCAAGATTATTATCTAAACATTGCTCAAATATAAAAATAATACATTTTATACAAATAAACTGAAATAATAACACGCCGTGTTGAAAATTTTCTAGATATGATAGAAAGACTATTAATTAGGTCATTAAAATATTTCTTTTACTTACAAATTATATCCCTGTTTATTTAAAACATTACGTTACTAACTATACTTTTGAAATCTAGTAGAATAAGATTTTTAATTAAGCTAAGTGTGGTTTGATTTTATTGTAATACATATAGATGGAAAACAGATGCTTTTATAGTCTCGATTTCAAACTCTTTCTATACATGATTTTGTGTTGTAATATAATATTATGCTCATAAAAGATATAATATGATGTTTAATAATTTATTCTTACCAATCTAGATTAATTGTGATAGTTGCGCAGAAACTGTTGTCATAATAATAACTAAATGGCCTCTGAGACTAGTAGACTCTTACTGGACTACAAAGTAGATCAATAATGAGGTCTTCCACGCATGCTTCTATTTGATTTTAATTTTGTGTAGTTTTAGCTTGAAACCTAGCATCTCTGATAGCACCCCCGACAGCGCCGATAGTATGACCACTTTAGTGATGGTGTAGAGGTAGTGATTGGCGCATAGCGCTGATATCTTGAACGGCGCATCCAATTCCTGAAACAAAGGAATCTTGTTGAAAGTAGTGAAAACAAAAACAACAAACAAAAAAACAAACAAAACAAACAAAATGCGAGCGCGAAATAATAATAATCTTGTTCCTATCCAGCCTGTCCCTTGCTGTCCTCCCCAACGACACTCTAAACCTAACCTAAGCTGAGGGTCGTACCCCGCAGGGTTGGTTTTTATGCCCCTGGCTGTAGGCCTTACACTCAAGGCACCCACAGGATAGTCCGGTTAAGCAGACGACAACCTCCTAGGATGATCGAGCGAGATGCTAATAAAAAAAAAAATGCGAGCACGTTGTGTGTAAGTGCAAGCTCCGATGTGCACGCTACGTACACGCCACGAAGCTGGTCTGACATCTTCCACCCTAGTTTTAGAGTTACATAGTTCAAGTAAAAACAATGCAACCCTTGAATTTCACTTGCTGTGTCTTAAATATAATATCAGCCAATTATATTCGTGGCCAATTGTGAATTAAAATGAGTTATTTAAATTAGGATCTGAATTACTGTTTTTTTTGAAGCTATACAACATTGTTTTTAGTATATGCGAAACCTGAATATAGTTTGTTTAGAATAAGTAACTGAATCGATTCCAATAATTTTTAAACCATGTTATATTTTGTCCCAAAAATATTTAAAAAAGGCTGCAAGTTGGACACCGAGCGATACTAAGTACCTATCGCAATCATTTAGGTACCTACTTCCAAGTTATTATTATCAATGAGCTCAAGACGACGCACGCGGGCGCGCCGCGTGGTGACCACGTTTTCGTGCGGACAACCACGTAACAGAACAAGCTTATTACTTTGTGATTTTTCATAATACAGTTTTGAAATTTTGTACATAGATTCATTACATAAAAATACTAGACACGTGTTTCAGGTTTCGCATATACTAAAACTAATGTTGTATAGCGTTGACCTTTCCGTATCTGACTACTCCTGAGAAGAAAATGAAATGCGATTTATAGTTTACGATATCTCTGTTACTATCCTTAATGATAAATAATTAAAGTTTAATAGATGAACACAGGATTGCAGTTATATAAAAATAAAAAAATTGTCTAAACATACCTTAAGTAAATCAGCTGCCAGTTTGAGTACGTTATTAGCGACCGTCAGTTGTTCTTTACTCTCTGGTCTCTGCTCTATGGCAAGGTGTAAGTTGATCTGTTCAGTCAGTATGGCAGACAGACATCCGCGGTACTTCTTGTTCACGTTACTGCCCAAAGTACCCAGTCGCAGTAGGTATATTCCGATACAGAAACTCCACAGCAACACTTCGAGTAGCCAGCCGCTTTCTAATGTCACTGAGTCCTGAGTATTATTACACTGTTATTAATCTTATTAATTTTCTGAACTTGCACACATAAATACATAGATAAATTATGTATGGCTTGAATGTGTTACAATGGTGTTAGATTAGATTTCTGTTAAAGGCGCTTTTTCACCCGAGCATTCACCCGTAATGTAACAATCCAAGATTCGATTTTATTCAGAAACAAATGATTGTTAAAATTGTGTTGTAGTAGGTTGCGCACTGTAATGCTCTGTTTTTCTCACTCACTGGTGTAATTATCAAACCGAACTTTTACATTACAGGCGAATTCACTTTTACATTACGGGCGGATGCTCTCGGTGAGGAAGCCTCCGGGTTCGTGAGGGAGCGTCTTAACAACAAAATAGATTAATCTATGACATTTAATAATGATTTTATGGTATTATATAAGTCATTTAATACAGAATTTTTTCCTGTTTTAAAGGTCGTTAAAAGAGGAACTAACCTGACCTGTAGTTTCACCCTACCCTCATGGGAATAAGACGTATGTTTGTGTAAGTAGATAATAATAGAAATTCTTTTACAGCACTTACTCTCAGTAGGTGAGTACTAACGCATCCTAGTAATACCACTATCAGCATGAATGCTGCTGACACGATGACCTCCACTGAACGCTGAGGACCTCGACGCTAGAAATTAATATTAAATAATTAAGTGTAAGTGCTATTGATTCTCCTCTTCATTACATAGAAAGATTCAAATATTGAATGATGGGTGGAATGGCAGCGAGAATCCTTCAAAAGTGTAGGTAAGTAGTAAGTTTATAAGTTATTACCACCACATTAAATGTTGACGCGATTCTAAGCGATCGATTTGCAAAGTATTAAAGTCTCGTCCGATACAAATAATCAACACTGAAAAATATAAAACGACTTGTTTTATTAAGTCCTTACTCCATTTTTAGGGCGAAGATTGCAATAACCATTAAATGCAACAAGTTTCCCATCTTTAAAATTTGAGAATGCGGATCACAAGCAGAAGTAAAAGACTAAGATTGAGATATAATATTAATAATGATTGTAAGACATCGGATATACACACTTACTCTCAAATAAGACCTCGTAGACAGCCATGTCTTGATGTTCCTGACAGTGTTGAGTCGAAAGTGCGGCAGTTCAGACTTGCGGGCTCGCCGCGCTGACGTCAGGTGAGAGAACAGCTTGGCGTATAAGAAGCGCTGTTTGAACGCACGCTCTGCTACCGCCAGTAAGAAGAATACGAGGGCGCCAAGTGCGAAGCGTAGCATGCAGGATAGCAGGTTCGTTGATACCAGCCTGGAGGAAAAATAAGTTGATTGGAGAAAGTAGGACTGTGTTAGAGCTATCTTTATTTTAGTGCATGAGAGAGTCGGACAAATACAGGGTGAATGGCATCATCTCTTTCTTGCATCGCAACTTAATTTAAAAAAAGAATACGTTCTAAATAAAAACATTTAATTCTTATAAATTATATCGATTAAACTATTAAATTAAAGCCCCTTTCCTCTCTTCTTGGCTTGGTGGCTTTAATTTGACCTGAACCTATTCTTGGCGTGACTAGTTAGTGAAACGTGATCTTTGAGTCAGTAAAAACAGTATAATCACAACAATAGCTTCTCCTTTAAAAATCTTTTTAACCGACTTCCAAAAGGAGGAGGTTATCAAGTCGACTGTTTTTTTTTTTTTTGTGTAATATAAATGTAACATGTCTAGGCTTACCAAATATTATCACCAAAAGCCCCGATGAAGATTGAGAGCAGTGATCCCTTGTAGCCAGCCATAAGTGTGGGGAAGTAAGTAAGAACGGACAGCGCCTGAAGTTCTTCCTCCGTTCTACTGTCTAGTTCTGCAGCAACCTAATGGCGACAGAAAAAAAAAACTAGAAACTAACTAAAAATAGCGGCCAAACAAAGGAACTTGTAATATCATGCTGTTTTATTTGCACAATGTTATTTGCGAGTGAGAGTGTAAGATTAGCCATTTTTAAGTCGTTATAAAAATATATCTTTATAGCTTTTGAATTGTTATTATTTAAGATGGCAACGATTGCTTCGCACAAGCTATGGTACTTTACACATTCTGCTCTGACACATACAAGGGATAGCATATTCGGCCTATACAGGGTGTATACGGATCCTTCACGACAACCAAGCATCATAATATACATCAAATTAAGTAACTTTACGCAAAAATTATTGCTGGGAAACAACTTTTTTTTTTGGACTGAAAAATCACGTTTTACGGTAGGACTCAATACTCAATGCAACGCACTCAAAACATTTTGCTGATGGATGGATTGAATAGTACGGGGGTCGTAGAGGTACTTAAAGTAAAAATCTGCATTAAAAGCAAGTATTAAAAAAAAATACTTTTGAAAAATTGGTACTTTGACACCCAATATCTCCGTAACTAGAAGGTTCCCAGGCATGGTCTAGAACAAAAAAAATCTCGCAATGACGGGGAGAACAAGTTTAATTTATTTATTTCTGGAACACACGCGATGTTTCCTTACGCCCCGTTTCGAGAGCAGTGTTGTTAGAATAAATTACACAAAATAACATACCTGCCTGTTTTCGAGCCCACAACTTACAACCATTTAAACAGAGCCGTTATCACAGCTCATAAGGGCATGCTGTTTCATATATTATAATGGGCTTGGCTTGAGCTAGCATAGTAGTGTTACCTGAGCGAATCGTATGAGAGGTTTGATCATAGCAACGGCAGCGGCCATGGCCAGGCCGGCCCACAGACAGCCATCCGCCGCCATGGCCCGCTCGGCGCGCGCCACCACGTACCAGCTGATGTCCACGGCCGACAGCTCCGCGCGGAGGGTCGAGCCGCGCTCCCACATCGTGCATTTTACTATGGAATGAAGAAAAAGGATACAGAGACACTAAAAACGTACCTCTTGGCATTAAAAAAACTGAAAGCAAAATGGCTTTCAAACAAACAGTTCGGAAGTACTATTTAAAATCAGACTAAATTGCTCACAATCTAATTATTAGTAGTAAAAGTAATTATTATAAGGTTTCTCGTATTTTGGACTACTTGTATATATAAGTTATAAGTTTATTTAATTTTATCTGTATATATGTATTAGTATGTACCTATTTATGCATATCAATTTATGTTAAATAAATGGTATTTTTCTTATTATTTTTCTTGTACTCTATCACAATGCTGTCCCATTTGAACGATAGGTTGACTGGTAGAAAATGCCTTGTGGCATTAAGTTAGTTATAATTTATTCATAAAAATATTGTAGTACATGATGACAATTTACAGAATCGTTTATTATATCCGCCTATGCAGTCATTTATTATGTTCGTATGTCTATTGTAAATGAAGTTTAAATAAATAAATAAATATAGTAAAAATTGTGGTTTTTTTGATGTCCAAGCCCTGAACCACTACCTCCTCCAACTTATGTTTACTAAATGTTCTGTATAGCCACATCTCGTTCCCTCACTCAAGTAAGATTAAAGTAATGCTTGTACAAGAGGTGGTAGGCCCCCTGCTCGCTCGCTCTTTATAAAACTTAGATAGAGAGGGCGAGCGAGAAGTTGCTGTTTCATTATTTAATATTTTTTCGTTAAGTATTCGGTTTATAAAGATATAATTGATGCAACAGCTACAATAACTGTGATAGATTTGGAAAGTATTTTTGTTTGGACAGCATGCACAGATCACCCCCTATAACATGGTTTCGAGGGATATACATATAATGAAAAATCATAGTTACCTGTATCACTAGTCGGATCGAGAATAGCAAAAGGGTCCCATGAACTGTCTGCTGTGTACGGAAAGCCCACATCCGAATGTCCTCCTTCAGATTGAGAGCAATAACTGCTTTCTTCACCTGTCGATACGTGCAATTTATATTAAAATAGCATATCGCTTTTAAAAATAAATGAACGCAGCATGCTCAATGGAATTTACAGATTTGCTCGATTTTTAGGGAGTTCCCACACTTATCGATGCGGGATCAATTATCGTCAGGAAGACCAATGCCCAATGTCCAAGAAATAAATGCGTTTGAGTCGGCAGTCGTCTCGGTTCGGTTCGGACGATGCTACTTGATCAATGATATGGTGATACGTGATCGACTTAGCCGATTCCACGTGGATAGGTGTGGTCACTTTCCTTAGTATCGATTCACATTCGATTAAGCTACTGAGTACAGTATCGAATCTCCAAATCGATTGTAGATTAAGAACGGTATCGATAATAAACCGAGCAAATCAGTAGGTAAAAATACGTACAAACATTAGTGAAAATAGATTGATAGTTAACATACATAATTGATGCTTACTGTTAGTAGTTTGCCCAACCCAATCAGACATGGTATGGTGGGATGGTAGGGCGATGGATGGAGCGGACGCCGAGCATTCCCCATCCGATGACGATGACTGGTAATTGTCTAATTTCTATGGAAATTCATTCAGTATTTTAATTATAATGAATCAGTACGTTTTGGCAAAATTTTGTATAAGTTTATATGCACGTTTTCAGTAACTTATACCTAAATATTATTGCTCTTTTGGAGTATCAATTTTCAGCGCGGAGCAGAGCGTTGTAAAACAGTCGTCGAACAGAGTGACACATTCATGAGTCGTTCATTCAACACATTTTGAGTTCATTCAAGTGTGAGGCATTCATTTAGGTAGCGCTTAGTGGAAGTGAAAACAGGCATTTGGAGACCTATTCTTTTTTTAAAATACATAAATTTTGAGCACATACACAGCAACATCTGAACAAGTCAGTTACGCGCCAATGTATCGTTTATCATCATGTCATTAATTTAAAGTTAATAATTGAAAAAGAAATATCGACGGTAGAAATTTGAAATGCCGTAATGGACATGAGTGCGCTGCTGGATTTGCAAGGTAACGTTGGGCTCAATGTCGAGAGCTCAAAATCCAAGCAGCGTCAGCGTCAGCGTCTTTTATCATACCTCATATTCTTACTATCGATAGCACCTATTGAATGGTCTATCTTAATTTTTTAATGAGAAATACATCAAGCAAGGTATTAGCAGCGATTTCAGCAAACGTGGTGTTATTGACATGCTGTCACAGTCCCAAACGACCAATAGGTACCTTTATTCTCGTGCGGTAAATTCCTTCCATCAATCACCTAATGTTAAAAGATAGGATAAGTTAATTTAACCTCATAAAAAGAAGTGCCTTTTAAAAGTTTCATACAATTTTGAATAGAAAACATGCTTGGAAGAAAAATAGGCCCAAAATTTACCTTTTCTTTCTTCTTATTAACAGTAGTAGCAGCAAAGTCTTCGTCACTAGATTCTTGTATACGTATGCCTTCTTGAGCCCATGAACTTCTAAATCTGACTCCAATTCGCTTCCCAGTACTAGGACTGCTCGTCGGTGCAACACCATCAGACTCAGCATCTAAAGATTTCTCGTCTTCGTCTTTCTTCATAATGTTAGATTTAACAAATACTTTAGTAGGTTCATTATTTGGCTCTTCGTTTTTGGTAACAGCTTTAGAAGTTACAGCCAATAGAATTTCTGGAGTTTTTGGCTCTGCAGGAGTGCCATTTTCCTTCGAGCTCGTAGCTTCTTTCTGTATTAGGTTTTCAGTCTCATTTTTAAGTCTTTCTCCTTCGCTGCCGTTAGAATTGTATCCATTTAGGCTTTCGAAGCCATCGTCCCCATCAGCGAGTGCTCTAGAAATGTGTATTTGTTGATTCTGTCTCACATTGAACGATTCTAGTTGTTTCTTTGTTAGTACATTAGGTTTGTACCGAAAGGAGGTGCTCGGAGTAGCGTCATCGGGCGGTGGGGTGAACGTCACAATAGGTGCCGTGAGATCAGGCTTCTTCCAAACCATGTAGTCTTCGTCATCAGAATCTTTCGCTTTGACTTTTATGTTAGTTTTGTTTTTAACAGGCTCCATGTTTTTGATTAGATTCTCTTTTGTCAGATCCTTTTTACGTTTTCTGTAATTCGCAAAAAAATCGGTGTAAAACCCATTAATAAAGAATTTTGAAGTTGTGTTGCTTTGAACTAGTTTTTTTATTGGAACAAATATCAAAACTCGAGTAATAGAAAAATGAAGATTTTTTGTTTTTGTTTCCCTACAAAAGTTATTTTTCATTTAAAACCGAATCTCTTTCTAAATAAAGGTAACCGGCGTTAACCTCAATCCATTCTCAGCGATTTCAGTGCGTGATTGCCTCCGTCGGAACTTGGCGGGTTTAGTCGTGGGTGTCTTGCTCTGACTCGAGGTGGCGCCACTTTCGGCCGAGCCGCCACCGCTGCCACCATCGCAATCTGATCTTCCACGCCTGTTTTACAGGACATTCAGTTTACTACATTATTAAACTATAAATGCGGTTTTTATGAGAAAATAAAAATGGTAATTGTGGTTCCTTAAATTGACTAGAAATAATTGTGTTTATACTAAAAGTAGTTGAGATCTTCATGGAAACTTACGCGCTCCGGGAATTACCGTCCTATCTCAGAGATGACAATCTACGAAATGAGTTGGTGATCAAACAGAGAGAAAACTTCATACAAAGCGCGGTAAGATGGAAGTTAGAAGCTTTACCTGTGTCTCTGTGGGGGGATTAATATGTGGCGCGACGTTCTTGTTAATTTGGAAAAACAAAGATTGCTGAAGCGCATACCTTTTCTGGAATAACTGTACAATGAGAATAACTAAACCTGTATTTAAAACAACATATTTAAAACTTAAAGCTTTGTGTAAGTCATTACCTGAAATATCTAGGAAGCTTGCGGCGGAATGTGGTGCGAGGCCGTACTCGTGCGAGTTCCATTTCAGTAGTGCTCACTATTTGTGAGTGTACTATACTGAGTACCAACATTAAACCTAGAGGCACTAACCAACAGTTAGGCTGAAAAAAAAAACAAAAATGACTACCTGGGCTTTTTTGAACTATATTGGGGTTGGCTTCCAGTTTACAGATGAAGCTAAGTAAGTATGCGGTTTAAAAGACACATTTATTTTTTATTTTTAGATGCAGTGGGACACAAAGTAGCCTACATTGTGTCCCACTGCTGGGCAAAGGCCTCCCCTTTCTCCCTCCAAACCTCTCTGTTCTGTGCAATTTCTGGCCACGTTTGCCTCAAAGAAAAAAAAAGACACATACAATTTTATAAAAAGTTCGGTTATTTAGCGTGTCATTTTCGTCGACCATACGAGTGAGTCCACCAGTGTCTATAAAAACATGATGTGCCGTATTAACATCCGCATAATTTGCGTATTTTTGTGTCCCACGTCGGGCGCCAAAATGCAAGTGTTGGTGGCGCTTTTCACATTAAAATCTCGATACAAAGTAGTGGTTGAATATTTGTAAGGGTTACATTTTTAAGAATGCGTGCTCTTAATCGTTAATAATGAAAATTGTAAGCTAAAGAAGTATTGGAAATCAATATAAGGATCAGCAATTGCAAGCGTGACCAAACAAATAATTTCGATGTAGTATTTATTATCTAAGTATTGTAATAAAAAACCTACTAAAGAATATTGTTTCATTCTTTATCTCAACTTGCTTTGATCGTGATTCATTTCTAAAGGAATGTATAAAAGCGTGGCGTGCACCTTAAGTGTATTGTAATTCTAGTTAATTTTAAATGTCTAGCCATTGTATTTTAAATCCACAATAACATGTCGATAGCCATAATAAAGATTAGCATACATAGAAAAGAGCTACCAACAATCAAAATTAAATTGTAACGTTAAGTAATAGAGTATAAAATGGAATGGCAACTCACATCACTTTCCACCAAGTCCGGTGTCAAGAAGTATACGGTGATATTGAGGACCTGCATGAGCCATAGTGTGAGGAGGAACTTGGCGCATGGAGGCGAGGTCTGCTGGGTCCACCACTGGTACAGCGCGGGTAGGAACAATAGTCGGACTAGAGCGTACCATATCACACGGCGCATGCTCAGAGTTGGTTTCGCTTTTGGGAATGATGATCCTGTTGATTTACAAATTAATTAATTACTAATACAGTTATAATTGTTGATTGATTGATCACAGGGGAGAATGGAAGAAAAAATCTTGTTGCATTAACGATCATAATGATATCAGTTAAAATTTCTAGAAAGACATTTCGATAGGGCAAAGGCCTTCCTTCCCTCTTTCCCTTGTACGTGGCTATTTGGGCCCAGTCCTTTTGATAAGAGTCCAGCTCGTCACGCCATTCTGTGCCCACCACGTCGCAGAGTTCTGTTGTAACGTTACTCCGCTGTTATAAATAAGGGAGATACCAAACTATTAGCCAAATTCCGAGTCGATTCAATTTTCATTGCTATCGACACGCTGGGAAGAAGAATGATTTTCATATTTTTCAGTTACAATATATCATTAAACGAAAGGCGTACCTCTGACTAAGTCCACGTCAATGAGATAGGAGCGGGGATGCGAGGAGAAGTCGACGATGCGGCGGCGGTAAGTGCCTCGCATCAATAGCTGTTCTACCATAGTCTCCCATTCTTCTTTGTCGTAGGAACTTATTTTCTTCTGATACCTGTTAAAGGAATATAATAGGATTAATTAGCCGATCCGTACCAGCTTCGCCAGGTGACGGAATTTCGTACAAACTTTCAACCCCTATTTCCCCCGCTAAGAGGCGAATTTTCCAAAATCCTTTCTTAGCGGATGCCTACGTCATAATAGCTGCCGGTGACGGACTTTCATGCATACTTTTAACCCCTATTTCACCCGCCTAGGGGTGAATTTTCCAAAATCCTTTCTTAGCGGATTTCCACGTCATAGATAGCGATCTGTATGTCAAATTTAAGCCCGATCCGTCCAGTGGTTTGAGTTGAGTGTTGGTAGACAGTCAGGACAAATGATATTATAATAGTATAGATTTGAGTTTTGTCTTTAATAACTTCAGTCTTTCTAATTTCAAGGATGATTACAGTCCCACAACTTTGTGAATATTTTTCCACATTCAAGATTTGAATAACGAATATGGTACAGATAAGAGTTTAATTGTTATTTGAATGGCAAAGTCATAGTATATGTAAATTCAAGTGAAATTAAAACTGGCTGTGACAGTAACTCATACTGATTAACATCATCTGCCTAACCTTTTCCCAACTATGTTAGGGTTGGCTTCCAGTCTAGCTGGTTGCAGTTGAGTAGCAGTATTTTACATGAAACAATTGCTTATCAAAACCTAGACAGTACTGAGTAATACAATGCCCCTCCACGGTAAGATTGGTTGTCAGAGTTTCAGGCCACTGGCTACCTGTAACCACTGTACAAGATCTACAAATGACAGTCGGTATCAAAGGCTCAAAATGCATTCCGAGGCACAGAGGAAACTCTGTATGTAGTGGATGGTCGTCATCCACGAACTGACCTTGTAAAGCGCGGCTAAACCTTGGAAGATTGACCTGTGCAGCTGTAATCATTTAGCCAAGAGCTCCATACTGATTAACAATCTATCTTAATTATAAAATGCATCAACTTTTCAAAATTGCAGTACATCTATCTTTAGTTGCCTTGCCCAATCATAAACATAAATTATAGAACAATAAAATTGTTTTTTGCAACTTTTTGTTCACAAATTGCGGCATAGTGTAATTGTGATAAAATTATCTGCGTGGGTATAAAAAAATAAGGATAAAATTATTGTATTTAAAGCCTGTTGTTTTATACAATACATATGTTGAATCATTTTTAATAGTTAGATAACGTTAAGCCATTTAGATAATTGCATTTTCCTTGTAACAGTAGCGAATGTACACTTTTAGCTAGTTATGAATTTAAAACTATCAATAAAATAAATCGTCTTCTTGGCGAATCAATATTATATTAATGAGTTGTATCTACTAGGCGGCCACTTCAATCAGGCATCAGTGACTTTCTTTTAAGTCTTAAGAAGTGCAGGTGTTTGGACACTATACACTCCAATATATTGCACATGGTGTGCACTGTTTTGTTAGCAATACCACATGTAGATCCTTAATCCATCCCCTCGTAGTTTAATTACTCATCTTTCTCGTTTGAGAATAGTTAAAGCCAAGTGACATTCTGTTTGGATGGTTGTTAGCATATCTGACTGCTCATGCCGCTCATGGTGCGCATGAGCAGACATGCTAAGGTGTAATCCCTGTTCTAATTATCCACAGAACCATGTAGATGGCGTGTCCTAGCTGTAAACTTGTAAAACAATTGAATTACACTTACCATGCTGCTAATTGTTTCATGATGAGCTGAGAGATTGGAAGATCTTTCTAATAACTTCACTTTGATTGTACTTGAAAGCTGAAAATATAATGGAATGCAGAAAAATATTCTTCACATTATCCTTACATGTTTGTAAAATATTCAATTACTAGTACATTGTTCCTGAACGCTTTACAAGCATTTGCAATTCAAATACAAGTTTATTTAATAGCACTCAAGAAGTTTCACTTAAATACCTAATAAACTGATTAATTATGTATTAGAAAATTGATGGTCAGTGATGAATATGTTTGGTTATTTAATCTAGTTTTTACAATATATTAGTACTATACACTGGAAATACATACAAAAATATAATTAATTTTTTGATACAATACAATGAAATATGTTTTGTGAGAAATTAATACTCAAATTCCCTTTACCCATTTACCCCTAATGATTCCAAGTTTTAGTACCTAATTGATTATTAATGGAACTGCTCCATAGTTTCCACTGATATTTATTCAGATTGCTGTAAAAATAAGTGGCTGGCTAACTATACTCACCATTTGTCTTATTGATGGCAGATTGATAATGGAATATTTGAGTGAAATCAAAACTCAAGTTTATTTAAAGACATCTGAAAACGAAACATTATTTCCGTAACGAATCAGCGCTTCAATACTTCGAACAAAGAATGTTTGAACAGCTGTAAGTCAACAAGTTACTTGTTATGATATAATATCCTTTTAGGATCATTTCGTAACCCCTTTTATTTAAAGATGAATAAAAGCGTCGGTTAAAGGTCACCTCCAAAATGATATCAGATTGGCATCACAATCGTACGCATGCAATATTGTAATAATTAGGCTTTATTTAGAACTTTACCGTTATGCAGTCTTTTGCGCTACATTTTTCTTAATTTATCAATAGAGAGTCGGTTAGTATTGTAAGTAACTTGGATTCAGTTTATTGGAATGCACTTTGATCCACAATTCACTAAACAAACATGAATAAAATCATTAAATATCTAATTTAATTATTGCGATTGACTGAATTTATACGAAACAACGTCGAGAAATCACTTCTTTGATTTTGACACTTTGACAGACTTGAAATATGTTGCCAACTCAAATATTTAAACTGTCACGTACAAGTGACAGTGGCAGCAGGCAGCACATCTATGGTCACTGTAATGTCGTCTATGTCTCTAAATCACCCGGCACCCGAATAAATAGCACGCTTTGAATTTGCAAGGGATTGGAATCTGTTTTTAGGCTTTAGCCAAATGGCAAAAAAGTATCTTTCCTAGATTTGTGCCTTTCTGCCTGTCTGTCCATCCGTATGTTACAGCCATTTTACTCCGAGACTGTTGGCACCAAACAGTTGTTTGGAGAGTAGGTGTTTTAAAGTTTTTTTTAATAGTTGATGAGATTATACGCTTCTAAAGCCGTAAAAAATAGTTGAAGTAAGAAAAGGAAATTTCTGGAAAAATGTGGGTTTGTAGAACGTAAAAATGAAATTAAAAAAATTGTTTTGAGCGAGAATTTTGATGTTTAGCTTTTGAGATATGGAAGTTTTTCGTAAAACTATAGCAGTAACTTTGTTTTTCATTAACTAAAAGTCTAAAACTAAAGTAAATGAATATTATGAAAAACAAAGGACAATGTATCTTGAAGTATGGGCAACTTCCCCAGGGTTTTGCTGTTGAGTGTAAATGACCGTTACAAAAATTGTTTTTTTTTTTTTTAAGTGCTACGGTCCCGGGATCCCTTTGTACGCGACTTGTACTTAGTCGGTTTTTATTACATCTAAGCTCCTACAAATGTTTCTTTTTTTCCCGTAATTAGAAGACATTATTTTGTACTGAAAATGTAAAACTGAGGTCTGGCAAATCAATATTGTTGGTTTTACTTATAATACTTTTTATAAAATAATGTACAGACGCCAGTACATCAAGCTACCCGAAACTGTCAAATTTTCAACAGTAAGTAGTCTTGAAAATCTGTTAAAGAAATTTTACAGGTTGTAGCTGAATGTGTTGCCGTCTGTACCTAGCATAAGTATTGCGCTACTCTGGGATTATAAATTATTAATCTTTTTCATGAGTGAGTGTGATGCGTACCTAATGGTTGCCCGTTTTTTTAAGTTAGGTATTGTATGAAATTAATTTGCGACAGAAACGTTGAGCTAATAACTAAGTTCTAATCATTAAAATATGAAATTTTAAAAGATTAAAAACATTAACACAGCTCAATCAGATATTTGATTTTGAAACGTTAAACAGCTCCACGTCTTACAAACATGACTATTAGCTTTTCATGGCAATGCAAATAGATATACCTACTATGTTAATATGTTTTAGTCTCTTATCGTCTCAAGAAATTTGTTTTGCCAGTCAATTTCGAATTCGACACGCATTTTGAAATCTGTAAGGTGTAACGTAGTTCAATAGGTAGGAATGGGTTTATAAAAATAAATCGTGAACAAGAATATATTCATCTTTATTAATTTAACAATCATAAAAAATACTCTTAAACTATTTTAACAAATAGGTATTTCGTTGTCTTTATTACAATATTTTAGGCACTTATTTTTAGCCAATTACTTTGTTATTTTATTATTTACACAGGCAGGTATTTAGGTAACTCTACCGCCTTTTACCTAAGTAGATGAATGCATTTGTTTCAGGTAGCATGATACCATTTCACCGAATACAAGCAATTGTTGACGATCTTCGGACTTCGCCTTTTCTGGTTTACCGTCGTGGTTTTTTCTTCAGCCCTTACTGGCCCTTGCTTAACCCTGTCTTGTTCGATTCCTTGATGCATGGTACACACGGCGGCACATAAAGCTGTACAGTTCCAGTATAACTTGGCCTCGCTTTGTATAGATTTCCTATACAATGAGAGATCTGCATAAAATGGGTTTGTATAGCTTGATTGGCCGTAGTGCGTACAGACGTAACTTCTTCTTAGTTAAATATCAAGTTGTCACTGAGGATCTAAGAAGAAAGAAGCTAGGTCGAGCTAAAGAAAGGTTCTTCTTCTACGGCATAAAATACTGTTTCTTGGTTACAGCAACGTAGACATAGGTACATTATTTCCTAGTTTGTACAGGTGGTGAACGTGAAACATGTAATTATTTTATTAACTATGTTCGTAAAGTTAACAATTTCGAAATTCCGCACAAAAAAGACAGTCGTTGTTATCAAAAGAAATATCTATCATACTTAAGTTTTGCGAAGAAACGTAAAACATTTTGAATTTATTTATTAGACTAGATAACTATTTTACATTCTACTTTGGTTTTAAACTGTCTAGAAATAGTGTTATTTCTGCGTAATCTACTTAAAGCATACTACAATTGCTTAGTTTCATTAAATAAATTCTGTGTAATTTAGGCCTATTTCATAGCGAGACCGGCGCCGGTTGCGTGCGCCGGTCGGGCGTTTCGCTATCCAAAGACTTGTATGACAGCGTTC
Organism: Noctua comes; assembly: GCA_963082995.1. Taxonomy (NCBI): domain Eukaryota; kingdom Metazoa; phylum Arthropoda; class Insecta; order Lepidoptera; family Noctuidae; genus Noctua; species Noctua comes. Next base: position 9,690,283 of record OY720273.1, read on the forward strand.
ACTGGTCAACGTGTGCAGGTCGTTAAAATCGCACGTAACGAAACTCCCGACCGGCGCATGCAACCGGCGCCGATCTCGCTCTGAAATAGGCCTAAACACGAGTCCGCAGATGTTACTTTATTTTAATTAAACAATTTATTTACTTTACTGCATCATCGATATAGGTAGATACTCAATTCTCATTAATTTTTATGAGAGTTTTTCTAATTATTCAGTTTTTTTTAAATCTTCTATATTTTATATAGCACTAAGTAGAGCAGGGTAGGCACTTATTTACAAGGTTGAAAGCACCACTACAAACTTACAGAATATTAAATATTAGTAATCTTGTAATTTGTACTTGTCAGACTTGGAATGGTGAACCAAATGCTTATAAAATTAATATTACACAGTTAAAGTTCAGTGGTTAGTTCGTCTTGAGGCCGCCTCGACATTTCGAAGAATTCATCTTCCAGCCAGACGCTTTCTCTTCGTACAATCGGTCTTCTCTCCCATGGGTCGGAGAGGACGATGGTCTCTCTTTCTCTTTCTACTTGCGAATAGCTAGGCGGTCTGCCAGCGTCACTCCACTCGCACTCCATCTCCTTGTCTATGATATTACTGTCATATGACGTGGGGGAGTACGAAGGAGGTTTGAACGTAGAGAAGGATTGCTGAGTAGTCTCCGAGTCGGAGCCCTGGCTCGGCGGGGCGGGTAGGAAATTAACTAGCTGGCCTTCTTGTTGTGGACCCATCGTCGTGCGGCTATAGCGCTTCAGAATTCTGAAACAAAAATCGCAATCTAAGTACGAGGCAATTGTGTAAACAGTGTAAGTAACAGTCAGGGCATATATCAAAGGGTCAGACTGGAATAGAGTGGGGCAGTCTCTATATTGCACACCATCAACGACTGTCTGAAAATGCTGTAACTGTAGATAGTAGAAATAGCAGATTGGAACATGTACTACATTAAAGAAGTTTAAGCCACTGCTGCTCAAAATAGCAGTACATTAACCCACCTTTCAGCCCAACTAGCGAGTCGCGGCCACTCATCCGGGACCACAGGCACCTGCTGCTTGTTCAACAATATCAGCAACTTGGCCAGATCGCTCAGGATGCAACTGTAACAGAAGCTAATATTAGACCCCACTATCTCAAGTCTTTAACGTAAATAAACACAGCGGTGTTGAGGCACTGTTTGGAATGTGTTTTTGTAGGTTAGTTTGGTAGCTCCGTGGCTCTGTCGACAAACTCGCTTGGAATGTTTTTAGAGCAGTGTTGCAACCTCTTTATATCGGTCTGTTGATTCCTTTGCTTTTGATACGGTAGTATTGCATTGATTGCATTCTAGGAAATAAGCAGCTGTGGTAGGTCTTAAAATGAATTTTCACACGTAGACCTCTTTTTGTTTACATTATGCTTATCTAGATGGAGGTGGAGCCGGTATGGTCTGCTTTTTATTCTCAAGTTACCCTGTTTGATTCGATAGACAACTGTTTATAGTCACTATGTAATACACATAACGTGCATGTTTAGTAGTAACAATCCCGAAAACTGCATGATTTTTATAGTGGTATTGAGTAAAGTTAGTGTCTCAGTCAAACCATCCCCTAATCCCGGATCTACAATGTAAACCCACTGGCCGTGTTCCAAGATGCCAATAAGCCTTTCTGTACCCGGCAACCTCATAAAAGTCCCATAATAAAAAAGTAACACACCTGTAAGCCATAGCAGCATCATTGTTGCCTAGCTGATAAAGCTCGCGCACTTGATTCCGTGTGTGGTTCAGGATCGCCAGCAAAGTGTAAGCGTGGGGCTGTAATGATAACAACAGTCTTATCAATTGCTTGCTTAAGTACAGAGTTGACCAGTATATCCTGGTCCAAGATAACTTAGTTGCTTGTATGTGTCAAAAGATCATTTTGATTGAGTTCTATATTCCGCAGTATGCCAAGATACGTCGGTTGTAATCCTCAACTGGAGCAAATTATGAAATGTTAGAAGAAAAGTAGGCTCTTAAGACATAACGTGCGATCATAATGTGGGTGTTGATAAATCTCCTGATTTCTTCACGTTTTAGCTAACTAGGTTCATTCACTTTTTATCGTTTATTAGTTCTGTCTCTCACTGTGATTATGATTATGTCATTTGTTGATTCGGAAGCCCACATCCACTTTTGAAAGTTTCGTAACTGCAAACTTTATTTCATCAGTAATTGATTGGTTGAATAATTTACCTATATCTTTGAAGATTCTGCAGATATTTTATGTAAAACTAAAGTAGCAGCAATTGTATTACATTATGCTGTTGATAAGTAGAATGTAGATAGTGTTATGAATAGAAACAAGAGTGAAAAACAATTGCACATCATAAGAAACATCTGTCGAGGCTTTACTACAACGCAATTATATCTAAATTCTATTTGTGTAAACTACTTTTCAATTGGCGCTGATGAGTTTAACATAACGACTGTGATTTATATTCAAATGCGACGCCGCTTTTCAAAGTTGCTCTCACTCTTACAAGCTCGTTTTTGGTACTTAGTTTTTGAATGAGATCAATGTTATTTTAGAAATACCATTTTATTCATGAATTCTGTCATTTTAGGTTGCAGCCGTAGTTCAATTAACAGTAATATTTGGGGTGAGCGATGTTTTTTTTTATTTATTGAATGTTTATGAGCTTAAAAAAGCAGTGTTTAAACACTGTTTTAAACTTTCACGGTTTAAGACTAAACTTACTATCATGGCGCTTGCAACAGCGTCGAAATATCGGGAGCCCAAACTAATAAACAATCAAGGAAGTCATCCCGTAAGTGACAGTATAAGTTTAAAAAATTAAACATATTACTTTTTAATTTAATTGATAAGTATGCATACAAGTTTGATTACCCATTGACAAACCTGTGGCGTTTAGGGGATGAACTTTCAAAAATCTAGACCCAGTGGTTTCGGATGTGATGTCAAGGAATCATGTCTAGGAATTTTAGGGAAATTAACAGTAACTGGTAGCATTATTAACTTACTCGCAAGCAGTCCAATTGTTTGTGGAACTCCCGGAGTCTTGTGTCGTCGTCGTGGTGTGTTCGCTGGGGCAGCGGCTGCGGCTGCGCACGCGCTTTGTTGCGACAACGCGCGTACGCTGCTACAGCTGCAACTAGAGCTATGCATGCTGCCACCCCGCAGGTACCACCGACTATCACCTGGGATGCATAAGGACACATACATTTTTAGTTCACCATCTTCATCATTCTCCTGCCTCTTCTCAATTTAGAGAGATGTTTTATGCCCAACCGTGCCGAGTGTGAGCCGCGTTGGTGTCTGCTCGATTTAGCGACCAAGACACGGATGAGACAAGGAAGTCGCACGATCTGCTTTATATAGATAAAATGTTCGTAAAGTTTGGGATTCACAGTCACAGAGTGCTTCCACAGTCTATAATCCTTTATTTGGGGTCGGTGCTACGTGTTCTTCCATACTTCTCTATTAGTCGTCATTTCAGTATTCACCTCCTCTCTAGCCATATCATCTGTCACACACGCCATAGTTTCTTTGGTCTTCTTCTAATCTCATAGCTATCCACATTCATGCTTAAACCACATCTTAGATACATTTTAGCTATGTCATAAATACCTACGGAAAAGAATAGCATACAAACTTTGCACTACTTGCCTTCGTACTTAATTTTGTCGCCTGACTGTTTCATTACACGGAATCCTAGGTTATCTCTGTTGAGCATAGGTTTCAATATTGGATGCCTATGTGCAACGGAGATGGTTTTAAAAAAACTGGTAAAGTCTAGCGAGTCTGTTCTATTGTAACTCGTCATAGCACTTGTTCCTTAGCCTCATACTCATACTTGTACCTAATTGATACTTTCACAAATGTTATGAATGCTGTTGGTAGATAATATCTTATACACCACAAGTCAGTGCAACTAATAATAACCTCATCAAAAAAACAGTTGTACAATAAACGGGCACCTGACAAAATTTATTGCTTCATTAACTCTCCATTCGACCAAAAATCGTGAGCACGACATCGGTATAAAACAGGTAAGTCGACGTTCGATTGTCTACTTGATCTCTCACACTAACAATTTGCCAATAGCTGAGTAGGGACCTTTTCAGATTGTTATTAATGGGGGCAAGGTCATCATGAAAGTATGCAGGGGGCATCCGACCAAACGTGCCCAGGTCAACGTCAGCGCGCGTTGCATTCTTCATCATTTATTAGCGAATGACAAAAGATAGTGAAATGACATGAAAATTATTGATGCTCATTTTGCAGGATAATCCTTTAAAATCTTCCCAAACATGGTTGGGAAAAAGGCAGGAAGGTACGTGACGATGTTCTAAAATCTTAAGTTCCTGGTAGGTAGTTGCAGCTAGGCAGTTGCAAAAATGAAATAACTAATCAAAATATAAAAATCTATACCTTTTACGGGACCATAGATTGGATTGATCTCGTTGTTGCTTGGTCGAAATTACATCGAGCAGACTGATCAGAGTAAAGTGGTAGCAGTCGTTGAGCCGATGAAAGCAGCGATTACAACCACTTTGCCAATTAAGGGATATCCGGTTGTAATTTAAAATATAGTAGGTATTAAATTCATTATTGTTTCACGATTTGAAATTGTGAATGTAAATTTAAATTTTAGGCCAGGTTGAATATTATGGCATTTTGAATATACAAATACGAGTAGATAATTTTTAACTGAATCTCACCAAATAGCTCCCCCTGATTTCATTCAATGAAATACGATGCACTGTTGGCGGGCGATGCTACAAGTAGCGTATTCGCCAAGCCCTGTTATTTACTAGTAGTTATTTTCAATTGACGCCACTGAGGAGTAACGTAATAGCACCTGCTACAATAGACCCGTTTATTTATTTAGAATAACATTGTTCGCGTATGTAGCTAGGTATATACGTACCAGTAGCGAAGGGTCAATTTTGTAAGAGGTAAGCCGGAGTACATATCTTTAATGTGATTATATTATTTGTCTATAGAATACTGATTCTGCCATTTTTCAAAGGGAATCCGGTAGGAATCGAGTTGTATGGAACCTTCGCCACTGATACGTACTCATGTTTGTGAAGGACAGAGAAACGAGGGTACCTAGACATGTTTAAAATACCAGAGCTTTGCAAAGCTGAATTGTAATTAACTTTCAAACTTTAAATAAACTGTATTAAAGGTTATAATCAAATATTCCATATAGAAATGATTTAAACTAAGTTAAATCAACACAGCTGAAATTGAGCTTTATAGACCGAAAACCTTTAAATAAATACTATTAAACTATTTTTGCGGGTTTAACAGCCGACATAAAACTTCTGAGTGCAGAATCATCATTGGATTTACCATTTAAAATGGTTTAGATGTATGTAGCCACCTACCGTGGAGCACATCTGTACCGCGCATCAAAGCCGTTGCATCGTAGCGTTTTAATCTATAAGACGTTGAACTTTCGTGTTCTGGTATTTGATAAATTAGGCTAATACATATAACACAGTACACACCTACCTACATATTGATATATGAAACAAATGTAGGTATACCTATCCAAGACTGTAAGTAGTGTTTGGATTACGTTTATACATAACGATTCATGTAAAGGATTGATTACTACATCGTTAGATTAATCAGAATGCCACTAGGCAATATCCTGGGTCCAAGTTTCCGTCACGTTTCGTGCAGTCTGCGTTCCAGTTGAATTCCTGGAAGTGTAACAGATCTACAACTTAACGCAGGATGTTCGTGCAAGTAGGTACACCAATAAGTAGTTCTGAGCATAAAAAGTTTTACATACCTCGTTATAAGTTTGCGCCGGGTAGCAAACCCGGCCCATGAGGTGGTCATCATGGGCCCAAGCCTCGCGGCTGCCGGCAGGACAGTCGTGAGCACAGGTTCCTCCCGGCCATACCAGCAATCGAGCGCATTTGACGCACCCGTCGGCAGCGCAGCGCACGCATTCCGATCCACAGCCTGAAAATAATACTGGATATTAAAAGGGCTCGTGCCGTCCGACTGTCTGCGTGGAAATCAAATAAGCAGTCATCCCAAGTAAAATACTTGTATTCAGCTTCATTCGGTTGGATTAGAAGCCGACCCGAAGTCTTGGATGGAAGCGTTTCGCATCTTTCGCAGATGTTATTATGTCGATGCAGCTAGTAGAATTCCCTGTCGCCAAATAACTTGGTCTATATTACTTAGAGAGCCTTTTTGTGCAATTGAATCTAGGCAATTGAATGAAGGCAGATGATGTTATGGAGCAGCTTGGGACCTATGTCTAGCAAAGTACTGCGATAAGCTGAGGTGATTCAATATTGCTGAAGAGAAGTAATAATAAGTTAAAATTATTATTTTTTTAATACCCTGTACTGTCCCACTGCCGGGCAAAGACCTCCCCCAATTCCTACCATGTGATCTTTTCCCTTGCCTCCTCGAACCAGCCCTCGCGGTACGCGTCCAGATCGTCTCGCCAACGTCTTCCGGCAACCATCGCGTGGAGACTTTTGCTCAGCGGTCATCGTGCATGCGGCTGACGTGACCCGCCCAATCCCGTGCCCTATGACTATGCCCGTTTTGGAACGCAACGCGGTGTTTCGAAACTTGTTTTGTCTTTTGACACCCAGAATGCTGCGTTCCATTGCCCTTTGGCAAACTCCAAGGCGGAACTTCTGAGACTCGGTAAGTGACCAGGTCTGAGCACTATAGGTTAGGACGGGCAGGAATAGGATACCAGTTAAAAACTCTTTCGTTTTCTCAACACTAGAATGTGAATTGAATGTTAAAGGCATGTATTTAACGCGGCGACAAACTAATCTGATTTAGGTTTTTAAAAATAATAAAAATGGGTTGCAAAAATAATAGGTTGGCAGCTACACTAGATTGTATTTAAGGCGTAGTCGACGTAGCCCCCGCAGCCCCGCAGCGGGGCTCCTATTTCTTTTTGTTTAAAGTAACCTAACACGATCCCCTTCGTGTTAGGTTAGGTTAGGTTAGTTCCGTGGTCTTAGTTCGCTCACTTCGCTCGCTCACTAGACACCACCATCCCCTTCGAACCTAATCTATCCGAGTCGGGGTGCCACAAGTCTCTCAGCCTTCGCTCGCTTTTGCTTTCTATATTCTCCTTGCCGCAATGACCGGATAAATAGTTACTTACTTGGTAGAATAGTCGCCCATTCAGTATATTGGTCGCCAATAAAATTTTTATTCGCCCGATTAATAATTTCCCAATGTTAAATGACATCATTGTCTGCATCAGGCATTAGGTTATTGAGTTATTTGAGCACGTTGGAATTTCTAAAATTCCAAAGTTTACTTTTCATGGAAAGCGTGGGTTTTTGTTTTCATAAACTAAAATCTGTTACCGTTTACAGAACTGAATATTCAGTTCGATTTTTTAGGAGATATTGGGGTTACGAGTACCGAAGTAAAACCAAAACTCAAATAGTTTTGAAAGGAAAACTTTATTAAAAAGCTTGACTACAAGATGACGAAGTTTTTGACGGTAGCTGAAAGTTAAGACCGCAATTCCAATATTTTATAAAGGTTTTCAAAAATCAAAAGACATCCTGAGGCAAGACCAAAATGTATTAAGTATAAAGCTACTTATAACTTCGTGTTAGTTTTTGTATTTCGAACCTTAAAATTTACAACTTAGACTCTGATTTAAAATCAGTTTTTTTAATTAGAATTGTAACTTTGTGGGTAAAAATGTGAAATTCACAAATAGATGGACGGCTTAAACCTGCATATAAAACCAAACTTCCTGTTTTAATAAGACCGTATATGTCTAGTAGCACAATCCGCCAATAAAATTGATTGGAACATGGTCCTAAGTGCGTCAATAGGCAATCAGACACAGGTAATTAAACCCAGTTTCTCCGCTAAGCTAAGAATTCAGAATACATCGCTTTCTCCTAAACCTACTTCTATTTACAACAGTAATCATCGTATTAAACATGAACAGTTAACACCTTTTACTCAAATAATCATGACACGATAGCAAAACACGCGAAGTTCTTAAACATCAAATGATTTAGTAATTAACTACTGACTTTTCTATTAATTTAATTTCTCATTTTTGCCGACTTCCTAATATGAGTAACTATAGCAAAACACGCGATGTACTTAAACATCAAATGATTAAGTAATTAACTACTACTTACTTACTTACTTTTATTACTTATTATTATCTACTTTTTTATTGATTCTATTTAAATCATTTTTACTGGCACATTGTCGACTTCCTAATATGAGTACTTAACTCTTTAACAATAAATAACGATCACGGCCTCAACATTAATTGTGTAATTGCAACAAAATCAAAAAGATATCAGACTTACACAAAGCGAACAACTTTTTAGCTTTCACACAGAAATGTCACACTTCCAACATTTCTCACACAAACAGCTCAATTACAGGCAATCGAAGCAAAAATGACATAATTCCAATTTATTTATAGAGACTGGAAGACATTAATAGTTCTTAACTTTCCAAACATTGTGATGCAAACAGTCGATGAGAACTAAAACTCTACAAGAAAACAAGATTTCTATTTTCTAATGCACAGTGCAAGTGTGTGGCGCTGCGCTGGTGTCAATGTTCCCATATCTTTCACGCTTATTGTGCTTGAGTAGGCTGCTAGCTGCACCCAAGCCCCTGTCATCGAGAAAACATTTCCTTAAAGAAAAGCAGTGTGATTTCCTACCCGGTAACGACCCTAGAACGATTTCTAGATAAATATAACAACCCGCGATCATAGCGCTTGCAACAGCGTCGAAATATCGGGATCTCAAAATAATGAACAATCACGGAAGCTATCTCGTAAGTGGCAGTTTAGGTAAAATTGCTAAAACTCAAGTAGAAGTAACAAAGAGTTAAAGTAAAAAGGCTGATTTGTTGAAAGGATGCTGAATAAAATAAGCGAAAGAAGTACGTAAAATGAATGTAAAAAATACTTGACACGTCACTACAGAAAGCCACTGAAATTGATCAGCTAAATGAATACAGTGATCAATCATACTCCAAAATAAATAAAGCATCAACCGGTAATTTGATGGATCGTTACAAATGGCCTCCTCAATTTTGTTTTGAATATGAAGTAACTATGAAATATTGAAGCTATGTCAATGTCCAGCATTTCTACATCACATTTGAATACGACTATCACTGAAGACAATCAGGATACACGGAACAGACTGCTTCTTCTTCAAGCTGCCTGCTTTCAATCAACTCAGTGTATGTTCTCAAACACAACATCTACTTGTCTGCTTTATCCAAAGCTTTACTCAGTCTTGTATAACATGCACATTTATTATTTTCAATTCAGCTTTCACAATAATTACGCCAGTGCCTCTTGGCCTTCCTATGAACTCCCACACGATGCCGAAGTACCAACTTTTAAGTATAAAGTTACCTTTTTGTAGGTAAAATAAACAAAGGGCAAAATCATTTCAAAGAAACTTAATATCAGCACTTTACCACCTGGTAGTCTAAAATCCCGAAATACCGCCAATTGCCAAATAGGACAAACATCAAACTACTCGATAATTGGTAACACCAAAGTGGCGATCGCCAGGAATTGCCTATCATGCAGCGAAGTGCATGGGAGCTGTATTATGCACGTAATGCTGAACGCAGAGTAAACAAAACACAGTAATGTGTCTACTCATCCGGTCGGTCCCGTTAATTGAACAGCGCACTAATCGCATATTGCGCGCGCTTTCCCTTTGGAAAGTATCGAAATACGATCCAAATCACTGAAGTTGAATATAAATCGATTTCCAAAGTCATTGCTTCAGAAACGGGGAATTAAGTGAACCCGTACCGTAAGTTGCTTTTGTATAATGTACCAGTAAGCAGTAAGGCTCTGAACTTTATTCCAAGAGCGAGCTTTAAAGCTTGACATTTAGACTCTGACGAGCTTTGTTTCATTTGCTCCAAAGCAAGCGGAAAACTTTTTAATGTTCTACTATAATTTAAGTAAACCGCTCGTAAACTCATTTTAAGTCATTTTAATATGCAAATTAATGCGCTTATAAGTCCTACTTTTCAACATAACCAAAAATTAATGTTTTCTTACATAAGTTCCGCATCTGCTGGTTCATTTGACGTTTTTCGGTCACCGTGCGGTTTGACCCCTGCCGACATAAATTATAAACATTTCTGAAGGCAACACTAAACTTGTATGGTGGTGCCGTGTAGGAGAGGTGAGATTTTACATTCACCAATCTGCGTTTGAATCGAGCAGTCGAATGCGCGTCGTGCATCGCCATGAATACATTACTCCCAAACATGGTACCTACCATTTATTTACATAGAAATTCGAAATATTCCAATGACTTCTTCGAGTTACTTTAACCTCGTTCGTGTACATAAAAATGAAAGTCTTGTACGAGCTCGATGCACTAAACGCAGCTAGCAGCTAGGATGAAAATAAAGAATTTAATTTATCTATTGAAAACCATTGGTACCAGATCCAACTTCAATGCCGTAGCGAAATATCAAAGATTAGCGGCCCGTCCCGGCTTCGCACAGGTGGACATTTATTTTCCCCTAATTCCCCCCCCCAATTTTTCCTAGAAATAAATATAGCCTATGTCACTCAGGGATAACGTAGCTTTCCATTAGTGAAAGAATTTTCGGAATCGGATCAATAGTTCCGGAGATTACCCCCTACATACAAACAAATTTTACCTCTTTATAATATTAGTATAGATATAGATTAAATCAGGTTAACGTTCCTCACATTTCACTTCAAGGCGCTCTGATACATAGAGAAGTATGTAGACAAGTTCGTCAAGCTCACGATCACTGTTTTATTGATTCTAAAAGAGGACTTAACTTCACCAATGCTCACTGGTATTTAACTTTGTTGGAGTAAAATTAAAGCTCGTTTTCTAATGACACACATTATTGTCAGGAATGAAGATAGAAATAATGTTAACCATGATTGATTGACGTCCTCTCTAAACTCTATTTGCTATAAATAAATCTAAACTTAGTAAATTGTTCGTTAGTATTTTAGGTTCATTAATTCTGAAGTGATTAATGATACTGGGGGCTAGTCCTAAGTTCATATTTCATTTCGGTGTTATTTAAAGGTACAGGTCTAAAGGATGGATGTCTTGAATTAGAAATTGGATACTGATGGAGGCCTACCCATTACTAATCTACGAAAAGGTAAGATCGGCTGGCTCTTATCTTTGTAATAAAGTAATATCTTTGATAAATAAATGATAACGCCACGTGATTAAAATTTTTAGCTTTTAACTATTGCCGACTATGAAAAGTAGAGGATCGGGGTGGATACTTTGATTGGAGTGTTCAAAAGCTTCTCGTCTTTTTAGGATGATGATATTAAATAAAAAAATGGATTAGTGATGGAATGAGAAAGGATCTCACTATTTTTCCATTATCTTTTCATTAGTAAGGTACCCTTGAATCACAAGCCACTACATCCCTAGTCATATTAGAACTTGCCTGCGGTCGTAGCAAGTATAAGGTCTAAAGACCCCTTTGTCAACTGGTGACTAATTGACTATTGTATTACTATATACTCGCCTCCTCGTATCCACTAACTCTAAAGGAGGCTGTACACTCTCGCCGAGACACTTCGAGTTAGGGCGAGGTCGAGAATAGAGTAGCGCTTGTCTAGCCTCGGTGTTCCTTGCTTGCTCTCCGTCCCTCATCGGTTTTTTACGGGACGTACCTCGAGAGACATAGAAAGAGCTCTCAGACGAGAGTGTACAGTCACCATTAAAAGGTGGTAGTAATCCGGGACTCACTCACGTGTGTCGTTGATGGCGAGGGGCGCGTCGGCGGGCCGCAGCTGCGCACACGCACACGTCAGCAGCACCGCCACCGCCACCAGCGCCGCGCAACTCATCGCACACCGCTACTCATCGTGACTGTGGAAGATAGAGAGAAGAGGTTAGTTTAAGAGTACGAAAACATCATCGTAAGGGTGCGTCCACATCTGGCGAATGTGCCGCGAATGTGCAGCTCGCGAGCCGTTTGCGAACTGCGCGCGTGCATTTTATGTTCGTACGCAGCCCCTGCGGCGACCGCGCGCCGCTCGCGCGCGTTCTACGCGCCGTACTCGAGCGGCGCAGGAGGTGCGCGCGTACCGGCCGCGATGCACCTCACAAATTCAAGCAAATTCACAACTGAGGCTCAAGTTCACGCGTATGAGAGCACGAGCAGCGTGCGCGCTGCACGCGCGCCCCTCTCGAGCCTTGCTAGGGTTGCACAAGAGCGGCGCACCAAATATAGGCTGTAAAGGCACGCGCGCACCTCGCGGGCAGCTCGCAAACGGCTCGCGAGCTGCACATTCGCGGCACATTCACCAGATGTGGACGCACCCTAAGGAAATAAAAAAGAAAATATCTTAGAACCAAAAATTCGAAGGCAGGTACCAGCCCGCACTGGGCCAGGCGTAGCGGATTATGCGGGCCACTGTTTAGCTGTTGCAGACCTCGTCTCTGTGAGAGAGATCACAGAGAGGAGGCCAGTTTCCCAGCAGTGGGAAGTGGGAAACTTATAGGCTGGTTAAATCATAGTATTTAGCGCGGGTATTGGTAGTGTCCTCGCATGGTGAACCAATGACTTGTTCGCGAATTAACTGGATTCGGGGCCAGTCGTTGGCGTAGTGCCGTTACTTGGGGAAGAAAGAAAGTTCAATCACAATGTTTTATGGTGGTAAGCTATAGACAAAATTGTAGCTGGGTTCTTAAATTCAGATTTTGATGAGAAGATTCTTGAAGATCCAGATCACGTAGTTTAAAACCGTCATGTTAAAGACTGATAAGAATGCCGACGACCTAGCTTATGGTATGTTATAATGCGCCCTAAATCTAGATGCTTGAACCACAGAGCTCATTCTCTAGCGACATAATTTTTAAGAAAAATCTTAGTACATATTAGTTATATGAGAAAAATAACGACATGATTATTTTCTGGAGAGGATACGTTGTTACAGTAAAACGTTTATAACATACAAACATAAAATCACGCCTGTAATCACCGAAGGGTTAGGCAGAGGTGTACCTAATAGTACACCCACATTTCGCCAGTTATATTTGAAGTCCTATGAAATAGGGGGCGAGCCTATTGCCATTAACCGGGCACAAATCCAGACTCCGTGGCTGCTACTGGGAAATTCCTAATAGAAAAACCCAATGTCACTTTGCCCGAACGGGAATCGAACCCAAGACATCAGTAGTTGCGGTTCCGACCACTCGACCGACGAGGCAGCAGTAAGTGAAATACACCTCTCGAAGCTTTCACACCTAAAAGCTTAGATACCAGTAGCGAAAGTACAGAAACAGTTCTCTTTACTTAAAGTAAGGAGTAGATAGCAGTAATGTGTGAAATTCATAGCTAATTATGTGCCATAAGTAGTGAGGTGTTGCTACATCGACGCCTACGTGCGTCTTATTAACATTTTCTCAAGTCAGCGCTCACAACTTTCACGGAATGACAAGCGGCTTGTTGTTGTTGTGGGCTGCCATAGTTGCTTATGTTACTACTTAATAGGATGCACTAGGTATGTAACTATGTACTTCCCGTAAGTGCTCGAAAGGTATTAGGAAATGACATGAGCCGGCCTACGTGGAAACACTAAGTGGGGGACTTACATGGTGGCCTTACATGGTGGCCTCGGAAAACAAGTAAGTTATTTGTTTTGAGGTAACCTTTTAAGTTTCTGTGCAAAAGTGGTTTACTATCAAAGTACATTATAAAATACTAAATTCATTCCTTTATTCACTGACTGAAAACGCCTACAACCTAAGCTGCTGCGTCTGCAGTGTTTAAAACAAAAAAACTTGTTATTTCTTTTTACTGTTACTGATTTTGCACGTGTAGTGGATGATCACCTCAGGAGCGCTACAGACGTACTAGTTAATAATTTCGAGGTAATGATAAAGTACGTAGAAACGAGTAAGACCAGTGAAAACATCACCATAACTGTATTCATGACATCACTTTTGTGAGAAACAAGTAATGTCGCTTGAATTTGAATATTCTGCCTTTATGTGTAATACAAAACCGCAGATTTAGTTTCTTTGTGACATCGCTCGTAATGTTTAAGACAAACATTAAATAAAACGGTTAAGTCGTAATCGTAACTTTAAAATCTTTAATGACAGTAGAAATGTGTCCAAGAAGAAGATGGCGGGACAAAATGGATTGGATCCATCCAAACTAAAAGAAGGACGCCCAGGCTCGCAAAAGATGGAAGAAGTAGAGGGAGGTCTTTGCCCAAAAGTGGGAAAAAGAATTATTCTTACGGCGACATTTAAGTGCCCTTGAGCGAGTCACCGAGCCGTCGCGCGTCGCCCGCAAGGGATCCCGCTTCAACGCGCACCAAGTTTATTCGAAAAAATAACCCCCCTTGATTTATCAAACACAATATAAATAAAAGCCGTATACTAAAATATGGGTCATTAAATTGTCTTTTAGATGGTCAAAGTTTCATGCAAATACGCCCGATAGTTTTTGCGTGATTATCGTTTATTTTGCCCGCGTTTAACATTACTTTACAAATTAATTACGCTATTTTATAAAAATATAAGTTCTCATATTCAGATATCAAATTATGAAGAAAATTGTCTTGTATAACATATATTTTTTTCAATGAAATAAGACTAGAAGTTTAGACGTGATGTTCAATTTAAAATCATTAAAAGTCGTATTTCTGCGCCTTAATGCGTAGCTTACGTTTAATTCAAGTAACTCACCGAATAGATTCCGTTCACGCAAAACCTATTAACTTTCACTATGACGTATTAAATATGTAATGTTCGCAATGACTACATCTAAAGCAACTATATGAGAGTGATCATTACGGCTAACCGGTTTTAGATAGCTCTCATATTTTTACGACACGTTCGAAGCTTCTTTGTCCGTAATCTTTTTTTAGTGTGTATATGGCAAATGACATTGGCAATTTCCTGTACTTGTTCGGGTCGGCATTATTCGGCACAGTCAGGTGGCAAAATGGTGTCTTGTCGGTAAAAAGCCGCTCGGCTTAGCTCGGATTGTACCGAGCCGAATGACAGAATATTTTGCTTCAAGTTGTCCTTGTTGTTAATTATGTAAACGGCCGACCTGAACGAGTTCCGTTATTAAAGCAATCGATATATTATTGAATATCATACCAGTGACAATGTAAGTTATTAATTCTGATCATTACTTCATTGTCTCGATTATAAACACGAAAACATGAACAGTCACGTTTGTACGTCAACTTTTGACGCTGAATGAAAACTCACTGCTAAACAAGGTATTGAAAACTTAAAATATAGCCTTGTGTTATCGCCCATGGCGGCCAATCTTAGAGAACATAACCTATCCACGAAGTTGGATATGTATCGCACAAGTTTATCTCTTCCTTAACTCTCATTGTCCGATAGGACGGCAATCCGACCCGACACGACCGGAGCGATATCAGACGCAGGACCAATAACAGCTTATCGTGCTTTTCAAGGGGGTATCACATCGCCAACTTCCAAAGTCTGGGCTACTTTTAAGAAATTCCTAATAGCAAAACCCACGCTTTGCTCGACCCGGGAATCGAACCTACACACTGAGCATGATTACGAGACCAACGGGGCAGTTGTCAATCAAACAAAGAGTATGTGAATTATAAAACGGTATCTATGTACCTAACACTATACGGGAAGTTATTATTATCAAGTCTACAAATACTGCTTTATAATTTTTTATCAATAAAATTATTTATGGCCGTCACCGGTATTAATGAGTTCGTTCACGTTTTGCAACTGCACATCGGAGAATAAAAACTCGCATTTATTCCTTGTTCATGCAAAAATTCTTTTAAACGGTCATCACATAATGAAATCCTTATAACGTTGCGTTGGTCGAAGACTGGTGAGTCATGTAGTATTATTAGTGTTCGGCCAATGTCCTGTTTAGCAAAAAATCTGTAGCTTAATTATATTGTTCGGTCGGGATGTGGGTCAGACGGTCTCGTCCGTCCGTTCCAGTGTTGGTATACGAGGATATTTTCCCATTTTTTGGGAAAAACATCATTCTAGAGGTAACGTTGGGAAAATTAAATCCTAAAAGAAACTTCGAGGTAAATTTCCCCAAAGGATAGACGACTCAACACTAAAAAATAAGGTAAAATTAAGGATATCAAAAAACATATTTTCTGAAAAATTTCTTAATTTAAATTGTAATAATAACTTGCGTAAAATACGCCGATTGCATCGTGTCGTGCGTGACCGGGAACGGGAACTTCGATACAAAGTGGTACCCGTTCTGAATGAACATAGTTTTACATCTCTCCGATTGTTTCATTTCCTGTTTGAAAAAAAGAATTGAGAAAATCTTGCCAATTGAACCACTTCAAGCAAAAAAGAATGAATATGGGGAAAATATAGAGACTCGATCTAGCAACCCTGGTCCGTTCGTCCGTCTGTGTCGGTGTAACAGTACGACGTGTTTGCAAATCAGTTGACATTGGCATTCGATAACCTACTGAACGAGGCTCCTCCCACACTCCACGTGTTTTCAATATTTATGTGCTGCGTGCTTATTTGTTTGTTTGTTTGTCTACGAAATTGGTTTGCTTGTGGCCTAGATTCTTGGCCTTGTCTCAGTACAGCATAACATTACGCCTGTAATCCCCGAAGGGATAGGCAGAGGTGTCCGATGTGTAATAGGGGGCGGGCTATTTGCCATCAATTGGGTACAATGCAGAATCAGGGTTGCTTCTGTGAAATTTCTGATGGAAAAACCCATTAGCAGGTTTTTATGGCTCAGAATCTACCTATTTAATTATGCACTAATCCTTCTCTAAAGGTTACTGTCTATTGGTAAAACTCAAATCAGATCAGCAGTTTAAGAGATTAGCGCTTTCAAACAGAGGCTGTGAGCTGACTTCACTTAATATATATGTACCTATTGTACTCCTATATTACATAGAGATGTAAGATTATGTCTGTTGCCAGCCGACTTGATGAAGTCTTTCTACCGATATGCATCGATATTCGGTTCGTCATAAATCAAGCACTTTCTAATTTGATTGCCCAGATCAATATGTCTGAATTTATGATAAGGCTTGGGTAATAAATAGCTGCGGTTTAGATAGTATTGCGCACGTGGAATGATATGTTATGTGGTAATGAATATACGGCTAACAACAAGATATTAAGCTAGTGGGAATATTGGATGTGTAAGCCTGTGTTTAATAACAATTGCTGCGTTATTATAACAAGAAAATTATAATAAATATAATATCTAACAAGTAAAGCTTAAAGGACTGCCTTGCGGTCCTTTAAGCTTGTGGTCAAGTGGTCGCGACTGCTGAGCATGGGGTGCTGGGTTCGATTCCCGGATCGGGCAAATTGTTAATGGGTTTTTCCATCAGGTATGTTCCAGTAGCAGCCAGGAAATCTTAATTTGTGCCCGGTTAATGGCTGTAGGCTCGTTCCTTATTACATGGAGCTTAAACATAACTGGCGAAATGTGGCTGTACTGTTAGGTACACCTCTGCCTAACTCTTCGGGGCTTACAGGCGTTATGTTATGTTAAAGCTTAAAGTCATGGTTTGAAAAGTCCTTTTATTTTTCTTCTGAATCAGTAACTTGTAAAACACAATCTTCAGGGTTACCACACTAATTCAGGTAAGGTTAAGAAGGTTATAGAATTAATGTAACAAAGTATGAAGTAAGTCACGATCGCGTGTCAGCCTTTCTTTTAGTTTGCTTGCTTGCGTGCAGAATTTACTAGGCACTTATAAATGTAGACAGGTATATAATAATATATACAGCAAAGTGCGTGTAAGTTAATGAACTGACAGAGAGTGAGTGAACTTCCATCGAAATAAAGAAGGACCACACGTGGTGGTTATAGGCGTCGTAAATCCAGAAATAGGTCTAGATATTCTTTTAGTATTATTCGACTAACCATATGGCAGAGTCGTAATATCTGCTCCAAAAACGATTAGGATCGCTTTGCCAGGATTTGTTTTAAAACAATAGTCGGTTCTGATTGGTAGTTAATACTATAATAACTATACATATAGTCTTATTGGGTTTTTCTTTCGGGAATTTTTCAGCAACGGCCACCGAGTTTAGTTTTTTATGTACACCAGTAGCGAAGGGTCAATTTTTTAAGAGGTAAGAAGGAGTACATATCTTTACTGTATAGAATATTATTGGCTATAGAATACTGACTATGCCATTTTTCAAAGGGAAGCCGGTAGGAAACGGGTTGTATGGAACCTTCGCCACTGATGTACACACAAAATACTTAACAGGACATTACATTAAGATAGAAGAGAAAAGAAAAAAGGAAAGAAAGAAAGAATAAAGTTTATTTGACGTCAGTTCATTAAGCACACAGAATAAAGAAATACAAAATAAAAAAGAAATAACAAATAAAAAAAAAAAAAAAAAAAGAGAAAATACATGTGCTGTGTGCCTCACGGCTGCGCCAAAAAGAAAGAAACAGAGCACAAAGGTACTGCTTATTTCATGAGAAATTTCTTCCAGCAGACCTGCGAGAGGAGCGGCCACGGAGCTAGTGCCCTATTGATTTCAATAGGCTCGCCCCTATTATTGGAACATAGCTGACGAAATGTGAGTGTTCTATTACTGATACGTCTACCTAACCCTTCGGGGGTTACAGACGTGATGTTAAGTTTTAGTAGTAAATACTTTAAGAAAATGTGAGGAGCTCGTAGCTAAATAAACAAGCGTTCGGATCGATCTTTCGGTTAAGCCGTGCTTGCCTAGGTTGGCCTGTGGATGGGTGACCACCCATTACATATCGAGTTTCCTCCATGCCTCGGAAAGCACGTTAAGCCGTTGATCCCAGCTGTCATTTGTAGATCTTTGATAGTCGTTACAGGAAGTCAGTGGCTCAAAAAGTCTGACAACCAGTCTTACCAAGGTATCGTATTACTTAGTACTAACTGGGTTGTGGAGGTCAGATAGGCAGTCGCTCCATGTAAAATACGGGTATTCAGCTGCATCCGGTTAGACTGGAAGCCGACCCTAACATAGTTGGGAAAAGGCTAGGCAGATGATGACTTTAAGAAAACGTGAGACCAACATTCGGTTTCTGAAAGGCCAATTAGGTAGGTACATTTATTTAATCTGTTTATCTAATGTCAAATCGCACGTTAACTGAGGTTATTGGCTGTCGGAAATAACAACAGCCAATTATATGACGTGAGATTTGACTACAGATTAAATTCAACCGGTTTGTTTGAATTGGAATCCCCCTGTCAGAGTAGTAACTAGTAGACTACAGAAAGCTGAACAAGACCTGGGTAGGTACTTATTTCAAGGTTTACTATAAAAGAAGAAATCGACAACAAGAATAATTCCTAAGTACTTATATGATTTTTTTTTCTTTTTCACTTAGAGGCAGGTAGTTTATTTATTATGACTTACAATAAACATTAAATAATTAAATTAACTAAATGCATAATTAATTAAAAACTATTAAATAACCTAAAATAAGAAAACTAACAACAAACTATAAAAGGGCATCAAAAAACTCCTCCTCAAGTCAGCTGGTAATGTGCCCAAGAGACTGGCGGCGTTGCCGCGTTGTATTGTATGGCAACACTTAGCCTCTGGCCAAAGTAAAAGCCAGCCCTTGGGTCACGGGAAGCGTCAACTAGGCGTTTCGAAATTTCCTTAAAAAGGCTATGAGCACTCGGATCCCACGACCCCAGAGTTTCAACCCCAAACGGCTCGAAAATATAGTTACCACAAAGGGATAAGAGAAGTTTTTTCAAGTTCTTATATGATTGTATTCAAAAGAGATTTTTACAGTGGTATATTTATATTTCCTGGGTTCGATTTAGCAAAGTGTTATTCGAGTTTTGATATCAGGGATTTCTCAGTAGCTTCCCTCCTCGAACCACCCAAACCCGGTTGATGGCAAGAGGCCCTCTATTAAATGAGACTTAACATAGCTGGCAAGTTTTTGGTGTAGTACAAGCACACTGCTGTCAAGATCACCGCCCTTCGCTTCGGTATGTAAAATTTCGATACATGTAAATAATAAAAAAGAAATAATAATGTTTAAAATGTGAAACGTGAACGTGTGAACGTGGGTGTGTGTGGTGTGATGTGTGTGTGATTCGCTGTGTGTGTGAATGTAATGTTAATGTTGTTATGTTGTGTGTGTTTAATTGGTAATGTTATAAAGTTATTTTCCTGTGTTGTCTACTGTGTCTACATAAATAGTAAAATAATAAAAGAATTAAAGGGCGTCAAAAAGATCGTCCAACGGGGAAACTGCCCAGAAGGCTGGCAGCATTATCCAACGTGGATGGCAATGCTGATTCTTTGGCCAAGAAATATAGGCTGACCTGGTCACGAGAAGATTTCACCAACCGATTGGCGCTATCCCGAAATACTAGGTGGAAATAGTATGTTTATGATGTGTGTGGTAAAGACCATAAGAATCTTATAATCTAATAACAAACCTGGTTTATTCACAACCATATTTAATCAATCTTTATGATATTATAAATATCAAGGTAAATACCATATCTGCTTCATTTGCGTGTTACCAATGTATTTACGAACACTCGGTCGTATCTAATAATCACGTCTGACTAAGCTAAGGTTATGAAACACTAGGTGCTACTAATGGCAGCGAGCACGACTTGGCTTAAACTAGGCATTACTTGGTACACTAGGTAGGTACTTGGTACGGCCAGCTGTTACCTTCGTGCTAGCTTATTAGTACTTTATGTGCTCTGGCATCAGGTCCTATTTGCTGATATCAAGAGAAAATGTGAGATATAGATTTGTGACTGTCTATTATAATGATAAAAAGTATACACCGTGACTTTTTAGTCGTCTTCCAAAAGTGGTCCACTCAATGTACCCGACATAAAATAGCTCTAGGCGCGATTTTTTTTTTACCTCCCGTTATATGTACAAAGAATAATAAATAATACATTAGAATAAAATTATGAAACTTCCTGTTAATGATGTTTACGTGTCAAACGGGAGAACCAGCGCTCGACTCCAGTAGATCATCGCTCGCAACAGGATGTTTTATCAACGTCATGCGTCCTCATAATACTGAATAATATTTTTATTTTTAAATTATTAAAATCTCATAAATATAATTTTTTTCTTATGAACGTAAACATTCATAATTGTAGTCATTGGATACATGAAGTGGGCTGCCGTTGTAAGACGACTAAAAATCCACGGTGTATATAATAACTTCGGAAATTCAAAGGCTTGTTTCAATACGCTGTTTAATATCACACCGAGTGATTTCATCAAAAGCTTTTACTTTTCGAATCGATTTCCTGATTATATTATATTACATTCAAGTTTATACACTTCTAAGGTAGTCTGGTAGAAAATGCCCAAGGCATTAAATCCGCCATTGTGCAGTTTCTTTTTACTTGGGCATAAAGTTTTACTTTATAAATAAATTTCACAAGCGAAACAAACATGGCAATCCTAATCGATCGAACTTCAATACAGCTTAATAAACTAAAGTAGCGTAGTTTACATCAGAAGTGTCTATCCTTGTTATTATTTAGATATGCACAGGTATAATTTATAGGTACATTTATAATGTAGATTACTATTAGACGGTACTACATCTAGTGTAGTAGACATTAACCTACATCGGTGGAGCTACTTTATGAACACATTCCTCGTAAATCTTTCTCCAAGCTTTAGATTAGCTAAACGTTAAAAGTTCATACGTGCTTACGTAATTTATTGCTTAGATTAACTAATTACTAATTAGCATTTTATTATGATGTGCTTTGAGAAACTGGTTTAGAATCTATTTAGCGAACCAGTGTGTGTTATGAGAATAAAAGCATATTAATTGTCCGGAGTTCTTAATTAAATTGTGAGCTTAAAAGTTTATTAAAGACATTCTGTGAAAGCTCTCTTCCCATCACATGCGAAGTTGTTTGTGTCGTTTGTAATCAGTTGTAGCCTCTTTGAGTGCCTACACATATTTTAACATGAACGGGTAAATTTAAAGAGTAAATAGAAGTAAATAAGCACATTGAATGGAATCGAGGCTGCCGCATACACGGTGCGTGCGCCGCTGCCGACTGCGCCGGAGTAGAGTACCTCGCCGCGGTGAAAGTTGCCGGTGACGCACTTTTGTATTCACGCAACTCACGAGCCTCGAGTAATTTACGCCACCACTCGAATGAGACCTCCCCCACCTCTCTTATTAATTCATCAGACATGTTTACAAAGGGGCACCTCTATTGAAATCTGGTGGTTCACGTTAGAATTGTCGTTTTGTACAAATCGGCGGTCATGGCCCTTGCTGCCTAGTCGCCGGATCTGTCGGGAGACATGCGGGCTTCTCGACTGTACCAAACTTCCGGGACGGTCGCTTTGTACACTTGCTTATTACTCATGACATGAACAAAATATCGAAAATTGTTTTTCGAGTTCCGATGCTGCTTAAATGATGTTGCTCCAACTCTAATGGTAACCTCAAATAAAAATAATGTAGAGAGAAGCAGCATTTTAGGTTAATCAGTGCAAATAACTGAGTTAAGTTCCTTATCAGCAAGAGGGAAAGAGTAAAAGACGAAGACTGAGAAGAAAGTATATTTGAGGAAGGTCTAACTAGAGGACATTGCAAATGTAGAGACACCAGCTACAAAAAATCGGTTGTCTGTAAAGTCGGTTTACTGACGATAGTTGAACGTGACAACGTCATAAGAAAATACTGATGGTATGGTTGCATTTTTCAAAAGAAAATTTTGATTTTATTTGTTTGATATATATTTTGTATGGATATAGAGAAGGAGGTAAATGGAAATCACAATTGAATTGATCATAACTTGATCATTTATTTGTACGCATAAATACAATTATGTCAATTTTTTTATTTTACATTGTACATACTTTTTACAAGTATGAATGTGCGTTGAGCAATTGTTTTATGGAACGCCTCAGAGCGAGGTAACGCCGCATACGTCATGTTTTTTCGTGCGTGCAGCCGGCTCCATCGAATTATAAGACGTTGTCACGTCAAAAAATAAACTAAGCTAGAGTACAATGGTAACTGCTACACCGACAACTCTAAGAAAAATTGGATCTAAATCCTATTATGGTCAACCCTTGAAGGTAAAATCACTTCGTCATCATGTGCTCAACTATTACTTACATATTGCTGTCCTATGTAGCTGTTGCTGCAAGCAAGCCGTCGACTCACTACAATAACACGTGAATCAGTAATTTCACAAAGGTTGTGACATTTTACAAACACTAAACAAACTTTATCGGTACCGTGAGGTAATTAATTTTCTTCATTCATTGTGGTGTGATTATAAACAGATAAAACTCAACAACTATTTGGAAAAATAATTGAAGATCGCGAGTATAGACTTATTATAATCTGAGCTATCTCCAAACACTGTTTTAAGCGTTCACGGTTTACAACTAAACTTATACTGTCACTTACGGGATATCTTCCGTGATTAATGAACAATCATGGAAGATATCCCGTAAGTGACAGTATGAGTTGAGCTATCTCCTTTGTATTATTCTGATTATCACCGGTAGTCGTTATGTCCCGGGGTCGCGGGACTTATAGAATTACCGTGACCCTGGAACATAAAGGGCTATTGAAGGACACCGTGGATTTTAGTCAGTACAAGTCGGACAGTCCCTCCCGCTCTGCCCTGGGTGGGAGGACTCATTTGATGATTTTACCACGATGAAAAAAAAAATTAAAATGGTAGTCGTTATTTTATTATAACTGTCCGCGGTGACTTATCTACTTTGGAGGAAGTAAGAAATGCCTTCCTTGAAAGAAGAATGGTTAGGATAATTAAATAGCTCCGTAAATTACGAACTAATTAGATTTATTTATTTATTTAACAGATGAAATAAAACAAGAATATTATTCAGTTTGATCGGTTTCGGGAATAATTTCTAATTTTTCCATTTCTTGGTGAACAACTCTAAAATAAGCTTCTTCCACTGCAAGATCCAAGTCTTCATCATCAGGGACCTCATCAGGTATTTCGCTAGCGGCAGTAGCAGCAGCAGCAACCGCTTCTTCTTCAGCTCGTACTTTTAGTCGGATTTCTTTTATGCGACTGTCTAAGATATGTTCTCGTCTGGTCTCACGTTCATAAATTTTACCCATCAGTAACTTATCACGATTTCCCGATATCGCCATATTTTCTGACAAAGTCATAAGATACAACGCTCCTTTGCAGTCCCCAACAGCAACTAATTCACCTTCCGGATGAGGAGTCATTCTTGTTAGTCCATACTTAGATACCTGTAGAGTTACGACTGGCTCCTTATATCTACGCAGTAAGTCCCAGAAATAAAAGATTCCGCCGGCACATACCGACATATAGGAAGAAAATCTTAACGGAGCCCAAGCGGCATCGGTCACAGGTTTCTTATATGGTCTGGTTACGATGATGGGTGCTGTTCGAACTTCCTCGCTCCACACTTTAACTGTATAGTCACCGCACGTAAGAAACATTCTAAACGTACAAGGACTTCTTTGTACTGCTAGTACTGATCCATCATGTGCTTTCCAGTATGACACTAAAATATCAGAATGGGTTCTTCCCATACGGTTTGCGTTAATTACTAAACCACTCTCTGTTCCACATAGGAATTTCGTGGGCAAGCCATAATCAAATTCTAATGTGCTTACACCTTCTGCATTACTTAGATTTGGTATTTGTGATGGTGAAAGCCTGATTGACATTGGCAAGCGATCCAGGGGTTTTGAGAGATCGCGTAAATCCCACCACAGACATTGGCCGTCAGAAGAGCCAGTAAAGAATTCAGTGTTCGTGCGCGAATGAATGTAAAGTATTGATGTTATTCCTTCACGATGCGAATTGTAGACAGAACTAGACGACACAGCTTTTATGCCCACACGGACATCGAATACATTAGCAATTCCTTTTTCAAGTCCGCATATTAACAATTCAGGGGTCGTGGGAGAGCACGCTAGTTGCCAGCACGGGTATTCGGGTTGGAGTTTGTACACTGGTTTTGTTTGTCTATGTACATCCCATACATAACAATCCTTTATTTTGTTTAATTCCGGTTCTGGCATGCAAGTCTTGAAGCAGTAAGCAACTGCCAGCTTAGCATATTTTTCATTTGTCCATTTGACGCATGATATTGGTCTCTGACTTTCGTCTCGAAACACGTTGGCTACTCGGATACCATATTTCTCCACAGGTTCCTGTTTCGCCATGGCATCATAATATGTTTCATACATTTCAATGGCATTGTTTTGGTTTGCATAGTGAAACAACGGTGTTGACAAGTTTAGTACGGAATGTATGTAATTATCTTCGTGCATAACTCTGCGGCGATGTCGTTGTACATGATCTTCGTTGTAAGGGTGGACTTCTCGCGGCCAGCCACCTTCTGTGTGATTTATGTTTTGTTCGATAGTTTTTAAGTGTGCCGTATTCGCTTCATGTTCAGAAGCCGAGTATGTTGCTTGTGCCTCGCGATGCACGGGATTTCGAAGCATATATTGCTTTTGATCTTCTTCGTTAGGGTTAATAGAGTCCAGCATTCGAGCTGGCACCATCTGGAAGAGCGTCTGCCTTCCGAAATTCCTTCGAATCTTTGTGTACTCTTTTGTCCATTTTACGTACGACGACATTATCAAATTATTTTTATTATGTACGTTGTAAGTTTGCTTCAATTCAAACAACACTTTCACAACTGTCAAATGTATGGGGATATTAAATCAGCAAGGCCATGGCGCAAAATGAATATTAATGACGGAATTAAACAATATCAAGTATGACTACAGCGTCATGATCGTCTGGAAACATATGTGTCCTTGTTTGGTCGAGAAGTTTGTTTTCTGCGGCATTCTTTCGTAATTTATTATGAGTCTTGGTATCTAAGTGACTAAGCATGTTCTTATTTTTCACTAAGATGTAAATAGTGGTTGAATTATTTACGGTGTCGACCTTCATAGATTAATCAGTGAAGTTATTTCATTATGTATTCAAGGGATTGCTTTTTAAGTCACGTTTAGTTGCTTTTGACTCGAAATAATATCCGTTGACTTGTTTGTCGTGTTGTTTCCTGCAGCTTCGGCTGTGGCTCGTACCAGGAAGTGTCGTAACCACATTGTTGGAGGCAAGGAGTTGTTATGCGGTTCACATTAATATGCATCGAGTCCATATGGCAATAGCTGCTATGTGCGAGAGGTGAGACGACTCTCGATGTTACGCGTTTACGCCTTTATGCTGATTCAGTCTACTTATTCCAGTTTCAATATCGCTTGTTGTTAAATTAAACAATTATGAAACTAGAGAAGCGTGACTATGTGCAATTTTAATTACTTGGAAATGTAATGGACATCAAGTACTGGATTTTATACTTAACAACCTATGGTTATGGGTTTTTTTGTTTACGATATAATTTATTGCCCAGGTACTATTTGAACATAATTATTACGAAATATTATTGAGAAATTATTATTTCTACTTATTTTTTTGTACTTTTCGAAGCCCGCTTAAGGATAGGCCCCTAGTAATCCTACTTTTTTATTAGTTATACTTTAACAGTAATACATAAAATCATTAGTACTAATTTCATGCTAAACCACATCAACTGTTATTGAGTGTAACTGTGCATTCTCTTTAAAACAAAGAAAAAATGCACTGCGAATTTATTTTGCTCACTAACAATGTCAACGAACCCATAAAAAAAATAAAAAAACATACTTAATTTCCTTACCATAAAAATGTAAACGTCTTCCATACCAGTATCGAACAATCACATATCTGTCACTTCACGTCATTATAATTTCGCTAATTTTGTATTGGTAACACAGATGGTATCGATACACTGTCACGAATTGGCACAAGTCACAACACTCTTTGCGTCACGATTAGAAATTCGAATTCGGTGCTTACGAAGTGCGCGCGCGCCGTACGCTCGTACGAATGGACGTCTCAGCGGTGACTGGCGCGCGCGACGGAGACTCGAAGTACGCAGAAACAACTCAGGTTGTCGATTGTGGAGTACTATGACTGGTTTGGTTCGACCGTATCCCGGCAATTGATGTGTTGACTGATGACTGTAGGTACCTACCTACTGCTAGCTAGAATAGTGTTGACAGTAACATCGACAGGTCGCGCCGAGCGCATGTGACCTCGCCCTTTTTCAACTTTCAATATTATGGTGAGCTAAGTTACTTGACTCACAGATAACTTGAAATGTCAAGGATTCATTCGTTTTGATATTTGAAGAAACAAAGGCAGACCTTAATTTGAAGTGCCCTAAAGTACAAATATTATTTCTTTGTTTAAAATAAAAACCCCTTTTAAGTTTTTTTCTAAGAGGTCTGGCTGGAAAATTTTATTTGCTGTTCACTTTTTAAAAAACCGTTACGAATAGGAACTAAGAAGTAAGGAACAAGAAGGTAAAATGCTATTTAAGTGTAGAGAAAAGTGTAGTAGTGCTAGTGTACCTATGTGGGGCGAAGTAGATAATCACCGAGTCACGACACAGCACACAGCAGCCCGTGGAAAGCGGCGAGTACAACCGCACACGTGGCCCAGTGCTCCTGTTGCCAGTATGTACCAAGCCTTATATCGGTTACAAAAGAGAACGCTTGCTAGTTCGTTGTCTTTGTAAAGGTTTCTTTTTATGTTTGCTTTATGTTTATCCATGAGGTGTTCTTAACTCGAACAATCTAAGTGCATTTTGGATACATACATCGATGCGTACGATACGTTTGCTTAAGTATAGCATAATCAGCCTTTATTGTTCCCACTGCTGGGACATAGACCTCCTGTCTATGACCCTCTCATACATGGGCTACCTGTAATCGATCACGCAGGCCTAGTGATGGTGTTAAAATACGGGTTGATAAGCATGCCTTTGTAGCTTAATCCACTCATTAGGTATCGAAGACTAAAATATGCACACAGTGAAACATGACTAAAACATAGATGCAAACAAAAAACGAGAAAAATCTCAATCTTTGATATCTTTTCTTTGTAGAACGCATTCTGAAACAGGTTAAACCCGGTAGAGCACTAACGTCACTATAGCATACCATAGGTAAAACTACCTATGCACAATTACAATCAGCGTTAGTTTTATCGTAAAAGGGAAACCATAAGGAAGTCATCGACTAACTATAATCCAAGTAACATAATAACTAGAGGTAATAAAGCTATAGGAAGCCTCGCTGCCATAACTCGACATAAAGTGAAGTAAATGGTCGATAATATAGGTAAAACGGGATGAACATCTCGCTCGATTAAGCCCGGATCAGTGTTAACCTCGCAAACAAAGAATCTATCCAAGAATATATCACACTAAGAGGTGGTCGGCGTAAAAAGTTCCTAGATTTTCCGGTTGAGAAGTGTCTTTTTTATGTTATGTGGTTGGGATTTTTCTTTCTATCGAATCAGTGTAAACGCGTCAATGATAACTCAGAATTATCACTTTTGGAATTTATTATATGTTATTTTTTTAGTTACATCACTAAACTTTTAGACGATATTTTTCACTACACGGTCTCCCAACCTCATATTTTACAAATACTTGTGAATAAAATTATACATATATAAATCACCTCATTAATTTTATTATTTTCATGATAAATAATAACATTAATCCTCACGCCTATGTCGAAATGGCCGGTGACTTATAAAAGGTTCGAACAAAAGTGTTTTGGTCAAGAGTTAATTGGAATAATTGGACATTAGTGTCTGAGAGCGACCGTTCCTTGAGTTGATTAGTAATTGACCCGGTGGGGACCTTGTGCTCCTAGCTTCACGGTACCGTCTGTTATGAATATTAGGTTATCGCTGAGTACTACGCAGTCGCAGGGTTAAATGTAGGAAGGGAAATTGTACGTAACGAAATGGTACAACGGTGGTCCGTGAAAATACGAACGTGGAAAATATTTTAATGGGAACTTGTTTAACATGCTCTCTTGTTACACGTTGTTACTGTTGTTATTAATGATTTATGAAATATTCTGAAATAAGGAGGGATGTTATTTTAGTGTGTATTTGAGGACGAACTTGATTGAAACACTTTAAATAAATCACTAGTTTTTGCTTGCGGCTTCACCCGCGTGTTGTTCGGTAATTGCCCCAGGGGATTAAACTACTGGGATAAGAAGTGTCTCGTGTTAATCCAGGTTATAATCTATCGTGTGTCAAACTTCAGAAAAAAAAAATTCGTTCTGTAGTTTTTGAGTGAAAGAGTAACAAACATCCATCCATCCTCTCAGACTTTTGCATTTATAATACGTAGTTTTTTTATTATCATGCGGATGGTCATTTAAATCAGCACAATTCAGCAATCAAGCAAGTTGATGGGCAAATTGACATCACACGGGAAAATTGACATCACACCCTTGTCGAAACTAATCCATATATATCTATTTATATTATTTTTGTCCTGACTGACATTGCTCCTCTGCCAATTGTGACATTATTGCATTATAAAGAACCTTCTATTAGACCTTTTTAACTGTAATCGTTGCGCATTCAATTATTTATAGTCATAATCACGTCGTCCCATGCATAATTAAAAGAGGCCGTGGCTACGATTCGTCACGTACTATCACTTGAATACTACATTTAGTTTACACAATACGGTGGACATCCATTACTGACGTTTTTTCTAGAAGCATTGTGTAACGCCATGACAGATGGAAGATGAACGGGGTTCATTTGTGGTTACACTTGCTCAGAAAATAGACAATAGGGGCTTGGTATAGCGATGCATTGCAACCGTCTTCATTTCGCAAAAATCAATGAATTCTTTGTGCAAACAATGGACAATGAAGCGTGCCGTAGAACCGATGGAGATGAACCGAACGATGGTGAATGTTGTATAGGCATTACTGAGAACAAAGTCACGGTCAGTGTGTTCGTGTGCGCGATATCTGTTTATTTATTCATTTCAGTAGAAAGCGTGCCTTAAAATAACAACTCAGCAAATGTAAACGATAATTTCATGTTAGCATGTTTTTCGTCTTGATTTCATTGACTGACTAATTAATATAAAGTTAATGTTACGTAAGCGTTTTGTTATCCTGCCAGGGCTGTGGGACTGTTCGAAAGAAATACCGTGGCCCTGGAACACAAAGGGCAAAGGAGGAACATGGATGGGTTTTAGTCAGTACAAGTCTGACACTCCCTCCCGCTCCGCCCAGAGCGGGGGAGGGGGGTCATTTGATGATTTATTATCCGAAAAAAAGAAAAAAAGAAAAGCGTTTTGTTATAGTCTATACACCATTATTTACACTATAATTTTAAAGGTCCGTTTAGATTTCCTACACACTAGCTCTAAATAGCATGTAATTTACTCACAGTACGGCAATTATTTATTTTTCACATTATACTACACCAGTACTTTACACTTCCCTATGACCCAGTTCCTTCTGATAGAAGGAAGGAACTGGGTGCATAAAGCCTCAAACTAGACATGCGTTTGCTCATCGATCTTATGTGTTTTTAGGACCTTTTCTGTGTAACAGACTCAACAAGATACTAAACTTCTATAGTTTAAATGATAGAAAATTTAGTTTTTTAATATCGGATCATTTAGCGATACTTAATTAAACAGACTCAGAAAAACTTCTGGAAGTTCTGGTTTGATTATGTTAACCCCTCTTATCTAATTGTACACACTTAATGTTTTTTATACCAATTTGCTTATTTTTGTAGTTGTTAATCGATTAATTTCTTCTATAAATTTTTGCTGTCCTAATTAAATTGTGCTATGGCCTGAAACACGGGTTTCAATAAACCTAGATCGGGCAGGTACCTACCACACAATCGTTACTTGCAACTGTTAAATATATATTAGTTATAGTTTACTTACAAGCACTGATTATACCATTGTTTGATTAATAACACTACTGCGCCTAAATGTACAATTTTGTAATACTTTTTAAATAAATTATTCTTATTTAAAAGGGCCGTAACGTGTCCCTCATGCATGTGTGCGTTTAAGGGAAAACATAGTCCCAGAATTTAGAGTATAAGGACGCTAAATCCGGGTGGAGTCATTACTAAACGGACGGGCAGTCAGTCGACTGATTGACCTTGTACTTGTGCCATCCCCTCGTAATTGGGCCTTTGTAGCGGGATCCTCGGATCAATCCAATAACACGACCGCCTCGACAGAGGTGCTCATTTTATGTTCCTTTGCTTGCGTATCTCGGCTTCTGGACACGGTGTTATGTGTTTGATGTCGTGTCGAAAGCTGTTGGCTTTGACACGACTTTGGTGACAAAGCTAGGATTTGGTTTGGCTTTTAATATCACGTTGACAAAGCGAGAAGGAAAGCTGGACTTGGGAAAATTCAAAATTCAATGTGAACAGCGCGTGCTCAGGTTACACAAAA
Source organism: Noctua comes (assembly GCA_963082995.1). NCBI lineage: Eukaryota > Metazoa > Arthropoda > Insecta > Lepidoptera > Noctuidae > Noctua > Noctua comes. The sequence goes on from OY720273.1 coordinate 9,721,667, forward strand.
GAGGATCTAACACATTGGGTAACAGGACACGATACTACAATAATTTTGATTGTAATAGGTGACACTACTAATTTTCATAAAAATCTAACACCTGTATATATAGTCAAGCTAAAGTTAAAAAATTACTTGAGTTTACGTAATTATTTATTTATACATTTTTAACGCAAGACAAAAAAAATAACGAAGTAAAAATCGTCAAACAATGCAAAGCTAAGAATTCTAATTTTTGGCAGTTCTAACTTCAAGCAATGACTAAACTACAAATCGTATCATAAATAATTTTTGACTTGTTTATACATAGACACGATAAGACATTACCAAATCCGCCCCTAAGACGACGCACTGACCCAAAATTCAGTAGATTTTGAAAAAGATAAGATGTTACAAATACATCATTACAATTAACATTACTTACGCGTTACATATACGTACGTAGTTTGTTAAGCGTTTCTCGTTTACGAAACGGAGAATGTCGGTAATATCTTCAGATTTGATACCACAACATCCGCGTGATTTATGCGAACTTGGGTATCCATTAATCATGTGTTGTCAATTGGAAAGGGACCCAGGAGGCGCGAAGGATATTTGTTTGGTTTTCTCCCACGATTTACTGAACACCGATGACTGAACACATTTTATCTGCATTTTTATTATGATGAGAGTTCGCTGAGTGTGTTGACATTTATCAAAACCCATTTAGGCCACACGTTTTCCATATGATGGAGTGATGATGTGAGTTTGCATTACCAACATTATGTGCGGTATTTTTCGTTTCATTACGGCTCATCAAACAGATTTGTAGCTGAAACTGAAACAGAAATTGAAACACATTAACGTATTGGGAAATGAAAATGCAGAATATCCACAGTTTGCCTATAAATATGGATAATTTCGGAAGCTAATGGCGCATATTCAGCTTCATAATGGCTTTAACTCAGCAATAGTAGAAACAAATGTGCTAATAATTGCGAAGTGTATCCAGCTCTGGATTTAATAACATGGTTAAAGCACAGTTTATGTACCACATTCTGTTTATTAATTAAAAGATACGGAAGAACCACATGAATTTAATCCTTTAGCTAAATCTGCCAGATTACTAAAATCTCATGCACAAGTTATTTCAGCATGTACCATTAATAATAATACAACAACCCGCCGTATATATAAAAGCGGCAACATGTGTTGTTACTTGCACTATATCACATACGTCGTTTCATTATGAAACACATTTACTTCGTCATAAGCATAACACACGTGGCAAAATGACGAAAAAAAAATAAGCAATGAACAGATTTGGCTGCCTGAGTTTTTTTTTAGTAGAGGGTGATCCAAATGTCGTGTAGTGTCTGTTTCTCTGCTGGTTTAATCTTCTAGTTAGTTTGTATATACTAAACATAGTTTCCAAATCTAGATGTGATTTATGTTAGCAGAGAAAGTTACTACTACAGGAAATCTAAGCGGGTTCTACGAAGCGTTTATTTATTACAGTTCTGTTCCCCGTCGCATTAAGCGTAAACAATTTAGTACGTGTTTGCGTCGCAAACACGAGGCAAAGCGTTAGGGGTCATTGTCAAGTGTAGTTACGTTTGTTCAAGATCGAAACTGCACTATCGGAAGTGTCGGGATCGGTCGGCTTACGATCAGATTTATCGCCGCGATCGGGAGCCGAGCTTCCCCGACTCCCGTACAAGAGTGCCAGCGACCCGTGAATTTTATTGTTTCCCCTCGTACGATTCTGTACAAAGTTTTGTGTTCACACGTACTGGGGACGATTCGGTAAGCCGATATTCATTTCGTGACTTTAGAACACAGCGTATAAACTTCAATTTCGTTTACATTTCAGTTACGTGTTTCTTTTTTGTTATTTTAGGTGGTTTGGAGGAAAAACGCCTTGAGATCTGATTCGTCGCAGACCGTGGACTGATTACCGACCAGAATTACTTGTAATTAGATTAGTTCTGTAACCATTCTCAGAATCGCATATAACGCGTTACGAAGGACATTTTTTTCAGGGTTCAATCGCTAAGGCTTAACTATAAAGACACAGGGTTATTAATTCATGATGTTATTCTTAACACATGATGTGATTACATAGTTACCAAAGTTTCCGTACCAAATCGAAACTTTTTGTCTGTGAATCATCGACTAACTCAGTACATAATCTATCTTTTTGTATTTGCTATGCTAACTATTAAGTTATTTAACATCATGAATGCATCATTATCTTCAATGGAGACACGTAATTCGTACATACCTTGTTATTATTACCTACACGAATAACAAAAGAGTCGTTGATAGCAGCTCATTGCCCGTTCGCGACTGCCGCAGGGCAAATGGCTGTAATAACAATGGAGAAAGCACCATTTATTTTGCATTGCTAGGAACTAAGTGTTGCAATGGAGGATAATATTCCAATATTAGATTTTGTATTGAGCATTTTCTCTTAGTAACATTGTATGGATGCACTTACATGCAGAAAATTACTCTCATGTGCCTGACGAGTTAAGTTGTGTTTTCGAGTAAGTAATACATAGTTGCAACTATGTTAAGTTTACGTAGGTATGGTGGTTGGAAATTATGATAAACACTATGCAGGCCAGTGACAGCTTGCAAGACATCTTCTATCCTTTTATGTTTGCTAATAATGTTACACATAGGTAATCATTATACTATTATCATAATACCACGTAATGTGTATGTGGAATGTCAATGACTCTGTCTATAAGTATTTATTACGTTAACATAACAATCCAACTAAAGTATCATTTGAGACATATTGTTTAGCGTGAATTTCACCAGTTTACCGCAAAAATTAACGTGATGAGCACATCTAAACCGCGTTCAAGAACAATCAATGCCATTCCACAATAAGGGCTGGAGTCCACCGAAGCGGAGACACACGAGAGGAGAGATGTGTTGTAAACCACCAAAAGAATGTCATTATTTATACTTCTCATCTCCGCTTAGCTTTAGTGGAAACGGTTGAGCAGAGAGGAGAGGAGATGTCTCGTAATTGTTTAGGCCAGCCTCCGCACTCGACGGCTAAGCGCACAGGGGAGACGAGAAAAGATGTGAGCGGCGTGCTGCGAGCGGCGTCCGGTGATCGGCGTGCTGCGAGCGGTGTGCGGTGATTGGTGCATATTGCTTATCCGCTGCTTCTGTGGAAACACCTTAGCTCTTACGAATATCCACTCTTCTCCGCTGCGCACATCTTCGCTTTGGTCCACCAAAGCGAAGATGAGCGGTCCAGGCCTAAAGACACTGACAGTGCTTAACTGCAGTGTCAATGGGGAAAACCGCCCTTAATTATCTCCAATGAGAGTCAAGTATCGTTTGAAAAATGTTGCTAAGTTTAGTTCTAGTGTAGGAGTAAGATAGGCTACAGGTAACAGGAGAAAATGGAAGCGGAAAACAGAAAGAATTCGTAATTTAGCAACCGAACATAGAAATAGAGATTCAACTAAAAGCTGGATTCGATTGCACAAATGCACACTGTAGTACAATGTTCTATTTCTGTTAAAACATTCGTGAGTGAAGAAAGGCTACAACATCAAAGTACCTTCTTTTACAATTTACATCGAAGTAGGGTGTCAAAGTGCAAATAAATCGCATATATGCCCATCACGCACCGTCTCACCTTCGCATGGGACCCTCTTTGACTCATTCCTTCTAATGGACTTCAGATTTAGAAAAGGGAATAATAGGAAATCTACGGGGATGTACTACAAACGTGATTTATTACGTCTATATGAATAATACATTGCCTACGGGGAGATGTATCCATCATAGCTCACGAAATGTTGTTTGTGCATGAGATCGTTGCTCGATAATACAGATTAGTTTCAATGATTCGACTGTCATTGGCAGGTGATGTAATATTAATCAACCTAATGGGCGTTTTGTAACGCTACACTTGATTCCTATCAAGTACTAATCGTTTTTGCTTAAAATTAAGGCGAATTTGATACAATTTTTCAGGAAGTCTGCCTTACATTTCGGGGATTCTAGGCTATGTTTGTTTTTGTGTGTTTTTCAGGTATAAGAGATCTTAATCCAAATTGTTAGTGGGGCGTGAACGATACCATTAAATCTGAATATTTATTTTAGATCCGAATTTGACCGTATTTGAATAAATATATCTACATAGATTTCTGATTCGTGCTTCCATGCTACGAAAGATAAGTCTCTAATAATCCAATTAGAATACTTATTAAATAAACAGATAACGAGTTTTCAAAACAAATTCTAGTATTAACTAGAACTGCAAGCAACATAGCAATGTAGGTTCTCATTCATAGTCCAATTATTTCTAGCCAAACAAAATCTAGATCTTCAGCAAAAGGTATTATAAAGCTAATTGAAAGTAATTAAGATCTGCACATGTGTGCGGCGTCGAATAATAAAACGTTTACACTGGATGCTTGAAAAATGTTGGCTTGTTGTCTCTTTAGTTTGTGAGGAATGCGAGAATTCGTTCCTGCATAATATGAGAGAGAAAATGAATGATTAAAACTCAGACCTCGCTTTTGTTTGTCCAAGTATTCAGTTTGCAGTTCAACAATATATTGTTTGTTGTATTGTATCGTAGTGCTGTTTTGATATCGACAAGTGCCGATCAGAATATCGTGACGTAATTATCGATAATTCATGCCAATATTATAATTGCGCAAGTAGCTCTATATATGTTTGTTAGCTTTAACGCTTTAACGGCTGAACAAATTTCGAAGAATTTTGACACATAGGTAGACCATAATCTTGGACAGGACATAGGATATTTTTTATTCCATATAGTATGTTACTGTGGCATAATTTACGATCTCCACCCGGGCAAAGTCGCGGGCAAAAGCTATCATAACTCATATTCAATAATTATCAACAATTTAACATAACAGTTGATTAATAAAATGATGTTATTATTATTATTCGTGACACGATTGATTACAATAACATAAATGTGAATATCATGGGTGGGTACTGTTTTAACAATACAAGTGTCTATAGCAGACAAATTATGTTTTTAGAGTTTTGTGGAACTATTATTTTATAATATTCGTTCGTTTTGGGTTCGATTCCCCGGTCGGGTAAAGTGTTATTGGGTTTTTTTGCCAGGAACTTATTAGTAGTAACGAGTATCTGGACTTGTGCCCAGTTGATGGCATTGACCTCATCCAAACTATTCCACCGATGGCAACAATAAGCACCTATTACATGGGACTAAAACATAACTGGCGAAATTCGGGCTTAATATTAGATCACCTCTGCCTTACCCTCCGAGGCATACAAGTATGATGTTAAGTATTATGTGATCAGATTCTTACTTAGACAGAAAAGAAAAGCTATCAACACCTTAACAATTAGTTTCGATTTAAATGATCAAGTGGTCTATGTTTCGATTCAGGGGTCTAAAATGGCCGCCGAATCATAAGAGGATTATAATATTAATCACGTCACAATTCGTAATTGGTCACAAAGTGGCAATTCATAATATTAACTCCGTCTGTGACCATTTTAAGAATTTAACGCGATACATAGATACTACATAAGTACGTAATATGAATTAGTATTATGATTCTGCTAAATCGGCCATTTATGCCCCTAGTACACGTACAGATTCCCATCTCGATATGAACTAACGTTGGTGTTTCAATTATCATGCTATGCAAGTATCTATGTGCTTATGTGCTTAAAGCGTATCACCTGAATTCACGTCCGATTATATGCTAAAGGCATTAGGCAGTTACGGTATTTAGTTTCAATTGCGATTTAGTGAATTATTGCGCTAGGTATTAAGGTTGCAGGCACAGAGGAAATAAGGAAAACAGGACTATTTTAGTGTAATTACGTAACGTTACAAATGTGCCTGTCATAAGTTCAACATATTACAAGTATACACCGTGACTTTTTAGTCGTATTCCAACAGCAGCCCACTTCATGTCATGTATCCAATGACTACAAAACATTCATAAAAAATGGTATTTTTGAGATTTTAATAATTTAAAAATAAAAAAAATACGATTCAGTATTATGACGTAAGACGTAGATCAAACACCCTGTTGCGAGCGATGATCTACTGGACTCGAGAGCTGGGTAGGTACGTTCTCCCGTTTGACACGTAAACATCATTAACAGGATGTTTGGGTTGGATTTTATTCTAATGTATTATTTATTTTTCATTGTACCTATTATGGCATGTAAAAAAAAAAATCGTGCCTGGAGCTATTTTATGTCGGGTACATTGAGTGGACCACCTTTGTAAGACGACTAAAAAGTCACGGTGTATATAAATGTACGTATGTTGTTATTAAAATGATATTTTATTGCAGTCTGTTGTACTAAGTCTTCATCATCTGCCTAGCCTTTTCCAAACTATGTTGGGGTCGGCTTCCAGTCTAACCGGATGCAGCTGAATACCAGTATCTGTCGGTTGTACTAAGTACCTACCTATCTAAATTATAAATAAGTGAAAAAAAATCTTTGTACTCCTTTTATGAGCAGTTCGCGAACGGAGGTGTGTGACATTTAGCATATGAGGAGTTGTTCAATTCATATGGAGAAGAAGTGGAGAAGATAAAAAAGAACTAAAAAAATAATGAATTGTGCGCCCACTAGTTCAATTAACTAGACAATATTTTCCCACAGAGCAATACTACGTTATGTTTTAAAAAATTAAAGACCAGTTCGATTGTTTTTTGTTTTATTTTCATCCTGGCCAGTAACAAAAAGTATTCCTTTAACCTGTTCTTCCGAAACCCGTTAATAGCATTGTTTTCGTTCTTCCTCCAGTCTGTGTTTAAAAATAGAACATGGAACGGTCCACAAAGCACACGTGTGTTCCAACCATTAGTCGCCGACTCCCCGGTATCGCTGGTCGGAATGTATTGCGCCGAGGTGCGCCCTAAATCTACCGGCAAACGATTTAATTGCTCTTCGTATAGGACTGTTCCTTATGAAATGCTTTGCGTTGCAGTTATACGAACGGTATAAGGCTGGTATTTATAGAAATATAGTTGTTTGAAGTAGCTATGTGTCCAATTTCGTGATTGTTTTTTGTAGATTTGGAATGAGCCGTATCAAATCTGGCATGGCGAACCGAAATGCTGTTGGAGTCTTACCTACTTTCTTTTGGACTATAAAATTATTCGGATCTACTTTACATCAAACCGTGTTAGAGGCACCTTGAGCACCCACAAATTGAGCTACTTTTCTAAACAATCGCGGTATAATTTCTTAATTTGATATAAATTATTCAAATTTTCCATGCTTTATCTAAGTCACGGAGTTTGTATTAAAACTGCACGAACTAAAGGCGATTACTGTGGGCAGGGTACAGTTCCCCGTTGTCCACTGTCCAGCCTGCTATATTTGGGAATTGGACCGCGCCGCCACCAAGTTTATCAATGTGTATTGGACCGTGGGATTGTTTTCGAACGTTGCCTCGGCCGTGGAATGCAAACTTGTGCCTTGTGCCCTACTTGATGGCCAATTACCTGGCGGTTACCATCAATGACGATGTTCTTTTTTTAAAATTATGCATTACTTTTTCTTTTGTTTATTTTGTTGATGTTTGTTTTTTGTATGTTTAAACTTAGGTATGTAGCTGTTGACATGGTGTTGGCTGATGATTCTAGCAATCCAGTTCATTTTGACATAAACAATAGAGACTGAAGAATATTTAAACGTAAATACCTACTATATTATAAAAAAAACACTCTTTCTTGTGGCTACTTCTTAAACTCTAAATGCTAACTACACTTCATACCGCATTTCATGCAAGATTCTGAATCGGGCAAGCAGTTTTCCGTGCGATTATCACATAATTATACAGACAGAATCCCGGCAAGAAATGTCGTCGGGCAACGAGCCACCACACACATCGTCTGCCTGGTCGGGGGATCCTTCACTTCCTGTACAGGGTGGAAGGGACACCCACGCGAAAATGGTTACCACGTATTCAGTACATTATTCTGAGCCCCCTACATAGAATTTTTTCATAGGTTATTAAAAAAATAATCAACGGTTTCCTAAAAAAGTGCAATATCTATACGATAAAAATGTATGGAATAGCTGGTATCGTGTCGGTGTCCCTTCTACCCCGTATAGGATGAGTAACTTTTTATTCTCTTCCACATACCTCTATAATTTATTATAATATACAGGGTGGAAGGGCCATCGACGCACAAACGGTTACTACGTGCTGTTCCATACATTTTGACCACCTGTATAGCTCTGTCTCTTTTTGACGTCATATTAACCCCCCAGGCCCCCAGGTACCGCACCCTTGTATGATCCGTGATGACAAATATCAATTAGCTATATTGAAATGATGTTTCATAAGCAGGATAAATCTTAATTGGTACGGTATATCCGCTGTTAGGTAAGGTACAGTTTAATTACTGACGTAATAATATAGGCACAGTAGAACAAAGACCAATTAATGATCACTATGTTATTATCAGCGTGTATACCGAAAATAATTCTATGATTTAGGTACATTAATTACTATTTTGGTGCTTAACAATTTACTACGGAAGTAGGTACTTTTTTTTTTTTTTCAGATTATTTTCAAGGGGTTATATTATCCGGCCGTCTTATGACGACAAGCCGTGTCGACGGCGCGTTCGTGTTCCACGAGCGCGTCATGGAGATGTCAGCAACCAGGAAGGGGTCCGCAAGGGCCGATGCCTGTCGGGGCTGCGGGACTGTTCGAAAGAGATACCGCGGACCTGGAACGCAAAGGGCAAAGAAGGAACCTGGATGGGTTTTAGTCAGTACAAGGCTGACACTCCCTTCTACTCCGCCCAGAGTGGGAAATCATCAAATGACCCCATTTGATGATTTCCCATACTAAAAAAGGGGTTATATAATAGAAGAAAAGAGAATAGGGGTTAGATAATGGCGTGCTACGACACTTTACGGCGACACTTGAAAAGATTAGTATGCCAAGGTTCTTTCTTTTCTAAAACTTAGAGAAGTATCCGCTGATTCTGCCCTGATTTACAGTAGGTATTATTTTAAATTTCACTGAACCCACTACTTTTCTACTTATTACTTTCAAATCCATAAAAATAAGTTCTACAAAAAGCTGGGGATCGAACCCGCGACACGCAGTGCAGCAGCCGATCGCTCAGCCACTGCGCCAACCGTGCCGTCAAGTTACTATGCTTTCAACTTACAGACTATTGTATTATGTTATTATGTGCAAACTAAGTAATAATAAAAATACTAAAAAGTAACTACAATACACTACTACTGTACTTAACTTAGCAGTAGCGAAGGGTCAATTTTTGTAAGAGGTAAGTCGGAGTACATATCTTTAATGTGAATATATTATTTGTCTATAGAATACTGACTGTGCCATTTTTCAAAGGTAAGCCAATAGGAATCGAGTTGTATGGAACCTTCGCCACTGTAACTTAGTACTATTCACACAACCTGTGTTCTAATGTAATAATATACGTCACACCAGACCTAACTGATAAATATTTAGATACTATTCCAGACTACTGAAAAATGTGACCAAGTCCAACCCCTCTGTATTGCCGCAAAAATTCCATAATATTGGCTGGCTAAAACCAGTTGATAGAATTACGGAGGCAGTAACAGTGTTATGTTACGGCACGGGACTCGGCCTCCTCGCCTCGAGAGTCGAGGTGACTCCACCTGAGGCAGAGACGAATTCGACAGTGGAATACTAATGCACCCTCGTGGTTCCGTCGGTTTTTACGCACTTAATTAGAATTACAATAGATCGAACAGTATCAAGATGCCGTGGGCATAGTAATTAGGAAATTATCCGTGCATAAAAGATGCTCGTAGAGAGGTAAGTAACGGAGGAAATTATGTCGTTTTGTTTGAGGGCGAAAAATATAGATACAGATCCCCCTAGATGTCATAGAATTTTAAATAAAAATTGCTCGATGTTTTCAAATTCATAACTTCTGTTACTATGTATTTGAAAGAGGTGATCAAAGCTCTCTTCTGCGGCACTATTCCAGAACAATTTTATTATTATGAACAGAAGGTTGTTATTTAATTAAGAGACCCTAATGTTAATGGAAATTCCATGGTAGTTACTTCATACTATTATGACTTCATGCTTGTACGAGCCTAAATAATAATAACGTTTGCATTTCTCGCAGCCAAACACAACTATTCAAATGAAACACAATAGATGGATATTGGCAGTTAATGATTAATATTACGTTAATAAACAGCTCTATTTGTGCAATCCATTATGCGGAAAGTGCTCTAGTCGACGCGTGTTTGTTTTATCGTAGTATTTACCTTCACGTTCAGTTAGTCCGGCGCTGAAAATAAAAGGATGCAGAATTTGTCGAGTCGCGGTCATAAATATCCGAAAGCGACAGCCGGGTCCGCCATTTTCCTGTTGACAAAATCACACCCACAATACATTCAAACTTGTCTAAAGTTTCCATTGTTTATTGCTCTCCCGCAGATTGTAAGTGGAGATCTATCTGCACCCTTTTAATTCAATTAGATACATTTTCTATTTGCGCTAATGGACGTGACGGTGCCTTTTCAGGTTAAAGTAATGGCAAGTAAGAAGGATCTTGTGCCAATTGTGAAGAGTTCCATTATATCATCGCTGTCATGATAGGTATACGTTGAACGATTCCAGTCTCCGACGTCGTGGTCTCTCGTCTCGAGAATTGATAGCGTCCATTGAAGTGTCGGGACATCGAGAGCGTCTTGAAAAGAAAATAATCTTGATGAAACGTCTCGCTATAAAAAGAGAACGTCTCCGTTGTCGACGCCTCACGCTTTCGTTGAAATAAACCGGGACACGCCACGACAAAGCTGAAAACTTTATTTTCATACTAAGCCTCGGAACCGTTATTGTCTTTGTTAATAACCTCACTTGAGTATCCCCCTCGGAACATTCCCGCTAATGACTTTTCTTTTGATAAAATTAAATTGTTAGCAAGAAAAATATTTTCGTATTTCTGTTTTTTAAATGTGTTTGGGTAAATGTATGCAAACATGAGTGATTGAGTGAGGCTTAGGCGAAATGAGATATGTCTCAATTATGTTATTTCATGTTCCAAATATGTATTAATGGAATATTGATAATATGCCAACGTAAATAAATAATCATACATTTCAATTAAATACACATTTACATAATATAAGAGGTTCTCTTTGGTTTACAGAATTAATATGGTTACAGAAATATTTCACAGAGGTTTAATAACAAAATACGACGATGAAATTTAATAAAACCTTTGCTGTATTTATGAATGTACTTAGTAGTAATGATATTTGCTTGTATATTTCGAAGTGAAACAGTAATGAAGCATGTTATCAATTAAGTTAAATTGTAAAATGGAATGTTTTCCGCACTCATGCCTTTCCTCATTACAGTGCAGTCGAAATAAATGACATTATTGTTGCCGAGTTTCATGGAGATGCAAAACGTAGGGCAGGTACATGCGACACAAAGCAGGAAGTCTCTCAAACTGCTCTCGTTAGTTCATACATAGACGGGCTATTTGTTCCCAACTCGCGATAAAGTTTCACGGAAAGTTTCGCGATATTCATCTTTAACTCGACGGATAAGTTTCGAGGGAACTTCATAGATCATGAGATACGTTTAGCGACTTTCATATTGTTATTCTTGAATTACGACGTTATGCGCGGTTGTGTCAACATGGTGAAGTTGTAATGAAGAAGTTTTATGTGAATTTTTTTGTTTATGTTTTTGAATATTTTTCAGATAAATATGCACATAGTGACAAGCGGACTGCCTCGATGATCTAGTGATAGATTTACTGCTGAGCATGATGTGCTAGGTTCGATTCCAGGTCGGGCAAAATGTATTAACAATCACGGTGAATTTGAGGCCGATTGATAACAGGGGAATTAAACATAACTGGCCAAATTAGGTACAACTCTGCCTAACATGATATGTATTCAATTTAGTCAAGATGAGGCTAGAATGTAGGTAACATTGTTGGGATTTTAAGCTATTTTTATATACTAGATTTTTCATACCTATTTTACATATCTATTTTATAGCAACAACTAACAAAACCCTACAATCTTCAACGCAAATTACGCCCAGTTTTGCTGCTGCAAAATAACAAGATATTTCAAAAACATTCACCCTACATTCAAATAACAAGTCATAATCATAAACCCAGCCAGACAGGAAAAAGTAATTGCTTGGCTTACAATTATACAATAAATGCCCAGAGGGCGCTTATAGAAGGACATGATGACTGCGGGTCAAGTGGCTTGATTGTCGGGATTAAGTCCGGGGCGCGACTTGAGAGATATTGCTACACTTGTATGTACTTGTCATTGTGATCGTCGCGAATGTTGTCACTCGAGTTGATTGCTTAGGGCCTCGCTGTAGCAAGGAAAAGTAGAAAGACTTACTTATAGGCAAGTGTTAGGGTCAATGTATAGGTCTATTGAGGAAACCTAGACTCTACAATTTATAGGCGTAGTAAATAATGAATTTTCGATACTGTTTTCTACTATTTAAGGACATGATGACTGCTGGTCAAGTGACTTGAGAGATATTGCTTCACTTGTATGTACTTGTCATTGTGATCGTCGCGAATGTTGTCACTCGAGATGATTGCTTAGGGCCTCGTTGTAGCAGAGAAAAGTAGGAGGACTTACTTATAGGCAAGTGTTACGGTCTGTATGCAGGAAGATTTTATGAGGATATATTAGACTTTAGTCTTTATGGACACAGCAACTCGCTGCATACTAAATAATATAATGTTTGATCCTCTACGAGTAGAGGCGTTTGTTTTGGCACGGGACAACGAACACTACAAGACAAAGTTTATCAAGACGCAGCAGCGGGTCAGAAGCTGTTTAATGAAAACTGAAAATTATTAGTTAGGTACTCATAATTTGGTAACTATCTACTAGTCGGTTTTTCCAAAGAAAAAGCTTCACTTAATTAGGACGAGTTTTGTTTGTTTTCTAAGCAGGTACAGTCACGAGCACCAATATGTAAACACTTAACAACTTTTAATAGTGTTTTTCTCCTACTGTTCTGATTAAATTTCATGCTATTACGAACACAGTATTCTGGAACTCATATTTTTATGAAAAAGATCCTATCACCAAGTAACGATCGTTATTTCTCGCGAAAATTGTTTTTTTTAGGAAACACACACATAAACACATATACACACACACACTTATTGGACACACAAACACACACATAGTGGTGCTCGTGACTGTACAGTGCCGGCTGCTGTAGTAAGCTTACAGGTTGGGAGGGACACCGAAACACAAACGTTTACCAAGTATTCGGTACATCATTCCGAACCCACATAGAAATTTTTCATCAGTAATTAAAAAAAAATCTGATTAAATCAATCTTTCAGCCTCACACATTAATTCTTCTTTTAGGCAAGTAGCAAAAGGTAGGTAGGGAGGATGTAATGTGATGAATATAAAGGGTGTAAATAGACCCTTAACATAAAAGAAAGGCACTTGTTCTCCCCGTCTTTGCGATCATTTTTTTGTTCTAGACCATACCGGGACCATTCTAGTAACGGAGATATTGGGGGTCAAACTTCCAACTTTTTCACAAGTTTTTTTTTTAAGTACATGTTTTTAATGGAAGATTTTTACTTTACACACCTCCACGACCCCCGTACTATTTACACAATACATCCATCAGCACAATGCTTTGAGTGCTTTCCATCGAGTCCTACCTTAAAACGTGATTTTTCACCCCAAAAAAAAAGTCGATTCCCAGCAATAATTTTTGCGTCAAGTTACTTAGTTTGATGTACAGAATGCTCGGTTGACGGATAAGTGAAGGGTCTGGTTACACAATGTAGAAGCCTAGACTTTCCAGCATCGATTTTGGACTGGACGCTTTGGTGAGTGTTTAAAAATTTAACGGCATCCCAGTTTGTCTCCCAGGCCGGTTGCCGGTCAAGTTGATGTCTTGTTTATAAATTGTTATTGACGTAGCGAAGTTGCGTCATTCACTTGTCTAGTAATCTATTCCGTGGCCTAGGAGACTATGGGCCTATGACTTGAAGGGTTCGGCCTTTGGTTCGAATTTTTGTTACACAATAGATCTCTGCGACTTAGAATAATACTAGCGACCCATCCCTACTTCGTCCGGTTTTTACGGATTTAACAAAAAGTTTTTATTTCTTTATTATTTTTATGCGGGCGAAGCCGCAGGAGGAAACGAGTTATACACCTAAACCTTCCGGAATAAATGCCGTAAATGATGGTGATAGACCGCACGAAAATACCAAAGCAATTACGCAGATCGAGACAAAATGGTACTTACTATGTTTCATAATATAATATGGAAAAATTAATACAGTTTATTCGCTAGCCCTGTAGGGTTTCCATCTTCAGTTCAACAGTTGAGATGTTAAATCATCCTAATTAACGAATTAAGAAAACATCCATGGAGAAGATCCCTTTTTAAAATTTACAAAGCTTTGAGCACCAAACAAATGTTAAATTGAACCCATTTAAAGTTTCGGCAATCCCATAAGTGAGTACGCCATCACCGTCAGCCATACAATTGTGGAATACAAAACAGATAGGAATTTAGCGGCTAACAGTATTACGTATTTAGGTACCTAGGTTATGTGTGTTGTGGTATGCATCCTTTGTGGTTGACCTATTCGGCACTGGGCCAAGCACGTACACAATTTACTTAGCCAGTCCCACCTACACCGTGATTTGAATACACTTTAAACTTTAAAATACGTCGACGTTGTTTTGTTACGGGATTGCACTCAGCACTTTGTGAAAAAATATGTATATATAATGTATGCCTCGATGTAAGTAGTGAGTGCGTGGCTTACATATCAATAACAGTTTTCGTTTGAGACGATTTTGTTCGAGAAAGAACATAATCGTAGACATAATGTTTTCTGTTAATAATATTTTTGTATAGGGTGACTGGTAATTAGTGACCGATACTTATACACGTGATTTTACTCATGATAACAAACAACTTTCCCAAAGAAAGATTTTTATTAACACTCATCCACCTTTATCACAATAATACACATACACATACTGTAGTGCGGGCGGCGCTTACGGAGCGGGCTTGCGAGCCGCGCCGGTATTCTGCCTACCCACTGTTGCACGGTACAATAGTAATGAGACAGAACGGCGTCATGCGGCTAACAGCTGATAGGTCACATGCGCGCTCGCGCGAATTTCATACGGTTGTTACATTATTGTGATAAAAATCAATGAGTATAAAAATGTTTCTTGGGGAAAGTTGTTTGTTATCATGAGTACAATCACGTATAAAAGTATCGGTCACTAATTACCAGCTAAATGTAGGATTTAGTTGAATATTCCTTGTATTCTTTATTTGTATAAAAGCAACACAAAATTCGTAAACTCTATTAGATTTTTAATTTACCACCCTAAATATTTTTCCGTCGTGCCTCGAAAGGCACGTCATTTGTAGATCTTTGACAGTCGTTACAGGTAGTCAGTGGCTTGAAAGTCTGACAACCAGTCTTACCAAGGGGTATCGTATTACCCGGTTCTAACTGGGTTGTGGAGGCGAGATAGGCAGTCGCTCCATGTAAAATACTCGGCCGACCCCAACATAATTGGGAAAACGCTAGGCAGATGATGAAATATTTTTTCAGACTATACAATAATTACTCAATCGTTCAACTAACATGAATTCATGCTTGGTAACAGGCCCCATGTGAAAGAATAAGATTATCATTTCCTGATTTATCGGCTACCATTGAAACATTCTAACTGAAAGGAATTTTCCTCATAAAATCCCAAATAAACTTTACACGATCCTTTTCTCGGACCAAAAATCACAGATTAGTGAAGTTACCCTTCAAGGAGTATCGCATACATGGATCTGAACTCAAGATATAAAACTTAGTTTGATACTTGTGAGGTGTTAAATAACTAAATTCGTTGCGTTAGTTTTCCACCCCTGCACCCCCCTGAAAGTAAAAGTAAGGGGACTTTTAGTTTCTCTTCCCTTTAAATACTTTTTGCTTTTATACCCGCCAGGAAAAGTTTGAGGGGTGATGACATGACTCTCGTTAAATCATAACATGGAACTCCGTTATCCTTTTCGGTTGAGCATTGGGGCCCCATAAACCACCCCCGTTTCCAACCCTACAATTAAAGGTTATGGGGTAAATTGCCGCACTCATTATAATAAATCTTTTTTTTGTTGTAAATAGCAAATAGGTGATGTTTTTGGATATCTATGTAATAAGGAAAAGTCATTACTACAGGGGCAGGCATTTAGTTAGTTCGAGTTCGGTGAAGTTACATAACGCAAACGGATTCACACTACCATATACATATGTCAGACATGTCAGGATTTATTCGTAAGGCTCAGAATCAGAATCAGAATTTTATTTGCTATGAAAGTAGGTACAGGTTAGGTGTTGTACATAAATTAATGAAATCGGGTACAGTCTACCTCGCACATTATGTGGGCAGACGATGGGTTTCGTGCTATGAAAACACACTGGCTGCGATACACTATTTCTAGCAAACTAATAAATTACTTGAGATTACAACTTAACGCCACGGGGTATAATGAATCGAGTACAGTTCCAAGACGTCTCAACTCCGCCGCGATCAGAAATTAACTGTCGCCCTCCCTCGAGTTGAACATCAGGGCTCTGTAGAAGCTCTCTGTGTTGTGGGTAGACTGGTAAGTAGGTCGCGTGATGTCACCACTGCATACACGCGCGCTTTCCAATTCATTTTACGTCCGTACCAACGACCGGATCCGACACATATGACAAGAGCTAACCAATTTCCAAAATACATAAGAACTTACCTAACTAAAACAAACGTAAACCTTAAAGTTTTTTAACTGTATAATTTAAATAAAGTAAACCCTTTCAATCATACGAATCGTATTATTTGCACAGAGTGTCAGTATATTTTTAAATCGCATTAGTCTAACGCGCGAAGGGTGGCAGTAAGCGACCCGAGTCGTTATAATGAGATGCAACTAGAATTAAGTTAGTAGTAAAAATAAACATGTAGCTTGCATGTAGAATAACCTATTAAAACTTAGTACAGTTTTGCAGCTTAACTTCGTAAGTAGTTAGGTAAGTAAAGTGTATGGTAGTGACGGTTGGGAAGTCGCGAGTTCGAGAAAATTGCAGGTGAAAGTAATAAGCACATGTTGTTTTATCTTTATTTTGTAAGAGTTACTAACTTTAATTTTACATTAAATCAAACCTTGTGGTGTAAACGGCTCCGTATCGAAACGTCCTATTTACCAAACGACACTTTAGTAAAATGTCCTATTAGCAAATCGTCCTAAAAATAAGGGAATGGGAATAGGGATGTTTCCTGATGAAAACTAATAAGTCCGTCAGATAGATTTCCAAAAAATATTGGACATGTATTTCTTCTTTTTTCACGAAAACTAAAAATGAAGACGATACAGTGCGTCGAAAACTCGTGTGACGTCATACTTCAGTACTCTTTTTACCGAAAAGTGACGTCACAGACCCCCACTCATGACCTTTGATGCGTTTTAACTTCGTCAATTTTTATTGATTTGATAAAACAAAAAATACGTATCCGATATTTTTCGATAATCTAACTGACGGACTAAACATAGAAACAAATTTTTTTTACACAGGAAACATCCCTTTTGTAGTCACTTTTGGAAATTCATAACTTTTTTTTTAGTTTTACCATACATGTGGATCAGCTGATTGCGTCCGTTCCTATAGAAAGTATTTTTTTTTTTGCAAATTTCAAGAACTCGTAGAACAAAAGATGTTCAGTTTCATGGTCAGAGACAACACACGAGAGGTCTTGCGTTTATTCTGTTACACGTTGTATACTGCTATACCACTCATTTCGTTTCTGTGTTTAGGCAAGTAGAAAAATTAAAGAACCACTAACCAGTATAAACCCATAACATTTTTTCATGGTAAATAATTTTCCTTGTACGTTTTATGAATTCCAAATGGGGGGACACCCAAAATTATTCCTGATTCAGCATAAACAATGAAATTGTAAGGGTTCAAATCATTTAATAAGGCAAATATTATACTTACAAGTAAGTCAGGCGATGCTGCGTCGGGCGGAGCATGGAGTTATGCTAACGAACTGCTATTATGTTCCACCCTCGTGTCACTGTGTGAAGGTTTTGCACTCTCGACCGAGTTACCGCGGGGGTTGTTTCAGAAAATCATGTGTTGCTTTGGGGAAAAGCTGGCAGTCGAAACACGCGCGGCGACGGGTACAGACGCGTCGGGCTCACGGGCGGGCAACTTCGAACAATATTCCGACACCACCGCGCCAATATCATACCACCTTATCTAGGTCGATGAACAATAACACCGGAGTGTAAATTAGAAAACAAAAACATAGAAACGTGACGTCATTAGCATCAATTGTTTGTAGAAACACAGTGATCGGATAAAGTTTATGGACGTTTACCGAAAGCGTTAATGGATAGTAATGTTTTTCTGATATTTGGAATGACTAAAATAAGTAAGTATAAGTATTAATTAGTAGTAACGACTCCATTAGAAGCTAGAAACTTTTATGATTGACGAAAATGGAGAACTTTTCTGATGAGATTTGTTGTTGGCGAATTTGTTAATTAAAGTTAGCAGTCTTGTTCCGTTTGTGTCTTTAACAAGGTCGGTTAGTATAATAACTTCATAATGTTACAAAATAATTAATACTCTATAGGTAACTGCTAATAATTATACCTGAGGTACAATTTACTTCGATAATAATTATACGCAGCAATACCGGTTATTACAGTTAATACCTATACATAATTGCAGTTATACTGATTTGATATGAAGTGTACCAGACAAGGACCAAGGTCTTTCCTTCGTTTGTTACTCGGAAAAACCTTTACAAATAGACAACATTTTGTTTTAATCATAAAATGTAGGAAATTGTTTTTTTTTTAATTTTTGCTTGTTTATTATTTATTATACATAATTTATAAAATATACTTTACTTAAATAAATAATAAATATATATCGAAGTATCAAAAGGGAAAAAGAATTACAGGGCATCAAAAAATTGAATTTTAATTACATTAATTAGCCAACTTTTGCAGCAATGAGTATTAAGATCCTACAATTTAAGTCAATCTAAAGTATACAGTATGATGTCTCCAGTAGGTATTTTATGTCCATTACGTAGATATTACCTGCTGCAATCCGACATCAAACACGTTATGCGTCACGTGGCTTAAACTTTCCTCCACGTTTTATTAGCAGTTTGTAGATTTTTCCTTGTTGAAAAATATACTATGGAAATCGTAAGTAAGCAATATTTTGATTGTATTTGTTTTTGCATTACCAACTTATGAATCATAGATTTTGACAATGCTTTATTAAGGTTACCATCAAATAAGCTGTTAAGTATGATTTGGTTAGATTCTTGATTTTGCTGATTCATTCCTGATCTGATCGCTTCTTAAAGGCTCTAATTACTCACTAATATTATAAATGAGAAAATTTGTGAGGATGTATGGATGTTTGTTACTCTTTCACGCAAAAACTGTTGAACATATTAGGATGAAATTTAGGGCACAGATAGTATATAACCTGGATTAGCATATAGGATACTTTTTATCTCGTGGGGCAATTATCGAACTCCACGCGGGCAAAGGCACGGACATAAACTAGTTACTTATAAATGTGTATTATTTTAAACAAAAAAAAAACAGTAAGTTATCCCCAGTTATGGCGCTTCTGTGCACACTAACAAACAGTGTCCAGAGGTTCTAAAGCAATTAAACTGATTTAGCGCTCGGATTGCTTCGCCCGCCACAGTTGACAAGGAATTTTAACTTGAAAAGTGTATCAGTCGGGATTGCGAGCCAAATTGCCGCAACTATCCAGTCGGATGCCTCAATTAAGAAAACCCGTGTATTTTGGTAGATTTACCGGTTAATTATTGCAAGTTTTCCGGATTAGAAGTCTGGAAAACTGGCCACTCGTGTTTTTGAAGTACTGTTTTAAAAAAAATTACACAATTCGTGTTTCAGTTGGGTACATAACTTATCTTTGATTGTATCACGAAATAATTTTCTTTTTTTTGAAAACTGAGTTTCGGATGAAAATCAATTAATTTTGGGGATCACACGATGTCTCATAGGTAGATATATCCTAACACATCCAATATTGTAACAAAACAACATCGGGGCTATTTAAGTTTCCCAAACTACCTGTCCATGTCCGTTGATTGAGTCTATCGATAGGTGAAACCTACGACTCCTGTATTAAACCTCACGGACAACTTTGACAACGGACGGACTCGGTTCGCAATTAGAGAGGACTCGCCCTCCGAACATTTACATTTTAATTTAAATTTCAAACTGACGAGATTCAAGATAAATTGGGCTACGTATTTAGCGCAATAATTTGAGCCCGGCGCCGACTCGCGGTCTCCAAATTAAGGAGCAGGATAATTGTTTGCGTTATAATTAATAATTGACATTAATATTGTGAACTCGCAACGGGTTCGGGTAAACGCTGGATTATAAATCCGGCCTGTGCTGCCGTTAAACTTATTTAGATGCGTAATTGAATAACCGTATACGGGCACAACGAAAGCGGCATGTTGCCAAAATATTTAACAATATTTTTTCATTCAATTCTGTCCGTAAATATAAGTGCTGTTTGGCACATGACAGGACCTTCCACAAACGAATGCTGCTAGATCATAATGACCTCTCAGCATTCAAAGTAACTGTGTTTTGTAGCCACACACAGTCTGGTGAACAAATGAAAACGTACTTTAAAAGTTCGTTGAAAATATCCCCTCGTTGTTTGAATGAAAAAGATATTTGGGCAAAACTATATTCTTGGAAATTCCAATTTAAAGCGGTATGTGTTACAGTGAATAATATTTAAGTGAAATATGTCGTTCGGTGAATTTATCATATATTTCGTACTCACCACATTGTGGCTGCATCGGATGTCAAAGGTGACCGCGATGATCGACATTCAATTATAAACTGCGGGTACTTTTGTCGAATAAATTTTACGGTAGATTGATGAATTTCCTGTCATTATTCTACGTAACGGACGGAAATCAAACATGGTTTTCCATGCACAACGGTTTTAGACGAAAGTACCTGTCTAGCCATAAAAAGAAAACTGATGAAAAATAATCGCAATAATTCACCGATGAAAAAGGTATCACAAAATCACGAACAAACTCCGATTGCGCTTCGGCATCGACATTGATATACGAATGAAACATTCGATTCGTTAGTGGAAAAAGGAAAATAATGCAAAATGCGGAGGATTGGAGGGAATGGTTCTCATAGGCGGATAACAAAAGGAATGCAATGGGGATATCGTTTGATGGCCGTAGCGAGTCGTAGCCGGTCGTAGCGAGTCGTAGCGCGTAGCACCGGCGGCGGCGAACGAACACGCTCCAACTATTGTGTTTTGATTGCTTGCCAGCGGCCTTTTATTGATTACGTCCTACAACCTGAACATAAGCAACATATTTGTAAACAAGACCTTATAATAACGACCCATTTTATATGTTAAATACACACAGATTTAACGTAGCGTATTTGGGCGTAGCGCTTCTACGGAGGTACAGATTTCATGAATTCAATTTCACTTACCTCTTGTGAAAATATTTAAATGTTAATTGCGGAGTACCCTTTCATCTCGTTTATCCAAACTTTGTAAGGGGATTTGTTTACAATGTCCTTAATGACGCTCAGTGTTGCGATAAAAGCTTTGTAATGACCGTTTAATTCATAATTCCTATCATCTATATTTAATTATCATCTTGATTGCGGGTCATATTTCGTGGTGGAACTTAATAATAAAAGCGTATATTTCTTGAGGTTAGAAGCGTCGGAAGCGGGCTCAATAAATTATTATGTGTCGCCTTTTGAACGCATAATAAAATATAGCTTCCATTATCAGAAGTTATTGTAATTTTTTCATCCGTTCGCTTTATCTTATTTGCATTTCAACACGTAGACGTGATATTAATATTCGTGGCATATTAAGCGTACATTTTGTTTGGTTACAAAGCGTTCATTGAGGGAAAATATGTAATGTAATTGTTTCAATGTTTAATGTATGGAAATGAAGACAGGCGTAAATCATAATATTACGTTGTTTGTTATTTAAATTCATATCAAATACTTATTCGGAATTTACGTTTCTACCCAGAAGTAAATACTTTGATGTATTTATACAAATAAATAAAATTAAAGTGACTGTTTGTAATTTCAAAATTACAGCTTTTTACCGAATACATATGAAAGTATAAACGGTATTATAACGAAAAAGAAACATTTTTTTTTTTTGTCTGTCTGTTTGTTCCGACTATTCTCCAAAACGGCAGATAGCTGATGTTATAAGGAGTAACTAACTTTATTTTAGAAAAAGGATTAGGGATCCATGCAAAAAAACCCTTGAAATTGTTAACAAAATCCGATTTAAACAGGCAAATCATATTTTTAGAATAATTTCACGCGGAGAAAACCGCGGGGCACAGCTAGTTTTTAATACAAATAAAAACGGGATTCGGATACAACGAATGACTGTAAATTATAAAATAAGTCAGCAATTTCGGCTGTGCTTGGACAATTTTTAAAAAAATCGGATATTACTAAACAATTATCGGCTGGGACATAAAACGTTTGAGCGCGGCGCGTGCCCGCATAGATTCCGGTTCGTTTTGATCCCTTCTTGAATATTAAGTTTGCCCATTACGCCACTCGGTAATTCGAAAGCGTTTAGAGCGCTCCCCACAACGAATTTATTACTTAATATCACTTTGACCCGACGCCTGGCACTGATTATGAATCTACTGAAAGTAGCAAATATATAACATAAGATTATATTGGATTTTTATAATGAAAGTTTGATTAAATTTGTGTTTAAGCAACATTTTATATCAGCTTATCTAGGCTTCGTCTCTGGACTAAGTACAGGGCTCAAAAGCTGTTCTACACAGTTTGACTGCGTAGGTATTGTAGTTTTGTAGGGAACAGCAGTTTTTTTTTAAATTACCTATGAAAAATTTCTCGCGGGGTTGAGAATGATGTACTGAATACGTCGTAACCGTCTGAGCGTCGGTGTCCCTTCCACCCTGTATAATTGGAAGCAGCTTCCTATTCATATACTGTGGTCATCACTAATCACCAGAGCCGTCTTGCTATTATTTTTTTTGAGCAATATGGCAAATTTTCGTTTATAACATTTCAGACCTTTTTTTAAATAACACTATCTCCAGTGCTATTTTATAAAGTCAAAAATATGAAATTTATCAAAACTGACAGATTGTCACCTGTCAGTTTGGTTAAATTGGCCCCAAGTGATGTGATGTTGTCAATTTTCAGACAGTCGTCATTTGAGTGGTGGTTCTGAGACATTTACTAAAGGTGTAATATTTACTTATTTGATACAACAATCTTAGTTCCCATGTCTCATGTGGAGTTTACTTTTACTTGCCTAAGTAAATATAGTTATGCGAAATGGATATACAACATTTTTTTTTTTTTTTTTGTATATTCGTAACCTGATTATAGTTGGTTCAGAATAAGTAACTGAATCGATTCCAATAATTTATAAACCATGTTATATTTTGGCCCAAAAATATTTTAAAAAGCTACAAATTGGACACTGGTTGATATTAAGTACCTATCGCAATCATTTAGGTACCTATTGCCAAATTATTATTATCAATGAGCTCAACCACTCGTGGTGACCACGTTTTTGTGCGGACAACCAGGTAATAGAACAAGCTTGTACCTTTGTGATTTTTCATGATACAGTTTGGAAACTTCATACATAGATTCTTTACATAAAAATATTAGACACGTGTTTCAGGTTTCGCATATACTAAAAATAATGTTGTATATGGATTGATACGTACCATATCTAAAATATAGCTAGTGCGACAATAATGGCTTCAAACGTCATTGAATCTTTAGTAAGATATCCAATACTTTTACCGACACAACGCTACATACATAACTCATATATGATGTACAAATGTACCCAAGTTTCTTTTTTTGTATTCCCCTAAAAGTTTTTCTCTCACTTTTTCTCTCTCATTGGTGGAATTTGATGAAGTCTTTACGAGGATAACGGAATGGAAGTGGAATAGTTTCTTTATTGCTTCCCCACATTGTTGGAATGCGCACATCTGTGGGCTTTCAAATATTTTATCTCTGAATTTCGGGGCGAAAGAAAGAAAGTATGAATAGTTAATTATTCACCGCAGGTTCAAGACACGAGTGACATTTAGAAACACCTGTCTATTCCCCCGAGGCTGAATACATGGCGTTATTATTTAATGAAGTTTCAAATGGAATGGATATTCTTGAAACCATTTGGAAAGCAATCTCGACATGTATGGTAGAGCTTGCACTTATTTTTTACGTTTTTGAAAAATATTGCTTTAATATGAAGACTCAGGGAATATCGTTTTATCTACATGCGAATATTCAAATGAGAAAAGATATTCAAATGGAACTATATTATTTGATGATTGACTGATATTATTACGAAAATATATCTGATGGTAGTTTCTTACCGGAGGGTAAAAGCTTTTTCTTATACGAGTACATGTATAATACATCTACTTATACCAAATACTGTTTTAAGCTTTCACGGTTTATAACTAACTTTACTTTGTACTTTATGGTATCTATGTAAGCCATGCTTTGAAGCTTTTATCTTTTATTCTACTTGATAGATTCAGACGGACTGCTTTTTGGTGCAGGTAATTACGTTCATATTATTGTTTCAAAAGATTTCATCAAAAGAATTTCCAGAAAACGCCACCTAACAAGCGTACTTAATGATCAAGGGATACCCTTCCGAGCTGGCGAAAACTCAAAAGACAACGAATAAGGCCGAACAAAGAAATCGCTTTTACTCCGCTTTCCTTAAATATTTCCGTATATCGTGTAGGCATTACCTATGTATGGGTATGTAAACCCGTATAAATTCCTTTAACGGCATATGAATCAAGTGTTTTTACTTTCGACGGAATGGGGCACATGCGTGTTGGCTTGAGAAATATTTGATTGTGGACTTTCTCTACCTGTACCTTTGTACATTTATGAAGAAAGTATTCGTTCTAGAACATAATAATATTTTGGTCGTGAGCAATCAATAGACATGTGGGGAATATGGACAGGATGTTTGAACCCTTGTCCGTAGTAATTGATAAATGTTTAATTAACTTTTGGGGTTGTTGACGAGTTGCCTCGTGCTTCACAGTGGCGTTGACGTGTATTGTCAGGTCCATTACACTTACGGGATTTTCTACGAAATTCACTATGGGGTGTAAACAAACTCTGTGGACATGATAGGCTTTCAATGATGGTTGAGGGTGTTACCACCAATCGATCGATAGCCCATCGATGCCATTGTTCGTCGATCGATGGTTGAATGGATTAGTCGATGTCAGCCAAAGCTACCATCAAGGTCGACCGATGTCGATCGGTCGATTGGTGTGGTAACATCAAATACTTGAGATGATTATGGCATTGTCTTAATGTATTTCGAAAATATCAATTAGTGAGAATAAGCAGGTATTTTATTTACTTATCGTGTTGGAATTACGAAATATTTTGCAAAGCGGTGCAAAATTGTTTAATATGCCTAATGGCTTCCAACTGATATCAAACTCTTTAGCGGTTACGTCTTTTTGCGTCGCATTAGTCCTACACATAGGGCGATAGGTAGTACCCGTACCCTGCGTTTAGTTTACCAGAGAAAGTTTCACGATAAAAGTCTATCGCTGGCGGTAAAGTTGGCGCTCGCAGCCACAGCAGCCTGATCGCGCCGCCACAAGTAATCCACAAACGACGCCTTGGGGATAACAACTCCAAAAATAAATTATCTCGGATTTAATTGCAATTATGTTCAGTGACCGCAAGCATCATCTGATGAAATCACAGCCTATAAAATACTCGACCCAAACTTTTAACAAGTTCTGTTTTAATATCGTCGGAAAGCTTTCTTATAATTGTTTTTTCTGCTCTGCGAATCGTGAATTCGTGCAGAAACAGAATCGAGGACTCGAATTCCAGCCTAGTATTTGTTGAACTACATAATGCATTTAAACCATTCGGCGAGATTTATTTACATCGAAGAGAAAACATCGCAGTGTTTTCCAATAGAATTTAATTAAACTAACAACCATTTACGAAATAACATGACGTGGTAAAAGTTTTGATAGTAGCTCTGGCTATTGATTTTCCAAAGGCTATCAGGGGCAGGAGCTTCGTGCTCCTGGATTTGATAAACTGAGGATTTATTAATGAAACAGAAAGCACGTTAATCTCTGTCCAGAGCACGGATCTGCTAAATGGGCCTTGAAATTTTAGCTTCGCGTTTTTTACGTGGATAGAGAGCTGGCAAAATAAAGATAATGGCTTTTGTTTTAGTTATTATACAGATTTATGAGGGCTTATACTTTAATTTCTTTAAAAGGTATCGGTGTCGTCGGCTTTTGTTTTATGAAAATTTAATATTGTTTTTGTTGTTATTGATAGGATTTTCTTCTTTGATGAAAGTACTTTGTTTGCTCGTAGCAATTTCTGATATTAAAAACTTGCCGACGTTTCATATTTTTTTTGTAATATAAAGCAAACAATTTAAGCTAGGAAAAACTGTTCAATATATTATTACTTACGAGCATTACATTATGTATCGATAAAATCATAATACAAAGAATATACGCCAGTAACAGTTTTAACCCCAATTCAATTAAAACGATTACAAATAAATTATTGAACTTTAATTTTTCAGTTTTAACATTAACTTTACATAACAAAGTACTTGCATAAAATACAAAAATCCGTTAATTAAAGTGAATATTTTCGCTATACATATTGTTCGTCTGTCGGGCATTGTCGGGTACTGTCGGGCACTTGTAGGCGTGCTTCACGGCGCCGTCTGACATTTCAATTATCGGCAGATGTTTCAGCTGTCAGTCATGTACTATGTCAAGCGACGGTGACACTATCATCATAATATTCTATAGCGATATGATAAAAAATATACTTATTTAAATACAAAGAGATTTGAAAACATTCGGATTAAAATGCTACCAGACACGCGGGCGTATGACATTAGGCAGACCGACTTGTTACGAAGTAGTAACAATTAGTATTGGATTACGATTTTCTTCGTCTTGTGCCGTCTATTGCTCGTTAATATTTAATTGTGTTTGTTTAAATACAATCCTTCCTTGTGTCTGATGAAATAACTCATAGGCAATAATAATCCTCTTCAGAAAATTTCATGCTGCTAGATCATTTCTAGACCTAACGGCTGTTAGCCTGTGCTGTCTCTACTATCGAGTAAATTTTGTGGTGCTTAGACTAGTATTTGTGAATCGGAGAGCACGATAAGACGCTGGCGTTGGTCCCGGCTGTCATTTGTAGATCTTTGACAGTCGTAACAGGTAGTCATTGGCCACAAAGTCTGATAACCGGTCTTTCCCAAGGGGTATTACCCAGCGCAAACTGGGTTATAGAAGTCAGATAAGTAGTCTCTTCATGTAAAATACAGGTATTGGGATCCATCCGGTTAGACTGGAAGCCGACCCTAACATAGTTGGGAAAAGGCTGGGCAGATGATTAGAATATATTTCGTAACAAGTTACCTAGTCTAAGCATCTGTAAAAGAACGCATTATTAGACTCAGAACTAAAGTCAACGGTGCTGTAGGTACCTACTATCTACGGATACGTATTCTTCTATTGCCAATTCTGCATTATTCAGAATGAGAGCTGTGATAATAGTTTTCATATCGATATGCTATAGCATCGATGCTATTGTTATCGAAACAATATGAATATCGATAAACGTGAAACAGCTTTCTGCGGTTTGTTCATCTCGAATATTAAAAAATCAGCATATGGAGATACTACAGAAATATCCCAGGCTCATATCTCAGAGTGGATGAGTGTGATGTATGATAATGACGCCGAATACATAATATGTACATATATTGATTTCGACACGAACATAAAAATATTTTGTGCCTCGAAATCTGTTGTGTAGAAACCTAATCTATTTTGAGATATTTACCCGACATCTGATATATGCCACTAATTTAATTCGGATAACAATGTAGAACTATTCTCATATACAATATTAAGCCAGTGTAACCTGTAGGTACGCAGAGAAGGGTCAATATAGCCTACGTTACCGAACTCACACGTGTATCCGTTGGTACGTAAACTTAGATAATACCTGCTTACCTATTCCGCGTCAAGACTAATTAATAATGGAACGTAGTACAGTGTAAAAGCCTGTTTAATTAAATTTGCCTGCGTCGTATGTTTGAAAGGAGAACGATTAACATCTTGAAAGCGTGCGGTGACGAACATGGTTCGCATCAGCATAATCTGAGCGCTTCGACGCCAATATTCAAGCGAGAGGATAGTATGCAGTTCATGGATGTTTAATCGAGTGAGAAGCCATATATTCGAAAAGCGATAAAATAAAAGAGCTTAGAAGAACATCGTCATTAAATACTCGTAAGAGCGAAGTTATACGATGTCGAAGTTATGGTTAGAGCAAGCTTCCG
The DNA here is from genome assembly GCA_963082995.1 of Noctua comes. Classification (NCBI taxonomy): domain Eukaryota; kingdom Metazoa; phylum Arthropoda; class Insecta; order Lepidoptera; family Noctuidae; genus Noctua; species Noctua comes. Next base: position 9,750,229 of record OY720273.1, read on the forward strand.
TTCCGTGATAAAATTTGAATTAAAGTAGCACTTTAAGCAGTATGCTATATACAGAGAAAACAACTCAACAATTATGACAATAAGATACATTCTAAATTGGTTTCTTTTAAGTATTACTAGAATGTATCACAAGGCAAACCAGTACCAAAAACGGATAATTAAACATAAACTCGAACACAAAACCAGACAGCTATAAATAGGATAATAATAACGGTTTTGAATTTGAAGACAACACCGGTTTTACCAGAACCGTCGGCATTGGGCCGGGTACACATCAGTCACGCTAAGCCTCACTTGTACGATACTATCACTACAATCCCTTGCTATGTGCCGACAGCCCATATGTTCATGTAATTTGTCTTACACAAGCAACTGTCGCCCTTTTGTGTACCATTCTTAATGGCTTTTGATGATGGTTTAATTAAAATGTTCATAGAATTATTGGTGGTGTTCAGTTCTTTAATTGAATTTTGATGTTTTTGTTCTGGTGAGGATCGATCGCGTCAAACGCAGACTGATGACGTGGTATTTTAAGTTTGTAAAACAAATATTATTGTTTCGTTTAGTTGTCAAATATTAGCTTTTGCTCGCGGCTTCGCTCGCGTTATAGTTGGAAAGTTTTTCACGGGAACGTTTTAAATTAAGCTAATGACACTCGGGGATAATGTTTCTTCCGATTAGTGAAAGAATTTTCCGAATCCAATCAGTAGTTCCGAAGATTATCTTCTACATTCAAACTATTAATAGTAAAAATACGAGTCGGTATTTACGGTATTTCATCTTGGAAACGCGATTGCTTGTAGTCTACACACGTTACAAATTAAACTTTAAGTTAGTTAGACTTTTTCCGACTATAAAAGCTCGAACGTAAGTAAGCTCATAAAACAGTACATAATATAGACAGACAGAAGGTTCCCTTCACTCACGAGGCATTATCGCATCATAAATTCTTTCACGAGGCAGACGAAAAGAAAACGAGCTACTTTGACATGTTGCCGCTCATTCCGCCAGTTTTACGCTATAAAACAATTCTTAAAAGAAAATATAAATACGAAGTTGGGACTTGAGTGGCAAGTGAACTGTGAAACGACTGGGTTTCTGAAGAGTTCGAAGAAATATTAAATTAACGTCGCCTTTCCTATTCAGTCCTGAAAGTAAACATTTGTACGTAACACAGTCTCCACTTCATTTGCACGAACGGTAAGTCTCGGGAACTGTCTTGGGGCTACAGTTTATTTTTCCCTGTGAATGCGCCATTGCCAGGAGGCAGTGTTTTGTTTTCTTGAACGTCCTCCGCTCGATTAGTCGTTTCCTTTTTATTCAGAGACACGTGCGGAAACCAGATGCTATCGATGTACTTCGACTGTTTATTTACAGTTCCTATTGCTTTTGTCTTCGTTTGAATTTGTATTTGTAGCAACTGGAAATAAAACCATTCTGTAAATTGAATATATTTGAAAGTGCTTTCAAAAAACATAAAGTTTGAAACACTTCATAATAAACGAAGTTAATGTTGATTCTGTTTCGCTTTATATTTCGCAAAAATCTGTTTTAATTAAAGTTTTTATTTTACAAAACTGAGGAATTAGGCCAAACTAAATTTCTAAAATGAAAACCGATGAATGTGGAGCAGTGGGAATGAAAAAGTGAGCCACTTAGTTTAGTTTGAACTAGTTCGTAGAAGGATTTAGCTCATTAAGTGAGTGTGGAGACGCGGGTAGTGTACACGGGCGTACCAAAGGGTTAACCACGTCAAACAGTTGTGTCCACAACTTTTATTAGACAAGTTTCCGTGATGAACATAGTCTGAATATTTTTAAAAGATAAGTATTTGTAAACTAACCATCAATGGGGAGCATTGACGTTGCCATTGTTAACTATTTTAATATCTATAAAATTTTATAAAACAAAGTGGCCTCTAGTGTCAGTCCGTGTGACAGTGTCGTTCTTCTAAATTGGGCAGCAAATTGAGATACGATTTTCAGCATAAATAGAGTAGAGAGTTAATTCCGGAAGGTATACATATGTATACAATCCATTAATGCAGCAATAAAGAACATAACGTCACACATCACGCCTGTAATCCCTGAAGGATTAGGCAGAGGTGTACCTAATAAGGTCCCACATTTCGCCTAAAGAAATCTCGACTTTTTGTGCAAAACATAGTCGGCTCAGAGCTTCAAAAAATAAAAATCGAATAAAAGTACATTACACACAAATTCATACGTACACACCAAACTTAATTAACTAAATTGCTTTATCATTCCATCGGTCGTTCGGAACGTTTTGTCAATAATCGTTTACGTCATTAGCGTTTGTGTTTTATATTCAAAACGTTCCCTCCGTCAAAGAAAATCGCCTGTGAAATACTGGCCATCGCCCCGATCGATGTGCACAATGGAATCTTTTTAATATAAAAATGAGGGTATTTTAAAAATGTTTTCATATCGAAGCATTGACTGGAAGGGATATTAAATGTTTTCAGCGTACATTTACTTGCTTTAGACATATTTATAGATAAGAGTAGACCCTGCTACGAAAAGAACTACCGGGTGCATTATCACTTTTGTTATAATAATATGGATGCTAATAAAGCATACAAGATAATACGTAGGTAGGCAATTCAGGCTAACCAACAGTTGTTGAGGTCAGCCGGCTGCTGCGACGCCTGAAACCGCAAAATCAGCATAATCGTCGGTTTCAGAATTGGTGAAATCTAGAGAGAATCGTTGAAATGCTATGTTGAAGAATGTAATAAAATTGTGATTCTCTGACACTAACATAATTACAGCTCTTCAGTGTTTCTTACCTCATAATCAGAGTGTTATTCACAAAGTATACGCATTGTCTGCTCAATGGAGAACAATTAGGATTCCCTAGCCACCCTCCCTGTTTCCACACCCCACACGTCGGGCGGGAAAGGGACTTTTTCTTTTTATTGTCCGTTAATTGCTCTGATTGGTGCGACGGAACGAAATAAAGCCGCATTCGTGGGGATTTGTAGGCTCGCCCGCGTTCAAACGTAGCAGCCTCTAATTTAGACTTGATTGTAAAACGGCTCCGAGCACTTTTGCTGTTTGTATTTTCTCTTTTATTTAGTTTTTATTTTATTGAAATTACAGTATTCTTGAACTTTATCGAAGAAGCAGATGAAAGAGGAATTCAAAAGTTATTTCGTTGTAATCGAATTTAGAATTGGGTGTTCTTTCCGCTCCAGATAAAATGGATAGGGGACGCTGAAAGGATAATGCTATCCAAATGTATTGCATTCGGTTTTTCTGTCATTTATCAAGTTGATCATTCATCAAGTGACCGCAGGGGCACTAAACTAATTAATAGTATAGCTGCAGGACGAATCTTCTCACTTCACTCAGAATTAATCGTTTGGGGAGCGGCCCTCATCGCATTGCGGGGAGACAAGAACAACTACAAGAACTCTAATCTATTGTAGTTGAAACTAAGGAACAAAGCGCTGCGACAGTGCGAGAGAGTTATTCCGATCTAAGGCTGTTAGTTCATTGCAAGTGGCTAATGGCTGCGGTGAGTGCCTACAACTATCTACACGAAGGTACTCGTAATTCAGTTTCCTGCTGACGTAATATTATGTACACATGTGAGCGGGTCTACAGCGATGAATTTATTACTAGGGTCGATTCCGAGTATATCATCTAAGAGTTATTACTCTTGAGAGAGCCGTAAACATAATAGTACAGATATCTATGGAAGGAAAGCAATCGTTGGGTATTAAAAGATTTATATCCGATGTGAGTTTTATCGAAAAAGCCGGGGATTAGAAGCGTGGCGTGTGTTGGTTGGCTTATAATACTTACCGAATAAAAATCCGATTACAATCCAGTATCCGAGCCGGGCATAACATAACATTTTCATTTTTGTATCCTTCCGATACAAAAATGAAAATGTTATACGAATAAATGCTTTATCGCGATCGGATATGTTTAAAAATCGAGCAAAGTCCCGTACATCACGAGCTAATATGTATCTATAGCAAAATTCAAAAGCGATTTTTCGTCAAATAACGATTGCGACTTTGAGATAAGGTTTATTTTTAAGGGTTCCGAAATACTATGTCCTTTACAACATCAAATCACAATAAATACAGTAGAGGGAAATTAATTTTAAAAGTTATTCACTGTATACATGCTATTGCTCGTGACTTAGTACCTAACTGGTACTCTTTTTAAGTTCAAACTAGAAACGTAGCAGTGTTTATAGGTTAAACTACAAAATGGCGACACTGCAAGTTGACTGGCTGTCACCTGGGAGACGATAGCAAGAATAACGGCACTCCTTGCTTTGTTTTTGCAATGTGAAGTACAGGTGGCTATAATGATCGGTGTGTTTGCAACAGGGACTGTGTTTCTACGACATTAATGCACGTTTTCACTAACATTTGTTGATATCCAATGAAATGAAATACGAGTAAAAAGCTTTACTATTAATACTAACGGGATATTTACCATGTTTACTGTTTTCTATGAGTTCCCGATATTAAGCGAGTAAAAAGCTGTAGACATGTTACTTGCACGCGATTGTGAGGACTCGAAAACGTCCCAATTGGGACATCTTGTCTTTGGTTTGCGTAAAGAGAATCATAATCTATGCCTCGACAAAAAAAGCGCAATCGTTCAAATGATATCTATCTCTTTTACTTATGTGCTTAACTTATCTTTTGTACTATTCATTAGTGGAATTTGTCAAAATGTGTACACTATAGGTATGCAACGTAAGTAACGTCGCCGCGTCGGTACCTATGAACATAACATATCTTGTGTACAACATGATTGGTGATATCTCACTAAATGTTATGTTTGAACAGTACGATACTTTGGATTTTCATCTTCTGGCTTTGCTCTGAGAGCTGGAAATCCAACGCTGCATAGTGATAGTAAAATATTTCTATGAATAAGTCATTATAATTTATCAGCCCTTTGTCTTATTATTTTATTGCTTAGTAAAATTGGTTTCTCCTTGATGGCACGGTTTCTGTATCTAGTCAAATTATTTAATCAAAATTATAACATTGAAATTCTTCTTAAAATCATTTGCAAACTTATTAGTACCTCGCAGTAAGCTAGTGTATGTTGGTGTGAAAAGTAGATCGGTTTTTTGGGATAAAGCTGGCTTGTCATGGGCGAAACTGAATACGATAATCGAATGATTTATCTTTTATAGTAAGGTTTTAGAGGGTTCCTTCATTTTTATGGCACAGTTAAGTCAAGGAGCAAGATTCAATGAGTGAGTTGCATTGCCATCCAACGTGGCAATGCTGCCAGCCTTCTGAGCACTGTTCCTGTTGACAGCGAAGTGGACGAATTTTTTTCCTTGCTTTTTTTCTTTTCTATATTATGTACATAAGAGTGAGTTGATTAAATCAAGCAGGTACGTAACTATACTTACAGAGAATATACGATACAAACCCTTGAACATTCTTGTAAATACACAATAAGTTTTCCCATTCGACTGAGTAATCGAACGATTCGAACGATTGGGAAGAAATATTATCGACGAAGGTTCGTAAGTCGAAACCCTTTGAACGTAAAAGTTTTTTTATTCCATTACTAAAACGCTGTAACTCTATCGTCGACGCGATTTATTGAAAAGAAAGCGACAATGTCGTGCAGATTTCTTGAACATTCATGGATATATGAAGTTTTTATGAATAAGGCGGGTAGCATTGAAAGGAGTTACTGTACCTACGTTTATAGTAGTAATGGTAGTACTGAAAGAAAATACGCTGAAGAAAAGTAAGTCTAATTCTTTATTAAAGTTATATTTTAAACTGTTTGCTGATGGAACATAATGGGAGCTCCCATTTTGGGAACGTTGAACTGTCGTAGTCAAGTTTATCCTAGGTCGCTTATGCTTTTCCTATACCATGACATGATGTTATAATTTGAATTTTCACTAGAATACAACCATTTTTTACACATTTTTTATTTCAGTAGTGACAACATTGTTATAGACATCTTAAAATACAACATAGATACAAATATTATGCCCCAGATCGGTCCCCTGGCTCCCAAACTACGTTTTCACCTGTAAATTGAGAGACCCCAAGTATTACCGATATTTAGATTTAATGACGTCATTTTTATTATTTTTGTACATACATAATATAACATCGAATCAAGCTACAGTTAGTTTCATGATAGAAAATGAGCTTTAAAGTTATACGTCTAGCATTCACATCTGCTTTTTTTTTGTTTTGCCGCTAATAAATTTGCTGAGACACCCTGTAGTAGACTATACTATCCGCGCTGTACCGACAAGGGAGTTGGATTTACGCTCGGGATGCAATGAGCCGACCATTCGGAGTGGCGTGCCCGGCCTTCATTTTGCATGATATTAAACTGGAAAAATAAAAAAGTTGATATAAAGGGAAACTTGGTCGGGGAATTATCATGAAAAGCGGAGGTGCGGCACGATGCCTAGGTAACTTTGAGCGATGCTTTTTAGTTTGTTTTCCCGTTGTAGTTTTTGGTACATGATGTATTTTTAGATAGAACCATTTAACTCACTTTTTATTGTAGCCTCAAAATGGGAGGTATAAAGTTTAAAGCGATACTTTTTGCCAGAAGTGACGTAGATGACGTAGTTTTTCATATTTTATAATATGCATGTTATTTGTGCAGCAGTTTTTCTTTTTGTCTTCTTCTCTTCTTTCGTTGCTTGCTTTTACTTCTGTATAAGTTAAACAATTCACATGTAAACTGCCTTATTGGGCTAGTGGTCCCAAGCGCGACTGCTGAGCATGAGGTCCTGGGTTCAATTCCGGGGTCGGGAAAAGTGTTATTGGACTTTTCCATCAGAAATTTCTCAGTAGCAGCCATAGCAGCCATGGAGGCTGGTTTTGTGCCCTGTTGATGACAATAGGCTCACCCCTATTACATGGGACTTAAACATAACTGGTGAAATGTGGGTGTGCTATACATAGGTACGTCTCTGCCTAACCCTTCGGGGATTACAGGCGTGATGTTATGATATGTTCACGTGAAAACTACCATAATTATTAACATCTACGACGATTACTAATGATCCCCTTTCTAGTTTAAAAACTGTATTTGTCCCTGTTTCCCACCCTTCACAGTGGCATTTCATTAGACGATATTACGTACGGACACAAGTAAGTAGATCTGTCCGTTCATGTTGTAGAATTAATCAGTGGCCGGCGCCGAGTCTGCTCTATCTTTCTTGTTGTCTCCGCTTGCATTTTACCGATATTGCATTTTATTTACATTCTTTAGTATCACGTCTCTTTTTTTTTTTTTTACTTGGCAAAATCATCAAATGAGTCCTCCCACCCAGGGCAGATCGGGAGGGACTGTCAGAGTTGTACTGACTAAAATCCACGGTGTCCTTCAATAGCCCTTTATGTTCCAGGGTCACGGTAGTTCTATAAGTCCCGCGACCCCGCCAGGCTTTGACCCTCTAGAGGGGGGCCCTGTCAATATGCTGACACTCTTTGAGGCGCGCGTGGAACACAACACGCCGTCGACCCGGGCATGGTCCATGGTCGGACAGCGAGTCGCCCATTACTCGCCGCCCGCATGCGCCTACGGTGGCCGAAGATCGTCTGCCAGTATCACGTCTCTTTGAATAAAAGTGAAGTTCCATATTTTCTTTATGATACGCTCATCAAACATAGTAAATGTTTCAAAGGCGTCTTTACCTTAATAGATATGCCGTATCTAAAGAAATAACGGAATTTCCTGATAGTCTATGGTGATCAGTAGACTAAAGAAATAAGGAATTTCAGATAAGCTACCTGAGTTGTGTCTCTAACCAACTCACGACAAATTACGTTCTATAATATCTTGTCTAAGAACGGGGAACAAGGAACTGAACTTTGGGTCAATATCGATCTGCTTAGACCGATTCCATTACGAAAATATTCCGATAGCGAATATTCACTCGATCGGAAGTATCGATATAAATAATATCCATTATTTTGGATTCTAGAAGTTTTCTTTACGTTGCCTGCAGTCAATTTACAAAATGGATTCGTTTTGCGACTTAGCTTGTTCATTTGAATAGAAGGCAATTGATATTTTATTTTCAAACGTTTAGAGGTACTTCCAACAACGACGCTTTGAATAATAAGAAAAAAATCTCATTATTATATGAAACTTTATAAACAAGGCGTTCCTAATGAGCTAGTATCAAAGTTACCAAGCTTCTAAAGTAAAACATAGACCGGGCAACAACACTAATGAACTAAGAAGTTCGTTCATAATCTCCACAAGAAAACACAGCATAAATGATGCGCTTCTAGAAGAGTATTAAAATCCTACCTATACTTGCGCATCACAGTTCGTTTTTACCGGACTGTTCACTTAATGTTTACTGAATTCTAATGGGCCTACCATACGCACAAGCCTCACCACAGTTCTGCCTGCGCAAGCCGGTTTGTACACGGAACGGATGGTAAAACTGTGGTGAAGCTTGTGCGTGTGGTGCAGGCATTATTACAAAACGAACTAAATTCGCGACGAAATATAAGTAACGATTATAGTCATCATCATCATCGCACGAACTCAACTCGATATTTAGAAACTCTCATCCAGCTGCTACATCATCAGCTGCCTAGCCTTTTCCCAACTATGTTGGGGTCGGCTTCCAGTCGAACCTGAATACCTGTATTTTACATGGAGCGACTGCCTATCTGACCTCAACAATCCACTTAGCACTGGGTAATACGATACCCTTTGTAAAACTGGTTGGCTGGCTGACTCACCCAGCTGATACATCCATTAATATAATTTATTAGATTACTCGTCGTCCTGTGTTCGATTTCCAGGTCTGGCAAAGTGTTAATAGGTTTCTCCATCTGGAATTTCTCAGTAGCAGTCACGAAGTCTGGATTTGTGCCCGGTTGATGGCAATAGGCTGGCCCCCATCACAAGGGGCTTAAACATAACTCTAGCGAAATGTACTATTAGGTACACCTCTGCCAAACCCTTCTGGGATTACTGATGTGATGTTATGTTATATTGAAACATATATTTGTGTGATAAAATATTCGTAATCAGTAGGTTATAGAGTCCATAATTCGGTGGCCCTGTTCAGTCTACTCTAATTTGAAGATAGTAATCGCGTTTGAGATACGAGTCGGGTGGCGCTGCGTGATTTACTAGTGTTGTCGCCTTAGTTAACGAGGGAAACTTTTTGCGCGAGACTACACGAGAATAAATTAGCTAAATTGTACTGTCAACTGATCCGCCTGTTAGTACGCGCCTTTTTAATGGTCTATATAACTTAGTTATGCTAGAAGTTGATCAAATTAACTACGGAGACTGGAGACTATTATTGAAAACTGAAAATGCGATCTCGTTACCTATAAGAACAGTCAACACTCTACGGCAACTTAAAAAAAAAAAAATATAAATAATTTAAATACAAAGAAAGAACAACCATCACACTAAAAAAGTTGATAAACTAGGCAATCTAACAAATTACTGTGTTGTAGATTCTATTGAGCCTTCACAGACAAACTCAAAACTAAAAACATGACTACTCAAAGCAATACCAACATGACTCCTAGCAACATAAAAACTTTACAATCGAGTATTGGCAATAACGTTCAACTTGGAGCACGGTTCGCGGAATCAGACACGTTTAATCGCTCAACTATCAAAAGCTTGTTCAGGTCACTAACTCCTAGTTCTGAATTGAAGATGTTCGAACTGAAATCGAGGGTAAAAGCGGCACTAGGGAGCTTGGGACTCGAGATGGCGAACTGGTTGACCTAATAGTGAACGGATGAATGAACGAAGGAGCAACGTGACGGAGAAACCGATATTATATCCATTCGTGAATGTCGACGTTCTAATCGAATCGAATTTAAAAGCAAGCTAGTTAACTAGCTTCTTTTTGATTAATGTCAGCATGATTACTTATTTTGTAATGATTGTTGTAACTTTTTATAATTGAGTATATCTCAGCAGAAGATGCTTATGAGTATAAGAAAGTCTGAAAGATTTTATTTGATAAATAAAATTTTTAAACAGAATATTAGTAGGTCAGTCAATGTTAAAAAAAACCCGGTGTGTACGCCAAACTTAGACAATAAATAAGTTCAGTCTAAAGCAAACTTACACGAACTTCTTTTCATAATATCGTGGCACACTGCTATAAATTTTTGTATAACTTCTTATGCTTGAAACAGACCATATATTTCACGAAAGAATACGGCCAAAGCAAACTTGTGTGAGTATAATCATTAATTCAAGTCCCCAACTGTGCTGAAGTTGGCACAAGTGAAGCTTGCCAATACAATTTGTAAGTCGTGTCAGGTGTTAAAACTCCGGAGTACCGGAGCGAAACGAAGTCGACAGTAAATCTGGATAAATTCAATCTGAGCAAGTTCTACTGCAGTAAGCTCAGACTAACTTTTATGCTTGGATTTGTATCTACTTCGTAATTAATACTAAAGTACTGTAATCATGACTGTAACTCACTTACTAAATATTTGCTACAACTTGCTAATTGAATTCCGAGATGGAACTTGGAAATATGAGCACGATAAATGTACATGATTCAGGGAAAAATTAAAGTGCTTTTGGTGATTTCTAAAATATTCTGAAATAAAAATGAGATTTAGTTCAATAAAAAACTAAATAGGTCTCGAATTTAAATTAAAGTTTAATTTAGGTTGCTAAATACTTTTAGCCTTTTAGGAATCAGTCGAACTTAAATAAACGCTGTTTTAGGCATTTTTTAGATTAATGTGAATATTGAACTTCTAGAGTTAGGTTCAGTTTCATGTTTAATTAATCGAGTTTAACTAACGCCTGCTTACACAGTGCGGCACAAAATTATTGAGCGCCTTGAGAATAACTGTGAGCAATTTGGTAACATTAATAAAGCTACAGGCGTTCTTCATGTAAGTTCATTCATTTGGGTCGTTTTAAGGAAAAGTTTCAAGTTAATTTTACACAAAGGACCCATTTTTTTTTGTTGCGACTTTCTTTTTTTAGGAATTTATAATACTTACGTGAGTTTGCTTATAGGTCAAGTTATTTATACTTGAGAGTATTGCGACGGGCTACTAAAGAATTAATGACAATGTGAAACGAATAATGGAATCAATTTTATTTAATAAATGATAACATAGCTTTTATTAAAGAAAGTTTATGCTTATTAATATACGGATTTAAAGCCTTACCTACTTCTCCTATGGGGAGGTCGAAAAACGAACGACAATGTTCGGTTTTCGTCTTCCTCGTAACTCTCGTTTTATTTAGGAATTCGAGAAATGGTTTTTGTTTGACATTTTTGACTAAATGTGTTCAGTCGTTTATGTGAGATTGAGTAGGAATATCAAACAAGATTTTACAGTATTACATAACATAACATCACGCCTGTAATCCCCGAAGGGTTAGGCAGAGGTGTACCTAATAGCACATCCACATTTCGCCAGTTATGTTTTAAGTCCCATGTAATAGGGGGCGAGGCTATTGCCATCAACCGAGCACAAATCCAGACTCCATCGCTGCTACATAAATTTCTGATTGAAACACCCATTAATACTTTGCCCGACCCGGGAATCGAATCCAGGGCCTCATGCACATCAGTCGCGCTTGCGACCACTCGACCAACGAGGCAGTCTTAAATAAGGAATAATTTATTATATTAGCTTAATGTTGTTGAGTGTGCACTGATTTCCGAAACAGGGAAGTGCCTATTACATCTGACGTCTTGCAACCCCTCTTCACTTTCATCCCAGCCTTACATCATAATACTTTACTTCGGCGTTTCCTCAACACGTACGAAGTATTACAACACCCTTTCCTGTTTATTTTGCGTTGACCTTGGGTTGAGCACAGTTCTTGTATGTACGTAGGTACTATGTATGTTAGGTTTTCAATGACTGGCAATTTCTTTCTAAAAAATCTTATGATATAAACCTTATGCCTCAAGTTTGGATGTATAACACAATTGTGGACGTGTTTACTGGTATTTATGGGTGATTTAAATCACCCATCATCATCATCTGCCCTAGAGCTTTTTCCCAACTATTTTGGGGTCGGCTTCTAGTGTAACCGGATTCAGCTGAGTACTCGTTACCGAGACTGCCTATCTGACTTTCACAACCCAGTTAGTACTGGGAGTACTCCTTGGTAATACGTTGTCAAACTTTCGGGCCAGGGTCACTTGCTAGTGTCTTGGCGGTGTCTCTTGACATCGCCAACGCCTTCAACTCCATGCCCTGGAGCTGCATTAGGGAGGCACTCCGGTATCACCGGGTGCCGACCTACCTTCGTCGTGTGGTCGGGTACTACCTGACGGATAGGGCCGTCATCTACCCCGGTCGGAGCGGAGAATGGAACCGGCGACAGATGTCGTGCGGTGTTCCACAGGGATCGGTTCTGGGACCGGCCTTGTGGAACATCGGTTACGACTGGGTACTGCGCGCCGACCTCCCTAGCGGCGACAGCGTAGTTTGCTACGCTGACGACACGCTGGTACTGGCACAAGGGAGGTCGCACGAGGCGGCGGCCGAAAACTCGACACGCGGGGTTTCGATAGTCGTGGAGAGGATCCGGCAATTGGGTCTCGAGGTGGCATTGCACAAGTCCGAGGCCATGTGTTTTCAAGGGCCTCGGAATGCGCCACCGTCGGTATCCCTACAGACGGCAGGAGGGGTCTCCATTGGCGTCGGGTCGACGTTGAAGTACCTAGGACTCGTCCTCGACAGTCGGTGGAACTTCGTGGAGCATTTCCGACGTTTGGCTCCCAAACTGGAACGGACAGGGGTTGCCTTCAAGCGACTCTTGTCCAACCTGAGCTGTTGTGCGGTCCATGGCCCTTTATGGAGCCCCGGTGTGGGCGCGTTCTTTGAGGCGGCGAGCCACCCACTACCTGAACGCGCCCCAAAAGGTGATAGCCATAAGGCCGCGGGTACCGCACGAACTCCGGCGAGGAAACCACTTTTATTAATACCCAGTTTGTTGATGTAGTTCGATTTAAACTTCAGTACTACTAGTATCGGCATTGTACTGAACACTAGTTTCGTCTCTATATTTTATTAGACGAGATTATTTGAGTAGGACATAAATAATATATTCGTGTTTGTATGTGGTTGCCTATATTGAGCAGACAAGGAGGATTTCGATTGAAAAGGGTACTTACTGTAAACAATTTGGAGCTTACCCCAGTCTTGTCAATGTCCACTTTTTATTTTATGTGTCACAAGATATTTTGTTACATAAACATTATTCTCGTCATATCTCTTTTATTATGACCGTGATATTTGTTAACTTCATTGTATAAATAAGCAGTCCTTTCGTATTTAATAAGTTTATTTTTTATTTTTCTTAGATTATTACAACATATACATACATAAAACTCACGGTTTTTTTCCATGGGGGTAGGTAGCGTTATAGAACGCCAACGGCTACGATCCTTACATAGGTACTTCTTTCGCCTCGTCCACGTGCATACCTTTACTAAATAAATACAATATTTTGATGTATTGCAGCTATCAGGCCTTTTAAGACCGACGATAAGTAAAAGGTTACTTAAAACCTACCCTTGCCTTGCAAAACACATTTTCAAGTTATTATTAATATGATGGTCCTCATTTGATACATATTACACCCAGGTATACCTTCACAACGAATACATACGGATACTTACAACAGAACTACAAAGTACGCACGACGACCAATCAAGCCAAACAAAACCAGTTTATGCGGATCTCTCATTGTATTGGAAATGTATACAAAGCGAGGCCATGTTATACTGGAAATTTTCAGCTTGATCGATATCTACGCGGGTGGTTGGAATACGAATCTCTGAACTCGGAACGCTGCCATTTTTTTTTTCGACATCGTCACAAGGAACGATAGCTAAAGCTTTCGTCACTCATTTCTTTGAAAGCCTGATAGCTACCACAAAGGCACAGATAAAATCGGCAGCCAGTTATCGGTACGGAGGCGTGCGATCTTTTGTACCCGCCAAAAGGATTTGTAAAGCCATCGAACCGTATTGCACCTATAGACGGGTCCTTTTAGGTAATTCGATTGGCTTATTGCTTATTTTAGAAGATTATTTAGCTTGTCTCTGGTTTTCTTTACGTTGGAATATCTAGTTAGTCGCTGCTGCCTCTAAACTGAATATAAAAATGTGTTAAAACTAAAATACAAATTAATTTAGTTATCTACCGCAGGCGGAGTAGTAACTTAAAGTATAAGAGGAGGAAGTCAGTTGTTTTTGTTCTATCGTGTTTGGATATTGATACCTATCCTTCAGGTCTGTGGTGGAGTTTTGCTAGTTTATTTATTTTGACCCTGCTTAGTTAGACCTTTGAGAGGATGGAAGAAAAAACATGTTGCACCGACCCCAAGTAAAATAGGGCAAGGGCAGAAAGGAGATGATCATAATTATAATTTCCAACAAAGTTATAATTATTTATTAATATATATATTTTATTATAATTGCTTATTCAATTACGCATTTGCTTAATATCATATACTACTGAATTTGGGTTGCCCTATAGAATGCTTCAACAAACAATTTCAAAACGGCGATGGTGCCCATAACCACTGAACTATAGAAGCAAAATGTGATCGCATTATAACGTGTGCGTTATCTGCTGGATGTTACTGCCCATAATCCATCTGGTAACACAATTATATGAGACGGCTTGACCCATGGGATAAGAGGGGTGGAACATTCGTAGTCGGAAGCCTCACGGAATGAGGTTACCAGATTAAAATTGTGTGAATGAAGAAATTGACTGAGCAATTTGGGAAAGAAAACAATTGACATACAGAATGTATCACATGTGGTGTGGCTGGGCTACCAGTGGCGAAGGTTCCATACAACTCCATTCCTACCGGATTCCCTTTGAAAATTGGCACAGTCAGTATTCAATAGACAAATAATATTATCACATTAAAGATATGTACTCCGGCTTACCTCTTACAAAAATTGACTCTTCGCTACTGATGGCTACAGATAAATAATCAGCTGGCCCATACAAAACTTCAAGCTACTGAAGCTAGTCGACCCAAATGGATAAAAAAGATGATTTATTTTTTCGCGATTACGACAGTTTGGTGGTCTATGTCACACTCTTAAATGTGAACACACTTTTCTAATACACGCTGTAGAAAAGTAGAGAGAGAGATTTTTAATCGAAAGTAATTAAAAAAAAAATTGCTATAAAATAAATGCACTTAAGGCCTGTTTCACCACCTACGATTAAGTTCCCGTTAACTTAGTTGGCAGATAATTTCATACAAATTCTGTTCCATTTTTGAATTTTTTTCGGTAAGTAGTGTCTAATCAAACATCGTGAAATAGGCCCTATAACATTTGTCTTTGAAAGCGTTGTCTTACATTTAACTTAGCACATATTCTATTCGTTCATACGATAAACACAAGAAAAGTGCTTTTACTATTTTCCGAGCGGATTCCCAGTTGTTTTTGCTGCGAAAGAAAGGTAGAGAATTAGGAGCAAAGGGGTGTGGGACGGTGGTTGTAAATCCCGAAGGGTCTACTTTAGTGAGCGTCTTTAGCCATAGCGACTCGTACTTACTCGCAGATGAATTTAGAGACCTTGGTTTTGCTCTGATCTCAGGGAAAATCCCGCTTAAAGCACTTTTGTTATTATTTTTAAAAAGGATTTTGCTTAACCCGGTTAAAGGAATATTTAATAAAAGCAGCCGTAATTGACTCACTACGACTCGCAGATCTCTTGTCATACAAAATTATTTTGTGAACATAACCTAGTGTTGCTGTTGCAAATATTTTAAAATGAATAGTTAAAAATTTTGCATTGCAGATTTTGAAACTGAATTTATTATGTTTCATTGATTTTTATATCTCCAACGAACTCGTTAGTATTTATTTATTCAACCCACATTCACTTGTGTCCAATAGTCGAAGTGGGTCTTCGTTTTATTTATCCACCTTATAGAACCCGGCCGCAGCAGTAATTCTTATACAGTTTTTGCGTCTTGGACTCTCGGCCGCCATGATGTCAATACAAGCCTTGAAAAGTGTCTACTTCATCTCTTGATTTATTACTCCAATGAAAAAGTTTTCATTTGTTTCTCTCTCAGTTGTTTCATTGCTTCGGTGTTTGAACAAATCCTGGACTAACATCGAAGTTAGCTAATAATAAACTAATTTCTTGTCACGTTGTCTTTGTATACTGAGGGAACTTGAAGAAAATTGTTTGTGTACGTAATTACCCCTGCGCATTGTTGGCTGATCTGGGAAATGGAAACGGAAACCCGTTTGCAAAATGAAACGACTGCTTCTACGACTTCCACCGAATTTCAGAAGTCTACCGGAGTTTGCTTACGTCACAACTTTAACGAACAAGTTTGGGTATTATTGTGTTTTGTTAGCGAGAATCCTGATATAATTAGAATATTACTGTCGTTGCCTGGTCGTGAATTGTGGTCTAAATCCGAGTCAAAGACTGTTGTCTGTAGTCGCCATGACTGTTTGGACTCCAACGTTCTAAGTTTTTGCGGTTAATGTAAACTATTCCAAGTATTATTATGATTTAGGTACGTCATATTATTTACTCAAATTAATAATAACAACATCCACAAAAAGGCATACATAACATCTCGCCTGTAATCCCCGAAGGGCTAGGCAGAGGTCAACCCATTAGTACACCCACATTCCGCCAGTTATGTTTAAGTCCCAGGTAATTAGGGGGCGAGCCTATTGCCATCAACCGGGCACAAATCCAGACTCAGTGGCTGCTACTGAGAAATTGCTGGTGGAAAATCCCAGTAACACTTTGCCCGGCCTGGGAATCGAACCCAGGACCTTATGCTAAGCAGTTGCGCTTGCAACCACTAGACCAACGAGGCAGCACATTTATCTTTTTAAGTTTATTTTATTTGTAGAACTCGGTGCCATCCCCTAAAATCTCATTTCGCTAGCTGTCCTACATAGTATGTAGGTACAAAGCTTACTGCCGCTACTGTAATGAAATTTTAAATTCCTCGGATACGGATACATACATACAGGTAAACATGGAACATATAAATGGAATGTAAAACTAATATGGAATAAGTGCCGAGGATAACAAGTTTCTCATTTCTTTCCCGACGTGCACTGTATGCTGTAACGTATCCTTTACTTTAATGCATATTCCCTGAAGGTTTAGATCGCATTTTATGATTTATTTACCAGTTTAAGGGCAATAGCTTTTAAAACGATTTCGATTTATTTAAGTACAAGCCCGATGGGTTTTCGCATCGGGAAAATAAATTACAAACTTTCATACCTTATTTAACCCCTTTATGAATTTTATAAAATCATTCCGTAGTATTCACTATAATTATACAGGGACCACAAATGTTATATTTACACCCGGCTGTGCGTAAAAAACTAAATAATATTTACATTATATACAGACTACAAATAGAACTAACCTAATGAAAAAAAAGAATTAAAGTAAGAAAACAAAAACAAATAAAAAACGACGACAAAAGGACACTTCAGAGTGCGTCAAAGTACTCCTCCGCATCGCTGTCAACTGGAAACGTACCCAGAAGACTGGCAGCATTGCCACGCTGTGCGTTGTGTGTGAACAAGGGAATTAATTTAAGATCACAATCCAGTCCTAGATTTCAATTCCGAGAAAAAAAAAAGTAAATAAATAAATAAAAGAATGAAAAAAAAAGTTTCAAAAAGTTTCAAAATCTGTTAACTCTTTAGTCCGCAAAATATGAAAAGCTACCACAATTTCCATAGCTGTATCCTGCATTACCAGGAAGAAATGAATGCCTAAATTAACCAAACTGAAGTCTAGTGTCATGAATCCCTTCATTTATGATATTTAATATCTAGTCCACTAAGCCACTACCCAGGCAGTTTCGTAAGCTCTGGTATTTTAAATACACATTTACATAGGTAGACTTATATAAATCTGCATAGTTATATCTACACCTATGATATTCATCTTCACTTTTTTATTGGCCCTATTTTTTTGCCCACCATCATTTTATCTGGGTCCATCATAA
This sequence comes from Noctua comes, assembly GCA_963082995.1. Taxonomy (NCBI): domain Eukaryota; kingdom Metazoa; phylum Arthropoda; class Insecta; order Lepidoptera; family Noctuidae; genus Noctua; species Noctua comes. The sequence goes on from OY720273.1 coordinate 9,768,246, forward strand.
TGCTGGATCAATTTTAATTTTAAGTCCCTCTTTAATCAAGAATCCTGAGATTTTTCATTGTAGCAAAACTAACAAAGACCACTATCGACTCTGAAGCTTAGTAGAAAAGCTTTCGAAGGACAAACAGGAAAACTGTGGGAAAAATAGAATTGCTGTCGTTTCATGATCGGTCCGATTCCGATCCGTTTCAAGAGAACTGTCCATTCGATCAAAGTGTAACAACGAGAACCGGAGAAAACTGTCTAATAGTCGACGGGGCCACCATTTGTTCAGTTCTGAAGGCACAGCCGGTGTGATTCCGGTTTCGGCACAGGTTCGGACAGCTCAATGCGGGAGCTGATCGGCTCCTGTTACCGACTGTTTGTCTTTATAAATGTTGCATGATATTGTTTGCATTTGTATCGGGCCCGCGGTCGACGACCCTGATATCCGTTTAATATGATAATCCGCATGCAAACAAGCGGCGGATTGCCCGGCTAAATTATTTATGCACCCCGGCCTGCGGGTGATGGCTTCACTTGTTGGCGACGACTCGGATTTTATTGAACCCCCGAGCTTCGGACAGGTGAGACCGTCCGTGACAAACTTTTTTCACAAGTAATCCTGCACATAAATAATTTAAGAGTTCGCTGAACAAACGTTGGCGCCTGTGTGCGGAGTGAGGTGCGTACCGCGCGTATCGTGCGTACTACTCACGCGGCCGGCCGCTGCGAATGTCCCATACGCTTGAATAAATAATGAGTGAAAAAATGTGATTGTGTAATTTTTTTACTGCGTGATCTTCCATATTTTATGTTGGCGTGAAAACTTCTGCTAAAATAGTTTATTATGACAATCGGTCCATAAAAAATCCATTTGTTTCAAATCAGAAGCGTTTACGTGGTAGGTAATCTAGCTGAGATTTTTGAAGCAGCGAATTGCTAAAGCCTGTCAAAACATTTCTATATACAGAAATTAAAGACAATCTTTTCGTCCTACATTCTCATCAACCCACACAGTAAGAACAAGAACTTCATTACGGACAAATCAGAACAGAGACGAGGTGAAACCATTTAGCCATTGAATCAAATCGTCGCTTTGTGATACGGAGCCGTAAGGGACGCGTAGGCAGATGCTCGCCTCGGCTTAGACAGATGGTAATCAATTTCGTAGTAATTGAATCTGGTCAGGCGTGCATGCATCATCCGAGATCTAGACGAGCCAGCGATAGTCTTAATGAAATAATGCTGGCTGTAATTCGATACGTACGTACCTACGTATGGCCATTAAGTAATTGTAATTCCGACGAGTATCGTGTTCGTAAGGGCTATCAGAACAAATGTGATCCGATGTTTCAGTGAGACTGAGACCATTTACAAAAAATACATTAAATACTGCCTCGTTGGTCGAGTGGTCGCAAGACTGCTGAGCATGAGGTCCTGGGTTCGATTCCCGGTTCGAGCAAAATGTTATTGGGTTTTTCCTTGATGGAAAAAACCCAATAATCAATAATGATTTCTCTGTAGCAGCCACGGAGTCTGGATCTGTACCCCAGTTTATGGCAATAGGCTCGCCCTTATTAAATGGGACTTAAACATAACTGGCGAAATGTGGGTGTACTATTAGGCACACCTATGCCTTCGGGGATTACAGGCGTGATGTTAATGTGACATATGGGAATTTTTTACACTATTACCGAAAGCAACCAGTTGGTAGATTACGATAAAGTTACTTTTGTTTTATCTTATTTATCGTAAGTACCTACTAAGACATATTGAAATTGAACTTATCGGACCGCCCGATAATATCATACGTTACCCGAGAAATTGAATAATTGTTTGCTGTGTTGCAATAATTATTCCATGAAAGTGATCGCAATAATAGTTACTTTCAAGTGTTGCATAAAATGGTGAGTGGATGTCATACCTGCACGGATTTTTTTAACCGTTGATTTTACAATCACAGTTTATAACTGCTTATTGGTCATCGCTGATTCTGCGCAGGATAAAGCATTGCAAGATTTTTAAAAGTAATTATTGTACGCTTTGAGAGTTTTCATAGTTGTTACCACAACCTAATTGCTAAACATATATTGATTGGGATCCACTTATTAGCAGAGATAAGAAATGCTTTGAAAAATATCTAAGTCGTAGGTACTACCGCGATCAATGACAGTCGACCACTTTTCAGCCTTATGCCCTGAGTAATAATAAGTGGTCAAATGTCAGTGAGCGTGGTAGTACTTGTCCTAGAAAATCTAAAAAGTAAGCTCTAAGAAGAGTGCTAATATGAAATCACAACTAGTATTTCATCCTTTGTTCGTTGATTGTCAGTTTTTTATCATAACCACAAAGTACTACCTCCATTAAATAATACTACCGATATAAAGAAGATTACAAATAGAAACCAAAAGCAATAAATCACGTACAACATTTCGCTCAGTGAAGGGCAGAAAGCAATAAGTCGCAATCAACTGATCGCCTAATCTCTCTGCGGTCAACTTTGATAGTACTGTGTTCTGTCGCCATTACATCAGAAGCCCTCCTCTACGAGCGCGCGGTGTAAACGGAACATAAATGAGTCGATTTTTGAATCGGAAAAACGGTTATCGGAAATATAGTTCAATTGTTTGCAACAAGCACAATCAGTCTCATCCATCATAAGTGAAACGAGTATTTTTAATTTGAAAATCGACGTATTTATTTACGATACGTTTGCACCACACGCTCGTGCTAGGGACTCGGAGGCCTAGGACGGACCCTCGACTGAAACGTATCGTGTACGTACTGGAATGGTTTTCGAAAATAAAATATTCTAAAGCACTTTTTTTATTTTTTTTGAGACAGGCACAATTTAGGATCAACCATATACGAGTACATAACTATAAGAATGCTTAGTCCTAAAACCAAGTAAATAATGTGCAACCTTCACTCCGTGCGTTCGTGCAAGGCCTGCTAGGCAGTACCTACTGTTGTCTGTTGTTCTGTTGCGGTCGTTAGTTCGATACCGCTGTTCCATCACTGAATCTGAACTGATTTGCGTTCAATAGAGATAATTTTGGTAAAGTCTGGCGTGGTTTACTGCTTCTGTTTATGAGTATTGCGAATTTGTGATTGAGTTTACGCGTAAAGGCAAAACTTGCGCATTTGCCACAAGCCACTAATCTATACTAATATTATGAAGAGGTAACCTTTGTTTGTAAGTTTGTATGTAGAGGGTAATCTCCGGAACTTACGATCCAATTCTGAAAATTCTTTCACTGGCAGAAAGCTACAGTATTCGTGAGTGATATAGGGTAAAAATTATACTTATATCATGCATATTAGCCGAGCTATTACAATTTTTGCGGACGAAGTTGCGGGCGAAGTGCTAGTTGGTTATACGTTCAGAGTTAAACATATTTCTCAAACGATCAAAAGAAACAGAAGATAATTTGGTCCTAAAATTACGAAAGGTCTATCAAAAATCTTGCTATTGCCATTGATTTTTATTATGATATTCAAAAATATGTTTAACCAAGTAACTCCCAATAATTGGCAATATTCCCAGGTCTACAGCTAAAGGCATACAAGCCTGTAGTTGAGTGAAAATTACAATTTTTTATTCAGGTCCGGCTTATAAACCATTAAATATTGATATTTATATTTATGTAGTTGCGTGGAAAGTATTAATTTTTCGGTCAGTCCGAAAGTTTAGCGAGATTTATTGGTGAGATATGTATGTATGTGTGTAAAATGTTTTATCAGGAGACCCCATCGAACACTTTTTATCGTAAGATTTCTCTCGGCAATATTAATATAACACACTCGTTTACTTAAAATAAAACATCACTATATAGTATAAAACAAAGTCGCTTCCCGCTGTTCGTTTGTTCCTATGTATGCTTAGATCTTTAAAACTGCGCAACGGATTTTTATGCGGTTCAGTAATAGATAGAGTGATTCAAGAGCAGCCCCGGATCTTGAATTATTTCGAGGCGGGGCAAAAACTGAAAAATGCCGCCCCCGCTTGACAATATTTTTGCCTTTATCATCATCATCATTTCAGCCATAACACGGTCACTGATGGATAGAGGCATCCTCCAAAGAACGCCACAACGGCCGGTCAAGCGCTGCTCTTCCTATGTTAAACCTATATTTTTAAAATACATGGATGGACGTGTTGGACCAGGCGCGGTCCCAGCTTAAGTTTTTCGGGGGGGTCACAAGGAGCCATCCAGGAATTTGGTGCGGGACCGATTGGAGGGGGGGTGTGTTAAACTATTATCAACAACTTATGAAAAACGAAATTATGTTAACCATCTCTGGATTTAAATAAACAAAATAATCAAGGGTGCCTAAGGCTTATTTCCGGGAGGTGCATCTTTAGCTTTCAGAAATTGTGTCATTTTATATTGTGTCATTAGATCTACTGAAAAAAATGCAGAATGTCAGAGCGAGCAAAGCGAGCTTGAAAATTGTAGCACTATATCGGGTAGGTTATATTTTCTTTTGACCATTCATACAGGAGTTGTATAGGTACTCAGACGCAAGAGCGAGCGAAGCGAGCTCAAAAATGTTTGCACCCTTCCTCGGATAAATTAAGTTCTTTTTGTTCATTCATACAGGAATGTGTATAGGAGGAACTCTGTCAACTTGTGGAGAATTCAAACATACAGGATATATTAGCGAGTAAAGCGAGCTGCAAATGTTTAGCTCCACTTCTTTTTTTAATTTATACAGAAATGAGAATAGGATCACTCTGTCAACTTGTGCAGAGAAAAAGTATATGATGCATTGACGAGCGATGCGAGCGAGAAAATTTTAGCTTTCGCCATTCATGATGCCCGACCATGATCCCCCTTCCTGATCCGCTCTTGATACTAATATAACGCAAGAGCAAGAGAAGAGAGCTCAAAATTGAAGCAACCCGCCTCCACCCCGTGTATTAAGTTCTATTTGTTCATTCATGCAGAGATAGAATAAAAGTAACTCGGATACATAAGCGAGCGAAGCGAGCTCGAAAATTTTAGAATTCTGCGTCGAAAAAGTATAAATAGTTTATTATTTTACTATACTGCCCGTTAATAATCGCAAAGTTGAGATAATGCTGAGTAGTGTATTCGTCTACCAAGCTTGAATTTGCCACCCTCTAAATTTGCCGCCCGGGGCACGGGCCCCGGCTTGCCCCCCCCTAGATCCGCGGCTGTTCAAGAGAAAGGTTTATATATATATATTGCACCCGTGCAAAGCCGGGGCGGATTGCTAGTTAAGTATAAAAACTAACATTACTAACAAATAACGACCCAACACATTCAACATTAGATTGATATTAGGTGTAAGGAATAAAATGAAGATAAATAAAAACCAGTTTGTATTTTAAACTTTCATACTTTTACGGCACAGTTTGACAAAAGTGCAGATTTATAGAGCCTCGTCTCTTATCCTGACAGTCTCCTTCTAAAGCTCAACCGGTGATACGTACTAAAGTTCCACTTTTAAGACTCATATACATTAATACCTACAATAAACAATTTCCGTGTTCGATCTCGAATGAATAAATTATTATTATTCATATAAACAGTGTCCGTAATAGACCGGTTGACCGATTGACCGAATCTCAGCATAAGAAAGTCAAACTCATTTGTTTTTATAATCGCCACAGAATAACGACATGGTTGCCTAGATACCGATGCGCTGTTCATTAATTCAGGTATAATTAATTTGATCGATTGATATTAGTTGTAACTACTGATTTAGATATTAATTATCATGATTGTATCAATTGTAGGTTCACTATGTACTTAATTCTAATTACAGCTAGTGTCGGGTCAGGCATGGTACGTATAAAATTGTCATCCTCGTTCTGTGCTGCGATCATATGCATCGTGTTTGAGATAGTTGTTGAATTTTCTTCCGGATTAGCGGAAAATGTTGTTGTCTTATTTTTTTTTTTTTTTTCGGCGTTGCACAACGTTAGACTTCATCCTAAAATAAAAAAGCAAATAAGTTTATGAAAACTAAAGCTTATTAGTAAACCAGCTAATGGCAGATTCCTTTCAAGTTCTTTCCGAATTCATTACCTAATTGATTTCTCTTGAGAATATTCTTGGTGGCTCAAAGGGTAATATAAATAAAACACTTGCTTTTAAAAAGAAAGTTTAAATACGAACGCTTTTATTTCATACCACAGGATGCGTAAATATATGTTAATTTGTTTCAAAAACTTGTCAACACCAATTACGTGACGTGTCTAAAAGTAGGCAATTTAATTTGGCACATATTTTGAAGCCGAAAGCGAGTTTTCGTAAATCGTGTTAAGAGTTTAGCCGTACGACACGACTCGACGACGGCTGCGGACACTACCGACGCGACGTATGCTAATAAGGAACCAACCAAATGAAACAAGAACAAGATTGTCAGGTTTATAAAAATAACAGGCGAATCCACTTTCATTTTTATACCAAGTTCCGGCGCCACGCCATTGTTGTTGGAGCCACTACAAAGGGAACGCATTCTATTTTATTTCTCAAATGCGTTTTTGGAGAAAGCATTACATAAAAGCCAAGCCGCAACTTCCCCGCTTGTCTTTATAACACGTCTGTTCTCATAAACTTTTAAGTGTTCTTTACGTAATACTTATTATAATAATACATTGTTAAACCCAATGTATTTTCACAGATCCCTCGTTATTATTCATCAACTAACAAAAAGCCAAAGTAAATACAATTTATTTGGTAGCTAATATCGAAAGTTTCGCTTTGTGTACTCTCTGTTGTTTATAAGTTGTTTTAGTTAAAGTTGAGTATGATTTTGTTGTTGATTACCGTTGGAATTAATGATCTGTTTTGTTTGAGTGTTGTATTTGTTAGTTTGCAGTAATAAATCCTGAGATTTCGTGTATTGGAACGTTTCTATAATCCTCCTACGCTGGTCTGCGAGAAAAAGAAAAACAAGAAAATGTTTCAGGAGCGTTAGAATCTCTGAACATTAATTATGATCTGCGGTTAAAATGATAAACCGAAACATTTTCGTTTCAATTTATAAAATGAGTTGGAAAAAATGCGTAATTAGGATTAGATCTCATCACTGTTCATTATTTAGAGCCATAGATGCGCTACTAAACAATTCACTCGGCAATTAAAATTCCTTAAATCCTATCAGGCATTCTGAATCTAATATCATAATAGGAATATAACACAATCAAGCTCAGAATGCCATTATACAGCTACCTCCAAGAGAAATCGTAAATTGATGTGAAATACTTGATGAAATCTCATGATCGTCTTTATGATATAACTCTTTTACTGTATCTTACATTTTATCAAGCTTTGTTTTACGAGTGAGAAGAGCTGTCTGTAATAGGTATCGATACCTAAATGTATTCGATTTGAGATCGTACCCGCTCAATATCGATTTTAAGGTCATAACAGCGCTTTAGTTGTGTCAGGTTACTGGTGCATCGGGCGGCACAATAACGTCTGGGATCCCTTTGTTGATGCTCTCAACGGCTTAGGGGATATCATATCAGAGGATTTGATATCGGAACATCAACCGATGTAGGCAGGCTACGGTTACTTTAAACTAGTTTTCAGACGATTGATTTTCTATTGTGCTTGTTTTAATATATCTCAAGTCCGAATGTGTTTGTGCGACTGAGGTTTATTTAGACTTTCTTTCTATCTGATTGATCCGTTTTAAAACTTTGTTCAAACGCCGTTTTAGGAACTTAATTCAATTTTGGTTAGCCATGTGATAATTTCTATCGTCCTTTTCTGGCAAAATCTGCCACCAATTAGTAGTTGGTAGGCGCACTGATTAATCCGAAATCAACGCGAGAATTGATAGAACATGGCGGCAGCAGAAAAAAATTACAAAGTGAGAGTTTGTGAAAAATTGACGAGGATTAAGTTACCGGTTTGTGGGCGCTTCTGCAGTCGTCCGCTTATGAGGATGGATTACCATGCGAACGTTCGCGGTTCCTGACAAATTACTTCATAATGCGCTTGCGTACGTCCCATCGACGAACGTTAAATGAAAATTAATTTAAGCGGAAACTGTTGTTGCGAAATTATTTCTTCATTAACATTCAATTTAAGTAATATTAGCGGCACATTCAAAAATTATTTACAGTGAATTTGCAAAATACGACTTCCGAAACACAAATAACGATAGCTACGAAGATATATAATCGTCTGTCATTACAAGATTGTTAGATCTAAGATCTTTATCGGCTCTGACGGATATTCAAACCGACGACTCGAAGTGTTTGTGGATTAGTGTCTCCTCTAATTTATAAGCGAGAGAAACTTCAAAGCCATGGGCCAAGACGCCGTGGGCAATCAAGTTTGCTTTCCGTCAAATGACCTTCAGAGAAAGCGTAACATTTGACCGATCTATACTTTTAAAACGATTATTAGATGAAACAAGTTATAACAGATTTCTATTCGGTAATAAGATGGCGATCAGTCGAATCAGTACCTATAATTGCACGTAATCTTAATCAATAAATAAGTTTTCAATCAATTGTAGGTGTTGGAATTGTCTCCTGTTCATTCAAGCGATAATCGTCTACTTGTCATTTATGGTAGAGAACATTTCAGCTTACATAATAATAAATAATTGAATAATTAATTAAGCAGTACTTCTGGACACGGCGCGTATCGTTAGGAGGTTACTCTCTCAAGAGCCTTGACCACCGGTAGCTCGGACCCTGTTCCCGATGCTGGTGGGCTACTATTTTTTATATTTTAAAATGTTTTTTATATTACTTTGTATAGAAATATTTAAAAATGTAAATTATATGTAAAGAAAATAAATAAAGGAAATAATTGAGACATTTGTCTAAGCTTTCCTGCTCCGTAACCATTACTCTATAGTCTAGACGTATCCGGATGTCCTAGGAAATACACTTTACGGAAGCACAGAATTTCACATTATTAGATATTATGTACATAACATATCCTGTAACTACGACAGCTAAAAAAACATAACAATTTCCTTTAAGTTAAGTAGAAACTAATTATGGTCCATAATGCTTTGATGAACACCTACCGGAACATTCATCTAAGTTCAGATGTGCAAGTACCTAGATCGGCAAAGGAACGGCATAACAAGACATGAATACTAACATACGTCGTTCATTAATTCAGTAAATATTATGTAAATTGATTATAACATAACATAACATCACGCCTGTAATCTCCGAATGATTAGGCATAGGTGCACCAAATAGTACCTACACTAACATTTAGCCAGTTATGTATAAAGGGTGTAAATAGACCCTTAACATAAAAGAAAGGCACTTTTCACTGTTCTCCAAGTCTTTGCAACCATTTTTTTGTTCTAGACCATACCTGGGAACCAAGTATGGTCTAGAACAAAAAAATATAGTTACGGAGATATTGGGGGTTAAAGTTCTAACTTTTTCACAAGTTTTTTTTTTCACCACGACCCCCGTACTATTCAATCCATTCATCAGCACAATGCCTTGAGTGCGAGTGCGAGTCCTGCCTTAAAACGTGATTTTTCACCCCAAAAAAAAAAGTCGATTCCCAGCAACAATTTTTGCGTAAAGTTACTTAGTTTGATGTACAGAATGCTTGGTTGACGGATATGTGAAGGGTCTTTTTACACCCTGTATGTCCAATGTAATAGGGATCGCGCCTATTGCAATCGACCGGGCACATTTGAGCCCAGACTTCGTGGTTGCTACTGAGAAATTCCTGATCATCATCATCATCATTTCAGCCGAAAGACATCCACTGCTGGACATAGGCCTCCCCCAAGCGTCGCCACATTGACCGGTCCCGTGCGTCTCGCATCCAGCGGATCCCTGCAACCTTTACAAGGTCATCGGTCCACCTAGTGGGAGGCCTTCCAACGCAGCGTCTTCCGGTTCGCGGTCGCCACTCCAGAACTTTTCGGCCCCATCGGCCATCCGTTCTGCGAGCAATGTGCCCTGCCCACTGCCACTTAAGTTCGGCTATTCTTCGGGCTACGTCGGTAACCTTGGTTCTCTTGCGGATCTCCTCATTTCTGATTTGATCACGCAAGGAAACACCGAGCATAGCCCTCTCCATTGCCCTTTAGGTGACTTTAAGCCTTCTGATGAGGCCCACTGTGAGCGACCACGTTTCGGTCCCGTATGTAATCACTGGCAACACACACTGGTCATAGACTTTCGTCTTGAGACACTGCGGTAAGTTGGACGAGAAGATACCACGCAACTTCCCGAACGCTGCCCAGCCGAGTCGGATTCGACGATTGACCTCTTTCTCGAAGTTGGACCTACCTAACTGGACCGTTTGTCCCAGGTAGACATAATCGTCTACAACTTCGAGTGTGGAGTCTCCGATCTTGATAGGAGTGGGTGTTACTTGGGCATTCAACATGACTTTGGTTTTATCCATGTTCATTTTAAGACCTACTCTTTCTGAGGTCATCGAGCATTGTACTGAGGTCCTCCATGGTCTCAGCCATGACCACTATATCGTCGGCAAACCGAAGGTGAGAGATGTACTCGCCATTGACGTTGATGCCTAGCCCTCTCCAGTCCAGAACCTTGAAGACATCCTCCAGTGCAGCGGTGAACAGTTTCGGAGATATGACGTCTCCTTGTCTCACACCTCGCTGCAGAAGGATAGGTTCCGAGGTCTGGTCCTGAAGTCGGACTGACATGGTGGCGTTTTTGTACAAACTCTTCAGCACCTCGATGTACCGATAGTCGATTTGGCACCGTTGGAGAGACTGCAGTACAGCTCAAGTCTCGATCGAATCGAAGGCTTTCTCGTAGTCCACAAACGCCAAGCAGAGAGGCAGGTTATACTCTTCGGTCTTCTGTATAACCTGGCGCAGCGTATGTATGTGGTCTACGGTGCTAAAGCCTTTTCGGAATCCGGCTTGTTCGGGAGGCTGAACAACAATAACACTTTGCCCGACCCGGAAATCGAACCCTGGTCCTCACGTTCAGCGGTCGCGCTTCCGACCACTAGACCAAAGGGGCAGTAAAATGATTATATCTATGTAAATACATATAATCTATTTACATATAATGAGTATCTGTGTAGGTACTAAGACAAAGATGCTAATTCATTCAGCAGTTTTTTTATTGCTTGAAGTATTGAAAGAAGTACGCACTTAACAGGTACTTAATCCAATATGCTACGTACTCATTTCGGCTAACACTTACATAACACTATAATTCCTTTTATATTAATTACTATACCACAATGTAGGACAGTCTTAATCCTCATCTAATTAGCTTCATAATACAATCAGATAAATGCAAGATCAACGGAAGACGTTTGTAAAGTGTCAACGATAAACGAAAGTTATGATTATTAGTGTACAATAATAATATGTGATATAACAGTATCCGTGTGTTTTGTTTAAAGCTATGGCTTTACTACGGATTTGCTTGGGGAAACTTCGCGTTTACATTTCTATAAAAATTTTAAAAATCCTGGGTAGTCTTCCAGTCTAACCGGATGCAGCCAAATATTGAATGTATCTGATGATCATGGAGTGAATGCATATCTGACAGCCAAAAAAAAAAAAAAAAGGCATGATAACGTTCTATATTCACAAAACTGAGTTACTTTAAGTTTTAAAATCATTATTCAACTCGTCTTTTGTCAGTCAGCCCTAAAATGTCCCTTTGGCAACAAGAAAGTTTCTCTAAATCTCCTAAGCAGTTTTGGCCATCATTTGAATAGATAGACAGACATATTGGGGGGCTTTATATGTGTATGATTAAAGCCGTAGTAGTGGGAGGCGCCGGCGCCGCACGGCCTTGGAGAAAGTGTATGAGTGCGGTTTCACCGCGGATCTCGTGTCTCAGCTACCGGGCCCAGCTGATCTCCCTGCGATATAAACGTAACGGACGATATCTCCTTTGAAGTTCAATGATTTGTTGTGTTTTGATGACTGAAGTAGTACATGAGACTTTTATGATACATTGACTAAACATGTGAAATTATTAAAAGATCTTGGACAGTTTTCCAATGATCCATTTATTGTATGCAAGTCTGCCTACCCACTTACCATATTTATTTATTTTACTTGAAGGAGTCAAAGGCCTTCCCCCGAAAGCTTGCCGCGCGTACAGTGCCTATTCCGTCTCATTCTAACAGGGGAAGCCATTAATTTGTTACATAACGAGGTACTCTGTAATTAGTATTGTTGTCGTCCGTATTATTGTGACGACCAAGTTTCTATTAGGATGTTACGTTGTCAGAATTATTAAGTTACTCGACTTTTTCCAGCTGGAATATTAAAATTTCATAAAGTTTCCCCGCTGTCTAGGGCTTATTCTTACATAAGAGATTTGCTGCATATTATTAAGCTCGGTCGTGGTAAATCTCTGTTCTTCTGGAGAGCTGGTACGAAGGGATTAAAGAAACCGACGACGTAGGCAGCGAATTATTTATGCAAATGTCCGATTCTCCAGAACCGACGGATGTTTTTTTATGGAAAATTGAGTGCGTGTGTACTCAGTGAATGTAACTTTGTTGGGAGTTTATTCTAAAGAAGAATTTATTGTTGTAAAACGAAGGATTTAGTTGAAAAGTTATTAAATAACCTAAAATAAGTAAATTAACAACAAACTATAAAAGGGCAACAAAAAACTCCTCCTCAACGCTGTTAGCTGGTAATGTGCCCAAGAGACTGGCGGCGTTGCCACGTTGTATGGCAACACTTAGCCTCTGGCCAAAGTAAAAGCCAACCCTTGGGTCACGGGAAGCGTCAACTAGGCGTTTCGAAATTTCCTTAGTTCTTTATTAATAATGTATTTAGTTAGTTTAATGCCTATTAATTACCCGTTGAAAAGAATTTTGTAGCGAATTCTGTCTTGAAAGTCTATACAGCAATAACAATGTAGACAGGATAAAAGTTTTTGGAAGGCTTGTAAAAGTACAATGATAAGGGGACGGCTACAACATGAGTATTGCAAGTGGAGCCTACAGAAAGTTACGTAAGAGAAAGGGCAGCGAAGCGGACACAACTCCAAACATACTTTTCACAGATTCAAAGATAATGTACACTTGTACATACAAATGTACGATCATACACACGTAATCTTATGAAGAATTAGCGAACATAATTATGAACGTGTTGTATTATATTATGTATGAGCCGCTGAGTAGGAAGTTATTAAGAACTTCCTCAATTTGGATCAGTACAGTCTCAAGTGTAGTTTTAATTGAAACTAATTTCTCAGGGTTTGAATCAAAGCCAAGAAAGCACTAAAGAATTCATATCTTTGCATGCATGTTACGGAATTTTCGTGTATCAATTTGTTCGTATTAATGTTGTCATGTTAGTTCTAAATACAGACAAGCCTCGGAAGAACACACCTATATACACAGAAACAAATTTTATTAGCTGGCGAAACTCCGCAGACCGATATTGATAACTAAACACTATTAAACATTATAAAAGTAATTATAAAAATTAAAAAACCTGACTGAAAATAAAAAAAAACAAGCGCATTTGGAAGCAGGCAGGACCAATTGAAATATAAAATTATTAAAATATGGAATAGGTCCCACCTGCTTCCAAATGCGCTTGTTTTTTGCTTTTCAGTCGGGTTTTTATTTTTATAATATTTTTTTTTATTTCCAGCTTTTTGTTCAGTTTGATAATGTGAAAGATTTCACAGACAATTTAACTTCTTGAGTTTTTCACTTTTATATGATTTGTCATTTCGAATAACCAACTTTAAATCGTTATAAATCCTAAATGGGCATTCGAAATGAAAACTGAAATGAGAACCTGAGGATGATTTACAAATACCTATTTAATGATACTCCACCTAACAAAGTTCGTAATATTTTTTATTTTATTTTTCACAATCGCCTTATTGAATTTCGATTACTGTCTTGTCTTTGCCTATGTTAGTTAGTGACACTTTTAAGATTAAGAAAAATCGATTGACGTAAGCATCATCAAGATCGGCCCACGCGTTTGATCTCTAGAGTGCCACAAAGGAACAAACATAATTATGTGAAATGAAATATTTGATATATTATAATATTGAATACACATACATGGCGGATAATCATATTACCTTCCTCCACTCGGGAAAATGAAAACAAAAAAACGTGGGATTTTTTTTTTTTTTTTACATATCGCATTTGAGATGAATTAATGCAGAATTTAGATGTCACGACTGCAGAATTTTGCTAGCTAACTCAATTTAGCACTTGTTTTGTGGCACGTGCGACTTACAAGCAAACAGACAATCTAATACAGTGAAATTAAAACAACTGAGTCGCGAGTTAATAGGCTTCTTTTGGGTTATTGTCGACCTCATCACTGTCCTCCGGACAAGATTGAGGTCAAGAGTAAGCCCATTTAGAATTAAAAAAAAAAAAAAACTGAATAAATTCTGTATTCAGAAAATAATTATGCTCAACAGTTCTCTAGCATATGTTGCCTGCACCAAGATCTCAACAATTGAAGTCCAGGTAGTCAGTCGAAAGAAAGAAGCATCTATTCAATTTCAAACAAACGAAGTGACAGCCCTATTATGGGTTAAATGCAAGAGTTTACCGTCCAAAACTGTAGCTATATGAGATATTGCGGTCAAGCAAAATGACAACATTGCTTTAGTGTTCCGTAATTTGTGGCACAAGTAACTTTAAACAGAGCCGTTTTGCCTTTGCCCAGCTACCCAGCTAGGCAAACGTTAAACAACTCTGTACACATGCACCGGGTTATTCTGTAGAATGATTTAGGTTGTCATGATCTAGGTTTGGTCGAAATGTTCATTTGAGAAAGAAAGCTCGTCAACCTCTTCTTCCTAGTCTTCTCGTTCTTCCGGTCTAAGTTTTTTGTAATGGCTTAGATTTATATTCCTTCAACTTAGTATGTTATATTCTAGGTACTGTTCAGGAATTTCTTCTTCTTGCCCCATGATGTGGTTGGAAGGCATTAGCCATTGTTAGCATGGACTAAAGGCAATGTTTTGTTAGCAGGTGTCGGCGGCGGCGGGTGGCGGGTGACAGCGCTGGCGCGGCAGCGGAGCGCGGTCACGAGATGAGCGTGGTCGGCGCGCCGCCGCCGCCGTCCGCCGCCGAGGCGCTGTCCGCGCTGCTGTGGCAGCCCTACGAGTGCCGCTCGCCGCCCCTCGCGCGCTCGCGCACCGACAGCGCGCTGCACCGCGCGGGGGGCGACCAGTCGCCACAAGGCGGTCGACATGCGCGCGCGTCAACCCGCCACAACACCGATATGCGGCTGCCCGTGCCCGCGCCCGGCCTGCGCAAGTCGGACTCGGTCTCGGTGCGCGTCCCGGGCGAGCCGAGCCGACAGAACGTGTCCAGTGTGAACGTGAACATAGTGGAGGTGCAGGATGCGCCCGTGAATGTGAACAGTGCGGTGCAGACGGAGAGGGAGCGGAGTGTGGCGAGTGCGGAGTGCCAGACGGAGGAGCCAGCGCGGCGGCGGCGCCTGCGGCGTGCGCGGGCGCCGCGGGTGCCGGAGCTGCTGGAGAATGTGCCTCCGCCGCCGTATAGCACGCTGCCGCCGCCTCCGCTGCCGCACCCGGTGCCGGTGCATCCACCGGCGCCCATATTGGCCCCGCACCCGGCAGTGCATCCACCCGTGCATCCGCCTGCACATCGCTTCCCCTTCCAGCCAATTCCTCTCAGGTGAATACAAAATACAACGTAGAAACAGTAATGGTATAAAAACATTTCGACTTCTGCTTTTGCACATCTGACCTACTTGAGGACCACCTAAGTGAATATTCAGAGCTAGACACAGCTTTTCTTTCACACGATCTCTCTTGCGTGACACAGAAAATAACACAAATAACCACAAAGAAAATTGATGGCTTGGATAACGTTCAGATTTTTATCTAATGGAAGAATACCAAACTGATGGTACACAAACAGAACCCACGATTGCCAGTCGTGTATCTCTATGCCTTAAAACATCGGTAAAAATTTAATTAAATTAGTTAAATATCTCGACAATTCCTTGCCTAACAATAACATCCGGGGATAGACTTGCTCCCTTATGAATTTTATGACCATCTATGGATTTCCAAATTTTGCCCATCGTAGCGTACAGGCACTCTTCACGTTATCCATCGTGCGTTGAAGTCTTTTGTTAAGTTCCAATTATTTATATAACCGAGTTATTATTAGAAATCATTAGTGATTATTCAATCTCATATATGATGTGAATGGACGTACAATAACAGTAAATGCCTATTACATAGACCGAACTGAATTAAAGTCATTGTTTAACTAGTTACGTAAAGACCTTAGTAATTGCGTTCACGTCGTAAAGATACGAATGGCTCGATAAACATCGCGTCGCATACAAAAATTAATGCAGTTTCCATTTCTTGTAACCTAGACTTTGTAGGATTAAGTTGCAAACAGAAAGTTTTTAACGAAAAGTGGAGCGAATCAGCGTCGACGATGGCCTTGCAAATGAAAGCCGAGAATTATTTTCTATTCAACATGCTGCAAACTGTAGAGTTAAGGACATCAGAACTACGTAAACAGTTTTTAAAATCTTTCTCATCTTTGGGAGCAATACACATAGAACCCTTTGAATCGAAAGGAAAAGGAGGGATAAAGACATTATGAATAGCAACACAACAAGACATCAGCATTTTACAGAATAATGATTCTACACCGATTTAAACATAAATTAATGTTTTTAAAGAAACAGAAGACTGGATATTCTAAAGATGGATTGAGAATAAGACTAACCCACAGCGTATAATAAACTAAGATTGTTGCTCCAGGGTTTCAAACAATTGATTAATAACCCTGTTAAAAGAAAAATACTTGATCTACTGACCTCTCTATTTAAGAATATCAAGCCCTATTAGTACCCACGACATCCTCTGAAAGGATGTAATTATTTATACATAACACCAATCTGGATACAACGAATATAATTATGTTACATGACACTAAATTGGATCACTATACAGAACTTCCTCACAAATTGGATCAACTGTTTTACATATAGGATAAACTAATTAATAGAAAAGGTTTCAGTTAAATCAACCATAGTAGGGTAAACTCCTAAAGCAAAATTATCAGACATAATATAGTCTTTGTTGGTATTAACATCAGAAAGGTTACGAGTGAAAGATTTGTAGCACACACGCAACAGATGGATACTACCCGGAAGTTAGATCACTCTCAAATATACAAAAGATGGGTTTAGATTAGAAGATGGCTTACAAATATCAGAAGAGGACTCACTATTTAGCAACTCCCTCATAGAAACCAGAAAGGCAGACGACTTGGCCTTCAGTGGTGATGTGCTCATCAATTAAAATGTGACCTAGAATGGGAATCTGTCTGTCGTGTTGGTAAATTTTTGCTGATGTTATGTTAACGTACTCCTTTAATACTAATTAATATTAACAGCTCAATGTTGTTAATTCAAATCAATCTTGTATAGCTTCGGTATTAGCTGAATCAACAAAAAGATGCAATTGAACGATCATTACTAGCATGGAAATAATACATAGCATGATTCTCGGGAAATATCACTGTCATTTGGAAATTCCATTAAGGAAAATAAGTCCTACGAGAATGTGGCAATAGAATCTGACATAGACAGTAACATTCTTCATACACACAACCATTCTTCTCCTTCTTTTCTCGTCGGTTGATTACTACCAAACGATTTGATAAGGCATTTGATAAGGTAAAAAATTTAAATACCTTGTTTACTACTATCAACATCTCCATTTCGATTCGATCTACCAAATGTAACGAAATCAATATTTTATTATGTATAAATGTACACATTGTATATGTATTCGTTACACATCAGGCGTGCGCAGTTGTTTTTTGTAATTGAAATTGTTTCGGTCATGCAACGCCAAACGCTCAGCGGCTCAGTAATGGACGCTAACTAGGGTGGCCTCGTTATGTAAACGGATTGTTTACACATATCAGACAAGGTCGAGCAGTACAGTTTTAAGGATTCAGTGTTGGCACATTAATTGATTGTCTGGAATGTTTTCTTTCAATATACATAGTTCCACATGTATTTCAAATACTTTTAACTCCACTACACACAATTCAGTCTATCAAAATTCACTGCAGGATAGAGGCTTCTCCCAAGCTACATCACAAACCCTCTCCTCCTTCTGAATCCAGCTTGACCCAGCCACCCCGTGTGAATAAAAGTTTCAATTTGACGAAATGAGGTGAATATCTCTGAGAACTTAGAAGTGATACCGAAACAAACCCGGGGTTACATTCTCTTGATCTATAATCGAAGAAAGCAGAGTTGCTTCTCAACGAGAAATCTTAGAAGCATTAGAGATTACTTTAACGACTTACTGCGGTTAGAGAGATATTGAAATATTTATTAAAACGTGACTTGACACGTGGGCTCAAGGCTTTTGGTAGAGCAACTGTTCTGTCGTGATATTTGGAAACTGCATATTTTTAAACCACTCGCTTTAAAATTTCTGACGCCGTCAAAGATTGAAAAAATTAAAGTTATAAAAAGCAGCTTAGCTAAACTATACAAGGACATCACATAACAAATGGACAGTTTAAACAAAAAAATCCTCGAAAATGATTATACAAACGAATTTATAGAGAACACCAACCGAAATATTCTTAAGAAGTTTAAGGAAATGAAGCAAAGGAAGCAAAACATTCATTAGCATTAGGAAGTTCACCTAAAAAAGTAGTTAAACCTGCTTATTGAGTTAGAAACACTAGTACTAGTACTCATTGTGGTAACAGAAACAGGTTTGGGGCACATGGTGGAAAGTGGCGGCGTCGAGGCTGCAGCTAACACAAGTCAGATCGTGTTCAATACAACCTAGCGAGGTTTTAGTACACCGCCGCCGTGCACTTGATATTATAGACAGCTTGCAACCAAGAATAATATTTTATTTCAACTAGATTTATAATTGATTCTATGAAATAACTTGAACTGGCGAAGCCTTTTCTAGTAAATATTGAGTTGAATTATGATAGTAGATTCAATCCATGTTTAGAATTGAAACAGTTGGATGCTTCAATAAACGATGAGAAGGGGAATCATTTGATTAACGGAAGGACTAGGAGACTGGAAACATAATTGAGTTACTTCTTCGTTTTGAATTTGAAGAAGTACTTTTTTACAATTTTTAAATCATCATCATCATCATTATTTCAGCCAAAAGACGTCCACTGCTGGACATAGGCCTAATTTTTAATTATAAGGTGATATTTAGCTACATTATTAAATTTATTTAAAAGGTTAAAGTTATCATGGTTGATGAAATAAGCATGCCCAGTGGAAGAGAAGGGCAAGGATAGCCGACCCCAATCAAATAGGATACAATACAAGACAAGATATGTTTTTAGAAAATACCTCCGATCATGCCTTGACATTATTACTTTCATAATAACACTACAACAGAAATCTTACATCAGAAGATAATTTCGCGAAACAATTTTGTCGACAGCCACAAACATCAATAAAACAACACATAATAGAAACATCTATTATGTAAATGGCAACAATTTACATTAATAAAGGCACTAAAATGCTCGTTACAATCGATTAGAGAACGTTCACCGATAAACTAATACATCGATATTGACTGCTTCCAATCGAGATGTTGATTGCATATATTGCGCCCCAGTTGCGAGATAGCGGTGTAAGTGGTACGAATAACCGCTTAATTGTGTATCAATGTATTGGGAACTCGAACATTTGTCCCAGCTGATAAGGAGTTTTTAAATGTTCGTACGGGTTAATGATCTTGAGAACTGAGGTCCTAGCACGAGTTTTGACGTTTTTCGTAAAGTAAATACGTCCATTCTAAAATTAAAAATACTCGTTTCACAATTAATATTTACATAATTTATAGAATTTATTTATTTATATGGATAATACTGATTGTGTGTGGCAAACAATTTAAGTAAAATGCTGAAGGATAATTGTATTTTCGATTAAAACATCGACGTATTTAAGTTACGAAAAACGTCAAAACTCGTGGTAGGGCCTCTGCTTCAGATTCACCTCTTGTCCTCATTCGAATTTGTTTTCAGTCATGTCATGACTTCTGCTATACTTTGGATTACTATCTCTTTCAGGAGTCATCTCATTATTCCCCACCTCTTAGGTCACATTTATCTGAAACAAAATATATGTATTGTTTCTTTGAAATAACAAAATGCCAATTTCAATTCTATTTAGAGAATTTTAAGTGTCATCATCGAGTACTATTCTATGAACCCGAAGTTAAGCTCTGAAAGATGTTTTCGTAAAGTAAATATAACTACTTAGTGGATATTAAAGTATATTGAACAACTTCGACTGACTTATTTCTATTTCAAATTGATTTATTCAATGTAATTGGACTTTCAAATGAGTAAATAACAAGTACAGTGTAAAGGTCAGACTCAGGGCCCAAACGATTATATTTGTAACTTATTTAGATTTCTGAACTGTTCTTGAAGTCTGTTTAGACTATAGATTCTCATAGAATTATGAATTGGAGTTTCATATTTGTAAACAATTGGATAATAAATCGAGTACTGTCGTTTAAAGGAAATCCTATTTCGAGAGAACTATTTTAATGTCGGCGATATTAATGTGGGTTGTCAACAATCGAATATAAATGCGTAGTAATGTCTCAGTTCGTGGTGTGTGTCTATGTGTGTGTCCCACATCGTAACAAGGTCCGTGTAGGTCGCTTGCGCGCGCCCCGATGTGGGCCGATGCATCTCAGCACTGTACTGCGGTATATTTATATCTCTACTTACGGTATTTATCATTGTTCTCTGTCAATCGCTTAATTATACGACCGGTTTTTTAAATATAAATACAACAACTTCTGTTAACGACTTTTCTTCTAACTGTACCTGTTAATTAGTTGTATCATTAACGCCCGTTTTTGTATTAGTAGCCATGTAAACAAGTTTAAATATAAGTTAAATCCCTTTTAAAATTGTATGTCATGTTTTCAATTATATTTTTTTCATAAACACACGGATAGATGATGATCAATCAAACGGAGTGACGTCCGCTGTTATATGCAGTTTTTATTGAATACGTAGGAAACGGTTCCCAGTTGTAGTCACCGTTGTCAACAGTTATCATGTGGCTATAATGAGCTATTGTAATAACAGAAAAAAGAAGAAACCGACGACTTAGTGCATCGCATTAACACGCACACGACCAACAATGTTATGGACCACCATTTCTACATCATCTGTAAGTTTCAGAATGTCTTCTAAATTATGTCAACCTAGTACCTTAACAAAAATAAACAAGGCAGTAAATAAAGCAATTAATTATAGACTGTGTTTATTTAAGCCTGTATCAATTTATATTGTCTCTTAGTTACGTGGAGTGATGTGTTATTTACTCAGCTGCCACATAAATGAGTCTATATTTAATACATCACATTGCCAGGTTGTGAATTTTAGGTGTTAGCGCTCATAATGGTTGTATTTTGAAACTTAAGACATATAAATGCTTGTTTTCACATTTTATCGCTTTCAGTGATTCTGGTGTCGCAAGTATTCGCAAGCGAAATTTACTTGTGTTCGAGTAGTAAACAGTTCTGTCCTCCAAACGTGGTTTGTCGGTCAATATCGCTGGTCATTGCGAAACCTCGGCGCGTACGCAGTTGCGCGAAATGTGCCTCTTCGCCACATCCGTGAATAATTCGTATTTTATTTTAAAACACATTAAAATTACCCAACACCATGCAACTGCGGCAGTTAAGATTATGATGGACGAGTTATATAATTTTCCATAAATCTGCTGTTCTAAATTCAACCCATTATAAATATTCCACGGTTACTTTGCCAAAACTGATTAATCATTTTGGATAAAGAATTCCCTCGCACTATTTCAAGCGAGTCGACACTCCACGTGGCTTCTATTCCAAGATTCCACACTTCCTTGAATGTTGAGCTTACAAATAAATAGTTGCACCTCGAGCGATGTTGGCGCTCCGCCAACATCCTAATGGCTCGGGCCTCGCGCCAAAGCCGCCAGAAAATCATCGGTATTGGAAACTAAACTTGCGTCTCGAAGTGGATTTACTTAATGCTCATGTCGGCAGTCTAACAATAACGTTTACAAGGTTAGAGCTCTTTTTGTTGTTGTGAGAGTGTAAAGGCTTTCTGTTCGTTTTTCAAATCGTAATTCAATTTCTTTGATTGTATCACAATAGCCGGTGTGTTTGCGCTGGTGTGTTTGTGGCTCCACTGCTCGAGTGAGCTCAAGATTGTTCGCCCGGCTCGTGACTGAGGCGAGCCGAGCGGCCAATTACGAGTCGACTTCGGACGATGCTCGGCCCAGAGGCAATCCAATTTCCGAGTGCATTGTCCGTCTGTCTACACAAATCTTATGCCATCTTTAATGTTTATTTGTAAGCCTCTGAAATATTGAAATAAGGACATCATTTCCTCCTAGTTTTCCACCATGACACTGCTGGTATATTTTTTTATTGAATATCTTTGAGGAGCTTTGGCCAGTGCTGGTTAGGCAGATACTCAAATACGATTTTTATGTATTTGTTTTCGATTTTTATGTATTTATTTTTCGTTTCTTATGTATTTATTTTGTACCCTATCACAATGTTTTCTTATTTAACCCAAAGATTGACTGGTAGAGGATGCCTTGTGGCATTAAGTCCGCCTATGTACCACTATTGTACATGAAGTTTAAATAAATAAATAAATACGAGATGATCTATCATTCTACCAGAGGAACAATAAACTTGTAATAATAGTTTACCTAACAAACGGACCTTGACTAAAACAGTAATTAAAATGAATATAATTGCCCAGTAAAGTTCATATTGAGGATGCGATTTGTTTTCCTACAAGATTATTATAACGTATGAAGGACTTAACTTATGCTATTTTACACGGTGTGGTAGGCGCTTGGCCAGTTACTAGAGCCAGCTTACGAAATCTTATACGTGTGTATTGTATGTATTGAACGAGGCATAGATCATAACGCAATTCAGGTCTAGTTTCATTTATGAAATAGATTATAAAAGTGATTGTAGGCAAATGTGTTTTGAATAAGCTTGTAACTGATGAAACAATGGCGGTTTGTAACTGATATTGCAGATAGGACCTAACGTTATTAAAATGAATGAATGTAACATGATTGTATTAATTTTGTAACTTAAGACGGTTGTTTTGGAGTCAATTGAAATAAAAAGAGTGAAGGACAAGCAGTTTGTGACAGAGCTAGTTAAATTAAATACTAATGGCAATAATTATACCATCACTAAAATCAAAATAGCAGCAATATTTTTTTTTTAAATAATTGCGGTCCCTTAAAGCACTATCTGGATTTAATTTCTATCATATGACAGAAATAAAATGTTAATAAAAGTGAAACATAATTATAGACGATTAAACAATATTACTTACTGTGGTGTCACGTAAATGATACGATATTACAATATTGTGAAACGATTCAGGTTCTAGATAATCTATCTATCGATCAACTGACACCTAAGAATACCAACTATAAGCACCACAGTGAAATTACAAACATGGAACCGGTCCTTGACTTAAATAGGATTACCTAACAATCTTAGTATCTGTTCGATCAGTTAGATCATGAGCCTACAAATCAGAGCTACAACATTCGAAGAGTTTCTGCTAGTGCCAGTGCTGGGGCAAGTCGACACGGCGCGGTGAAAGTGCTCGGTGTCGAATGTCTTACTAGCCAAGGCGAGTAAGTTAACGCTTTGTCAACTGTAATTGAATTTACAGATGGAATTCGACGTCAAGCGAAGTGAATGTTCTCTGTACCTACAGCTGAATTTATGTTTACTTCATTAAAATGTTCAATGAACTTGGTGCTCGCATTCTTGTGTTCAAACGCTTGATAAACATGTTATGTTCATTCTATTGCCTCCTTTTCCTTTTTGTGATGTAAGGATGGCTTAGGGCGAAATATTATATTATCTGTGCTTAGGCCTTATGTCAAAAGGACGGGCAGCTATGCTTTGAACAGGCTTGATAAGAAATGATTTTGTGATTTCAAGTGCCGATTATTACGTAAATTTTCTATTATTATTAGAGCCACGATGATTCAATGTTTTTGTCTACGTAACATCTCACAATTCTTTCTCACTCATGATTTGGAAAGTTAAAAATGGCTACGGTTAGAGATGGTTTATGATTTGTTTCGTAGCAAAATAATTGCTTCAGAAACTCATTTGTGGCGGTGCACGAACTCTTGCAATATGTACATTACGTCTACGAGCAGAGTGGAGCTTGAATAGTTGAACAGTTTTAAACTGATATGAGGATCAACTTACTAAAGTTCTAATGAAGCATAATGACGAGAGTATTGGTTCAAAGACATTGATGAGTCTTTAAATCTCTAACTTGCGTAATTCTTCTCTAATCCACCAAGTTTTCATCTTTCAAAAATTGATGTCCGCTATGCCTCAAAAATGGATTTTGATGGAAAAAAAATAAACTAACGTAGTGTTGATTAATTAGGGTTGGTAATCTTGGATCTACAAAAAATAAAAAATAATGCTGAGTTTGAAAAAAATATCGTTTGAGAAAAATTATTGAGATTGAATAGTCTACGATACCTGGTCACGTTTATGCCCGCTTAAATTGTAATCTATAAACTTAATCAATAAACGACCTTAGCAACATTGCCACCCGCATTTAGATCCGTTTGCATAATAGCAATTATTGCAAGCGATCAGAGGTTGTTTATTATGCAGAAATATAAAAAGATGCATAAAACAGCAAAGATTTAAATCTTCAGATTTGTCCTACCACGCCAAAAGATATTTCTGTATCGTAGACAGTGACATTTGTATATAGTATTGCCTCGCTCACTAACACTGAAAATTGTATCTAACACTGCCACGCGAGATGTGTGAGCACCCTTTTCGTGTGAAAATTTATGCGCGCGATCTTTTTTTTTTTTGATATTTAGAACAGCGACAGCCATTAATACTTAATTAAGTTATTCCTATCACTCTGTCGTCTCACAAAACCGCAAACATTCTAACATTATCATCTTCCATTCATCAGCAATCAAGTCCAATCCAGGGTAGGTCTCGACTAGCGCCTTGAGGATCACTAGCATACGAGGTATAGGGGAGTTTGATCGAGCTACAGTACGACAAAATGTGGTATTAAACAATGTATGTTTTCTAGAGCGAGTGTAATTTAATTATGTTCGGTGACGACACTTCTAAAGATTCAAATACATATTTGTATTACCGTCAAGTAACTGGAAAGCCGACCTTGTGTAGTAACATTACTAAAAACGTGATAAAGCGCCATAACGTCATTTACAGTCCTTTATGGCATCAATTCCAGAAAGCTTCTATTAATGTGGCAGACACGTCCCATGCGTATCAAGTGTTTATTAGTTTTGCGCATTACGGCCATGTTTATGCTTCAGATCTGATTAGTTCGGAGCACGCACCAGTCTATCATCGCCGACTAATTGTACTGTGTCGTTGTACGATGCACGCGATCCTAACATTTACATGAAAATTGTCATAACACGGAACATCCAACGTTCATGTTTTGTAATTTAATGATTCTTCGTAATAAACACTTCTTTGTTTAACTGTGCGGTTTACGTTTTTTTTATAGATTTTTTTAGTTTGTTTTTTCTAGGTTTTGTTTGGACTTGATATTACGTATTCAGCATTATTCGTCGTGTCGATGATTCCTTTGAAATTTTGACTCGAACTTTGCCTTCTCGATAGAGTTAGTAGTGGCCTCGGACAAGTCCCTCAAGGTGCAGGTAGAGTTACACAAGGAGCAGGACAGGAGATGGGTCATCTGATGGTCTGCGATGTGGCTCTGCAGTCTCATTTAATACCATCGGAATTCTGAATTCAATGTTAAGTAACTGATTAAATCAAGTCTTTAACATCAATTTCTTTGTTCCGAAACCATTAAATAGCTGACTCAGATTAACATTAGAAAAATAAAGTTGTTCCACTTTTGTGTAACATAATGATGAACAAAGCAATCGTATTGGTTGCGCAAGCGCCGCTGTCGACTGAATAGAGATAGGTATAGCGCGTAACGTTTTTGGTGTTATTCAGTATCACTTAAGTGTTGCACAATATCACATTTGAACACTTTCATCGTTATCTAAGTACATATGGTGACGGAAAAACCATAGGATCGTGACATACATTCTTAACTAACAAAGGTTTTAATGTACCGATTAGTAATATTTACTTATTTTGTAACCCTTTGTTAGAAGTAAATACACAAAGGTGTAACGAATGTTATTTACTAGTAAAATACCTGAAACTGAAACATGTTACAAAAACTGTTTCGTCAGACAATAAATATTGGAGAATATCGGACAACTGGACTATAAGTCAGCTGATTGATATAAAATATTGTTCTACATAGTCCCTATTGTTGTAACTGAATATTTCTAAATAAGTTCGAGGACGCGACCTGGCCAGTTAATCAATTGAAATGTCTATTGTTGCATCACAGACCTCATTTGTGAGCAAGCAAAGGTGAGTGGATTGGGAACTCGGAAGTATTGGACGTCTGTCTACAAACCTGTAGACAGATGTCCAATCGTTTCACGTTTCATGCAGTCTTGTCTGTCAATTCTTTCATCACTATCCTTATCAACGCTCAGCTCAGCAACAGAGTTGAAAATCAAAAAGAATGCAATGCTTTTATAAAGACACAAGCTTCTGCTCGCGACTTTGCATGCGTCCAAGAAGCATGGTTTATGGCATTCGGTAATAGTGTAACTTTCCATCACTGATTTTTTTTTTAAAATCGGACTAGAAGTTTCGGAGATTACCTCCGATATAATCCAAACTTTACCTCTTTATAATATTAGTATAATCCTCATCATCATCATCATTTCAGCCGAAAGATGTCCACTGCTGGACATAGGCCTCCCCCAAGTGTCGCTACATTGACCGGTCCCGTAAATATTAGTATAATGGGTGTAAAAGTGGGTTTAACGAAGTCGAAAGGCACTTGTTCTTCCCGTCATTGCGATCATTTTTTTATTCTAGACCATACCTGGGAACCTTCTAGTTACCGAGATGTGGGGGTTCAAAGTTCCAACTTTATCACAAAGTTTTTTTTAATACAAGTTTTTAATGTTATAACTTTACTTTAAATACCTCCACGACCCCGTACCCATTCCCCGTTCAGTGCACCTATCAGTCCAATGTTTGGAGTGAGTTTAATTGATTGCTACCGTAAAACGTGATTTTTCACCCCTAAAAAGTCGTTACCCAGCAATAATTTTTGGGTAGAGTTAGGTACTTAGTTTAATGTGCACAATGCTCGTTTGACGATTTCGTGAAGGCTCCGTTTACACCAGCTTGTAGATTCATTTAGCCTTAGGTGTCATCAATGTAATGTAAAAGCGACAAACATTCTTCTGTTATACGCACAATATCTTTCGCTGTCATTTACTGCAGTCATTATGTAAATTATCACAATTCGTTCGCGATAACGATCATTCACCATCACAAATTCCATGCACTGGGCTCTAATGATTGTGGCCTCTGACCTTTAGGTTTTTAATGAGGTTAGAAGGCATTTCTCTTAGTTGATTGATCGCTGTTTTTATGTTCTTATGTTACGCACTTGATGGAGTCGGATTTGGTTTTATAAGAATGGTATTATACTTCTCCCTATTATTATCGAGTATGAAAAGATAAAGCCACTTGTTACTTAATTGGTGAAGTTAAAAAGAAATTTATTTTCTTGTGTGTATGGAGATTTTTCTTTTCTTATGAATAGGTAGGGAATTAGGTACTTACTTACGTAAATTGTACTAATCCTTATGCTTCTTCTAGTATTTTAGAATAGATTCAAGTTTATGAAATTCTGCAAACCGAGGAGGCCTGTTGTTACCGTGCCTTGAATGTTTATTATGTAAGTACTTACTATTATATGTGCTAGCGCTCTGAAGCCATTAGTGATTCATTAGAAAGTACCTACGCTTGTTTCAAAGTATTGATAATTTTCTTTCCTAATTTGGTAGTACGAGTAGGTAATAAACGAAGGCTGAGTATTAGTCACTCTGTAAATATTGCCACATCAAGCTATAGTGAGTTGTTTTTTATAGATTTGAGTTTTGTTTATGAACATAATGTAGATAAAGTAGGTGCTTACTGCCTACTCACTGCTTTCCTACGCCTATCTATATGAATGTGAAAATCAATAAAGGACATAATATTATAGAGAGAGCGGCTTTTCGGTATAATTATGAATGAATGACTCCCTTTTCGAAAAATTAACACAACAATTGCTCTTTGCAAACAGTGCCCGTAACAATTCCACCCAAGTACCTACCTACGAGTATATTACTAGGTATATAACTAATCATAAAATAAGATACTATGATGCCAGTTTAAATTAGACTTTACACAAACTTTCTAGGTTCAATTTTAGTTTGAGAGACAACTTCTTTGATTCGTTCAGTCAAACTATGCGACAATGACACGGATCCTGTCTGTCTGACATTTGGTAACGACCTCGGTGCGACTGACCCACACACTTGCACTTTACATTCTAACTTAAATCCTCATAAGTCTTATGGATATCAAAATAAAGCCCAAATTCATATGACACACGAGTCGTGGTAGACCGCACCTTGTACCAAACGCCACTTATCGTGTGCAATTTGTTTCTATGACGAAATCAGGTGCCTGGTTTTCTTGATAGTAATGAACGGTAATCTATATAAATAAAAAGAGAAGGCCTGACTGACTGACTGACTGACTGACTGACTCATCAACGCCCAGCCCAAACCCTTGAACCTAGAAAGCTGAAATTTGGCACAGAGGTTTCTTTTATAATGTAGACAAGGAATAAGGAAGGATTTTTCGAAATTCAACCCCTAAGGGAGTTAAATAGGGGATGAAAGTTTGTATGGAAAATCGTCATTTTTGTAGTTTAAACCATAAAAATTGGTGGTTACCATCCTGGTGAAAAATTAAAAACCATGTGTTTGAGTATATTTCGAAGTTCAACCCCTAAGGGAGTTAAATAGGGGATGACAGTTTGTATGGAAAATCGTCATTTTTGGAGTTTAAACCATAAAAATTGCTGGTTACCATTCTGGTTAAAAATTAAAAACCACGTGTTTCAGTGTTTTTCCAAATTCATCCCCTAAGGGAGTTAAATAGGGGACGAAAGTTTGTATAGAAAATCGTCATTTTTGTAGTTTAAACCATGAAAATTGGTGTTTATCATTATGGAGAAAAATTTAAAACCAAGTGTTTCAGTGCTTTTCAAAATTCAACCCCTAAGGGAGTTAAATAGGGGATGAAAGTTTGTATGGAAAATCGACATTTTTGTAGTTTAAACAATGAAAATTGGTGTTTATCATTCTGGTTAAAAATCACGTGTTTCAGCGTTTTTTGAAATACAACCCCTAAGGGAGTTAAATAGGGGATGAAAGTTTGTATGGAAAATCATCATTTTTGTAGTTTAAACCATAAAAATTTGTGGTTACCATTCTGGTTAAAAATTAAAAACCACGTGTTTCAGTGTTTTTCCAAATTCATCCCCTAAGGGAGTTAAATAGCGGATGAAAGTATAAATGGCAAACCCACTCATCACGAAATATCGAAAACCGCTTGACTATACGTCAAGCGGTTCGGTCGGTACACCGATTTTTAAAGTCCTATCGTTGCCTCAACGCCATTTAATTTTGTTTCGGACCTCTGCCGCCCAGAATAACAGCACCCAAAAGGACGCCGTTTGTAGTCATATCACCTTTTGATCTGGCAGTCAGTTCTCATACAAAACATAACATCACGCCTTAAAGCCCCGAAGGGTTGGGCAGACGTGTACCAAATCGTACACACACATTTCAACAGTTTTATTGAAGTCCCATGTAATAGGGGGTGAGCCTATTGCCATCAACCGGGCACAAATCCAGATTCCGTGGCTGCTACTGAGAAATTCCTGATGGGATAACCCAATAACATTATTATTCATAGTATTTTTTCATATGCATATTTTAATGTTAAGTGGAAGAGCGGAGTCACCTAAGGGGTCGCGCCCATTATCACCCAATCTCACGAGGGAGAGAGGGGGGTTTCGGCAGATATAACCGGGTTTAATTGAGGTTTAATTGAGTCTCACGTGAGATTAGGAGGAAGATGAGGGGGTCAACCCAAATCTCACGACATCCCACCAAGGGGGAGGGGGTCGAAAAATCGCCTCACGTAATTAATGGACGCCCCCTAACAAAAGCATCTTCTTGCTTAAAAGGTGATCTCCAAATCAAGTGTGTGACAACTTTATGTAATTGAAATAAACAAATTTTTTTTTAACACTTTGCCCGACTCCGAGAATCAATCCCCACGCTTAGTAGTCGCGCTTGCTACCACTAGACCAACGAGCCAATCTCACACATGCACACCAAAATTTCCACGCGAACGAAGTCGCGGGCAACAGCTAGTTATGTATATTATAACTGTGACATGAGGTGGCTTTTGAACAATTTGGTGGTTATTTTTTTCTGATAGTGACCAGAGACAAGACAACATTGAACAAGAGAAAAAAAATGTGCCACTTTTCAATTAAAAAAAAAAAACCATTGCGCTAATTGGTACAATTATAAGCAATATGGAAATATATAACTTAACATAATTATTTCAAACCCCTATACCTAGGCTTTATCTTCCTACATAAAATAATATTTGGTAACAAAAGATACGCCTACGACCTGAAATGAATACGATCAACATTTTAATCAATTTATTATACGCTTGTGAATAGTGAAACTGTTTATTCTCATTTACATTCAGTTTTTCAAACGTTCATTCATAATATTTGTAAACGTTCAGAAAAAACATACGTTTCAGGAATAAAATAAACACAGACTCAAAACAGTTCAAAGCTTGAATAAAATGAAAAGAATATCTAGGTAAACTCCGCTATGAGGCAACGCAAATAAATCGTAAACGGGAAAATAGCGGAGAGTCGAGAGCTTCATAAAGCGAGACGTATCAAAAGACATTATTCAGTATCGAATCACATCGATTCGAGAATCGGAACGTTTTAAAAACAGAATAAAACATGGCGGCGTGTCCGGACTTCTAGTGTTGTGACTAAGTTACAGATATGATTTTGAAGGAATATAAAAAATTATAAAATTTCAATTACGTATTTTATCAGAAAGTTTTGTTCGTTTAGGGATCATGAAGTTCTATTGGTAAGTTTTATCCCAGGACGACGATAAGGTACACCAATATCTGCCTAAAACTGTAACTTTTTTAAATATTAACAAAGAATTCATAAAGTAACAATCTTCAGAGTTTTCAAAGTCGTTTCTTCTTGTTTATAGAAACTTTTCCCACTAAACTTTGATTCCCCAGTCAAATCATGAGATCACACTGCTACTTTATTTGCTTGCGTAACTTTTTATTATGATTTAGGAGAACAAGAATTCGAAAATCATAAAGTTGTGTTTGAAAGTAATTAGGTACCTACACGATTCTTTGAATCAATTATCTTTGTCCTACCCACGTATTCTATTGTTGTGTGGAACGTGAAGTCTGTCATTCTCATTCCGTCGTGGGAATGTGTGTCTATGATTACGGGGCATTGACAGCCCGCCGGGACTCGACCCGACCCCGGACTATCCCACCGTTGTTTTGAACCCTCCCAAATATGAAATGAGCTTCGCTGTGACAGTCATCGTTGCAATGCATTCGCAATTACTGTCTATTGTTGTTTTAATGGTTGTTTTAATTAAGCTAGTTGCTGACTTACTGTTGGGTGTGAACAAGTCTATTGGATAGTCGTTTTGTCTATTGGTTTACGGTTAACGCAAATTAATCAATCCGTGTGAAACTTTCTCCATTGCTAATGTAGGAGCCTTTAATTTCCAAAACATGTATAAAAGTTACCCTAATAGAGATATTAGTTTAGTAGTCAGTATTGCAATACCGATATTATTTTTCTATATTTAAGAAACAAATAATATCATCGAAGTGTAAGGTTCCGTAGTTGTATAAAAAGAATAACTATCATTTCGGTGTTTATAGTCTGGAGGTATAAAAGCGGAAAACTCCAACAAGTTGCATACAACTCATATGCCATGCAGAGTTTGTGAGGCTTACTGAAAAGCCGTAGCAACAGATGTTTATATAGGTATATTAGCATTAGGTAGGTGCACTACTGAATTACCTACCACTCGCTGTAGGCAAAATAAAACAAAAATATAACGCATGAAGTTTCCTGCTAATCGAGTTAATTAAAATAATGTGCTTATTGTTCCATTTGCAGTAAACACAATGTTTTCCTCGTATGATATTGTCCACGTTATTATTGTGTGCAACACAGGGAAAATATGTTTCAATAAGTCCATGTTATCACCTAATACCGAGTATTAAAATATCAATTCAATTAATGCGGTCTATTTGTCCCGCGGCTTATCATTATGAAGTTAAACACTATTTATAACAAAAACCTAAAATGTTATAACAATTGATACTTAAAACCAAAATGGTCCTTATTTTTTTTCCATATTATTTGTACCTAATGGTTTTGTATCCTGCTGTGTACCGAATATAATGTTTCCCTATAGATACAATAATGTGTCGTGCGCCGATAAATTTATGGCCATATTAATTGTAGGGGTCCCACAGAATTATAGGCGACGTCCTGGTTTTGGAAAGTTTTCATTGTTTTCTATTTTAACGATAAGGGCAGATGATGAAGGGTTGGTATTCGATTACTGCCACTATTATAGTGGAACAAACGAATAAAAACGATGTTTATTAAAGCTTTGGGCTTCTAATAACGTCTAGAAGACTTACTGTCCTTTCATTGATGTTTTACTTCAGATTTTGCAGTACATTGACATGTATTCTCGTTGTCATGAGATTTATATTAGACTAGTTGTTGCCCGCGAGCTTCGTCCGCATGACATTATTATAAAACTATTACTTCTCGATTTGAATCGAATTTTGTTAACAATTTCATGGGTTTTAAATTTTTTGCATGGGAACCTAATCCTTGAGCTTAGTTACTAAATGCTTGAGCTTAGAGTAGCTTAAGTTACTCCTGCTAGCTGATGTTATAAGCTATCTGCCAGTAAAATCATCATTCTCTTGCCCTTATCCCAAGAAAATGATGATTTTATGGTAGATAAAGTATCAAGTATATAAGTGAGTATCTAACTGCCAGTAAAAGTCCCGCCAAAAACGGGCCAGCCGTTTCGGAGATTAGCTGGAACAAACAGACAGACAAACTTTCTGAATGCATAACTGTACTTTCATATGCATTCAGTTAAAAGATGTTATTTTGAAATTACAAACGAACACTTCAGTTTTATATTTTATTGATATTCTAGATCGATGTTAACTAACTGCAGAAGGTTTGTACGAAACAATTCCATTTATTGTTCAATAGATTTTACATAAATATCTAGTTGTGAGGACATCAAAGTAGACTATGGACCTATTAATAGACAATTTGCCAAATCACATCACTAGGCGTGTGGCTGACTTATTTGGTGATATAACTCAACATTGGTTCCACGTAACTCTTTAATACATTCAACCGACCTGACCCAAAGAACAAAATTTAAATTTATTGCGATCCAATACGAACTACTTACAAATCCACAGGCTATTGTCGTATCCTGGTTCGTATTTATCGATGCCGGCCGCAACTCCACCCGAACGATTCGAATTCGTTAACTGGAATCTCCAACTCGACTGTATTGAAGTTCTGAATTCAATCAAGAGGTCATTTTTAATTTAACCTCTTCCTTATCTTGTTACAGTGTTTTTGAAAGGCTAATAATGAAAAATAATTCGGTTTTAAAAAAAAACTTCCAAAAACGTGTTGTTTATCGAACTAATTGAACCCATAAAGTCCAGTGGAAGTTATTTATTCTACGACACTGTTCTATAAGCTGATTGTAGAGGCCAATCGGATCAACAGCAGCTGTACGGACCCTAAACACACTAACAAAACTTTGCTCTTTGTTATATTAGTCCAGTATTAATAACACTGCCACAGGAAAAAGTAGGGACTCTAGGAAAAACACAACTTTCAGGAAAAATATTAGACCTACACAATATTATTTACAGCGGTAATATAGCACACGGTCCAATTTTGTCCAAAGGATTATACCACATAAATTCTGGAACATTTATCCGGAGTTTTGGAGGAGAAAATTCTCAAATCTGTTTTACATGTAGCAGTTTGGTTATTGCTGGTGACACGAGTTCGGTCTTAATAAATAATGTCGTGTGCCCGCCCAGCGGTCGGGGTCGGGACGAACAACTATATTTTAGGTACATTGTATGCTCTTGGCTGTATTCGTATCGTCCGTGAACGTCTATTTGAATGAAATAAAATTCGTAAAGTCTCTAAAGATGTCGTGGAATTGTTAAAGAAACAAAGTAGTAACAAACTTACGCCATATTGCTATCGATAGCTTGACAAAAAGGATAAAAAAATCACTAGATAGTACCACGGTTCCTAACCTGGGGGTAATTACCCCTGCGGGGGTAAAACTGGTGTCCTGCGGGGGTAATAAGCTGGTAATATATAAAGATAAATAAATAATGGTAATGTATAAACAGAGTTTATGAACTTCGTGAAGAAATAGGATTATTTTTGGAAAACCAGAGAACACAAAAAGAATCAGAGTTTTACTCAAAAGTCAAAGACAAAACATTTATCCAGATGCTCTACATAGACAGTCAATTTGTATTTATGTGTGTTGTTTTTTTTGTGTTTATTGGTAACATGAAGGAGAGCGGGAGGGGTAAATCAGATTCTCTAGTCTTGGGGTGACAAGATCGAAAAGGTTAGGAACCACTGAATTATAGTATAACACAAAGTCGCTTCCCGCTGTCTGTCCCTATGTATGCTTAGATCTTTAAAACTACGCAAACGGATTTTGATGCAATTGAGTGATTCAAGAGAGGTGAGAGGTTTATATATTTATATTGCACTCGGGCGAAACCGGGGCGGGTCGCTAGTCAGAAATAAATATGAAACAGAGTCAATACTCTGCGTAAAGCTCAGAATAGCAATCAATTGAAACGAAGATGATCCGATCTTGTTTCAACCATTGTTTTTTCCTAATTAAATAAGCAGCTGGGACTACACATCCCTTGATGGTAGCCGTAAAAAACTGGACTTCGATGATTTTAAAACTACTCAGTAAACGCAGGACGCAGGTGTAGAAACTAGTTCTGTCGTCATATTTGGTTTGTTTCCCAAACATCCCTGTGTATTCTCTATCTCGCCCGAGTCTGTATCAATGGGCTCTAATGGTGCGGACACAGCCCTTTGTAAACCCCGCTCTAGCACGCCCCACGGACCAATTTAGACTCAATGTTGGAGTTAAGACCGGCGCGCCCTCAATTCACACCTCCGCAGAATTATCTCTATTCTTTTACTTGGCTGTTTTATCATGTAATTAGGTAGTCTGTTTAGTTTTCGTTTTAGGCGAGTTGAGTGAAAAAATATTATCTTGAAGACTTTGAAAGTATTATGCGCATGATATTCTTGATACGTTCTTAATTCAAAGCCGAGTGTATGATTAGCAATTCTAGTTTTGCAATGAATAATTACGTATTATAATTAAATATCAAGGTGCTAATATTATGATGTAAAAAAGGATTAGCTTTTACGAATAATATAATGAGAAAGGAAGATGTGACTTACAAAATAAATGTTAATATTGTTAGTGTTGTTGTTGTTGTTTGTTAATGTTGTTATTGTTAGCTGCCAATCAAAGTGACTGTTTAATTAATGACCAGTATACAATGAATTTGTTATATTGTTGTGCCAAATATCAGCAAGTAAAACCCAGGTAGGCATTCCTAGAAACACATAGAAAACATTGAAATAAATTACCAAGCTTCAAATATTGCCAATAGAACTCGAAGGGCTTTGTTAACGCTTGAAAAGGAAGAAAGAAGTCTAATGTATCAAAAGAGGACAACTTTGAGTCGCGTTCCATTTCTTCAAATAAGGTT
Organism: Noctua comes; assembly: GCA_963082995.1. Classification (NCBI taxonomy): domain Eukaryota; kingdom Metazoa; phylum Arthropoda; class Insecta; order Lepidoptera; family Noctuidae; genus Noctua; species Noctua comes. The sequence goes on from OY720273.1 coordinate 9,804,186, forward strand.
CAATAGGGCTCAGCTATTATTCCATGTCGGATGTGTTCAAATCTTGTTACGACCTGAATCCGAGGGTTATCCGGAACAGGAAATAAGTTATAGTTTATTTACCCATCGAACGTATTCCTAATCCTTATATGAAACAAGATTTGTTTTGTTAGGAAATATACGCTTCGTGTATTAGGAAACACGTCTTTATTCTTACAAAGGTTAAACGTAGAAGACACAAAGAGAAATGATTGAACATGAAATTAAATTCGAGGTCACGACCTACGAAAACAAAAATGGAAAGCTTTACGAAGCCTGTACAAACTTTTCTAATTGAATACTTATAATCAAGTCCGAAAATGTAAGTGTTGTGACACAAAACGGCCTCGCTGATAACGAAATAACTTTCGAACGTGCTATTACAATGAAACGAAAATATAGGGCAATAGGTAGTAGTAGACTCGACGCCAAAATTAATTAAAATCAATGTGGCCAAAAATCAAGAAACCGGATCATAAACAAAACGGAATTAGGTTTAAAAGTGGATACCGTAGAATTCGGTAAACATCGCAGTCACGTGGTGCGAGCGTCGACCGACCGGTAGAAAGTAGCTTACCTCCTGTGCCACTCTTCATTCAACTACATTGAACAGGTTACAACTCGTTAAACGCACACAGACACACATCTTGCATCTTCTAAAGCGAACTACATAAGCGCTTTCACTCACACAGCCGCGTTTTGTATCTGTATTCAGTTGCGGGAGCGCAGGTCAACTTGGCATATCTTTTTTTCGGAACTGGTTTCTGGAGCGATAAAAGGATGACTCAGGTGTATCAGGTAAGGATTATTTACATTGAATTGGTTGTCCATATAAGAAAGTTGTATAACACCGAATTCAGAGTCAATTTAGAACGGCTAGTTGGCCGAAAATTATAAACAGAAATAACATTTGACGCAAAAATTGTCTAGGGAATGTTGGGCTACAACGAACAAAATGGAACAAATTTTGGATTTTATGCAAATGATAAAGTTAATTTGTTGCTCTTTCTACGTCTATTGGGACCAATTGGGTTGATATTTGAAAATAAATGTGTTTGCTTAATCAAGGCAGCAACGTTGAAAAATGTCACATTGTAGGTAATGCGTATATCAGCTTGCGTATTTCGGTTAATGCTGTTGATTTGATACGCTGACATTTGTCTGTTTTGTAATTCATCTGTGAAGAAATAATATTCTATCTACACAGTATCATTGTGAGCTAGCAGTGATTTATTGTCAGAGCGCACGTGTGGTTGGGCGAAACATTCGTGTGACAAGGGATGCCTTTACCTGCTATAGAAATGGCCCCTGCCCGAGAATGTATTGATAACCTTTATTCAACAGTTCTCTATTCATGTAACGTTGGACCTTCGTATGCTTGGTTAGTTCATAGTTGGTTTAGAAAACGTGGTTCAAATTACGCTATTTGTAAAAATCATTCAAGCGGAGCTGGATGAATGTGGTAGATAGTAGTGCTAAAGTGAAAATAAATCGATCAGAAATAAACTGTAGTTACCTATTATGTAACTTTCGATTACTGATTCAATATAGCTTACCCAAAGTTACTTCAATTTGTATAACTAACATTTTATTGTCGATCAAATCAAACAAAGATGGTAACTTAGAATATAACATTTGAATCGACTAAATCAAATTTGATTTCGCCTTATAAATTTACATTCGATTGAACTTTGATTGGAGATAAAGCACCCTCGAACTCGGCTAAACAGCTTAAATCTCTGATTACGCTAAAGTTTACGGGTAATGTCAATAGCAGTTCGGCTTACCAAACACTTGGGGAAACAGATTTGTATCAGTTTTGGCGATTTGCGTTGTGTCATCCCCATCCGGCGGGTGTTTATCTTACAATAGCTCTCTACCTGCTGTGGCCGATTTATTGTAACAATGCGTAAGTACTCTCCGACTCATAATGGATGCTTTTAGTCCCCCCTGGTTTATTGTGAGGCTCGCTTCTCACTTGACAAGCTTCATAGATCTTTCAAGGTTATCTTGGACAAAGCAGAATTCACTATTTTGGTATCTGCTACGTTCAGTTGTTGTATTTCTATTGTCCACTATTTGTACTAAATTGTTCATTGGATCGAATTTTTTGTGAATATTTTTGAATTATCATGGGCGAGTAAGATTGTCGTGAGGTTAGACGAAATCCTTGACCCTAATTTTTAGTTTTATCGAGAAACCTGTTCCTCCAGGACGCCTTTCTTTCTGGTTGCAACATGTCGAAACGTGAATATTCTGTCTCGCTTGCACACTTAGTAAACTTGGTCCTGAAAGAGACGAAATACCGTGTGCCTACGCACGCGAGTATCGTGGGAAACCAATGGAAACAAGGTGTCTGTCCTTCCTTTCATTTTATAGCTTATATGATTGGCCTTTGTTTCCAGTGCGATGCGTATTTGTTCTTATTTTCGAAGATTATTTAGAAGCAAAATCAAAATACCCTTTTCATTTTCTTCTATTCGTTTTAATACAAAGGTTTTACGTTATGATATAACGTGAATCACGTTATGTAAATCGTTTTTCTCAGCGATTTCGTAACAGCACTGTCGGCGAATAACTAGGGACAAGTCTGTGGAACGATCACGCCTCGGTAGCCATGGATACCATTCAACACCAAATGATGAATACCTATGGCCTTTGTTCGGTTATTCATCTTTGATGTTTTAGAAAAAAATGTTGTTCAGCTTTACTTTTGGAATTTTCTCAAGTTTAGTCATACAATGAAAGACTTGTTTTCTTTTCATGATAGATAATTCAATATCATTTCGGTACCTACCTTAATAAATATTTTGAAGGTTTTCTTAATTCTTAAAAAAATGCGTAAGTGCGTTCCCTTAAAAAAAAGTGATTTCGATAATTACGATTAATATTAATCTAAGACTGTCCGTTAATCAAGCAATTCGAATTTAACAAAAAAAAAAACTACAGCATACCTATAATCTAATCTCGTAGTAAATAGTTGCCACGCTCACGTAAACAATTGAATCAGAGCGTGCATACATTGAGAAGTAGTGGTTACTATAAGATGCTAAGTGAATGCGCGGGCGCAGACTGCAGCGAGTCTTCTAAACCGGTACCGGTCTGAGTGAGGTCGATGCTCGCCCGCCAGATGTCGCACTGTTCGCTTGGACCACACCGGCGCTCACGCACGTTGGTCAGTGGTCCATAGTTCGATACAACTAAAGGTACAGTGGTCGACTCATAATACCGTGCTAATAGATGCTTCCTTTAGATGTTAGAAGTTGTGAAATTATTGCTTTTCTTGAATGTTTATCATTCATGTTTGTAATTGTTTAAAAGCTTGATTGACCCATTTGAGTTTGACCCAGACATATCTTCATATTTGTCATCTCAATCGAAAACATAATACCGAAGTTTAGTTGGCTGTTGAGAAATGGTTTATCTAGCATTAAAGCTGGTGTCTCATCGACCGTCAACTGACAGATAGTAAAGTTGGCGACCACGAAACTGTCCTGTGCCCGCATCCGCACTGTCAATGAACCTCTTGTGTTCTACAAGCTTTTATTTCTCTCTCACTGCAGTAACCCAGTTTGTTTTATTAAAACATTAACTTCGCCTTGTAAAACACTTTCAACGCTGTCGTATTTCACAAATCTCCTCAGCTAGCGTGATGACAAACCTGTGTTCGTATTCCAAATAGATTCTATTCTTCCTATTGTTATGCGGCTTTTCAAACTTTTCTGCCGCGTTTATATACAGCGCAAATAGCGGCAAAGTGTATCGCGACACGACGGAGCTTCGATTTGCTTGAAACCCGTGGGAAAGTTAGAAAGAATGTCATGTCAAGAAGCGGCACAGCGAAAAGCGAGCGCCTTCAATCACGTTGCGAACAAATAAAAATCGATTAACATAAACGCAACCGAAATTTTCATAATTTGTCTGCTCGTTATGAGTTCGTGAAACTCTACTGCAGTTTTTTTTATAAGTACTCGAGTTATTTTAAACTGGACCCTAAAAAGGGAGAACGACGGCTGTAAGGTGAACGTGATTTGAATAATTCTGCAAAGCTCAGCTTAATTAATTATTTTTCTTGTTTCTGCAAATGGCACATTTTGTGATTTACAACAGATGCGGTTTATTATAAATAAAATGAAGGATAAAAGAAAGCTACAGTATTTTTTATTTAAGTTTGCGATTTCATGACATTCATAAATCCATAGAAATGTGTAAGTAGATCCGGCTTGGTGCAGATGCACTCGTAAAATATCATGTTTAAACATGTAAACAGTAAACAATTTAAAATGTTTGCGGAATCGAGCGGCGATTTGTAGGCTACTTCAACAGTGGCGTGTATTTCAGAAATTTTCCAATACTATGTGCTTATTACGCTCACAGATTTTGAGTATACATAAAATGCCGATCATATAAACATTTTTTACAACGTGTGATGTTTTTGTTGCAGGTATGTGAACGTGAAAATTATTTACCAATATAATTGGCAAGAAGAAATTAAAAAAAAAAACGAATTGGTTAGTATGGCATTTAGTTAATTAATCCTCAGAAATAAACGAATAGTTGGAAAAGCGTTCTCGTCATGATAAATTAAAGTGTTTATCGATAAGCTGGTAACAATGGTTGTTGTCGTTAACATGGATTTTCTCTGCGAGCGTGTCGAAGGCCGGTAAAAGGTCGTAATGTGGCGCACTGACTTAGTTTACTCCACAAAGGCCTTCGACTTTGCTTTCGCGAGCTTTTAAAATCGAACGGTCAGACGGTTATTCACTCTCGAATGTATTTACTAGAGGCAATTTTATGTTGAAATTGAAAATACTATTAAGACGAACTTGTGAACTCTTTTTAACGAAGCGGATGCTATTTGTGGAACGCTTTGATCAAAGATTTTCTTTATTAGTATAGTAATAAAATTGTGTAGAATTTTTGAAATGCTTTCAATATTACAAAATGCTAATACATTTTTGTTTGGTCTCAGAGCAGTATATGAGTTAATAGGAATAACAAAATACTATTCACTAAAACGTTGATGACAGTCGACAACCTGCACAGTTACAGAAAAGAAGTAAAACATCCGAGAACTTTTTTCGTAAAACAACAGACTTGAGTTGAAAAGTTGAAAAATTCGACCGTTGTTCTTCGGAACCTTACTACTCTTGCCGGATTTTATTTTGCTAGTTACTTTTTTGTTACCGAAAATACGTAGCATGCGCTTTCGAATGTCCTATCGTAAAAGAAAAACAAGATAATATTTTATACGTAGCTCACAATTTTCAACGAGCGGATTTTGGAGACCACTTTGAATAAACTACGCTGACTCTCACTAACAAATCCTTGAGAAAGGTCAAGTGCGAAGCACTTACCCGGCGCGCATGTATGAGAAGATAAACATAATAATATGACAATAAAACTGGTGTGAGGGTCGTCGTAGGCCGTAGCATATTTGCTACGCCGTAGCCTCGTCATCCCCGCTGCTACGCAAGGCGTATGAATATGTTACGTAACCTATTTTAATAATAAAAAAAAAACATAACTATATCAAGGTTCATTTTATTATTTCAGTTTTGTTTAATTACTAAAATGGTTACACGAGAGGAAAGTTCATTAATTATATTGGAAATCCTCTCAATCCGAATTAATTCAATTTCAGTACGTGATTAACCAAAATAATTGATAAACAAATACAAACTAACATTAATTATTGTGAGTATTAAAGTTTCGCTATACATTTCTATAACATTCAATAATCTGGAGTTCGAACTTCGCCCATTTATTAAGTTAGTTATTTATTAAGGTCAAGTTGGAGATAATAATAGTTATAGTTATGAATTCGGGGACTAACGGAAACTAATATAGCTGTAAAACATAATATCACGCTAGTATAGCATATAGAGTCAGCACATACATATGTAAGTTAGTTTGTTATTAGATATTGTCGATATGGGGACCCGTATCAAAGCTTGGCAAAAGCAAATAAACTCGTAAACGGATACGGCTGTAAATTGCCTCTTCAATAGACCACTACACAAACAATCTTGGCATTGGAATTGGTGATCACGCTGATATTACTATCTTGATATATTATGATCCTTTTCCTGGAGTCTTCATTCGAAGAAGGGGCTTATTTCGGATTCATACTGACTGAACCCACACGGTTGAGATCAACTTTTTGGAACCGTGGGATTTTTGGGAGGAACGAGTATTCCTGATACATTTCAATACTTCCCAATAATACAGGGTGGAAGGTACACCGACGAATATTCGATTACCACGTATTCAGTACATCATTCTGAACACCCCCCACAAATAAATGTTTCGTCGGTAAAAAAAACAGCTATTCCATACATGTCAACCGTGTAGGTTACTTTTGTAGGAAACAGCTATTTAAAAAAAATTACCTATGAAACATTTCTGTGTTGGAGGGGGGGGGGGGTTTAGAATGATGTACTGAATACGTGGTAATCATTTGTGCGTCGGTTTCCGTTCCACCTTGTATAGTTTAACGTCACATTACACGTGTCTACACTGTACAAAAAGCAGAGAAAGTCTTCCACAGTAAAAACAACACGCAGCAAAAATCTCCAACTAAAAGTATTGGAAAATGCATTTCCCTACAAGGAAAAGAATAAACTAAGACTTTTTTACAACATTACTGCAGTATTACCATACTTGCATGTTGAACAGTCGTTTATCAGTTTATGCGCCACAATTTGCCTAAACTCTTGCGCAATATAATTAGAGGAGTTTTGTTCGTGGATCGTTGGGTTGAGCAACGTTGGTTGCGACTGTACTTTGCCATTTGACCTCTGCCTGTCTCAAAAAGCACGAACCAGGCAGTCAGTAAATGATGAACGAGAGTAATTGAAGACGTTAATAGAGAGATCTTATCGCGTATGTAGAACACGACTAAATAAGTGATCATAAAACGTAGATATTTATCTTACAACATTGTAAAACTGTTGAAGATGTATACATAGCAAAACAAAGCGAATTTCAAGCGTATACTTACGCAAGACAAAACTGTTGGCAGTGGCAGTGATCACAACAAGAAGAAAGCATAAAGCGGTTACGATGAGATGCGGCTGACAAGCAAAGTCACGTACAACTTTGTATATATCCCGCTTTCTAGCAGATGAATAATAAATGACAAAATATACTCGCTTCTCGCATCTCGTATCTCGCTTCTCGTATCTCTTCTTCGAATGTGTCCCGTCAGCGATTGCGTTGTGCTGACTGTTAACGTAACGTCACAGAGCAAATCGCTCGGAAATGCAAGCTCTTGTGGACGCGTGCAATATTACTATCGACGTACTTTGTGTTATTATCACTGAGAACTGGGAATACTGGGAACAGCTGTGATTTGATTGTCTCTTGCTAGATAAGTATTTTGTCTATTTCATGAACCTTTGGTATTTTTTTCCTCTAAGAATGTATTCTACAGGGGTTAAGTTTCATGGAAGCTACCGCTACCAAGATAGCGAACCAAAAACGCAACTTAATTTGTCAATTTTCAACCGTAAAACTTTTTTTCACTCTATTATCAACGATCAGTTTCTAAGGAGGCACAAAAAGCTCCCAACATATGCGTCATTAAAGTAATCCGGACCCACGTTAAGGATTTGAAATGGGTGCCCTGCGGGAGGCGGGCCCAATTACTAGTCCGTGTACCTGCGCTATTACAATATGCTGCTTTAAATCTGATAGTATTTGTATTTTATGGAGATAAACACGTTTATTGACAAGACTCGATGATAAAGGGTGAGCGCTGGGTCGTAAAAGGGGCAATTACCTTATTACCTAATTAATACAAAGACCTCATTACAACGATGGGTGGGAAGGCATAAGTCTGTGTCCCCACATCTTCCTTCATCCTCAAGGATTTGTCATCAAACAAGGGAATGCCGAATGAACAATTAGCAACGCTCAGCTTTGTCTACCGCTGTAGTCTAAACATCTACGTAAGGACTAATCCTGAACCCATGTTATTAGAGGCACGCCTGCTCCGCAGTAGTCCCCAGTTGTGTTCGCTGTACGTGTACTCGTTAATGCTGTTTAATACTACAATTTGAGCGTCCCAGTTTCGTGTAAAATGCTAAATATTCTTATCTATCCAAGTAGCGTCTTATAAATAACATCGACAAAGACGTTGAATATTTGACGCGCCAACGTAAGCGTTGAAGGCTGGAGCCCGGAACGTTTGCGAGGAGGCGTCAGTAAATCCCGGGGGATCCAATTTACCCCGTCGACTTGTAAACGCTACGCCTACCGAGCTAAGCCTGCACGCCACACGTTTTATATCCCTGAAATTTCACTCAGCTCCGTGTTCGATAAAGTTACAAGAAAAGATTTACCACGTAACTGTGAGCATTTCTCCTCATCACAGCATTATGCAGATCGGATTTCAAGTTTTATTTTGTTTGATGTTCAATACGTTATTTTCTCGTACCTATATGTTGTGATATTTGCCCTGTACTCGGTTGTGTATCATTCTTTGAATAGTTGAATTTATGTAAAAATTGATACATGTTTTCAGTCTCGCCAGCTGTTTAAATAACATCGGAAGCGGCCTTCATTGTGGCTGCTGCATCAAATTGCCCGCTATGTTGATGTTTGGAATCTGAGCGAACATGTTGGGTAACTGGCAGTTTTTTGTTTGATCGTTCCACAGATACGTATTTATTATGCTTGTTGTATGAAGGCGGTATTGCCTATAAACATTATGTTTGGGTTTTTGGCCGGCCATCTGGCGAAGTTTGGCGCTTGGCGAATTAATCTGTCTCCTTGATCTATAAATGTACACACGTACGCTACAAAGGAAAAACCGTGATTGCTTTATTTGATCTGGGTCAACACGGATTGCTTGAAACATAGTTGGTTGCTTTATTAAATAAATTATGCATAAGATCAGCTTTGGTTTGGGAACAACGAGTTTTTTATTTGTGTATTTAGTGATATGTGTACCTACCAGTAGCGAAGGGTAAATTTTTGTAAGAGGTAAGCCGGAGTACATATCTTTACTGTATAGAATATTGATGGGTATAGAATACTGACTGTGCCATTTTTCAAAGGAAGGAATCGGGTTGTATGGAACCTTCGCCACTGGTACCTACCAACTAGAGACGAGCGTATAGAAAGCTCTGCTTTAAAGCAGTAAGCCACCTGAATAGGTAATGTTATTTAGATGCAGCCACCAAACCGTAACTAGGTACAAGGTAACCACGCAATCATTCCTTGCAGTTTGCGTGCACTATTTTCTTTACAATTTTCCCTTTTAAAACCTTATTACTCGTACTATTTACATATTCACTGAAATATCCTTTCAGTCAAAAACCTTACCTTTGCCAATAACAAGTCCATTTTTTTGATTACCCATTAAAGCTATTGACATTATAATTTAATTAAAAATAAAAACAATTATTTCTTTTTTTTTTCCAGCCGGTCTCTTTTACCCATTCCATCACCGTTTTTTTGATAAAAAACGAGTTACACAAGAATTTTTGTTCTATAGTGTTGATACAACACGTTTGATTGGTCGTAAAACAAGAGTGCAAGAAACCTTCTGTTGACATTACCGTTTTACACCATTTTAATTATTCGGACGACCTAAAAAGAAGTAGAAATAAAGACGTCATCATAAAATCCAGTCATAAATAAAAATTACGATGTATCCGATGTTTTAGTACATCGTTTTATTCTATTTCCTACGTCAAAGTTTTTCCTTGGTTTGCGTGTGAAATACGCATGTTACTGAAAAACAAGCAAGACAAACTTTCCCTTTGGTAGCCATATTTAATTTTTCAATATTTCTCAGAAGAACATAGACGTAGAGACGCCAGCAGATCAAGCTATCCGAAACTGATTTTTCCCAATCAACCTTGAACCTAACGCTTTAGCGATAAAGTTGAAAATCTATTAAAGAAATTTGATAGATTGTAGTAACTTGATGTGCTGGCGTCTGTACACACGGCGGCACATGAAGCTGTAAATTTCCAGTATAACTTGGCCTCGCTTTGTATAGATTTCCTATACAATGAGAGATCCGCATAAACTGGTCTTGTATAGTTTAATTTGCCGTCGTGCGTACCTATGCAGGTACAATATACTTATATTTATTTTATAATTGCTACCCTTGTCTGTCGCTCAGATGTTTGGACCAATTTTGATTAATGAGGCATCATTCTTTTCGGAAAACTTTTAACGAGCTAAGGATCCAAATAAGAACAGGCTTTTTTCCCTTTTCGTAATTTTTGTCGTTGATGTAGATAAAATATTTTATTTTCCTTATGTTTAAAATCCTACAGGGTACTAAAAAGTTCACGAGTTAGTTTCAATTTCACGTGTTCTGTTCTCTTTTACTATTTTTGTTAGGTAACTACTACACGTAACATATCATCACGCCTGTAATCCCAGAAGGGTTTGATTGAGGTCTACCTTCAAATACGTCTACTTTTTGCCAGTTATTTTTCAGTCACCATTTATCTACGTAACTTAGTATCTTCATTCCACAAATTAATTAGTAAAATTGTTTACAATGTATACAGAGTCTAATTCACCGCTTTATCGTTGAAAGCCACGCGCACACTGATGCTTGTACTGTTGCCTATCCGGTTCTACATAACCATGTATACCTAACCTACAAGTATGCAAGACTATATAACCCATCGTCCTGAGTGAGCAACGAGAGCTTCTACTAACAAGTGATACAATACGAAATGAAGGTGACAGTCATTATGTCTCATGAAAAACTATTCGTGACTCGTTATATTTTCGCGAAAACTCAAGACACCTAATAGAAAGCTGTGAAGCAATAACGTCTTTATAATTGCATTTGAATGTGTGTGTGTGTTGTGTATTGTGTATGTGTGTGTGTTTATGCATGTGTGTTGTGTGCGTGTGTTGTGTGTGTATGCCTGTCTTTATCCTATTATGACAATGAAAGATCATGAGAGAAAAAAATCCTTTAGAGCGAAAACAATTCGACATCGCTTCGCCTGGCCTTGTGTGGCGGTATCCTTCAGGACTTAACAACGTGTTTACCTAAATATAACATTAATTGTTAACGCTATGGTATACTGTTGATTGTTTATCTAATCTGTTTACAATAATAATACAGAACTAAAATACCAAGCGCTTCTGTTTATCATTAGTTTGGAAAATTAAACAGGTATACTAACTATGTATTTGTTAGTGCGAACAAACTAACTTTGAACTAAGCTTATGTGCGTGTTAAACATGCATAGGTAAACATTATGTGTTTACCTACTAAGAGCAAAGAAAAATCAGCATTTAAAAAAAGAATTGTTCTAGCCTATGACCTCACTTGCATGGCTGCATGGCTTGGCGTTTTCAAAATCGGAACTATCACCGCCGTTTTGTTCTTTCTCTAAATTCCACGAAACAATCACACAAAATGAAACACCTACCAACTGTGCTCCCTGTAAACGTCATTCGAGCGCCAAAAAATTCATGCTGCATTGTAAGTATTTAATCGGGCTGGCTGTCAGTTTTCTTCGACTTTTTATTGCAATATAAAAAAAAATAACTATTCAAAACTTCAGCTATTGATTTGATTCCTAATAGAAAACTGGCAATCAATATTAGAATTTAAATTGCTGTATAAGTTATTTAAACTTTATAGTTATATTGAGCTTGCAAAAGTAATAAATCAAAGGTTTACGTCTTTATTAAATGGTGCTGTACATTATGCTAAGTTAAGTTGCAAAGTAGTTTTATTGCAGCTTTTATGATGCTATACGATCTATGCGCGTATAAAGAAACCAAAGTAATTACGAGATCAACCTCAATAGAAACATCAAAAGGTTATGCACCACAAAGCGAATAAAACTGTCACGTTTAGAAGCTAAACTGTCTAACGGTCTCCATATCGAAAGTGAGGTCAACCGGAATCGACAGATTCGCACGGTGGATATGGAACAAGTTAAAACTTTGACCTATTTCGGCGGTGATCTAACAGTACCGCAACTGCACTAATCGAACGATCCCGTCGACTCAGGTTCATACCTTATAATGTCTATATCTATATCTATACCTAAGCCCGTATAACAACAAAATAGCGGAGTGAAAGGCAAACCACTACCCACGAAGTGAGCGACTCAGATCACCAGATGCTGAATTTGAACTTTACTCTGCTTCTGATACGGTTCATTTCGATTAAGCTTATTTTTTGTGTGCTGGAAAATGGCATTGCTGTGTTCACAATACTCTATACTCGGTCGGTTACTCTTTTGTTTAGCAGTTGGATCCTGCTTCGTATTATTTATAGAAATGCCCGGTACTTGAATCCTAACGTATTACGAAGTACGGTCACTAATTTGGAATGAACTTATAGTACTCACTCTGAGTTTTGTTTATACGGTTTCCCAACAAGGATTATGTAGTTAACAAAGGTACTTTACGTGTCATGAAATTAAAGTGGAGGATCCAGTGAAAACTAGCTTGGGTTCTCAGTTCTTTGATGTCATATGTCTAAACTTTAAATTATTCAGCGACTGTTAAGGTGAATGATGTTTGCGTTAATCCTTACTTATGTATGTGAAACGTAATATTAAACAGGGTGTAAACAGACCCTTCACATAGCCGTCAACCAATCATTCTGTACATCAAACTAAGTAAATTTACGCAAAAATTATTGCTGGGAATTTATGTATGTGAAACGTAATATTATACAGGGTGTAAACAGACCCTTCACATAGCCGTCAACCAAGCATTCTGTACATCAAACTAAGTAAATTTACGCAAAAATTATTGCTGGGAATCGAGTTTTTTTTTTGGGGTGAAAAATCACGTTTTACGGTAGGACTCGATGGAAAGCACTCAAAGCATTGTGCTGATGGATGGATTGAATAGTACGGGGGCCGTGGAGCTGTGTAAAGTAAAAATCTTACATTAAAAACATGTTTTTAAAAAAAACTTGTGACAAAGTTGGAACTTTGAACCCCAATATCTCCGTAACTAGAAGGTTCCCAGGTATGGTCTAGAACAAAAAAATGATCGCAAAGACGGGGAGAACAAGTGCCTTTCGTCTTTGTTAAGGGTCCATTTACACGCTTAATGAGAAGCAACGGGACGGATCATGTCAGTGGCGGTTCAGTCAAACCTACCTACCTACCTTTGAGTACCTACTAATCAAAGGTTCTATCTTACTTGTGGGAAGTGTAGAAACCAGGGTAAAATAATTCCTCGTCAAAATAATCGAATGGCTAGGTCAGTGGGTTTTAGATCAATATTTTATCGGAATATGCAAGAGGTGACATTTACTATTCGCCATATTAAACTAGTTACCTAATGATCTGAATATGATGAATATTTTGTGCACTCTTCGCCTCGGTATAGGAAAGTTTCTTGTTCTATTGATGTCAAAATTTGGGAATCATAGTGCGCTTTAGATATTTATTATTAATACCAGAAACGGGATATTTACCATGTTTACTGTTTTCTATGAGTTCCCGATATTTCGGCGCTGTTGCAAGCACCAGTTTATCCGTGATCATGGTGCTTGCAACAGCGCCGAAATATCGGGAACTCATAGAAAACCGTAAACATGGTAATTATCCCGTTTCTGGTATTAATACTAATGTTAGTGACCATGATAGTTTAAAATTTTAGATATTTGGTTGGTTTATTCTTCTTCTTCGATCGATGACAATCTAAATGGAGTCGGTCCAAAATTAGGCAACGAGTTTAGCACTTTCAGTAGCTCCTGTGACGTGCAAAAAATAGGACAGGTAGGACAGATATCAAGGTTTTTTTTTTTGGCTTGTCTCAAAGGGTTACATTTTCCTATGAAACAATAAATTTCAGAAGATTACCTTGACAACTACCTGTAGTTGAATGCAATACGGTAAAAGTAAATGAAAATTATTCCTATTATTTAATAACTTATGCATAAGCATTGAAAGTCACTTTTAGAGATTATGTCATGAATAACATACTGATCGTTAATTAACAATTAGCTCAGTAGTTAAGTAAACAAAGGTAGGTAATAGAAGGAATTCTTAATTAGATCTTAGAACGTAACAATAGTAAGATATCTTCGAACGTCTAGCTTAGTGATACCTAGGTATCGGTACATACAGGTAAGGTTGTATTGTAAGCAATACAATACCCTTTTGATATAATAATTGTGTATAACAGCATGCCTGTGATGTAATTATTTTATCAATAGCCATCTATGTCCTTTATTATACTCGTAGTGCTGGTGATTGGAACAGACGAGAAATTCTAATCCATTATGTTATGAGAAGCCACTAAGATACCTTGTTGTTTATAACAAAAAGTGTGTAATTGAACTTTTTATCGGCCGAATAATATAAGACGAATAAAACGTGAACTCATCAAATAATTGCCCCAAAACAAAATCGTGTCGTGACGGAATGAGTTCCGATTGTCAACGAGACTTTTTGTTTCAAGAGAGTCCGCGGAAATGAAAATCCATGTGGTATCTATGGGAAGTAGATAGTGTAGCTGTAGATTGATACACGAAAACTTTCATGCAAAAAATGTATATTGCAAACGCTGCAAAAATAAAATGTTTTATGTATTTTTAACATTGTTCTATATCCGGCGTTGAAATTCAAAGTTTGTGCAATACTGTCCGGGAAACGTTAACATTTCACACCAAGCGGCTCTCTCCCGCAGCCTATACGCTCTAGTAACTTTCACACTGACCGCCCCAAATTCTTGGTCGGAGCGTTTGAAATGATTTGTTAGCTCCCGCCCGCTCCACACAATACGCCATTCTTTTATAACTCGCTCCGTAAGTCACAAAAGTATTTCTCAACGAGCATTGCAGTGGGGGAAGTTTTAGCTGAAAATACGAGCCAAGTTTTCTCCTTTACCTTGGATGGTAAAAAATCCGTGCCTGTCCCGGCGGCCGTGCCCAGACACGATAAAATTTACATGTTTCGCTTTCAGCCTTTATTTTATTTTAAAGGGTGAAATAAGACGGCATTACGCAAAGAGAATATTCAATTAGAGACTGCTTTAAGATTTATGCAATACGAAGGCGAAACGCCATTCGAACTTATTTTCTGCTTTTCGGTGTATCGTTTTTATTTTCAAGATTTTATTTATGGGTCAATTTTAAACGACTTGAATTTTATACGGAAATTGTGTATTTAATGGACTAAGGTCTTTTTTTTTACGTTAACTGGATAGTTAAGTTAAAGTAACACTTGTATAATATTGCTTGCTCTCAGTGGGAATCATAGAATGATTTAATTTATTAAATGCTTGATCGTCATGGGAGGTACAAATGTACAATTTATGGTTCTAAGTGGTTCATTCGTTTTTGATGTCTTCTCTGCTGTAGCTATTAAATGTTTTAGCGGCAGTAAGACAACGCGGGTGGCTCGAAGGCAGTTTAATATTTAACCAACTTGTAATGATCTGGCGCTTGGAATTGATTTCTGTCCTCTTTGACGTTTCTTAATTGAATGCTGTAATTATGTTGATGGAGTAGCTTTGATTGCCATATAATAATAATTTACGCAAAGACCAACCAAAAAGGAAGGTAAATAGGTAAATGTCACGTGAAGCTTGCTCCTAATGTAAACATTGAACGCAGAATATAATATACGAGCGCCGCGAACTCACTACCTTCTTAATATTCAGAAGAATGATAAGAAAACGTAATGGTATACCAACCGCGCTCATCAATCGTAAACATAGCCAGGTAATTGAATTTCCATCAATTTATAAGTAGCCCCGTCCTGAATATAAAATGATAGATGACGAGAAATGGTATATGTATGTATTGCGTTTATTTCTATGGTAATGTATTTTATTAGAACCAGATGTGTCTCTCAGCAACTGTTCAAATAAGTGAGTTTTATTGAGATCCTTTGATGTCTTCTGAAAGCAATTTTCTCGTGTTTATGTTCTAAATAAAGACGCGTTTTTTTGTTCTGCTTAGAGCAGATAAGATGATTATGTAGCGACGGTATTTCTGTCACATGTGTGAGCAATCAAAAATACATAAAGTTTAAGTAGAATGTTACAATAAATCATGGACGATAACGGGCTTTATTTAAACCGACGCGACGACGATAAAATAGAAATTATCATGATGAATATAATGGTTGTTAAAAATCACTTAGTGAGGACTTTTTTCAGTGTCTAGCTTTCAACTAATCTCGGGTTTATTTTATCAGACGAGCTTAAATTAATATGAAAAATTAATTAAACTATTAAACTGACTTAATATGGAGTGTTTACTCAGATATTCATCTTCAAAATGAATACCTAACTACAAATACATACGCCTTAACATCCGCGGTGTATAAGATACATCTATCTAAATGACATCTAGAGAACTACACAGCATTCATGTAAATCGTCGACTTGATCCGACAGTATAAATATTATGGAGCTCGTATAAACAAGACGAGAGCGTGGCGCACCGCGGCGCACAAACAAATTATCGTCGTCATTGCTTCCCAAACTTCCAATCGCGTGTTTGTCTAAGCTCCAAGTTTGTTTTCCAATTATTGAAATTAGACTGACAGCTACGGAACGGAAGCGTCCTGTCATGAATTCATAGACGAATCAACGTCTCAGTGAATTTAAGCAGATAGCAACCTAATGATTGAACAATCGTCTTCCGTCTGAACTTAAGGATCACTCAAACGGGCAAATTTAGAGCTTGCTGTGGACATTAAGATATTGCACTGAAGTATCAGAAATATCTGATAGAGTCTGGAGTTCAGATGTGAGTTTGTACAAGTTTTTGTACTTTTAAACAGTTAAATTGGCCACAAATTGTGGCCCTTAATACAAAACAATCTGGCAGTTCAGCAAGAGCAGTAAAAATATCCTTCAATTTTTTTAATATTTTCGCCGCTACCAAAATAAACGAAAGAATTTATTAATTCCGACTTTTTCTGACATAATTCGGTCGCTAACGGTATTCATTAAGTCATAACGAAAAATTACATTCTTCCGTCCTAATGAAGTAAGCAGCCGATCGTCACTTATTAATCAAAATGGCTGAGATTTTTGTAACTTAATATCGTCTGCGTTATATTTTCGTCACTGAATATTTATTTTTAGCCTGCACAGCTTAATTATGTAAGTTTTTAATACCATAAAGGCTGAAAAAAATGCTCGCTAATGATGAACCAGCTTAAATCTGAAATTTTATTTTGGGTTCAGGTCGCAATATTTTCACAATATCCTGAATCATTTTGAGGTCGTGTTCAGTATACGCTTAACCTAAAAATTTTAACAAAATAAATTTCCCAAAAATCAACTCGTGAAACTCACACCAAATTGACTTAACACAGAACACGAATAGCCAAAACCTCTGCATCTACCCAGTGAATTAAAACGTAAGTCAAGCAATATTGAGAAACGTTGGCCCCGAGACATGAGGTGACGCCTAGCACATGTGGTTTTAATGGGGTGCACTCTAATGCAGAGATGCTCTATTTCGCCTTTATACGACACCATTGAGCTAAGTATCTTGGGAATCTGGAATGGTTTCACGTCTTACGGTTAGTATTAAGGTATTTCAATGGAACGATCGGAACTTAAATTGATTTAATTATAAGTAAGTACTCTTGTTTACGAGGAGGGCGAATCGAGAATGTCCTGTGAGTCGAAAGTTAGCAAAACAACAAATTTCTGCTTCAAAAAAAGTTCTCAGGTGGTTGTAATGGTCGTGAACAATGATTCACGTTGTGTAATCAACCACCTGATTCCTATTGTTGAAAAAACTCGGCGACATCGATTAATGCACGAACGTAAAGCGGAAAAATAAAGAGCACCCGAAACTAATCTAGTCCCACGACCTGACGGCGTGGTGGCTACGTATTTTAATCAGACATTCCTAAATGGATTTTTTCATTAACTGCTTGCTTCGGGGAGAATTGTACGTTTTAATTTTTTTATGGCGAACCGAGGTTCATCGAAACAACTCTGTAGTGCTGTACCTGTTTAAGAATGCGCGGAATGTTTTGCCCTCTATGTGCATTACGTAATCAGCATTCAAATGGACTCAATGAAGATGCACGTGCGAAACTTATTGTTCTTTGTAATTACAAGAATTTTCTTTATCATTTATTTTAGCTGCTATATTTACAATGGTGTTTATTTGCAGTACATGGTATGTAGGATCTGGAAATAATATAATAGATGCAATGAACTACTGTCGCCTAAAGATAAATATTTTTCTTAAAAGAAGATTATTGTTACGACTCAACGAGCTCATTAATCCCAAAAATATTTGACAAAAATCCTACTGAAAAACAACACTCTAAATTCTATATTGACAAGTCTCAAATACAGTAATAACTAAGCGAGTCCATCGTAACTCTTATCTGTCATCACGCTTCATTGAGTTTATTGCATCGCAACGTTAAACGTTTATAATGGGCACGGGCAGGCGGCGATAGCGCCAATGGCCGCTCGAAACAACCCATTGTCTATGGTTACGCTGCTCTTGATAATAATTTGCTTTTCTTAATTACTGTAACTTTAATTTGTACTAATACCTAGGTATTTTTTACTGTTAGTTTGCTAAATCGAAATAAGATTAAGTTAGAACAACAAGAACAAGTTTTTGCATTTTGGGATGCGATGTCATTTTCAGCCATGTTTGATTATACATAATACTACTAGGGACTGGGGACGGACCCTGCTTCGCTCATTTTTTACGACTCGATAAAACAAAAGATTTCGTTTTTATATGATTTATCGTTTTTATATTATGATCTATTGAGCACACTAAATGATGCTGGAAACCACATCATAATCAGTTGTGTAGAAAGACAGCGTTTAAAAAAGATTCACAGATGATAAACTAAATTACTTAACTTTTATTTTGGTACTTAAATCTGTTTTCTTTTTTCTGGTTATGTCATTTACTACGTTTACTGTCTACGTGATTTATTTGCAAAGAGATTTACTACCAAAGTTACAGCATAAACAGCTGCAAACTAATTTTTGATTGCTTATTCAACGGCTTAAATGGCTCCTTTATTTGAGTTTGCAACCCTTTTGTTGACGAAAATACAAAGTTCTTTAGTAAACGAAGTAAGAGCACATGTTTGTTAAGTGGACAGCTGATAATAAGAGCATTTATACAATAACTAGCTTTTGCCCGCAACTCCGCCCGCGTGGATGTCGAAAAATATCCCACCCGAACAAACATAGTTACTTACCTTCATCCCCCTTTTTAATCCTTCGGGGGTAGAATTATCAAAAACGCTGAGACACGTATAAATTAATTTTCAATCGTCTAAACACAAAATTTGAAGATCCTAACTTCAAAAGTGGCGTACTTTCATATAAACTTCCATCCCCTATTTTACCCCTTTAGGGGTGGAATTCCCAAAAATCCTTTCTTAGTGGATACTTACTCTTCACAAAGAACACACCCTCCAAGTTTCATGTGTGTTGCTATGTCACCCAGTCAGTTAGTCAGTCAGTCAGTTTACCATTTTATATATATAGATAGATAGATTTAGTCATAATCCTTCTCCTGCCGTTGTTCAAATTTCTTTGAGATCAGCGCAGCATATCTTCTTCTTCCAAACTTCTCTATTACTCATCATCTCAGCACTCACGTCCTTTCTAGCCATATCATCCTTTACACAATCCATCTATCGTTTCTTTGGTCCATTATTCATTAATTAAGTCATTTTTCTTTTTAATTTAACGTCCTTAAAACAAACTAAACAGAACTGAGATAGAATTAGATTAGATTAGCGCAGAAGTGTAAACGGGATTTAATTTGTTGGCGCTCCCGTTAAAGGAAGTCTTCCCTAAACAGGGTTGGCGCTGTTAACTAATTTTAATCCTGGACTCGACTAACGCCCGGATATTTTTAGTCGACGCCGTTTGGACGCGTCTAAAAAAATAAACTAATCTCTCTGCTCTCTTCATTATTTATGAACACCCAACTTTATCGGCCCAGTAAATTATCCCTGCTCTTAAATTAATTCCTTATTTTTCTATTCCTGTTCCGTTCACATTTGATTTGTTCATCGTTAAATGTTACTTGTGGAGCGTTGTTCCTTATTGTTTGGAGAAGACATTTTTGTTCTAATTATACTTCGGTTTATTTAGGAGATTTTGTTTGGAAGCGTTTCCTGCCTCTTAGTCTGCGAGAATGATGTTTTCAAGTTTCACTTCAATCTTGACTGTAATAAAAATTGAGTTTTCGTCACTTGTTGCTGGTTCTACTGCGACATTCACAACATCGTTAAATATCTTTTCTAAATTAATTGATTCAGCGATTCCCTTATTTATTCTTACTCTACCTTAAGTACAATTTGCTTGATCGAACTTCGTAGTGTGTGTGTTCCATTAGCGAACGATCCCTAACAGTATTTATTAAAGGATTAAGCTGCTCCACCAGACGATGTCAACCCTGCAGGTAATTGAAAAACAAATAAGTTTCACGTATAGAGTATATCTTACTTTTATACTAATTGAATTAGGTTTATTTGCTTCAATTATATTGCTCAATCTGATGCACTATTTACGCCCGATTTAGTTAAGAACTTGTCAAACTCATGTAAAGAGGTGCTGTTTGTCAAATTCTTAATCTAAACATGGTATGTTTATGTTAGGTGAAGCAGAAACGAATGATGTCGTTTGCAAATAAAGAGAGAGAAATAGAAGCATTTAACCCAACGTTATCGAGCAGGTACTAGGGACGGGACATTAATAATTTAAACTAATCATTAATGGTTATAGCGATGGGACAGTATCGTGTTATTATTTATTCAGTATCGAGATACTGAGGGACGGGGCTCCAAGTTCAAATTATGTGGAGTCATAATAATTTATTGTTTATAGTTTTGTGTAGTAAAACACACACACAACACAGTAAGATCATCCTAATGTTTCAAGTCGTAAGAAATAGGGAACGGTGGATTGTCTCAGAACCTGCTGCAGTATAAGCAAACGTGCTTTGTTTCAGGATTTTCAGTTTAAGACATAGTTACCCATAAATATGTTTCACTATAGACTTTCTCTAGCCTGAACTTATCAGTTATCACATGCATGTTAGTAGATAATGGCCTCAAGCCTAGGTTTTGTTTTGAGAGGATAAGTTTAAAAAAAACAATGACACGATAATATATTTCGTGGGCTGTGTTGCTGTTGTTGTGAAGGACGTCCATAAAGTTCTCATACTTAAATACTTAATCAAATTACAAACAAAACACAAACAAATGAACAGCACTTAGCATTGTATAATATATTCCAGTAAAAGAGGGAATACTCCCTACTCCCTGTACTACTCGCTGCGTGTAAACTGTCACTCGACTGTTCAATTAAGCTAACTTCAAGACCAGTTGGAAACGATCCCATTGTTTGAAGCGTGCTGCCATTTGTCTCATAGGTACCTGGAAGATGGTACTTGTCAGTTAAACTTTTTGTGTGGTACTGGGAAAAAGAAGATTTAAAATCAGTTTTTTAATGTTTTTGGTTTTTTGTTGTATCGAAGAACAGATCTTTATTTTGTCAAGTTGTAGTGTGCGAGCCGTTACACTAAAGAAATTGATAAAAGAGCTCGTTAAAATGCATTTATATTATTAATCAGGCCTGATCAGCTTTAATATGAAAGGTCGGGGTAGTTTTTGTTAGAGACCATTCAGGTGCAAAATTTGACGTTTTTATTTTTCCAATTTAAACAAGAACACGTCATAATACAATGCCTATAGCAAATCATATTTTGTGAGGAAGTGAACTCACAACAAATTGTCTGATAGCTATCTATATCAGAGTAGTTGAACCAAGTGAAGCATGAACTAACTTTTCATTCTGTTAAATTGCTTTCGTGGCGGTTGTAACTAAACTATTAAGTTATTAGGAAAGCCGATATATAACCGCGGTGAGTCTACCAACTAGTTATCTGAAAGCTAATATACGATAGGCATTTATCAGCCGTGTTAACTGGTGTAATATTTACGATACAATAATTAATAGATAGTATAAACAGCCATGACAGAATTATTTACACATTTAATATTGTTAATATCAGTTCGGACAGCGCTTGGTCTTGCTATAAATATCCAACCGATAATTTTCCGTAGATGTTGCAATTTTCCAATGTTTGATGACAGATATTTCGTGAGGAAAGTTTGGCTGTTAGAGTAGGGGAATACCAAAGAAACGATGGATGAACTGTGTAAAAGATAATATGGATAGGAAGAGAAGAGGGTGACTCATTAGATGGTTGACGACTAATAGAGAAGTATGGAAAAAAATATAAACGGGTATGATTGATTTTTTATTTTTTTAAATCATGGTTGCGCTTTTAAGAATAAACAAATAATATTTTTAATTTGAATTTGTGAGCGCAACTAATGGTTGCGCTTCGAGGAATAATTTAGTTGCGTTTAGTTGGTTGCGCTTAAAAATATTTGCGCTTTGAGGAATACCCCGAAAAAGGAAAACAAGGCAGGAGAATGATGATGTTGCAATATTTCGTTTATAAAAATATGGACAACATCCTAGTATCATGTTTATATGTCAGTCATGATTGTGTAACATGTTACATTTAAAGAATTTGTTTCATTTTTTATAATATCAAGTGACTTACTGGCAAAATGTGGGCTCACTATAATACGTAGTACCTCTGTTACGATATTTAGAATTAAATACTTTTGATATTTTTATTTTATTTACTTATGACAAAGCCTGGAGAAGTTTTCATCATATTTACCCGTCCTACGGTAAACCCACGGTTCAATGAACATGCATAATAAACCAAGCTTGGCTCTCTCTTGGTAGATTGTCATCGCAGAATGCTTGCTGTTATGTGAACATGACGATGCTGCTGCATAACTCCATGGGTACTTCTTTAAGTCATAATTAGGCATAAAATGTATATACTGTAATCCTTTTCCTTTAGTATTTCAGTTAGACTTATTACGACACAGCAAATGGTGGTCCCCGCTTTCACTAACTCTATAAGATTTAATCATATTATAATATTTAGGGGGTCATTTGTATGTCATGTAGGTAAGTAGTATTAGGTATAATAATCTTATGATGGAAATTGATGACGAATGTTGAACAGCATGAAGTTCTACCTCAGGTTACTTCATTTCCTCGCTGAGTAGGCATCCTGGCAGTGGCGAAGGTTCCACACAACTCAGTTCCTACCGGATTCCCTTTGACAAATGGCACAGTCAGTATTGTATAGACAAATAATATAACCACATTAAAATTATGTACTCTGGGTTAACTCTTACAAAAATGAACCCTTCGCCTAGAATATATATTTCATTATTTTATTTTTAAAAAGAAGTCAGTACCCTATGACGTAAAACTCACAATATGAAAATGTTCTGACATCTGTTGCTCCATTGAGTGGTTGAGTACCAAACAGTCGTCGGGTAACAAAAGTGGGGTTTTTCATTTACATACAAGTTAGGACATGAATAGAGGCTGTTGTGAAGGCTTTTTATGGACTCAGTAATGTGGTTTACTATTTATTTCGGTTCACAGCTGCGGGGAATGGTGTGATTTTTAATGGTTATGGTGTAATTATAGTAAATCAGTGTGTTTGGTACCTTTTTATTTTGTTTTCTACAAAATCTTCGTATTTTACGATACAACTTGCTTATGTTTGCGACTTCGGTCCCGTTGTAGTCGGAAATTACCCCATGGGAACGTTTTAAATATAGCATATGACACTCGGGGATAATGTAGCTTCCCATTTGTGAAAGAATCTTCAGAATCGGATCAGTGGTTCCGAAGATTAACCCCTATTTTCAAACATAAAAACTTTAACTCTTTATAATATTAATTGAGTACAGATTAAGCGAATTTGCAACTACTTTTTTTTCAAAATCCCTCAATTGGTGAAAGGAAACATCAAAATCATATTTGCTTGGTAAATACTTTGGCGCGGTTCCGCTCCTTTAGAGACAAGTCGCGTTTCCTCCGATTTATCCGCTTTGTCACAGAGGAACCCATTTTAAAACTATGACTGTTTCGTGCAATATTAATTTCCTTTTCTTTTGTATGAGTTTCATGGGTTATTGTGCACAGCCCTGTAATATTCAACCAAATATCTAGCAGAAGACAACACTGGTCATATGATCGCACATAATTAATACAGCGAAAAAAGTCGTGGTACCTGGATGAATGACAGCCCAATCGTGCATAAAAGTATCCTTGAATTAGTTGAAGCTGGGAGTCAACAAGCGCATCCAAACATCTTAGTAAATAACACTGAAGGTGAGGTCTTATTCCTATTGTACGCAGTTTTTATTAGTCTGAAAAAACATATTTATTCAAGGTGACCGGAAGTATTTAATTAAAAGAAAATGAAGGCTTTGTCATTGCTGTTTTAAACATTAAAATATCTGAGTTTTATACAGTCATTGTTGTATATTTACAATTTAATAATAAAAGTAGTCAAATTCTAGGCCGATTCCCCGTATGTTGTTATCTACACGCTAAGAATAAGAATAAAAGCGGTGATGGAAAAGTTTCTAAGAAAAAAAATGTAATGATAGCGACCAAAACAAAAAATAAAACCGTTTCATCGATCTATGAGGTACGATGCCACAGACTCACGTTAAACTTATAACACCCCTCATATTGAGTCGGGGCTTAAAAAGCTATATACTCACAGGAAAAAGCTAAGAAAATCTACTACAAGAAGTGCCTTAAAGTGTTAAGGCACTTCACACTGATGATGAAACAACTTTACTCTAACGTTCATTGTGCAAAGTTTTGGCATGAATTGCAACGTGTCTTATCCAGTTAGGGATCGTAAGCATGCATGTAAAGTATGCGGGGATCCCTGAATAGAATCTGGCTTGAACAGCTGACTTTATCGCGAAGAAAATCGCTATCCATATTTTGCATAGGCAGAGAGCCAAGTTACCGACACTCTCTACACCTGCTTTGTACCTGACTCGAAATTTTGCATTACAATTTTGTATTGGGTGGTAGTTTCTAATATACTTAATAGTCTATTTGTGTGACTATTTCATCAAGAGCCGAGGTTATCTCGAATTGCTAAAAGTAGCCGAGTACCCTAGGCCGCATCACCGCTTCACATTCGGCCAAACGCAAACCTATTTAGGATAACAAAAATTCCTGTTGGGTACGATGTAATTACAAGGCAAATAGAAAAATCCGGTCTGTTTAGTTTTAATCTAAAGCTGATTCTGAAAGCGCTTGGCTGTCCTATAGCCAAACACTTTCAGTCATCAAAAACGCTTATAAGATCTATGTCAGATGTCACATCACACACGGTTATCTAAGTATCTGTGCAATATGGCCAACATTGGCCCAACTTCGCCAGCACCAAATTTACCAGCTTTGCAATACTTACAGCAACAAAAAACTAATTAAGCTATGAAAATTTTCACGCCTCTTTAATAGCCCAATCGTCTTAAAAAGTAGCGAACAGGCGCGAATTGTAAGTCAATTTATTAAACGGGCAACTGAGACCTGCATACATATTGCGAGTTAGCACTTCGTTAACGGGATACAAAGTAATTAACTGTGAAGTCGTGTTCCTTACACAAGTCCCGGGAAACTCCGGGAACTCTCCCGGAAAATTTATTACTCTTATTCTTTTACGAGCAAAGTAAAAAAATCTATTTAATTATGGAGAAACGATTTTCTTAGCGGGTTAACGCTGTAGTGTTAAGTAACGCGCTAATGAATGGCGACGAAGTCTTTTAATGTTAATTATAAACATCTTTATTAGATTTTATGTTACAAGTTTGGTATATTTACCAAACTTTGTTAAGTTATAATGTTAATCTTGAAAGAGCTTTTCATTTCTCCAAACTTTGGCTTCGAACGCAATAAGTTAAGTAGGAATATTGGTACTTTTAGATAAATTATTTTAAAGGCTAAAAGCTTGTGAATCGTTAATCCAGAAAATCTATGAGTTTATTACTAAAGCAAGTTTTGCAGCGACAGAGCAGCGACTCAATGCCTTTTTAGACTAGAAAACCAAAAACGGTCATGACGTTTCAAACTTTAAATAACTATTAGAAAACTTCTATCGTTTTCTGTGGGTTTAATAGACGTCACCAATTTGCATTTATTCAAGCCAAGTTTGGATCACTTTCACTGTCATTTACTCCTCTGTAACAAGTTCCAAATTCGAAATCTATAGACCACAAACAAACAGAAGGGACATAACCATAGAGGTTGAACGTTTGTCTCTTTATGGTAGCAGTAATGAGCGCTTAAGATTCGTGATCGGTGAGCTGCCCGTACTCGGTATATGTGTCAGGGCGATGTGGAGGCTATCCACTGTCCAAGTACTTTTGTAACATTAATATGTATTTGTTTAAATTGTACTTAACTAGGCAATACCACTTGGAGTAGTATGCTCAGTTTTATATTCGGTTTTCATAAAACATGTTTTTTTTTCACAGTTTTTACATTGTCACTGACTGACAGTTTTTAAGCTATGAGAATGTTCCTTGATTAGGAATGGAGATTGATGGTGAAGTTTGGTTTCAATTTTCCAACTTTGGGTCAGATTAAACCCGAATAGTGTTGAACAGTTTCAAGCTGCTTCAAAGACGCCTAAGTTCAAATATGCACGAATAACATTGTGTTACCCTGCGAGCCCACCTTGATCAAACACCGCCAACTACTAAGGCTAGTGCACATATAACGAACTATGTAAGTGCAACATACACCAGTACAGCGGTTCAGTGATTCATCTCTGACACCCAGTTTCCCACGCACGGTGCAACGAGCAAAACCGTGTACAGAACTAGTTTACAGAGAAATTACGTTGACGGGTATCATACTTTAGTGCGTCCCTTTTACCCAACTGAGTGCGAAAAGGAGGGTAATGTTTTTGTAAATCGTCTATTTGTAATGTATCTGTGAGGATATAATTTTACGCATATCTTTTAACGTTTATTTTAACGTTTTTGCGGTACATGATGCGCTTTGTGATTTTGAGATCGCAGTGGTTGGTAACGAAGACATTAGGGGTATTTATTTAGAGACTTTTAGCGTTTTCACTTTAGCTTTAATTCATGCATTTATTGTAAAAGATTAAGTCACTGCTTGATATAATTTTAGGATAATGCATGCATACAGAAATGTGGTAGAAAAAAAATGAATGAATGTGGTGTGGTGGAATGTGGTTGATTTTTAATCAAGACAGATAGATCCATACATAAAGCTTTTTTCCAAAGGGTTTATTGTATGATCCATACATCCTTTTTTTGCTCGTCCAAACATCTGGTCATACAGGCACGCCAGTTATGACTGTTATGAGCACTATACTCACCATCAACACAAAGTTTATTATGATCTTCTTCCGCACGCAAAATACGTGCTTTGGACGTGGAGTTGCGGACACCAGCCCGTTATACAATGATCTTCTTCTCAGCTTATCGAAGTTTTCATCCCATAAACTTCGTACAGTTTTGACTAACACAAAGCACGAGTTCTAACGAGAAAGCCGATAGTATTCCACTCTCAAACGTCCTCGTCCAAGATGTAGATAGTATAAAGTTACTCGCAGTAGAGGTAACAAAGTCAAGGCGAGGTACGATAGCTTCAACTAGGGATACACGATACTTCCATATGTATCGATACTCCAAACTGCATCTGCCATATCGTATCGCATCGTAGTCATTAATCCCGCTAAGTCCGGTATTACAGAACGTCACTAGTATTACTTAAACCTAGTTTCAA
Source organism: Noctua comes (assembly GCA_963082995.1). Lineage (NCBI taxonomy): Eukaryota > Metazoa > Arthropoda > Insecta > Lepidoptera > Noctuidae > Noctua > Noctua comes. The sequence continues at coordinate 9,831,873 of OY720273.1, forward strand.
CCAATCAAATAGCTTGAATCTAATTTTAAATTATACTTGAGTATTGAGTGACGTTCTGAAAGACGGGCCTAAGAGCCTAAGCAAAATACCAGGCACTCCTTTTTATGCAATTTAGTACAATTTTGTACGATACGATCCATTCAGTCCGATACCGTTACTTTAGTAACGATCCAAGAACTGCTTCGTATTGAAAATATCGTAGTATCGCAAACATGTTGTATCGATTCTGTAAAGTATCGGAACGGTTAGTACAACACTAACTTGAACTCAAGGAAGATTATTCCTCATACAACGACCGGTCGAACGGGTCTTCGGAACCACTCATTGTTTCCAATAATTGTTGGCTCTCACACGACTGTTTTAATATACAGGTACCTACAACTAAATTATACGTTAGAATGCACACACATAAAATACCATTTTATTCATAAAGCCCACGTTTTGTAATAAACTATTCATAATAAACACTTAATTTCGAAAGCCGAAAGTCAATTACTTTCAATTACGTCATTGTTCTGTCGAATCGAACAAAATTGGTCGGCGTTCAATATTTTAAAATGCAAAGTTTATCGACACATTCCTAATACGATATTTATAATTGTTGTGAAAGTTATAGTGAAAACATATTTAAAAGTCTAAATTGATATTTTTGATGAAAACTAATGGAAAATGGGATGTATTGCAATGTAATACGACGAAGTTTAAATCGATGTGATAGCTCAGCACCCAACTGCATATACCACACTTTTAATCGCAGTCCGAGGAATTTGGAAGAAATTCCCAATTCATTGCTTCTTATGTTTTAAAAAGTCGTCTGCTCGACACCACAAATTACGCAGTGAATGTTGTTGAATTGTCTAACAGCCCTTGTAAGCGTGGTACGCAATTATCTCGCAGGAACCTAAATCATTCAGATTGACCTGGCGAAATATGGGTGTTTACTATTAGGTACAACTCTGCCTAACCCTTCTGGCATTACAGGCGTGACGTCAGGTTACTTGCGGGTTAACTGCTCTCACATAGAAACAAAAGTTCATAGTTTTATTTTACCTCCCTGATCAGAATATGAAAAACTTATATTTATTTATAAAGTCTAGAGTGGCCTGGAATGTAAATAAAGACTTTTCCATTGATAATGCTTTGCCCACGTCAATAAAAGCACATTTAAATCTTATTATCCAGGCGGAGATCATAAAATAAACATGCAGCTTCTCTTTAAGATTTAAATAGTTAGAAATACATTTTATTTGTTTGTTCAGGCTATTGTCCAAAACTTTCCTTTCCCGTGAGGACGGTAAATACACAAGTTTTGAATAAGAATGATTAAACAGGATACTATATGTGTGTTTTGGCTAAGCGCCAATCTCAGCCAGTATCGAGGGCGTATAGAACAGGATATTTTGTAAATAAATCATCTTAATGTTCGGAAGAATAAATCCTTTTTTTATTTTCACTTTCGTTTTGATTGCTGTTGGCTGTTAGGGACATAATTAATGTTATCCATGTAGACATAAGTAGGTACATACTACCACTGTGTGTGGTAGATTATTAATTATGAATTTTAGGAAAATGTTCTAAAAGCGTCTGGTCTAAAGTTAATTGAAATGGAAGTTTTATTAGTTATTTTTTATTTCACAGCTAATTCATACAAGTGTTCCATAAAGAAATTAGTTCTTGGTATTTCGAACCCTCGCTCTTGCTTATAACTTGTGCCTAAACATATTTATTTCTTATAAGAAAGCTAAAAGGGACCTCGGTAGAAGCCCTGGGTAACTTAATTAGGTTCTTTTAAAGTAGGTTGAAATCAAAATTATTCTGCATAAAATGGTTAACATATTTAGTTATTTTCATTTAATTTGTATTAGAAAGGTCAATAGATATAGTATAGCTTTGTAAACAACATTTTTTTTCTGTACGAGTAGGTACAGTATCCGAAATCGTAATGAATAATACTCATTCACCTATACTTTTTTTATGTTGTAAGTTTGACACTGGGTCACAGAATAACTTATAGTTGCCGGGTGGTCAACATAACATTTAAATATAGTTTTTGTAAACGTTTTTTGTCACTTCCTGTCTCGTGTTGTGGGCACCACATTTTGCGGTTTACTGTCCATCCATATGTCATATCTTATGGATAAGATAAAACATAGCTGTTTGACACTTCCTAAATAAATAATTTGGTACCAGAGTAAATAGTCAAAAGGTCTTTTCAAATTGAAGATTGTCAATTTTTTTTAAAACCAACACGTTTATTTACTGCTATCTAAATCTTTGATAAGTTATTATAATAGTTATCTTCTGACAAAACCAAATACATACCCCCAAATGTAAGTGGGTATACTTATAGGTTACACTTACACCTGTGCCTAACCTTTCAGGGATTCCAGGCGTAATGTTATGTATGTGTCTCAAAAGTACACCAAAACCAACATGTACCTCCAAAGGCAACAACAACATTGCAACAAACGCACTTTTAATTGGAGAGGATAATTATTCTGGCTTTTCGTCCGAAACAAAAGAAAATGGAACAAAAATGTGCGAATAGTTAATGCAAACGGAAGGAGTGGTAGCATCACGGAACATGAGACAATGGCCACAGAACACAACACTGCAAAATGGATTCACCGCGAATGCGAAACGCGACCCAGTTTCACTAATACCTATTCTATGTTGTTACGTTTAGAGAGCTGATTTATAGAATCGAATGCACATGTAAATGTGTGAATACGATTCTAAATCGCTTTTCATTGTAATACATTGTTACCTTAAACTTTAAAGCGCTTTTAACCGTATTTCAATTCGCAATTGAGTTTGCTGCTGTTACTTTTTATGTTTATTGCAAATTGCAAAAACGTTCACAAAATCAATTTATTTAAGCGTTGAATCAAATAAATCGGTGAAAAAAAATAAATTTACTGTAAAAATATGCAAATCTCTGAGTCGATAAAAGCAAAATAGGTCTAATTATAAAAATCGGAGTATTCATCCATTTCTCTCACCACTGAAAAAAACCACGTAAAACCTACTGTAAACAACACAGGAAAATAAAAAGATAAACAAAAATGTGTGTCAACAAAGCCCCAAAAACTATAAACACCGTACATTTCCAAGAAAATAAGACATCAAAAAGAAACAAGGTATTTATCCGTCAATGCGGGCCCGCATTGACGGATAACTGAAAACTGTACCAAGTCAAATTGTTCCATATTACACACACAGCTCGCAGAGGTTAAATACAAGAAGTATCGTTACCGCGATTTTGTGTAAACCCGTTTATGTAATTGCTGGGTACCGTTCAGCGCTCGCACTTGACCTGGAAACTTGCTCGTCGACCAGATCAAACATTATGATGTGTAAGTATCTTGTTTGGTTTACTCTTTATTTGCTGTAGAGGTCGTTTTTAAAGCTTTATTTGTAGTTGTTTGTCGTATTTCTATTGTAAATAACTTTTCTCCCATTTTATACCATTCTGTGATTCACGACAATCTTGTAAATATCCATTTTAAGCTTTATTATAACCAATCGTTAAATCACGATCTAACTTTGACCTCAAATGCCAACAAAAAGAAATATTTCGTTGGTGAAAGTAAGTTTGTTTTAAAACATTAAACTTAGATATATTATGATTGCAATTGCGTATTTCGCATTGGATTTTGACCAGTTAAAGCCCTGACGATGATCATTGTATTTCTCGTTAATATGAATACATCTACCTATTTAGATACTGTGTCTTTTGTTAGCCATACCTGTCCAGCTGGGCCCTGCTTAATCATACTAAAAAGATGAAAGAAAACAAACAACTTTGCTCTCAAGTAGCCAGCTACAAACATTGTATGATGGATGGCATAAAGCTGATGCATAAAAGCAATCCCTTTGATGTGTTATATCAAATATTATGTTTCATAGTGATTCATATCTGTCTGCCTTGTGAGGAGAATTCCATACTTAGCAGTTATTTACACTGCCTATCCTAATAGGATGCACAGGTGTGATATGTTGAACAATGGTTACAAATATTTATTGGATGATGTACACTTGTACATTTTGGTTTGAAGAGTTGAAAGAGAAGTTGTAAACGTACTGTGCTAGTACCTATGAGTTAACAATTAGTGGTTGATCCTCCTATAGCAATTGATGTCATTGACCCTGGCTATACATACAGGTTGTTCCTTAATTTTTTGATAATTATTTAAAAACGAAACAGCGTTCGTTTACTTTGACCGTGTAGGTGTAACACTTTTGAATGAAACAGCAGATATTTTTTTATTACCGACCAAAAACTTTTACACTGGAGATTTAGAATCATTATTTATAAGCGTCGATATTCCCTGACATCGTTTTTGACGTGTTTGTTAGAGAAATAAAATGGAATCGGTTCATTTCTGACCCTGAAGTGTCATGTCATCAAGTTGTCAAGGTCATTTCTTACTTGTACAAAAAGCTCACTGAAAACCACAATTAACCCTGATTCATCATCTCCAATTTCTCAAAGACAACCTAATAGAATAGGCGGGAAATAGAACTTGAAGGAATGGGGGAAGGCTTTTGCCCAGGACTGGGAGACAGTTCAAACATCCAAAAAAAACACATAATATCTAAACTAAATATCTATTATATTATAAATCAAAGGTATCAATCAGACGAACAATTATTCAAATGCTTGCTTGGTATTGGTCGCACGTAGACTTGGGGACGTGTGTTGAATGAGCTGTCTGTCACAGCCGCGGCGACAATCACATGACGATGATAGTGGTACTCCAACCAACTTAGCTGTGCAGGCGACAAAACACAGAACTAAAATAAATGTACCAAGTTTGACATATCGATGCATTTTTTCTTGACAAGCAGCGCCACCTTCAACTGAAAACTTAAATTGGTCATTTTGTACAAGGTTACTGAAAAAGAATACCTAGCAAACTCGTTTGAAAAATTAGGTTGTTTTATATGTTTTTTTTTTCTATGGCCTGAAAGAATCAGCTTATTTTTTTTTTAAGTAAGACAGGATGAAGAAAGAAAAAAGATAGAGTAATTTAGATTCTATTACATTATCAGGCGAAATTAAGGTTGTTACGGATCTCTGAACTGATCAATACTTGGGAAATACTGGTGTGTAATATTTTGGTTGGATGCAGATGGATGTGTTCCATGAGCACTTTCTTTGTTTTTCTTTTTTTTTTAAATTTGTCGTCTGATGTATATGTAGGAACTTCTTTTTCAACATTTGTAAATGTCTTTTTTGAGTTTGATAAAGGATTTAGTTATATGCCAACAAATTTGATTTTCACTCCCTTGTTGGTCTAGTGGTCGCAAGCGCGACTGCTGAGCATGAGGTCCTGGGTTCGATTCCCAGGTCGGGCAAAGTGTTATTGGTTTTTTCCATCAGGGATTTCTCAGTAGTAGCTACGGAGTCTAGATTTGTGCCCTTTTGATGGCAATAGGCTTGGGCTTGCGCCCTATCACATGGCACTTAAACATAACTGGCGAAATGTGGGTGTACTTAGTGTACTATTAGGTACACCGCAGCTTGACCCTTCTGGGATTACAGGCGTGATGTTATGTTATTTGATTTTTGAAGACCTATTGACAACCTTATTCCATGAAAAATACATTATTCCATCAAAATGATGGTAAATGCAAAAACCGTCAAACAAAACCCTTTCCGCTACGTTAGGTTTCCGAGGTGATTCTTTTTTTAAACGAAGCTATCTTCCGCCTTTGATGGTCATGCTCCCATTGCCAGGCCTTCGTCTATGATTAGGCAAATTTATGGCAACGTGTGCGATAATAATTTCCAAGTTCGTCTTTTATGCTAATAATAGAATTATATCATAAGCTGGACTGGTCTACTTTGTTGTTGGTCTAGTAGAAGTCGCAAGCACTACTGCAGAGTATGAGGGCCTGGGTTCAATTCTTAGATCGGGTAAAGTGTTATTGGGCTTTTCCTCCTTATCTGGATTTGTGCTCGGCTGCTGGCAATAGGCTCCTTGCTTATTACAGGGACTTAAATAACATAACTGGCGAAGTGTGGTTTTACTATTTATTACACCTCTTTGGAGATTACAGACGTGATGTTATGTTATGTCATAACTCATACCGCCATCTGCGTTTCCTATTCATACCATGATGTATGGACAGATAGAAAGACAGACAGATAAACAAAAGATCGCATGAAAGTTAAAGCTTAACTTCCAAACGTTTGAAAGCTCGAACCTCCATGACGCCTAACAAAAGATAATGGAGCGGAACTAAAGCCTCCATAAATGTTACATCAATTTATTACTTATGTACAAAACATATGGTTCGTTTTTGCGAAACAAAACAGCCGTATCTAATTCCACACGAAACTTCGCATTTTTTCGACAGTCACTAATTACTTTGTAACTTGAACCTGTGTAACAAAGAATGCAATGGATTCGAGAAAAAAAACCTGAGTAACGAGGATTGTAGGCTTTAACGAGAGGTTATGTAATTGTAATCGTGTCGATAGCTGTCGGTTTAGTTTAGCAATCTGTTTGTTTTCTTTTAATTGATCGACGATTAATTGATATTGCACATGGTAAACAAGATTCTTATTGGAATCGAGCGCCGAGTAGTTTTTTTTTTTTTTCTACTTAATGCTGTAGAACGAAGTGTTGGATACACTGCCAGTACCTAAACTATAGATAAAGGAATCAAAAATGGCGCGTATCCTTACAGAAGAACGTCGGGCCACAGGACGCTTGACAAAAAGATAGAATAATTCAGGCGATAGGTAGATGGATTGAAGAAATGAAAACAAACAAAGATATTTTCTCAAGCTAAGTACAAGCTCTCGCGACACGATATTATTCAAACATAACAAATGAAACTAGAACATTCCCTCCAAGTGATAGTGGTCTAATTAAATATTATACTTGGAGCGAAGCGAAGTTCCTTTGTTGAAATTATAAGTTCAATAAAAGCTGTGATTGCGTTGCAGCTGTCTTCAAACTGTAGATATAAATTGTAGGTAGACTAATTGAAACTCGACGGAGGATATTACACCTTATTTGCTGGGGTACGAAATGATTAAATTCTTAGGCGAGTCCTTGTGAAGAGTATATTATTAGTGAGTTGAGTTTTGCTCAGTCACAGGTTTGACCAACGAGCATATTATATTGTATCTGAGAACAATATTTTGATAAGTTTTTTTTTAATTCTGAAAAGCTCTTGCTATTTCTAGAGTGTCAGCTTAATCATAGAAAAACCATAATAGAGAAATCATAATAGAAAAACTTGCACCTTAGGACGTATCCTAACTACTCCTAACTTTTTACTTAGGTAAACGTATCTAAGTAAAACGTTGTCTATTTTAAATTCCTTCCTTGGGACCAACCTCTCTACTTTGTAACCTTAATGCTGAAATAAACGATTTTGCTTTTACTTTACATAACATTCAACAACAACAACATACCAAAACACAACACACAACAACATGAACACACACACACTCACGCAACACGCACGCACACACGCACGCACGCACGCACGCATGTTTCTAACATTCTATACCGGCTTGTAGTAAAGAATCCTTAATAATTAAGGAATCTAACAATATACAGTGTACATAAGTACTTAAAACCGAAGACAACCGAGTCCAAAACCCATAGCCCATCCTTTTAACTCCGCCGCCATAAAATAAAAAACAAAAACTAACTTGATCTACTTGCCAGTGAGTGATCACTAAGTAATAACTAAGCACGGTAATATTACGTAACTCACACCTACCAAGTTACGCCCTAGTGACTTTATACGTAATTGTTATACCTACGTACCATGGCGGGTTATGACTCATATAAGTTATAATCATAACTTAAGAGGCAAACTAGATTGCTTTTGGGAGTAAGTTTCGTTAATATCAATGGCCTGATTAAACTTCAATTGAGCGATAGATTTTCGGTCTGGCTTTACCAAGCCTGTACTTATGTTTTCTACAGTCGCCAGCACATCAAGTTACCATAAACTGACAAATTTCTCCAAATGATTTTAAACCACAAAATGTTGATGTTTAAGTTCAAAATCGAATGAGATAATTTGACAGTTGTTGTTGTTGCGACTGTACTATTACTAAACGACACTTGAATAATTACTTAAACAAAAAAAGCGCTGTGTAGATTTTCTATGCTCGGCTCTGTAGCAAAAGTTGAAAATCAATCAAACATCGTGCTTTTATTTAGAGGTTCCTTGAGAGGTCGCCGTAAGCATAAAGTAAGATACTATAATGCCAATGTGTTATTCCAATTTCTCAATCAATTGTGTTGGGATTGATATCATCGGTCGGTATCGAAGTACATGTATATCGAAGTTGAAAGTAATTTTGTCTAGTTCTACATATATGACCAATAAACTCGGTCATTGTATTTCAATATCTCAGTTTGTTGTCGGGTAAAACTTTCTCTCGTCAAAATCGATTGACAAAACCAAAGTGGGCAAGCACTGGCAGTTAGGCATCGTTGGGCATGAACCGTTTATCCTCTTTTTCACCAACACTAGGCGACCGCTAAATAAAAACGCTTCATTGAATTTAAAGCACTCGGGTCAACGCCGAAAGTTGACATTCCAACTGAAACGTACAATAATAATAAGATGTTGCTTAGTATGACTATATATACTTATATATAATATGTATACTTTAAGTGTGCAGTTCAAGGTGGCGCTGCTTGTCAAGAAAATATGCATCGATATGTCAAACTTGGTACATTTATTAGTATTAATGTGTTTCCCGCCTGCATGAGAAATGAATATACACTTTTTTTTTTTTTTTGCGTTGTAAAATCATCAAATGAGTCCTCCCACCCAGGGCAGAGCGGGAGGGACTGTCAGACTTGTACTGACTAAAATCCACGGTGTCCTTCAATAGCCCTTTATGTTCCAGGGTCACGGTAATTCTATAAGTCCCGCGACCCCGGCAGGCTTTGGCCCTCTAGAGGGGGGCCCCGTCATTATGCTGACACTCTTTGAAGCGCGCGTGGAACACTACGCGCCGTCAACCCGGGCATGGTCCATAGTCGGACAGCGAGTCGCCCGTTACTAGCCGACCGCGATGAATATACACTTCAGCTAAGTTATCTGGTTAGCTGAAGTGTATATTCATTTCTTGTTGTATTGACTCGAAAGGAGGTGACATTTGAGCTTGGTGTTATGTATCTCCTTTTTACCGTCTTTGAAAACTTAGCTCGTTCCTGTACATTATCGGCGTTGATTTTGCCGACAGCCTTATCGGATTTCACAGCACTTTTCCAACCCTTTGTGATTCGCCTGTAGTAGCACTTAGCGTTTTTTTTTATATATAATTATAGCAAGGCATTGTGTTAGATAGTTTTTACGTGTATTTATCCTGGATATATATATAGAATTCTTAGATTATTTCTTTATAACATAACATCACGGCTGTAATCCCTGAAGGATTAGGCAGAGGTGAACCCACATTTCACATAAGTAATTGGGGCGACTTAAACATAACTTGAGCCTACTGCCATCAACCGGATTCAACCGGTTATAAATCCAGACTCCATGGCTGCTGTTGAGAAATTCTTATTTAGATTTCTTCTTTATGATTTCAGAAGAAAAAATATGTATTTTTGCATATCCTTTAGCCTTTTGATTGATAAAACACCCAGAAAATTCAGAAAAACAATCAAGTACATTCGCACTCGCAATACCAGTTGCCTTTATGACTATTGAAAAACCTATTCCACGTTTTTATGGGCAACATTAAACATATATTAACAACGTTTTTATTTGTTACAGGTAACACATACCTTCGTTTTTATCGCCTAATCATGGAAACACGTAAGGGAACTGCTATAAAACGTAGGACCTACACGCGAGGTAATGCTATTTGCTGTTATTTGATTAACTCAGACATGGGTCACACCCTTATCTGTACGTATGTAAGTGATTATAATTTAGTAATAAGGTTCGTTAATTTCTACATTCTACCAGGGTGGGTCTGAAGGTAAAGCTACGCTATCCGAGATCGACCCATGTTTGGGTGACCATCCATTACCTTGTTGGGCACCCCTGGTCTCGGAAAGCACATTTAACAGTTGGTCATTTGTAGATCATTGACAGTCGGTATGGATAGTCAAAAGGCCAAAGTCTGACCACCAGGGGCAATGACTAACCGAGGGTTATGTTGTTACCCGGAGGGTCGTGGAGGCCAGATACGCTGTCGCTCCATGTAAAATGCAATATTCAGCTGATTCGGTTTGACTGGAAGCTGATCCCTAGTTACTCTCCCGAGAACTACGTTTAGTTGCGAAATAGGCTAGGCAGTTGATGTCTTTAGAGTAATCGGTTGGAACTGTAGAGAAAAATTTGTTGAAGGTTCGATATCGAAGCCTGAAGTTCAAAACTGGGTAAGTAAATCAAAGAAAAAAAAAACTATTTGAAATGGACTATCCATATCAAATAGACTTTTTTTTTCTTTGATAAAAAACACTTGCCAGGGCTTACCAGGGCCATAAACAAGTTGTTGTATAGACACAAATTATACCTCAATCATAGTATAATATTGTACACATTCGTTGTCTAGTTTCTTTGCGGTTGGCAGCACACACTCACACGGGTACGCCATACCAACCTAACGGCATAACTCGGGATTGCTCATTAGCCTGTGCCAAGGGACCACTGACTGGCAGGCTTTATAATTACCATCAGGTAACATTACAAGCAATAAATTCATTATTTAATTTGGTTTCTGATTTTTTATAATATTGATTGTGCCGTTGGTCCCGGCTGTCATTTGTAGATCATGTCATTTGGAGATCTTCGACAGTCGTTACTGGTAGTCAGTGGCTCAAAAAGTACTAACTGGGTTGTGGAGGACAGATAGGCCGTCACTCCATGTAAAATACGGGTATACGGGCATCCGGTTAGACTGGAAGCCGACCCTAACATAGTTGGGAAAAGGCTAGGCAGATGATGATTGATTGAGGTCCGTGTTAGGCTGAGTTGATATCTATCTTATTGCAAGGTTGACAATGTATAATTTACTTACGCAAATTACACAAATTTTTTATTTATACAAAAAATTCAAAAAAAAACTAAAAATTCCAAAAAAACCTGCAGCTTGACAGTTTTCTATTCAAAAACTTGTAGACGTCATTTTTTTTTTCTGATAAGAAATGCGCTTGACTTTAACAAAAAGTTTTCTGGAAGGCTTAACCAATGTTAAGTAAAACAAGCACGATAAGATCTATATCTTATCGAGATACATGAAACACAATCGATTAAATACTTCGATCGAGTATCGGTTCACATCCTTGCCCCGCATTTCATATCACATTACAATGCGGTGTACACCTCCGTCTGAATAAGGAAGTGTGAGGACACTTGACTCCGATTGTTATAGGTTAAGGTCGAATCGAATGGTAGTATCGTTATGATCGATTTGATTGTCATTCTAATCGATATAAACATTCAGTGTTGTTGTTGTAATGATCGCACCGATTTAGGAACAGCCAATGGGTAGATATTAAAATAGCGATGCCTGATAGAGACGTGATATGAATGTGGAGTTTTATCGATACTTTTGAATGATAATGTTGTTCGTAGTTATTAGTAGTGTCTACTTATGTACTGTATATTGTTACCTGCCAATTATGTTGACTTTATTGGGTGTTGATAGATAAGTTTGTTATTGGTCGTTTTATTGTGCGTAGTAAAATGGCTTTTGAAATTAGTGGAAGCGCCTTTCAATTTTCGTTTATTAAATTGGAATTCACAGTTTTCAGAAGGTTTTAGATTCTGGGATAACAATTGTTTAGTCACTACATAGTATAAAACAAAGTCGCTTCCCGCTGTTTGTCTGTGCCTATGTATGCCCTTTAAACCTAAGGATTTTGATGCGGCTTTCAGTAATAGATAGAGTGATTCAAGAGGAAGGTTTATATGTATTTATATTGCACCCGTGCGAAGCCGGGGCTGGCCGCTAGTTCACAATAAAATCAAAAACTCTGAAAACAATTATGAAACAACAAACCATTGTTAAAAATAGTGAATCTAAATAAATAACAAGAGACTAAAAGTGCTAACAATATGCTACTAACTAAAAATTAGTTCTCATCAAAACCACCATAACGAATTAATAACGATGATGGTACGGACATGCCGAAATAATGGTTTTACGCAAAACATGATATTAGCATGAAGTAAATCAGAAGCAAAATACGGGAGACCACATTTTACATACATTAATGTAAATGCTGGCCAAATATTAGTGAGGTCAGGTGACCGGCTGAATTTGATTCAATTATAAGGGTAGAATTTACATAGGCTACAGATAAGCCTTGGAAGAATAAATTAAGATATTTTATCGTGGATACATACAGGGTGTAAACGGACCGTTCACGAAGCCGTCAACCAAGTATTATGTACATCAAACTAAGTAAATTTACGCAAAAATTATTGCTGGGAAACGACTTGAAAAATCACGTTTTACGGTAGGACTCAATGTAACGCACTCAAAACACTGTGCTGATGGATGGATTAAATAGTACCGGGTCGTGGAGGTGTTTAAAATAAAAATCTTAGATTAAAATCATGTATAAAAAAAAAAATTGAAGGTGTATTAAAGTTCCATTAAAGTTCCCCCAGGTAAGTACTTGTGGCCTAGTACGCTATCGTTACCATGTGACCAGTGATACTAAGATGATAATTTTAATTTAGGCGACATTTAGTTCGTATTTTTCAGAATACATAGTACTTATAATATGTATATTCAGTTGAACAAGCTAAGACCTAATCGATACAGAGGAAAATGTGTACCTAACTGTGCTAACATAACATCACGCCTGTAATCCTCAAAGGGTTAGGCAGAGGTGTACCCATTAGTACACACCCATATTTCGCCAGTTATGTTTAAGTTCCATGTAATAGGAGGCGAGCCTATTGCCATCAACCGGTCATCAATTGTCTTACATAAGTAATGGACGGACGGAACGAATCACGCTGATGGTACACGGAAGTACTTCCTGTAGTGAGCGAGCTGTTTTCAGATGAAACGATTTATATGTTTGATGTAACGGTCACGATTGAAAAGGCGCTGATGTATCTCTTATGAGGCTGTTACCTAAACAAATGTCGTAAGTGGATTGAAGTTTATGTCGTCGCGTTCAATTGGACTAATTGAACAAAGTGATTAAATTCGTGTGATTGGTACTATGTGGTGACGACGCAGTAACCACTAAATGTTACTTTAAAGGTACGTAGCAGTAGTGTTTTGTATTTCAATTTAGTACAGTTAGACTGCCTCGTTGGTCTAGTCGTCGCAAGCGCGACTGCTGAGCATGAAGTCCTGCATTCGATTCCCAGGTCCCAAAGTGTTATTCGGTTTTTCCATCAGGAAGTTGTCAATAGCAGCTTAGGAGTCTGGATATATGCCCGATTGATGATAACAGGCTCGCCCCCCTATTACATAGGACTTAAACATAACTGGCGATATGTGGGTGTATTATAAGTTACACACTACATAACCCTTGGAAGATTGGGACTACAGTCGTGATATTATGTGATATACTTATTTAGACTTACAAAACAGGTGCGCCTTAAAAAATCCTTATACGGACCTTAAAAGACACTTGCTCCGCATTACAACTTTCTATCTCCTTTTTAGCTTATCTAAATATAGCGGAATACAACAAACGAATTTTAAACTTGCAGTTTAAAATGTATATTTTAGAAAGCGGCGCATAACATGTTTTACGTGCAAAACATTCCCAAATTACCGATTCGTTTACGTCTTTCTTCATTTGTTTTGAAACTTGATTCGTAAGCCTGCTACCGCGTAGCTATAACCGCGTAGCTATAAATGCTATAATTAACATTTTATATTTAAACAATTGTAAATGGAAATGTACGGTTTAAATATTCATGCTTTCTATGCATTTTGATGACACAAACACGGGAAGGTGTGTGCAAGGCCTTTATGAATCTGGCCCTTACTTAAATTTATGTGATTTTGTAATAGAAACCGAGGAATACTAATGTGTAATTGTAATAATGTGGCATCGAAAATAAAATACCAAAATGATGGCGCGATTTGACAGGTAAATAAAAAAAATATATATATTTGATGTCGATATTAGCTTTGGGAAAGAGAACACACTTCCTGCTATCGATGATATTGAAGAGTTACGAGTTTTTCAATCAACTCTTAAACGACTGGAAGGGGTTGTGCCGACATAGAGTAATTAATACCTAAATATTAATCGATATAATTCTAATCTTCCTACCTATGCTACATTCCCAATTAAACTAACACAATAGTGTAACAAGAGACAGCGCCGTGTGTGTTAAACCGTCATTACCGTTAATCACAACACGCGTTTCATTGCGTACTATAATTAAGCACACTTAAGCAAATGTCGTGTTGTCAGTGAACGCCGCGGATTTGTCAATGGGACATTATCCGTCCAAAGAGCGGCGCAACGACCCAGCGCGGAATCACGCTCGTGACCGCACTGATTGCGAACCCGCGTCATTTGCACCAACCGAACGTAATAGGTGGCTCATTAAAGCACTCATGTCTATGTCATGATAGCGCCGACCGTCCAAATGTCAGTTTGGCACACACAGCACTCCAATTACCAGCCAGTATCAATCAGTATCATCTGCTCATCAGCCGCACTTTACAAATAGCCGTATGTTTCAATAAGCACTATATCCTGTTTATTAGGCACAAAGGCAAGTCTAGGTCTCCATATCGCTATGTAGCAACTCGAAGTGGAGCGCGCGCAGTTCAGTCACGAGTATGTCGCAAGTACCACGTTCGAATAGTTCTCGCAATAACGCGTGGCGGACCTCCTTCGGAAATGGACAGCCTTTGTTCCAACGTGTTGGGAAACATGAGTGATGACTTGATGAGACTCCCTATATCTGCGAGACAGTTCCTCATTCAATTTCATACCGCAGTTACAAAATGAAACAAACATAACCTCTTACTTTTTAGATTCGTAATTTATTTACCAAAGTATAGCGAATTTTTTAGCGATACCGATAAAGAACGGTTTATTGCAGTGTGTTAAAGGAATTCCCTTTCACCAGAATTTTATGGACTCGTTTTATTTCTTCGTACAGGGTGCATTTACGATGTCATGCGCGAACATAAATTTTATGAGATTTTGGACTCCGCTTTAATGGAGTTGCGTTGGCAACTGACCATTTTGCGTATGGCTAATAAAATGTCGATTTTGGATATTTATCAATAGGTTTTTGATCGTGTGAATCGGCAGTACGTCGGCAAGGTTAATTGACGTGCGTGCTTGAATTCGCCGGTCGGTCTGGGTCAAAGTTAATGCGTGAATACGCATCCGAAAACATGTATATGTGCTGATTAGCGGCTATTATTGATGCTATCGTAATGGCTTCAAGAACAATGGGACTTAATAACAGAACAATGTTAAGTGAAGGTACGTTATTATCTCACATTTTTATGGAAGGTATGCCTATCACAATAGAAAGTATTTCTAACGCTTCACTGATGGTATGAGCATTAATAGTTTTATTATAACTCTTTTATCAGAGTTGTATGTAATTGAATATTACTTGCTAAATTAGCTGAAACTGACCTACTAGCAATTATTTGTAAGGTTTTCTTCTGCAATACTTGTTTATGTAAATGCATGATGGTTAGCTTAATGTTATGGTTGTGGGTACTTAAACATGTAAATTTTGACCGTATTCAATGGCCTTTAAAATATATTGTATGAAATCTAAATATTGCTTAAATAATTAAGCAAAATAAAGCACGCAAGTTCTGTGGAATCGTTTACATTGCCCTTACATTAAATGCTATTTTGTTGTTACGCCACCATTACACGATTTTCGTTTCAAAGTCTTGAAGATACTTCGACATAAATAGAGCAATATTTCCGAAACAATAAGCTCTTAACGAGAATTACGTAAATAGACATTCTCATAGCATTACCCAAACAAGACGTCGAAATACCCACCAAATTCGGGAATGAGTGTCGAAAATTCTTTTATTGCGTGCTGGATGTATGTTAATAGCTATGATAGATAAGTATCAGGGGGAAACAGTACAAAAACGTCTCGAGCTCGACACGTATCGTGCCATCAAGGTCGGGGCGTTCACACGGCAGCAGCGCCTGCGCAGAGGCGGAGTTTTAAAACAAGCACCACTCGACAACCATACTGTATGGGAAATTAAACTACGGAGCTAGGTTAACGATTCACACGCTTGTTTAGACCTTTGACGGTGGTTTATTGTTGTTTCTTTTTGTTCCTGTTTGTGCTGGACTTGACTTGACACTGCTATATGTATGTATTTTAAGACTGCGCGACACCACGACAGAAAGAAAATCCATAGTTCACTAAAACTGAAAAAATTGAATGATCACGAGAAAAATGTTTCTCCAAAATCTCAAATATAACATAGAACCAACGAAAATTCATCAGGTTCTAATAAAAATTTTCTGTTTTGTCTTTTCTACACACTTTCCTCTCGCTGGTCTGCTGGAAGATATTTCTTATGATATAAACAGTACCTTTGTGCTCCTCTATATTATTGTTATGTCCTGTTAAGTATTTTGAGTGCAAAAAAAAAAAATTAAAAAAAAATCGTCGAAAATAAAAATATGCTCAACAAAAATAATACCTCACTTTGTTACGCCAATAAAACTGCGTAGATGTAAAGTTAAATTAATTTTAAAAGACGCACATAAGCTGATCGCTTCGAATTGCCTTTCCACAGCACAAAGAACCATCAAAATTTTTATTAGCTTTTGAATGACGTAGGCGAGCATTGTAGATGAATACATTGGAATCGTAACTCACTTTTTTTTCAAAAGAATCATTGCTCTGTAACGCAATAAAGGTACGGTACTTAGATTCACCTCGCTTATTGCTTTTTTTGTCGGGACAAAAACAGAAGTTTGACAAAATCCGCGTTACAAAAAGTCGTGAGAAAAAATTTATCAAGATCACTGCCAATGGCGAACGAGGGATCTGTGACCACGAGTAAGGTCAGCAGTTACGGGTGATACCTGTGTATTGTTAACAAAAACTGTAATAATACGTGACATTGCATTTAATAGCTTCGTTAGAGATGCAAGCGTGAAGTAATCGTTTGTTTTTGCAACGCAATTACGTTGTGTCGCTGAAGCCATTCGCTCCAGATTAGAGTTTACGTAATGTGGCGATATGCACTAATGTAGTCTAATGAAACATCTATGTGTATTGCAACTGTTTGAAATATTATAAATGTCACATTGTATAGTAATAATCACACGGATGTTACCGAACGATCGATCAGTACGTATTGAGTTATTGCGTTACAAAAATATCGCAGCCGCTGAACTTCTCCTATAAGGAAAACATGACTGATCTCTTTGATACCTCGGAATATCACGTTCCAAAAGATATTCGTATTTCTTTGAATTTGCCAAGGTGAACAAAATTAATGAAATTCATCTCCGGCCATCTGTCAACTGGAAATGTAGAACCTTCTTTTGTTTCGGGTATCGTATGGTGTCAGTACTTGTTAATCACGTCATAATCTGGGTTCCCAAGCGTGTTGATTATGACATTATCTTCAAGGCCATTCATTGTAAGGATCAAGGGCTTACGATCAGCCGCCATGTATTAATATCAAAACAGTCATGGTTATGTACATAATATATCAAAACATACATTTTTCTTCAGAATATATCATACTTACCTACGATATATTCTGAAGGTCGTCTGAAATAAGACCTTTTTGCTGAAACTTCACAATTTACCAAGACTTGTAACAAATACTCGCCATTCATCAATATAATAGCGAATTTGAGTCTTGGTTCACTCTCGTGACGTAAGGGATGCCATAAATCGAAGCTATTGAACAATGTTAGTTATGTGGACAATAGCATATCGGTGTCAAGATCGTTAGCACGGGACAGACCGCTTTTGTCTTCTTTTGAGGGCCGAATATCAGAGACACATGACGTCAAAGACGTGGCAAGTAAAATATTACTTAAGCGAGGACAATGTGAACTTTAGTCAACAGGAAGTTATGTATGTATATCTTATATAATTGGCCAAAAAATAGATTGACTTATGTTTGGCAAAAAACTTGTACATGTCACAATAGAGTTATGAATGACTCAGGTAGGTAAGTATCAAAATATGCCTTTATTGTGGAGCTAATATTTTTTGCTTGGGTATTTATTTAGAGACAAATTGCGCCAGAGGTACAGGCGTCCCACACCATTTCTGTGAATGCCTCATTTTGGGGAAATGTGTCTGTGCACACTCGGTGACCTAGTTGTATGTACAATCGAATACAGAAATAAAGATGACTTTTATTGGATCTTTAACTCTTAGATTCTGTCTACAAAAGTGAGTATCTAGGTAGTATGTACGTACTTTATTAATTACGGTCCTCGGTAAACAGAGAAGACAGCACTAATTAGAAGCAATCTTAGTAAAAAATAAAACTCTTGGAACATCTTCCATAGTCATTCGTTAAACAAATTAAATTATTAATCAAGCTACGGTTTTACGTGAAACTTTTTAACCGTTGCTGTTATGAAAATTTTCTGTAGTTGGAAAAGTTAAAACCAACTATATTTTATGGTCGTGCGGCATGAAGTATTTATCAACGTCTTAATTTCGAATCGAAATTCGGAGACGAGAATTTGATTGAGTAAATGAGTCGATTCAATGAATCAATTTCATAATATTCATTTACGACAATAAATAGATGTCCTTCCAATTTCAAATGTCTTAACTGTTTGTTTCTAATTCTTCCTATATATATTAACACTGAAGGCCACGATATGGTTTCGATATCATAATAAAGGCTGGTACAAAAAGATGGATGTTCTTCATAAAGTAAACCGCTGGACAGGTTTTGACAAATGAGGTGTTCATCGATTGCTCGCGTAGTGGTGATTCTAGGAAGGTTCGATTTTTCTAAGTGACAGTGGTAGATTCTAGAAGGGTGGTAGGATATAAAACTAGAACGTTTTTTCGATTCTTAGATATGTGTGGAAAAGGGTAAATATAGATTTGTAGTTTGTAAATATTCTTTGAAATTAAGGGGTAGGCTTTTTCTATGTCTAAGAATCACTTTGTTGTTTTACCAATTGCAACCTTGAGGCTCTCCGTTTAGGTTTTCTACGAGAAATGAAAGATATTCATTTATTTCTTTTACCAATGTTTTTGACTCTGTTTTAATTCTGATTATTAATTTCTACTTATTTGTCTTTGTCTTTGTCAAAGCTTAATGATTGAGATTATCTGTACACAGGGTTAGATACAATTTCTTTAGAATTAAAAAAAAAATAACTTATATTTTAAAGCCAATTGTATCCATACACCCACATCCCATTGTAAGTATAACCCTATAATTATTATATAATTGTTTCGAAATATAATGTGGGGAAGTTGGGTTGACATCCGTGTGGCCAGGTGGCGGGAAATGGCGACCCCGTTACCACAGAGCAGATGGTATAGAAGGCTTAGTCCTTGTAACAAATAGTGGGTATGTTTAAGTAGTAAGTGGCATCAGGGGCGTGCCGTCCATAGAGGCAGTTAGACCTAGCCTAACCTAGCAAAACGCCAAATGCGTTTATTTTAATTAGGTAATAAAATAATACAAAACATTAAAAAAAAGTTAAAACTCCTTTTAGAACACTTATAGCAACTTGTCGCGAACGGTAACGTAACTCAAACTCACAAGTAAGTTGGTATTGTCAATTCTGAGGCTTGGTCACGTGCAGTCTAAAACTCATTCAATATTTCACGCACACTGTTGCATATTTTTGTGTGTATGAACGCCACGAACGGCACACATGTATAGATTATGGGCGTGAACTCCGTTCACTGTAGACGATCACCACGTGCTATGATTGGCTAATCGCGACATAGATTTATGAATGATTATGACATTAGAGCAGTGTTCCCAATTTGAGGACATTTCCCCGAATTGCGGGGAATTCGAGAAACAGAGACAGACATGATAGTTTCCCTACTGACTACTAGATACAATTAAAAAAACATGGTGGTATTAACCTTCCAAAAAATGATAAATTGTATTTGTAAGAATTGCAAAAGCCCTATAAAATAATTAAAAACTACATGAATTTTATTTTTCGCTTTGATTTTTGGGGTGTTTGGAAAATAAGTAATGACAACACCACCATTACTGTCGTCTGTCAGTATTATTATCCGGCAAATTTTTGTTATGCGCCTTTCTATAGGATCACGGTATGACAATGATGCATTTTATTTGGTAGTGTTTTTTATAACAAAACGAAATACTTTTTTCTTGAGTAGCCATATTGTTTATTTGTTTCATGTGACAAGCAATTTATATGCGATCTTGAATGTTTTTATATCTTACTAAGTTATTACTTATAAGTAATTGGTTTTGAAACGTACATTAATGTAAATATTATAATTATTTGTTAAGTACATTTACACTTAAAGATGGTTTTCTGTTGTGAAGTGTGTGGTGATAATGTGTTTGTTAGAAGTTAAAAACAACAAGTTTTTGCAATTATCGTTTAATGATAAGATTCAAGTGGTGTCTAAAGGTATACCAATTACGAGAATTAATCCAAAAATATGATAATTCACCTCGTACTCTCATTTCAATCCTCAAAATTATGCAACATTTAGCTGGCTGTGTGGATGTTAACACACAAATAAATTGTATTGTTTTCCGTACATTTTGTTTAATACTTCCAAGTAAGTGTATGTGTGTAAGTGGAGTGAGGGATATATTGATTTGCATAATTTTCATTACTCGTCAAAAAAGCATGACATATCAATAGAATAACATCTACAGGCATGCTAAAAGTTAAATACATTTGGTAAATCACCATGCATCGTCAGAAAATCGGCAGGCTTATTTTCAATGTTTTTCTTTTTTTCAAATTTTTATATCATTTTTTTTTGCCGGAGGGCTGCCTAACCTCTGAGGAAAACCTATGCACGCCACTGAGTGGCATGCTACGCCTAATAATACTACGCCGTTTTCTTAGAACTCCGAGGTGAGTTTAGGGGTAGTTTTAGTAGCTTTTAACTTTTAGTGCTTTCACAGCCAATTTTAATAAATAACTTTGGATGTGATATTTTTAATCTACAATTTGCGGTAGCTCGAAATATACAACTCAAATACTCTACAAAATGACATTTTTTTTGTGTTGGGGTTAAAACATTCACAAGGTCATGAAATTCTGTGTTAAAATAAACACGTACGCACGACGGCCAATCAAGCTTTAAAAACCAGTTTATGCGGATCTCTCATTGTATAGGAAATCTATACAAAGCGAGGCCAAGTTATACTGGAAATGTACAGCTTCACGTGCCGCCGTGTGTACTAAAGTAACAACCAGAATAAACTTCAGGTTTAGCACATATTTTTCGGGGTTCAGGCGAAATGCCATGCCAAAGGATTTACGCATTTATTTAAAACATAAGAAATTAAGTCTAAAAATTAGAATATTTTAGTAACATACACATTCTCCTTATTTTATCTTGTCGCTGGATGCGAGTCGCACGGGACCTCACCGGTCAATGTGGCGACACTTGGGGAGGCCTATGTCCAGCAGTGGACGTCTTTCGGCTGAAATGATGATGATGATGATGACTTTAGAGGTATCCAAAATTCAAGTCTATGCTACTTGTTGCTTTATTGTAATAGGGATGTTTCCTGTGTAAAGAAAATATGATTATATTTAGTCCGTCAGTTAGATTATCGAAAAATATTGGATAAGTATTTTTTGTTTTATCAAATCAATAAAAATTGACGAAGATAAAACGCATCAAAGAGTGAGTGAGTGGGGGCGCTGTGACGTCACTTTTCGGAAAAAAGTTAGTACACTTTACTTACTAGTATGACGTCACGCGAGTTTTCGACGCACTGTATGGTCTTCATTTATAGTTTTCGTGAAAAAAGAAAAAAATACGTGTTCAATAATTTTTGGAAATCTATCTGACGGACTAATTCGATTTTTTCAAGAAACATCCCTATTAAGATCATCATCACGGTTCCCTTCGTTACCCGTTAGTCTTCTGAACCTTACTTATGCTACATACCTATGTACGTTTGTATGTAGATACGTATACTAGGTACCTAGGTATAGTGCTTTACCGACCCCGGGGCAAATCGCCTATTTCGCTGGATCAACGCACACGGTTCTAGCATGTCTGCGGTCTCATGTCGATATTGGCTTAACTTTCATTTTATCTAGATACCTCTATCTATTAGATACATGCCTATACATATGCTGGTGATGTTTATTACTAATTGGGAAACATATCGGTAAATATTCTTGCTGTAGTGACAATTTATTCAGGAGTTTTTTATGGGACACGGTGATGAAATAATTTTTAGTGGTTGACAGATCTAAATAGACAGAAAATGTGTTCTATTCATAAATTCTTACCTTTCAGATTAATCAGAGGTTCTTCATAAAGGTATATCTGAAAAGAGAAATGTAAATAGTAACACACTTCGTCATAATCATTCTCCAGCCTTTATCTCAATTCATTTGACACCGGCGCAGCATGTCTTCTTCTTCCATACTTCTCTATTACTCGTCATCTCAAAAGTCACCACCTTTCTAGCCATATCATTCTTCACACAGTCCATCCTCCATCCATCGTTCTTTGGCCTTCCTCTAGTCTTCATTCTAATCTATCTCACTTGATGAGACGCAGTTCCCCATTTTAGTCTCCTTAAAACCTAGTGGAACTGTGGGTGGGAGTATACGTAGGTCCAAAGAAAAATAAATACTCCAACATCTTATTATTGTTATTAGTGTAGCATTACCGTCATCGGATATGGATTTATGTACAAATATAATGTTTTTATTACCATTACTTCCTGAACAATCTTTGCTCGTAAATATATAACGTTATTTTGTTTGGCTTTTTATTACTTTTGTATGAAAAGAGCTATAATATTGACCGACCATGGGTATCCGAAATGCCGGCAACAAAATCATTTTTCGCAGAAAACAAGATTGGATTTTAGGTAAACAATAGATTTCCGTTGCTGAAAAAGGGTTGTAGGTAAAAGCTTTCTATGTTGAAAGCTTTGTACCTAGTACTAAATACTGGCAACTGAAAACGATCAATTTCATATGTATTGTGGATTGGCGATTTGCTTGTGTATTGCAGCTGCGTTGTTTGTAGAACGCAAATGAAATGGACCGAATGTATGGAATGAAAATGTTTATGCATCACTGTAAAATTAAGGCCGATTTTTTATTACATTTTGAAAACTGTGAGTATACAGGGTGGAATGGACACCGACGCACACACGCTTGCCACGCATTCAGTACACAGTCACAGTCAAAACTGTTAATCAATCCAAACTACTTTTCACCGCTGTTAATCAGTCAAAACTACTTCTGACCGGTTAAAATTACTTTAACAATAACTAACATTTACTTAGAAACTTTTAGGTTTGTTAGGTTTTTTTTGTGACCCTTTGCAAAACATTATGTTATAGTCATTCTAGGTCTAGGTAATACAACGTTCTGAAACAACATACTTTAAATGAAGAAAACGCATTTTAACATGATATAGATTTTGAATGACACCTATCAAAAGTGGTTTTGACCGAAAACATACCTATATCATTCCGAACCCAACACAGAATTTTTTCAACGGTAATTTAAAAAAAAAAACAGCTGTTTCCTACAAAAGTGCATTAGGTACCTACATGGAAAAAATGTATGGAACGGCTGATGTGGGAGTCCTTCTCGCACATGGCAGGCTTTTTCAATTTTGACTCGATAATTCAGCATAATATAGGTACTTACTTAGTCAATATTAAAAAAAAAAAAACGAAAAGCCCAGTGTTTTTAAAATATAAGTTTCGTCGTCGTCACCGTCACTGCCAATGAAATGAATATCGCTCCTTTTACACAAAGACTTCGTCATTAATCTCTGGTCACCGGTAATACTTTAATGTTCTAAATCTAAGCTGGTCCTAATGGAGCTCTAGACTCCTCGTTACAAACGGTAATGGCCGCTCACTTTTATACGAGTTTTGTTTGTGGACCAAAACAACGCAGTTCGACCACGTAATGTGCTGCTTAATGACCAAGTGTTATGTACATTCATAATTTTATTGTAGCCTTTGCTCAGTAAAGATTTTCTGTGTGCTATGAGTTGCTTTTCCGTTGAGTATTTTTCTATGACATGACGATTTTGGATTATCCATAGCTAGCATGACTAATCTAGAAAAAACTATTACTATATATACTACCATAAATATCACTTTTGACTATATTTTACCTTCAACTCAAATGATGTGTGTATTAAATGGTGCGTAACTTTTAAAAGCTGCTATTGTCATAAAAAACACGATGTTTCGTTCTACCGAAAACATTGTTGTCTAAAAAGCAGCCAAGTTAATATTGTGACATAAATAAATAATGATAAACCGTACACAAAAGCTGACAAACATAAAAACCAGCCCAGCGTCCCCAACTGGCGTCCTTGGACAAAAACAACACAAGATTTTTCAATTTGGCAAAGAAGGTAGGTCTCTAGAGGATTTTGTGGTTTTAGCTTGCGGTAGACCGGCATCGCTAGGTATAATCCTCGATAGGATTACAGACTCGGAACCCGTCTAGTACCGTACAGCGTCAATACCTAGCGGGATGATTAATAGCATACCGATAATCCCTCGGGCTCCTGATATCGTTTTGCTCAACGTTCTGAGTCGTCGTTCGTTTTCCTCATCGCAATACTGTGACCACAAACATGGACTATGACCTCCTCACGACTTAATTGAGGCCATCTCGTAGTCTGTCGCATTAATTGTTTTATATTTTAATTCAATAGCTCATTCGTATTCATATCTCGTTTCACTTTCTTTTTGGAATAGCAAATTAAAACACTTGTTAACGTTTTATGATGCTATCTCTTGGACATGAATAAACGTTTCGTCAATTTTTTTTACTAAGATTATGTTTTTCAGAACCGTAAATTTAGTAAAATTTCCTAATTAGGGTTTTTGTTCGGTAAAAGCGATAACTTTGTCACCCTTTTGTTCTAAATTCGTCGATCAGCACTATAGAGTGTGATCGTGGCGCTGCCGCACCAATTAGTCTCTTGTCAGCGGGTCTTTGAATCATTCACTGAGTTCATTCTCGCTGACATCACTATCCATCTCTATTTTAAACTGGAATTTAACAGAATAGGTGGTAATCCTTCTTACCTGTCTAAAACAAAGTTTCGAAGCGCTATTTACTTGACTTTCATTATTCATGACGAAGAAACGAGGCGACCAATTTAATAAGCCCCAAACAAATTCTTTGTCGTAATTAAATTGATGAAGTGCGTGACGGTGGTATCAAATTCATAATTTGGAAGGGAAATTTTTCATCACCCCGAAGCGTTATGCCAAATTGAATCGAGAGCCACGAATATCCGGATGGCCCAACGACACCCGACAATGTTGATTCTCCCATTTCTCCCGACGCACTTTAAATGGCTTCCATTTTGGGACATTGTCACAATTCGCTTCTCGAAAATTGAGGATGTCAAACGTAGTATGAATTCCAATGAACTTTGTTATTTATGTCACTGAGATTTTAAGCTGCTTGATAATTTGGAGTAATCCAATTTAAGCGATTGCTCAGTTTTCTTAAGCTGTTGATCTGATTGGTGTCTATTTTCAATTATAGGTAGTCTTGGATCTTG
The DNA here is from genome assembly GCA_963082995.1 of Noctua comes. Classification (NCBI taxonomy): domain Eukaryota; kingdom Metazoa; phylum Arthropoda; class Insecta; order Lepidoptera; family Noctuidae; genus Noctua; species Noctua comes. Next base: position 9,857,568 of record OY720273.1, read on the forward strand.
TGTGGCGTTTCACCGATTATCATTATAGCCAGCCCAACACCTTCTAATATATCAGTCAATTATTGACTTGACCCTCATTAATAAAACAAAACCTCACCTACCAAAATACTCCTCCAGTTTTACATGAAAACTATACCGTCCACAACTCCGTTAAATGTATCAACTACCAAATAACTGCCACACGTGTTAGCGACGTATAAAACTTCTGTAAACAGTATTTCCTTGCCAAGTTTTCGTATATGCTCTATAGAATGTATGTTGTGCACGTTTTTAGAGTTTGTCATAAACGTCGGTGTGCACCCCGCATCTCAATCAAACGTGTCTGAGTGGCTGGAATTTGGGAACTGTTTCCACTCAACCGGTATTAGATAGAGGACGAGGGTCTGTCGATTCCCCGACAGTTATACGGACTGAGGACTGCGACCGTCCATCGAAACGTAATTTACTTACTTTTAACTGCCTATAAACCGTTTTTTCTCCGTATTTTTCTCCTTCTTGCTATTCATCTGTTTATTTTACGGGTCGGATATCGATTACACTTTATTATCATAATGCTTTGGTGGCTTTCTTTGTTTACCGTCACGGGTGAAGAATCATACGATTATATTGTTAAAAGTTGAAAGTATGCTCTGAAAAACATTCAATTCTGACGTCCCCTGCATGAACCTAGATAGTTCTACCTCATTATAAACTTTTCACAACGTAAACAGACAATAAATATTCTGTAACCGTGATTTTGTGAACATAATAAATCTTTGGGACACATCTGTTTCTGTTCATTCAACAGCTGAGTTTCTAACTTGTAAATTCGTACAAAAACCAGCCACGGGGGCCGTGTGTGCGTCCCTAAAGGATCCCAATAGTACGCAACCCGAGGGTTCGATTTGAAAGGCATCGGAGGTAGGTACACCTTTTTTCGCTGTCATCTACGCCCACAAAGACAGCTAATATAAAAGATTCTACCTGAACCACTCGAACGTACACGATACCTTAATAAAATGTTAGCAAAATGATATGGGTAGACAAGGTTCTCAATGTTATTACTATTAGGAGAATTATTAATACTGTTTGTTTGTTACACGTGTTTCTTTTACTTTTTATTTTCCCTGTGTGGCAATGTCAATGTTCTGTTTAAAAATATACGGTAACTTTAACCCCAATAAATTATATAAATAAATATAGGTATTGTCTGTTCTCCTTTTGATAACAATAGGTACTTTCTAGTGTTTTTCTTTTGTCTATTCTATAGATTTTAGTTCTAACTATATATAAAATATATGTGGGATCGTATGGTGAAATAATAAAGTTACGTTCTTAGAAACTTGTATATTTTTCGAATAAATCACAAGATTAAAAGAAAACAAAAAAAAACACGTCTGTCATCGTACATCGTTTCTCACACGTCTCTCCATTTTATTTCTCTCTCTCTCTCTCTCTCTCTCTCTCTCTCACTCTTCCACACCTTTCACTCGCACCTTTGCATTCGTTCCCTTTTACTCAAAATTCATTCCACATAATAATATATTTACAATACTTACTTTATATATGTACTTATACTTATATCGACAAATCACAAAACCAATTCTTTATCTTCGATCTTCAGTAAATGCGTACGCTTTGTTTATGTGGTCCATCAACTCGGGAACCGATACCGAACGCAAGACAAGGCGAGATAAACTCGTAAAGCCAACAAGATGTTTGTAAAATGTATCCCCAGTGATACCAGCACGGTGTATTGAGCAGAAAACAAATATTCGTATCAATAGCGAATATATCCCGTAAGAAATTCAAATGCTTTTCACCCTTCCCATGGAAATTGATGCGAATGAATAATAGAACCAGTCCCAATATTTTATTCGACACAATATTCAAGCTACCGACAACGTGTTTGAGGTTAAATTTTCAATTTGCATAAACATTTTATCATTAGTTGAGTTAATGGCATCGGTTGATGCTAATTTGGGTATCGTCCAATCATCGCTGACAGTGAATATAACTGCATTATCGGGCTTATCGATCGGTGTGGATCAACCTGCGTTAATGTGATATGAGTTAATGAATTCTGAAACCGACGTAGGTATGTTTTAGTAAATAAACATAATTATGCTATATTTTGGTCGAAGGCAAAGAAGAGGTATTCTTTAATACACAATCATATAGGAAACCAATTCTCGTGGGTATCTTAAAAATGCTATGGGCTGCAGCCCATAGCAAATTAAGTGCAAACTGTGCAAATCAAATCATTGGTCAAAAGTGCTTACGTCAATACGCTCGCGTTAGTTTATACTTCATGTGTAGCAGCGTTGTGTTGTAAAATTTCCTTGTCGAAACTTAGGAAAAGTCCTTTACGCTTGTAGACATAAACGACAATCTGTAGTAAAGATATTTTAGAATTGGAAGTAAAGTGGCGACTTTACAAAATAGACTAGCTGTTTAAACTCAACAGTAGGTCGACATGTTGTGCTGACATAGTCATAGTAAAGCCACAGTGTAACCATTAATTTTGTCCTAAACAGATTTTGCCACACGGCACGCCAACTGAAGAGGTAAACAATCGTGCATGTAAACTTCCTGTGACTAATTGTGCGCGAACCCCACGTCGAGACGAAACAGATGTGCTAGCTACATCCATCTAGTCTGTTTACAAGATATTTTACTCAACTTAGTTACTGACGTGCGTTCGGGAAACGAGACTGACGGTATTGTTGCTTTCTTGGAATAAAACTAGAGAGGCGTTTGTTTCTATGTTCGGTGTGATGAAAATGGATCTGTTGTAATGTTTTTATAGGTGGAAAATACTACAGTATAAAGGGCGTTGAAATTTAAGTAAAATTTAGAGGTTTTAGTGTAGCTAATTGATTTAGTTGGAAGCTTAATTTAAATTACATGTCTCGCATGTAATTTGAATTGAAGTACCAACTAAGAAGTATCGTAAACGTAAGAAGAACAATTTAAAATTAAATTGCACGTTAATGTCGTGGTTTCCAATGCTTTCAATAATTAACTAATTTACGAAGTAACTACCAAAACAGTGAACCCTGTAAAAGAATCATAATAAATGTTTTGTATTTACATACCTGATACTTTAACATAACAATAAATATTGTGAAAAGAGCTCTAAATTGCGAATTTTGACATGTGTCACCCCAGCATACATCCACTCACAGGCTGGGGTGGATTTGGCCAAATAGGCACATGGCCGGCGCGTGATTTAGCCCGGCTTTGTATTTTTATTTAGGTACGGCCCCGTAAAAGCTAAAAAAGGCTTACAATATTCGCACCGCGTAAATATGAATCTTTTGTTATTTTTATTAATTTGTCAACGTAGGTAAATGGCAATTTTTTTTAGGCATCTTACTTTCAGAGGTGACTACGTAAGTGTACCTAACTGAAAAAGTAGTAACTGCAAAAATTGTAGCAGAGGGCAGTTACGTAACATTTCTGAAGATCATCAACGTCATATTTTTGTCTTCATATAGCTTTTTACATAAGAAACGGATCAAGAACCGCAAGTTCGGTGACCTCGCCAGGAATAAGGGAGAAAAACATATAAGAGCCTGGATGATGAGCATGTTATGTCACACACCTATTATCGTGTACATCACAAAATGTTCGCACGGCACCCGTCATTGCGTACCTACCTAAGCTATCATTTTTCACATCCTAATCCGTACAGGGCTCCTCAAAGGGAGCGCTTATCGTGGCCCCAATTTATTTCCGAGGGATTGCCACGTAAACCTTGTCATAGACGTTTCATTCTGTCGTATTTTCTTCGAATTACACGGCGATCGTCAGCAACCACAATAAAATGAGGTTGTTATGAGTAAATGTTTACCGAGAAATCTAAACAAAGCGTTATTGATGTAGTAGCTACCTATTAATCACGGTGGTCGGTCATTGGTTGACGGACCGTCAAAGTCGAAGTATCTCTTGTAATGCTATTAGATTTGCTTCCTGCTGAACGCTCAGACATCCAAACTTGACTATCGGGCAACGAGAATTCTTAGTAGGTTAAACTGAAGAGCTGTGGAATATCTAGTTCCCTGCAGTATATCTAGTATCCACAGCTACACGGGGTATTGGTACATTATTAAATAATTTAGTAAGAATCAGTTTATTATTTTCTCACGTAAAAGTACATAAGTTGGTCTAGGTTTTACAAGAAAGAACAATACGTAAGTAAGCTGTTAAGCACAAAATTTTTGTTTACCTACTTTAAGTTTTCTTCGTAATTTTATAGGTTTCTACGCAAAAGGCTAGACTGCTCTAGACAAACGCTAAAATACATAAATATTTCCACAGTAAAATGTTTTCCAAGCATCGTAAAAAGTCTTCAGCTAAATAAACACTTTCAATTCACTTTCTGACATTTATGAACAATAACTACGTTAGTACCACATTCTAACAAACATTATTACTGTTCGATATACGAGAATAAAGCGAATAGGGCACAATAAAACTAGTGGCCTATTATAAAATAATAAATAAACTCTTTGGAGCGGAACGTGTAACAGTGAAATCATAAATAACAGCGCATTGTTCTCTAGATATTTGTTTTACATGAACTATCGATTTGTGTTGTATTGTAAAGTGCTGGCAGGTACAGTTCCAACGGAAAAGCTGCTAATTTTCGTGCAGATAAATTAACATGACGCACATGTTTGTTAGTTAAACTACAATTAATTAGTGTACAAAGAGACACATCAACTGCAGCAAGTACAACAAAGCATAAATATAAAGCACAAAAGTATAAGAAATCTAAAAATTACTACAGATTTATCCAAATCTTAATCACTATCACTACATAGTACCTATAAAACAAAGTCGCTTCCCGCTGTCTGTCTGTCCCTATGTATGCTTAGATCTTTAAAACTACGCAACGGATTTTGATGCGGTTTTTTTTAATAGATAGAGTGATTCAAGAGGAAGGTTTATGTGTTATTGCACCCGTGCGTTGCCGGGGCGGGTCGCTAGTGCAGAATAAGAACAAGAAAACATTAACGGAGTTTTCTGAAAATTGCAATACTAGATATTATAGATCTAAAAGCAAATCGAATTGTACTGCACACAAAACAGTAGTAACAAATCAGGAATGCAGATCTACACATCCTCAAGTAACATAGGAAACATCTGGATCAATTAAGGTGCTTTTACATCCAGTGGCGACAACACAAATGACTCGAAGCTAATAGTGCGAACACGCGTGTGAACGGAGCGTCCAAGTCGTGTCGTGATCTTGCGTTTCCTCTTCCTCATACACCCACAGTAGGTACCAACCTTTGGGTACCAATCAACTAGAACAAAAAGTTTCCTTTGGGGATTTTGTACTGTGTACCAACTTACAGAAAACCGTGTGAACTAGTATTTTATGTTCGTTCAAGCCTCGAATATTGTTGCTAGCAGAGGGTTGAAGTGTATCGACGTAGATATTTTGACGGAAGTTTGAATAATTTCTCCGATTTGCTAAGTCGTACTCCTGCGCTGTTTCATAGGTGTTCTACGTAAAGCGAAAGGGTTCTGAATTTATGATTTTATTAACAGGTTAATATATATTTACTCACTACATCATTGAGCTCAATAAATATTGAACCAAATTAACACTAGCTATTATCCAATCTCTAATTGATTCCAGTTGATTATTCAATAAACTCGCTAATTATATTACACGTGTATTCGTAATTCGATGGCACAGCGTTTAATCGCTCATCACTCATTTTAACTACCTACACACTTAATAATATCCCCCCCCGGTTTAATTAACCAGTAATAAAACGCGATCGTTTTCTATAAAATATGGAACGTTTCATCGTATTAAAATATTAAGCACTTTTCTCGTTAATATCGCCTTCAATGAAACGAAAACTCTCATAAACGCAAAGCTTTTCACTTCAGTTTTAAACCATTTTAGAAATATAACAATTTTCAATGTGAGCCGATCGTTAAATAACCCGTTATTGGATCTGCATAACACTGAGTAAATCTGGATAGCGTATTGTTAGTTTTTCTCTGTTGTTTTTATTTCTGCACACGCCTGCATTTCGTTGACTATGATTTTTTTATGCTGTAAAAAAATCTTCTTTCTTTCTTTTTTAAAAAACGTTGCCCCCACACACTAGGAATTTCTCCTGTATGTTTACAAACATTTAAACTCACAAACACAAACAGCCAGACCCGGAACAACTACCTGTAGGTCATACAAATATTTGTTCCGACCGGGAATCGAACCCACGACACGAAACGCAGCAGCACTGCGCCAACCGTGCCGTCGCAAATGACGCTTTTAGTATATTTGCTGAAATTTCGCAAGCGTGACGAAAATCAAACTATAGATAAAAAGAAAGCCTCTGCCGCACAAAAGTTAACCACACATAGCTACAATGTGTAAACTAGATCAGAGCCCATCTGCCGAGAATTCGAGATAGTGGAGTAGAGTACCCTATCTGTTCCGCCGGTACTAGGCTTCCACAAAGGGACCATTCTCGGTAATTCTATTGAATATCATCGGCGATGCGATGCACGGAGCCCGAACCCCGTACACGTGTAATCAGTAAATCGATGCCTACTTTGTTGTTGGTAAATGCTCTGTGTGAGTAAAGCAAGTGAAACGAAACTATAGACGTGAACAGGTGTGGACTAGGGATGCGACTGTGTGAGTAGAAGGCTTGATGGATTTTTTGTTCTGTGTTAAAAATGATGTCTTTAACGATAGATGGTTTTGCGTAACCATTTTTTTGAGTAATCGAGTGATTCATTTAAGGATTCAAGGAAACCAATTTGTGGCACTGGTGATGGTAATTATGATTCCGAGATTTATTACGGTCACTCATAAAACACATTTTTTTAGGTAACCGTGACAACAAAACGCGCCTTTTTTCCGGAAAAGCTCACTGTATACTGAGCAAAAACGTCGATAAACAGGAAAACTGAAAAGAAAAACTAAACAAACAGCCAAATGACAAACTAAAAAGTCTCTCATCTACGAGTTTGCAAACAAAAAACAGTCACCGAAACTCCAACCATATTTGCCTCAAAGCTTACCAGATAGACTAGCAGAGTGTTGCAATATCGACGTCGAATCAAATGTCAAATAGCTGGCGGCAGGGTGCGATATGTTTGAGCCAGCACGCTTGGTGGCCGCCGCACCCACAGGATGCGGGGCGGCCATGACAGACGTCGCGATAGCCGCCCGAGCGTAGACGGGTTGCAGTGTGTAAGCTATAGAATGGCCAGAAGTGATAGGAATGGATTAGGTGTTCGGTAACGTCGATGCATCGGTCGGGTTGTTACTTGTTATTGTCAATGACGTGTTGGGTTACCATTGTAAACTTTACAGCCCGCCGCTATTTCTGAAAAAACCAAAAAGAGTATTTTTTGCATGCTGAAGTAAGAAAGCAAAATATATGTGAATTAAACTGTTAATGTTTAGGTGAACTTTTTATGTATAAAAAAGAAGTTAATTATTAGTTGATTAATGAAGTTCCTTAAATTGGAACAAAATATTATTGTGATGTGCCAGTTTCTGCAGAAACAGTACATGCCAAAATTTTCCAAGAAAAAAATGTATGTCTCTTCCATCACGATCTATGAAGCCAGCGATGATTAGGTTTCATACGTTGCAAGTTTGATAGAGCGTGGCACATCCAGTCTGGCAACACCGAGGGGCCACGGGCACGGTTGTTTGTTCACAAAATTGCCATTTTTATGGCACGCAAGGCGATCATATTGTGGCATTACTTGCTTGACGTCCCGCGTCGCGTCACGTCAGCCGCAAATACGGGATATTTGCTCTGTGGAGACATGATGCGATTTTATTTGGACAGTCTCATGCTTTTCATTTATTTTTGGTGACAAGTGTACACGATACACAAGAAGATATACTTTAATTGTTATAGCACACACACAATTTATCTCTAAACTTACAGGAACTAACAGGGTGGAAAGACACGTAGAATTGAGGAAGTTTTTAATAAAAAATTATTCATTATTGTATTAATCTCTCTAAGGAAGCCAAATCAGCGAATACCTATGTGTGAACATGTTTTTTTTTTAAATAAATGCTACGGATATTTAGACAAACAAGTTAATTGCGCATGTTGCTTCTATTACACGCACTAGTCAACAGCGATCATCACTGTTTCTCTGCAATTCGTCTTACTTAATCCGCGGACAGCAAAAGTTGTTCTCTGGTAGGTACTTAAAAAAAAACAACACTGGTTTTCAAACGCCCACTTACTCGTCCAATCAAGAAATCTCTTCGAATCTATCCCGGTTCGTCACGCCTCACTGCCGAATCTTTGTTCATCGTAATTGCCCTCCGTGACGACTCATAGCCGTGTTATATGGAGAGGCTATTAAACTGTCAATGCCAGAGGGTCATAATCCGGAGTGCGCACCGCAATATGGGCAACATAAATCAGCTAATTAACCCTCCTAGCCCTTATTAACGACATAAATTTCGCGCTCCGAAGCACACTCGAGACGAGATGCGGGTTTATATGCGCATAACACACTCAGCGCCATGTCTGCCGGTGGAATTATGCCAGTAAGTGTTCGAGGTCTAATGTGGCTTAAGTACAAGACAATGTTAATCTTCGTTGTCCTTACAGTTAATGCGTAACTTGATGTAATCTCGAAAACGTGAGACGATAATGTGCGCTAGTACCTAGTTGACTTAATGTCGAGTCTTTCGTCCTTTGTAAAAATAGCAAAGAATCATTAGTTCACAGAACGCATAATAATATGTGACAACGCACTCACTAACCTAATGGGAAGTGAGGTCATTTGTGATGAAAGCGCACATTAAAAAGTAGTCACTGCGTGGTTTGAGTTGTGACATTTCAAAACATTTTCCGTCGGACATACAAAGGTTGTAAAAGTGATAAAACTCCGCACATAATTACACTAGTACAGCGAGTATTCCCGTATCGCGTGGCGAGGGCTATTACAACGGACATAAACTAGTGAGTCATCTCTTCCCCGCTTATCGAGCAGATCTCCGGCACACATGGCGACATTCGATGCACTTTATTGTATTGCCATGTTACAACCTATCTCATCTGGCACGCGAACTTTTTCATTTCATCCCACTATTGCGATGCTATCGCCGGATAAACGACTCCGATAGGAAAATGAGCTCGAAATATACCATAATTTATTATAATACATCTGTGAGCTTTAATAAAAACTCGGATGCTTTGAAAAAGGTCTTATCCAGCGAAGTAGAAATGGAAAACGTGTTTTTCATCGAACTCAGCGGCGAAGTCGACGATGACTAGTCGAATTAAAAAAACAGAAGAGAACCGCGCGAGCAACGGAATGAATGTTATTGTACCAATAGTAATTTATCAAAATGTCCGAAGAGCGTACCGCCCGACAACTATCGCACCGCTTGCTTTATACGAAATTTAACCAATGAGAGCGTTCCAGTCTTATTGCTTTTACACTTGAGATACGAATCTATTAGGATCACTGCACTGGAAAAGATAAAATGTTTTGCCTTTGACAGCTCGGCTTTCCATTCTTAAGTAAGTCAAATCACGCCGACTGAATACTGATGTTGGCTTTTCGTGGGCTTCTGTTGGCCCCGATTGTTTTTGTTAAATAGAAATTAATGCCTGTTTTACTGCGGATCAATAGGAGTCACGAATGGTTAATGTATGAATGGGTTCAAAAGTTCGTTTGTGAAGCGTGACAGAGATAAAAGTGAAGTTTTATCTGTATGTGCGCCGCTATTAGCTATTAACATTATAAGAACCCTCTTCCTTTAGGGGTCAGACGACGTGGGGTCGACAAACTCGTGTGCATTCAGCTGCGATCGCTCTCAATGGCGGTCATTAATATGAACGTACGCACAAAAGATGGATTTAGAGTTGATGCGAAGTCATAATGCATAGATCAATAGATGCTTTCAAAAATATTACCATAAGCAAATTAAGTAGACGCTTAGATATTAGGACACGAATGTAGGGGAGTAGCTTGGAATTAATTTATGTTCCTGGATGAGCTTTAAAAAAGTAAAAAGTACGCAGTGGTGTGGAAAATTGTCAGAAAACATAAAAAGTCCATTAGCGTAAAAAGGGCTGTGTAACCGTGTTCAACCTAGGCCTAATTGTCGGAGAGCCCGCATTTGGCGTAGGTATAGGAGTGCAATTTACATACCTAAATGCCTTGCTCAGCTTGGGTCTTACCAGAAAGGACAAGATACCCACGTAGAAAAATTATAAAGACAGAACTTTAAAACAAAACAAAAGCATATTGTACTGAAAAGAAAGTAAGAAAGAAAGAAAGAATAAAGTTTATTTGACGTCAGTTCATCAAGCACACATAATTAAAATAATTTAAAAAAAATACAAAATAAAAACCGGGTGCCGGTACTGGTAGACCGTACGTCATTGGTGGTTACACTTTGGACCTCGACCTACCTGATCTAAGGTAGTACGGAGCTTCAATAGAATAAGACTCCAGCTTGTACTGGTTCGTACTCACTAATTGCAATGTTGTAAAAAAATAAAAAAACAATGCCTGGAAAATATCAAACAAAATGCATTATTTTAGTCCTATCAAATTTTCATAAAAAGGACCTAGATAGTGAATCTTCACTGGTTTAGGTAATGGTAGTTTAGAGTCAGTCAGCCTCATATCATTCGAGAACACGGCTGTTCCATGCATAATGCAAAGCGACGCGAGCCAGTTACCACGTTCATGACGTCCCGCACTATTTAGTGATGTTACTGCTAATGAGATCAGATACTAAGCTGCGGTCTTTATTTAGATTTGGGGAACCATAAACATCCCTATTAACAAATCTAAGTAAGGGCTAGCTGTGACAGTCCAGTTTAAGGTGTGAAGCTGCTGAACAAAAGAAGTCTTTGGGCAATGATCACGAATATTATACATAGTTTTGGCTGTAATTTTAGTTAGATAGACATACGACCTGAAAAAGCAGAAAGAGCTGTGTAAAAATAGCTGCAGAATCTTTTATTAGCTGAACTGCTAATATACAAGTACAGCGACAAAAATTTGTATGAACAAATAGATGTATTGGAACGTCATAGAGACTAAAGCTAAGCTTACTAGAAAATCATATTCATCAAAAAACATATCTAAGTAGCAACTTACGCCCTAGTAGTTCTTCCAACTGTAAAGTTTCTAGTCAAACTAAAGTTAGACAGCACGTTCGCCGAAAACACTGTTTAAATAGTAGGTACCTATTAGCGTTACACTGTTTATGGCCAGAAGTGATAGGAATGGATAAGGGCTCAAACACAAAAACACGTTACGACGACGCAACGTGCCACCGCACGGCAACGTGACGTTGCACGTTGCGTCACGGTGCCGTGACGTGGAAATCGACGTCGAGCAACGTAAATAATCACGTTACGACAACGCAACGTGCCACGTCACCGCCAATAGACGGTGGCGCATTTGTAGAATTTCCGCAGTTAATTTCGAGAAATGGACCACACTAGACATGTTCTCCTCCTGCTAATATTAAGAAGACGGATAAAGAAGAAACAGATACAAAGAAAATACTGTATAATCCATCCATATCCTTCAGCCATATTTTACGTCACGACGACGTGCTGTGCAACGTGGCACGTTGCGTTGTCATAACGTGATTATTTACGTTGCTCGACGTGGATTTCCACGTTACGGCACCGTGACGCAACGTGCAACATCACGTTGCCGTGCGGTGGCACGTTGCGTCGTCGTAACGTGTTTTTGTGTTTGAGCCTTTAGGTGTTCGGTAACGACGATGCATCGAATGGTCGGGTTGTTACTTGTCATTGTCAACGATGTGTTAGGTGACCATTGTAAACTTAACAGTCCGCCGCTAAGCAGTGTCGAGCCATAATTAATTTCCAGAGCACAGTAAAGGTATGGCTCGACACTGCGTTAACTAGCAGATAAAAGCGCACACAAACGTTGAATGAGCTATAATGGGGTTACTTAGAAGCCGCCTCGGAACAGGCCTCGTGCGAGCCCCAACAACGTTGTGTTCCTTTCATACTGCATGCTTCTTTTGTTTCTCTTAATGTATAAAGAAGTTGGTTAGATTTCCTTCTGATTTAGACTTTACGTGCCGTATGATATGTCATAAATTAAATCAAGCAAATTGTTGTCGACTCGCGAAATTTTACCTACTTAAACTGAATGTGATCAGACCTTAGGTATGGTTAAGATCCATCTCTTTGTTTACAGCCTGTATGTTGGCTACATATATAGGTAGGTATCTACTGTAAAAGTGCCTTTTGTTAACAAGAATTTTCCGACAGCATTGAAAATTCTGAAAATTGGTCGGCATTATCGTTATTAAAAAGCCCGAAAAGGGAATCCAGCACTTTCATGATTTTAATTATGAGAGCAACAATCAACGGTGCCTTCATTAAAAATATGTATTGCAGAGCGATAAGAGAATTTAAATTTCCTTTTTGGCACACGTTACTTTTTAAAGGAGGCTAAGTTTTTAGTCATACGAGTCAAGTTTCCTTAGCTTACCATTGGGATAATCTGGTTAAGCCGTTGGTCCCGGCTGTCATTTGTAGATCTTTGACAGTCGTTACAGGTAGTCAGTGATCTGAAAGTCTGACCACCAGTCTTACCAAGGGGTACGGTATTACCCAGTGGCCAGTACTAACTGGTTTGTGGAGGTCAGATAGGCAGTCGCTCCATGTAAAATACTGGTATTCAGCTGCATCCGGTAAGACTGGAAGCCGACACGAAAAGGCCAGGCAGATGAGTGAGTATTTCTAATGAGTTTATAGTCTAAATTACGTGACATTTGCGAAAAGACCAAAACATTTCCTTTTCTTCATAAATATTTAACGAACAAAATGAAACCACAAAAAAGCTGAAATTTAATATTTGACCGAGTTGGAATTTTAATATAGGTACCTACCACGCTAGGCCCACAATAAAGTTCCCTCATCAAGATTTCATCACTAGTTCAGTCTCTTAAAATTCAAGATGGCGATGCCATAAAACGGGAAATGTATTTTCTTAGCGAATGTTTTCCGCTTTATTCGAACGTTACTTTAACAGCGTAGTTAAATTTAAAATTTTAGAAAGATTAAATGTCACCTCACCTCAATGCCATTACGAAAAACCAAGTTTCCCCGTAATTAATTTTTATGGCAACCGCTACGCATGTAAAAACACTTTTTCCATAAGAATTATGCCTCAGCTGCCCTGATTTTGTAACTTTTTAGCTGAAATAAACGAAAAGCTCATAAAAAAGGGTCTGAATATGCACGGCGCTATTTAATGTGACTTTTTGCAGTACATAAAATATAAATGAGCGGTTTTGTTGTAAAAAGTTTATACCTACGCCCCGACGACGTGATGGGGCTTCACGTTATAGAGCTATCATCACAATGGTACTCCCCCGCTTTCAACTCAAATGGAACCCTTCAAATCTCTGCATGAATGCTTATCATGCTAGTAATTTTCAAAGGACTGGACTGACTATTGATTATAAAGGGTGTAAATAGACCCTTAACATATCCGAAAGGCACTTGTTCTCCCCGTCTTTGCGATCATTTCTTTGTTGAAGACCATACCTGGGAACCTTCTAGTTACGGAGTTATTGGGGGTCAAAGTTCCAACTTTTTCACAAGTTTTTTTTTTTTAAACATATTTTTAATGTAAGATTTTTACTTTACACACCTCCACGACCAACGTACTATTCAATCCATCCATCAGCACAATGCTTTAAGTGCTTTCCATCGAGTCCTACCGTAAAACGTGTTAAAAAAAAGTCGTTTCCCAGCAATAATTTTTGCGTCAAGTTACTAAGTTTGATGTACAGAACGCTTGGTTGACGGCTATGTGAAGGGTCTGTTTACACCCTGGTATACTATCTCAAACACTCACGGTTCATTACCCGTTAAGTAATAGCTTTGACATCATCATATTACGATTAGAGATCTTATCGATGTAAGGATAATGCAGTATTGCTGTGCTAACGCTTAGGCACCGCAATACGAATGGAAGCTATGCCAGAGATGGTAGTTCGCTAACAATATAAATTATGTGTCTTCGCACAGCGCCACCTATCGGGTTCAAAACTATATCTAATGTAGCCTATATATTTTTTTCAATATCTAAAATGTACAAACATCGGCCTGTTACAATTTTAGATCACTGGTGATCTAATTTGCTACTTACCAAATCTGCATTCATTACTAAATCGGATTCGGATCTATAGATAAAATTAAACATCGTGAATTTCACGTTCACCCAAACGTCCTTTCCATGGTATTGTTCATCATGTCGTTGAACTCCTTGAGTCGTGCTACATGGTAACTGACAAATGCTTGCACTGGCTGGACAGGTCCACTCAAATACCATTTCAGGCACTAATCTGCATGGTCCTCATGTGACAAAGATGATTTGTGGACTTTAAAAGAGACTGTGGCCTTTGTGTTTGTTTAGGCTGTTTCCTTTCAGAGTAGCCAAGAAGGCGAGATATTAAACCACTTTTCTTATTTCCAGATCAGGCAGAGGCGCAGCCTACGCCTGCTCCGAGGGTGAAGGGAACGCGCCCAAGTCCTGCTGTGGCCGGCCCCCGCTCCGGTTGTGCGTGCTGTTCCTCGGCGTGGTCGGCGCCTGTCTGGTGGCCGCTGGAGCAGTCCTCGGCGCACTCAGGCCTCACCCTCGAGCCCCGCTCACTTTACTCCTACTCATGATAGGTAAGAAACAGAAGTACACTCGTACCGAAACACACACCGTGAGGGTAGGCCTGACTTCAGACCTCAACCGACGATCCTTACGTACTCCTTTCGCTTCATGTACGCACGTTATACACGCACGCCGGTTATAGAATACCGCGCACCAGACCTTTGTGAAGAACTTCACCAATGAGGTCGCAGTGTGTTCTAGGGCGTCTCGTCTCGGCAGTTCCACGAACATCTGGTTTGTAAATATGTATGTACCTTTAGGTAGGCCATTTTCGCAACATGAACAAGTCATTAGATTTGAAACGTGTTTGAAAGGCCTGTAATAAGGTGTAAAAACGAACGATTGCTTACTTTAAAAAATCTGGAGATTGAATGATGACTACCTTAGCAGAACAAGGAAAATAAGGTACCTAAATAAAGTTGATTAGACGATAAGAGACCATAACCCAAACAAGAAACGATAGCTCGATGACAAAATCAATAAATTAGTTCACTTCCTATTACGTTTTAGCAGATTATAAAAATAACATTGATTCGAACGAAACTTTTTATAATCAAAGTCTTTGATCGTTTAACAGTTCGGAACTCATTTCATGCTAAAGCGTTTTGTCTTCATAGCTGATTAAAATTATCCGGTCCAATGAGCGAACCGACCAAACGAAAGCAGGCGAGATCCATCCGTGGCTGCAGATGTGCATAAAATTTAATGTACACGTTCTAATATTCATAAATTCGACCGACACGGCGACATAACAGGCGTAATTAACCGTGAAACAATCTGCGGTGGCTCATCTGTTATTCGCTATGCATATGACAATAACAAGTCCGGCCGAAATCTCATTACATCATTCACATCGCCGCTGGAGTTTTCAATTAAACTTCTAATGAGTTTTAGAGTGGAATTAATTGGATTTTCATTAGCGTTAGGAACAGATGATGTTGTTACAGGCGACCGATCTATTGTTGTGCCGATGGGGCAATTTGTACGCGTCAGTCACCGGCAACGCGTCATCGGCATCGGTCGGCGAAACTTCACGCATCTGCACTGTTTTAGCATAAGGCGCTTATCGACCACTGTTGGCTAAATTAATAGCTAGGTGTAGTAGGTATACATTCTGTTTGGATTGGAACTCGTAAAAATAATTGTAAAAGGCACTATATGTTTTTGGACTTTCGAAGCTTAAATTAGTCTGATTGTACATTTGTTTTTCAATATTTTAGCTTTTTATTTGTAGTATCAATAAACCTGACTACAAATTGTATTATGTACTATATATATTTATCTAAATTTGTAATTTCCTTTTAATTTCCTTCATTTTGATACCCTACTCGAAAGGTTTGGTTAAAAAAAAATACTAGAACGACTTACAATTTAGTGCCAAAAACCCGCCATTTTGTTTTTTTAAACACCTATCTAAAGGCACTTGGGTTTTTGAGACGAATCTAATGATACCGTAATCGTCGAAATCCATCCAGCCATTTGGAACATACGAGGTAATAATGAATTTTACAAAGAAACATACAAGATACACGCGAAAAACATAACCCTTCCTTGGAAGTCGGGTAAAAAGATGCCCTATGATGTCATTGAGAACTGTTAATTTAATGATCGATTTATTAAAGGTCCATTTTCAATTTCGTTATTGCTTCTTCAGTAAGCCTGCCTTATTGTTCGTTAAAATTAATGAAACCCCACGTACAAAGTCAGTGGCGCCCCGTCGGATTACACCGGAACATATTGTTCGTGATCGCGAGCACGAAAGTAATTAACAACAGTTGCGGGAGCGTCAGTTGCTGTTATTATCTGTGGCTAATTTTTGACAGCTATATTTTTTTTTAAGTTTTGATATGGTGACCTGACATCTGGTGATCATAAAAAAAAGTTACCAAGTTTTAGTAACTTTTAGATTTTGCGTGAGCCTTCTTACTTAGCATTTTCAAATTCTATTCTTAGTTTCTAATATACAGAGTGACAATAGACCCTTAAAACATCCGAAAGGCACTTGTTCTCCCCGTCTTTGCGATAGTTTTTTTGTTCTAGACCATACCTGGGAACCTTCTAGTTACGGAGATATTGGGGGTCGAAGTTCCAACTTTTTCTCAATTTTTTACATGTTTTTAATGTAAGATTTTTACTTTACACACCTCCACGACCCGCGTACTATTCAATCCATCCATCAGCACAATGCTTTGAGTGCTTTCCATCGAGTCCTACCTTAAAACGTGATTTTTGACCCCAAAAAAAAGTCTATTCCCAGCAATAATTTTTGCGTAAAGTTATTTAGTTGAATGTACAGAACGCTTGGTTGACGGCTATGTGAAGGGTCTGTTTACACCCTGTATGATAAAGTAATCTCATCGACCAATATTGTCTATTACCACCAGGTCCTGTTTACAGCAGCACTTGTACACAATGACCTAGGAAAAGTTGACTCTTGACGCACACTTGCATAAGAATGCTGCATTGGAAGTTATGTTGCTAAAACACTGTACAAACGTTAGTTTACATTTAAGATTGCAATTTTTTTCTGAATATTCTCACATAAACTTAACAAATACTGGGTACCATAAAAATGAAATTAATGTTATCAGATTATGTCAAGGATTTAATCATCAAACAATAGGAAGTAGCTGAGGCAATTCCTGCCTAGATTTGGGTATCTAATAAGTATATTTTTAACACTCGCGGTTATAAATTTTTCCACTACAAACCGTCTAAATAAATGTATTTGGTCCACGCGACACAGTTTATATTCTATCTATGCAAATGATTTAACATTCATAATGCTAATGTGTTTAATATTATACTGTGGGCTTATGTAACACTAACACCAACTTTTTAAACGTAGATAAAGTTTAACTTAAATAAAAGTATTTCATATCTGCGACTTAGTAGTGCAGTTCCTCATAGTTCAAACTTCAGCCAAACCTAGATATTTTGTGCAACATGTTTTGTAGGATTCTTAAAAGTTACATACGCCGGTTTCGCATAGTGTAATCGTTTTAAAAGTTTGCCAATGCCTTGCCGTACCGATCCTGCTCAAACGCTCTGAGGCTTGTAGTTCTACACTTGAAGATATTTATGATGTTCTTTGTTCCCAGGTATAGGAGTAGTGTTAGTAACGGCTGCGGGGCTGGCGTGGCGGCTCGGAGCGCGTGACGCGCCTTGCGCCTTGCTAGGACTGCGCCGTGCCTCGTGCCGGCGTCTCGTGCCTCGGCTGCCCCCGAGCTACGCGCGACCGCACCACCCCTACGCAGCCATGCTCTACCCAGAGTTCCACTATAGGCCGCCACCCCCCACCTATCAAGCCTCAATGCAAGAATATAGACTCAGGTTGGTGCCAAAATCCCCCCCTAAACTTTGCTGTCTAGGCCAAAAACCTGGTCTCCTAAAAACTGTAAGGTATGTATCAATCTTCTCCTTTTAATTTCATAGTAACGAGGTCTGGTGTCCTAGAAGGCCAAATAGAAGAAACATTGAAGGCAGTCCAAGCTCCGCTTTAAGACCTGTCAGCTGTCAGGCCTCAATGCAAGAATATAGATTTAGGTTTGTAGACATTTTCTTCCTCTTTTACCTCTAAGAGGTGGTGTACTAAGTTGCCAAATAAAACAAGGCTTCCATGCTTGGGTAAAGGTTCAGGTTTGTAGCTAAGTTCCCTCGAGTTTTCTAACGCTAGCTTTTATTAAACCAAATGTTTTAAAATGTACATCGAATACTATGAAAGAAAATAAGAGAGTTGAGTTTTCCTAAGATAAGGTACCACAAGAAATGCAAGGTACCACGTAAATAGATTCTTGTGATCCAAGACTTATAAACAAGCAGAAAGATGTTATAATGTGGTGACATTTTATAATTCATCGTAACCTTATGATATTTTCATTTTCATTTCTCCATAGATTGTTTTTATACGAGGCTTAAACTTAGCAAGTGCGAAGTAGTTTGACCTTTTAACGACGTTTATAGGTAGTGTTTCTGAATAATAAAGCAGCGTGGGTCGCCATCAAAACAAAAAGCTTCCAGTAATGAAAAGCTGAAAGGAAAATAACAAAAACTTAACATCCCACGTATAAAGAGAATGTTGGCAATTCTAATTTAATTTTACTTCTAGCTTTCTTACGGAATATTTTTATTACTTATAACAAGGATAAGCTAGGCGTAAAATATATTATGTTTTCTTTTGCAAAATTCACGAACCAGGGCACGTATAATTAGGTGACAAACGTAAGGTATGAAAAACGTAAAATTGTATATCTTGCTCAACTTACCGATACCCTCTACTTGTCCTGTACCCTCAACTTTTGGCAACATAGGGCACACATGCAGAACTAACATGCAGCAACAGAAACGGTGAAGGAAATCAGCATGAGGAAACCGGCTTGTCCTAGTACTAATTCGAAGACTTCTAACAAACTGTACCAGGCCTGCGTGGTTGATTTCTGCCTTCTCTCTCTAACAGATTGGAGCCCTAAATCCAAAAGTGAGAAGGCAAAAAGGTTAATTATGCTAACGGGACAGCTATATCGCTGTACGAGAGAGAGGCAAGTCTTTAATTTTTTATTTTCTTCTTCGAAACTGACCACTACTTTTAATTCCAGGTTACTTCTGTTAGACAGAAGTGCGCCCGCCGTGTCGCCTCCGCCGACGTACAGATCAAATTCAGCCAGTCTAGTCAGGTACGGCCAAAGTCAATTCAATCGCAATATGAAACCTATCGCCAGATTGTTTCGTCTTCAAATGCCTTACCTTATTGCAACAAAAATATCTCGAGCTGTTATCAAATACGAACGTTCGATGTGGACGGTAAAACACATTGTTTTACGTTTGTTTTAAAGTGGTTGAGGAAATAGAAACGTATGGTTTGAAACTGGGATTTGTGTATATGTGTGAGAGTCAGTTTACTTTTGTAAAATGAGATGTGGTATGGTATTCTGAAAGTTGCTGCATATGTGGGAATTGCATCCAGCTTACACTATACGAAACATACTAACTCTTCAAAACAGCTAGCTTCAATGGCTTAATTCACAATGTTCACCTATTGTTTCCATGTCCCCAGCAGAGGATCAACGGGCGCAGCGTGGTGCGGCTCCGAGTACAGCGGTCCACCATCGTACCGCGCCCCCCGCGCAGAGCCCCCCGTCTCCGTCACGGACAACCTGCCCACCATCACGCCCATAGACCTCAAATACGGCGACAACACCATCGAAGCTTTACCCAAACCTGAACAGGAGAAAGACCCGGACGAACACCTCGTGACCATAGTACACACAGACTCGCAGCCCGTCATCGTTACTGTGTCAGGTTCCCCTGCATTGAACGACACACACACACAACCACCTTCAGAGATCGACATACTAGCACACTTATAACGCATTCAACATTAGCGCAATACACGAACTTAATGTTCTAGGACGAATAAACTAGACTCAAACACAATTGGTATGCGGCTACACGGACGTTCCTGATTGGGAGTATGTATGCAAGCGCTCCAAAGCCTTGTGATTGTAGCAGCGATTGAAACGATGTACTAATGTACAGAAAAGTAAGCGAAAAGTGATTTAATATAGAAGTGAAACTGTTAATTGTTATAAAATAATTAGCAAATGAACTTTAGTGTTTACGTTCGACGGCATGATAATTTTGTTTTGAATGGCAGTGTTGACTTGCTTGAAATTACGTTCACGTCTAGCTAAACTAGATAATGAAAAGTAGACGATTTCATCTTTAAAAATTATATATTCTCGAGATAAATCTTATTGTGCTGCATAAAAGATAAAGTTTTAAGTGCTCATTCAAAACAAAATTGTCTTTTATGTTTGTGTATAACTCTCTGTTTTAAAATGTAATGGTTTGAAGTACCTTATTTTATTATAATAAGTATTGTGTAAATATTTAAAAGCACTGACGTATTTTTCGTTTGAATAGTGTTGTTATATTTAACAAAATATGTGCCGTGTATATACAATTGATACAAATTATATTAGGATTAATAAATATGAATAAATAAGTAGTTGATGCAACGATCGATTTATTATTGAAACCAAATCCTTCACCGAGATGTACAACTGAGGAACTTGTTATTCATGTAGTGCCAATGGTTGTTTATTAGTTTTTTGTAAATAAAAAAATAACTACTTATTATCGTTTTCTATAAAATTTTGCTTGAATACTAACATATTTAAAACTTGAGGCTTTCGCTTCCGTCATTAGCGTGTTCTTTTAAATCTAGGTTCTATATGACGTCATCAAGATCTACTTAGTGTCGTCCTCTGTATAGCTTTCTATCCACAATAACTGTTCTAGAACAATAAAGCAGTTCTATTGTTACATCTCCTCATTATAAATTAAACAAATATTATAGGTGTCCCATAAACTCATTTCTGTTGTAATTATCCTACTTACAATTTATCACTACTTTACATCTAGCTACATTCATTCGCTTAGTTTAATATGTTGTATTATTTTTCGACCACAATATTATAAATTATTTGTTACTAGCAAGTTTAAGAAGACCCTGTAAAAATGCTGAAATAACAAAAAAAATAGTTACATATTTAATGGTTTAAGTTTTCAATTACTGTTAGCAGATTGAAAATGTGAAATTCGAAAATAGAAACGTGACGAACCAAAATTCGAGTTCACACAAAGTTGAAATCATTTAAGCGAATGAACAAAATAAACGTGTCATAAATAAAATGAGAAAATTAGACACACTTTCATCTTCTAAGTTAATTAACTTGGAAGGAAGCTTGGATGGAATTCCATCAAATAAGTACCCAGAATGTTTCGTACTACACCATGAAGTAGCAGTGATGACATAGTACTGTGTAAAATACTATTAGGCTAAGATATTGTAACGATAATGTATTAAACATATTGTAAATAACGTTATTTGTATTATAAGAAATAAAGATCTTTAGTGAAACCAAACTGTGTTGTTCTTTATTATAAGTATTCAAATCCTAAACGTGGGTCTGACAAATCTACATGTAGTTTACGAAATAAGCGATGGCTGTAAAAGAAAGAAGCTCTACATATATTTTTTTACACTTTAGTAGTAAACAATCCGTTCTTAACGGATTGGTCAGAGAGGGTAAATTGTAAACAGGATTGGAAAGCCATGGGGGAGGCCTTTGCCCAGCAGTGGGACAGGGCAGGCTGATAAAAAAAAAAAGTACAACTTATGTCATGGGTGTCCCTATTCACTACAAAACGTCACGCTTGTAGGGCTGAATGATTAGGCAGACGTACCCATTAGTTCACACACATTTCGCCAGTTATCTTTTAAGTCCCATATAATAGGGGGCAAGCCCATTGCCATCAAACGGGCACAAATCCAGACTCTGGGGCTGCTACTGAGAAATTCCTGATGGATAACACTGCCCGACCCGGGAATCGAACACAGGATCTCAAGCTCAGCAGTCGCGCCTTCGGCCACTCGACCAACGAGGCATTACATGACGAATATAGTGATAGGATAACATTTTCAGAGTATCGGAAATAACTGAAGGACGCTTTATCTCAAAAATACGGAGAGTTCGAGATATTGATCTAAAAATATAATTATAGACCTTCAACAAGATTTCTAAATTTCCTCAAGAAAACTCCATGGGTATCTCTCGGGCTCTCGTCTGTTGGAGGAAGATCCAATGGAGAATACTGTTAGGGTCAAAAGTCCTAACCAAAGTCAAGCCATTATCGAAGTCGTTCCACTTTGTCGGCGTAACTTATATATACCTATATTCATGCCAAATTACAGCCTTCTAGTACTAAGAGTTTTTGAGCTAAGCTGCGGACAGACAGACGGACATGGCGAAACTATAAGGGTTCCTTTCCTCGTTGACTACGGATCCCTAAATACAAGTCTTCTTGGAAAAAGTAAGTTCAACTGTACAACTACAGAAGCCAGCCTTAGGGAAAATTCAGATCTGCGAGAAAAAAAAAAAATAAGGCGGTCTGTAGTTTCTGTCTACCCTCATTGGAAAAAGGCGTTATCTCCCTTTTAATACGTATAAAGTTCTAGAGCAGTTCAGATCACACGACAAACGGTTGTTAGTTCGTCTTAAATAATGCACGTTATGGTAATATCTATTTATTTGGCGACAGTGTGCGAATATATATGGTAATCGCCTAGATCTCACATTTGCATAATCGGATTTTATGGTGTCTGTGGAATAGAGCACGCTTTCACTTGCTATTGCTATTCAGATTATAGAACCGAGTCACCACAATATTGAGAAATGAAGATGCGCATTTTATGCAGATTTCGGATCTGCGGATTTTCGTAATAATCATCAATCAAACTCCACAAAACCTGGTGATACTGTGAGTGTGTTTTGCCGTGACTTAGTGTCGAGTTCCAGTAGTGCGCGTAGCAAAGATAAAGAAAGAGGGTAGATAGATTTGTCTGCTCTTAACAATTTATTTTCCATCCACCCGCATTCTCCAGTCAACCCGCGATCATGGCACTTGCAACAGCGTCGAAATATCGGGAGCTCAAAACAATGAATAATCACGGAAGATATCCCGTATGTGACAATATATGTTTATCAATCAGTCCAAATTTAATTAGGAATTTTCAAGTATTTTAGTCACAAACGAACACTGCAAAACACACTGCACTGGGGGTCTACTCTCTTTCTCCGAAACGAAACTTCGGAAACGAACGAAATTTAAACGAAGTTTCGTAAGTGATCCTACTCTATTTCATTTTCGGACGCGCACAAGAAGTTCGAAACCATAGACAAGTTTCGTGAACGAATGAAATCTTTAATATTGTGTGGGTCTTTTTTGATGTCATTTAAATTAAGTTACGGTTTTTACTTTAACTTATAATTAATTAACTCTTTTGCTTTATTTTTACATTTTACATTTAAAATGTGATTTATTGAATATTTCTTGTAATATTCATGCAGAAAATATAAATATTTAGATAAAAATTCTATTTTCGACGACATTCACCGCGACACTATAAAACACCCTTTCACTGTCATTGTTAACCGACTAATTTGAAGAGTACTATTTCATGCCAACAATGGGTAGTAACGTAAGACGACCAAAAATGTCTGTATATTCACAATCTAATCATAACATGTCAACTTACGATTATTTGTTTGAATACTTTGAAAAGTTTTCTAAATTGTTTCTCAAGTGTTGTGTTAAATAAATCATGTTTCCAAGTGCATTTTTACATACTTCGCAATCGCGATACACACTTAAGAAAGTTTCAAATCATATCGTCGTAGTCTGCTATTTGTATTTTGGGTCTCCACAAGTTTAGATTTAAAAACTTTGTAAGTAAATATCATATTATACATACATAATATTAGATTTTTCACTAACACTAAATATCGCCTCTTCTAATAATAACCATATAAACATCTTTTCAGTTTAAAATGGCTCTACATACGGGTTCGGCTACTCCCGAATACTTTGGCTACTCGAATACTTGCCGACTGAATCCGTAATTTCCTACAAACTCTTAAGTCGGGAATTTCGCTAATATTTAGTTGATTGCGCAGGCGACGTCGGTTCCTTCTACACTCTATACGTTCTTCACGTAAAGCAGCTTCGATTAAAAGCATTATTGTAGCCATTGCCAATAATTTTCTCATAATATTTACAAAACTAAACGTAAAACGAAAATCAAAAGGTAACACTTTTTGTTTCGTTAAATTTGAGGTTAAAATTCCGAACAATCGTCTGTCAAATTCAAATATTCGTTCGTAATATTTCGAATTAGAGTAGGTTTAGAGAATCTAAACGTCAAACAATTTTCGGTCGTACGAAATTTCGGAACGAAATTGAACCGTGGTAGGAAATACGCGAAATTTCGATCGAAACTTCGTTTTTCGTTGAATAAGAGTAGACCTCCTGAACACTGCTTCATTATTTTGCAGTATTCGTTTGTGATGTATTCTATTCCCATTCAGGTCGACCCGAAATGATACTGAATCAAATTCAATGAACAATATTCCACCGCTACCGAATATATAATGAAGATTGTGCTTATAATGAATACAATAACTTGAGTTCCCAGAATGCAGTCGAACAATTTGTACAAAATTTCGTCTCGTTCCGAATGTAAATCGAAGCACATCCAGCGGATTCCTGAACAATGGTACTCTGTAATTATATTGTGAAGCAATTTTGTCGCGACACCCCACGACAACGATGCGAAAATGAAAATCGGACCAGTATTAATACGGCGCGGTGTAATGTCTGACAGCAAAGTGAATGTAATAAAGCAAAAAATTATGAAAGAATTAAATTTTTTAATATAATCCGGTACGCGATGATACATATGGAATTTAATATTGCTCGTAGTCGAATAATGCGATGGAAAGTTTAATTTTCGTTAACGCTGAAAATGAGATGCAGTAAAGCTTTTGCGAGTTTAATTATTTTTACGTAAAAGGAAAGGGTAATGAGAGTGTATTTCACGTTGTTTTAAGTGGAGTAGAGATAAAATTGTACATTTAATTTACACTGGCAAATACATTACGTAGATTGCTAATTGGTTGGTATTTTTTTTTTAAACTTTGCCCCACACATGGAATTTCTCCCTGTATCGTGCGTTTACAAACCCGGAGCCAGACCCGGAACAACTATATGTAGGCCATACAAATATTTGTTTCGTGCGGGACTCGAGCCTACGATACGCAGCGCAGTAGCCAGTCGCTTAGCCACTGCACCAACCCTACCGTTACTGATTTACATCTTTTTTCAGTTGGGCCGTGGGATATCACAAATATTTTCAACAAATAATTCGCCGTTTAGGCGTGAAATGGTAACAATCAGACCGTCTGTTTGTTACTGTTTTACGCCTAAACGGCTGATGAAATTTAGCTGGGGAATGGGATAGGTAGGTGAATAGGATCCGGCTTAATGTCATCACCCGGGTGAAGCTGTGGTTAAAAGCTTTATTACACTTTTGTAAGAAACAGCACATTTTTTTAAGTTAATGATGAAAAATTTCAGAATGATGTAGGTAAGTACTTTAATTGAAAAAATTCAGTTTCAGAATATTCACGAATACGTGGTAACCGTTTATGCCTCGGTATCACTTCCACTCTGTATACATATTTAACTATACAGACTATTACATTGCTACACAGTATTATAATTTGTTCCCTCATCATGTTTCCAATATGTGGTTAAAATATAATACCAAGTTCTGCCACACGCATATTGGATTAGATAGAGTTAATCCAGTTAGCGTTTGTTTATTGTTCAGATTATATTGGTAGTTTAAATGAACGAACTAAACTATTAGGTTATACACCAGTATGGCATAAAGATATTAAGTATCTAACGAACTTTTACTTGGGAGTATGAAGAGGTCTATTTTCAGAGAGCTTCACGAGTTATTCTAAGCGCCTTCATTTTGTACTGAAACTGAATTAGCGGTGTCGGGAGATAAAAAAAATGATAAGACTTTCAATCAACTCAACCTATTACAAATCTGTGAGGGCCTTTAGACAGTTATTTCATTACATACAAACTGAAGTTTACTTTAAAGCGATCGATGATATCTATGTTTATATTAGAAACTGAAACTTGCACAGAAGTAAATAGCTATGGTTGAGACATAGCAGTCGCGTTTGTGAGTAGGTACCAACAAGGAACCAAAATACATCTAAAGGTCCATTCAAACTGACTGCGGAGTTTGGGGGACTTTGAGATGACATAACATAACATCACGCCTAAAATCCCTGAAGAGTTAGGCAGAGGTGTACCTAATAGTACACCCACATTTCGCTACTTATGTTTAAGTCGCATGTAATTGGGGGTGAGCCTTTTGCCATCAACCAGATACTCTTACTCCGCGCTGCTACTGAGAAATTCCTGGTCCAAAAACCAAATACACTTTGCCCGATTTGGGAATCGAACTCAGGACTTTATGCTCAGCTGCAGTAGCGCTAGCAAACAGTTATACCAGCGGGACAGTGGAAAGGCAACAAAATACATCTAAAAAGTAGCAAAAGTATATAGGTATAAATGCGGAGCGATTATTTACGTAGCAAACCCTCTGTCACACCGCAAAACGTTATGTATCGAGACATGCGGGCAAAAGATCCGATTACCAGATACTAGGTGATCGATTGGCGTTCTTTGCTGCGACGCCAAGCAATAAATTCAGATTCTGGTTAGTTGCTCGATGGTTAGTGCGGTTAGCGACTCAAATACAGAACTACCAGAATTGCGGACCTATTATTGATATTATGTCACCGGAAAATAACAAGAACCGCCAATTTATAAATTTTCTAGGAAATTCATAAACTTTCGTAGGATTCTAAACGAGAGATAAATTGTATTATATTACGGCCACATTTTCGCACGGGGTTTCGCACGGGGCTCCTATTTCTGTTTGCAGGGTTTAAAGTAACCTTTTTTTTTTTTTTTTTTTTTTTTTTTTTGTCGGGGTGGAAAATCCTCACGGATGTCCTCCGCCCTGGGGCGGGCGGAGGGGTCTGTCAGACTCAAACTGACTAAAAACCACCCCGGTGTCTCCTCGCACGTGCGCGCGGGGCCGCGGGAATCCACATTCTTCCGCAGCCCCACACTAGTGCTGGCCCGGTCTGTCCGGGCCTCGTCTCCTGCACGGGGTAGTGAGGCGTTCGACTACCCCGTGCATCGCCTCAGAGGCGCGCGCCGACACCCGCGCGCGCCTCCGCCTCGGGTCCAGAATAGGGGGCGGGGACTTCCCCAAGTCCCTCGCCCCTGGACCCATTCATGGGGGCCGGAAAAGGGCGTTATCCGCCCTTCTCCTGCGCCCGGTGCGCCTTCTGCGGCCGGGGAAGGGAGTCGAGATCTCCCTCTCCCGCTCCGCAGCCTCCTTCTGCGACATCACGTCCTCGCAGAAGGACACCACCGCGTCCCACGACTCTGCGCTACCGACCATCCGCCGCACCACGGCCGGCAGCGACAGATCGCCTCCTACTTCATTTGCGAGGACACGGCGCTGCTCCTCCCAAGCCACGCACTCGGCGAGCGTGTGTTGCGCCGTGTCCTCCCCGCAATCGACGCAGTGGTGGCACCGGGCGTCCGGCTCCCTGTCTATGCGGCACAGGTACTTGCCGAAGCAGCCGTGCCCCGACAGCACCTGCGCCACCCTGAACGACAGGGAGCCGTGCCTTCTCCCGAGCCAGTCGTCGAGTACTGGCCGGATCGCCTCGACGGTAGCGAGGCCGGCGGCAGGGCGCAGAAGCCTTTGCCGCCATTCCGCCACCAAGACCTGACGGAGCTCGTCTCGGCGCAGCGCGATCTGCCGCTGCACCGGCCTCGAGCCCCGTGCCCGCTCTTCCTCGCGCCATCGATGTAATGACGCGAGTACTTTCGCCTCTAGGTCCCAGGGCGGAGATCCGGCCAGGACGCAAGCCGCCTCGTAGGAAATCGTGCGGTACCCGCGGACGACTCTGACGGCCATCGCCCTCTGCGGTTTCCGCAGAATGGCGAGAGTGCTGGCCGTCAAGTCCATCGCCCACACAGGGGCCCCATACAGGGCCATGGACCGCACGATTCCCACGTACAACCGCCTACAGGCGGCGCTCGGGCCCCCCAAGTTGGGAAGCAACGTTGACAGCGCGCCCGCTGCACCCATCAGCTTGGGCGCCAGCCGCCGGAAGTGGGGCCCGAATTCCCATCGGCTGTCGAGCACCAATCCCAGATACTTCATGGTGGACTCGACAGCTATCCGGGCCCCGCTGACCACGATGTGTGATCCCGGCGCCGGCGCACGTCGGGGGCCATGAAACACCATGGCCTCCGACTTGTTTAGGGCCACCTCCAGGCCCAGGCGCCGGATGCGGTTCACCACCTGTGACACCGCAGCCGTGGCTATCAACGCTGCCTCCCTGTGCGAGCTCCCCCGGGCAGCGACAAGCGTGTCGTCCGCATAACACGTCAAGTCGGCGCCCGACGGGAGCTCGCCTCTCAGCACCCAGTCGTAGCCGATGTTCCACAGGAGCGGTCCCAAGACCGATCCCTGCGGAACACCGCACGACATGAGGTGCCGACCGGCACCGTCACGTCCCCGATAGGTGACGCATCTACCCTCTAGGTAAGCCCCTACCGTACGGCGGAGGTAGGGAGGCACGCGATGGTATTTCAGTGCCTCCCGAATACAACTCCAGGGTAGGGTGTTGAATGCGTTGGAGATGTCTAAAGACACCGCCAGCACCACCCCACCCCGGGACACCGTCTCCTCCGCCAGGGCCCTCACGCGCATGATGGCGTCTATGGTGGAGCGCCCCCGACGAAAACCAAATTGGTTGTCGTCCAGGTTCGGCCCCTCCCTGCACAAGTGGCCGACGAGGCGATCTGCGATAATGCGCTCAAAAAGTTTGCCCGCCTCGTCGAGCAGCACTATGGGCCGATACGCGGACGGCGAGTCCGCGGGGCGCCCCTCCTTCCTGAGCAGGACCAGCCTCCCCTCCTTCCACACACTGGGAAACTGACCCTGCTCGAGACATGCCGTGAAGAGCCCCCTCAGCTGGGGCTCTAGCTCCTTCAGAGCCAGGACGAGAGCTCGACCAGGAACTCCGTCGGGTCCGGGCGCTGTGTTCTTAGCCCGGAGTCGCGACACGGCCGCTCTCGTCTCTGCTTGCGTCACCTCGGAGACATCGGTGCCCTCCTCTTCTGGAGAGTCTGCGGCTGAGGGCGAAGCCATCGCCGGGGGAACGTGTTCCGCTCGCTCAGGGAAGAGGGCCGTCACCACCGCCTCTAGCAACTGGGGCTCCATAGTTTGCGCCAGTGGAGGCGCCCAGGGACGCAACTTGCCCCGTACCCAACGGTAAGGGCGCCCCCACGGATCCCGATCCAGGGACCCCAGCAGCTCCTCCCTGGCACGCGACTTAGAGTCGCCGATGGCCAGCCGCAGAGTCTCCTTGGACGCGCGGTACGCCTCATACCGCGCGTCTTCCTCGACGGAATCCCGTCGACGTCGTCTCCGGTATCGTGTGTACTGGCGGCGAGCCGCAACGCACTCAACGCGCAGCCGCGCGATCTCGTCCGTCCACCAGTACACCTGGCGCCTTGCGGACTGTTGGCGGACACGGGGCATGGACGCGTCGCAGACCTGCGTCATCGCCCCGCGAAACCACAGCGCCACCGCTTCGACGTCGACGGGGCCGTCCGTCGTCGACTCCCAAATCCAGGACTGGACTAAGGCAGCTTCCTCGAGTAGTTCCTTGTCGATGCGCTTAAGCGCCCAACGCGGGCCGTCGTTAATCGGGGTTGTTGGATGGCGGCCGCTCACGGTCTGGGCGGAGACGTCGAACCGGATATACCGATGGTCCGACAGCGTCTCCACCTCCACGGCGACACGCCAGTCGCGGACTCGGCTAGCGACAGAGGGGCTAGCGAACGAGACGTCCACTATCGACCCGCCCCGCTGCCGCACGCACGTGTATTCCGAACCCCGATTCAGGACGACCAGACCAGTCGTCACCGCCCACTCTTCCAGCACCTCGCCCCGAGGGTCAGTGACCGGAGATCCCCACGCCGATGACTTGGCGTTGAGATCCCCGAGCACCAGAACGGGACGAGGGTGATAGCGGCCTACGACGGCGCCCAACTCGACAAGGAAACTCTCAAAGTCGGCGAGACTCTTGTTGGGGGAGAAATACGCCCCCACGATGACGATGCCGCCCGAGACCGCAGCAACCCAGCCGCGGCCCCGAGACGGGTCGATCAGAGTCCCGCCAATAATGGCCACCAAACCGTCAGCGCACCCCAGCCAGTTGTCACGGGCGGGGATGAAGTACGGTTCGGCGACCACAGCCACGTGGATCGACCACTCTGCCATGCTCTGGAGTAAAAGATCCTGAGCTCTGGCAGAGTGATTGATGTTGCCCTGGAGGAAATGGAATTGTGCCGTTATTGACACTCCATTCCCTCGGCAACGGTCCTGGGCCGGGAGTCGGCCGCGGAGCTACTAGCCTGCGGGGGCGGCGAGGTTTCCCCGGCAGGCTTAGAGCTCCTCTTCTTTTTCTTCTTGGCCTTGCTGGCAGGCGCGCCACAGGCCCCTCCGCCCACTTTGTGTCCCGCTGGCCTCCCCGCAGCCGAACACAAGCTGCAGTTGAGCGCCGCGGAACACTGGGCCGCCTTGTGGCCGGGCTGACCGCAGCGATAACAAAGGTCGCTACGGTCAATCTCAGCGGTGCACTTTGCCCGGACGTGCCCCTTCTCCAGGCACCGGAAGCACCGCAAAGCCCGGGGCTGCAGGAGTTTCACCCTCGCTGCAACCCAGCCAACCAGCAATCTGCCGCTTATGGCGATCTTCTTCGCCGACGCCACAGGGCACCGAACCCAGGCCACGCCGAGTCCGGTGGCGTCGGTGCGAATATCGCCGGCCCGCACCTTGTCCGGCGGACACTCTCCGCTTCGGGCAACGGCCGCCACCACCTCCTCAGACGTCACGGAGTCGTCCAGACCAGCAATCCGCACCTCTGCGGTTTTCATTGGCCTGGAGACCCGGACGTCCTCAGGGTTGAGGACCTCCCTCATCTTGGCGGCCAGAGCGTCCGCCTTTTCGGCACTGCCGCTCGCAGCACCAGCCACCTCGAACAGCCGCGCACCCGTGGCAGCCTGCCTGAGGGTGACGGACTGAAGACCAAGATCAGATAATTTGATCTTGGCCTTGGCCTCGGCAATGACCGACTGGTACGTTACGCCGCGCTCCGAAGCTCCGGGCTGTAGCGTGAGCGTCACAGCCTCGGAACGCGGGGCACGTATCGCCGGTCCTTTGCGACCGCCTTTGGCAGTCCGCCGCGCAGGCTGCGCAACCGCCTTTGCGGTTCGGCCAGGGGCGCGCGCCGTTGCTGAGGCCGCCTTGGCGGCTTTGCGGGCCTTCTTGCGGCCCACGACTGTCGCCCAGGTCTCACCCTTAGACCCGGCAGTCGCGGGCTGATCGCTCGGTCGAGGCACAGGTCTCGGCGGCTCCTCAGCCCTCCGCCGTGTATCGGCCGCTAGGGGCGGACGGAGGATTTCCGCAGGGAGGCGCCGAGAGATCGCCTCCATCCGAGCGTTGACCATGCTCCCGCACTGGAGCATGCAGAGCCGGACAATGCGCTCGACCTCGTCGTGTTTAAAGTAACCTAACCTAACCTAAAGTCGGGGTGCCCCAAGTCCCGAGATTTGCGAAAATGTGGCCGTAAAATAATACAATTTATCTCTCGTTTAGAATCCTACGAAAGTTTATAAATTTCCTAGAAAATTTATAAATTGGCGGTTCTTGTTATTTTCCGGTGATATATATATAGGGTGACTGGTAGTGACCGATAATTTCTTTTTTTTTTTTTAAACCTTGCGCCTCTCTAGGAATGTCTCCTGTATCGTGGGTGCGTTTACAAACATTTGAAAACTCACATATACAAACAGCCAGACCCGGAACAACTACCTGTAGATCACACAAATATTTGTTCCGTACTGGGATCGAACTCGCGACACGCAGCGCAGCAGCCAATCGCTCAGCCACTGCGCCAACCGTGTCGCCAGTAGTTATACCTACATGTGATTGTACTTACTCATGACAACAAACAACTTTCCCAAAGAAAGATCGGTCACTAATTACCAGTCACCCTATATACGGAGTTTATCAATGATTTGCTGAAAATTTGTGTAGCGTTTCGATGCAAAAAGCTGAAATACTTAAGTATCTAACGACTGGTAATTAAGACTTCGTTTTTTCAATAAAGGAGCTTGAGAAAACTAAGTGGATTGGCTTCTCAGATAAAACAAGGCTGAAAATGCTAAAATAAAGACACTTGTACCTAAATTAATATTCTTAGAATGTTTTGAAGTGTTGAACTTTGATTTAATATCTTTAAGGACTAGACTAAAAGCAAGTCAGAAATAGATAGAACGAAATAGATCAAAGTTTTACTACTTAGGAACAACTTACAAAATCACTTAGACTGAATAGTTTCCTAGCATATTGAAGACCTAAATCCTACCTAATAACAAAATATGCTCGGAGCGCTATTCCGGAACATTTGTAGTAAAATTTCAAATATTACTTGCGAATGCAACTCGCTCCCCGGAGCGTACCTGAGCGGCATCCATGTGGAACTTATGCATATCCAATACAATCCCTAGTCACATCTAGCGCAACAAACTTTAATGGTTTTTGAATAGTTCACTTTCGTTTTATGCTGGTAACTTATTTCATGTGATGTTGGACTTGGTCACAAATGTACTTCCATTGTAAAGAAAAAGAAAGAAAGAGAAAATTATATAAATTATATTAAATTATATAATTATATTATATTTATTTGTCGCAGGGACATGACGTGCATCATACAAAATGACAAAAAAAATAACAATAAACTATAAATTCAACAGGACGATACAAAAAAAAAAGTTAACAGCTTTGTACGTCGTGATTGCGACAAGCAGGTTACCACTCAGCATGATGCTGTGCAATGGGGGGCCCACAGCACAGCGCTGGTTTTCAGTGGTCACTCGTGAAAAAAACGTACGGAAGCCAAGACAGCACAAATATTTTTTACATGAACTTAAAAATAAAATAAACAGTAGAAGATTGAAATGGACAGAGCAGATTTTCATCATCATCATCTGCCGAACCTTTTCACAACAATGCTGGGGTTTACTGCTAGTTTTAACTGATGCAGCTGAACACTAGTATTTTTTTTTATCGTTGTAAAATCATCAAATGAGTCCTCCCACCCAGGGCAGAGTGGGAGGAACTGTCAGACTTGTACTGACTAAAATCCACGGTGTCCTTCAATAGCCCTTTATGATCCAGGGTCACGGTAATTCTATAAGTCCCGCGACCGAACACTAGTATTTACAAGGAACTACTACCTATCCGACCTCCACAAACTACATAGTTACCGCGTGGGTACCTAATACAAATGTGGATTGTGTTATGTCAAAAATGATAAAATGATTGTTCATTCGACGTTATTCTGAAAACAATTTCACCTCATCTTTTGCTGGTGAAAATATTAATTATTCAACGTATTGGTGAGGACTGAGGAAGAATGCCCAGTAAATAGTGCTTAAGATGTGTCAAAACCTGATGATGGCGAAATTCAGCAGTCCGCTACTAAATCTCGTTATCAGTGGTTTCCGCACACAGTCGTGGTGAGTATAACTTAAACAACCTGTATGGAAATGAGAAAGTTCTGGGATTCTGTGCATACAAAATGGCTCTATTTTCAGAGATATCCGTATGCCACTTGAAGACGTGCGACGTAACGACTGCACAGAGTTGGATAAACTTTTGTCTCTACTGAAATAGATTGCATACGCATTTGAGTAACAGTAGCGAAGGGTAAATTTTTGTAAGAGGTAATCCGGAGTACATATCTTTAATGTGATTATATTATTTGTCTTTAGAATACTGACTGTGCCATTTTTCATAGGGAATCCGATAGGAAACGAGTTGTATGGAACCTTCGCCACTGCTACGTAATTATAGCTTGTTTGAAAATCTAAATATATAAAATGGTAAACTGACTGACTGACTGGGTGATATATTAATACACAGCCCAAACCGCTGGTCCTAGAGACATGAAACTTGGAGGGTGTGTTCTTTGTGAAGAGTAAGTATCCACTAAGAAAGGATATTTGGGAATTCCACCCCTAAAAGGGTAAAATAGGGTATGAAAGTTTATATAAAAGTCCGTCAGTTTTGAAGTTAGGATCTTCAAAAGTGTTTAGGCTGACGATTGAAAATTAATTAATACGTATCTCAGCGTTTTTGATAATTCTACCCCTGAAGGGTTAAAAAATTACATGAAGGTAAGTAATCGGATATTTTTCGACATACACGCGGGCGAAGCCGCGGGCAAAAGCTAGAGGGAAATAAAATTGCACCAATACGCTAATTCTCGCACATTATCATAATTAAAATGGAGTCTGATCTAGTTTAAAACCGAATTTTTAGCTAAATGTTCTCAGGCTAGTCTTCAATGTCCTAAGTAACAAAAGTTAGATCAGTCAGTGGATGTTAAAGAAAAACATTATAATGTTCTAAAATGGTCGTAATAGCTTGGTAAGTGGCACTAAAAAATGATGAAATGATACACTTATTCATTGCCTAAAAGGTATAAGAATTTCTTCAGCACTTTCATGTTCCTTCTTTGCTAGAAAATGTAATAGAGAATTTTTATACCCTTGATGAAAGAATAATGTAATCAACCTGAACCTCTCTATTTAAGTGTTTTTAAAGACGTAGTTTCAAGTCTGGTACACGCGTATATTTTATTCATAAATAGGTAGATAGATATAAAATATGTAAAACGTGTACCTGAGTGTAGAAGATTGTAGATTTTTTTATATCTATGGATGGTTGGAATACTAGAAAAGGTACACAACACATTAGGTAGCAGTGGCGAAGGTTCCATACAACTCGATTCCTACCGGCTTCCCTTTGAAAAATGGCACAGTCAGTATTTTATAGACAAATAATAAAATCACATTAAAGATATGTACTCCGGCTTACCTCTTACCAAAATTGACCCTTCGCTACTGTTAGGTAGTCTTATGTTTACATAACACAATCTCATACATCAATAGCCAACAGAACTACAAGCAAGCTTTTATTCCGCAGACATATTACTTAGGTGCCTAAAGCCTACTCATATTTGAAAAGCGGCGATTAAGCGTCGAGCGAATAAATCGCTATTCAATAGAATCGATAAGAGACGCCGATGCCGAGAAATGATTTATTGACTTGTCGGCTCCTCGCCGGGCGGCTTCACTAATGGTGGCTGAATAAGCGCTCGCCACTGCCTCACTTGTTTCTTTTTTTCGTAGACGATGATAAATAAAAGAAAATTATGCAATCACGATTGAAGCGGAGGCGGGAAATTGGGTGTATTGTCGGGAAATGTGATAAGTACTTCTTTGTTCGAACGTTTTCGATCGATTGGCGTTGATATCGTGACAGTATGACCCCAGACCTACAAAAAACAGTAATATAAATTGTGAATGTAAGTACACACTTGTAACTTAATGATCGTGCAAAGAAAGTTTATGTTCATTTCATTTACAGGGTCTTTCATTAAGCGCTTCCTATATTTAAATTTAAATGAAACAAAGTGTGTGTGAGATCCCATCGAAATTTTTTATTCGTTTGAAAGGCCTGTCGATGCTAATATATATTATGGAATATGACATCGTCCAAATGTCCTCCGCGGCTTCGAAATGTTCAATTTTCCATGACTCTAACTCATAAATCATGCTCAATTTGACCGATGGCATGGGTTATGTTGGCTTTGAGGGCCACTGTGGTTAGTGGCCAATTCGACAATTTTGTTTATTGACGTACCCATTCATCCAGAAATGGGTTTCATCGCTGAAGATAATTTTTCGATGAAAATTAGGATCAGTTTTCAACTGTTCATTCAGCGAACACACGTTGTTTTCTATGCCTTCAGCTCCTGGGTCAGTTGAAATGTGTATGGGTGCAGGCCCTAGTCACAACGCAAAATTCGCCAATTGTGGTTTGCGAAAGGCCGAGTTCTTGTGAGCGTCGCGAGCTTTGATATACCAATTTTATCATTTGCACGTGTTGTTGAACGCTATATCCATCCATGGTGATTTGGCAAAACAGACTGAATAAATGAATGCCAATTTGACGGATGTAGCTTCAACAATAGGGTCGCTGTGAACTGTTAAAGTCCGGAAGTCCCTATTGGAAGACCCATTATATTGATGTACCAAAATTGATTACTTAAAAGTAATTACTTAATGATTTATACATACTAGGTAATCAGGTATTTGTCTTAGACATACGATACCGACTTCCAAAGAACACTGACCGAAGACTTTCGGAAGTCGGTATCGTACCGTTCAGTATCCCAATACTGGCAATATTTATCCCAGGATCTAAAAAATAAGTTCAATTTATATATTTAAAATAGAGTATTTACTCTACAAAGTCAAAAACTAAGTAACTTCACTAGACAGGACAGGTACATTATTTATTCAACTTAGTAGGCTAATACGACTCCCTGGGCACGTAATAAATAGGTATTCAAAAATTCAAAATCTTTCTACAAACCTAATAACAGTCAAAGCTAAACTTTTAAAGAACCCGAAATCTAAGCTTAAAGTCGTCTAAATTAAATTGTCTAAAGTAGAAAATATAAAACGGAACATCTAAGTATGTCAAAGGTATCCATTTCTATTATGTGAAACTAGAACTCCATATCAAAGGCGAGTTCCGGAACTTTTCGCATTTGCATAAGTGAGTTAACCTTCATTTATTTTATATTCAAACCTGGCAGATTTGCCTGGGAATGTTCTACCCACTCAGAAATATTATGTCTGGCCCAACTCTATGCAAACTAAGCGATTTTCTCATCACTAGATTCGAGGGCTAAAGTAATTGTGAGGCTATTTCAGTGATTTGACGGTGAGAATTTACTTTTAAGTAAGATAGTTCGTGATTCTACTTTTTTATGTTTTTACTCAGGGAGGATCTATTAGTTGTGTTATTTGTACCGTAAAGATATTATTCCCTAACGTAGATCTCTATGGAGAAGAACGGGCAAAAAACTCCATGGACACTCTTTTAACTCATAAAATTAAATAAAGGTAAAGGTAATTATGAAAAAAAAACCTGTGTTACTGTGTATATTAATACTGTGGACACTTGTTCCCTAATTGTATTGGACGATACACGTATCGCCCTAATCGCGACAGATTAAAAAAGGATTATTTTATTCCATCACCTGTAGAAGCCACGTATCTTCTCCGCTGGATTTTCTATTAACATAAAACACGTAATTAAATAATGGAGAAGCAGACAGGCACATTACTTTGTGTATTTTTTTTCATCACCACTGCTCTCAAAACGGTGAAGGAAAACATCGTGAGGAAACCGGCATGTCCCAGAACCAAAAAATCATGTATTACATGGGCCATCTACCAACCCGCACTGGGCCCGCGTGGTGGATTACAGCCCATTCCCTCTCATAGAGAGGAGGCCCAGCAGCGGGAACATTATAGGTTGATTATGGTACATAATTAAATTGCAGTAATCTGGGATCTTTACTTGCCATCGAAGCAAAATTCTCATTCCCATTTAACCTGACACCAATGCCTGTTGTAGGATTAAGTCTACAAATATCTGTGTAAAGTATGGACTTAGGTAAAAGCTTTCATATCCTTAAATTCATAAAAGGTTTTTGCTGTTTGCTTTACACAATTAAACAATATCTTGCGGTTTCTTATTTCATATTTTTAAAGCCTAGTGTACACAGTACAAACAGTGTGACTGGAAGTTTAGCACGAGCTCAATTAGTTAGCTATAGTTCGAAAAGGAACAAATGAACCCTTGTGTACACCGAGCTACCGGTTCATCTCGCTGCAAACGGCTAAACTGACATCCACTAAATTTGTGTTTTCTGTACACAGCTTTAGGATTGTAATAAGTCGACTGTTGAACATTGAATTTTAACATAATTTTGCTGTGTGACCTCCCAACTTAGTCAATACCTACAATGAGAATGCAATTAATTTTAATTGTTATCATCACGCTTGTAATCCCCGAAGGATTAGGCAGACGTGTACCTCATAGTATACCCACATTTAGCAAGTTATGTTTACGTCCCATGCAATAGGAGGCGAGCCTATTGCCATCAACCGGGCACAAATCCAGAAGCCGTGGCTGCCACTGAGAAATTCCTGATGAATAAACTCAATGACAATTTGACTGACCCGGGAATCGAACCCGGGTCCTCATGCTCAGCAGATTGGACAAACGAGGCAGTTTTAATTTTACAATTCAATAATATTCATTGCGTTATTTATCTCCTTGAGTAGACGAATTTTTCAAACATATATGTTAAGGATTAGAAATTTGTTTCAAAATCTTATAACGTATTGTGACAGAAAGTGTGTCAGGCAATTTTGGCTCTTATCGTCGAAGTGTTATGTGTCAAAGAGATACAAGCGAATGTGTTGTGCGATCATCGCGAAACACCGAGGAAGGTGTTATAAATTCGACTCCCTATCTCCGGAAGTTCGCATGGGTAAACAGCCATCCAATAGGAAACATTTGGAGACCGATAGCATCGATTTGGTAAAGACGTGTCTGAACTCTTTTGGGTAAAATTAAATTAAAGATGAATTGAAGCATCTATTCTGAAGTAGATCATCGGTATTTTGGTAGACTAGACAGTCGTCAGCTAGTATCGTAGTGAATATGACTGCTAAGTGCATCATCACTCGTAGAGGTTCTAAAGTGCGCAGAGAGTATTAGAAAGGTAACATTCCCCGAAATAAAGCGCAGGTCACACCGCCAGCTAGCGAGCAAGCGAGCGAGCCGGGCGAGTCATCGTTTCATCGTTGAACCAAAGAAAGAAACTTGAAGTATGAGAAAAGAGCCTCACCCGGCTCGCTCGCTCGCTAACTACCTAAAAATTATGTTTCTGGTGTTAACGCCCACATAACGATTCACTCTGCATTAAGCACTTTAGAACGTAATTAACAACAACTTTGTTGCTTCCATGAATAATAGGATTTCCATAGAAATATGACGAGCAGGACACTTCATTGTACTACGGAAAGACAGCCACACACGATATCAGAATCCGTAGGTACATAGAATTACACGCTAGAGCTCGACCGGCGATACTCACTCGGCAAGGTGCGTGAAATATAAATCAGCCAACTGTGATTTACGTGAAACCTCCCGGAAAGTTTTAATTCTGTTTCGCTCGGCTCTCGGCCATTTAATTTATCTATTATTTATTGCTCGGCGGGAAACTTAGACACTTTGTTTATTAGCTATTCAATTAGATCGCATGATACTTTTATCCTTCAAGGTTTGTTTGTGATCTGAGTTCCTAAGGAATATTTGTTGGGAAAGCTTGAAGTTTTGAACTTATTTGCTCGTTTTGTAGCGATATTGTTCCAAGGTAGGCACTGTTTTGAATTAATAATTCGGATTAGGTCTATTTTATATTTTGAACCATTATACAGGGTGTAAACAGACCCTTCACATATCCGTCAACCAAGCATTCTTTACATCAATCTAAGTAAGTTTACGCAAAAATTATTGCTGGGAATCGACTTTTTTTTGGGGTGAAAAATCACGTTTTACGGTAGGACTCGATGGAAAGCACTCAAAGCATTGTGCTGATGGATGGATTGAATAGTACGGGGTCGTGGAGGTGTGTAAAGTAAAAATCTTACATTAAAAACATGTATTTAAAAAAAAAACTTGTGAAAAAGTTGGAAGTTTATGTTTTTTTTTTATATCTCCGTAACTAGAAGGTTCCCAGGTATGGTCTAGAACAAAAAAATTATCGCAAAAAAGGGGAGAACACGTGCCGTTCGGATATGTTAAGGGTCTATTTACACCCTTTATGTTATGGACCCGATTTCGAACAAGTACCTAGGTACAATTTATTTATCTACCTACAACATACGTTTAAAACAGAACATGAATAAAATAATTGATTTTGAAATTGTAAGACCAGTTAATTTTGCACATTTATGTAATAAGTTTATAAATTTGCGTAAAATTACAGAAAACACAGATTTAGAAAACAAACAGATTTTTATTTAAATGGCGACAGCCACCTTCTCACAGTTGAAGATGTCGACACATAAATCTTTATCACGCAGTTTTCCTATGAACATTCTGTCCAAATATAATAATTGCACATTTTAAACTTAACCCGCATTAAACCGCACCAATTAAAACCAAGTATGAATTGTAAACTCAGCACGACCCCGTAATTAAACACCGATAATTAATGTGTAGCTTGCATAGTTCAGCGTTCACGTATTGATTAAGAACTCTCGGACACACGAGCCACGTTCAAATCACTTCATGTTTTGTATCCCACGAGCACTCGGTTACATTTCTATTTACCGCACTGAACTTTGTTGCGAATATCCCGTACGGAATTTATTTTCAAAACTACCCCCATTCTACCAAACCTACCTGCGTGGTAATAAAAGAAGATACAGTCACATTCCATGTTACTTTATGTTTGGCACAAAATGAAAATTTTGCAATGCAAATGGGAAATGCAGTTTCAATGAAGTTTTACGTCTGTGTACGTGCTTCAGTCAGTAACAGCTTTCGTTACTTAGTTATGTGAAATAAATATTACAGAACATTGAAAAACTTATTTTATGTGCATTTATTTAGCATCCATATTATCCCAGTGCAGTAATTTTATGCATAATTGCACATGTGTAGGTTCAATACATAACCAACAATTTAAGCCTAGAATCCAATCCTCAACCAAACATAACGTCACATTTTAATGTGCTAAAAATAGTTGCACATCCACACTGCAGGGTTACAAATAGTCACAATTCCAGCTTGGATCAAAAATATTTTGCCTTCAGCTATGTTCCCCGAGCCGAGGTATTTGATCCATAACGGCACGTGGCTCAGAATCCACGACAACGTGGTTTTCAAAAACGTAGCCTCTAGCTATGAGTTTTACTGGGTCAAATAAAGATTCAACCTGGATCTAGTTCCAGGAAAATTTAAGCTAAGCTAGTCTTTGTTTTATTAAGGTGAGGGTTGTGGGCTGTAGCTTACGTTGATGCACATTTTCTAAATTAAACTTGGTACTTCTTAGGGTCAATTCAAACCGAGACATGACGCGACGTGTCACTGTCAAGCCATTTTATGCTTTAGTAGTACCTACTAAGTGTTTTTCTTATAAATGTACCAATATTATCTTGTCAGTCTGATCATTTTGAAAAAAATCGCACTCTTTGAGACGCCATTTTAGCAGTTGGCGGTCATAAGCTCGTGGTAATTAATAACAGCCGCACGGGTCGGTTAAGCAGCGCTAGCCAAGGTCGGTCCGTGGATGAGTGATACATAATATACCGAGTTTTCTCCGTGCCTCAGTAAGCACGTTAAGCTGTTGGTGTCATTTGTAGATCTTTGAAAGTCGTTACAGGTAGGCATTGGCCCGAAAATCTGACAACTAGTCATCCCAATGGGTACCTTATCATTACCCAGTACTACCTGAGTTTTAGATGTAAGAACAGTCAGTCGCTCCATGTAAAATACTAGTAATCACCTGCATCCCGTAAGACGGGAAGCCGACCCCAACATAGTGATAGAAAAGGCAAGGCAAATGGTAATAAGCTCAAAAGTATAGTTTAGAACTACCACGAACGAACAACACATTAAGCAGCTTACCTATAGACATGCCAACTATGACAATAACCCTTCCATACTACCCAACTTTGAAACATATTACAAAAGATTTTCATGTTAGACGTAGATAACTTTTCACGGCACAGCTCACGTTCGCCGTACAACCTCCTTGTTCAGGCCGACTGGGAGGTGTACGTTAAATTAGCATAGCATAGTTCGATGGCCCACCGCGGCCAGACCTGTAATGAGAATTTACTGCTTTACGGATGCCCCCGACGCATTTAGATATTCGGGCACGTACTCGTAATATGTTAGCCAGTCAGACAATAAGTTAGGCTACGCTAGAGAGCGACTTATGGGAATAAGTGGGTTAACTTGGTAACCCCTTTTTGTGTTAATGTGTTTCTTATTCGATGTTATTGTTTTGAGTGTATAGACAATATTTTTTGTGGCATGAGCTCAGATGGCGTTTCTTTACAACCGATGAAAAAGGAGGTTCTCGAGTCGATGCGTATATTTTTTTAAGGCAAGCGTACAAACATAGTACATAATATGTTGTGTTACGTACTATTATTGT
The DNA here is from genome assembly GCA_963082995.1 of Noctua comes. Classification (NCBI taxonomy): domain Eukaryota; kingdom Metazoa; phylum Arthropoda; class Insecta; order Lepidoptera; family Noctuidae; genus Noctua; species Noctua comes. The sequence continues at coordinate 9,899,939 of OY720273.1, forward strand.
CAGCATATTCCATGGACATGAGTGAGCACCGATATAAATGCATGAAGTAAACAACAGACCGTCTGAAACGGAAGCAACTTTTTATCTAAATCTAAACAACAAAGAGCACGATAAGCAAATAGCATTGTTAGGAAGCCACAGTTTGTTGTTCGATAACTACGGCGATAAATAGAACCTCTCCTAGACGTCCTAGTCTTCTTCCTTTTGTTTTATTGAGCTAGCCATATAAAATCATAGTTTTACTGTAGGTACAAAAAGAGTCCAGATTTTTCAAGTAGGTTCCTGACTGATAATTGAAAAGATGGTTTGCCCTTTTATTTTTTTTTCGGATGGTATATCATCAAATGCCCCCCATTCAGGGCGGAGCGGAAGGGAGTGTCAGACTTGTACTGACTAAAACCCATCCATGTTCCTTCTTTGCCCTTTGTGTTCCAGGGCCACGGTATCTCTTTCGAACAGTCCCGCAGCCCTGGCAGGATAGTTTGCCCTTTACAACACATAACTTATTAAAAGTGATGGAAAAGTCAGAACGCGTTCAATTTTATACCATTTTTTCCTTCCAAAAATATCTATCTGTGAATGATTGTTTCAGCACCAAAAGAGTAATAAAATTTTACTCAATTCCAACGGCCGGCCGGTCCGCCAATTAGTCACTGAAGTAATATTTTGAATATCAAAAGTAAATGTTAAAATATCTGTGAAAGAATATTTATATTTTGGTGGATTTTAGAGAATGCAAACCGGTTTCACTGATTACCGTAAACCGGTTCTTCGGCATATTTAAATTACTAAAAAACCCGGGTTTTGTTTTCCTGTTTCCGCTTTTTCAGGTTTTTTTTTATTATTTTCAAAATACAACAATAAAAAAAACTTATTTCAAACCGGTTTCACCGAAACCCGGGTTTTTTTGGAACGAAATCCGAAAAAAAACGGGTTTTTAACTTTGGCCGGTCTTGCATTCCCTTGTGGATTTACAGATAGAGACTAACAAATTATGCAGCTGCCACGTAAAGCGTTACTTATAGTAGAGTCGCACTTGACTTGTAGATTAGGAATTTTCGGGGCTAAAGTATAAACACAACTGAATTTAATAATGCAAAAGGAAAGTATATTGAAGACTGTCACAGCTCGTAACCTCACCTCACTTCAGTTTTACAACGCTCCTTTATAGAGGTTAAAGGTGGTCCTAGTACTAAAACCGGTTACTAAGGCTGAAAGAGTGATACAAGTCTTAAAATTGGTGAGGCATGATCTACATAGGGATACGCAGATATATGTATATCTGCGTATATGCTGATGATGTCATCAGCCTATAACGTTCCCACAGCTGGGATACAGGCGTCTTCACTGTGAACCAGTGTGGGTTGGTAGATGTCACATGTCTTCGAATTATTGTTGCTAGGACTGGTCGGTTTCCTTCACCATTTTGGAAGAGGGGAAGAAATAAATTTAAAAAAGCAACATGCCTGCTTAGTTTCGAAGATGCGAGCGAAGCCGTTGTCGCTGTGCCACCACTGCTCTCAACGCAGACATAGGGAGCCGATATTATCTTCGTTTTAGATCCACGTTTACCTCCATCAACCTTCGTCCAACCCTGCGTGCGCCCCTATGCTTATCGGCCGGCAATTTGACTGCACCCTTGTGTTACAAAAATTGAGGAGCCGATATCTTGCGGCCGCGTTAGGGTTTACATTTTGTAATGGAGTACTCTGGTAAATTCGATCCCAAAAGCGTTCCATTTGGGGAAGGCGTGATAGATAGGTATTAGGGTGGTTTAGATTCCCGGGTTTGAGGTATTGGACAGTATGTGTGAGTGGCTTGAATAAACAAATGTTTGGGGGGATGGGTGAATAACAAATAGGCTGGTAATTGTTTTGTTACGTTTTGTGGGGAAAGCTCCATTAAAATAATGTGAGCGTGTCTTCGATCCGCTTTTGGACAGGGATTAAGTAAATAGGTACTGATAGAAAAGAGAAATCCATATTTTTTGAAGAATTCACGTTGAATAAGAAAGGCTTTGTCTGTGTGTCGTAATTCCTACGATGTCTAGACTAACGAATAAATGTTTCACCTGTTTCGTATTTTCTTTTCCTACGCGCACTTTGACATGCGATCCTTTTTCAAGTGCCTGGGGGCCTCATACCTCGATTATGGTAGACGATACCTAGATATAACTCACAAATCTATACTTAATAATTATTATATATATGTATTTGTTTGAAAGTTTGTATGTAGGGTTATCTTCGGGACTACTGATCCGATTCCGAAAATTCTTTCACTAACGGGAAGCTACATTAAAACGTTCCCGTGGGTTAATTTCCATACATAACGGGAGCGAAGCCGCGAGCGAACTAACTGATTACCTAAGTGGTGTATGCTTATTATTGCCGATAATTTCAAGAAAATTGAAAACCTTCACCAAAGTTGACACTATCCAACTTTCAGTCGGCAACGGCAAGTAGCCGTTTTATGATTTACACGAGGGTACGAGTGACATTCATTCCGGAGGAGCTCGTGGCTAAATAATAACAGCGGCTTGGGTCGATCTCCAGGTTAAGCCGCGCTTGCCTAGCTTGCTCCGGGGATGGGTGACCATCCAGAACATATCGAGATTCCTCCGTGCCTCGGAAAGCACGTTAAACCGTTGGTCCAGTCAGTCATCTTTGGTAGTAGTCAGTGGCCCGAAAGTCTGACAAGTATTACCAAGGAGGTATTACTAAGAAGGGTCGGAAAGGCAGTCGCTTCATTTAAAATACTGATATTTAAGAGCATCCGGTTAGACTGGAAGCCGACCCCAACATAGTTGGGAAAAGGCTAGGCAGATGATGTGACATTCATTCCTTATGGTGATAAAGCAATAATTATGAGCCTACACATAATACTCCATAATACTCATCACTTTTGCGAACATAATTATTAATATGTAGGTACCTATATAGGTCAAGAAAGCCTCCTGTCTCTTACATCAACCTATTTTGCTCCCATTTTCCATATAGTTTTCTACAGTGTTTTATCATGAAAATATTGTCTCGTAAAGAACCTTATGTATGCGCATATTAAGTAAATGATGTTAATATATCCGAGTCACACGAAATCTGAGGGAAGACGACTGAGCTGCAAAATTTATGTGCTTAGTAATAAGCGCTAAATATATTAGTCCGGACTCTGGAGGCGGTAAAGCGGAATAGCGTTGATACTTAGGTATTTTGTTGAACTAACTTGTTTTGGGCAAATGTTACTCTACCTATTTATTCGATAAAATTCATAAGCATAATCAGTTGTAGATATATGTATAAATCCCATTGCTGGATTACGGACCCTAATCCAACCACGCTGGCCTACCAGTGCGGGTTGGTGATATCACATGTCTTATCATTTTTGGTTCTAGAATATGCCGTTTCCTTCAGCGTTTTTATTTCATCACCATTGGTCCCTGCAATGGTGATGAAATATGTAACACAAAGTAAAGCGCCTGCCTGGGTTGAACCCAAAGCTTGCAAATCTCGTAAATCGGTGAAGTTACTACTGGGCCACTAGTTCTCCTGCTCTGTTTAGTCTTTCCTGTCCCACTGATGGACAGAAAAGGCACTGCTAGGCAAAGGCCTCCCCCATTTTTATTTTCCAACTCTCTCAGTGTTGTGCCTCCTCTGCCCAATGAGTCAGGAACGAGTCCAAATCGTCACGCAAACGTATCTCGGGTCTGCCTCGGTGACGACGATAGTCTTCAGGCACCTACTGTGTGACGATTCTGGCCCATCTGTCCTGATCTATCTTGGAAATGTGCCCGGCCCAGTTCCATTTTAACCTCGCAGGTTATAGCTATTAAAGCTACTTAAAATATACAGCTAGACCTAATTACAATAAGAGGAGCGAACCTACTGCTTGCCACATCACTCTGCAGCAGGAAGGTTTAAAACACTCTAAACATCAGTTCTAAACTGCCCGAAATCCTAATACCTACCAATACAGGCTTTTTAATATTCCTACCAACGGCAAGCCCCTTGAACTTTGACCCCTACGCAAACCCAAAAACAAAACATAAAACTACAAAAAACACCAATAGATTAGGTGTAAGTCATACGAGGTCGCGGGTAAATATGCGCATATTATCTAGGAGTATCGTACGACGCCACATTACCCTCCCCAGGGATAATGATGCGTGAACTATGGAGATTCTTGGCATTTTTCAGTTACAGGACCGATTCCGATGATATTAGGTCATTATTCAATGGTTGAACCGTGCCAAATATGTTATGGGTGACTATATTTCGAAATAAATAATTTATGCTGGTGGGTAAAATCTTAGTGTTCTCATAGAATAAAGCGCAGGCCACACCGCCAGCTAGCGAGCGAGCGAGTTGATGGGCGAAGCGAGGCGAGGGAAACTATATAAACTAAGCGAAGCTTTGGCCACCTAAACTATGTGGGTTCACACCGAAAACTACAGACGAACGGGCGGGCGCAACGGGCGAGGCGGGCGAGGTGAACGAATAGCATCGCTGGCATCGTCGGATATTTCTTTCGCATCGTTTGTATCGCCGACGTAGTTTAGCTCTGTAGTTCGCGGTGTGAACCAAAGTATGAAAAGAGGTGAAACGACGCGTCGTTCGCGTCGCTCGTCCGCCCGCTAGCTGGCGGTGTGGCCTGCGCTTCAACCGTGAAAACTAGAGATACAATTATGACAACCACACAATTTATGTGAAAACTTTTTAGATCTGAACAATCGGAACAATCAGTCGGACTGCTTCCGATTTTTTAATCGTTACTAACTAGAAGAGCTCATGGCTGAGTTCTTCAAAAACGATGTTTTCTCTTAGGCACAAATAAGCACTTTGAAAAATTAGAAGGTGTTTTTTGTTTAATTAACAATGGATTGAATGTTGCTAAGTATTCTTCACTGTAATGTACCTGTCTCGAATTTTTCTTTTGTGCCTGGTGGGGGACGAATACCACGTGCATACTTGTATTAAATAAGGTTTCAATGCGGTATGAAATTCCTTTTTTTTATCATTACTTTTAAGGGTGGGTCACGTGAGCCGCGTGCAAAACCACCGCTGGGCAAAGGTTTCAACACGATGGATGCCTGAGGATGGACGGCGCCGCCGAGGCCGCGAGATGATCTAGACGCGCATCACGAAGGCTGGTTCGAGGTGGCGCAGAAGAGTACCTGGACTGATACGGCGGAGGCATTTGACCAGCAGTAGGACATTCAGGGCTATTGAAAAAAAAAAGCTTTTACAACTTTGATAGATAAGTTGCTGTAACTATGGATTGGCCACGTCTGAAGCAGCTGCTGCGCAGATCCCTGATGTGGTATGGTAAAACTATTATTTCATATGATTTTCAGGTATTATAAAATGACTTCGTCAAATTAGCGCGACCTCCCGTAACTACTTATAAAAATTCCGGGCACTTTTTAAAACGCCCTTGCCATCATAGAATATTTAGCTGCCCCGATATTTTTAATTGGAAAGATCCTACTTCCATTAAAAGCGCAGGCCACACCGCCAGCTAGCGAGCGAGACGAACGAGGCCCCTATCATATTCCGATCACCTCTTTTGATAGTTCGCGGTGTGAACCAAAGCATGAAAAGAGGTGAAACGATGCTTCGTCCGCCTCGCTCGCTAGCTGGCGGTGTGGCCTGCGCTTAAGGGACTCCCACAATAGTGTAGAACCTAATTCATGATCATTTTTCACCTATTTATTTCTTCCATGCTCCTCTATTCTATTGTTAGTAATCTCAGCAGTCCCTTTCTTGCCATATCATCCTTCACACAGTCCAGCCATCGTTTCTTTAGTCTTTCCCTATTTTGAAAGCCATCCAAATTCATACTCAAAGCCTTCCTCCCATTTCCCTCATTTATTTAACCTTACTAATTCCAATAAATTACATCATTCCCAAAGGGGGTCCGCAGAGGTGTATCCAAACTAGTGATACAGAAAGAATGTCTAGATACCAGACTACGGGCGGCGACTTCCAAGATAAACAAAATTCATTTTACCTATTATTATGTATACGATTTATAAACTCCACAACCCAGTACTAACTGGGTTGGACTTGTGGACTAAGATAGGCAGTCGCTCCATGTAAAATATTTGTATTATAGGACCCCATTGTAGTTGAAAAAAAGCTAGGCAGATGATGTATACAATCGTATACATCATCATCTGCCTAGCTATTGAAATGCTCCTGAAATGTTATTCAATAAGTATATCGCTACAGCTGGGTGTGATTGCTAGAACAAGGTTTTTAGGTTATGTGTATTCGCGTGGGTAAGATCGAACCGATTAACTCGAAAGTTTAACATAATAATTAATTATAATTGAATAGAACCTGGCTCTCAAGAAAACGAAAACATTAGAATTATTTTCAATTTTTATTATATAGATACACATTTGCTTTATAAAAATTGTCTAGTGAGACTATCTAACAATTAGTTCTAAGCAAATTCATATATTTTCGTTGCTTTATGAAATTATCATGGCTCTGAGTATGTTCGTAAATATATAATATAGTTCTATTATTGGGGAATTAGCTAAACAGTCCAAGACCAAGTCTCGTTCTTGCCAATGAAAATTTCATAAAGCAATTCGTATTCCCGTGGAATTAAAATAATTATGTTGACATCGTACCCTTCCATTATTACATATTTTATTATAAGTAATATAATTAAATTTACATATCCATTATTCAGTTTTACGATATTTCATTGCGACATCATTACAATAATTATTGTTGAAAAAATTTGATGGAACTCTAACACTGGCGGAATTAAGTAATTATGGCATATACACATGATGATCGCGATGTCTTCATAAATGTCTACATTTGGATGGCATGCAAAGGAATGATGAACAGCCATAGAGTTAATCTTAACGCACGTCCAGTCCATGACAGGACTTCGTCAATAAAACACCACACTTATTGCACCTGATACAGCGTAACTACCTTTATTTAGAATGTAGACATTTATAAACCATAATAATATCATTAAAATTAATGCTGCTCACATCTTGTAAAATATAACATTTAATTTACCTAGATAATTATAAAAACAACAAGACTACAATGAACATTCAGCACATCTGTGTAACACACTTGATTTCCAGTTTGAATTTTTCAACTTTTGACTGAGAATTTGATAACCAGCCACTTTGATAAAGAAAGCCGTCTGAATTGTCAAATGAAGAAACAAAAAAAATTCACGCAATTAGAAGTACGTCACAGCTAGGGAAGCTTCACAAAATCAGAGATGAAGAAATATATTATGCATTATAGATGAACGAACAATTCCGTATGCAAAAATTTGTATAAGATAAAAGATCACAATATTGAATAGGAGTGTGATTCGGAAAGCCACCTAGCCTGAGATTATGAGCATGCGAAACAGCGAAACGGCACGTCGTCAGCTCAATAGTCTACCTGCAATTATAAAAAAAATTGTAAGATTACAATAGAAATGAAAAAAAAAAAGGAATTTCTTATCAATTTTTTTTCCTAATCCTATGAAAGCGAGTTACTGCAATTTTGTACAAAACTATACGACCAGTCTTATTCAACAAAACACGCCACGGTTATAGCCAACAAACCTGTAATGTTTCTATATCAATCAACTTGAAATCGCAACATAGATCTGAGGCCCTAGAAAGAGTGCACGATGTAAACGTAATGTAAGTACCGGTACGTCGATTTTTTAATTAAAAATACTCGTTTCACATTATAATATTATCATAATTTTAAGAATTTATTCTAAGTTTGATTCTGGATACTGATTGTGCTTGTTGACAACTAAAATGCTATAGGATAATTTATTGTATATTCGATTCAAAATTCGACGTATTAAATACGACCACGAGTGCGCGGTGTAAACGTAAACAACGTGCCATTGTTCGACCGTAATTTGTTGCACCATTAGGAAATACAACGAATTCGTCGTCAGAGTTGAATAAACGATGAAGTAATATGTTACCTTATTTAATTATTAATTTTATTTTTGACATGCCATTTTTTACTATTATATGTATTTTAAAATTAGATGAAATACTATTACTGACATTTTTATAACAACTTGTTTTGACATTCCATTTTTATTATTATTTTTTGTTTATTATTATTCACAGAAATTAGATGACATATTATTAATTATTTTAAATTGAACGTGGATTATTACCATTTTTGAATTTGTTATTCCATCTTTGACATGTTTTTCGATTTTTTATGTTTTAATGGTACTTTTTTATTTTATTTTTACTAAGTTTCTATATGATGTATGTTGTTCTGAAATAAATGACTTATGACTTATTATGACTTACCTTTTCTTAGGTGTTTCATCCTTGGCTTTCTTCTCAGCCTCCCTGCGTTTGGCGGCCTCCTCTCGCTGCTGGCGGATGATGGCGAGCCTGGCGAGGTCGGCTCGGGCTTGGTCGGTTTTACCTTCCGCGTGCAACTTCTGGTACGCCGCCGCCGCCCGTTGTTTCTCTATCTCTTCCCGTTCACGCCTGCAATATAATGTTACTTATCATAAATACAGCTAAACTAACTCAACAGAGTAAGTGGCAAGTCTAGTTTGGAGTCCCTTAAGGGTTGCCCTTGCGCCACATCTAGCAGCACGCAGTCTCACTTTTCCATGCTCCTATCTTCCGTGCTGCTAGACCTGGCGCAACCCTAGAAGGACAGGTGGCATAGGACGCGTACAAGAAATTATGAACCAGGTTTTAACACTTAGTAGGGAAACTAGTTAGAGACCATGTCTAGCAGGGGACTGCTATAGGCTGTTTTAGGGTTCGGAAGCCGAATGGCCTTTATAGATACGTCATGTCGGTCTATCCGTCTGTATGTCACAGCCACTTTATTAAGAAACTGTAAAATGTGTCTAATTTCTAAAGAGAAAAATTCCGAAAAAATGTAGGGATTGTAGAACGTAAAAAAACTTTCAACGAAAACTGGTTTGAATAAGATTTGATGTTTAGTTTTTGAGATATGGGACTTTTTCATCAAACTGCAGCAGTAACATTGTTTTTTCATTAACATACCATGAAACTCAAATTAGTTTTGCTGTTGAATGTAATACAATACAACATTATGAATGAGCCTTCAAAATATTTTTATTATATTGTTTGGTGCTACGGAACCGTGTGCGTGTGAGTACGACTCGCACTTGGCAGGTTTTAATAGCCTATGATTTCCAAATATTGCTTGGCAAAGGCCTCCCGAAATCTTTCCAGGGACTATCTTTTCTTGGATAGATTGCCTTATTGGGTTAAGCATTTTTGTTACAACTACATGTGTTAATCACAAGAATTAATAAACAACATTTTTCTTTAACAGAAAATGTGGCCCTTTAAAAAAAAAAAAAAAAAACCCGCACGCGCCTGTACTGTTTGTTACTTACTTACTTACTTTGTTTTTTAAAATATTTTTATAAAAGAATATAAAACCTCTGTGTTCAATAAAATAGGACTTAACATACCTTGATAGTTGAGGTTTCTCTCCTTCGCCTAAATTGTCCAAGTTGGTCAATTTCTTGTTTTTCTTTACTACACGGTTAGGGTTTTCTACTTCGATGAGGCCTGATACACCTTTGGCTTTGGATGGTCTCTGAAACGTTACAACACGATTTTGGTTAAACTCATAGAATTTGGACACAGATTCGCAGAACAAACAGATATATCAACATAAAGAATTTATACGAGTACTTGTTACAACTGCCTCTAGCTTCATTTTTCTTAACAACATAAAAACCCAAATTACAAAACCCCAAAGAATCCTCACTTCCTTCTTTTACTAACTTAATACAAGGTGGAAGAGACTCTGATGCACAAATGCTTACCAAATATTCAGTAATTGTTCATAGGTAATTAAAAAAAGAACATCAGCCATTCCATACAATTTGACTGTGCAGGATTTCACTTTTATAGGAGACAGCTATTTTTTTTTTAAATTATTGATGAATAATTTCTATGAGGGTTCAGAATGATTTGGTAAAGCACTTGTGTGTCGGTGTCTGGTGTTCAGCATTTCTGTGTCTCTGCTACCATGTATACCACAAATAACTATTAGAATAATGATTAAAACAACATTTTTCTAGCATTTCTGAACCTTGCGGATTAACTGAAAAAATGTTGGTGCAAAGGCACGGCACAGCCTACACCTTCAGTGATTACAGGCGTGATGATATGTTGTTTCTGATCACATTCACTATAAAGCCAGACAAGACATAAACGGTACGAGATTCAAGTCAAAACTAAGAACATACAAAATATATTTACATCATCATCCGAGTCACTATCGGAATCACTGCCTGAGCCAGATTTGTCCTCATCCGATTCCTCTTCACTCGAAGTTTCCTTCCCATGTTCTTTTCTCCACCTGGAAAGTTATAAATAAAACTTATTGGATTTGTAGAATAATTTTGATTGGAGGTTCTGACCTCCAATCAAAAAGAAAAAAAGAAAGTAAAGTTCAATCAGAAATTTAGTCTTTTTATTTTGGGCTTCTACTATAAATCATTGGTTAGCTCTACCCCATTAACTAATTATTAAGTTTATTAGCATATGGATGAAAATTCAAATAGATTTTGTTATAACTTAACAGTTTGGAAGAACAGGCTTTTCTCAGAATAACTTGTTCAAAATATTGAGTCACTACTGTAAGAGGTGACTAAGAGTGCTCTAAAAATAATTGCGACAGGCAGATTACAGTTTTAAAATTTGTAAGACTTGCATACAAACCTGAGTCTTAGGTTTACAATGCAGTTAGTAAACAAATTACAGAAACAGTTTACCTATTATCAATTCAGTGAATGACCTTATAATGTTGTACAACAAATTACTCACATATCAGATCACTCAAATGATAATTAATAATTTATTATTCAGTTCAAGTTTACCTACACATTGTGATGTTAATTATCTTTATTACTAAACGCTAAGGCGTTGATTCTGAGACGCGTTATTTGTATCATAGACAATCAATCTCAATTATTTAATAAAATACTAACTTCTGCTTCAGTTCCTCTGCTTTCCGCTGCTCTTCCAGCTCTTCTGGGCTGGTGAACTTGCGGTTACGGCCCTTGTGGTTCGTGAACTTACCTGTAACGTTACACAAACAAAATATTCGTCACAAAGGTTAGGCCAACTAAATAATCAATAGTATTGAAAAAGACCAAGTTGTTACAGACTTCCTTCAGGAATTCATGTAGGAATAGATTCTTAATACAATACTTATTTTATTTCTAGCTAGACAGCAACTAATCATCGAGAATTTTTGATGAAAGCACATTCCCATAACATTGGACGACATTGAGAAAAAACAACACGTATACGGCAGACTTACCGCGTGGCATGATTGAATTTATGTATTAGCGACTTTTTTGTAATAATGTAGACTAAGTATTTGATTGTATTATTATTCTTTGGCGGAAATTAGTAAGCAAAATACTAAAAATTGGATAAATTTAGCGTTGACGTCTCGTCGGAACCGGAATTCGAAATCGAAACGTAGCCTAGATTATAAATGGAATGTTGCCATAAGAAAAAAAACTTTAGTCGATTTTACAAAAAAAATACGTCCTAATCAAAAATAGGCTTAACTATATTTGAGACCTAGGACCTTAGACAATCAATGTGGCATTAGTTCAATCCATTCGTTCTGTTTTCATCAGAAACGTGATATTAATAAAACGAAATAATATTTCCCGTCAATCTAGCATTCCACGACCAATCAGATGTTAACCTAGCCTAAATCAAGGATTAATTATTGAAACATTGATTAAGCTGACATCATAGGCAATTACTGACTTTTGTCAGGGTTTTTCGTCTCTTGTCTTAGTCGATTGTTGGCGTAACAAGAAGAAACTAAAACTTTTTTATTACTTGACAACATTGTTTCACACATTTGCGACAAAAAACATGCTGCCGAGGCTGCTTCTGGCTTCTGGTCACTAAGCCAAGGAGTATCATTGTTTTGTGATGGTTACAAGTTGATGATTTGTTTTTTTTTTTTACGTTGTTCATAGGCAGACGTATGTCAGGATGCAGTGCGTATAATGTACAGACAATGCGAAAACCGTACTGTTTACGGCTCTGGAACCCCGGTTCAATTTAGCACTTCGACTTCACTATGACCGTGGGTAGGCCCATCGCACGGTCAAGTTTAGTATAGCAATCTATTACAAGAGCGCTTTTTCACGAGTAGAAATTCAGTCCGATCGTGGACAAGCACTTACGCTGTCAATAACAAATAAATTTATTTGTTTACACAGATTTGTGGTTGACTGTACCTACAATATGCCAGAGATTTATTCACAAGTTATATTTTTGGGAACTAAATCGAGCCATTTACACACATATCAATATTGAAAATACCTTTGGAAGAGTTTATAGTCACTAATTTATGTAAAAGGTTAGTTTGACGATGACCTACCTATTTAAGATCCCCATGGAATTGATGGAATTGAACAAGAAACTCGCAACTAATTAGACCAATGGGGAATTTGTCCGGTCAAAAGCCGTCCTTTGTTTCAAGAAACAAATATTCGCATCAATATCATATGTTTAATAATTACTACTCTAAAAATAATGTTTATTGGTACCTATAAAATCACAATGGCTAGGTTCACCAAACTAAAATCCTAAAGTACAAAAAAGTACCAATAGTATTTTTCAAAATGTTTGACTTGTTAGATATGAAGTCGCGTAAAAACATAGGTCCAGACAGCTATACAATCTGACCAATTTCTTTATTACGTTTTCAACTTTTTACTGCAGAATTGGTTCTTTATACAGGCATTTGGGCTGATTTGGGTATCCCTAACTATGACTGTTATTAAATTATTGAAATTATCTTCCTATTCTTAGATGAGTTGTATTGATTTTTTGGTCACGTTGCAACCTAATAAAATTATTACCTAGATAGGTATTAATTAGGTTGCAACGTGACCGTGAATTATTACCTACCAATAAAATGCAAAAACTTGACTGTCGAACATACTTACAAGGCAGACAAACATATAGGCTCTTTTATAATTGATTTATCTAAATTAAATTAAAAAAACCGAATTATTTTATCTTTTAATAAAAGAGTGCTCCAATTAATAGGAAAATCCGAAGAAATTCGCACGTATGGTAAACCTAGCTTCACCGTGGCCGTGCCCTAAACATTTTGCGAGGTCATCGACACGCGTTTAAGTGGTCGCGCGGCAGAACCTTATCAAGTTGATTTTAAATAATATGCTCCGTTTACCATCACCCGTTACAACTGCAACCACTATAAAGAACCTTAATTGGGTCAAGAGTTACATGGATAAAAGCTTGTACTTTTATCAGCTGTGCGTGTTTTTAAGGTTCCGATTCCGGACTTAACAGATAAAACGAAATGTTTACAAGATGGGGTCACACGTGACTTGGCATAATGGAAATATTTATCACGTACGCAAGCCAACGGAAGAAAACAATTACCTATAACACGGTGCCGTATGGCATTCTTACTTAGGTGAGATAGGTGTAAACATATTTTGATTTGCAGATTATATAGGTACCTAATTATGTAGGTACCTACACATTAGATATCAACAATTAATTTGTTATGGACAGGGAACTATTACACTACCTAGGTACTGGGAAAATTGTTATATCCTCAACGTTTCCTTAAGCATTTAAATAAAATCTAGATTATCTGGGCCACCTGCAGTGGCGTGCCTTCCATACAAGCCCAGAAGCATGGCTTGCCTAACAATCAGCCTATTAATAAACAAGAAAAAAAACGTTCCATAATAGCAATCATTTATAAATATCAAAATAATAATAACATTAAAATCCGCGCGCCGAGCGCCGAACGCAACGTCATCCGTCGCGCGATTTCACAAGTTGCCAAATATTATCTGTTTCATTCATAATTATCGGAATATTATTTAAATTTCGCGTGCATTCATCATGCAGCGACACGACCAAACCTACGCCAGCCGTAAATGCCACCCACAGTTGCGACCTCGCTCTAACGCAATACACTAAGCGTTGAAGTGCGCCGTCTCTCTCGCACTCGTTGGCTTCGCCATTTGGCTTAATATTTGTATAGAAATGTTAAAATTTCATTGATAAATTCGGAGACGATTTTTGACCATTTCTATGGGAGCCACAAGCCGCGAGAAGCCCGGCTTTTCTGTGGTATTAAGTTCGCTCAAATCAGCGTCCGCGTTGACCGGCCTGAAGTGATTGACCGGCCTGAAGTGAGTTGATAATGCCAGTAGCACGCGTCAATTAATACGAATGAATGCTGTTTTGAAAATTTTGAGAACAATATTCTAAAGTTAGGTTTTGTTTTGTTATTGTAATTGTGTGAAAGTTATTAGCACGATGTGATTTATACCTATGATTTTGCAAGTGATTAATTGTTTGTTATATGTATAGTGGTCTGATTATTAAAATGTGAATTCGGATATTACCGTCGAAAAGGTATGTAAATACGTTGAGTTAGCTCTTTACTTCACTGTTAAAGAAGTCCTAATGATAGTTTTTCTCGGCAATGTATTTTTGTCACTTTTCGCATATCATTTTGTAGTTATTTGATAAAGTTCTTCCAAATAAAGAACCATCATCGTAATATTATATCTCTTTGAAATAAGAAAATACAATACCCAATGATTTTATCGAAGAGTTTAGGTACTTAAAGAGTTGTTCTGAATAATAGAATAAGTAAATAAAAGTGGCTATTATTTATTAGTGATTTATAATGATTTTGTGAGATCATTAATATTTATGTAATAATTATCAAATATTATAGTTTTAATCGACACTATATTGAATTAATAAAATAGTGTGTACGGCAATAAAGTAACAAATCAATAGTGTAAATGCCATCTAGTGGCTATTTTGAATGAAATATTTTGCACGTCTGAATTGTAAACAGTAGCGTAGCGAACTTACTTTGGTGTCACGATTCGTTTGATAGATGGCGCCTTTGTCAATTATGCAAGCGTATTATGATATCGAGACTAGAAATTAATTGAAAAACTATAATTTATAAAATTATTTCCCAACACATCGGTAGCTGACTAACTGGGCTTGCCTCCATTCTGACCTAGCGGCACGCCACTGGCCACCTGTGTGAACAACAAGCCAATTTATAATAATATGACCGTGGGTAGTGTCTGCAAAACAGGTAAAAATGTAAATCTTAAATAATTAATCACTGGTCAACAGTGATTTTGTTTCTCTTGATATCATTACAGTGATTTAAGGTTGGCCTTGTACAAATAAAAAAGTCGTGAATTTATGTTTTACATTAATTGGGAGCATCAAGAAAAGTAAAAAAAAAATATTATTTCCAATTATTATCGATATCAAAGTTATCTAAATTTATCTAGTCGGTATTATCCCACGGCTGGGAAAAGAATTCGTCTGCCTTAGCTTAAGCCCAAGTAGGTATACCTTACTCATACCCTAATAACTAAAAAACTAGAGCTGATTTGATACACTAATGACTTATTCTTACGCTATGTCTCATAAATAATTTTAAGAAAATGCTTATGCGCTAATGCTTAGGTAAACTATTTAGCTTGGCCGATTGTACGTGCAGGATGTGCTGGATCGCCTTCTATCGCCAAGTCATTCGGAGGCTCTTTTATTTTCGTAGTGCAGTGGTTGACTGGGAGAATGGATGAAAAAAACAAGTTGACAAAAACAAAACACCCCAAGTAACATGGGACAAGGGCCGGAAGATGATGAGGGGTTGACTGATAAGCTGATAAACATTTTTAACTATAAAGGGTGTATTAAGACCCCTAACGAAGCCGAAAGGTACCTACAGGTTCTCCCCGTCATTGCGATCATTTTTTTGTTCCAGACCATACCTAGGAACCTTCTAGTTACGGAGATATTGGGGGTCAAAGTTCCAACTTATTCACAATTTTTTTTTAAACGCTACTACGGCCCCCGTACTATTCAATCCATCCATCAGCACAATGTTTTGAGTGCGTTACATTGAGTCCTACCGTATAACGTGATTTTTCACCTCAAAAAAAAAAGTCGTTCCCAGCAATATTTTTTACGTAAAGTTACTTAGTTGACGGCTTCGTGAAGGGTTCTGTTACACCCTGTATGTACCTACGTAGGTATTCCAATCCACTTGTGTCAGTTGTCCGCTTCAGTCCCTCGATATAAAGTCAAGGTCCAAAAACAAAAGAATGCCCACAATAAAAGTAATTATCCTATAATATCCTGTTATAGAAACTAAACACGAATCGTTCACCTCGATACCGAGAGGTTATCGCCGAGTCAAGGTCGATCAGTACTTTACTATGTAAGACACAAGACCGACATACAAACCTAATGTTTTTGACGAATTTTTCACTGTGAGTCATTGTGGACTTACTTTTGATGTAAAGTTGTAAACAATATACCTACTTACTTACCTTTGGTTTGGGCCACTGCCGTACCTAGTACCTACCGAAAAACGGGCAAATTCTCAGTAAAGTTCATTTTTATTCGGCAAATTTCTATTGCCTACTTAAAGACAATAGGTACTAAGGGTCTATAAACTACTAGGACTTATTTTATATTGTATGTTTTTATTTTTTATTTTGTCTGTTTATATTGTATGTTTTTTTAAAAATGGTATGTCTTATAGCATCGTATTGGACAAATCTGTAATGATGTTATAATTGGTGGTAAATAAATAAATAATAATAATAAAATTGTCTCACCAATACCTGAAGAGGCTCTCGTTAGGCAGCTGGATCAAGGGCTTGATTCAGAAAGCGGTACTTCTGGACACGGCTCGTATTGTTAGGAGGTTCCTCTCTCTGGAGCCCTGACCGCCGGTAGCTTGGACCCTGTTCCCGATACCGGTGGGCTACAATTTTTTATATTTTTAATTATATTATATTTTATATTGTTTTTTCTAAGGAATATTTAAAAATGTAAACAATTTGTAAAAATATAAATAAAGGAAATAAAAATGGTCTCATTATATTTCGACGTTAGCGTTTTGTAGATGCGTCTTGAATTGAAGAGTCGAAGAATAAAAGTAAATAAATCCTACTTATTTACCTAGCGAAAGAGGTTCCCTATATTTATCGAACTACCTACTTCATTTTCTACGCTACAGTAATTGGTGACTGTGTATGTCCATGACTGTAAAAACCTATACTTAGGACTGTTGTGTGTACGCAGTAGCTGTTGGTGAACCTCTATTAATAAATAAATAAATACATGTCGTAATGTTAGGTATATGTAATGTAACGTAATTCATGAGAAGCAGTAATTTATTCTCAAATTCCATTTAAATATGATAGGGTATTTGGGGATATTATTGGGGCATTTAAGTGTTATTGGGTTTTTCCAACAGGCTCGCCCCCTATTACATGAGACTTTAGCATAAACGGCGAAATGTACCGGATATTACATACCTATAATGTGTGGCGGCGACGTCGGCCTCAGCTGCTGGCTGGATCTCGTGGCCGCACTAATCTGTTGAATGAGGCGCCCCTGACGCGGGCGCTTCGCACTCTTAACCTTGTATCAGAGGAGGTAGACAGTTTTGCTTGAGACTGAGTGAATTCACAAGGATAACATTATATGTAATTAGTTATAGATAATAAGTATAAGCTGTTAGTTGCTTCACTATTGCATTGGGTTGTGCCTGTAAAAATAGTTGTAAGTAAGGATTAAATAAATAAATAAATATTATTTCTTACATCTCTACCTAACCTTCAGGGATTACAGGCGTGATGTTATGTATTTCCACCTTTCAATACAAGCTAAATCTATTTTTTCGACCAGCCTAGTCTGTGGTTTAGGACAAAGACCGCTCTCCCATCAAGACGGTGCTTCGATCATTATTTTTAATAATTACTCGCTTCGAGATGGCGTGTTTTCGCTGTAAGTCATTAACGACATCATCATGGAACGTTACATTTTATAGTCACTCGGTCCTTATAAGCGAGAAGATTTTGCATTCTTGAGACAGTCATTTTTGGTTGTCTAAAGTATTATATACAAAGCCACAAAACTTTATGTGAAAAGTGTCTTTAAATTGTTTCATTGCATAGTAGTACCTAATAGTAGCGAAGGGTTAATTTTTGTAGGAGGTAAGCCGGAGTACATATCTTTAATGTGATTATACAACGTGTAACATAATAAACGCAAGACCTCCCGTGTGGTCTCTCGCACCATGAAACTAAACATTTTTTGTTCTACGAGTTCTTGAAATTCGCAAAAAAAAAAATACTTTCTATAGGAACGGACGTAATCAGCTGATTACATGTATGGCCACATGTATGGCAAAACTAAAAACAAAGTTATGAATTTCCAAAAGTCATAGAACAAAAGTTGTTGATTTTCATGGTTGTATTATTTGTCTATACTAGAATACTGACTGTGCCATTTTTCAAAATGAACCCGGTAGGAATCGAGTTGTATGGAACCTTCGCCACTGGTACCTATTGGACTTATGACTGATGAATTCGAGAGATATAAATAATAAATAAATCCTACTTATTTACCTAGCGAAAGAGGTTCCCTATATTTATCGAACTACCTACTTCATTTTCTACGCTACAGTAATTGGTGACTGTGTATGTCCATGACTGTAAAAACCTATACTTAGGACTGTTGTGTGTACGCAGTAGCTGTTGGTGAACCTCTATTAATAAATAAATAAATACATGTCGTAATGTTATGATTGTGATTATACAACGTGTAACATAATAAACGCAAGACCTCCCGTGTGGTCTCTCGCACCATGAAACTAAACATTTTTTGTTCTACGAGTTCTTGAAATTCGCAAAAAAAAAAAATACTTTCTATAGGAACGGACGTAATCAGCTGATTACATGTATGGCCACATGTATGGCAAAACTAAAAACAAAGTTATGAATTTCCAAAAGTCATAGAACAAAAGTTGTTGATTTTCATGGTTGTATTATTTGTCTATACTAGAATACTGACTGTGCCATTTTTCAAAATGAACCCGGTAGGAATCGAGTTGTATGGAACCTTCGCCACTGGTACCTATTGGACTTATGACTGATGAATTCGAGAGATATTTTTTATTACATAACATAACATCAAGTCTGTAATCCCCGAGGGGTTAGGCTGTGGTGTGCCTAAAAGTACACCCACCTTTCGCCAGTTATTTTTACGTGCCACGTAATAGTGGTGAGCCTATTGCCATCAATCGGGTGCAAATCCAGTCTCCGTGGTTGCGATTGACAAATTCTTAACAGAAAAATTCAATGACAACTTTCGGTTCCGGGAGTCGAACCCAAAAACTGCTCAACAGTAGTGACCGCTATACCAACGAGGCGGTCAAAATTCATGGAATAGTTAACCAATAATAAAAAAAATAATTTAAAATTTAAGAAACCCAACATCGGCATCGCAACAAAGAAAAGCGAACAAACATTTGAAAAGTCAATAAAATGGCTGAGCCGGTTTTGATAAAACATGTCTAATTGTAATATACACATCATGCCCTTTCATTTGATACCCCACTTGGGTGTATTTGAAAATATTCAATTATTCATCACCACTTTCATCCCCCATATCTTGTAAATGGCTACACCGATTTTGATAAAACGTATCTAAGAACCATCGCCAAAAAACTAGCTTTCAAATAACTGCATTCAAATCGGTTCACTCGTTTAAGAGCTACGGTACCAGAGACAGACACACACACACACACATATTGCGGTCAAACTTATAACACCCCTCTTTTTGCGATGGTTCTTTTTGCGGTCAAACGTATATATATAACATAACCGATCAACTTTAAAAATAGAAGTCTGTCTCTAATTTTAGCTAGGGAACTATTTTTCTTCTTCAACCTTTGGCCACTCAATGCTGAGTGTAGGTCTCACTTTTTCTTAGCTTAGTCATAAGTTAACTGAGGAAAAGACA
This sequence comes from Noctua comes, assembly GCA_963082995.1. Taxonomy (NCBI): domain Eukaryota; kingdom Metazoa; phylum Arthropoda; class Insecta; order Lepidoptera; family Noctuidae; genus Noctua; species Noctua comes. Next base: position 9,919,836 of record OY720273.1, read on the forward strand.
CCAATAATTGGATGTTAGCACTCACTTAATATTTAACTTTAGCCATTGAGCGTGAAGTAAGCAAACGTGCTCTTAGAGATGCGTTATTGCGTATAAAAAAGATACAAAAGGGTCTGTGGGTCTGTGGTCCGACATTAGTGTCGGCAAAATATGTGCGTCAGTCACAGTTTCAAAATATTTCTTGACATGGTGCAAATAGCATGGGCTTGGATATTTTCTGGACAACAAGAAGAGGTATGCCATCTCAGAATCTCAGTAGGAATTTTACAGAAACTACGACTATCCTTATCTAAAACTGAAATTATATTCTTTACCGTGAGATAATAAAATCTTCACGTTATGTGCACATTTTTGCGGGTTCAGGACAGTTCTGCATTCTGCATCCGAGCCTTGATCTTGGTTTCGGGGAAAAAAAAAAAAAAAAAAATATTCTTAACTTTCTGTATCCACCAACACTCATTAAAAGCTTTTTGGAGAGAACATTCTAGTGTTCGAAGTTCGAGTTTGTTCGGATCGTGTAAGTAACTACTTAACTTACACCTCCACAATCCAATTAACGGAAATTATACATTCATTAAAGTCGGGCCGGTTTTTTTACTTTTGGGTCCTATGGAAGCAAATTCTTGTAACGGGACCTAAATGGTCGACGTGAATTATGCTTACATAGAGGAGCCATAGAGGTGAAACAATACATCTAACACTACATCTAACTAATATTGTAAATCCGAAAGTAACAAGCGCCAGGATAGCCCGCGAAATTCATTTTGTTTTTGTTCAAAATAGTAGTTTATTCGATCCCAGTGAATGAGTAGGTATTCCATGAAAAAGTCATGCAATGGGTTTAAATTAACTTAGAGGGTTATATTGATGATTTTAATGATTACAATTCTGTACGGTCTCGAATCATATTCTGTTCAAAATACAGCCTGACACTGACTTGCAAAATGGAAAAAGCTAAGAAAATTTGAATTTTGCGTGCCACCCTGACGCTTCCACGTTAACGTTAACATTCTCGGACGAACTTGCACACAGATAGAACACGACCTAGGTAAATAGGTTAGGTTGTACGATACTTTAAATCCCAGTTGTATGTTCCCGTGGGATAATTTTCGACCTCATAGCAAGGCATAGGCAAAAGCTAGTTTATCATAAGTAATAACAGTAATTCATCATAGGTGTAGGTAGCTATATCCGGTTAATCTCAGGTACTTAAGCTTAGGGGACATTTGGGTGGCACAATGGGCGTGAAAAATTGACCACATTTTACAAATATTCAATATTTATCAAAAAAATATTTGCTTGACAAATTGACTTGACCCTACCTAAGGTAACTGCAAAACACGATATCATGTTCGGATAACTTTTAATAACAACGAGATGAAAAATTGCTGGCAATTATGGAAAAATAATAACGCGTTTTGTATACCACCTATGTCGTTTTTTTGCATGCGTTTGCGAATCGCGAAAATGCAGATTACGCCGACATGATCGCATAACGGTTTGCGGTATAAAACGTTCATCTTTTTAGTACGTGTCGCGGGACTTCCTCGACACAATATGTTTCCGATGACTTAAGTGATTTTTAATCTTAAAACATGACAGATCGTGCCTCCGAGGTTACGTATCTTAGTGACCTATGGGTGTCAAATTGGCTATAAATAGTATTGCGGTCTTTTATTTTAATTAAAAATAAAATATGAGGTCCAATTTGTCAAATGCTGGTCGCAGCGTAACGGGAATTATTAGCATTGTCGCTTGTCAATTTAGTCGTTAGCCTAAATACGGGACATATTTGGTCTCACTTTAAAAATGTTTTTTTGATCCTGATTTTTGAAGCCATTAATTATAGAGCAATAAAGCAGTCAACGCTAAATTCTTGGTGACTTATGAGCTGGTATGTGTGAACGTTTAACACGGTGCATATAAATAAACATGTTTTGTAACGTATTTTTTAAATTTATATTGTAGGTTTGGAATACCGTATTTAAATAACAACCAAAGAAATACCTACATACCAAAACAAAAGGATAATTAGGAAAAATAATTTAGTAATTCGATAGCCTCATCGTATACCCTTACAATAAAGTCATATGCACGTCTTTAGATCACTTAGATTCAAAGATATTAGCATTTCATTGAACATTTATCCTAGATATTAAAATTATTTCATTAAAAAACAAGATGGCTGCCATTCGTGGGGTGTTGGGAATGATTATTTTTTTATAAACGTGTATTTGCCGATAGTAATTTTAATTTTAATAAAGTATCGGCAACCGTTATCCAAACACATTGAATAAAAATGACGTGTCACTATGTTCGTACACGCTAATCTAATCTCCGAAATTACCCAACATTTCAATAAAATTTTGTTAAAGTGTATAATTGGTTTGAAAGATAGGACAGTTTTGGACAGGGTAGGTGGCCTCTTGGAAACGGGCGGAGCGCCAGTTCTTATACAGGGTTGTAACCACAGATATAGATAGACCTAGATAACGCAAGTATCACGATCTGTATGAAAACCAAGCGTGCCATTTTTTGACTACCTACTATGACGTCACAAGCACTATTTAGTGATGGGAAAATCAAATCGATTCAAAGACGCCGCCGCGTACGGCGCCCCCCTCGTCCCACCCCGTCAGAGGTTGCGTGCTCGAGCGCTTGCGTTCCGACGACGTGCTAGTTTTTGGATACCTTTGCCATAATTTCAAGTAAGTTTACCATTATAAACACGTTAATATTCGATCAAAACACGTGTTTTGATCGAATTCTTTTAGTTCTAGTGTTTACAAGAAGCAACGGGATTCTACCCTTTTTCATTTCTTTCTATTACTTAAAGATTTGCTGGGTGAAAAGTCAATTTTGAATAAAGTTCGCCTTTGTATATACCATTTCTCAATTACTATACGAATACTATTTATTGAGTAATTGTGTACAGTACCTAAAGCAAAAGCATTATTAAGAATCGTTCAAATCGATTTATGGATCGATTTTATGACAGAGTAATGAGATAGACAGAGTAATGAGATATACAGAGGAATGAGATAAACAGAAAAACGAATGACATAAAATAAAATTCCTGATCTGCTTATAAGGCAGTTAGGAATATAATTTTTTTACAAAATTGTTAGCATTTCCCTAATTATTTCTTGTAAATTGTTGTAGACTATCAAAATGTCGGAAACAAAGAAAAAATCTAGAGAAGAAATTTTAGAAGCAAAACGAAAAGCAAGTAAAATACGTTAATAATAAAATTAATTAGATCCAAAATTACATGAGCTACGAAAACAAAAAGATAAAGAAAATTACTTGAAGAAAAAGCAAAACAAGAGTGTTATAAGTATAAAGGACAAGAGCATAGATGAACAGCAAAAACAGCGAGATCAATGGCGTAAAAATTCGAGAGCATATTACAGACGTAGGCAGAAGCAGAAAAAAACCCTCCACGTGAATGTCAATGAAAACGATCAGGACGTCGCCTTTCCATTTCCCGTCGCCTCAATCTATTTTTGTTTCAAATTGGGTTCATGTGGAAAACTAAAAAAAATCACGAAACGTTACGATTATTTATTAAAATTGTCTACATAATAAGTACTTATATAATACAAAATCATTCCTCTGTTTCCGAAATCGATTCTTGAGAATCGATTTGTGTTGCATATGATGAACAGCACTAATCGCTAAAATTGACAGAAAAATGATAAAAGTCCCTGTACTACAAAATCGAAACGATATACGATAGTATCGCTTGTTTCGATATTCATTACTTGTTAAAACAAAACGTCTCATCGACCGCTCCAAGTAAAAGCTACGTTGTAATAGGAATGTTTTGTTTTTCTCAAATTTGGTATTACCAGGTATACAGAGGGTATTAGATTAAAAATAATTGTTTTTTAAATTAATTACGCATAATATTAATCATAAAATGACTTACCGATGGATGGAAACGTTTACTTTATTTTTTCTCCTCGCATTTGTACAGTTTTTACAATTTATAACAGCACAATTAACCATTTTAATATTTTTAACTGACGTCCGACTAGCGCTATGCTCCGATGCAGACCGAGCGCGAAATTGGCCACTTACGATTTTTGTACGTAAGCTAGGCACGCGAAGTAGTTGCTCTCGCGTTATCTAGGTCTATCTATATCTGTGGTTGTAACATACTAAACGCAAGACCTTTCGTGTGCGTGTGTGTGGTGTCTCAGACCAAGAAACTGAACAACTTTTGTTCTATATTTTTTTTTAGTTTTCCCATTCATGTTGATCAGCATATCGCGTCAATTCCTATAGAAAATCCATATTTTTTGCGAATTTCAAGAACTCGTAGAACAAAAGTTGTTCAGTTTTATGGTCCGAGAGACCACACGGGAGGTGTTGCGTTTATTATGTTATACCTTGTATATAAGTCCAGTAGGTAGCTACACCTGTATCTACTAATCCTTCTATAATCATATTCATAGGCATGTCAGTCATGATATGTCCGATTTTACAATCTCGTGACTATTTACTTTACTTGTCTATATCTAACTAAAGGATGATTACAAATTACTGTTGCATGACCGGTAATCGTGTTTTATGATGCACGTTAGGTCAATTTTATGTGACGTCATAGGTTGTGCTAGATACTGAAGCGGGTTTCTGAAAAAAACATTAAAAACACATGCTTTTGCGCGGCTGCCTCATTTTGTCAGTATTGTTTTGGGTTGCGGTAAAGCGGTGTGAAGTCAAGCAAAACGATGGGTTTCGATGAGGGTCTTATTTGTATTTACCTTAACGTTTTCCTATAAAATCATGTAGTAGAAGACACATATATGACCCAAAATTCGGTTACTGCGCAACCAAGCTTTGCCACCAGTCCCTCTAAATAAGATGAATTTCGCTGAATACAAGCAATGCAGGACCGGAAGTTACACCATTCTTTCAGAGTCCTATGAGTTGCATATAAAGGTGCTCCCTCACCGGGAGCATTCGCCTGTAATGTAAGTTGTAACAGTTCAGATTCACTTGTATCCATACAAAATCGAATCTTGGACTGTTACATTCAGGCGAATGCTCGCGGTGAGGGAGCATCATTAGACATAATCACGCCGTAATCGCCGAAGGGTTAGGCAGAGGTGAAACTTATAGTACACCGACATTTCACCAACGTCCCATGTAACAGGGGGCGAGCCTATTGCCATCAGCCGGGCCCAAATCCAGACTCCGTGACTGCTACTGAGAAATATCTGATGCCCAATAGCATTTTGTGCGACCCGGGAATCGAGCCCAGAACCTCATGCTGAGCAGTCGTGCTTGCAACCACTCGACCAACGAGGTAGTCAAAAGGCGAAAGAAAAAAAGTCAAAAGTCGTCTTGTATAGAAGTTTTCAACTGACATTTATTAACCATTATTCATCAACATCATTTGTGCAGAAAGATATTAGATATACCTAACCTAGTCATAGACCTTCTCTAAGCGACGCCACATCGACAGTTGGCGCTTCATACATGCAGTCGATTCCACTGACCTAAATAAATGACACCTGAACCAATTTAAAAGCTTTTATAAAAAAGACAACTGAAATACCTACTCTCCTAAAATTTATTAATTTTTTTTTTCTCTTACGAGGCGCCGCGCGTTTCTTTACTGCTTGTATAATTTCAGCTTAGCTTCGTAATCCCTGCTGCGTTTACAATGCACAAACGTTTATCAGTTAAATTGAGAGTAGGTATATCACATTTAATATGGTAATAAGCTGGTAAGGTCAGTGATCATCCCGTTTAAAAAAAAAACATTTATAACCGTAATACTTGTAATCCCTTAAGCGTCAGACAGTCTTATTTATGTTGTTTGATGACAATATCTCTATTACCAACTCGATGTATTCCATCATCTGCCTAGCCTTTTCCCAACTATATTGGGGTCGGCTTACAGTCTAACCGGATGCAGCTGAATACCAATATTTTACATGGAGCGACTGCCTATCTGACCTCCACAACCCAGTTAGTACTGGGTAATACGATACCCCTTAGTAAGACTGGTTGTCAGACTTTTTGGGCCACTGACGACCTAACGACTGTCAAAGATCTACAAATGACAGCCGGGACCAACGGCTTAACGTGCTTTCCGAGGCACGGAGGAACATTGGTATGTAATGGGCGGTCACCCATCCACAGACCAATCTAGGCAAGCACGGCTTAACCTAGAGATAAACCCGAGCGGCTGTTATTAAATAATAACAGCCGCTCGGGTTTTTATTTAGCCACGAGCTCCTCAACCTACCGACTTGATGTATTGAGATGTTAAAATTTGGTTTCAAATCATTTGACTCGTAATTTTGAGTGGTGACTTTATAGAATGGTTACCTATAATTATGTAAGTAATATTTTTAGCAGATAAATGGAAAGCAGACGTAATCTGGACTGAAGCAGAAGACGGCGTTCAGGGTATTGAAGCGCAATTTTGGAGAAGCCGATGACCAGCGGCCTGCAACAGGTTGAGTTGACGGAGAAATAATCTAGTTTTCGTAGATTCTTACTTAGTGGTTTATTTGGGGTTTTGTCTTAACTATAGCAGATTGGATTCCTGTACGAAACAAAGATGGCGAACATAACATTTATTATAAGAATAGCTCATGCGCATCAGACGTATAATTATGACAATTACGTATAAGTAGAGGTTTATAAGCCGTGTGCCCATCATCCCCGTCATGAAATTTCAAAAGAAATTCTTTCGGTATGTAAGGGAGAAACTCTTTGGTCAGACACCCAGTCGCTTCATGTAAAATACTGGTATTCAGCTGCATTTGATTAGACTGGAAGCCGACCCTAACATCTGTTGGGAAAAGGCTAGCCAGATGACGATGAGGGAGAAACTCTTGTGCGAAATCTCAATGTTCTAGACTGTTCTAGTCAGTAAGTGAATTTTATTTTTTATTAAACACAGAAATGCTTGATAACAAACTTCGTTACAGGAATCCAGGGGTAGACATTAGTTAGCTAGTAGCTACAAGCTAAAACAGAACACTGCCACTGCCACTGTTTGTCTCTGCATCACCCAAAGGTTGACTGGTAGAAAATGCCTATGGCATTAAGTCCGCCATTGTACTTTTGTGCTTGAAGTGTAAATAAATAAATAATTAAATAAATAAATAAATAAACTTAGGTATCAAACTACTGCAACAAACTTGCAGCTTCTTCATCTATATAACTACCGTACAATTAAGTAATTATCATCTAATTATTTTATACGACTTGTCTATTAATAAGAACAATAATACATTGTGGTACAAAATACCCACATTGTACTTCAATCACCTGTGGTAAAAAAAACCCTGAAGTTCAGTAAATTTCTCAATTTCTCAGAAATGGTACCTATAGCTACCATACCATACCTTCAAACGGCGCAAATATAACGACTACTTTTTTAATTGGGATCATTGGGTGGAGTGCTCATCGGGGTTTTCGGGTCATCGCCAAATTGTTAATCTCTTCAATAAATAGGCCACTTAGGTCACTTGGTCAGGACCAAAGGGCTGGCCTATTTATCAGCCACAGAATCAGCCAGCCTTTTGGGCATTTTCTCCAATGACAACGATGAGTGCTCAATGAGCACATTCCTGAATTTAGCATTACCAAGCTACATATTAAAATACATTCAACACATAAGGTTAAAGTTAGTGTAACTATAAAACTTTCCTTCACAAGAACGAAACGCCCTCACCACCAAAAAAAAACTGCAATTAGTTATTCAAACTCATTATAATCCCGTACCAGCCATGACAGTACACAAACTGAATCGGTAATCACTATTTAATCGCGATCGCTTTAGACGTACACTTACACAAGTAGTAATGGTAAAAAACAAAACACTAGCGGAGCCCCCACGACGGATAATCATGACGCGTTTAATAGTATCGATAAGATTGCCAAGAGTATCATGTGTGATGCCTGTCTGCTCATACGCACGGTATAAGAGGCTGGGGAGCCGCGCCGCGCATCCACATACAGCCTTACACAGCCTTGCTGAGACCTTGCCCGCTACGCAAGGACACTTGCAGCCCCTACCGACACACTAGCCATTTTCACTACGACTCTTAACAGAGAAGCTCACTTCGAGCACGATCTTTTTTTAAAAAACGCTAGTTTTGATTATTCTGCAACAGAATAAGACTGAACGTTACAGTGTCTGTGATATTACTGAATAGTGCTGAAGGATTTTTTTGGGTGAGTACTAGTGAAAATATTATAGATAAAAAATTTTACAGGTGGTTTTGTTAATGAAGACGTGAAAAACATATTATTGAACCTAAACAATTTTTTGTCATTTTGAATACACAATATAAATAAAAATAATTATACGTACGTTACTTATCAAGTAAGAACCTAATTAAAATAAAGTGTTTATTACAGTTTCGTATCCAATTATGACAAAAACACAAAGTGCGATCGCTCGTTGAAGTCTAAATATGGGATTATCGCAATCAGCTGACAAAAGTATTTTATACTCCAGAATAACGAAATAATAATTTTATTTAAATTGATCTTTAGCATCGATTCTTATCGCAGTTTAAAAGCTTTTTATACCGTTAAGCAGTGGTTGAAGACGGATATAAGGACATGCAGGATATTTGAAAATTGTTCGAAGGAGTAGGCTGTGTTCCATTATGCATGCATGCATCGGTCGTGACGAAGGGTTTTGTAGCAAAGGCGATTTATCGCACAATGTTACTGGTCGGAAACACTTTAGGAAAAGAATAAAGAGGTTTCAAAACGGGACTTCGTATTTTGAAATTGGAATTTCTAGATTTCATGTGACTAAGGAAAAATCATGGAACTAATAAGTACAAAGGCCGAACAATATTTACAACTTTTTGAATTACATACACGGCTTTCTAATTCCGCATTTTTTTAGTTGTTAGTAATTTTGAGTCTTTCTTAAATTATTCAGTATTGTGTTTTGAGTATTATTCATCGTTCCAAAATTGAGTAAGGTCAAGAATACCATTGACAGTTTCCCGTTTGAAAACAGTCCTAAATAGAGACTGTTACTCCAACAAGCCTAGCAACACACACGCAACTAGAACCTATAATAATGATGATGATGAATATTCTCGAAAAAATCTTATCTACACAACGCTTCGCCGATTTCAATACAATATGTGATAACACAAATAAACCTTTGTCCACTAAAATCTTAGAGAAAAATCTTGTACTTGCTGTAAGGCCAACATTGTAAGCAGTGTAGCTTAGGGCTTGTAAGAAGATTCGCCGATAGGATGCGCGGGCGCACGGCTCATGCTAATTCGATCGATACTACGATAGTGACCGCTGGTGTGTACTAGATAAGTAAACTGCTTGTAATGGATGCCTGAACTACTATTTTTTGGTGTTCTAACTAACATCATCATGCCTGTATGTCTCAAAGGGGGAGACAGAGGTATGTCTATAACACCCACTTTTCGTCAGATAAAAAGTCCCATGTTTCAATTCGTTTTATCCGTGAAGTATATTGCTTAGATGTTCTCTTAGGTGAAAATTAACCTTGTAGATAAGCTGTCGTTTGTTTGAAATACTCATAAAGACAGCAGGCAAAGACTAGGTAGGTAAATACCTAAGTATACTGTACTAGTATCCTCATTGAGGATCCTCCGGGGAAGAAACTTGATAATAGATAAAAATCGTTATAAAAAGTTATATAATTACTTATTTACGATTCTTGATTACTATTAATGAGATAAACAATGTATGCTGCTGACAATGGCGTAAAATTATTGCCATTTGTTTTTTTTACTGTATTTACTTAAGTGGTGTTTATTCAATTAACCATATTTCAGTTAAAAGAATACTTGTTTTTGCCAAACCTTTTGTATTTTTGTTGATGTTTTGGTTTTAACTATTTTTGTAAACTAGATTCATGAAGGAACTTTTTAGACAACAGGCGAACTTCAGATAATTATCGTTAGAGTTAGATCTACTAGAATAATAAAAAAATAAAAAAAATTGCCTATAGTACTCCTTTCTCGACCTATTTCGACCTCAGTCTAGTTCTATAGATAGCTCATCATCCTTCTAGGATTCTTCTTTTTCTTCTAGGAAGGGTGAAAAATTTTCGAGCTCGCTTCGCTCGCTCTTGCGTCTGAGTACCTTCACAATTCCTGTATGAATGGTCAAAAGAAAATGTAACCCACCCGATATAGTGTTAAAATTTTCGAGCTCGCTTTGCTCGCATTCGACATTCGATTTTTGACATTCTAAACTGACACAATTTCTGAAAGCTAAAGATGCACCCCCCGGAAATAATCCTTAGGCGCCAGGTGCCTTGATTGTTTTGTTTATTTAAATTCAGAGATGGTTGATATAATTTCGTTTTTCAAAACTTGTTGATTATAGTTTACCCCCCCCCCCAATCGGCCCTCAACCAAATTCCTGGCTATGGTCTCTTGTGACCCCCCCCTAAGACTTAGGCTGGGACCGCGCCTGTCTCTAGCATGCTGGTTTCCTCACGATGCATTATTTTCCTTCACAGAAACAAGTGATAATTAAGCATCTTCTATTATAGGCCTCTTCTAGTGTTTACCATCAGCTGAGGTCAAGGCCAAGAGTGAATCCACTTAAATAATAAAAAGGTGATTACACTACTCATCCAAGCAATCAAATAATCTTCTGACGCTTCCTAGCTCCCTATAGGTACATAACTTAATTATTATGGTACAGTAACCGATTTCTTCTTGTTAGAACAATGCAATGTTCAGACATGCAAAAAATGCCCGCAAAAACCCGTAACAGTCATAAATATAGTGTAACATCCTGTAATATCTGCAGTAATAGATTAACACAATGGTATAGTTCGCGATCAAACTCGTCGATAATTTTTAGCAAAAAAGTGAAAAAAATAACTGAACAAGTTAACTGTTATACTTGTTCACAAGAAGGCACGCAGAGGTTCTTCAGAAGACATTAAAAAAATTATGATTAAAAAACGTTCCAATTCCAAACTTACTTGAATTACCTTAGGACATTGGAAAATCGCATTGAATTGTACAAACACTCGCACACTATCGTGATTACAAAAATTAATTTCAAACAACTTTATCACAAATACGCAATGGACACGTTACCAAAAAAATTATTATTTATTTTTCATACAAAGGTGTCCTCTCCATCTTTTCTCGAATCGTATTCAATATCTCTTCTATGAGCCCCGCTCTGTAATCGTGCTACTATTACGAAGGCACGTGATAGGCGCCATCGGTTCGCCTCATTCGTACCCATGTCATACAACAGGATCGTCATGTATGCCACCTTGATGATAGATGAGCAAGTAACAATTGATTAGATGTGAAGATGCGTCGATGCGTTTACACCACGCGAAAGGAATAATTTCTGTCGTTGCAAAAATAGTTTATAGAGTGTATGGTCAACCCAATTTCAAAAATGTTGAGATATGTGTGTGTGACAAGAATGAAATAAAATAAGGAAATGAGTATTGTAAGAGAAAGTTTGAAAGTAGTGTCGGTGAAGGAAAAACTGCGGTGAGGATTTGTTATTGTCCTGGATGGGGCCATGTGAATGGAATGCGGAGCATGAAAGAGTTTTAGCTATTAATAACGATAGGTAAGTAAGATGACAGATAGATACGAGTTACGAGTAGGAAGAAAGGGATCACTATGATGACGGCTAATAGAAATGTTATGGTTGAAATAGACGAACTGCAAACCAACATAAACCGGAATTAGGTCCTCTTAAATCAAAATCAAAATCAAAGCATTTATTTCAAATAGGCCAGTTACAGGCACTTTTGAATTGTCGAAACAAAGACAAAAATAGCTACAGTCCCAGTCACAAGGCATAAAAACTGTGAAAGTACTGTAGTTGCCCATTCCCTAACGTAGATCTCTATGGAGAAGAACGGGCAAGAAACTCCATGGACACTCTTTTAAATCAGAATACTTTACAAACTCTTGGTTACATTATTCATGTTGAGATGGTACATTATGTGAGAACGATGTAGCAAGATGTGTACGTTAAAAGTGTCCATAGTAAACAATTAAAAAAAAAAAAAAAAAACAATTCAAACTTACTTAAAGAGTAGCTTGCAACCATGAACAAAACGCCTTGGTACTAAGTTATTCCGGGAGATCCAACATTCTTACCTACTATATTCACAACCTAGCGAAATTGCGCGGATCGATTTGAAGGATATAAATGATTGAAGTAGCTGAGCTGCGGTCTTGCAAAATTGCAATCATTGTTGGACGATCCCTTGTCAGATGGGCCGTGAAATGCAGCACTTATCCGCAAGCTATCTTTAGATCTTCGTATCTCTTCTAGTTTCCCATAGATATGACAGTTCTTTTTATTGTTTCATATTTATTTATATTGAGAGCAGTGATTGAACACTGAGAGCAGTAGTGGTAGCTCTGTGGCAACGGCCCCGACTTAGTTGTCATAGATCGTGCAGAAACTTTACTTTGCGTAATTTGTATCATCAGTATCTCATCATTTACCTAGCCTTTTCCCAACAATGTTGGGGTCGGCTTCCAGTCTAACCGGATGCAGCTGAATATTTTTCCAGTATTTTACATGGAGCGACTGCCTCTCTGACCTCCACAACCCAGTTAGTACTGGGTAATAATGATACCCCTATAGTAAGACTGGTTGTCAGACTTTCGGGCCACTGACTCCCTGTAACGACTGTCAAAGATCGATAAATGATAGCCGAGACTAACGTCTTAACGTGCTTTCTGAGGCACAGAATTCGATATGTAATGGGTGGTCACTCATCACGGATCAAACTAAGTAAGCGCGGCTTAGCCCGAAGATCGACCCGAGCGGCTGTTATTATTAAGCCACGAGTTATTAAATCGTCAGTGCCTACTTCTCATAAAACTGAAGAAAAAACTTCGTGAGGAAACCGGCATGTCTTACAACCAACAATACGAACCCATGTGATAACCACAAAATTGCACTAGGTCCGGGCGTTGATTATGGCCCATCTCCTCTCATGAACAACACGCTGTGCCTCAACAGTGGATCTCTAGATCTTCACACCTGTTCTTTTTTCACGGCAGCCATTTTTATAGTCCGAAAATGTTTGATGTTACTTTACTACACAGAATCATCCCTGTTCCTGGTTTAATTAAAGTATATTTACAACAGCTGGTTTATTACATTTTGCAATCAGCTTAGAAAACACCCGCTAGATCGTAGGGACCAGATAAGCAGCTTCCCACTGGACAATTTTACGTACGTGCATTTATTTAACTTGTTATTACAACCGGATGATGGCACAACAAAAACAACTCGATCCTTGTTTCTTTGAATCTAGACTTAACCTGTTCTAGATACAGAGAATTTGCTACAATGTTATTAAGGGAAATATTTAAAATCCATTTTCAACTAAAAGTTATACTTAGGATATTATTGGAGGGTAGGACCTATAATTATGTATTATTCTAAATAATCATAAAATGGTACTCGACTCGAATCATAAGTACGGCCTTTTATTGGGTGATCAAAGTATTACAATACAGTAGTGAAAAAATGATTAAAAAGCATTTGGTCCCGGCCGACATTTGTAGACCTTTGACCGTCGTTACGGGTAATCAGAAGTTCGAAAGTCTGACCCAGTCTTACCAAGGTATATCGAAATACCCAGTACCTGGTAGTGGCGGTCAGTTAGGCAGCCGCTTCTCGTAAAATACCAGAATTTAGTTTAATCCGGTTATACTGTAGACCGCCCCCCCCAAAATTGAGAAAAAGCAAGGCAGATGGCAATGTAAATATTCGAATCTTACAAACAAAACTTGTGCAATTTCAATACTTCAATCCAAAATAATCAATGACTCGATAGCAATTTTGTATCATGGCGTTAAGGTATTCACTATGTAAACAAAACATACCTTAGGATCCCTCAGGACAGAATCACACTCCTGTGATTTGTTATTCGAATCATTAAATCATTAAATAAAAAAACTATTTGCTTACAGGTTCATAAATAAGGCATATATGAGTAGGTACCTATGTAGATACTCGTGTCAAGAAAAAAATAAACTTGTTACAAGAACGCTTACATTAAAATATTAAATAGAACCGTCGAAGCAACCCTTTCCAAACAGGAATCTTTTACTCGTCATATTTGTTTTTCTTTTTATTTTTCATCCGGAATATTCTTAAGCAATTTGTACTTTCTTATCTTTTAAAAAGAGACGTAGACATTTTCTGAGAAGATTCTAAAAATAACCATAGCATCAGCAATGTGTCAAGCTGTCGAAAGCTTTTCTTAAATCCAAAGGTATAATTGTTATACAGGGTGTAAACAGATCCTTCACAAAGCCGTCAACCAAGCATTCTGTACATCAAACTAAGTAACTTTACGCAAAAATTATTGCTGGGAAACGACTTTTTTTTGGGGTGAAAAATCATGTTTTACGGTAGGACTCGATGGAACGCACTCAAAGCATTCTACTGTAAATACATGTAAATACATGTAAATACATGTAAATACATGTATTAAAAAAAAACACTAGTGAAAAAGTTGTAACTTTAACCCCCAATATCTCCGTAACTAGAAGGTTCCCAGGTATGGTCTAGAACAAAAAAATGATCGCAAAGACGGGGAGAACAAGTAGTGCCTTTCGGTTTCGTTAAGGGTCTATTATTAACACCCTTTATGTATCTATTTTAGGCCGGCCTCCAAAAATCAGGGACAATAATTTTGAACAGGGAATATGTCAGTACAACAAATCGTGAATAACCAACAATACTAACGCGTTACAAAATTAATAAACAGTAATACAACAAATCATCGGTTATTAAAGTATCAAGTTATAATCAAGATGCGATCTAAGTACCTATTGAATTATACAACGAATCAAAAGATCAAGTATCAAGCATGATTAATACTGTCTGTAATCGGCCTACCTATAATGCTTGCTTTTATCTTTAGCCATTTTATTTTATAACAGGTGCAATTCCCTGCGTTGGAGAATTGCATAAACATCTATAGACACGTGCATAAGTTAAAGAGCAAAATTGAGGAGCTCGTGGCTTATAAATAACAGCCGCTCGGATCGATCGTTAGGTCAAGCTGCGCTTGCCTTGGCTCGTCCGTGGATGGGTGACCACCCATTACATGCCGAGTTTCCTCCGTGCTTCGAAAGCACGTTAAGCCGTCCCGGCTGTCATTTATAAGTCTTTGACAGTCATTACAGGTACTCAGAGGCCCGAAAGTCTGACAACCAGTCTTACTATCAGGTATCATATTACCCAGTACTAACTGGGTTCTGGGGGTCAGATAGGCAGTCGCTCCATGTAAAATACAGGTATTCAGCTGCATCCGCTAAGACTGGAAGCCGACTCCAACATAGTTGAGAAAAGTCTAGATAACACTTAGCAAAATTCAACGTTCAAAGTTTAAAATCGATTCCATAATAAAAGAAAAAGACGTTCTAAGAATCTAGCCTACTAACACCTTATAGTTTATATCAACACTTAAGGAAAAATAGCATTTGAAAAGTGTTTACATTACTGCTCGTGACTGTACTACAGTTTATTTACTTTTTGTTCGATGGTAAGTACAATGTTTTCGTTGGAGCGTACAATAAAAGCTACAAGACGTAATAGGGCCTCATCAATACTGGAAACCAGTTCGATCTTAAGTTACTGAACCACATTGAACTTGAACCTAGCCTGTTTATTTATTATATTAAGTACCAGTACTCGTTTTATGACTGAGAAAAACAATTGAACATTATTTTTCAATATCAATTAAATGTTTTTCTTTTTTGAAAGAAAAAGACGAATTGAACCAAAAGACGCCATATTGATCGAAAAGACGCCATCCATAATGATGTCCATTCTCTCTCCAGTAGGAAGACAGTAAGTTAGGGATGAGGACAATCTAAACGGTGTAAATAGACCCTTAACACATTCGAAAGGCACTTGTTCTCTCCGTCTTTGCGATCATTTTTTTGTTCTAGACCATACCTGGGAACCTTCTCGTTACGGAGATATTGGGGGTCAAAGTTCCTACTTTTCCACAAGTTTTTTTTAAATACATGTTTTTAATGTAAGATTTTTACTTTACACACCTCCACGACCCCCGTACTATTCAATGCATTCATCAGCACAATGCTTTGAGTGCTTTCCATCGAGTCTTACCTTAAAACGTGATTTTTCACCCCAAAAAAAGTCGATTCCCAGCAATAATTTTTGCGTCAAGTTACTTAGTTTGATGTACAGAATGCTTAGTTGACGGCTATGTGAAGGGTCTGTTTACACCCTGTATATCGGTTGGTCGAATCTTCACGTAGCCTAGGGCTGGCCTTATTTTTAGCCAAAGAATCAGTATTGCCATCCAACTTGGTAATGCTGTCAGCCTTCTGGGCACTGTTCCTGTTGACAGTGACCTGGACGAATTTTTTGACATTCTTTAATTCTTTTCTGCTTTTGCACATGTATCTGTTGTGAAAAAAATCTATAATATAAACGAGCACGTCATGATAGATACCGTAAAATGTGCACAATTGTCCAATTAACATCTTTCAGTAGACCAAGTCAGATGTAACTGTTCCTATACAAACAAATTCTGAAGTGCGAATTTTCTTCAGTAGGTAACTGGTTTATTGGTTTTGAACAAATTAAATATATAGTACCATTTTCGATATGTGTGTATAGATTTTTAAAGATACAGGGTGTAAACAGACCCTTCACATAGCCGTCAACCAAGCATTCTGTACATCAAACTAGTAGCTTTACGCAAAAATTATTGCTGGGAATCGACTTTTTTTTTGGGATGAAAAATCACATTTTACGGTAGGACTCGATGGAAAGCACTCAAAGCATTGTGCTGATGGATGGATTAAATAGTACGGGGGTCGTGGAGGTGTGTAAAGTAAAAATCTTACATTAAAAACATGTATTTAAAAAAAAAACTTGTGAAAAAGTTGGAACTTTGACCCCCAATATCTCCGTAACTAGAAGGTTCCCAGGTATGGTCTAGAACAAAAGAATGATCGCAAAGACGGGGAGAATAAGTGCCTTTCGGTTATGTTAAGGGTTTATTTACACCCTTTATAGATATATTGTGGTCCGCTAGCGGGTACTTTTGAATAGGTACATTGTACTTTTGTTATTGTACGTGTGATAGTCAGTATTTCTGTCCTGAAATACTCATGGGCAAACACTGAATTAAGTCCACTAAACGACTGTGATCACTGAAAAAAGATAAAATACGACTTCATAATTAAAGCCAACGAAGCATTTGTTAAAAATAATTTAACAAGAATCAGCACTTAAATAATAGGTGCTGATATTTGTTAAAGCATTTATTATTGCCGATAAACCATCAACAAATCGACTCTCATAATGAACAATACTTACATTGTAATGTTAAACCTGTATCTGATCTGTAAATCGTCACATGAATAGATTGTGACTAAGTACAGTAACAAGCACTTATATGTTTACTCTTAGCAAATTTTAAAAGCGAATTTCTTCTGCTCAGTTGATGGATGGACATTCTTGTTGTTCCAAAATTCGTAATTTGTTACTATAAGCCTTAAGAATTATAATCATTATTCCATTAGAAAATCGCTTTTAAATTTTGCTATATAATTTTGCTGTGTACATATTAGTGCTCGTGACTGTACACTCGATCTGAATCCAATCCATTTTTTGCGCCATATGTAAAGTATTTCTTTGATGAGATGATCTAAATAAGTGAAGTTGTAATGTCGGGCCATTGTGTGGGCGTCAGTGGTCGGGACATGACCACGTTTGTACAAAATGTGTTGCCTTTGTCCTGATGGTATTAGATGGTTCAATCCAATAAAATAGCCAGGTTTACACTTGAAGTTGAAAAAGATTCGCAACGGGATTGAAAAAAACGAAGAGATGATCAATTTGGTCGCGGGACTCATAGAATTACCGTGACCCTGGAACATAAAGGGCTATTAAAGGACACCGTGGATTTTAGTCAGTACAAGTCTGACAGTCCCTCCCGCTATGCCCTGGGTGGGAGGACTCATTTGATGATTTGACCACGTTAAAAAAAAAAAAGAGATGATCAATTTGTGTCTGTAATAGGGCCATCAAGTCATCGTTATTCCCTTGCTTGCTTGCTCTTATCCCATTTTATTTGTGATCGACGCAGCATGTCTTCTTCCTCTATAACTCGTAATCTCAGCAGTTGTCACCCCTTTTCTAGCCATATCATGTTTCAATCACAAAGTCCAACCATCGTTTTTTTGGTCTTTCCCTACTCAAAGAGCCACAATTGTACTCAACTTTCCTCACAACATTTTCCTCATTTCTCCGCATCACATGTCCATACCATGACAACCACACAAATTTTCCTACCAAAGCATATTTGATTAAAACTGTCAAATGTGGCAATTTCGGCGATACCTCAATCAACGGTTGATTAACAGGTTAATTTCGAAGTTAACATTAGTCAGGGTTGACCATTACTTAGCCTAAAGGTCGGCCAACGAATATTTACGAATTCAAAGCGTTAGCACCGGTAACAACCGCAAACAAAGATTACAATGCATTCGGCACATTTGGCAGGGTCGCCAAGTGGGTTCCCTCTCAAGTTCAATGCCAAGAATCCGTTTGATCTTCCTCAATAACACTATATTATGCTACTATTCCAACCGCATAGTTTGTTGTCCTTTTGGCATCAATGAATGATACCGTCATACCTACATTCTTGTTGGTTCAAGTATTCAGATAAATTCTGAAGCAGATTGATTGATTCATGTCATCGACAATGGATCGTTTGCGAAATGCATCGTCTGACGGTATGACGCTCATCATCTTCATTCATTTTATGTGAAAGAAACTTTGCGAATATGTCTGGCGCACCCTGGTCAGTCAACCTCGCCTTGGCAATCTTTTCATGAGCATATTATAAAGGGAGTGATATGAAAATTCGAATGACGGTATTGCGAAGCACGCTATTTCGAAAAAAATTAAGAGTGGTACGCCCCAGTTCGAAAACACATTAAGTCGAAAACCGCTATATCGAATGACGTTGTAAATGAGTAAATATCGATATCGATAGTATCGTACCAAAACAAATGATCAATGTTATTTTTGTAATGGAAATTGGTTGAAAATAACAGTAGTACTGTAACAGTTCGTTTTTTATTTTAGATCGGTGCTGAAACCAACTCGGAGCTCATAGTCTCATTTTAAGTCCATACTTTGTAATGGTCAAATCAAATAACGGACGGAGAATTTTTTGTCTACTGCATATCTTTTTATAAAATCAATTTTACAATAACAAATGATTATCTATTACGTCTCTGAACATTCAATTAATCAAAATTTTGGGTTTATAATATGTAGGTAAAACAATCTAGCATTTATCTCATGTCAAAGGACAATGCGTAACAGTAAAAGAATGAACGGGATCTACAGACCACAGGTGACAGGGTACTGAACTATTGACTAACTATGCGAGATAAAGGTGCGCTGGCGCAGATTGTATCCGTACAGCCTACAACAAAATCGTATTGATAATTGGGGAATTCAAAACTAAGAACCATAGAAGCTCACTTACCTTAGATCACAATTTGTTTTAAAGATTAGCAAGTTTTGATTCATACATACATATCTACATACAATAGGTAAACTCACGCCATTTTCCAATGGGGGTAGCCAGAAACTACAGAACGCCACCTGATAAATTAGAGAAGAAAACTAACGTTGCCAAATTCTACGGCATGCCACTGAGGTCCAATTGCACATCCGTATTCTTAACTGGATTGAGTTTATGATAATATAATTTAATTCATATTAAAAATTTTGTAAATTCATTGTTTACTTTTCTGCTGACTGTATGAATGTTTGAATGCGTGCGTCATCAATAGATAGGTATCAGTCATCAGTATAGAGGCTCTTATTAACAACAATAGAAGAGATGATTTGGCGAAATATTGACGAGATAATTTAATCCGATCGTTTTACTTAGGAGTAGGTATCTTCTTTTTCTTTCCTATGACCGTTGGCATTTAATCATGAAATTATGACCTTTAGAAGATTTAACAACTGTAGTCTTAAATAATTATTGCTATAGAAAAAAAAACCACAATACACCATCATGACACAATCTTTCACCATGGATTGAGTACACGAGTCAAAACCACATTCTCACAGCTGTTGCCCGCGACCTTCGTCCGCGTAAAATTTTAGCCTATAACCTTCCTCGATAAATGGGCTATCCAACACTAAAAGAATTTTTCAAATCGAACCAGTAGTTCCTGAGATTAGCGCGTTCAACCAAACAAACTCTTCAGCTTTATAATATTAATAATTTTAGCCTATAACCTTTCTCGATAAATGGGCTATCCAACACTAAAAGAATTTTTCAAATCGAACCAGTAGTTCCTGAGATTAGCGCGTTCAACCAAACAAACTCTTCAGCTTTATAATATTAGTATAGATTTAAAAAAACAGCTGTTCCACACAAACCACCTACATGGCCAAAATGTATGAAACAGCAGATGATTAAAAAAAATTAAAGTGACAAAAAACGCACGGAAATCGTCTATCATTCAAATCTGTAATACTATTCGACGTAATAAAAACAAGAAGATATTTTTAAAGCAGTGTGAAGTTACAAAACTAGAGCATGTAGTAGGTATTATAATTTTAAAATGAGTTCATTAGCATTTTATTCTAAAAAACAATGACGGAATTTGGTCATTTAATCCAACATCTGGTTTATTCATAAAAACTACATAACTGAGCGTTGTTAGGTAATAATGATGTTATTCAGAACTGTAAAAAAAGAAGTAGTTTCCTTACAAATGATATAATTTACTTTTGAAGGTTATGTGGAGCAGTTGATAGTTTTACAGTTTAATTACATAATGTCTTTTGATACAAAAATAAACAACTGTAAGTGGATTACTCTGCCATTATTAATAAACTAGCACATCACCGCGACTTTGTCCGTAAAAATTGTGAAAGCTCGGCTAAAATGCATGTTATAAACATAATGTATACAGCCTATAGCACTCACGAATAATGTAGCTTTCAGCCAGTGAAACAATTTTTTGAATTGGATCATTAGTTCCGGAGATTACCCCTGCATACAAACCTACAAACAAAATTTACCTCTTTATAATATTAAGTACAGATAAAGAAACTCACGCTTTTTCCCATGGGCGGAGGCAGAATCAAAAGTAACATTTTCTATTTGAATAACTCTAAAAGCTGCCAAAATTGGGGAAAAAGTACTAGGACTACAAATTAGCGAAGAGGTCGTGAGTTCAACCCGCACGCTACCTATAGAATTGGACCTGAATGCACTTACATAGCTTTATTAGAACAGCTTAGGATATTAAGAGACGGAACTCGCAGAAACCACGATAAGGTGCCTTTTCCATGATACCTACAAGGTGTTCTGTGGCTGTACTGTGCCAATCACATCAGGGTATTTGCCGTAATGATGGATTCGGGTGTGTAGGGACATTCCAGAATGTGAACTCAAAACACCGTGGCATGTAACACCATGTGGCACAAAAGATGTTATCGTCATGATTCATTCCATTTATTCCTGAACGACATCTAACAAAAAAAAATCGGTTGTCTGTAAAGTCGGATTACTGACGATAGTTGAACGTGACAACGTCATAAGAAAATACTGATGGAATGGTTGCATTTTTCAAAAGAAAATTTTAATTTTATTTGTTTGATAGATATTTTGTATGGATATAGAGAAGTAGGTAAATGGAAATCACAGTTTAATTGATCAAGTTACATTTATTTGTACGCATAAATATAATTATGTAAATTTTTTTTTTTTTTTACAATGTACCTACATAGTTTTTACAAGTATGAATGTGCGTTGAGCAATTGTTTTATGGAACGCCTCAGAGCGAGGTAACGCCCGTTTTTACGTGCGTGCATCCGGCTCCATCGAATTATAAGACGTTGTCACGTCAAAAAAGCCAATGCTCATATCTTTGGCGCTAATGATGTACACACCCCACAGTGTCAACCAGGGAAGGAAAGGCTTATTTTTTCCGGCACCCCACATAATGGAGGTACCTATTTAATTTCTAAAATAAGTGACAACACCCGAATTACCATCCAATCCAGCTTAAAAGGACCTACATTATGATTTACATAATTTTTGTTTTAAAGTTAATCTGGGTTGAAAATTGTCCTTGGTTTATGATTAAAAATCTTCGTCAGATATTTTCTTTGTTGCGCCTGTGACACGGCCATTGAACTGCTTTATAATCCTCAGATATAATTACGCTAAGATTGCTATCAGAATTCGTACTAAATGAGGATGTTTTGTTTCTTATGAGGAGAGCGAACAACTAAAGTTTTTTCTTGTCCTACCAAATTAAGCTCCGTATTAACAATAACGCTTTGTTTTATAATTGGACCAACGGATGTTATTACTCATATGGTATTAGTTTTATTACGTCTTAAACTGTAACAGTTAAAGTGGTTACGATTTAAGCAATTCTGGGTAAGCCATGTATGATGTATGTATGTTTATGATGGTTCAAAGTATGTTCTTACTTTATAATCCGTAGCGCAAGGCCGCAAGCTTTTGTTTTTGTTTTAATAAAAAAATATTGTTGAGTAAGGTTTGACTACCTCATTCTCTTAGATACTAATGCTGGCAAATCTTTTTATTGGTATCAGCTTAATATCTGTCAGCTTGATTGTGAGGTATCGTCTTAAAATTGAAATCGATAGGTACCTACTTAATAAGAATGCTTACAAATAAAATATTTAATTGAATATTCGTTTCCTAACATTGTGATGTACTTTGGTTACGTCGATAGAAAATTTTAATAATTTTCGTGGAAACTTTTCCCGTTTGGTTAGGTATCTACTAAGCAGTGGCGAAGGTTCCATACAACTCGATTCCTACCGGCTTCCCTTTGAATAATGGCACAATCAGTATTCTATAGACAAATAATATAATCACATTAAAGATATGTACTCCGGCTTACCTCTTACAAAAATTGACCCTTCGCTACTGCTACTAAGACCATTTATATACTATTTCTATAGATGGTAGCAATTTCGAAGTAGGTATAGAGCTTTCATCAATACAATCTATACAAATAAATGGAATTGAAGTGTCTGTTTGACATTTCCTTTCGGACCTTTTTGGTGCAGCCGTGTGTCACACGGCACATACTATGTATTTTCTCGTTTTTATTTTTTTTTAATTCGTCATTTATTTTTTATTCTGTGTGCTTGATGAACTGAAGTCAAATAAACTTTATTCTTTCTTTCTATTTCAAAATAACAGCTTTTTACTGAATGCGTAAGAAAATAAATACGGTACTTATAACGAAAACACATTTTTAAAATTTTTGTCTGTCTGTCTGTTGGTTTGTTCCGGCCGATCTCCGAAACGGCAGGACCGATTTTGACGGGATTTTACTGGCAGATAGTCGATATTATTAGGAGTAACTACTTTTATTTTAGAAAAATATTTAGGGTTCCGTGCAAAAAAATAAAACCCTTGTGATTATTAACAAAAAAAAATAGGGAAGTAATATTTTTATAATAATCTCACGCGGACTAAGGTCGCGGGCAACAGCTTTTAAAAAATAATTGCCATCATGGGTAATTGAAGTGTATTGAAGCACTTAGTTATTAATTTTGATCACCATAAATCAATTTTATTTTAATAGAATTTAAAAACAGTTAATACACGTAGCACGTTTTACGTACAATTTCTTAGAGGATATTCCTAACAGGATATAGAAGAATTTGCATTTCTTCAAGCATCGCAGTAACAAAAAATTTTGTTTTAATTTGTGTTATAATTACGTGTTATTAGATCTAATGGACCGAAATATTCTCCAGGTCATTGGCTTTGGTAAGATATTATTATTTTTGCAGTTTATATGAAAATTATACTATAAAATAAATAAGGTCTGATCGCCATCGTACTCATTGATGAGACATAATGACTGTGAACGGTTCGTGATTAATTTTTATTCTGTTCTTGGAGTATTTTACGACATTTTTTGTCAATAAATCTTTGGAGAATATACCGTTTATTGTAAACTGTGACATAGTCTTTGACACCGTTTTAAATAAAGATGATTAGCAAAAACAATCGCGTGACGCATTTATTTTTTATTTCTTTTTACGTAAACAAGTTACTGATTAACTATCGGTTATTATTATTATTTTTTTATTATATTTTAGTAACGGTTCCTATTTGTTGTTCCAAAATGTTGAACAAAATTATTGCCCAAAATGTTATGAAAACCTAAAATTCAAATGGGTTTTCAGCTCACCGTTATTAACGCAGTATTTATATGTTGATCACTGAAACAATTAAATTTTACTTTCAATTTATTCATTTAACTTTTTTGACGCCCTATTATTTTCCCATATTCGTCCCATTGCCGTGGGAACTACCTACCGTCGTATGGCAGCCAAAATTTGCTGTAAATTTTATGGTGAGGCTGTTTCGAAAAAATTTCAGCCCCTGCAACTTGGATACGGCTCTAAAGGGGGCTGCGAGGCTGCCGTACACGCTTTGTCGACCTACCTAAATTCTGGCAAAGGTGAGGTCATCCTGAAGGTTGACATAAAGAACGCCTTCAATTCAGTGAATAGGGACACCTTGTTGTCAGAAACTAAAAAAGAATTACCCCAAATTTATAGTTTTCTTTGGCAATGTTACAGACACCCATCTAAATTAATGTATCTGGACAACCTTTTGGAATCTGCTGTTGGCTGTCAACAAGGTGACCCCCTCGGGCCAGTGATTTTTAGTTTAGCTATCCACCCTATTGTTCGACAGCTAAATTCAAAATTTAACATTTGGTATCTTGATGATGGAACCTTGGGAGGCGATGTAGATTCCGTTTTAAAAGATCTAAATTTCTTAAAAAATGAACTTCATTCCATTGGCCTCGACCTCAACATCTCAAAATGCGAAATATATGTACCGGACAGTACCGACAGACAACTGACTCTTTCAAAATTTAACGCAATAGCCCCTGGCATCAAAGTTATAGAAAAAAGCTCTCTTCGTCTCCTTGGGTCTCCGATCTTTGAAAATTCTTTTCCCGATTTTATCGAGGAAAAAATTCAAAATTTCAATGATGTTTCGGAAAGATTGCTCCAAATTAATATACATTCGGCCATCACAATAATTCGTTACTGCTGTTTCGGCCCAAAATTAACATATTTCCTTCGGGCTTCCCCTTTATGGAAGCACACTCACCTTTTAGACAAAATGGATCAAATTATCAGACATACTATTTCATCAATTTTAAATGTGGCTTTGGACGACCGAACTTGGGCACAAGCTACTCTTCCCATTCGCATGGGAGGACTCGGCGTCCGCAAAATTTCCAGTATTAGTTTACCGGCCTTTATATCCTCGGTCCACGGAACTAAGAAATTAATTAGGAATATCCTGGCTTCCGCACTGGTTGATTTTGAAGTGCCATGCTTCTCCGAGGCTATCGATGCTTGGAAACTCGCTTGCCCGAATACTGAAGAACCCGATCATCCTTTTTCCCAGAGACGGTGGGATGAGCCGCTCTGCAGAGTAGTTCAGAACAATCTACTGAACACGTCTGCTACTACTGCTGAGCGTGCGCGCCTACTGGCTGTGGGTGAGTGGGAATCGGGTCTTTGGCTTCACGCACTGCCTTCGTCGAGCATAGGCACTTTATTCGACGACACGACCTTCCGCCTCGCTGCTGCTTTACGCCTTGGTGCTGCCTGCTGTTCTCCTCATCGCTGTCACTGTGGTGAAGCTGTCAACAACCTCGGTCACCACGGCCTGTCATGCAGCCGAAGTGCGGGCCGTTTTGCACGGCACGCGAACATAAACGACATCATCCGACGAGCTCTTGTCACCGTCGGCGTTCCAGCTGTTTTAGAACCCCATGGTTTGGCACGCGACGATGGCAAGAGACCGGACGGCATGTCGTTGTTTCCTTGGAAGATGGGTAGGCCTTTAGTGTGGGACGCGACATGCGTCGATACTCTTGCGCCATCACATCTTCCAAGCTCGTCGTGCTGTGCTGGCGCTGCCGCTTCGGCTGCAGAGAACCTCAAGCGGCGTAAATATAGAAACCTTTGTGGTAACTATATTTTCGAGCCGTTTGGGGTTGAAACTCTGGGGTCGTGGGGTCCGAGTGCTCATAGCCTGTTTAAGGAAATTTCGAAACGCCTAGTTGACGCTTCCCGTGACCCAAGGGCTGGCTTTTACTTTGGCCAGAGGCTAAGTGTTGCCATACAACGTGGCAACGCCGCCAGTCTCTTGGGCACATTACCAGCTGACAGCGTTGAGGAGGAGTTTTTTGATGCCCTTTTATAGTTTGTTTTTAGTTTTCATATTTTAGGTTATTTAATAGTTTTTAATTAATTATGTATTTAGTTAGTTTAATGCTTAATAAAGATAAAGTTCAATTTTCATACTTGTACATATTTTTATTATTATTGTAGATCTATTTGTAGTTTGTAAATAATGAACGTAGATTTAATAAACAGTATTTATTATTAAATGTGTATATGTACTAAATTATTTATATAAAATAAAATAAACATTACTGTGTTACGAATTTTAAAACGCAATACGTCACAAGATTGTTTTATGCTTGTACGTCATCCTTGCAATAGGTGAACGACACTATTGAAAAAACTAAAGAAAATCAAGTTCTTGGTGCAATTAGCGGTAATAAACTTAATGGACTATTATTAAAAATTGGATATCAATGAACTCATATTATTGAGGTTTTTTCTACCATAAACGTGGTTTAGTTAAAAATAAAACAAAATAAGTGTCAGTTTATGTTTGAGTTTATTTACCTTTTTTGATAGGTGTAGGTTAAATTAGATGTGATTTATCTTTGTTATCCGTCATAATAAATATATTTTTCTCGTTTTAATATAGTGGTGCCGTTTTATTTAAAATTAAGTTGAAAGAAAATAAATTAAAATAAAAAAACAGAATTCAGAATCAAGATGTTTTATATGGTTAGTTTAGTTCTCAGGTATATTCTAACCCTTAATCAGTCGCTGGCTGAAGCCTTCAAAATTATATAGGTACGTTTTCATGCAGATTGGTGGGTACCTACATATTCATCATCATCTACCTAGTCTTTTACCATATATGTTGAGATCGGCTTCTAGTCTTACCGGATGCAGCTGAATACCAGTATTTTACAGGGAGCGACTGCCTACCGGGCCTCCACGGTAAAACGATACCTCGTCGTAGGACTGGTGGGTACATAAAATGTGTACAATATTTTCTGCTTTCAGTCTACATTGATTCAAACTAAGGGCGAATTTCATCAGCAAAACTGAACGAGACCAGCACATTTCATCCGCGTTTAAGAGCTGTCAATGTCATTACTGTAGTGTAACATTTTGTCTGCCAATTTGAATGCCGATTTAATTCAAATCATTGTTTTGGTGCAAATGAAGTCAACTTGACCTTATACCTCGTTCTATTTGCCTCTCAGCTTGCCATTGAACGTTTGCAGGCCATATAATTAAGACAAAACAATAAGAAAGTAAATAGATTCCAGTAGATATCGTTGTGCAACGATAAAACTTCAGAATCGCCGGATGGTTGATACCATCTGCGAGCTGTAGTCCGTAACGCGGGTTGCCAAACTACTTAAATGATTTTGTACTCGATTGATTTATTGTGCTTTAAATCCTGTATTGTTTTGCAGAATAGGAGAATGGTGTGATTATGTCTAAAATGTACAGGTAAAGGCTGTATAAGGCCGTCTGATGTCGGTTTACGGAGGGACTAGTTGAGAGGGCTTTGCCCCGAGTCTCGTTCTAGCCAGGCTATAATTTAAACCAATGATATCAGAAGTTTAAAAACTGGACAGTAATCACAACACAGGAACGTCACAATTTCCAAAACGTTTTATAAACCATAGTAGGAGCTCGTGGTTAAATAATAACAGCCGCTCGGATAAATCTTCAGGTTAAGCCGCGCTTGCCTAGGTTGATCCGTGGATGGGTGACCACCCATCACATACCGAGTTTCTTCCGTGCCTCGGAAAGCACGTTAAGCCGTTGGCCGGCTTCGTACGGGTGCAAATGGTGCAATATACATATAAACCTTCCTCTTGAATCACTCTAAGTTACCTGCTGAAAACTGCATTCAAATTCGTTACGAAGTTTAAAATATCTAAGCGTACAAACAACGGGAGCGACTTTGTTTTATACTTTGTAAAAAGATTAACTCGAGATCATTTGAATACTAAGGGCCTTTGCACACCACGTTTTTTATGCCCTGACGACGCGCGTTTTTAATCAGCGCGTCCACTGCGCGCTACCAACAAGTTTTAGCAGACTTTACACGTTTGTATCGATACAAACGCAAATTTAACATGCTTTGTATCGATACAGTGCGTTTCAATCGTAAGCAGAGTTGTCTCGAGCGACGCCATCGTAATACTGTGTTTCCAAAAGGCGGCGGCTTTCTGTGCTATGCATTTATAGCGATACAAACGCAAGGATCGTGTCCAAAGGTAACAACGTGACTGCAGGCTACTACGCGCGTTGTCAGCGCATAAAAAAAACGAGGTGTGTAAAGACCCTAGGACAGTGGTTCCTAACCTTTTCGATCTTGTCACCCCAAGACTTAGCTACAGAATCTGATTTACCCCTCCCACTCTCCCTCATGTTACCAATGAACACAAAACAAAACAACACACATAAATACAAATTTACTTTCTACGTAGAGCATCTGGATAAATGTTTTGTCTTTGACTTTTGAGTAAAACTCTGATTCTTTTTGTGTTCTCTGTACTGTACTGTGTACTGTGTTCTGTGAACCGTGGCCCTAGGACCATCCATCAAATTATGTAGGTATATTATATTATGTATAAAAAATATTCATCTTGGTTCTTAAATAGTATCCGGAACGGTACAGATGTATAAGTATGACAGTAGTTACGTATCCAAGATAATTGCAGACAGGAATCCTTCGGTAATGACGCTGTGAAGTCATCATAATGATCGCTCATGCCGGACCCGCATGAAAATCGTGATTGCGAGGGAAAAACTTTACTTGTTTGTCAGTTATGGTATCCTAGTACCTATTAAAGTCAAGGCCTTGAGGAGTTTTTGAAAACAAACGTATAAAGTCCTTTTTTTAATTTTCAGGACTTTCTTTAATAAAAGACTGCCTCGTTGATCTATTGGTCGCAAGCGTGACCACTGAGCATGAGGTCCTGGGTTCGATTCCCAAGTCAGGCAAAGTGTTATTGGGTTTTGCCATCACGAATTTCTCAGTTGATGGCAATAGGCTCGCCCCTATTACATGAGACTTAAACATAACTGGCGAAATGTGGGTGTATATTAGGTACACCTCTACCTAACCCTTCGGGGATTACAGGCGTGATGCTATGTTCTTTAAAAAAGAGAACTGTTTTAAAGAAAATGGTCTGAAACGTAAAGTGTTGCTGAAGAACAAGAGCACTTTTTAAAAGGATATTAACTTTAATAGAAGATGGCAATAAATTCACCTGAAATTGAATGAAAACAAACAATAAGTGGTCGATCATTCTTCTGCCCTTAACCCAATTTATTTTGGGGTCGGCGCAGCTTGCAGGAAGCAGATATCGAAAGAAAAACGGGCAAAAAAAATGCCATCGAGTGTCGGTCTTATAATTACTAATATTATAAACCATTACCGTTTAGTACGATGTTATTCATAAATCTGAAAAAAAAATAACACCTTCGTGGTATCATATCACAAAAACTCTACAGGAAGTTTTTCATGCATAATGTTACGAGCACGTCTTCCTCACTTACAAAATAATTGTTAACAACAATCCAGTTAAGATGAAAAAAAATCAGCGAAGCGCGAGTCGGGCGAACGCTCTGTTAGTTCCGCACCAAAAGAAAGAGCAGAAGCCATACGTTTCCTGACAATTGGCAGAAAACGATAATGTCATTGCCTATTACCAATTGCGGTGAAAATATACATCTCTGTTGCCACAGGTATTTATTTTAACCGTATAGTCAGGTAGTCAGGGTCAGGTTGCTGTAGATTAACTGAGAGGGCCACGTTACGTTAGTAGGTCCCGGTTGTCATTTGTAGATCTTTGACAGTTGCTACGAGTAGTCGAAA
This sequence comes from Noctua comes, assembly GCA_963082995.1. Classification (NCBI taxonomy): domain Eukaryota; kingdom Metazoa; phylum Arthropoda; class Insecta; order Lepidoptera; family Noctuidae; genus Noctua; species Noctua comes. The sequence goes on from OY720273.1 coordinate 9,949,942, forward strand.
GCCGAAGGTCTGACACAACTAATCTTACCAAAAGGTCTCGTATTTCTGGGTTGTAGTGGTTGAAAGGCAGTCGGTCCACGAAAAATACTATAATTCAGGTTAGGCTGGAAGCTGACCTAAACTTGGCTAGGTAAAAATACGGTAGGGCATCTCCCTACCGTATACAGAACCCTAAAATTGTAATGTTATCTTCATATTTATGTGCTGCGTATATCATTAACTATATTGGTCAGTAGTGTGATATATTTAATTGATGTACGTACATACATAATTAATTCTTCTATGAACTCATTTTCTTGAATATGTAACAGTTAGTCATATGTTGTGGTCGCAGAAAACTTTTAATTGAACAAAATTGGTTATTTGAAGTATAATCGTTGTGCAGGATTACACACAACTGTAATGGCTTGCACGTGTCGGTTTGCTTAATTGTATATCTAATTTGATATTGACTGTAGTTGTATGGGTTTACAAATAACCTAGATATGAATTGATGGCTATTTATTCATTTTATTTATACAACATAAAACTAACTAAATACATTTGAATTGATTAAAGGACATAGGTTCAGTAGAACGCACATCGTCGGTGGTAACACTTTCAGCTAAGATAAAGTTTTATTAACGCTTTGTTATCACGAGAAGCTAAAACTTGAAGTTATATTTGTATTATCAAGCTGAAACCGATCCTGAGTTTTTCTCGATCTATCAAATATGAAACACTAATTTTGCATTAATGTTCAATTATTCTTAACCCCAACTTACTTATGTAAACTTTCAGGCAATCTGAATCAGAAAAAGGCTTTTAAAACCTACTTAAAATACAGAGTGTAAGTGATATTTACTAACAATTCAGTCCACCAGCGTTAAAATGTAAAAAAAGCTTTGTAACTTACAACCAACCAACAAAAAATAAACTAAAAAAAAATGATCCGCTCCGGGCATTACAATCATGTACTGAATTTATGATAACAGATGATATTCCTCCATCATGTATACATCTGACATCACCTGTCGTCACGGAGGAAGCAGTTCAGAGATAAAAACTAAGGAAGGAAAATGTCAATAGTTACGCTGTTGATCTGATCAATTACTTGCGTAATCCTATACACAATTACCTCTGACAAACATCGAGCTGTGTCGCAAATGCAACGATCTAATTCTTTGCTCACAAATGGGGTACATCCGGTGGAACTACTTAAACCAGTCTTGGTTTTGATTACATTATGCAGATGTATGGAATAGATTTTCTACTTCCATCTTGCAAAACGAAGGCTCAGCTCGGGCCCTTAATAAAGTTACGGTCAGAATCCTGACAGCTGCTGACATCGGCATCGGAAACTGACAGATAATTTTACTTTGTTTAAGTTGGGTCAATTAAGTGCTGAACCTCGAGGTAATCCCCTGGATGCGACAAGGACAGGTCCTGTCGTAGAAGCGATGGTTAGTCTCTCAAATCTGGTCGTGGACCTCTATCGGCAAATGATGTTGACTTTCCTTTTATGCTGGATGGACAGTTGTCTGCTTGTTGGAATCACGGTTGTGTTATAAATCTTCTGGGACCAAAAAGTCCCGTCAGTTTTTAAGGAGTCATCTTAGAGGAGGTTCTTGAACCTTAACATTGAGCTTTTGATTCCGTACTCCCGTACAAACACAAAAGCTCACGGCAAACTTTCATCCCACTCTTAAAGAACATAAAAGTTCACAGAACCTCCCATCTCCTTCTTTAATTACCCTCATTATCTTCTGTCACATAGTTATCAGAGCCAGTTACATCGTTAAGTGGTGAAACCAGCCATAATTGCCGCTTCGGCATTTAGTGAGTAAACACGTTACACCGCGAGTAGTCGATGTAACCTTGACAATGAACTAGAAACAAGATGCTGTTGCAACTCAAGTTGCATCAGCCAGAATTTATTCATTACGCTTGCGAATCAACATTTTTTATACCTACAAAGAAAGGCTAATTTATGAAGTATAGTCCTTTAGATCCTAGTTGCAAAATGACTCCCGATTTTGAAAGATAGAACCCTTGGGTTCAGGTCTTAATTTTTTTTTTAATGAACTCTCCTTTTTTGGGTTGTAAAAATTTCAGGTATACCTACATGAATCGACCTAAGCTATCCAACCATTTCAAGTTATTTAAGACCTCCGTTCTGTTTTAGCTTTGACCCAGAGATTGTTTAAAAAACAGGCCAGCGAAATTCACTATGTGTAGGCTTCTACCCTTAGCCATCCATGTAGTTACGATGGACTTCTGTTTATGTCTAACCCTTCGTAGTTTTACAGTTACACTCATATGTATGTAGACAGTAACTCGGTGTATACTAGTACATATATTTTTAGCTTTAAACTCGTCTTATTGGGAAAGTAAGTCGGACGACTTGGCATCAGCGCATGCACCTGCAACGGCAAGTTCAAGGTCGTTGCTTTGTAACCATTACGCATTCGTAAGTAGGTACACACCTTATTTAAGGGTATTTTTTCATTGATAGGTTTTTGCTTCGTTGGTCTAGTGCTCGAAAGTACTGCTTCTGGCTCGCTACTGGCTGCTCGTCTTGGGTTCGACTTCCAAATCAGGAGTGTAGTTGAGTTTTTGCTTGAGGATTTATTCAGTAGTGGTAGCAGCCCGGGTTCTGTATTTGTGCCGCTTGATGGCGGTAGGCTCGCCCCTACGACGCGATGCTGCTTATCAAACATACCTGATTGGCGAAATGTGGGTGTACTATAAACACTTCTATCTAACCCTTCGGGGTTTACAAGCGTACTTAAGAGGACCGTGTAAAAATAAAATGGTTTTCAATTTGGGAAATTGCTGATACGGCATTTAACCAACAAATTAAGCTACACTGTAATTAATTTAATGATTAAGTACATGATTAGGCACGCCATTGAACTTAACATGTTACCAGATAATGATGATGACTTGTGAATCCTTACCATAGCTTGGATATTAAGGAAATAATAAAGGAAATCGATGAGGCACGCTCCCTTTTTGCCCCTAACCACAAGATTCTGATAGGATGGTCTTCGACCGCAAAGCTGGCGTTAATCTAGTATCCCACGAAGTACATACGCCCTTATGTTTACCTATCTTGAATATAAAGTCTTGTCTGCATGAGCGAAAAATGTTCGTGTTTTCTAACTAGCTTTTGCGCGCAGCTACGCTCGATTGCGTTATGGCCGAAAATTATCCCATAGCAACGTTTTAAATGTACCCTATGGCAATCGGGAAAGTCGGGGATTTATTATTATTTTCGGAAGCGTATCTGTAGTTGTGAAGACCCCCTACATCCAAAATTTCAATCTCGACCACTTTATAATATTAGTGTAGATAAACAATGTTTCAGAGGCTTGCACTGCGAAAACCCTGTAGATAAAATTAGATATCAAATTTTATTATGATGATAATCTAGATAATTTCTGTACCGAGCCAACTATCCTAAAAGAAAAAACTTCGTCGGAGGCGCCACCTTTGATTGTACAGCTAGTCAATCATAAGATAGAAAACCGATAGAATGCGTGGGTCGTAGGGTATAACTTTGAAAGAAAGACGACAGACCGCTGTTGTAGTTCTAATATCGAGAGAAAAAAAGCTATACATTTTTCATGATTCCGATAGCAAATAACAGGTGTCTTTTCTATTAATACTAACGGGATATTTACCATGTTTACTGTTTGCTATGAGTTCCCGGATATTTCGGCGCTGTTGCAAGCACCATGATCACGGATGGACATGGTAAATATCCCGTTAGTATTAATAGAAATGTTAGTGGCCATGATAGTTTAAAACAGGTGTCTTTACTTTCTTGTACACTCAAAGCTCGATAAACGTACACAACTACACAGTTTACACTGGCTAGCCAATTTATTTCTAGACGTTAATATCGGGACTCAATCGAGGTGCAGCCGCAAGAATGCAGCCCCACCAGAACTGCTGGAAAGGGAATCTTCAAGAAACCAGTTTTATATTATTGCGCCCTTCAATAAGTTGTAATAAAGTATTGGCTCCGGTTACTTGAAAACGCCTATGCAACTTACTCAAGTAATTGAAAGTAAAAGTTTATTACCACTGGGTTTTACAGAGACTTATGTGAAAGGCGTTAATTAGATCAGTAAGTTAGTCTCACTGTTTAGTACGTATAGTCATTTGATCTCTGCAATACTTTTATACCCTGTGTGTGTGTGCCATTATAATAGGAGAATTGCAAGTGTTTTTTTTTTTAAATTATTTTTTGGTTACTGTTATAATGATGATTGCTACTGTATTTTTTTAATTTTATATGTTTGTGAAACATTTAAAAAAAAGTTGTTACATGAAATAAATGAAATGAATGAATGATACTTTTAGATGCGTTCTGTTTCTGATTGGTACAAGTAAAACTGAAAACACTGTGAACAAGGAAGTATAATTTAACAAACAGCTACTCCAATTATGCCAATGTTTTATGAGAATCATACCGCCAAATTACATAGATTACATGTACAATCACGAGCAATGAAATGTATGTAGCTACTTAGCAAAATTCAAAAGCGATTTTCTCTTACTGTACTTATTAACATTTTACGTTTTCACGAACACGGTATTTTACGAGAAAATTGCCTTTGAATTCTGCTAAGTGTTTACATTTGTATTGCTCGTGATTGTACTTATAACAATCCAATTAAGTATAAATGTATATTATGTAGTTATGAACACACAATTTTTTTACCGCCTCCGCTGATTATTCAGCTCATTTGCTTTGCATAACTCGCGTCATACGCCCGCGTAATGACAGTGCCCAACTCCGCGTAAAAAGAAACTTGCGCTCGCCTCTCGTATCATCGTTTTGCCTTATTTTCAACAGCTACGGAGTTGTAATTATTAGTGCCAACGAACTACAGACCAACGATCAATTTGTTCTTATGAAGGCTACTTGGTTATTCACATATGACCTTTAGAAAAATGCCCGAGGAATCGTTGGGAATTCTTTGCGAATGAGTACTAGGTGGCGTGCTACTTTTACGCCTTTTTTGTTAGGTCTTCTCATAAAAAATGCTCGGTAAATATAACTGAGATTAGCTGCTATTAAGTTGTTTAATAATATGGTAGCTTTTATAAATACCCGCTCAGTTGCAGGTGGTATTAGTTTTTCTATGACGGTTGTTCTATTAAACCGTAACGTTGAATTAGATGTATTAATAATACGGTATTTTATTCGGTACTGATACCTACCAGTAGCAATTACTGAATTACCGAAGAATACCATGACAGCTTATACTTAAGTCAAATAAAATGTAACTAGAAACTTAAGACCTCAAGCGTTCCCGGTTATAAACTATAACAGAAGTCAATAATGAACAGGTCGTGGAAATACCATTGCCGTTTATACTTATAAACATGGTGTGTCATCGCTATCTCTAAAAGCTACGCCCAATAAAATGTTTTATCTAAATAAGGATTGATTATTATAGCAACATTAAATAAGTAAATGTATTACAAGACTTGTGTTTATCGTCCATGATCGATTTTTAAAATGTAGGAACCTGTTCCACTCAGTAGAATCTTCGTAGATACCTAGTTACATTAAAGCATATATCCCTCAAAAATTTAGATACTGAAAGCAGTTCATCTTGTGAGGGATAAATCCATAACACTGCCAGTCAGAGAAAATAAAATATATCAAGAGCGATTTTAATGTATTTTTACGTACACCCAAAACTCGAGACATCCTTAAAACATAGATTCTGTGTTACTTATGATGATTGAATTGGAGTTTATGACAATTTGTATAAAGGGTGTAAATAGACCCTTAACATAAACGAAAAGCACTTGTTCTCCCCGTCTTTGCAATATTTTTTTTGTTCTAGACCATACCGGGAACCTTCCAGTTACGGAGATATTGGGGGTCAAAGTTACAACTTTTTTTTTAAATACATGTTTTTAATGTAAGATTTTTACTTTACACACCTCCACGACCCCCGTACTATTTAATCCATCCATCAGCACAATGCTTTGAGTGCTTTCCATCGAGTCCAACCGTAAAACGTGATTTTTCACCCCAAAAAAAAAGTCGATTCCCAGCAAGAATTGTTGCGTAAAGTTTCTTAGTTTGATGTACAGAATGCTTGGTTGACGTATATGTGAAGGGTCTGTTTACACCCTGTATAATATGTGATTGCATGACTACAGCAAATTTTAAAACAACAATGCACCATCAAGTAGGAATGTGTCCTTATATCTGATCACACAATATCACGCTATTGACTGAGAGCAATGTCAAACTAGTTTTTCTAATGCTATTTTAAAATTTAAAATCCACTTCATCACTAAATCGCTCTCATCATCTACCTACCCTTGCGTAAATGCCCATGTTACTTGGGATCGGCGCAACAAGTTGTTTTCAATTCAATGGGATAAGATAAAGCATTTTTACTCAAAGGTCCATCCGATTACTTATGTTATTATAATTAGCAATATCTTTGCCGTCATTTATTTATTAAAATGACGAAGACTATGTTAATAAGAAGTTACAATTTGCACAAACAAACACGTGTAAATTGCAATCTTCTTTCTTTAATTTTAATTAGGTACTAACATCACACAATCGGATCCGATAACAATTGGATGGAGCTTTGAGTAAAAGTGCTTTATCTTATCCCATTGAATTTAGAAGTATAGATTTCATGGTTTTCCTTTCATTGAATTGATCATGTTTACTAGAGAGATTTGATTCTTATGATTGATCCTATCGATTGATGCCATAAAAGTACAGGGTGTTATTTTTTCGGATTTTAGCCGGTTCGATTCTCGAGTGTGGCAAGCGAATTCTCGAAAATCTTTTAATGCAGATTTGTTTCTTTTGAAAAATAAAGGAATGTTTCCTTTGAGTAAAATTTGCTATCACCGGTATTTTGAGTATTTTCCCCCCAAGTGAGATTGAAAAATTCCACCCTGTAAATTCATTAAAATATTATTACCTACTATACTGACAATTTAATTTGTCTTCGATAAGAATTTAATAGCGACTTCAAGTGACTAATGAACCAAAATGTGTCTTTGTTTAATTATAGTGAAATTCCTTTTTATTACGTGTTTAATCTTTCTACTACCGTGACTCATGTTGTTTGACGACGCACAGAATAAATCACGGAATTGAGAGTGTGACCAAACAGTGCGCCTTAATATATTTTCCACATACTTGTTGAAGTTTCTGTTTCTAATGTTTACAAATTTCTTTTTGTTTCAGGAAGGGACAGCAAAAATGTTCTGCAAGTTATAACCAGCACGAAATTATTAACATAATGGACATTACATTACGAAGATTTTGTAAATTATATTCAATCGTCCTTATTGTTTTCATTGTTCAGGCAACGGGCAGTAATAGCAATGGTGGGTATTTTAACTATTATAGAGGCATTGCTCAAACACATCACGATTGAAAAAAAAACGAAAACTATCATTACTCAACAAAATTATTTTTATAATAACTTAAAAATTAAAATAAAATTGCAGATACGTCACCAGAGCGTCGGCAGTCTCGAGTCACTGGTAGAATAGTTAAACTTTACTCGGGCACAAGACCTGAGCCCATCCTGTGTGCCGGCGAAGGTTTCCAAGCAGATCCCAAAGACTGCTCAGTATTCTACCGCTGTATGAAATCAGGAAGTGGCAAATATACAGTTTTCAGGGTAAGAAGATTTGAAAATAAAGCTCCGCCATCTTACTGAATTCCTGGTTGTACGAAACCGAGGAATATTTTTGTACATATTCAAAAACTTATGTTTTTTTTTAATTTCAGTTTCAATGTGGACCTGGTACTGTTTATGATCCTGAAACCGAAGTCTGTAATCATCCTCGAAGTACAAAACGATCAGAATGTGGAGGTCTATCGCCACCTCCAGTAGTCGATCGAATCGATAATAATGAAATTGAAGGAACGCAGAATGAGATACCATCACCAATAACGAACAAACCCATACGCATAGAAAGTACAACGGGCACTAGGGCTACGTTCACTACTGTCAATCCTTGGACAGCGTCTAGCTCACCAATTCTAGCTCACACATCCACAAAACGTCATGCACCTGAAGTTTCAACGGTACTCACAAGTCCATTTCCATGGGGATCAACTCTGGGCCACACTAACGTGGATTATTCAGTTAATCCGTTGAACTTACCACAAAATACAGTTACTAGTCATCAACAATACACCATGGTATCCAAAACAACGTCTCCACCAACAACGTCTGCTATATCTAACTCGAACTCCCGTGATAATATTTGTACCTCAAACGGATTTATGGGTGACAGCGAGAATTGTCGGAAATTTTATAGATGCGTGTCAAATCAAAGGGGAACTTACACGAGGTTCGAGTTTTCGTGTAGTGAATCAACAGTATGGGATGATGACACACAGAGCTGTAATCATGCTTGGGCTGTAAAAAGAAGTAGATGCGGTAGAAGTAACCAAGACAGCCAATTCACAACGAACGCAGAAATCCCTCAAAAAGACAGCTCTACAGACAAAACTATTCAACAACAGCTACAAGTAAGTTTTGGCTCAAAAGTTACCCAGACTCAGGCTCAAATTAGTAATGGATCAGTAATACAAAACCAAACACAAATTAACTACGGTGATCGTTTAAATCAAAACAAAGATACGAAAGCTAAACAAAACCAGACTCAAATAAGTCATGGTTCGGCGGTTAGTCAGACGCAAACTCAAATTGATTACAGTGATAAAGGAGTACAGACACAATTACAAATCGATCATTCCCAGCAAGCAAGTCAAATGCAGATACAAATTCATGAGTCAACAACAGCGGGACCTTCAACGCCAGCAGCTACTCCTACGACCCATAGTGGTGCACAGAGTGGTAACAACTGTGGAACATCAGGTTTTATGGGAGATACAAATGATTGCAAGAAATTTTATCGTTGTATTGACAACGGAAGAGGCGGCTACACTAAGTTTGAATTTTCATGTGGTGAAGGAACTGTTTGGGATCAAAATATTGAAGCTTGTAATCATGCTTGGGCTGTCAAAGATTGTGGTGGAAAAGGTTCTGTAGAAACAATAAGCACAACGCAAGCTGCCATAAGTACCTCTCAGTCTACACAAAATTATTACACCACAGCATCAAATGAAATCCATCAAACGACTTCCGAACTTATAGATACGGAGGATAACGAAGATAGTGGTTACGGTCACCAAAATCAAAACCCAACTACATCTTCTTCAACCACTTTGAGCTCAACGACTTGGAGTTCAACAACTGTGGGCTCAACCACAACAACAAAATCACCCTCCAACGGGAATTGCCAATCTAGTGGGTTTATTGGTGATGCAAATGACTGCAAAACATTTTATAGGTGTGTCGAAAACGGCAGAGGTGGCTTTACAAAATACGAATTTAAGTGCGGTGAAGGTACTGTTTGGGATCCCGATTTAGAAGCATGTAACCACGCCTGGGCCGTAAAAAGATGTGGTGGTAATGCATCTCCAGATATTAGTAATGTAGAGACAACGACAGAACAACAAAATACGGTTTCAACTACCCATACGCAAAGTACAATAGTTACTCAGTCTCCTATTGAATCAGTTGCTACACAAAATGATGACTACGATACTGGTTATGGATCTGGAAATAATGATTTCACGACATCGACGACGACAACGACTAAAAAACCACAGAACCAAGAACCAAGTGTGGGTACTGTTTGCACATCTAGTGGCTTTATGGGAGATGAAAATGACTGTAAAAAGTTTTACAGATGCGTGGAGAACGGCAATGGAGGTTATACTCGTTATGAATTTTCATGCGGCGAAGGAACAGTGTGGGATTCTAAGATCGAAGCTTGTAATCACGCTTGGGCTGTGGAGAAATGTGGTGGATCTCCAGTTGACCATCTGGAAGCTACAACTCAAGCTAAGCCCATAACCAATCATGAAATCATCGATAGTAGTTCCACAGAGGGAGACGTAAGTACCAGTTCGTCTACACTTCAGTCGAGCTCAACACCTAGTACTTCTGCAACAGAATCTGTAACATCTGTATCTATGAGTGGTACTGACTGCACACAGAGCGGTTTTATGGGAGACCAAAAAGACTGTAAAAAGTTCTACAGATGCGTAGATAATGGAAAAGGATCCTTCACAAAATACGAATTTTCTTGTGGGGAAGGAACCGTATGGGATCAGAAAATCGAAGCTTGTAACCATGCATGGGCAGTAGAAAAGTGTGGTGGCACTGCAGACTCTTCCACCAGTCACCTCGAAACTACTACGCAATATCACCCTATCATGAGTGATGAAATTGATGACGGCTATCCTTCCAACATTGATACAGGGTCCGATATAACCACACAAAGCTCAACGACTCATTCTACAACAGAAAGTTCGAAAGAACCAAGTGAAGGCAACAATTGTGTAAACAGTGGTTTTATTGGAGACAAAAACGATTGTAAAAAATTCTATCGATGCGTTGATGATGGCAATGGTAAATATATTCGTTATGAATTTACCTGTGGTGAAGGAACATTATGGGATCAAAGTATTGAAGCGTGTAACCACGCTTGGGCGGTCAAAGATTGTGGTAAGACGGGAGACCATACAGCTCACACTTCTAGCGAAAGTCCAGCACAAAGTACATTAACTACTGAAACGGAAGATCAAGGTTACCCTCAAAGCACTGAAATGACAAGCACATCCACAGTCAGCAGCTACCCAGATAGCGAAACAAGTGAAGCGTGTTCCAAAGAAGGCTTTAAGGGTGACAAAAGGAATTGTAAGAAGTTCTACAGGTGTGTTGACAATGGCCAGGGTGGCTTCACTAAATATGAATTTACTTGCGGTGAAGGTACTTATTGGAGTCAGGAAATATTAGCATGTGATCATGCCACGCCCGATAAAACTTGTGGTGGAAATGAAAGTGGTTCTAGTACGCAAACCTCACATCCGGAACATGACGAGATTTATACAGAAGCGACAACTATATCTAGTTCGTCAACGATTGGAAACGAAAATGAACATCAAACCCAACAACCACCTGCTTCTTCTTTAGTGTGCTTATCAGAAGGATTTTATGGCGATCCGAATGATTGTAAAAAGTTTTATAGATGTGTAGATAATGGAAAAGGAGGTTACACTAAATACGACTTCACTTGTGGAGATGGAACTGTTTGGGATCAAGAAATACAAGCATGTAATCACGAATCAAGCAACAAAAAATGTTCCACTGGTTCTCCACCGATTAGCCAAACGACTGAAAAGCAGCCAGATGCAGGAAATGATATTTCTATGACCACAGCTTCACAGATTCAACATTCAACAGAAAAAACGGAAACGTCATCTACCTCTACCTCTAGCAGTAATCAATGTTTATCGGAAGGATTCTTTGCAGTTCCCAATGACTGCAAGAAATTTATTAGATGCGTAAGTAACGATAAGGGAGGATATACGAAATACGAATTTACTTGTGGTGAAGGTACAATATGGGTTCAAGATATACTAGCTTGTGATCACGATGCGGGTGATACGAATTGCAGTTCTCAAACAACGAGTAAACCTTTCACAACTGAAGGACATCAGCAACCAACTCAAAATAATGAGGTAGGTACTTCTACATCGGAACCTCAGACGATAGATAAACAAGAAGATGAATATGATAACGGAAATTCTGACAAGCCTTCCCTACCAGGAAGCGGCGTATGTTCATCAGAAGGATTTTACGGAAATGAGAATGATTGCAAGCAATTCTATAGATGCGTAGATAACGGTCAAGGAGGGTTCACGAAATACGATTTTACTTGTGGTGACGGCACAGCATGGGATTCTGAAATTCAAACCTGTAATCATATAGATCAAGTTGAAACATGTTATGGAACCAGTGGCATACAACCAATAATGCATGACGAAGATAATAGTCCATCAACAGAATCTTCTAGTACAGTATCTTCTAGTACTTCATCTTCTGGAACAACGGCTTCTAGTGCGACGTCATCCAGTACAGCAGCATCTGGATCAAATCAAGACACGAATTCAGGGAATAAAGACAAATGTGACAGTGAAGGATATTTTGGGAATTCACAAGACTGCAAAAAGTTCTATAGATGCGTTGACAATGGGAAAGGAGGTTACACGAAATATGACTATGATTGTGGCGATGGTACTATATGGGATCAGGATGTCACTACTTGTAATCATCCACAAGATGTTGTTAATCCCTCTTGTAACCAAAATCAAGATGGAAGTACAACATCAACGACTGCGGCTAGTTCATCATCTAGTAGTGAGTCTTCATCAACCACTGAGTCCTCGTCATCTGGTGACCCCTCATCATCAACATCATCATCATCTCAATCTACAACAGAAAGTACACAAGGTCCATCAAATTGCTCTCAGGACGACACGTCTAAAAAACCAGCAAATCAAAACATTACTTGCGAAAAAGCAGGTTATTATGCAAATCCTAATGACTGTAAGAAATTTTATAGATGCGTAGACTGGGATGGCGATGGCAAACGATTCTCAGTATATCACTTTGATTGTGGTGAAGGTACGATATGGGATCCAGCTGTTGAAACTTGTAATCATGAAGAGTCAGTATACCCACCACGAGACTGTAGTGGTTCCCAATCACAAAGTGAAAATCAACCTCCAGCAACTGAAGGTACTACAACAACACAGCAAGAAACGACAAGTTCTTCCACCCAAACTACATCCACGACACAATCAAGTACTGAACAAACAACACAATCAACCACTTCTGAACCAACGACTACTCAGCAGTCGACCAGTACAGAGAAAACAACGACACAGCAATCCACAACTTCTGAACAAACAACTACACAAAAATCGTCTACAACAGAACAGACAACACAAGAGTCTACCACATCAGAACAAACTACTCAATCATCGACTTCAGAACAAACTACTCAATCATCGACTTCAGAACAAACAACACAACAACCTTCTTCTTCTGAGCAAACCACGACACAACAGTCTGCGACTTCGGAGCAAACCACAACACAACAGTCTACGACATCAGAACAAACCACGACACAACAGTCTACGACATCAGAACAAACCACGACACAACAATCTACTACATCTGAGCAAACAACGACGGCACAATCGACGACATCTGAACAGACAACGACGGAAAAATCAACGACACCAGAGCAAACCACAACACAACAATCAACCACTTCTGAACAAACAACTCAAGAACCAGCCACTTCTGAACAAACTACCCAAGAATCAACTACTACTGAACAAACAACTCAGGCATCTACAACTACCGAGCAATCCACGACTTTAGAGCAAACCACAACAGAACAATCTACTTCGACCACTGAATCTTCTACTACCGAGCAAACCACGACCCAACGATCAACTACCACTGAACAATCCGAACAAAGTACCACCGAAGAAACAACAAGTAGTGAAGGAACAACCACTCAACAATCAACTACACAGCAGTCGACAACGGAACAAACAACTGAAAGCACAACAACTGGAAGTGGAACAGATGAAAGTACATCAGAAAGTAAATGTCCTGAAACTGATGAAAATCAATCATTGTTTGTATGCCCAACGTCATTTAAAAGACATCCCAAATACTGCAATTTGTTCTATCAATGTGATGAAGACGACGACACACACGACGTGAAAATTGCAGTATTCACTTGCCCCAACAACACTATTTACGATGAGAGTCAAACTCGTTGCACGGAAGAAAGCAAAGCCGACAAAAAATGTGATGGAAAAATAGCACAAAAAAGGAGATTTAAAAGATTGGACAGAAACTACAAAGAGCCAGTAAGTACTGCTTTTCTTACACAATACTATTAAATATTGATCCAGAATAAAAAATGCTAACTAGTTTTTTTTTCTCTTACAGCTTGTGGTAACCAAAGAAAGTCACGCATGTCCTAGTGCCGGCTACTTTTCGTTTGAAAAAGACAGTGAATGCTCACCAGCCTTCCTGAAATGTAAAAACGACAAATCAAATAAGTTAAGAGGTCTTGTGTATCAATGTCCATCGGACTACGTTTATTGGTCAATTAGTAAACGATGTGAGCCAATGAATAAAGTTAGAGACTGTAAACGTTCACAAAACAACTGGACAGGAAGGTGGGAGATACCAGTGGAAAGGAGGAATGTAGCACCATTGTAGATGATGCCGTGTTGTAAAATTAGTTTCAATGAATATAAGCCCTGGCATTTGTTTGTGATACAACATACTGTGCATTTGTGCAATATGAATAAAGTAGTAAAGTATAATAAGCAAGGCATTTAATAATAATCTTTGGTGAGTAATTTCAACACATAACAAAAGTGTAGTAACGTATAAATATTATGTAGGTTTTTAACAACTCTATCAGCTCTTGTACGTTTCTGCCTACGTCTTTGGGTTTGTACTTGTGTTGATATTAATGTTCTATTCTGAAAGCCATACTGATTTTGTTTTATTTCCCGACGGAATGAATCTATCATACTTTCTCTATATTATTGTTATGAATTACGAAGTATCTAGTCTATTAAATATTTTCTCTACAAACAATACTTGCTGCCATAATATTAAGAATAAAAACTTGTGAACCAAATATTGTGGACTATTTAAAACAGCAATATTTGAATCACGACTTTATTAGTAAGTAAGTGATGTAATTAAACGAGCAAGGAAATAAATTATTTGCAAAGAATAAAATATTGTTTTACTTCACAACCAAATAAGAAGAAAATACGGAAGAGAAAACCAGCTGATGTCATCATTCTCGTCCTCCACCATTATACCGGTTTATGTCTTAAAAAAAACAATACATAAAGTAAAATTAAATAATTTAATACCCCATCCTAAAATAAGTAACAATAATTAAATTTAAAACAGCTATAGTAAAATCAAATCAATACCCATACACGCAGACAATAGTCCTTTACAAAAAATTGTCAGTTCAGCTATTATAAAATCTGTTACACTTTCTTCCGCGCTGTGATGAACGGCATTACTAAATATTGTGCCTAAGAAGGCATGGCAAGGTGTATCAGTTGCTATAATATTCCCTCTTAAATCTATTGTAAGCCGATCGTTCTCCAAATTCTCATCCTTACTGGGGTTAACTGTGAGAGAATTAGCATATTCTGATTTATTGTAAATGCCTACAGCTGAAATAATAACTGGTTTGTATGTATCCGCAATACTTTTCTCAACTTTTTCCAGAGAGTGAGTTGACAAGGAGCTTTTAACATCTTCAGCAGTGGGTACTTCTATTACACGTCTGCGAGTTCTATTTGTAGTATCTGCTTCTGTTGGGCTTTGTTTATCTTGAAGTTTATTATAAAATAAGAATTCTAAAAATAAAGGGAGTAAACTCAACTTAGTGAAATTTTTAGTGGTATCTAAAGCAAAAGCCGATTCAGTACTATTTTTGACTTCAAAGCGTTCGTTCGTTTCTTTTCTATTTTCAACGCCTGAGGAATTTACATGAGGATTACTTTGTGTGTAACTAAATGGCACAGTATTCTTTTCGAATATTTTTATGTCGGTGGCATCTGTGGCAGTAACTAAGTGGCGTTGATTCCTTGTAGCGATCGGAGATTTTATATTTTCTGCCTCAGCAAGGGTTTGCTGGGAAAATGTTTTAATATCTCCGTCACCATTTTCCAAAGCATTTATTATGTCCCGAATATTATTCAACTTTCTTTCTTTCTTTATCATTTTGTGTGATTTGCTCGTTTTAATCTCTCTGCTAGATTTATCAGCATAATTTTTAAGTAGGTCGTGTAATTTCTCTTTGTAAATAGTATTCTGAGCTGTAGGGGTCAAAATAATAGGATCAAGAGCTATACCTCCTTTGTCCCAAATAGAAACGGAACGTGCTAAGAATTCAATTAGATGGTGAGGCAGCGTCTTCCAATACTTTCTTAAAGGCGAGTTTTCCATGTAGGCCGATAGAGTGACATATTGAATAGCAATGTTAGATTTTGATGGTTCTATTTTAGGGTCTTTATTCCAAAGCGAATTCATAGCTAGTTCATTATTTTCTTCAGCACTCAACCAACCCAAACTAGTTGTGTCGTTAACTACTACGATTAAATTGTATTTTATGTTATCGTATTTATTCGATATTTCTTTAATGTAAGGCATGTATTTATTGAAGTCAACCTCTTCGTGTTGTGTGACAAAAACATGCATAAACACGTCTGTTAAAGTTTTAGTTGACGATTTGTCGTTCGTATTAGTTAATATCAGGCTTGTAGGCTTCTGTTTAGCAGTCGGTAACATAGCAAACGCAAACAGGCTGTTATAAACTATAAACGTCATAAGACTAATCATTCCGAGCCCTATCCACCAGTACGAAAGAACAGAGGACCAGTGATCTGTAAAGAAACAAAAAGTTTTTATTATTTATTGACCAGTACCGAAGTGGAAAAATTGTTTGAAAAATGAACTGAAAAGCAGATCATACTGTCTTGGTATCTTCTACTCTTAGATATTTCTATTGCCAGAACAAGTAAATTTGGTGTATTGGGGATAACTCGATCGGGTTAAATAAAATACAATTAAACAAAATCATGTTGGTATACCCGGCCAGCGCGATAAAATTGAAGCTGCTCCCTTCAGGTTAGTTCTGGCTCGGCCCCTGTAGCTTGAAGGTCGTAACCTCCGCTGATATCGAGGGCTAAAGTGCTCGTCTTCTGAAATCTCCTCACATAGTAATGGATGCTGTTCCTTGTAGTACTCACTCATCACTTGCCATTGGTTCTACTATTAACAGAAACAGAATGAAATCGTACACACGAAAGCGATGAACTGTTCACAGCAAAACAAAATTAAAAGACTTCTAATAATAATTTGATAATTTTAGGAATGACATATCTTGTTAATTTTATCACTAGAAAAATTTTAAAGGCACAAAAAGGTTTTATATTTAAAAAAGAGGTTTGATTAAATTACGAGAGAGCCAATCGTTTAGAATGAATATGAAATTTTTCGGTTGTATTAGAATAGTCCAATCATAATCTACTTAATTATCTCGTTTCACAATCTATATATATAAAATTGTAAACTGACTGACTGACTGGGTGATATATCAACACACAGCCCAAACCGTTGGTCCTAGAGGCATGAAACTTGGACGGTGTGTTCTTTGTGAAGATTAAGTATCCACTAAGAAAGGATTTTTGAGAATTCCACCCCTGAAGGGGTGAAATAGGAGATGGAAGTTTATATGAAAGTCCGTCAGTTTTGAAGTTACGATCTTCAAATTTTGTGTGTAGGCTAATGATTGAAAATAAATTTATACGTGTTTCAGCGTTTTTGGCAATTCTTCCCCCGAAGGGGATGAAGGTAAGTAATCGGATATTATTCGACATACACGCGGGCGAAGCCGCGGGCAAAAGCTTCGATTACCCTATTATCGATTTTTTCGAGTATCTTATATTCCTTTATTTATTTATTTACAATTATATTTTAAACTAGCTGACCCGCGCAAGTTCGTCTGCGTCACATATGACAGAGAGAGGGTTTATTAATGTGATCGTAACGTGATGTTATATAGCCTATAGGCTTCCTTGATAAATGGGCAATCCAACGCTAAAATATTTTTTCAATTCGAACTAGTAGTTCTTGAGATTAGCGCGTTCAACCAAACAAACAAATTCTTCAGCTTTATAATAAACCTTGCCTTACAAAAAACAATATAAACACATTTAAAAATATAAAAAAATTGTAGCCCACCGATATCGGGAACAAGGTCCAAGCTACCGGCGGTCAGGGCTCCAGATAGAGGAACCTCCTAACAATACGAGCCGTGTCCAGGAGTACCGCTTTCTGAATCAAGCCCTTGATCCAGCTGCCTAACGAGACCCTCCTCAGGTATTGGTCGAGGCTCTTGGCAATTAAGCCATAGGCTGATACAACTATCGGCACAATGATCGCTGAGTCCACATCCCACATGTCGACAACCTCGCGAGCCAAGTCAAGCGAGTATCTTATTATTATAATATTTTTCCAAATAAATTGGAGCAAAGTAGGTCTTAGTAAAGACTACACGTACATTTCTACTTAAACCAGAACCACTTGGAGATAGTCTGTCTAAGTCTGATGGAAATATTTATGTAATAATTAAACTTCATGTACAGACGCCAGCACTTACAACAAAAATCTGTCAACGCGTTTCTTTAATAGATTTTAAACTTTATCACTAAAGCCTTAGGTTCAAGGTCGATTGACAAAATTTTACAGTTTCGAGTAACTTGATGTTCTGGCGTACATTAATGGTTCTTAAACGGACGTATTGCCACAAGCCATTTTGCCGAGTGCAAGTAGACAAAAATACTCAAAAGGTGGAACGAAGTTTATAGTGGTGGGATTTTCATGGGGCTTTTTTATTGAGTTCCTAAAGGTTTATCACCAGTTATCTGTAAAAATGTATCTGTTACCAATTTCAAAAGAAATTTTAGTCTAAAATTAAAGGTAACTTAGAAATAATTGAAGAAAATAGGATATTTTCAAAACAAAAAACATGAAATATGAACATTGAACAAATAAACAGAACAAAATGACGTTTAATGGATACACACAGGTCTTTTCTATTATTCCTCAATATAAATTCGTTGAATTTCAAGTTATTCATGAGAGAAAAAAAAAGTATTACAAAGGAAATTAAAAAAAAAAACAACTTGCTAGTGGCGAAATTTTTTTTTAACTTTCTTCTCCACAACTCTAGGAACTCAATAAAAAAACCCCATGAAAGTCCGACCACTATAAACTTCGTTCCACCTTATAGTCTAATTGCACTCGATTAATTGCATCTGATTTCTATTCGCATTGCACCCTATCACCTATCATATTTCTCGATTCTTCGAATTCCGTACCTAAATTACTAAGGGTATGTAGTATGGTAGTGTAGTAATGTACCGTATTACTAAGGGTCCGCTGTTTGTCCGTCTGTCACAGACCCTTTTGAACCGTAATAGGTATACACTTAAAATTTTCAGAGTGTGTGTACTACGATATATCGCCTTATCAATAAATAATAAAAATTTAAAAAATAAAAAAAAATTAAAGGGTCCCAAGGTTTTTTCTGCGTTTTTGATGTACATTGGTAAGGAACCCTTTGTGTGCGAGTGCGACTTGGACTTGGCTGGTTGTTTTACAACTTCTTCGGGACTAGCACATTTCAGCATCATTTTCATTGTATGTACCTTTTGATTACTTTTCACCTGAGTTGCACGATTATCAAAGTTTGTTATCACAAAAACGTTATAAATGTAAACACCTACCGTCATTTGGGTTTCCTGGTCAAAATCACTTGATTTTAATATTATTATATGACTTGTATGTTTGATGCGCGTGTTCCGTCCTAGCACTCGATGAATAACATTTAACTGAATATGCACGTAAGTTCTTGTATTATATGTGACGGTGGCACGTTTACATTTTCCGCCATAATTTTGTTGATTCAACATCGGATTCGTCTCACGTACATGCGCCTTGCAGTTACGATTGTTACTGAATTTTGCAGACTTTGCACTTGTGAAGGTGAATTATGACATTGTTATGCATCTAAAGTTGTTGTTCCTCCAGAGAAAAGATGAAAAGATTCGACGTTTTCTCATTTCCAGCTGATTCTCTCAGCCTTCACCAGGTCATCGTCTACTTGTATCCTGGCTACACTAGACACTCTGCGTCTTTCGGTAGGTCTCATTCCCCAAAGGCCAAGCGTTCCGCGAGCAGATCGGTGGTCAGCCTAGGTCAGCAGTGGAGGTGTTTCGGCTAAAATAAAAATGATGATAAAACAAACTTTCTTTATCAAAGGAGTATTTTCTCCCACAAGAACAAATATTAAGCTTATCGCAAAAATTAAAACAAAATTGAATGACGTTTATTTTAATTTTGGAATTTCTACAAAATTTGTTGCAAATGTGCTTCTCCCGGTTTCAATTTTTCACATACGTTGATGAATTCTAAGTTTTAAATTAAATATTATAATATAGTATTCTATAACGGGGTAACGTAAGTATTTTGGTTCTATTTATTTAAAAAGATCGTTTTCCCCCTGAAAAAATTTATATGTAGTGTAAAGAACACGGGATAATAGTTTCATGAAGTTTATGCGACAAAGTCATTTTGATTTATTGTCTTACTAATTACAGAATATTTATTGTAGGTACATTATTTACAAAGTATAAATAGATTTACAATTATTTTAAAAATTTGGCCTTTTTTGGGCCAAAAAATCTGCATAGCCATCGAACGTGGCAATGCAGCCAGCCTTCTACCACCGTTGACAGCGATGCGGTTGAATTTTTTAACGCCTCTTAATTATTATTTCTCCCTTTTGGTGCTTGTAAGTAAAGAAACCAAGATCAGGTGATAGCGTTTGATGAATTAGTGTCTTCTCATTTATTGTTAATCCAATACTTCAGTCTGTCGTTACCTTCAATAAAGTATTTTATTTCTTACAGGACATCACTATGGTGGAGGGTGCTCCCCAGACAAAACGCAATGAACAGTACCCACTGCTGAAGGTGGACGGGGGAGGTGGGGATGGTGGGGTCCGTCAACAGCCATCGCCAACTCTTGACGGTCCTGGATGGGGAGGGGTCCGTTGCACCCCTAAACAATTCTTAACTGTCCGCTGGCCTGGTAAGCATTCTCTTGATTATAATGTTCTTTTCCAATATTGTAGCATAGCATTTAAAAAAGTGTTTTGTTAATAGACAGTTGATGACATCATCCATCATTACAAAGACAATGTTAACAGCCTTTTTCATGTTGGGGTCAGCTACCAGTCTAACCGGATGCAGCTGAATAATAGTATTTGCTTATCAGACCTCTAAAACTCATTTACTGGGTAATACGATACCCCTTGGTAAGTCGTTGTCAGACCTTCGGGCTTCTGACTACTCGTAACGACTCCCAAAGATCTATAAATGACGAACGGCTTAACCTACTTTCCGAAACACGACGGGTACTTGGTAAGTAATATGTGGTCACCCATCCACAGACCGACCTCGGCAAGCACTGCTTAACCTTGAAGATCGAACCGTGCGGTTATTATTTAGCCACGATTCCTTACAATAGACAATGATAACGTAGTCAACTATTACCTACTTACATGTAATTCTCTTTTTTCAGAATACATCTCGGCATGCTGGATGACTATGATCTTGTTGGGAATATCCTTCGTTGTGTTTTATACGTTGGGCATGGCATATCGAAGACAGCCTGTTTTGGTCATAAAATGCAACGCGACTAAACCCGCAAGCGATGTCTTCTACCATCACATAGTTCAACGAGGCACCTCAGTCCCTTTTTTGCTTTATGCGGATTATCTTGCGACCATGGCCACACAGTACCCTTTACTCAATTTCCACGTATTCTTTCTTATGGATGACTCGATACAAACAGCGTTCCGAGGGCCGAGACATACAAGATTTATGAATAAAATGATGCCATACGCCAACGTCGGCAGCCATAATACGTACTTTGAAGAAGAATACAGCAAGCAAGAACTTGGAGACTTTGAATCAAGATATCAAAACGTGAACGTTACAATTATGTCCTTAAGCAAGTATATGGCGATGACACTATTGAAGTATAGGTGGAGGACCGTACCACTTTCATACCTAACATTTTATGTGAGAGTTTTCTCCGTTTGGCAAAACGGTGGAGTGGGCTTAGATTTGAATATTTTCAACAACGATTTTAATAATCGCAAATGCGTAGATCGTAGAATTTCTGCAATATTGAAACAACATAATGATGGAATTAAAGTTGAAGAATACACGAGTGCTCTAAACAAAATTGTCCGTGAGGAAGAAAACGAATTTTTCAATGTATTCTATGGTTTGATATATCAAATTTTGAACGAGACACGAACATTTCTGTCAAAGAGCTTTCCTTTTCCTCCAATTACTACCGAGAAGGGTGTGTCTCAAAACGAACCTTTGATTCGAACTCACAGAAACGAACGGGATGTTTCTACGCAGTCAAGGGATCAGAATACTAAATCTGAAACCATTTCTAACGTTTATCTAGAAACCATAAAGTCCACGAACGATACAGATTTGAAGAAGAATGAATATCAAACTTTGCCTAATTCAGGCCTCCATCTTGATAAATTAAAAATTACCCTTAACGATGCTGCTTTCAAAGCCTTGGAAATGAATAACAGCAGTAGATTTAACGGCATTAATAACACCGAAGGATTAAATAAATCTGAGATACAATCTGATATGATGAACAAATCCGATGGTCCTCAAGTTGTTTTGTTTTATGATTTTACAGTGTTTTCAGATGGTGTCGCTCCATTCATGATGCCTGACCCGTTAATGCGCACTGATTTTAGACAAAATGTGAAAACGTCCGAGTTTGGGAAAGCTGGCAAAAACAACGCAAATAATGGAGCGTATCTTCTCTCTATTGACTCCGAAGGGGTGTTTGTGGCAGCTGCCTCGAGACAGCATCCATTTTTAGGAAATTTGATCTCCTCCGGCTGTCAACGTATGCATCACAAATTCGCTATTCATGACACACTTTTATCGCAATGTTCAGGAATATTTAAGGACGACACCTATTGCAACAATATTTATTTACTTTACTTGTAATTTCTTGTTTGTTAATGTTTGTTAATATTCTTCTATTTCTTGTTTATTCAATTGTTTCAAGCTCTGCATGCATGGAAAATGTACTGTATTTAGACAATTTTAGTAATAAATGTTATTTTAACAAATTATTTTTTTATACAATTTAATAGGCTATAGGATCATGTTAAATACACTTTTCTAACAAGTGACGAGAGGAGAGGTGTTATAATTTCGTTTTTCATACTTCTCGTCTCGTCTCCGCTAAGCTTTGGAGGAAACTGTTGAGCAGAGGGGAGAGATGTCTCATATTTGTTTAGGCCAGCCTCCACAGTCTGCGGCAGCGCACAGCGGAGATGCTTAGGGACATCATATATGATGCTCTGTGGGTAAAGATGTGAGCGTTGTGCGGTGAGTAAACTGGGCGTGAGTAGAGCCTGTACACATTTCTGCTCCCGTCGAGCAGTCGAGTCTAGTCAGAGTTGGGCAAAATATATGCTTTGCTTTAATTAAAATACAAATTATAAAATACCCAATTATAATAATATCTCGAATGTATTTCAAATACGAAATAAAAAATATATTTTAGTCGTGTATTTGAAATATTTAAACTATACTTATACTAATCTACTAATGTAATATTTTTTATTTTATTTTTTTATGTCTATTGTCCCACTGCAGGGCAAAGGCCTCCCTTCCCTCCTTCCACATAATATAATATTATAAAGACGAAATTTTTATTTGTTTGTTTGTACCGAATAGGCTCGGAAACTATTGCACCGATTTTAACCATTTTCACCAATAGAAAGCTAAATTATCAAGAAGTAACATAAGCTATGTAACTCAAAGTAACAAAATGTTGCCTATAAAATTCTGTATTTGTCGTGCGCTGAAAAAACCATTGATGATACTTAAAAATTATGTACTACATGACTGCATAAAGTACTTATTATTACCTACAAAAATGTCCGCGAGGGAATATATCTAACTATCATAGTTAAGTCACAATAGCAGCTTTTGTGTCCTAACATTTAATTAGGTCGCCGGTAAAAACAAAAGTTGGTTAGATTCGTATCGTAGTATTAATTCTTATTCAAATGCATAGTTTTATCATCAAGGGCATATAAGTAGCAGTAAAATACTGAGTGTTCAAGAAGATATCAATATGTAAGATACATGCAGCGACATCTATTGAACCAAAATGGTACTAATGAATAAAAACCGGCCATTTGCGAGTCGTATTCACACGCACTCAGGGTTCCGGAGCACCAAACAGTATAATAAAAATATGTTGAAGGCTCATTCATATTATGTCGTATTATGTATTGTATTACATTGAACAGCAAAACTAATTTCTTTTTTCATAATATGTTAATGAAAAACAAAGTTACTGCTGCAGTTTGAAGAAAAAGTCCCATATCTCAAAAACTAAGCATCAAATCTCATTCAAACCAATTTTCGTTGAAAGTTTTTTTTACGTTTTACACTCCTACATTTTTTCGGAATTTTCCTCCGTTTACTTTAGAAATTAGAGGGGGGCAGGGGACACACATTTTACCAATTTGGAAGTGTCTATCTTTCAAACGATTGACTTTGAGAAAAAATGGTTTTAGGAACCTCAATCCCATTTTTTAAGACTTATCTATAGATACCTCGTACGTACAGGTAGGTTCGATGAAAAAAAAAAAGTTTCAGTCCCATGGAGCCCCTTAATCTTTTATTTTTTTAATTTTTATATAAAAATCGTAAAGCGGTTCACAGAAAACATCTATCTACCAAGTTTCAAATGTTTAGCCGTAATAATTTCGGCATAAAGTGGCCGTGACATACGCACGGACAGACAGACATGACTAATCTATAAGGGTTCCGTTTTTTGCCATCCGGCTACGGAACCCTAAAAAGTTATGACAGCAAAAGGTACTCTAGATTAGTCCACATGACGCTGCTTTGAAATTGATCTGAAAATCTACATAGCCTACCTATACCCTGTAGAGAGCTGGAGTAAGACTTTCATCGACGGTCTAACGATGGAAACGGAAGGCAGTTGCAAGAGGTCCTCAACTGTTCACAGCAGCTATATTGTTATTGGGCTCATTTCATGCACCTCGGTGAGATCTTTAGACCTGCCTGGAGTATGACTATCATCGAAGGTCTAACCATGGAGACGGAAGGCAGTTGCAAGAGGTCCGCAACAGTTTACAGCAGCTTTATCGTGTCTCGGCTCATTTCATGAGAACTTTCGACGTAGCTTGAATATGACTGTCATTGAGTGTCCAAGGATGAAGACGTAAGGCTGTCGAGGGAAGTCATTTTTTGAAAAAAAACAGAAGTAGAATATTTTATCGATTAATGCGAATATTTCCGAGAAATTAAATTTGTACCTATTTGAATCTACAAGGTGTTTTTTTAAACGTGGGCAATACTTTAGGGGCGTGTAGTCCTCATGAAAATAAACAACTTTTACTATGGGACCGACCATGAAATCGCGAAAAAAATATCAGCTGCTCCACACATTATTGGTCGCGTAACTCGAAAAAATGTAGGCAACAGCAGATTTTTTAAATCATATCTCAGAGTTATTTCCATAGTAAGAGTTGTTCATATTTATTAGTACTTCACTCCCTTAAAGCATTGCCCACGTTTAACCAAACACCCTGTATACTAATATTATAAAGCTGAAGAGTTTGTTTGGTTGGTTGAATGCGCTAATTTCAGGAACTACTGGTTCGAATTGAAACATTCTTTAAGTTTAGGATAGCCCATTTATATAAACTGACAAGTTTGTTTTTTAATTGCTGTGTATACAAATAAAAAACGATAACCGACCCTCAGCGGTAAATTTTGTAGTATGGCATGTAATCCGCTGAGAAAAAATAACATACTACTATAAAACCTACTAAACTACAAGCCACTGCAACTGGAATAACAGTGGTTTCTTTTTTTGCCATAACACAGATATGTCTGTTAGACCAATAACTATTGATATATGGATCTCCTCTAGATAGGTAGACACTAAGTGGAAATCGAAACCAAACAGAGCAGAAAGTATGACTAAGGAAGCATAACCAAACCACCAAACCATCTCTTCTTGATAAGCTCAAACGTCTGCAGAACCTCTGTTTTGTGGATCTGCTTTATTTTCGGGCTTAGTACGACCATTTGATTTCCATTTGTCGGTATTTCGGAAGTCACTGAGTGGCTTGGCTACCCATTCGCCAGCACCGAGATACTCACACTCTTTCTTTTCTCTTTCCTCTTTTTTACAATTCGAAACTTCTTTATATGTTCGGGAACGCTCAAATGTTGTCCTTTTAAAAAAAAAACAATATGCTCGAGAATTGAACCTAGAGTGATTACCTAAGATCATTAGCCTCGCAACCGACATTCGGCAAGTTTCGTAGCACCACTCACGTATACCATAGCACTGCCGTAGCTTCGTAGCTTGTCTATTATTTTAGGAAAAAAGAAATCCATAGATTTTTAAAAGACATTCAATCGCTGATAGGATGAACCTCTTTGCACTCTTTTGATTTGATATGAACTTGACAGTTACAAGATACAATGTTATGAAATTACAGTTAATAATGAAAATAAATAGAATTGAACATATAAATACTCTGTTAGATTTCAGATATTTACGATGAAGCTTCCGTTTAACATTGTTTTGGCTCCTATATTAAAACCTTACCTGGGACGTACTCGAATGTTTTGCAATCATCCGACATTTAGTATGAGCATTTATTACACATACGTTTATGGAGTGCTTGGATTCGTAAGTTTTTACGTTGCATGTCATATTCCTTACCACTCTCGACTCGATGTCTTCGAACAATAGTGATTTTTAATATTCTTCTGTATCTCTTGTGCGTAAATACATCTGTACCTAAATCTATACTTCTACATTGATCTCATTCAAGTAACTAACTTTGGACCATGGTCAATAGAGGGCTGTCGTCACGCTGCTTACGGCTTAACTTTGATGACGATCTGTTCCAATGCGAGACTCTTTTCGGAAGTACCAACCAAACCAACGAATAGCGAATATTACAAATGTATTTCATTCAGTAGCAACACGGGCCAGTATTTAGCAGGTTCATGGTTATAAGCTTGCATGGGACTTAAACTTAACTGGGAAAATGTGGGTGTACTATAGATATATTATAATATGGCGTGTTACATGTATTTTAAACCTTTAACAGATCATAAGTGCAAATCATTTAAGGAAACATTTGGGAGAGACGCCTCCTCAACACTTTGTGCCCTCAGACACTGACCTCGGGGAAAATCACAGCTTCATGGTTGTTCACGATTTGAAGATTATCGCCACATCGATGGGATTGGTGCAATTCACTTGTCTGATAGTCGGATGTTGGACTGTATGCATATTCTTTTAACATTATTTATTTTTTGTAAACAAAAGAGTCGGTAGGACTATAAATAGCCAGCCGCGTCGAGAGGACAAAGCTGCATACTGACTCACGCCAGCCACAACTTCTTCTACGGTTCGTGGGACCAGCTAGTCCAGCCCATAACAACGCCTCCAGAGCAAGATGCGGATCTCTGGCGGGAGCTGTTTTAAACCCCTTGACGGCTTCATCGAGCCATCTGAAGGCTTTCCAACTGGGCACGCGTTGCCATGGCCAACTTTGAAATCTCTAAATAGAATTCGAACCCAGGTCAAAATCAAAATATTTTATTTCACATAGGCCTAGATGGGCACTTATAAAACGTCGACAAAAAGGTACACGGTTCGGGTTGGTTGTTTCCTATGGAGAAGAACGGGCAAGAAACTCCTAAGGTTACTCATTCATGCATGCCGGAGCAAAAACAATCTATACAGATGAGGGATCACGCCGATCACGGACAACGCAGATCTCAAGTGCGTATGCAGCGTCTCTCCACAGACAATGGCCCACCTTCCGTCTTGTGCCGCATGCCCTGACGTCAGCGCACTTGATGACCTTATACGGCTGCGTCAGTGAGAGGGGTTCGGGTGGCTGAGTTTTGGGCTAAGCACATTTAATTGACACACTAAGCAAAAGAAGCCCGATTTGTGCCACTCCTAAGCAAAGGCCTCCCCCCATTCATTTCATTTTTGTCGAAGTAGAATTTATATTTGGTACTAATTTTGTATGGTGTAAAGAAAGAGCACCTACCTGTAATAGCTCTGGGAGTGATGACAACAAATAAAAGCCGCAATACATTTTAAAAATATTGTATTGAAATTGCAACCGTAGTAATAAGTAGAAATAAGTAGCTTAAGTAAAGACAATACTTGATTATATTATAGAATATAACCGAAGTATTGTGATAACACTATAAGAAAATAAAATAAAAATGTATAAAAAATAAAAAAGGGAGATTTAAGGCGTAATTTAAGAAATAGGCATAGTAAAAAATGGTCGATAATTATAGTCTTAGCTTTCCTTACCGAGAGGAGGTGATCTCTCCGAATTCCTTTTATATAATAGATAAAATGAAACTATAGTAGCCAATTCAGTAAATATGCCCAAAACGGCTCTGAGAATGTCAGAGGGCACTAGCAAGGTAGGGGTGGTTTTTAGCCGGTTCGAGTCCGGCACTACCTCGACTTCCTCACAAATTAGTGAGGCAGTCGAGGTGTCCGAGGGGATTTCCCAATCATCCCAAAAAAAAAAAATTGCTCAGGGAGAGTGACTGTGGCCAGCAGTGGAAATGCTAATTCAAAAGATGAAATTAATAACAACGTGTACAAAGATAAAATCAGATGTGAGACCTTATTCCGAAACGCAAATGGGGATTTAGGTTTCCTTAATCACAGTCTATTTTTTTAATGAGAAAATGATAATGGCAAAAAAAACAAACGTTGATTAATTCATTAACAAACTAATTTTACATTTTACAGGAAAATCCAGCTCTATTTATTCCACATCTCGCTGGTCAGATACTGGTGATTGCTGTGAAAATTCTCAACGCGCTCCTGGTGTTGGTCCCTGTCAACACGAAGGGTATTCGCAAGCTAACTCACAAAGTGCCAGCCATCATCGTGATGTCGTTCAACTGGCTTCAGGAATTCTGTGTGTTTCGGCAGCACCTTTGTATATGTGACTTATAATTGGTTCTTTTACGAATTAAAATTATTTGTGCAGTATTTAAAATTAAGCTTTTTTACACTCATCATGTTGCTTTAGTTCAGATACAGCCACCACACTGACAACAGCAACCTTATTTTTATAAGAATAAAGATCATTGTAATTTTGAAGACTTGTAAGTGGCAGTAACCTAACATGAAACTTTGTGCTACGTAAATAAAGATCGCTATGATTCAGTGATGTAAAGTCATGGGTATACTAACTGTGAAAAGACTGAATTTTTATGCTAGGTAGGAACTGGCTGAAAAATGCCATCGAATGTCTGGATATGTGGGCGCATTCATGAAGACTGAGCGTGACAGTGGCCACGTTAAGTTTCTTTAGCTTAAGTCGGGCATGCGAAGTAGCTGCTCTTGCGTTATCTAGGTCTATCTATATCTATCTGTGCTAGATATAATATAGAAAAAAAGGAAAGCAGAAATCAATAATGAGTATGTACGTGATAATTATGTCCATTTTGTTTCAATGAGGGCCTATCGTTTTTGAGGTCACCAGATGGCGCCTTTGGCGAGTAAGGTCCTGTCATGAATGCTATTTTATACTTTAAAGTACCAATAACTTCATAAAAAGTTTATTTTATTACGTACTAGCTGTGCCTGGCATGCTTTGCAATGCACTTTTTTTAACCTACCTACCTACCCTACCTATCCTTCTTTATTTTTTTGTTTTCTTTCTTTAGAAATAAGCATCACCTTTGTACTATTTTGTGTTCATCAGACATTTTTTTATTGTTATTAGGTACTTCTTCTCATGTTTTTGTTATGTATATTGTTTAGCTTCCACTTTGTTTTTAGTTTTGTTTATTTATTTATTTAACAATTTATGTACACACTAAATACAGAAAAGTAGAAAGGAACAGAATTGTACAAAGGTGATGCTTATTTCTAAAGAAATCTCTTCCAGCATACCTGCGAAAGGACATACTAAAAACAGAAATGTAGACATAGTGTGCAAAAGAAGAAGAGAAAATGGAAAACATAAAGCAGAACTATTTAAAAATATTAATATACCATATAAAGGGTGTAAATAGACCCTTAACATAACCGAAAGGCACTTGTTCTCCCCGTCTTTGCGATCATTTTTTTGTTCTAGACCATATCTGGGAACCTTCTAGTTACGGAGATATTGGGGGTCAAAGTTCCAACATTTTCACAAGTTTTTTTTTTAAATACATGTTTTTAATGTAAGATTTTTACTTTACACACCTCCACGACTCCCGTACTATTCAATCCATCCATCAGCACAATGTTGTGAGTGCTTTCCATCGAGTCCTACCTTAAAGTTACTTAGTGTGATGTACAGAATGCTTGGTTGACGGGTATGTGAAGGGTCTGTTTACACCCTGTATATATTTATAAATACAATAAAATAAGTAATAAATAAATAAATAAGCAACTATGACGAAATGGAAGGATAATGTTGGTAATGTTGTTGTTTATTACGTATATTGTGTAACTCCTACTCTCACACGCTGTCTCTGTAAAAGCTAATTCTAACATACAGTGGAACCTGGTGACCTGTCATCATCATCATCATTTCAGCCAAAAGACGTCCACTGCTGGACATAGACCTCCCCCAAGTGTCGCCATGCCCCCAAAAACCTACATCAGGCACAAGTTTCTCACAAAGGTGGAATACAGCTGAGACATTTTTTGTATGTACACATTAACTAAGTCAGTGAAGAGAGAATAATTAATGATAAATAATAGATCTATCTTTTCTTCCGATCTTACTTGTGTTTTTTATAAAGTGCTTGTTTTAAAAATAATTTATTTTGACATTGACAATGAGCATTCATACGCCATCGGGCTGTCATTTACCAATTCAAACTTCTCAATGCGCTGCATTATGTAATAACGTTTAGGCGTGGAAATTTGTGTGATTACTCATGGAACGTACACATTAGCATAGTTTTTTCCGTGAACGCTACCAAGATGGTTTGCAGTGATTGAAATTAATCAGCATGGAAACGGAGAGTAATGCTTTCTTTAATCAGCTTCGGCTCAAGCATGAGAATCACGCGAATGTTGTAAGTTTATTAATTTGAGACAAGTTCTTGTTTATCTCGTGTTTGTTTACATGTAGAATAAGTGGGATTAGAGTGTTGGGCGGAACATAGATAAGTCCACAGTTAAAACCGTTCCTTTGCTGCCTGGGGGCTAAAAAGAGGTGCTAAATACTCGTCCGGGTCGGCGCTTTCGATTTGGCAGTATTTGTTTCAGATTTCGTTCGGCTCGTGCCGATCGGCAATATCCAATATGCCAATGCTGAATCATGTTCAGGTCGGCTTGATAAAATTCGTTGTAAGGCCGAGGGGCTTTTTCCAAATGAATCTATAATTATACCTGGGTACCTCGACCTGTGTAGGACATTTGATTTTGCCGCTCGACTGTGCCGTAACACAACAGTGTATGGTAATAAGTACTTCTAATCATAAAATGTCAGTCGATAATACAGATCATGAATATGAAGTGCATTCATCTAATCAGGTAGGTATTAGATTATACCTGATTGATGGATAAATATCGTTTAGTAAATAATTTCTTAGCCTAGAATGTTTTACAGCTAAACCACATAAGCGGAGAGAATTCAGAAACCCTTAAGATAAAGTTGCGAGCATTGCTGGTCGCTCTTCTAGGTGTGTCCATGTCGGCATGCGCATTTGCGTCCCAGCCGGTCGAATTGGAGTTGGACGACGATGAAGTCGCGCAGAAACTTAACAACGTCAGCTTCGCTAGGCGGTAC
Organism: Noctua comes; assembly: GCA_963082995.1. Classification (NCBI taxonomy): domain Eukaryota; kingdom Metazoa; phylum Arthropoda; class Insecta; order Lepidoptera; family Noctuidae; genus Noctua; species Noctua comes. The sequence continues at coordinate 9,981,397 of OY720273.1, forward strand.
GTAATTTTCGTTTTCGCTTCTCGTTGGAGTGGCGCGTGCGCGCACTGAATTTCTCGTTTAATTAATAAAGCCGTTGTGACGCTTCAAATTTCCCTAGAAGTTGTGCCAATAACGCTGTTTTCCCGTCTAATCGTGAGTGTTCATTGAATTGGGTGCTTGCCGCGTAATTCCTGGATTCCAGCCGGATCGAGTTGAAGGTAACTGAAACGCGCCTCCAGGTAAGTCTGACGTCAGCTCTGGTTAGCTGGGAAGGTTCCTTTGTGGAGGCATCGCAGGGAGCAATCAGGTGAGTGCCTGTTCATAGCACACCCCCCTTGTCATAACATAGGTAACTTGTTGATTTTCTCGTTTCGGGTTCTCACGGAGCCATTTTGAAAAATCATTTTTGGTCGTTCGTAAGTAAGTACCTACCTACATATCTTTGCATACTTCACTTGAATTTGTTACTCAACGTTTTAGTTATGTTAAATCGATTCATTTCAAGGAAAAGAGGTAAAAAAAAGCTCCAGCAATAAATGTACAAAGTGATAACTCTTGAGGCAGTTGGAATATGTAGGTATATCTACCTTAATATTAAGAGAGCTGCTGGTCGTGTTTCCACACAAGAATAAGCATAATGAAACTGTAATGTTCCTAATGCACATGCACTCTGTGAGAGGATGTGGTCTGTTATCCACCACGCGGGCCCAGTGCTGAGTCGATTTTTTTGTTCCTGATCATGTTGGTAGTCTTTGATTTTTATTTTTCTGGGACATTGCCTCACAATGTTTCCGAAGGGAAATAATTACGATAACTAACGCGCCGGCTTAGGTTCACCACCACTTGGCCACCTCTGCTCATAGTTTCTCCTCGCCTATATTTCTGTTTTCTCATTTTACTTCTCCTACATTTACTCTTGTTACAGACTTACTAAACCAACAATTCGACTTGTGATGGGTTATGGAAAACTCAGTGCCTTTGTCACCGCAACAACTTCTTTACTTTTATTAGTGGCTGTTATGTCTAAGGTATGTCATTATTCGTTTTTGGCTTGCCTTGTGTTAGTGTCATTAGATCATTCATCGGCACCTAGGTGGTAATGATGATACGTAATGAAGCCTTGGAAATGATACATGAGTATATTATGTGATCTTTGCCGTGACAAGTTCGAAATTCCTGATTCTTTCATCGAACCCTACCCTAAACCAAAGAGCATTCCACCCTAGGCCACATCATCGCTTCACATTGGGCGAGTTGCAGCAACACGCGAGCCTATTTAGTAATAAAAATAAAACCAGAAAATTTTATAATTTTTCGTTATTCATAGATCTCTGGGGGCCTAAAAAGGCCGCTTTAGCGGAATCACAATTGGATATGGTATGAACCACGTTACAATTCGTAAAATGTTATCATTGACACTAGAAACTTTATTATGATAATGTTAGTGACCATGACAGTTTAAAAACTTAATTCGTAAAATGGTCACACAAAGTGACAATTCATATTGTAACTGCGTCTGCGGCCCCCTGTTGTCGTTTATAAATTTTCAACACCTAATTTAATTGCCTCTATTTCTTCAAAGCAATCTTGGTGGCGTCGAGGAGCCCGATGGTTGGCAGCCCCAGCGCTGCTGGTGGCCGCTTTGGAGACGGCTTCGGATGCCAGCGACGCCATGCTTGCCGCCGTGCTTCGCGGCTCAGCCAAACCGGGCAAGGTCCTCGTGCAAACCGCCGCCGCTGCACTGCTCATCACCGTTGAGATACTAGTTTGGTAGGTTATAGGACCCTGTACAGGTCATGGCACCGAAATCGCATTTTTCCATGCCTTTTCTGTCGCTCAGACCCATTCCGTGCTGATAGATGTGGTGCAACCCTTGTCACGATATATGACGTGTATGCGCCTTGTTAATCGTGCTACACTTTTTCGGGGCTGCACGGGGCCAATAGCTGGGTGGTAAAAATATATGTTTGGGAAGAAGTCGCTCTTCTAGTTCGAAGTGTGCTAGACGACCGAGCCAATCGTAGATCAAACGGTGCGCTTTTGTTTAAGTGTCGCCTAATTTTAGTAAACGGGCATTATGTAGACCACAATATAGAATTATGCAAGACTGATTTCAGGGTAGGCACGGGAACTCGAGGCTGCAAGTGCTACTGCTAACATGGTGTCTTGGGTTCGATACTCAGGTCGTATGAAGTTACAAAATTAGTTGTCCGGATTTTTGCACCGTTCCTCCCACTCGAATTACGGGATATAAGCTGTTCGCGATTGTAACGTCTGTATTTCATAGAATTTGTGCCAAGTCTATTGGTACAGATGTTTGGGTAATGATTAGGTACTAATCAATCTTGTTTAACTATACAGGTACTTCATAGCAAAATTTTTCGAGTATAATCCACCCCAGTCGGCCGAAGAACGTGAAAAAGAAAATCGGATAGGATCAATGCCAGAATGAAATAATGACGTCACACCATATCACAATAATGCAAAAATATCTTAATTTTATGTCTATAAAACGGTTACCTATATTCAACTATTGCTGATTTTATTTAAAATCTACGAAATGGAACATCGTTACAGCAACATGTTTCTTTGTAGCTGCAAACATTTTGCACGCAAAACCTAAATGCAACAAGTTCAAATTCAAATATTTTTTTTTTGTGACAATTAAAGAAAAGTAGCCCAGTGGAGCATCGGTGGCCCAGTGGTGGCGGCCCCGACTTACGAACAGTAAGTTGTGGGTTCAAACCCTGACAGGCGCTTTACTTCGTGTAATTTATATCATCACCACTGCTCTCAAAACTGTGTAGGAAAACATCGTGAGGAAACCGGCATGTCCTTGAACCAAAAATTTGGAAACGTGAAATCTACCAACCCGAACTGGGCCCGCGTGGTTGATTAAGCCCATTCCCTCTCATAGATAGAAGGCGAGGCGAGGGTGGTGTGTCCCAGCAGTGGTAATATTATAGGCCGATTATGCAAAGAAAAAGTATGGTGCATGGTGTTCTAAATATTGTAAGAATTATAAAAAAAATTAATAATAAAAAAATAAAAAAAATATTGATTTATTGTGAAGGACGGTACGGTTGACATCGGTTGACATAATTATGTCGGGCATGCCACCGTCCAGGCGAATCAATCCGTCACATTATCTCCGGGTGTTCTCGTCTGGCTAACGGAGAGTACTTGCATAGACACAACCTTGTAGCCAGGATTACCCATCAGCAACTTGCTCTGAAATACAACCTTGTGGAATAGGAAGTGCTGTACTATAAGTATGTGCCCGACCCAGTTCTCGAAAATGGCAGTATCACATTGTACTGGGATCGATTCATCATCACTGACAGGACTGTTGTAGCCAATAAGCCTGATATAGTGGTGGTGGATCGATCAGAGCGGCGCGCAATGATTGTTGACATAACGGTCCCGCATGATGAGAACCTCGTAAAAGCCGAGAAAGATAAGCAAATCAAGTATCTTGACTTGTCGATATGTGGGATGTGGACTTAGCAATCATTGTGCCGATAGTTGTATCAGCCCATGGCTTAATTGCCAAGAGCCTCGACCAATACCTGAGGAGGCTCTCGTTAGGCAACTGGATCAAGTGCTTGATTCAGAAAGCGGTAGGTACTCTTGGATTCGGCTCGTATTGTTAGGAGGTTCCTCTCTCTGGAGTCCTGACCTAGCTTGGTCCCTGTTCCCGATACTGGTGGGCTACAATTTTTATATTTTTAAACATTTTTATATTGTTTTTTTGTAAGGAATATTTAAAAATATAATTGATTTGTATACAGGGTGTAAACAGACCCTTCACATAGCCATCAACCAATCATTCTGTACATCAAACTAAGTAACTTTACGCAAAAATTATTGCTGGGAATCGACTTTTTTTTTTGGGGTGAAAAATCACGTTTTAAGGTAAGACTCGATGAAAAGCACTTAAAGCATTGTGCTGATGGATGGATTGAATAGTACGGGGGTCATGGAGGTGTGTAAAGTAAAAATCTTACATGAAAAACATGTATTTAAAAAAAAACTTGTGAAAAAGTTGGAACTTTGAACCCCAATACCTCCGTAACTAGAAGGTTCCCAGGTATGGTCTAGAACAAAAAAAAATCTCGCAAAGACGGGGAGAACAAGTGCCTTTCGGATGTGTTAAGGGTCTGTTTACACCCTTTATAAATAAATAAAGAAAATAAATAAAAATAAGGCGCAACTATATAACACAACATGTTATTAGCAACAAGGATGTAGGGATGTAATGCAAGAAACATTATATTAAGCCGACAAGAGAAACAAAGTAGTTATTCTGATAATAAATTTGTATTAATATATTATTATGAAAATACATTATTTCATAGGGTTCACAATTTTCTATAAAATCTATAATATATACCATCTATCATAATCATTTATCGTCTGTAATATCTTAAAACGCCAAAAGAGGCGTATCAAAAGAGTATCAAAAGAGATAACCTACTTATTTATTATTATTAAGGACACTTTGAATAAGAGTGATTCTCATCTAATATTTAAAACCACAGAATAGGTAACCAAATCAAAAAATATGGTTTTAAAATGCCTAAACACGTAAAGAAATTGCACGAAATAAAATTGTTACATAAATAATAATATAATAATAATAATCATTTTATTTCGGACATTTTACATCCATATAGTGTTAGTAAACATGAACCTTAAAAAACTATGTTAGTAAAACATGTAGGTGTGATAAATAAAACATGAACGGGCAATCAAATTTCCCCGCAATGACATTCAGGAGACTGTTCGAACTGCCCCGGACCCTCTGCAGCAGCGACGCGGCACGCTTTCGTCTGATCGCTGGGAAGCTATCAGTGTGCGCATCCGCAAACATTCCCGACGCACTGCAGAAGCGTGGCAGCCCCAACAGCATCCTGAACGCATTGTTATATTGAATTCGAAGAGCATTGATGGCTTTCTGCGTACAGCTTGTCCAGAGGTTACACGTGTACAATGTCTGACAATATGCTTTAAAAAGCGTCACTTTCACTTCGCACGTGCAACGAGCAAACCTACGGACAAGCATGTTGCATCTAACCGCCAACGCTCTTCGCTCCCTTTCTACATCCAGGTCATCTTTGATGTCCGCGGTAACAATATGGCCGAGGTATCTAAATTGTTGAACACGATTCAAGATACCACCTGCCAGCCTGATAGCAGGAAACGTATCTGAGGACTTTGCTCCAAAAATAAGAACCTCACTCTTTTTGGCGTTATATCTTAAACCGTGCCCCTCAACATACCTCTCACAAACATCCAACAGCTTTCTCAAGCCTGACACTGAAGGGCTCAAGAGTGCCATATCATCAGCATAACTGATGTTATTAAAAGCCACTCCGTCTACATAACACCCTGCCTGCAAGCTACTAAGCTCACTAATGAGACCGTCTATATACAGGTTAAACAAAATTGGTGAAGTCAATCCACCCTGTCTGACCCCACATCGCAACTTATACTCATTAGAATTAGCATCCGCCCAACGCACACAGTTCACTTGGTGACCATACCAGTACCTAAAGATATTTATGAGCTCTAATGGCATATTCGCTTTGCGTAATTTACCCCATAACATATCATAGTCAATCATGTCGAAAGCCTTTGACATATCAAGGAAGCAAGAAAAGACAGGACTCTGATTATCTACGTAATATCTTGCGGTCTTTTTGAGACACAGGATGGCAGTCTCTGTTGACAGCCCCTGGCGGAAACCATGCTGAGCATCATGCAACGTTATATTCTTCCGTAGAAAGGTGTTCAAGAGACTGTCAAAAACCTTTGCGATAATCGTCGCCAGGGAGATTGGTCTGTAGTTTGACTTGTCCGACATGTCACCAGTTTTATTTTTAATAATAGGCACCACTACAGTTTTCATCATGTCACTGGGCAGATAAGAATGCGAGATACAAAAATTATACAGCAACGCTAAGACTCGGGGCAGATGCTTACCAGCATGTCTTAAATGTTCAACACTGAGCCCGTCGTGACCGGGTGACTTGCCACGTTTCATCTGACTAATTGCATTTTTTACCTGTTTAGATGTAAACCTTATGGTAAGATTTGTCAGTTGTGACGGCGTGGTACTAAACTTAAAGTCACCCGACGACGGCGAGGGTTGCAGCGGTGAATCAATTACAAAAGCATCTTTAAACAAGTTGGCTATATCATTGGCGTCAGACAGTCCATCGACACTCACCGGGAGGACAGGTGCATGGTTTATGTTTTTAGTACATTTCCAAAATTCCCGAAAATTATTTTTGTCATGGTGTGAGGCCATCCGATCCATAACTATTTGGTCCTGGTGATCTTGGCACCATTTAATTTTAGCCTTGAACATTTTTCTATTCTTAACCATATTATTGTACACTTCACCATGTAATGGTTTACCCGCTGACACCCATACCAGAAAACTTAGTCTGGCCTCCCGATGAGCCCCGCTAACATGCCGATTCCAGCCTTTAATATAACCTCCCTTTCTTTTACAATGTGGCCCATCAAATGAAGCAATTGCAGCGCTGCTCAGAATCAATACTAAATTATTATATAATTTGTCAATAATTAACCGATGTTCTAATATATTACAATTCATGTCACAACAATTACGGAAGTCATCAGGAAAATCAATAAATTTTAAATCATTATTACATAGTTCATTATACAAAGTCATCTGTTGCAAATGTCTATTACCCCATAATATTTTATTTTTACATTTAATATTATTCATAGAATTAAAAATCGGATTAATAAAATTTAAATTACAATTTATAAATAAAGGAAAGTGGTCAGACCACGTCACATCATATTTTACTTTGACACTGGTAACTGACTGATAAGCTGACTCCGTCACCACACAATGGTCGAGCCATCTTTGACACCCATGGGCCTCGCTAACGAAAGTATATGTACCAGAGTCAGTGCCTAACATATTTATGTCCGCACACATCCACTTTTGTTCTACGCAAAAACTACGCAACTCGTTATCAAAAAGTTCATTGGGATGGGAATTAAAGTCGCCTAGAATATATGCAGATCCTACCTGCTGTTCCTCAATAACTGCATGAATCTTACTCAGACAGTCTGTGAAATCACTCAGGTTTTCTGCACAGTTGGTTGGCATATACACACTGAACACTAAGATTGTTCTATCACATAATGCAATTTTAATCGCTGATATACGCACTGACTCACAGTCAATCACAGATACATTTGAAAACGCACTTTTCTTCCACAATAGTGCGACCCCTCCATAAGGCCTGCCATGTAGCAAGCCCAATGACGTGTCCACTGCCGATGTTCCGGTGTAACTAAAGCCAGCATCAATTCCACCAAGACAATTCAGGTCATGAGGCATAAGCCACGTTTCCTGCAGCGCTATGATATCTGCTGTTCTACATAATATCCTCACGCTATCTATAGATCGTTTGACTGATTTACAGTTAAAGCTAACCATGACACACTGTTTGTTCTGCATTGTAATTATGTTGTAGTTTCGTTATCACTAATTCTTTTATTTGCAATGTTTACAAAGCGACGGAATGAAATTCCATCGGGCCATAGTTTAGCATCCATGAAGACATTTAACTTAAGTCTAGGAACAAATACTTTATACGCATCATAATCCCTTTGTCTCTTGACATTTATCCTCTCTAAGGAGATCTTTATCCCAGTTTTCTGCCAAATATAGCTAGAAATATCTTCTGGTAATGCGTCTTTGGCAACATTGTTAATGAACAACGGAACTTTAATGTCCGCTGCCTTGAATTTTTCTTCTGGTTGTAGACTCGCCTCTCCTCTGGAACTAAGAAATTTATTTCTATATCTTTTCCTTTGCTTTAATTTCCATTCTCCTTCTTCATTTCCCAATTTCCATTCTCCTTTTTCACTTGCAATTTGAGCAAAGGATTTTATCTCAGGATGGAGGACTATGTTATTAATGTGATCCCCTCCACCACTAGAAGACATAGCTCGCACCTGCGCCGCAGCCGGTTTCTGCGTCTCAACGCTAAATTGAGAATTACTTTTTGAACTACCTTCAATAAGTGGATGATTCAACACATTATTCTCACTTCGTTTAATTGCATTTCCAATCAACAGTTCTGATGCGCCTGCATTTTGGTTAATGCTGGGTGATGTAGCAGTGACCACCACGCCATCCACCGTATTTACAAGCACGCATTCACTCTCGCGAGCATCCATAAATGTCACACTACCTTCGGATTCATTTTTGTTGTCTTCGTTGATTTTAAAATTGGTAAAATCGGTTTTCAATAAGCATAAATCATCTTTCCTGGCATAGTTTTGCTTAATATCTATCACCTCCTGTTGTAGTATTACTATGTCTTTGAGTAATCTTGTGACATCTACATGATCAAAAGTTACAGGAGGAAGTTTATATAGATTGCGTGCCACAAAAATAGGGAGTTCCTCTGTATCTAACTGTCTCATTAATCCCACTATATCTTCTAAGTCCCTTTGTGATTTTCCCTCCTTTTTCCTTTGAATCTTCCGCTTGCCGGTTTTAACGGATTCAAAAAGGAGATTTTTGGCCGTTACAATGTCCTCTTCTGTAAAACCACTATTACAAATCCGGATCAAGCTCACTGCATCCATAACATCCATCTTATTTTGGATGAACGATAACAGTTCATTTATCACTATGTTGCAACTGACACATTTTACGACATTCGAAGCCATAATTACAAAATATCTCCGAAACAGTGCGCGCGCGCTCGCGTCGGTACCGAGACTGAAGCCTTAAATAAATAAATAAATAATAAAGCCTTTAATAATCAAGTTTAACAAAGTATAAAGCTTAAATAAATAATAAACGCACTTACAAGATTAAAAACAAATACTTTAAATCACTTTTGATTTCATCAATTGATGATGTTCATAGGTATTACTTTTTGTTGCGATTATCTACGAATGAAGTCACGCAAAACCCTGCACTATAGTAAAGTAATATGCCGTTAGGCTGATACTCCACTAAGGCGGAGCGGAGAAAATAAAAATAGGTTCTCCGTTAGTAGGTAGATTGTGGAGTGTCAGCCTAAAAGTCATACACACACCCTACAAGCTCTACACACGATCAGCATTGCTTCCACCATTATTTCCTTGAAACTCATTACTGTATCGAAACATCGGATCAGGATCTGCTAGTAAAATGAGGTGAGGTGATGTCAATACAATTAGGTGCAGCGCTTTTTGCTTGTATGGGCAAAAATGTTTGACATAACCTCAATCATTTTAGTAGTAGTCACTCCTATCATACAGGGTGTAAACAGACCCTTCACATAGCCGTCAACCAAGCATTCTGTACATCAAACTACTCGTAAGTAACTTTACGCAAAAATTATTGCTGAGAATCGACTTTTTTTTTTTGGGGTGAAAAATCACGTTTTCCGGTAGGACTCGATGGAAAGCACTCAAAGCATTGTCCTGATGGATGGATTGAATAGTACGGGGTTCGTGGAGGTGTGTAAAGTAAAAATCTTACATTAAAAACATCTATTAAAAAAAAACTTGTGAAAAAGTTGGAACTTTGACCCCCAATATCTCCGTAACTAGGTTCCCAGGTATCGCAAAGAACAAAAAAAATATCGCAAAGACGGGGAGAACAAGTGCCTTTCGGATATGTTAAGGGTATAATTACACCCTTTATTAGAGCGTCTGCTAGAATAGTCCTGGGTGCGCGTCTGCCCCGCTGCTCATACAATTTTTCATCAATACAGACACGCGATCCGCGCATCCGCGCTTGTTTTAGCGGACGCCCTTAGTTCCTATTATTGCCACGTGACTTCTTCAGTGAAAAGCAGTAACTTACGTATCATAAATACTTATACGACTAAATTAAGGCACTTAATAAATTATCACTCTGTTCTCGAGTTGCAAATTTGAAGTTGGGATAAATTAAAAGTTGAAATTTAAAATTACATGCAAAAATCAATCAATCACCGAAGGATATGTTGAAATAGTCAATTTTCTCGTTGATAAGTTGAGATACAAATCAATAACAAACCAATTTATAGGGAGTTCCCTGAATACTTGATTTGTATCTCAATTCATTTTATCAGTTGCCTAGTTAAATTCCTAGTAACAACTTTTAAAAGTGCTTTTCTCCTACTGTTCTGATTAGAATTTAATGTTGTTACGAACATGTATTCTGCAACTCATATTTTTATGAAAAAAATCCTATCTCCAAGTTACAATCGTTATTTCTCTCGGAAATTGCTTTTAAATTTAGGAAAATCTATACATTTATTGGTGCTCGTGACTGTTGCCAAAAGTACACCCCACATTTCGCCAGTTATCTTACTTATTTTCACAAAATGTTATACCCTGACATTTTATACAAGTGGATTGTTTTCTAATGCGCTGACGGCTACACCACTCAACGATTTCCGTTTTCAATAAAAGAACCAACTCATGCTCGCCAACAGTTGACACGGCTTCAATATACGTATCAAATTTATCCAGCAAAAAAAGAGAGACCCTCATCATTATATCTTCATCTGGATTTATAGCACTTAAGCGGAGAACATCGTTTTTGCTTAAAGATTCTATGATTTTTAAGCAAAGTTCCATAAACAAATCGCATTCTTCTTGCGAATAGTTATCAAGCCACTGTTCAAAGTTGTCTACCGTGATTTGTTTTACAAGGATTTTATGGGGCCCTACAACGAGCTCTTGTCCAACTTGAAGTGTATTAAACCGTGTACGATAATTGTTCATGTAATTGTCCCCTTCGTCCCAAGTTTTGTTACGAGCATATTTGTCTACCTTCACTTTTTCAAAGAACTCCATTACTTTCTCCTTCAGTTCTAATAACGTTTCTCTGTTAATTCTACCATCGCGAATGTAAGTTTTGAGTGCAGCCATGAACGCACCATCATCTTCATTGACAGTTATTTTTGACTTAAAATACAGAAATACAAAAAATACCAACCGTCTCTTCCAATCTGGAACAATGGAATTCAAGAAGTCTAACTCTGCGGGTATGAATGAAATTACAAGTTCAGTACAGATTAACAAAAACCCATCATGCAAGGCCTGACTTATGGTCGATAGTAAATCTAAAAGGAAATCTTGATCGGCCGCGCTCAAATTAATGAGGAATGCTGAAATTTTGATAATCTCTTCAGGGCGAATGTTGCATATGAACTCATTCACTTGTACTCTGGAGGAGCCGGCCACTTGATCTGATGAATATATTCTTATAGGAGCATTTTTAGTGGTCACCTTCGCAGCTCCATATCTTGCAAGTAGTTCATTGCGACCCGCCCGCCCCATGCCATACATTTCGTTTATATTAGCTTTGTGACTATTGTTTATTAGCACTTTGCCATCTGGAGCCAATGATATCCTTACTTTATTTTTGTTGAATGATTTATTCAAATTCTTTAATTTTCCGAAAAAATCATCTTTATTTTCAATGGTTTTAAGAGCTCTTATAACATCAGTGTTGCCATCTATGGTGCCCCTTACTCTTCGGGTTTCAGCTGTCACTTTATCGAATATTTTCCTGAAAGTAAAATTTGAAATATTATTAGGTGTGTGGTTGTTAATAGCTATAGTTATAGTTAAACATCAAAGTTTTTTTATGTATGCGTTTAAAACTTTTTGTTAGTTTTACCGCAGGACGGTTAGTTTTACAGTAGAACAAATTATTTGGTCTACAGGCAAAATATTTATATTTCCTACACTATCAATCTAAATTTTTATCTGTACCGTGTAAAAGTGTGTCTACCTAATAACTTTTAGAACATAGTTACTAGAGTGGTTCAAAATAATAGACTTTTTAGTTAACTCACGTCAATGTTTAAAGTACTTTCAAGTTAGCTGCCTGTACCTACATGAAATGAAATAATGAATCACGCCTGGCCTACTAAAGACAGCAAAAATTATAAGTTATTCATACCTTTTGTTGTTACTGGCCAATGAATCTCTGTATTCATTAATTGTGTTAGCTTGCGCATCTTGAACGATTTCCTGTGCCGTCTGATTCGACATTGCACCGATTCCAAGGAATAGAGCGGATGTGGTGAACTGGAACACTTCAAGAGTTGTTGGTGTCTCTCCATACTTAACGAACTGAAAATTGAAGCAAATTGTAACAATTTGTTGGAAAACTACACAGACAATGTATTGTATGAGAAAATATATGAAAGAAAAAGAAATAAAAGATAGCATGACGGCTGTCAGAACAGAAAAAAAAAAAACGTGTTGTGTCTACCCCACGTAATTAATATAGGACAAGAACAGGAAGATGGTGAGTAGTGAAATTATACAGGTGGCTAACTTACTGCAAGTTAACCACCTTCACCTTATGCTTTATGCTTCTGAACAATATTCTTTATAGGCTTGAAGTTTATTGCAGAATAGTGGAAAGATGAATAATTTTGCCAGTATACCAAACTTTTTTGTTGACTGTATTACGAACCTTGAAAATCATGTCACCCAAGCCGTTGGCAACTCCGATGAATCCAGTTGCTAAATTCGTAAATTTTAGAAAGTCCAATGCGCTCATAAGGATCTGTGAAAATGAATTCAATTATTTTGTTAATTTGCATTAATTTACAAACAACTAGCTTGAAGCCAGACTTCGTCCGTGTGTAAGTCAACAAGTTATATCACAAAACAAATTCTGCAATATCATCTTCAATAGTAGTGTAGCTTTCTATGTGCGATTTTAAGTGGTTTTATGAAACAATATTTCCAGAGATTACCTCTTATAAACAGACAAACAATTTTACCTATTAATTAAAAAAAAAACAGCTGTTCCATACATTTTGACCGTGTAGGGTCAGATGCAGTTTTGTAGAGACTACAGTTTTTTTTTAAACACTGACGAAAAATGTATGTATAGAGGCGTTCACAATGTACTGGTGGTAACCGTTTTAGCGTCAGTGTTCCTTCCACCCTGTATAAGATGTTGGTTTCCATGCACTAACCAAACATGGATACTGTCATGGATTTCATAGATTATGTCCTTACCTTGACATTTCTTCCAGAAGAAGCAGCCCAAGTTAGTAATTTTCCTGCTGTAGTAAAGGACAAGCCGACGGTGGACACCATTATATTAATCCAGCTAGAGCGAGCTTCCATGTTATCCAAGCCGATACTCTGAAATAAAAGTTCAAAAAGTTTGTCACGAGCGTCATTGTTACCTTCTGAATATAAGATTTTAAACTATCATGGTCACTAACATTACTATTAATACTAATAACGGGATATTTACCATGTTTACTGTTTTCTATGAGTTCCCGATATTTCGGCGCTGTTGCAAGCACCATGATCACGGATAAACTGTTTGTCCGTGATCATGGTGCTTGCAACAGCGCCTCATAGAAAACAGTAAACATGGTAAATATCCCGTTATTAGTATTAATAGTAATACCTTCTGAATGATCACAAAATAGAAAAACCGGCCAAGTGTGCGTTAGACTTTACCAAGATAGTTCGCAGAATATTAATTGTATTTTTAGTTGTACCCGACTACGGCGAAGTCAAAAGGAGGGTTATGATTTCAGCCCGTATGTATGCATGCTCTCCCATAACTTTTGAACTACTTATCATTTGACAAATGCGGTATCGTGAGGCGTCTTGATCGTCTACTGGTTATAGGCTATGTGACGTTACACTAAATTCAATATTATATGAATAAAGTCATAAGCATAATTTTAAACATATAATTTATAAAGGGTGTAAATAGACCCTTAACATAACCGAAAGGCACTTGTTCTCCCTGTCTTTGCGATCTTTTTTTTGTTCTAGACCATACCTGGGAACCTTCTAGTTACGGAGATATTGGGGGTCAAAGTTCCAACTTTTACACAAGTTTTTTTTTTAAATACATGTTTTTAATGTTAGATTTTTACTTTACATATCTCCACGACCCCCGTACTATTCAATCCATCCATTAACACAATGCTTTGAGTGCTTTCCATCGATACCTACCGTAAAAAGTGATTTTTCACCCCAAAAAAAAAAAGTCGATTCCCAGCAATAATTTTTGCGTAAAGTTACTTAGTTTGATGTACAGAATGCTTGGTTGACGGCTATGTGAAGGGTCAGTTTACACCCTGCATATATATGGTGACTGGTAATTAGTGACCGATACTTAAACACGTGATTGTATTCATGACAACAAACAACTTTCTCAAAGAAACTTTTTTTTATACCTACTCGTTTTATCCCAATAACACAGCCGTATGAAGTTCACGCGACTCTGACCTTATCAGCTGTTAGCCATGTGACACCGTTCTCAAGGGCAATCAAGTTTTTTTCCACTAAGAGGAGGAGGGGGGGGGGGGGCGAAAATCCTATAATGGCAAACATTATTATTTCCATAGATTAGTATCCTGGTCAACTTTCCAGAGATATGTTTTATCATTAACACTAGAAACGGGATATTTACCATAATAAGAAAGAATGAAAAGAAGAAGAATGATAAGTTTCCAGAGAAATGGCGGTCACACAGCAAAATTTTTCATACAATCTTAATCACTCTGTAGCTCCCGCCCTACATGGATTTGAGGGTTGTAACCTAGACAAGATTGTTCCTTGCATTACAAGGAATCTTTTAGCATGACTTGTTCGTATCGATTACTGGGTTAAAATTTCACCATTTCTTTTCTTCCCTAAGAAATAATGTATGGAAAAATAAGCCTTAAAAACAACTCATACCTGTTCATGTTGAGCTCTATCAACTAGGGTCCCAATGGATCGTCCGATGCTGTATATTCCGGAGACGGACGCCACACCTACGGCTGCCGTGACCATCACCGGTGCGACGACAGGGGTGGCGAACAAAGACCCCACCACAGCTACGATAGCGCCTACATTCGCCACTGAAAATACCGAATTATTCGTAGGTATAGATAATGCAACTTACGAACGCTTGGCATGGTAATAATAACTAGTGTCCAACCGAAGCTTCGGCTTCGGCCACATTCGGCCAAAATGAACGAACTGTTATAAATAAATAAATATTACTTGGTTTTGTTACTAAATATTATAAAAATTCACATTTACATTATTTAGAAGGAAATAAACAAAATGTGCAACATGCGGAATCTATAGCGGGTGATCTGAGTATGAATAGTTTTGCCTGTGTACCTTACTGTTTTACCGACTGTACCAACATTGTAAAGCGCTCATACCTGTGCTTATGTTGTCAACGGCAGCAATGACCTGCGCACCGGTTCCCAACTCTGGTGAACCCGTTATGGTCAGATTCACCTGCGGCATTTCTCCGTCCTATAGCAGAAATTTTTCCAAATTATAACACTACGGCCTTATGCCTGCGACCTCGCCCGCATGGAGTTCGGCAAAATCCCATGGGATCGCACTACCGCAAAAGTATCCTATGTGTTAATCCAGGTTATAAATTATTCTATCTAATTATCTGTGCCATTAAGTAGTTTTTGCGTGGAAGAGTAACAAACTTCCATCCATCCATTCTCACAAACTTTCGCATTTTTAATAGTAGTAAGGATTTAGGCCGAGTAAAATCAGACAGTGTCATTGGGTTTCCGATAGGAAGTTTGGAAGTTGGCGGTGTGGCACCCGTTCCTCGGAAAGCACGTTAAGCCGTTGGTCCAGCACCTGATCTTTTTCCGTGTCGGATTGCCATCCTAATGGGTTATGAGACTGAAGGAAGAGAAAGTGAATAAAAAAACCTCGCAGTATTTGGATCCTGCGTTTCTCAAGGTCTAAACTGGATCAAGTTGGCGATTTCATCCGTCTCGGCAATATTGGCTGTTTTGGTCTGGTAATTCTCTACAGAGTTAAATCGGCAAGGAATGCTTACCCTTACAATCGTTCCTGTATATGTTCCATTTTGTGGAGCAACCATCACACATTTCGGCAGTTTGTTTTCAGTCAGATAGTCCACCCAGGTTTCATACACCCTGGCGTCGTGGTCTATGAATAATTTGCACCCCTTCACTGAAATTTTAGACAAAAAAATTAGCAATTATTTAAAACATGAATATAACGATTCCCGTCAAATCCTTGTTGTTTAGTTAGTTAAATTTAACCTTGTATGATGGTTACGTGTAATGAAAGCCAAGCTTAATTTCGACCAGAACACCATACCAAAAATACGACGGTAATTAAAATGCAACAACTGGTCAAGCCCAGACTAGGCTTTTACCAGTTCTTTTTTATATCTCAATTTTGATGAAAATCAATCCGATTTTTATTTGAGATCAAGTAAAGCGTCTTTCTGTGATGAATCTCCTTTTTTAACTGCACCAATGAACTGACGGTCTGCCATTGTTCACCCTAATGCCCTAAGTAATAAAGTTGGTAAAGTGGTCGACCGTCAGTGAATTCGGTAGTACCTATATCTAACTATGTCAAAAGAGAATCCTGACCCCGTATTCTCTAACAGAAGCGACACCAAAATTTGCTGTTGGAATTTATACTATTCGTGCGACGAAAACCCAACAAAGAACTTTTATTTAGGCATTCATTTAGGAGTTGCCTAGTGTTAGTGACATGTAAGTCGCTAGTTTTCGTGACCGCATATTTTGGGACTGTTTTTTTATGGTTATTTAGATAACTATAGTAGATAAACTCACCTTTAGGATTCATTGATATACATTTCCTTATACTGAACACATGAAATACTAAAATGTGAATAGATTCTCCTCTTTTCGTGTGAAGATCGAACCAGTAATCTTTCGGAGTTATTTCGTAAAACTTAATGTCTTTACTTGGAATGACACAGACGACTCGAAGGACGGAAATGATTAAATTTTCGCCGTTATGTGAAAATTTCGCTGAAAAAATCAGGGCAAGGTTAGTTCATGAGGAACTTTCATTTAAAGTTTGATTTAGATAATAGAATTACGAGGTGAAAGAAAATTTCATTTTCACAGTCGGAAGTCAAATTACTAGTTTTTTTTACGGTATGGCCCGGTTTCCACCAGAGCGGAAACGGCCGGAGCGGAGAACCGACCAATCATATTGGGTGTCTCGTCTCGCTTGTGATTGGTCGAATTTTGTACGTCTCCGCACCGGTCCGTTCGTCTTTGCTTTGATGGAATCCGAGCCTAAGCCATCTCAAGATTAAGTGTTACCACCCACCATATAACGAATAGGCCATAGAACCGCAGCAGTCGGACTTTTAAGACTACCTACGTACGACTCGTACATAGGTCCTCGTGGGCTTGTGTGCGAGTCGACGACTCTGGTTCTAATTACTCTTAGCCACGGACGTACGGTCTACTGAACCTACGCTACGCCACGTGCCAATACCCATCTATTTATGAAAATATCTGAATCGCATTTATTTATTTAATAGGTACCTTGTTCTAGAATCTTATTGAACACATTCATCACAGTGTCTTCGTCGCGGGCTTCATAGCCTTGCAGCTTCAGTTCTTCATCATTACCATCGGTTCTTACGCAGTCTATCAAATTCCCCTCGTTGCTAGGCGGTCCACAAAGAGCTACTGCAACTTTCTGCAGTAAAAATCTTCTGTCTTTTTTCTCGTATCTGTAAATATAGGTAAACAATTATTATAAAAGAGCTTTGTATTCATTGGCCTGCCTAACTTCCACCATTTTATTTTATTTTCAACAAAGCGGCCACGCAATGAACCTGTTTTAATCAATAACTGGCTTCATTACAAATACGTTTTTATGAGATCAAACCTTCCAAAGCGTCACGTTTCCGAGATATAAACCATGAAAGTTACCTACCATCTTCGCCATCAGCACAACTTTGATACCTTAAATTTCGGAAATGTGACGTGTTAGAAGATTTTGTCTCCTACGATACTTGCTTGTATTAATGCCAGCTATTGATTGATACAAGACTACAAGTTTTATGTGTGGCCAAAAGAATTAAAGTTGTATTAATTGTACCATCACTGAATAGATTCTATAAAAGAATAAATTTGATAACTTTATATCTCGGAAACATGACGCTTTAGAAGATTTTGTCTCATTCAAAACTTGTTTGTTTTGATACCAGCTATTGATTTATACAGGTTTTATGGGTGGCCGCAATTTTGAAAATAAAATATACCGGCGTTAGGCAGACCACGCTTCATATGAAAATCTTTCAACCCTTTTGTGTATATTTACATTGCTCGTGGTGGGTGTTGAGTTCTTCATCCCCCATAAAAAAGGGAGGATCCTTCAACCAGACGGGTGTTGTCAGTTGTGACTGCCCGAGAGTTGCTGCCGGGTTTTCCTGTATAGTCTTCAGTCGCGGATAACTTAATAGCGTTTTTTTTTTTTTAAATAAAAAAACTTTGCTCCACACTTAGAATTTCTCCTGTATCGTGGGTGCGTTTACAAACATTAAAACTCACATACACAAACAGCCAGACCCGGAACAACTACCTGTAGGCCATACAAATATTTGTTCCGTGCGGGAATCGAACCCGCGACACGCAGCGCAGCAGTCAATCGCTCAGCCACTGCGCCAACCGTGCCGCTAATTTTGATAGCTAAGTAGGTGTGGCGCCTATGGCGCTATAGTACTTTTTGTAGTATATTGCTGTAGTACTTTTTGTACTGTCCACTGTACTAGAATAGAGTTCAAAATATCTCAATACTCAGAATTATTTAT